>CM031706.1:17562500-18807500 GCA_018466805.1 Hippocampus abdominalis | reverse complement strand
GACCGCTTCCAAGAAGTCGACGTTCACTCGTTCGGACTGATCCGGTGCCCTGAAGCCGCATGACGCGCACGACTCCGCGGGCGAGCTCGAAGTCTCTGGCACTGAGCTGCAGCGCACCGAGAAAGCGCAGGCAATTAACATCAGCACAGTGGCTGAAGTCATTTTCACAAACGTAAACAGTAAAGTCCACTCCACAGAAGAGAAAAATAATTCAACTAAATAGTGGCAATACAGTTAATAAAAAAAAAAAAATCTGCGACTTCCGAAAGAGCACAACCGCTGAGTCCAAAAGTCTATGAAAAAGTTCCAAGCCTCCAAGTGCTGTCTAATTTGCGAGGTTATGAACTCGCACTCATGAAGTAAGCATTCAGCGTGTGGTCCAACAATGAGTCTTGACTTTGCTCGCAGGTAAAAATACGTTCAGTTAGACAAGACGCTGAGTGATCTCTCCAAAATAAAAGCAAAACCTCTCTCTACATGGCCAGCTGTGTGTAAGTCCGCTCTTTTTCATTCATGCGCAGGAACTCATCTTCTCCAGCACCACTGCTAAAGAGGGAATAAGGTTCGGTAGCTTCCCGGATCGCGCGTCCCAGTGCGTTGCTGTAGATGACCAGCTCGTTTTTGTCCTGCGAGATGCTCCTGCCTGAGACCCCTTTCCCCTCTGCAATCACGACAAGGGCTCCGCAATTCCAAAGTTGTTTTTCTTTCTTTCTTTCTTTTTCTTTTTTTCTTGTTCTTCTTTTTTTTTTTTGGAGAGGAGTGGGAACCACGTGGGGATTTCCACCAACTAGACGCAAGGGATTAGTCAACTATATGTTTCAGAGCGACGACTACTCCGATTTAGTTGACGGGCTTTTATTATGGTCGGACGTAGCATAGGTTGCCTATTCATAGGGCGACCCCCCGCCCCCCGCCTTATTAAACCCACTCCGTGACACGCAGTGTGAGGGTTCAAAAGGCACCTCGTCATGTGATTAATTTGCAGCGCTTTTAAAATAAAAGCATACCATTCCAATTAAAGCACTTCCTAACCACATTAAATACGTTTCAGATTGCATGAAGAGTATCTTTAGTGTTGTTTGATGGTGTTTTACAAAAATTCCACGAGTGTGTGCGACAACTATATGTAAACATTTTTGGGACGAGAGTCGCGCGTCTTGTTGCTTTTATGTTACTGGATACACACTGCCATCTACTGCTCATGTGCAGTCATCACACTTTTCATAAAATATTTAGTCTCTCCAGGTTTTCACGGGGTACAATGCTCAAAGTTGCGTCATCTGTTTCAAAAAGTTCCAATCTTCGAATTTTGATTCCCCCTTTTTGTTCTTTGGACGTTAGTTAATGTTGAAATGTGAGACGACATGCAAATTTCACATAAGAAAGCCGGAGACTAGATTTGAACTCACTTTTGGTTTTCTTAAGTTCCTCGATGCGCCCTGCAGCTACCCTTTGATTCTGTATTGCAATTTATGCAATTGGCTGGCAACTAGACCCAGGGTTTACACTCGGCTCCCCCTTCCCCCAGACACTCCAGTGCCTCATACAGTTACTCGTCACTTGTTAAACAGCTACAGAAAATACACAAGACACAAATGATGTCCAAGCAGGTTGTGATTTCAACCTTATGCTCTTTATTGGGCCAATTTTGGCCCGATGATATCGATGTAAACATTAAAATGAACAAGGAACAAATGTGCAACTTAATATAAAGTATGTATCAATTTTAGGCCCAGACCAGAGAAACAAGTTTGTTCACATGCTCCAACATAACAAAGACCAAAGACATTGACCTGACCAACAGCAGAAAGCTATCAGAACTGTGTGTATACAACCCAAAACAGTGATGCGTGAATGAGTGCGTGTACAGGGAAATGAAACAGAAAAGCCCGTTGGCCGATGAGTACGGTCTAGATTTGGATTGATCCAATTTGATTTGGTTCTAACACATAACCTTATGTTGAAAGTGGATGTACAAAGCCATAGTATTCCAATGACGTTGGGAGGTTGTGTTAAAGATAAATTAAAAGAATACAATGATTTGCAAATCATGGTCAATTTACATTTAATTCAAGAGGCAACAAAAGACAAGATGTTTAACGTTCAAACTGATAACTTTGTTTTTTGCAAATAAACTTTTAACTTCGAATTTTATGGCTTCACCATTCATAAAAATCCGGGATAAGGTCATGTTTACCACTGTGTTACATCACCTTTTCATTTAACAACATTCAATCAAGGTTTGAGAATTGTGACAGTTAATTATTGAACCTTTGTGGGTCGAATTCTTTCCCATTCTTGCTTGATGTGTAGCTTCAGCTGTTCAACAATCCGGAGTCTCCGTTGTTATATTTTGCACTTAATCATGCGGCACACATTTTTTTCAATGGGAGACAGGTCTGGACTGCAGGCAGGCCAGTCTTGTACCCGCACACTTTTACTACAAAGCCATGCTGTGGTAACACCTGCAGAATGTGGTTTGGCATTACCTTCCTGAAATAAGCAGGGGCGTTTCATGAAAAAGACATTGCTTGGATGGCAGCATTGGTTTCTCTAAAACCTGTATGCATGTACCTTTCAGCATTAATGGTGGCTTCACAGATGTGTAGGTTACCCTTGCCCATACCATTACAGATAGTGGCTTTTAAACGTTGCGCCCACAACAGTCCATATGGTTCTTTTCCTCTTGGGCCCAGAGGACACGGCGTCCTAAATTTCCCAAAACGATTTGAAATGTGGACTTGTTAAACTATAGAACACTTTTCCACTTTGCACTTTGATGAGCTCGGCCACAGAGAAGCCGGCGGCGTTTCTGGGCATTGTCGATACTGTATATCCCTTTTGCCTTGCATAGCAGAGTGTTCAGTTGCACTTAAGGATGTGGCAGTGAACTGTATTTACTGATGTTGGTTTTCTGAAGTGTTCTTGAGCCCATGTGGGGATGTCCTTTAAACATTGATGTAATTTTTAATGCAATGAACCTCCCCCATCTTTGCTTGCAAATGACTGAGCAATTCAGGGAAGCTCCTTTTATACTCTCACTGGCACCCACCTGTTCCCAGTTAGCCTGTTCACCTGCGGGATGTTCCGAACAGATGTTTGATGAGCATTCCTCAACTTTCTCAGTCGTTTGTGCCACCTGTCCAAGCTTTTTTGGAACATGTTGAAGCCATAAAATTAAAGGTTTATGATTATGTGCTTGAAAATAAAGCTAATAATAAATGCTTTTATGTTTAGCACAATGTCCCAACTTGCTTGAAATTGGTTTTGTTCGTTTCTTTTTCACAGGACTGTATGCGTGAAAGCAATTCATAGTATTCCATGGCTACACCCGGTTTGCGTTCACAAACAAAGCACGCCGACACACAATTCCCTTTATAAGCTCCCAAAAGGAAGGTAATGCAAATGTGTCATCATGAAAATGAAATTTACCCTCCTTTCCTGGATACGTAACAGGATGTAAACTCAAAAAAGGAATATGGAGTCAAAGGTTTGTCACAATAAAATCTGTCAACATTACAATACAGGTAACGAGATAAAATACTGTAACACTGTTTTTCAACCCCATTCTTCGTGCTCTTGGTTCTGTCAAGAGTCAGAAAGAGTCATTTGCCAAACTGAGAGAGGATTAAGCCCGAAACACGGTCTGCCACCTAGCACTAGTAGCAGGTCAGGCAAATGTTGTGACATATCTTGATCCTCTTCTTCCAGCAACTCCTCCTCCGTGCAGCTCCAGTGCTTACTGAAGGCTTTATTTTCAAACGTTAAACACGTTCTGCTCCGATGTGCACTTCTTTCCAGTAAGACACTTTTGTCCGGTTCCATTGCATTGCTAAGAGTTTTAAGGTGACATTTCTCCAAGGTGAATGTTTGCATCTCTATAGCGCCCTCCAAACCCAGAAAATTGAGCGGGGCGGGAAAACATTTGTTTTGAAAAGGCTTGCATTTCTCATGTTGCAGCTTTGGGTGGGTTTCTGAGCAGATGCTGGTTGTGTCGGCTGCGTACTTCGGACCCAGACCAACACAACAGTGGTGAATCTTATCTGGAGAGCTTGATCCTGGCACGGTGGTAATTTGCCGCCATGCATGAGTGGAGAAGTTGTACCTCCATAAACAGTTCTTTGGATAGTTCAGGCTTTCTCCTCCTCCGAAAAGAAGCATGCTGTCCTTGTAGGCTACAGCTGAGTGTCCAATTAATTTCGAGGGTCCAGACCTGGGAAAATACCAAAAGATGGTGTTAGGGCACTTGAAATTTTTTCTTGTGCTGCACTTATGTTTAGAGGTAAGCAACATCAATCTGTCTTCATTTCAAGCAGAACTAAACTGAAATCGTCTTTCCGTCATTGTTATTTTAACCCTTTGTCAGAGATGTTCGCTCGGACGGTCGACAAAGGCTCGAACACAGGAACAGATTGTCTTTCTCTGCCGGCAGGAGGTGCAGTTTCAAGGAAGTCACTCACCGTGAGCTTCCCACCTGACACCCGACCTCTGCCGGCCTTTTTATTGACTGTATATGCAAATGACAAGGAATACATCAGAAAAACACTCCCGTCTTCATTAACATGTCGCACCCCTGGGCGGTCCAAATTGGGCCGCCCCAAAGACAAAGCATTCCCATGGATTCAGCACCAGCGTCCATAAACTAACAGACACGTCGACATTTTAACGATTGGCGTCCCTCTGAATTGATATGTGGTAACCTGGCTCGTGACCCTTTCTCGTGATGGAGCGCACAAACACCCCCTTCCGTCCAGGGTTAAATCTTCCTTTCTGAGATAAGGAGCGCATGGTCTGGTACCATGCGCTCGGGTCCCTTGGCCTCGAATTGACCCCTGATTCTCTGTGCCTCTAATGTGTGCCAAATGAACGCAATCAAGCATGTAACAAGATGAATCTTTAAAACATGACAACATTGTATTTTCTATTCTAACACCCTTTCAGGCACAGCGGTTACTACAGTTGACATCTTATCATTTTAGCCGGTTCGAGGGTGCATGAAAGGGTTCATCACGCTTTCCTCATCGCTCAATTACAGTGTGTGTAATTTAGACCCTTTTTTTTTTACCCTTGTCAACAAGGGTAAAAAAAACCCATCATCAATTACATTTCAGCACATGACGGCCACACCGTCAATGACTATGTTTCGGTGTATGATGGTTCAGCACAAGATGGTCACTCTCATATTTCTCACAAGCCGGACGTTAAAAAAACAAAACCAAAAAAAACATGTTTTTATGGTACAGGATCAAATTTTTCAGCAGCTCAAGAAAGACACTCGTTTCATGAAAACAACCCTTTTTTGGACTGCATTAACCCTTTCAGGGACAGCGGTTACTACAGTGGACAGTTTATCATGTTATCAGGTTACAGGTTATCATTATTGGTGCTTGAAAGGGTTAAATTGTATGGATGATACATAGATTATGTTCACTTCAATTTCAATGATACAGAATGACAACTCAAATGCTTTCATACCTATCTCAACAAGACCAACAGAAATAGAAAACTAAGTTTGGAGTCCAGCAGGGAATCAATTAATTTTTTGGACCTTAAGATAACTGTTAACGCTGAGGGACAAATTAACATTTCTCTATATTGCAAAAGCAGTGATAGAAATACCATGATGAAAGCAGACAGCTTCCACCCAGCTTCCAAGTCTCTCATGGCAGATATTCCATATGGACAATTTCAAAGACTGTGCATAATATGTGATGAAAATTCTGACTTTGAGGCCCAAACCACAGATGGCCCTTGTCCACCGAGCTTGCACTACTGCAAGTTCTGGGCCAGTGCCCAGGTTAGCACCAGTTCTTTCTTTTTCCACCACTGAAGTTAGCTCTCGCTCTAGTGCTTAAAACGGGTGCTTAAACTGGCCCCAATTATTTGTTGGTCCAGACTCTGGCACCACGTGGGGGGCATCATGACGATTGCAGATGTAGCCTAAATTGCTAATTTATTGAACAGAAAACCACAACTGTGATCAACTTGTGGAAGTATGAACTTCTAAGTGTAATAAAATCCAAATTTATGCTCGTAGCGGAAAAAGAAAGACTATTAATAATCCTAGGCTGACCAAATGGTGGAAAAATACTGAAAGGAAAAAAGAACCACAGATGCGGAAGTTAGGTATTAAAAAAATGTAAGACTCCTATCAATCCTTAAAAAAAAAAAGAATTACTGACCCAAATTACCAGATAAAAGTAAAAATAGTAAAACAAAACATACAAACAAAAAAAACCACGTGTTGTAATAAAAAAAATGCAATCCTAAGAAACCCCGTGAAGAAACACACACCAGACAGGTGACTGTTTACATCAGTGAAGCCGTTGTCCCTCTGTGATCTGAACTAACCAGGTCACTCCTGATGAATACATTGACGGACATTTTTTTTAAGAGTTTGTCGTCACTTGTCAGCAAAACGGGCGTCTGTCAGTGACCGACTGAGGGACTCCCCACCTTTGGTCATTACAACGACAACATTTTTGATCCATGACAGCACTCACATCTTTTTTTTTTTTTTTTTCCTAGAAACTTACTTGGTTTTGAGTAAAGTCCATGTGGAACTGGCAGGATTCCATTTCCAGAAATCTCTCTGCTCTCTCAAGCCTTTCAAGCCACCAAACAGGTACATGCAGCTCTGGTAGACCATTGCAGAGTGACTGTGTCTTGGACCTGGGCTAAGAGATCCCTGCTGTAAACCAGTGAGGAGCGACCAAACCATGGTATCTGTCAGGCAAATAGACACACACAATATAAACTCGAACAGTTTATGTGCAGCAGTGTTCGGTATTTGACTGACTTGTCTCTGTTTTTCTTTTTGAGTCACCAGAGCAAATTATCCTCCTCAGTCTCTCCATCTTCTGCTCTACCTACCTCTATGTGTAAGTCTTCCCTCACCACACCCACAAATTTCATATTGTCCCTTTGTTGCGGTTCCAGGTTGTGCCACTGCTATAGATCACAAATACAAATACAGTAGACTAGAGAGAAGGCTTACAAACGTGTTTACCTGGTAGCCATTTTGGCCGGGGCAACTTTCACCTCAAAGGCAATGCATGAACATATGTGACGTGGCGGCCATGTTAGCAGGGGTTACTGTCTACTACCGTGTTTTCCGCACTACAAAGCACACCGAAAAGTCTTCTATTTTCTTAAAAGCTCACAGTGCGCCTTAAAATCCGGTGCGTATGGTCATTACGGTAATATGTCGACCCCAAGATGGCTCCTTGCTGTAGACATGCTTACAATGTTATAACTTGCTGTTGGTTCAGTGAACTGTGTCTCTGCTTTATTGAATACGTTTTTGTTGCAATCCGAAAAAAGGAGAGCTGTGGTGTTGTTGTTTTTTAAAACGCACACTTTATTAATGCTTTTCACAGTCTCAACAAATACAGGTACGTCTTTGTTTGTCTCCGTGCCTTCTCTTCTTCCATTCGACTCGAGAGGTGTTCATGACCGCCTCCGAAAAACGTAAATTAACGATTCCTTCAATGAAACTACGAAAATTGAAAATAATGCATCAATAGAGAAAATCAAGCGAGGAAATCACCAAATAAATTCTATAGCCCCCCTACAGAATTTATTTTGTGATTTCCTCGTTTGTGAATACACAACAAAGGAATAAACAACACTTCTGAGACAGTCCAGTCTCCTACATGTTACTGACATCTGATCGTTCTGTTGGAGCTACGCTAAAGGAAATACCAAGGGGGGCTATAGAATTTATTTTGTGATTTCCTCGCTTGATTTTCTGTTTAGATGCATTATTGTCAATTTTCGTAGTTTCATTGAAGTAATGTTAATTTACGTTTTTCGGAGGTGGTCATGAACTCTCGAGTCAAATGGAAGGAGTGTAGCTTTATCTAGTGGATGCATTGTAGATTGCGATTTATAATCCAGTGTGTCCAATATATGAAAAAAATTTAAAATAGCCCATTCATTGAAGGTGCGCCTCATAATCCAGTGCGACTTTTAGTGCGGAAAATACGGCAATCATATCAAAGGATGTTGTTTAAGCGAGCAAGCTTGTGTACACTTTTCTTGAACATGCCATTTATGGTACAATATGCAGTTTTCTTTTTTGGTCAAACCTTTATCCATGCATCAGAATAGATGTGGAAAAAAGGAAGTGCGCTAACATTGCGGCTTGAGTAACCAGCTGTGTGCTATTATTGCCCGCCCGCCCGCAACCACTAACCTTCAAAAATTATGTGTACCATTTAAAATTGATTCTGGACTTAAACCCCCTCAGTCTATATGCGCAGACCCTTCACACGAATGTGTGGCCCTTTCTGTTGGTTCAGTTTTTCATTGATAAGGGTTTGTATAGCTAATAGTAACAAATTGACCAAAAGTACAGCAAAACACATAGCTGATGGGGCAGCCATGACTTCCAAAGACGAACCTATTTCCACAAGAGAAGATCCTCCCTTAGCGGTATCTTTCGAGCGATGTGGAGGAAGAAGCTATTGTGCATGGTATGTCGACATATACAAGGCAATACAAGAAACCTGTTGAATCATTTGAATAAGTGTCACCCAGGTGATCAAGTGGAAAGCATGAACATGCAAGCAGAGTTTGCACAGCCTGTCCACGTAAATATTAGCAGTTTAGTCGCTAATAACTAGCAGCAATCAATTGTGTCATCTTTTGATCAGAATCAGAATCACCTTTATTGTCATTGTATAGCTTACAACGAAATTTGGGTGCCACTCCTTAGTGCATTTCGTTAAAAAAATAAAATCAGTTACATTTGCAAGTAGCAATGATGCTAACGCCGTATGTGAGATCATAAATGTATGTATAAACTATAAGGTGTATTTATTATTCCTGATTAATCCAATTTTTAGTGGTTCACTGTTATTTTATTTGTTGTACAGTAGAATTACCATGTTTAAAATGAATGAAAAAAAAATATATGTCAATAAAATATTTATTTGCTCTACAATTACCGTTGTTGTCAGTGCCAGTGCTTTAAAACTGGTCATTTAAAAGTAATGACAAAAAATGGTTGCCGGTCCGCGAACAACATGGACTTGTCTTAACTGGTCAGTGACAAAAAAGTTTGAGGACCATTGCTTTATTGGAAATTTTTAGGCCACAAAAAAGTACAGTACTCCACTTTAACAGACAATAAGCTCCAACAGATGACACCTCCCCTGAATTTATCCGTGAAATTAAAGTTCCACTTTGTTACTTTTTTGGGCGGTGGATTTTCACATGTGCGTACTTTACTTTGTTATCCAATTGCTGGCGACTTGCGTGTTTACGCCACAACATTTCCTAAACAAATTGTATACCTTTATTATGATACACATTTACACTTTTATTCTTATTATTTTATACTCACCACAATCCAAACTCCAAAATTCTTGAGATGATCCCTTTATATCTATGAAGCCACCGTACACCAGCATGGATGAACCAATCACCACCGCACTGTGGCCCTTTCTGTTGGTTGGCATAGGGGTCTACATGCATGAAAAAAATCACACACAGCCACAAGTCAATTTCGTTTTATTTCTGTAGTGCCATATGACCTCGATGCACTTTAAATGGAGTACTTTTTTGACAGGGTGTGTGTGTGTGTGGGGGGGGGGGGGAGTAGGGTCAGCCCCCCCCCCCCCCATTTTCCGTGTATTGAATGTTTGTCAATGTTTTAAGGCAAATCTTTAGGGTTTCATTCTTTTTTCACAATCCATTTCAATTGCTGTCAATTAAATGTGAATTTTGGCTATTAGTGGCCCGGGACAGTTCCAATATCCAGCAAATTGCATGGGTGGTCTGTACATTGAATGAATAAATTGTTGAAACAGATAGGATGGATTGGTCCATCATCTGATCGGATCGGTTATCGTTTTTTTTTTCAAACGCGATCTGTGATCTACTGCAAAATCCTCATCTGGTAAAGCCTAGTCATTGCAGATTCTGGAAATCAGATATAAATATGAACTTTGGAAGTGTAATGCCCTACTAAGTTGATAAAGCCAGCACATGTCCTGTAAAGTAAAACGATTCTGGATCATTTGGTTCGTTGAGGAGAAGGATTTTAAAATCAAATTGCTCCAATTGGTAAAACATGATCTCTTGCCCACATAAGAGACCATCAGAGAAATGCACTTTAATGATAATTGTGGTGCAATGTTTAAGCATCGTTTGCGTCTAGTAAGTGCACATTTAAGTCGACAACAGTTTTAATAAAAAAAAAAAACAAGAGGAGAGAGTTATCATTTTTATTCCTGTTTGTTACTGTGTGTGTAATCAGAGTGAGTTACCACATTCCATACAAAACTGATTGCATTGACTCATCTCCGTCTTCATCAATTGTTGTCTTTGCTCGGATCTGGAGGGTTGTAATTGCATGAAAACTCCTGTTGGTTGTCGCGGTTGCCAATTTCTAATGTGCAAAAAGTGCATACATTTACTAATTTCAATCCTCTACTATGTGAATGCTGGGTGGCACCCACAAAAAGACATACAGTACCGTATTTTCCACACTAAAAGGCGCACCGTATTATAAAGTGTACCTTCAATGAATGGCCTATTTTTATTTGATTTTTTTATTATATTGGACACAATCTACAATGCATCCACTAGATGAGCTACGCTAAAGGAAATGCTAACAGAACAATCAGATGTCAGTAAAACTTATAGAAAGCAGTGACATAGTTCACTTAACCAACAGCAAGTTATAACAGTTAGTGCAACATTTTATCACGTAGTGGAAACAGTCTGATATTGTCACGGAAAATCAAATTAAAGTGCATCGCACAACATCGCTCAAAATAGTGCAAAGCATTAACAATAACTCAACGTTGTTCAAACGTCTGCTGAACTGTAAATATGTTACTAAATAATCTAAAACTGATTGTTGAGTAAAGTACAGCGACCAAACTTGAATGTCTGGTATAATCCCATTGTGAAATTCGTTGCAGTAATGAAGGTTTTCAAGTACACTAAGCAGAGTCCAACGAAGCGCGATTTTAATGAATAATGTGATATGTTAATCCTTGTCATATATACAGTATGTGTGTACTGTTACCAACATCTGAATGTGTGTCATCTTTCGGTCCTGACATTTGTCTCTCATCCCCCCGCAATTGATGGCGACCATGTTTGGCCGGTATCTCAGAGAGATACAAGTAATTGTTATAATTCAGATTCTGTGCCAAACTGAAAAATAATCTAAATCATTTACTCAAACCACAGAACACTACAAATACACTTTTGGAAGTTGTTTTCATATTTTTTCCCCCAAACTTTAACTTGAGTAACATTACATCTACTGGAAGCACAGGCTTTATGTGAAAAGGGCCAAAGAACAAAAATGTATCTCTACCTGAGGGACACTTGCTCTTCTCGGACAGTGAGCCCATTTCTGTTTTGCTGAAACAGACAAAAAGATTAATGTTGGACAAAGGAAAACATGACATAACTACATTATTATTATTAGTAGTAGTAGTAGTAGTAGTAGTAGAGTGGAACCTAAAGTTACGCTTGACCCTTTTTTTGAACATTTCAAGCTACACATAACATTGTTGTGGAAAAGCCGCTTGGATCATGTTTCGTTATAAGAACCATCTCAACATGAATGTGCGGACAGCTCTGTGTTGTGCTTCTAGCGCTATCATCATTGGCTCTGTGCAGGGGCATGGTGCCCATCAAAACTTTCGGGAGATTCATGAATGGCGGCATGTTTGGGAGTTGAAATAGATTCATTGCACTTCCATTCATTTCAGTGAGAAAAGTCATGGCGATTTACAAACGTTTTGAGTTACAATCAGGATCATAGCTAATTAAGTTCGTAACTTGAGTTTTCACAGTAGTAGCAGAGCAGAGTTCCGCTTACCGTATTATCCCGACTATAAGTGGCAGTTTTTTTCATAGTTTGCGATGTATACTCTGGAGCGATTTATGTGTGAAATAATTAACACAAATCGTTTGACATGTTATTTTCACATTAAACCACAAGAGGGTACTCTAGGCCTGTGTTGATGCTTTCCACATTGGCGGTAACTGATAAAAAGAACCTACGATGACTGACATAAGGGAAGTAGAAGAGGAAGCACCGCATCTTCTACCTCTGGAGTTGGCAGAGTTGCTTAAAAGTGACAAAGAGGATGAAGATTTCATTGGATTTTGTGATTTGGATTGACACTGATGGTTTGGTAAACTTGTTGAGCATGTTCATTATGCTATAGTTATCTGAATAACTCTTAATATGTTACGTGAACATACAGGGCACATTCTCAGTTCATGGTTTATGCGTCATGTAACGTTAGCATATCGTACACTTATTCAGCCTGTTGTTCTCTATTTTTATTTGCCTTCAAAGATGACATGTCTGTTCTTGGTGTTGGATTTTATCAAATACATTTCCCCCCCAAAATGCAATTGATACTCCAGTGTGACTGATCTATGTGTTTTTCTCCTTTATTATGCATATTATGACTGGTGCGGCTTATAAGGAGCGACTTGAAGTCCGGAAAATACAGTACTCATGGTTCAGCAACCATGTCGTCACCAATTTATGGATTTCATTTTGATATTTTTTTTCAGCCTTTTTTTTTCGTGGTTCAACACACATTTCTTCATGAACACACTGAATCAAGATTTTTGGAATTGAAAAAAAGTTGAAAAAAATATATTTATAATGGCCGTTAATTATACACGGGGTCTAATGATTGAGCTTTGTTACAGCTGTAAATGGTGAATGGGACAAATCACTTTACACGGTTTCCTCAGTTACCTACTGATGACGCAGCATCAGGAGCAACTGCGGGTTCAGTATCTTGCTCAAGGACACTTCAACAAGGTCGTAATGGATTGAACCCACAACCTCTCGACGGCCACTCTGACAACACTGAGCCGTGCTGCACTAAGGCTGTGGTTATTTTTAAAGTGCTCTATCAATCAAGTTTAGTTGAGTCACAGTTTCAAAACATCGGCATAAATACAACATTGGAAACTTTGAGAATGGATGTGCCGTGTGTCAGCATAAAGTATTTTAGTAAAACTGGTCTATGCACTTGTTGTGAACTTTTGTAGCAAGAGTGAGAATCATACTGGCATGCATGCATGTTGCAACATGTTTTGTCCTCATAGAAGAGCTTACCAATGTCAAACACCCAGAGAGGACATCTCAGTGATGTGTATGCTGAATCCAGTGTGCCTCCAAACAGGTATATAAAGCCCTGAAAGTTAGGATTACTTAACATAGTCCAACCATCATGAGCAATGCCACATTTCTAAGCACGTGTGTACGCATGTATGTTTAAACAAATATTTAAGAACAAGTAGAAAATCCATTTTCACCTTATGAACGACCATGGAATGTTCCTCTACTTCCTCCGGTGCGGCTTCACCTTCGCAGCTCAACTCTGTCCATTCATTACGCACTAAAAATAATTGGGCATTGAAGAATACATTTCAGAAGGATGATGACAAAGATCTATGCAGAAGCAGCAGAGTTAGGACAGATCCAATTGTTTTGATTGGATTTCAATAATACGTGTAAAACTGAAGCTAAATTATTATTGCTACAAACAAGGCGGGTGTTTACCACGAAGCACCGTCAAGTTGAAAGATGTTCAACTTGAGAGCAACGTAGCAATGATGTTAAAAGACGCATCCAGTAGGAGAGGGGCAGGAGGAATGATGTCAGAGTGCAAGCGGGAATAGCTCAACCATATGGGAAAGCTTACACTGGGGCCCTGCCGTCCTTGTGCGCCGCCCTGCAGCAAACACAAAAATAACCTAGAGCAGGCCAAACAGGCCTTTTCAATGTCAAATTTAAAATGATGGATAACTGAAAGAAACTTTCATTTCAACAGTGCTTTTGAGTTATGGTCACAAGTTATGGCCTTAAAAATCCTACTCATTTTGGGCTTTGAATGTCTCCTATGAACGACTCTGAGTGTTGTCATTTCTTTCTCCATATTGTATTATTTATTTTGATGCAACGTCACCACAGACATGTGGGGGGGAAAAACATTGGAATTGTTTTCGTTCAATGCATAAAATGTCTCCTTCAGATGAATTGTGCAAGGGTCATGCTTTGTCGATGGCTTACCTACACTGTACCTCCAAAAGTCCCTCAGAGTGCTGTTGTCTCTTCCACCCAGAAGATAGACATTCCCATCATGGCTGCAGCAGGCATGCTTGTAGCGGTCACAAGGAACACTGATGCCTTGTGGAAGCTGGCTCCACAGGCAGGTATTATTTTGACTCATTGTATGTCCATGCCGACCTTACTGGACCATTTTCTAAATAGGAAAAACAAACCACTTTCAAAATGGGAGAACCACGGACACAGGCACCACGTACTTTTACAACCCTCGTAAAACCACAGCAACATCAGCTTCCAAAGGTTAATTTTAGGGACGAGCATCTATGCAGAGCAGTCACTGATATCGGTTGCGTTACTTCGGAGTTAATGCAGACCGTGACGACGCTCGCAATATGATTCATTCGTATCACAAATTCTGTGTAAAAAGTGGCAAGTTGTTGCATTCAGTGAATTTCACTCGTGGATGAATTAAATGTTGATATACCCACCTATATTTTATTTTTTTTAAATGAGCCCATTTAATCATTTCAAAATATTTTCCCCCATGAATGTGGCCTGTAGGTTGTATAACATTTTTTTTTACTTTCCAAGAGGTGAAGTGAAATAATTTGGTCGCACAGCTGTGCACACTTCTCAAAACTGGGACATTGCCGTATGTAAGAGTTTATCCATCCATCCATTTTCCGATCCGCTTGATCCTCACAAGGGTCGCGGGAGGTGCTGGAGCCTATCCCTGCCATCTTCGGGCAGTAGGCAGGGGACACCCTGAACCGGTGCCAGCCAATTGCAGGGCACACATAAACGAACAACCATCCACGCTCACACTCACACCAAGGGACAATGTAGAGTGTTCAATCAGCCTGCCATGCATGTTTTTTGGAATGTGGGAGGGAACCGGAGTACCCGGAGAAAACCCACGCAGGCCCGGGGAGAACATGCAAACGCCACACTGTGAGGCCAGAGCTGGAATTGAACCCGATACCTCTACACTGTGAGGTCAACGCGCTAACCACTGGACCACCAGGCCACCCTATGTAAGAATTCAACAATCAGCTGATTCAAATGATCAGATCATCAGCAAGCTCTGCGGAAGCCTGACATTGAACCTGTTCATTTGAATCAGGTGTGTTGCAACAGGGAGACTTGGAAAACATGCAGGACAGCGGCCCTCCAGGAATTGAGTTTGAGACCCCTGTTCTAGTGTAACATTGGCTGCTATTTTGAACTGTTCATGATTTTTTTCCACGTTGTCGAAGATCCCCGTTACAGCCGAAGATAAACAGCATGGTGCCAGAACCATTCCTCATTGTAGATAACATGTTCTTTTGGTAGTGTGTTTGCGACAAACTTTGCTTGTGGCCAGAAAGTTTAGCCTGGGTCTCATCAGATCATCACGCATTTGCAACATGCGTTTAGGAGATTTTGTCGTGGTCGAATGAAACCAAGGTGGAATTATTTGGGTCATATGTGCAATTACAATCATTCATTCCATTTGGCCACGTTTGCCACTAAATAAATTACAAAGGTTTACGGACTATGCTAAGTCAGAACGTGTCACGTTAAACCTCTAAGACAAAGTCCAAATTGTGAAAACAATGCAGGTGATGTTACTGATATATTCTAATGAATATTGATAAACTGACTGTCGTGTGAACAGCACACGCCACAGTTGAATTATTTAGGACAGTACTGTATCGACAAATATATCTTTGTTCATCCATGCCAGTGACGTCTAGTTAAAGGCAGAACAATTAAATGCTCTTCCATTAAATAGCAGAACGCCCATTAAACACATGTTGCCATTCATACGACAGTTTGAGTCATAGATTCCTGCAACTATATCAGCTTCATGTTTAATTAAACAGATTTAAGTGTCAATTGAGATGAGATCATTATTTCAATATTCACACTTTTTGTGAAATTGGTGTGTGGTAGTGTCAACAGATATTGTTATTATGTAATGTCGCCTTGGCTCAGTTACAGTTCAAAAACATTGCACAAGAGTGCGAAGATGAAAACCGTTAATATTCTGTGATCGGCTGGCGACAAGTCGAGGGTGAATCATGCCTCTTGGCCCAAAGTCAGCTGTGAGAGAGGCGCCAGATCACTTTTGACCCTAATGAGAACAATCAGCATGGAAAATGTATGGATGTTTGGGATGCATTATCAGTTAGATAGCATATCTCAAAGGAAATTTAGGAGAGCAACTATTTGAGAGTAGCGATATACATAATTAGACAAAAATTGCTACGTAATTATACTGCCATATATCCTGTAGTATATAAATAGTAATCTTATGCCCACACTTTAATTTCAATCAATGATCCGCTGTTTCAGTGTTTCATGCATTTTCTCTGCTTCTTCCTGAGCCGAGCAAGATAACAGCAGAAAGCATAATACTCATAAATGTATACGTATATACTCGATATTTTTACGTAAAGATTTCTGCAAGTAAGGACAACATTTTTTAAAAATCCAACCTGAATTTTAAATGTCTACCACACCCACCTGCAGTGCAGCTCTAAAAAGGGCCAAACATTACAATGTCAGACGCACACCCATAAACCACAAAGCCCCCTACGGAGGTTAGCACAATTTGTTGAAAAACAATTTCAACTTTCTAAACAGAAATCGTTTCTATTCTAACATCATCTATCTTTTGATGCAGCAATGACGAGAAATGGCACAAATGTAAGATCATTCAACAAGACTCCACACTCCATCTACCATCGTTCATAACTACAAATCTACAAATGAACTTTTAATTACAAACAATGAAACCACAACAGGTTTATTTAATATGTGATGAAATAATTTTTATCAACAAACTACAATACTTAATTACATTCCTTTTACCAGTCACCTCCACAAAGAGTCAGTGCCTATTAGTTGTTATGGGTAAGGGTGTTCCACTGGGATTGCTTTTACAGGCTCTATTGTCAGGAGAGAGAAACAAGCCACTCTGGACTCGAAATGCAAAACATGAGTTGGCTATCTGTCTAATATAGTTGGCTAGGCATATTTTTGAAGTTGAGTTGATCAAGAGAGGACAGCAAAAATAGCAAGAGTAACCATGTTGGTCTTCAAGAGGAAAATAATTTAATAATAGGGACAGTGCATCTGATACCTGTGTATATTTGGTTAATTTTACAATGGTTCCGGACCGCATTATGTATGACTAAGAAAGTATTCTCGTAAAAAAAACATCACCTTCACAACATTGAATGATTCTGTTTAATTGATCAGTGACCTTTGGACAAACAGTCCTGAGGTCACAACAGAAGGTAACCGCATGTTGTCCAAACACCTATCGTTTGTTTCTTCCTGTCTTTGTTTTTTAGGGTTAATAAATAATAAAGAAGAGAGACAAAATATCTGTGGGTGGACAACTGCCTGAAATGAAAATAGGTAACTACAGAGTGTATTCAATACACAGCAGATAATAATAATATTAATAACAATAGTAACAATAATAATAATAATAATAATGACAACAACAATATCTACGACTTTGGGGAGCATTTTAATATTATCCATCCATCCATTTTCCGAACCGCTTTATCCTCACGAGGGTCGCGGGGGGTGCCGGAGCCTATCCCAGCCGTCTTCGGGCAGTAGGCGGGGGACACCCTGAATTGGTTGCCAGCCAATCGCAGGGCACACAGAGACGAACAACCATCCACGCTCACACTCATACCTAGGGACAATTTAGAGTGCACAATCAGCCTGCCATGCATGTTTTTGGAATGTGGGAGGAAACCGGAGCACCCGGAGAAAACCCACGCAGGCTCGGGGAGAACATGCAAACTCCACACAGGGAGGCCGGAGCTGGATTTGAACCCGGTACCTCAGCACTGTGAAGCCGAGGTGCTAACCACTGGTCTACCGGGCCGCCCATTTTAATATTATATATTTTAATATTTTCGCCTACTATGACTTTGAAGGAACCAGGCCAAAGTCAGTGTGGTGCGATAGAAAAACTCTATATTATGTAATACATCGCCTCTTTTTTCGATCAGAGTTCTTCGGCGTTTAATCACCGTACTACGTGGAATGAGGAACACCAAAGGCATACGCGAAGAGTGGATGAATGTTTAAATCACAAGTCACGACTTTTTCATCTCATCATTTTGATAAACGGATTTTTGGTCAATTGAGAATCAAACCGGACACAATAATAACGGTAAAGTTGAACAAGAGATGAAGAACGAGTTGACGTCTCCCTTTATTCAGTTGTACCGTTTCATGATGTGACAAAAACTTGCGCTCCATGCGTAGATTGCTCTCAAACGATGAACTATCTTGAAAACATTCAGTAATAGTACATTCCATATACGTTACTTACGAAATCGTTGCCGCAGCTCTTCCATCAAACGCTGCCTCGCAAAAATTGATCGACATTGCATTCAGGCTGCCTCGTAAATTTAAATGTCGACAAGGAGGTTGGATTACTGTCCGTTTTCTCAATAATACAATTCGTTTCTTTAGGTGAGTGTATTAGGTCAAAATGTATACTCTAACTAGAATAAATCCACGCTGCAATTGTTCTCTGTAAAGACATGCCAATGCACAATGCCTATACCGACAATGAACGAAATGTTATTGAATGCATCAGTGTTCCGGAGGCGGGGCAAAGTGAAAGGAAGGAAAGGGTGTTGGTTCAGCGCGTTTACGTTTTGATCCAGTTTACAAATCGGAATCAGCTGCCGCAAGCTAAATTGCCAGAGTTTACGGGCTGCGCGTTGTCACGATGTGTCACGTTAAACTTTTAGGACAAAGTCTGAATCGCGAAAGCATTAAAGCACGCCAAGAATGTCAATGGCGTAATAAATACTGATAAAAATAACGTGATATCAATATAATGTCTATAAGAATACTTGATGGCTCATGCGCGCTGGGAAGCACTGTCGTCACAGGGCGACCATGTTAAGACTGGACTGCTTGATCACTCATCACATTACAGTAAATGAAAAACGGAACTTGAAGTAACTCCAGATTACGCAACTGTCGAAAATTCTCAAGGAATTTTCAAACGGCTTGGTGTGTGGGTCAACGTCAGAATGTTTTTTTTCCACTGCACACTTAATAATTAGAACAGTTGAAATGTATATAGTGGCGGCCCGGTAGTCCAGTGGTTAGCACGTCGGCTTCACAGTGCAGAGGTACCGGGTTTGATCCCAGCTCCGGCCTCCCTGTGTGGAGTTTGCATGTTCTCCCCGGGCTTGCGTGGGTTTTCTCCGGGTGCTCCGGTTTCCTCCCACATTCCAAAAACATGCATGACAGGCTCATTGGGCACTCTACATTGTCCCTAGGTATGGGTGTGAGCGTGGATGGTTGTTCGTCTCTGTGTGCCCTGCGATTGGCTGGCAACCAATTCAGGGTGTCCCCCGCCTACTGCCCGAAGACTGCTGGGATGGGCTCCAGCACCCCCCGCGACCCAAGTGAGGATCAAGCGGTTCGGAAAATGGATGGATGGAAATATATATAAAGGCACACTAGATCGGTAAAGCAATGGCTACAGGCACACACATCATGTGTGCGTGTGTGTATCTATCTATCTATCTATCTATCTACTATACAAAATGCAATGTGTCAAATCATTTTGGAGTACTCCAATGCCAAATATGTTACATTTTTGTAAATTAGGACTCGACTGTGGCATCTCTCTCTCTCCCTCTCTCTCTCTGGTGATGTGGAGATGTGGGTGTGAATCGTTGTTCATCATATGTGCCAGGCGACCAGTTCAGGGTGTAGTCTGCCTTCCGCCTGAAGTCAGCTGGGATAGTCTCCAGCAACTCACTGCCACCCTGTTCAGGGTTGTTGAAAATGGACAGATGGATGTCAACTACAGCTTCTTTAATTTGTTAAGACATAGAAGATGTGGGTGGCCCGGTGGTCCAGTGGTTAGCACGTCGACTTCACAGTGCAGAGGTATCAGGTTCAATTCCAGCTCTGGCCTCCCTGTGTGGAGTTTGCATGTTCTCCCCGGGCCTGCGTGGGTTTTCTCCGGGTACTCTGTATCCTCCCACGTTCCAAAAACATGCATGACACTCTACAATGTCCCTCGGTGTGAGTGTGGGCGTGGATGGTTGTTCGTCTCTGTGTTCCCTGTGACCAATTCAGGGTATCCTGTGCCTACTGCCCGAAGACAGCTGGGATAAAGTGGTTTGGAAAAAAATGAAATAGAAGATGTACACCAGGGGGTGCCCAAACTTTTTGGACCGAGGATCTACTTTTCGTTCAACCAACATCCCGGGATCGCCCCTTACCGCACACACACACACACACGCGCACGCACGCCATGATGAGGAGCCAAACACGGAAGCAAGCGATGCATTTTTGCAGCCTCTTGACTATCGTAGCTCACACTTACCATTTTAAAGTGCTTCCCTCAGCCCTCTTGATTCCTATTCTTTGCCCGTGACCTCGGTGAATTGTCCACGAAGCAAACTCTGAATGAGAATAATGATGATCAAAGATAAAGCGCAACAGCTCTGATCACAAGCTGCAATTGCAGAATGCTGAGCGCTAACAACTTCCGCTGACGTCCTCACGCGCCACCGTAGGTTAAAGATTTACCTGCTTTATTTTATTTTATTTTTAAAATCTTTCTTTGGGAAAATGAGACTGATAGGATGATTAGGGTGCAGTGTGTATTAACACAAAAAATATATTACTAACATGTACAAAGACACACAAATGTTTTTGGTTTTTTTCTCCTCTACACCTTTCCATCTAATTGGGACGAGTCTTAGATCTACCGGTAGATCAGGATCGACGTAATGGGCACCCCTGTTGGACACTGATGATATGTGCACAGTGCAATGGACTAATGCATAAAAGTGAAAATCAATATTGCTCAGAAAAACTTCACATTTTCAGTCAAATAAATGCAAGGAAACCTGAGGTTAGCCATCAATTTATTAACAAACATAAGATAAGATAAGAAAAACCTTTATTTGTCTCACAATGGAGAAATTGGAGAAACATGAGGTATAAATTGAGTCAAACTCATGAACAAGCAAAGTATAGTTGAAAAACTCTTTCTAAAATACTATAAATAAATTGTGATTATACAGTTTAAAAAAGGATGGAATGTAGATTAATTTATCTCAATGTGCAAATATACTTTTATCCTGTTACTTAATTGGCTCAGTGTGTATAGGTTCAGCAAAATATAATCGTTTGTACACAATAGTTTTAGTTATTTTATATTATAGTTTTGTTTTTGTTTTTTTAATTTGGCGTTTATCGCATACAGCAGGTCTCTATAACTAGCACACAACGACCATTCACCTTATTTCTTCTGAGCATGAAAAATGTCTCTTGACAAAAACACTAATATTCACCATTCATTTGGGTAACCCCCTATTCGGGAGTTCTTTCAAAAATTCCAAATAGAGTAAAACTGCCGCACACAACCCTAGCCTGCAGAGTGTAGCGCGGGTTCACAGTTTGGGGTATCCACAGGACTGCCTTGCTTGTGGAGGTCATTTTGTACAAAGTCAGCAGAGATATCGTCTCAGAGTTGGGTGTTCTTGTCAAAGTGCTCAGCCTTGCCTTTATTAATATGATCCTCATTCAACTCAAAAGAGCTATTTTCCACATGAAAGCGCTTCTCCTTTGCCCGTTCTACAGAGCCGTCTTCCAAAGGCGGAGATTCACTGTCTGTTTCAGCTGATCCCAGACCACGTGCTTTTTTATAGACTTGGTATCCTGTGGAGCGAAATCGAAAAATCGTGAATGATTCATCACATAAACATAATTACAGTATTTCAATCACCAGACAATTATCCACCAGGTCATTTTGAACTTGAAGACTAAGTTGTAAAAGGTGTAATGAATAGTTCGACCACTGTGACCAACAATGAGGATTATATCGCAAAGCTCCTATAAAAGACCACTGTCCTTGAACAGAGTTTCTCAGTAAAACTGTTTAATCCCTTACTCCCTTCCGCTCACGAATTGAAATTGCTCTGGCGGTGTACATGTGAAAAAATACTACTCGAGCCAGGCGCAGGTAATCTTTTGCAAGGTATGTTTTACACAGCTTTTGATGGCACATTATATGGTATGAACCTTGGTCATTGTCCTTGGGCTCACTGCAGCGAAAAGACCTTCCATTTGCTCTGCTTACACTTACGCACATGCACACACATATGTGTTCCCACCAACGGACTTCTGTCAAACGGAAATTCCCTCACCCGGAATAAAAACCGATGCATTAAAATTTCGACTACGATATTACATAAACGATCGATTCATAGCAACGGAAGTTCCGGGTACCGGGTAATCGATCGGAACCCGGAAGCCATACGGAATCCCACAGTCGCACAAACTCAAGCAAGTACCGCCCGATACTATGGAATAACTGTCCGTGCCGCTATTTACTCTCAATGGATCCAAAACGTTGACATGGAAGTGACTCTATTGGCATGAGTTTTACTGGAATCACGAACGATTTTCTATTTCATGCATTTACATTTACGTCCTGTACATCGTGGCATCCAAACGTTCTAATGACGTGGAAGAGAGAGTGGAATGCATCCGATTACCTGCTCAGAGTAAATTGCTTGTGGCTCGAAAGACAGTGTCGAGTAAACGAACGTTTGCTGGAATGCTTTATGTGTTATCGTGCTAAAAATCTTCCGCAACTGGACCGCTAATTAGATAGAAGGTGAGTTCCATAGTGCTAACTATGGGCATCGAGGACTTTGAAGCGTCCTGTGGCTTGCCTCAAAAGTTCGTTGCACCACATCAGTTGAGCAACGCTGTCTTGTGTGGTGATCGAGAGGAGGTCAAGTTAAAGACAGCGAGTGAGTGGAAAGAAAAGCCTGTTAAGAGTCTAATTGTGTTACAAATAGTCCTAATTTTGTTATACTGTACTATATTTTGTTCATATACCTGTACTGTATGCTACAGGTTTTGTGTTATAAACAAATTTGGGAGCATATCTTTTTTGCATTTTACTGCTTGCATTGTTACACATGTGCTAGTCTTTATAGTGGTGTGTTTCTCTTTCCTTCTAACTGTCCAAATCTGGAAACACCACTCAGTTCCTAATTCATTTGAACTGGCATATGCCAATTTCTCTTATTGCTCACTGGGGCAGTAATAACTGACCCTGTACCTCTGCCTGAAAAAAAAAGCCAGATGGTATGGTTGACCAGCAAAAAAAAATGATCCCAGAAACTTTGTCCTGCCCCATCTGCTTGCTTTATGGCTAAAATGTGGTGAAGTTATGTTTAATGAATCACAGATATTAAGTGTTGTCCCTGAATTTAATTCCGTCATTATAAGAGGGATTTTAATAAAAATGACACACAACTATGTTTAGAGAGTATGACAGTATTCCTAGTACCTGTATGTGATATAATTGGTTGTTGCCAGACCATTTAAAAAAATATAAATATGCCACTATGATTGAAAATTATGAAAATGAAATATGCTCGTTAAAAGTTTTTCCTGAATTCAAATCTATAAGATGTTCACACAGACAGATCATCGACAGACTCAGGCTTATCTCACATACTGCACTAAAACCAGTCGTAAACGGAAGCTGCTGCTAGTTATCACCTGTTCACCATATTTGTTTATTTTTGACTCATAAATATGCTTCTGAGAAGAAAACAGCATTGGATCACAAAATTGCGAGTGTTCACATCTGGTCAACACTTTTCGCTCACCTCCTACAAAGAGGACAGCCACCACGAGCTGAAAGATGCTGTAGATAAGGGGAAATGCAAACATGACCTCCAGTTCGGCCGGATTGAAGGACAGCTGGACAATGGTGCTACACAACTGGGAGTTCTGAAAACCAGTCTCCAAAGCAATCGTTCGACACCTGGGTGGGGGGAAAAAAAATGTAACGGAACTGCAGCACGTACATGCTGAGCAAAATTGAAGGAAAGCTTTTTTGAAGACAACCAAGTGTTCAGTCTCTTGAACAAACACAGTCCAGCACGATATGTTGTAGACAAGTTGGTACCACTTTGGCAACATTTTGAAACAGTTCAGATCAACAACTGTCCCATTACCTGTACCATGGCTGACCCGCAAAGCGGGCCAGAAGGAAACCCAGCCCAAAACCAATAAAGGGGTAGATAGTTCCAATTATCCAAAGGGAGGGCGCGATTGTCCAGGAAGACTGGTAAAGGATTCCCCCAACGACAGCAATGATGACAATGAGAGCAAAGCCCGTCAAGGACCCAATCTAGACAGAAAATACATCATATACAGTAAATAACATGTGGATTGGTTTGTGCAAGATGACAGATTAATGCAAATTCCTACCTTGAGGATCTTTTTAGCCAAATGGGGCCATCTGCGTTTAAAATACATTCCAATAGTGATTGGGACAAGGAGGGCCACGAGAGTGATACCTGAGGAAAGCCAACATTTTTTTTTTTTTTAATTCTCTCATTTTCTGCAGGACCAAAAAAGGCTGACACAGCATAAACAAATGAGTGAAGGTAGTTTCAATGTCTAATCCAAGGTTATAATAGTTTGGATCTGTCTTTCCAATGTATTTTTTATCTCATTTTGACTTTAATTGTTTTTAAGTAGGTTATTTTGAATTATTTTCGAGAGCAAGTTCATTCATTTTTTAAATAGTTTGTATTGTTTTGTTTTGTCTTGTGTGTGTGTGTGTGTGGGGTGCTTCATTTTAGTTTAGTTTTATCTGAGCTGCTTATCCTCAAGAGGGTCGCAGCGTGCTGAAGCCTATACCAGCTGTCTTCAGGCAGTGGGCGGGGTTGCCAGTCAATCACAGGGCATACATAGACAAACACCTATTCGCACTCACAGTCACACCGAGGGACAATTTAGAGTGTTCCATTAACCTGCCATGCATGTTTTTGGAATGTGGGAGGAAACCGGAGAACCTGAAGAAAACGCGTGCAGGTACGGGGAGAACATGCAAACTCCACACAGGAAGGAATTGAACCCTGCACCTCTGCAATGTGAGGCCGATGCGCTACACAGTTGCCAACCGTGCTGCCCCCTAGTTTTTATTATTTTTAGTATTAGTTTTTTTTTTTTGAATGCTAAATGAATACAAAAAGGTCACTAAATACTGTGTAATGAATTCAACTACCATTCTCAAATGACCATTTGACCCTTGTTCTTCTGTACAAATGTACGGAAATACCAAAATAAATACATTTAAAATGAACCCTGAAAGCTCTTTTTGAAATAACTAACAAATATATATATATATATATATATATATATATATATATATATATATATATATATATATATATATTGTTTACATTTATGGTGAGCTTCATAAAAGGTAAGATACAGTTGTAATTAATACCCTATCCCATTACGTGGCGAACATTTGCGACTACTGGTCAGTAAAATGGCGTTCACGTCAGAGTTTGTCAGAGTTCCTTCAAGTTCACAAATGTTCGCAAAACATTCGCCAGAAATGCAGTTTTTGTTTTGTTTTATTTCTTCTTGTCGCAAGAAAATTTAGAATCTTTTCAATGTTCAAACTTCCTTTGCAACAAGAAAAGTACAGGCAAACATCTAGTGACATTTGCGACGAGAATGCTACATTTGCTGCCTTCACAAACCCTCGCAATTGTGGGCTAGGTGCTTTAGTTTGAGTTTTTAATGCTTTTTGTTGTTGTTATTTTGCTCCAATAATAAATAATAAGTAATGACCCTGGTCTTATCTCATGAACATTACAACAACAACAAAAAACACTGAGAAAGTATTTTGCTATGTCTACCAGTAATCAACATGAGTATTATATTTACCAATACTGTCATATGGGATTAGGATGGTTTCTGAAGATGTCCAGGTGGAGGTGTAGATAAGCAGACAGAGTGGCATCATTCCCAGAGCCAGGATGGAGGAACATGCCGTCATACTGATACTTAAGAGAAGGAAATTGACAGCTATCAGCTTCTCTGATGACATTTTGTTGTTGAAGCACAAACGAGTGATTTGATGACGTTTTGGCCCAATAATCAATGCAATGGTGTCACATATTTGCATGTTAATATGAAGTAAAGTACTTCAAGGTGATATGATCAACTACATTCATTCAGCCAACCTACTGTACCATGAACTCATTTTGAACGTGACAGCTTCTTACCTTAGGTCCATGTCTCCATCCAGCCAATAGCAGATAATATTGGAACCGGACCCTCCAGGACAGCAACCCATGATAATGATGACAATGGCCTGAACAGGCAACACATTGAAGGCGATTGACAAAGCAAAGGCGGTAAAAGGCATAATGCCAAATTGGCAGAGGAAACCAATAACGATGCCCCAGGGTCTCTTCAGGTGCCCCCAAAGTTTTTGGGCATCCACAGTGCAGCCCATGGAAAACATGACCATCGCCAGCATGATGGTGAGCACGGTGCTCAACACGAGACTAAGCGTTGCATTGAAGTCAGTGGTCGGGACAAGGCAGTTAGTACCGGAGCAGATTGTGGCCTCAGACGGGCAGGCAGAAAGTTCTGCAGTTGTTTCCTTGAATATCAACATATTGGAAATGTGATGTCAGTGGAGAGTCATCCGTGTCCAGCCGACCTTGAAAGACAACTGGATGCGTTTCCTCAACAGACTATCATCCGTGGATTTTACTGGACTGAATCCTCTCCTGTTCTGTTGGTTATCCAATAAGACGATGGCGACCAAACTGTCCAGCCCACTGCTCTTAATACCCTGCTGGCAACTGCCGGATCGTAATATCGAAAATTGTGTGGAATTTTTTTTACCATTGTTACGTTTTATGGGGTCAGTGTTCAAAGCATATAAAAGAATCATTTTTGAAATGTGATTGCACCATCATTCTTTTAAATGCTCTTTGGCCTCTTAAAACTTTATAGACAGTTAAACTATGAATGACTGTGTCTTCCGAAAAAGATGATTCAGTGCTTATCCTCAATAGAGTACACCTTATGTGCACATAGACGAACCACACATAAATTGTTTTATCGTGTTGTTAAATGATGTATATTTCAAGTAAAATGCATAATAGTCTGATGCATAGTGTATATATTACAACGTGACAACCATGGGACTAAGTATGCAGTATATGCCTTTCGGGAACGAGGGTCCACACAGTGCATGGCTGTAAAATTGAAAACATGCCTGTCAGGCATGTTGTTGACTACTGAGGTCTCAAATCTAAAAATGGATTTATTGTACTGTGAATCACTTCCAATTGTATTTGGAATTTTTTTTTGTAATACTGAATGAAAAAGTAAACGCATACATAGCACATCAGAAAAATTATAACGACTGGGGCATCCCAGGAGTAATAAAAGCTAGTGCCATACATAAAAAGCGTCTGGCCAGCTTTTGATCCCTCCATTTCTTGCCGCTCTTGATGTTGATTGCCGGTCACATGATTTTTTGCAGACGCCATCTTGCAACTCATCACTCGCTGTCGCCAGCGCATAAATCAATTTCTTATCGTGAATCTTTCATAACTAAAAAAATAATAATAATATAGTGTGTGGCTGTCATCACCCAGAAAGGCAAAGCTGTGAAGCTCCACAGATTTCCCTGGACACCAAGAGACAGATGGTATGGACAGAGAAAGGGTGTTGCCAGGATGGGTGTAAACCAAATGACAAATCCTGTCTTTGTGATGTAAGTTTATTCTCCCTTATTTTCTCCTATTTAAGAAACATACAATGAATAAAAATCAAAAGACAAGGCATAGGAGTTAATTTAACTATGACATTTTTGTTCGTTTGTCCCTCGGGCACCACATAACTCCCTCCTGTGATGAGTTCTTGGAGTCCTTTTTATATTCATCCACCTATCAAGGAAGAGACTATTATTTCAGCCATTTCATTAAGGTTGTGTTTGCAATTCTTATAGGCTCAATGTTCGGTTTGAGTAGCAAGCTGCAAGGACTCGAGTCTCCAGTTCTTCGAACAAATTTCTTATTTGGAGAAAGATAAATAAGGTATTTTTGAAATTCATGGCCAGCACACCCAACGGTGTCGATCCCTTCCACACAGTAGATCATTTGTCGCATCAGCACTGGGAAAGCGCAGTTCAGTTTGCAAAGATGGGACGGAACGGTTCGTTCGTCCGTTTCGCAGGGACGCACCTTTTTGGGATGGAGGACGAAGGATGAGAAGGTTTTTTATTAGATTTTTTTACAATCTCACACTGCAAAGATTCATTTACTGGTAATCATTAATACAGGTAAGTATTGATGTGGCTTGACATCCTCTTCCCAAGACGATGCATGTGCAATCTATCAATTTGACGAAAGAATCTACCACGTCATCATTAGTTCTACCAACAGTTAACATTAGCATTACTACACCTCGTGACGAATGTTTTATTCATAAAGTTACCATGCTACAACCAGTAAATTATAGAATAACCAAGACTGTTTCATAATATTTTTCATAGCGATTAGCCTCTAGATCTAATGACCAACTTGCCACGGAATCGTGCCTCTCGTCGTATCTCGCTCTCGTGTTCTGTGCATACGTCACAGGTGAGTTTAGTGATTCGCTCTTCGGACGATTCATACGAAAAATCAGACTGGCATTCCCATTTCTTAAAGGTCGTAATTAGTAGACCTTTGTGAGGTTTTTTTTGGCCGCCATCTCAAACTTTCATCCGCGCGATTCCTCAGTTTTCGGACTAAAATAGCGCACATAACGTTATCTGCCCCCCCCCAACACTGAAAACAAAACAAAATAAAGTAAATTAGACGAAACACACTCACACACTCGGTTGGCGAGCGCCTGGTGGCCGGGCCTGCTCCCATGGGGCCAGGCCGGGCTCAGCCCGAAGAGGCAACGTGGGTCCCCCTTC
This sequence comes from Hippocampus abdominalis, assembly GCA_018466805.1. Taxonomy (NCBI): domain Eukaryota; kingdom Metazoa; phylum Chordata; class Actinopteri; order Syngnathiformes; family Syngnathidae; genus Hippocampus; species Hippocampus abdominalis. Next base: position 18,778,620 of record CM031706.1, on the reverse strand, counting down.
TCATGAGCTCACCACCCATGGGAGGGGCCAAAGGGGTCGGGTGCAATGTGAGCTGGGCAGCAGCCAAAGGCGGGGACCCTGGCGGTCCGATCCTCGGCTGCAGAAGCTAGCTCTAGGGACATGGAATGTCACCTCTCTTACAGGGAAGGAACCCGAGCTGGTGTGCGAGGTAGAAAAGTTCCGACTGGATATAGTCGGACTTACCTCCACACACAGCCTGGGTTCTGGTACCAGCTCTCTCGAGAGGGGTTGGACTCTCTTCCACTCTGGAGTTGCCCACGGGGAGAGGCGCAGAGCAGGTGTGGGCATACTCATTGCCCCCCGGCTCAGTGCCTGTGCATTGGGGTTCACACCGGTAGACGAGAGGGTTGCCTCCCTCCGCCTTCAAGTGGGGGGACGGGTCCTGACTGTTGTTTGTGCGTACGCACCCAACAGCAGTTCAGCGTACCCACCCTTTTTGGAGTCCTTGGAGGGTGTGCTAGAGAGTACTCCTGCTGGGGACTCCCTTGTTCTGCTGGGGGACTTCAATGCACACGTGGGCAACGACAGTGAGACCTGGAGGGGCGTGATTGGGAGGAACGGCCCCCCTGATCTGAACTCGAGTGGTGTTTCGTTATTGGACTTCTGTGCTCGTCACGGATTGTCCATAACGAACACCTTGTTCAAACATAAGGGTGTCCATATGTGCACTTGGCACCAGGACACCCTTGGCCGCAGTTCGATGATTGACTTTGTGGTTGTATCATCGGATTTGCGGCCGCATGTCTTGGACACTCGGGCGAAGAGAGGGGCGGAGCTGTCAACTGATCACCACCTGGTGGTGAGTCGACTCCGATGGTGGGGGAAGATGCCGGTCCGACCTGGCAGACCCAAACGTATTGTGAGGGTTTGTTGGGAGCGTCTGGCGGAATCCCCTGTCAGAAGGAGTTTCAACTCCCACCTCCGACAGAGCTTTTCCCATGTCCTGGGGGAGGCGGGGGACATTGAGTCCGAATGGACCATGTTCCGTGCCTCTATTGTTGAGGCGGCCAATCTGAGTTGTGGCCGTAAGGTGGTTGGTGCCTGTCGTGGCGGCAACCCCCGTACTCGCTGGTGGACACCAGCAGTAAGGGATGCCGTCAAGCTGAAGAAGGAGTCCTATCGGGCCTTTATGGCCTGTGGGACACCAGAGGCAGCTGACAGGTATCGACTGGCCAAGCGGAATGCAGCTTCGGTGGTCGTCGAAGCAAAAACTCGGGCATGGGAAGAGTTCGGTGAGGCCATGGAAGCAGACTTCCGGACGGCTTCGAGGAAATTCTGGTCCACCATCCGACGTCTCAGGAGGGGGAAGCAGTGCACCACTAACACTGTGTACAGTGGGGATGGGGCACTGTTGACCTCGACTCGGGACGTTGTGAGCCGGTGGGCGGAGTACTTCGAAGACCTCCTCAACTCCACCAGCACGCCTTCCTTGGAGGAAGCAGAGTCTGGGGACTCTGAGGTGGGCTCTCCTATCTCTGTGGTCAAAGTCACCGATGTGGTTAAAAAGCTCCTCGGTGGCAAGGCCCCAGGGGTGGATGAGATCCGCCCGGAGTTCCTCAAGGCTCTGGATGTTGTGGGGCTGTCCTGGTTGACACGCCTCTGCAACATCGCGTGGTCAGCGGGGAGAGTGCCTCTGGATTGGCAGACCGGGGTGGTGGTCCCTCTTTTTAAAAAGGGGGACCGGAGGGTGTGTTCCAACTACAGAGGGATCACACTCCTCAGCCTCCCTGGTAAGGTCTATTCAGGGGTGCTGGAGAGGAGGGTCCGTCAGGAAGTCGAGCCTCAGATTGAGGAGGAGCAGTGTGGTTTTCGTCCCGGCCGTGGAACAGTGGACCAGCTCTACACCCTTAGCAGGGTCCTCGAGGGTATGTGGGAATTCGCCCAACCGGTCTACATGTGTTTTGTGGACTTGGAGAAGGCGTTTGACCGTGTCCCTCGGGGAGTTCTGTGGGGGGTGCTTCGGGAGTATGGGGTACCGAGCCCATTGATACGGGCTGTTCGGTCCCTATACTGCCGAGGTCAGAGTTTGGTTCGCATTGCCGGCAATAAGTCGGAATCGTTTCCAGTGAGGGTTGGACTCCGCCAAGGCTGCCCTTTGTCGCCGATTCTGTTCATTACCTTTATGGACAGAATTTCTAGGCGCAGCCGAAGCGTTGAGGGGGTCTGTTTTGGTAGCCTCAGTATTGCATCTCTGCTTTTTGCAGATGACGTGGTACTGTTGGCTCCTTCAAACAGGGCTCTCCAACTCTCACTGGAGCGTTTCGCAGCCGAGTGTGAAGCGGTTGGGATGAAAATTAGCACCTCCAAATCTGAAACCATGGTCCTCAGTCGGAAACGGGTGGAGTGCCCACTCCGGGTCGGGGAGGAGATCTTGCCCCAAGTGGAGGAGTTTAAGTATCTTGGGGTCTTGTTCACGAATGAGGGCAGGAGGGAGCGAGAGATCGACAGGCGGATCGGTGCAGCGTCTGCTGTGATGCGGACGTTGCATCGGTCTGTCGTGGTAAAGAAGGAGCTGAGCCAAAGGGCGAAGCTCTCAATTTACCGGTCGATCTACGTTCCAACCCTCATCTATGGTCACGAGCTATGGGTCGTGACCGAAAGAACGAGATCCCGGATACAAGCGGCCGAAATGAGTTTTCTCCGCAGGGTGTCCGGGCTCTCCCTTAGAGATAAGGTGAGAAGCTCGGTCATCCGGGAGGGGCTCAGAGTCGACCCGCTTCTCCTCCACATCGAGAGGAGCCAGATGAGGTGGCTTGGGCATCTGATTCGGATGCCTCCTGAACGCCTCCCTGGTGAGGTGTTCCGGGCATGTCCCACCGGGAGGAGACCCCGAGGACGACCCAGGACACGCTGGAGAGACTATGTCACCCAGCTGGCCTGGGAACGCCTCGGTATCCCCCGGGGAGAGCTGGAAGAAGTAGCTAGGGAGAGGGAAGTCTGGGCTTCCCTGCTAAAGCTGCTGCCCCCGCGACCCGGCCCCGGATAAGCGGTAGAAGATGGATGGATGGATGGACACTCACACACCACAAACACACATACAGGCACAGTGAAATTGCGTTGATCACACAGGAGAGATTTGATCGCGTACAGTCAACTCGTGTGCGGTGACTTTTATGGTTAAACGATTTTTCGGAACCGTCAAAATTACGCTACGGAAACGACACGCCGACACGCTACCGGTAATGATCATTACCGTGAAATCCTCAGGCCTGCCGTAGTTTTTTTTTGTTTTTGTTTGTTTTGACTGAGAAATTTACTTGCGTCCCAAAAACGCACATTATTTGGAACTGTGTGTCCCGCGGGAGAATTGTGCGTCTAGGACGCGGGACGCAGAGGTAACGAGATGGCTGTGTATATATATATATATATACAGTATATATATATATATATATATTATATATATATATAAAGGGGATTTGAGAGAGCCCCATTCTGCTGTCACTTTTGTGCTCAGAACCGCTCTAATGGTGTTACTAGTGGCAATCTAAAGTGTAGCAAGTATAGCATGAGTCACGTTTACTTTGGGCCTCACCTATTGTATGAAACACCTTTAAATCTTCAGCCTTGAATTACTCATTGAGTAACTCATAAAATATGTGCATTCATGGATTCCTTTGTGCACTACGACCAAGTGGGTAATGAAATACTAGATGTAGGTAGCTTAGCGTGTTTTATCTAATCTTTATCTACCCCATCTGTTATCTTTCTGTACTTGTTCCTCATTAAGGATGCTTTCAATTTTAAGTATCTGTGTCCTGCAGCTCTTAAATGATTGTGAAGATTTGTGTCATGTCATGGTCATTTTCTTAGATGATCTGATTCTCGATAACACCTTAATCATGTTCTTCCTCTAGTGAAGATAATCTCTGAGGAAACAAGCCCACTGTCTAGATTGCCTTTTATGAAGTGATAGCAAGGACTGTGTGAAGGATTTTCATCAAGTGACCTTGACCCCTTTCACAATACTTTCTATAAAATGTTACGACTGCAGTTAACTGCCGTTCTTGATTTTTATTTCTCTATAATGTAACACTCGACAGTGTTACACAAAGCTAGGGTGTAATCAATTTTGACAGGTGTCTGTTAAAAGGATATTGCCTGTTATATGAGCAATGAAGCATCTCAGGAGGTAGATCCCTGAAAACTTGAGGGAACTGTTTTGGGGAAAGAAAAGATGAAAAAGGTCAGAAAATCAAAACTCATAAAACCCACATCACTATTTGGATAGGCAGTAGTGATATATGGACATTTATTTGTAAAGAAAACAAAGACACACAGGAAGTTATCAGTGAATCACTAATGTTTAAATAGCATGATATAAAAAGATTAATACTGTAAAATATGCATCTTACTGTTACTTTAGTTTCGTGGATCCCAGAGTTCCAAGCAAAGAAAACAAATGGAATAATGTGCCCATTTAGAAGTAAAGTCAACCTCCAGTGTAAATGCTTTTAAATCCTGGTTAAAAACTACATTGAAAAAAAATGGTGTGGTGTATTTTATTTTGTCAAGTGGTTGCACGTAATAAAATAATCTGGAGCCAGATAAATGTTTTTAAGTAGACTATACCCCTCCAAAGTACTAAAAAATGTATCTAAATCAAGATGATTCTATTGTGTGCCACCCTGAGGAAATTTAGTACCGTAGATTCAACACACCATTTTTTGAGTTATGCTTTCCCCCCCACCCCATACCTGTGATTAAAGTATTTCAAAGTATTTTTAAAATTATGTATTTCTAAATCTTGTTCTCGCACTGCAAGTTCTTTTTTTAATTTTAGTAAATTTTAGTCATCAACTTTTTACTTCTTTACTTTGCTATGAATGTATTTAACTCTTTTGTTTGTAAATGCTTTTAATTATACTTCTAATTATGTGAAGCACATTGAGCTACCTTGTGTATGAAACGCACGACATAAATAAAGCTGCCTTGCTTTGTCGTGAATTACTTTAAAACATCCATCCATCCATTTTCCGAACCGCTCTATCCTCACTAGGGTCGCGGGGGGTGCTGGAGCCTATCCCAGCAGTCTTCGGGCAGTAGGCGGGGGACACCCTGAATCAGTTGCCAGCCAATTCGCAGGGCACACAGAGGCGAACAACCATCCACGCCCACACTCACACCTAGGGACAATTTAGAGTGTCCAATCAGCCTGCCATGCATGTTTTTGGAATGTGGGAGGAAACCGGAGCGCCCGGAGAAAACCCATGCAGGCCCGGGGAGAACATGCAAACTCCACACAGGGAGGCCGGAGCTGGAATCGAACCCGGTACCTCCGCACTGTGAAGCCGACGTGCTAACCACTGGATTACCGGGCGCCCTACTTTAAAACAGTCTATAGTTAAAAAGCAGGACAAGGTACTGTTCACATGTGTCTCTGATCTAACCTACTGCATGTATGCATGCATCAAATAATGCGATGTAGGATTGGTTAGTTGCAAATATTTCAGAAAGATGTGTTGGCCTCAATGAAAAAACAAAATTACAAAAAGGGAACAGAAAAGAGTGACGCTCACCTGACCAAAAATGGCTGGGGGAAGCAGCTCGAGGTCTGTGTTTTAATCACATCTTGAAACTGTAGTAAGTTTGTCAGTAGTGAGCCACGACTACATTTATCGATCTTCGTCACCACCATCTGCAAAAATAAGGTTTGTAAGATTATAATGAAAACTGTGTGAATTATGTTCCATTGAGGTCTGCTGGCTACTTGGGAGTTTGGTCAATTGAAAAACCCAAACAAACACAACCCTCTCAACCCCCAGCCCCCAATGAACGATGATGTTTTCCCTTGCCAAGCTTTCCTAAAATCTGTTCTGTGGTAGTGAGTTGGCTCTGATGGTGGGGGAAGATGCCGGTCTGACCTGGCGGAGCCAAATGTATTGTGAGGGTCCTTTGGGAGCGTCTGGCAGAATCCCCTGTCAGAAGGAGTTTAAACTCCCACCTCCAGCAAAGCTTTTCCCACATCCCGAGTGAGGCAGGAGCCATTGAGTGGACTGTGTTCCGCGCCTCTATTGTTAAGGTGGTCAATCGAAGTTATGGCCGTAAGGTGGTCAGTGCCTGTCGTGGCAGCAATCCGCAAACAAGCTGGTGGATACTGGCAGGAAGGGATGCCGTCAAGCTGAAGAAACGAGTCCTGTCAGGCTTTTATGGCCTGTGGGAGTTCAGAGGCAGCTGATGGGTACAGATTGGCCAAGCGGAAAGCAGCTTCGACTCGGGCATGGGAAGGGTTCGGTGAGGAGATGGAAAATTCTGGTCCCCCATTTGACGTCTCGGGGTTGGAAGCAGTGCACCATTAACACTGTGTACAGTGGGGATGGTGCGCTGCTGACCTTGACTCGGGACATTGTGAGTCATGGGCAGAATACTTTGAAAACCTCAACTCCACTAGCACACCTTAGAGGAAACAGAGTCTGGGACGTGTTTGTATTTCATGGGTTCGGTCTGATCTTGGGACTTTTTAAAAAGGCTTACTTGCATTTCTGATTTAAAAGAAGAATATGCAGCTTACCACATATGGACATCTTGTCTCCTCACACATCTCAAGGGCGATGTGATCAGTCTTTTGCAGTCCAACGCTGCCATCCACCAACAAGAATGTTCTGACAAGACTGCAATAAATCAGGGATACAAAGGCGTTGGCTGGAAGGTCACGTGATTTGGAAGACACTTCAATTACAATAATCTGATGCTTCCATTGTCTTTTTTTGGGGGAGTGGGAAAAGTGTTTTTCAGTCAGATGTATCATTGTGACTGGCCACAGTCTGCAGTCATCTTAGAGAAAGTTCATTTAGAATCGCAGTCATTTACGAAAACATAAATATGGCTTAGAGATGCAGATCTTTAGACTATTATGTATAGAAATACATATTGTGTATTGGTCGTCTTGGATACAAGGAGGAATCATATTTGTTAATTAGTGTGTGTGTGTTGTTTTTCCCCAAACTACTACAAGAAATAATTGCACTTTTTGTATGACAAGGCTACTCCAAATAGCTAATTCAATGTCTCACTTCTTTCTTGAATAGAGATATGGTTCGACCATATCCACAAAATCTTTGGGTGCTCGATGTCCATAACCTGGCATGTCCACGATGGTGAAAGCCTTGCCCACTCTAAAGAAGTTCATCTTTTTTGTGTGACCCTACAAGGGAATATAAAACAAACATTGACTTTGATTAACATCATTTAACACTGAACTACTTGTTCATTATAAGAGATAGCTTCAATGTCATGTTCCTGCCTCTTACAATGATTTAGCTTTGTGAAACCCATAGAGTTAGGAAAAATATTTATTTTTAATTCAAAATTATATTTTACACATCAATGTTTAAATGCCATTTTTGTTACCGTTTTTATCTGCGTAGAGAAACAGCTGCAGACATGCAAACTGACATCAATCAAATATAATCACATGAGGAGAGCAAGAAATGAAGGGAAGAAAAAAATATGCAAATAGCTTATTTTAGCTCACATGTGTATTTAAAATGTCTACTGCTACATCATGCACATCCATTTCTGTTATGACTACTCACGGGGGTTTTGGAGATTCTGACTTCCACCCCAGGACTCAGGGAAAACAGACATTTGATAAGTGATGACTTCCCCACATTGCTTCGGCCAATAAAACACACCTGGGAATACACAGCAACACCGTTGATATACACACGTGAAGCGGGGGAGGAGGAGGCGCTGTGATATTCTGGGAATGCTTTGCTACATCTGAGGCCCAATATCGAGAGTGTGCAGGGGTGCAATGTGTGCAGGGAAGGGACAATGAAATCTCAAGATGACCAAGGTATTCTGGAGAGAGTTGTGCGGCCCAGTGTCAGCAAGAATGGGCTCCGTCGCAGGGATATGGCTCTTGCAACAGGACAGTGAGGCAAAACACACAGGGGGAAAAATAAAAATAAAAAATAACCACCCACGGCTTAGAACACAACATTGGACTATTCTGGAGTAGCCTTCATTGAGCCCTGATCTAATTTAAATTGATGCAGTAGATGGACCAATGTGAAGGGAGTTACGCTGCATTTCGATTGCATTTTAGCAGGTTATTCATGATTACATTATTTTCATTTGGTGTATAGTTCATGTACACCCTACTTTAAAAAAATGGTTGTATGTTTATTTACCCGTATTTGCTTTTATATTACAGTACTGTACCTTGTTTTACTCTTATGTCTTCATCCAACATGGCATTGCAACAGAGAACCTGTTCTGAATTCCCTTACCTGGATAAATAATTATAACATTCAATGTTTGTTGACGCCGCACCCGCATTGACAGATACTGTGCGAGATGCATCAGATTATCACGTTTGGAAGAGCTGTTTCAAATCTGAAGATATCTGATTACATGCTGGGGGCGTTTTTTCCCATGCCATGATCCACATCCAATATGTGTCACTTAAAAGAAAAAAAAATGTAATGCCAAAAAATCTGATTGTCTGTCTCGATCTATGTATACATCCATCCATCCACCCCTCTCTCTATCCAATTTTGTTTGACCAATTAATTATACGCTGTCTCTCTCTACTTGTTCGACTAATGATCAAATATATTTCAATACATCCAAAAAATACATTGTTATTGAGAGCAGGAACATGTATTGGCAATATAAACGTATCTTTCGTATGTGTGGAAATAAATTTTAGTGTGTTGATAATTTTATATATGGTGTACAGTTTATTTATGATTAGTTATTTATTTACTGGACCCAATATCAGATCCAAATATGATTAAAAAAATACATATTGTTATTGATATAAATAATAAAAGGCAAAGAGTCACATTTAACATTATACTCCACACTATATACTTAAAGATCCTCATTGCAATTTGACTTTACCAGCTATGGCTATGGTTGCAAATGTTGCATTTTCCTTTGAAAATGTCAAAATCATTCTAATAATAAAATCAATTAATCTCACTTTTAACAAAGTCAATTTAAAGTAACTTAAAGACAGAGTAATTTATCACTCGACACAGATGACCATATTGTAAAGAAACATATTACTTTCAAATGCAATTGACTAGTAAGATGAACTATATTACACTTTAGAAGTAACTTGTCCAACACTGATTAAAAAGCAGAAGTCCCAATCTGCCGGACTCATCATGGATGGCAAAAAGTAAAAGGCTTTGCGGTGAGTCCAAAACATTCGACTGACCTCCGGTTGTTTGAGTGCAGGTGAGTGGTCCATCCTCTCTGCTGACGTATAATAATCAATCCTATGAGATGGGGTGGGGCAAAAGAGCCTCTCAGCTTTTAAAACATCATCTACATGGGGATGAAATACATGAAACTGTGTCCTATCCACGGAGCTGAAAGTGAATTGAAAATAGTTATTAATGTCTGTGTAATATTTGATAGTATGCGCGTGAGATGAGGAACATTGGAGCGTCGTATGCAAAAAAACGGTACCTGTCCAAGTATGCCTCTATATCTGTCAGAGGGTAGAGCAAGCGTTTGACTTTGTTTGGGGATAAAACGCTGGCTTCTTTGAGCGAGGCCAACTTGTGAACTCTCTGTCGAAGGAGAGGACACAACTGCGTCCAAGGTCGAAGCCATTGTACAGGTTGCCGACAAAACATCTTCCCGTGAAATTGAAGTCTGGTTGAAGTAAATTGGAAAGGAACACAAACAGAAAGTAGTTAATGTGGCATCAAAGCTTTAAATAGATTTGTGTAAAGGTAGGAATTTGATACATCGAGAAAAAAAAACGTTTTCATAACATTATATGTAATCATAAATATTAATTGGGATATTAATTATGTCGTATTTAATTTAATGCAGTGGTTATTTTGCAGGGACTGGAAACTCACCGCCCATCATTTTGCCGCGAGGAACATGATGTTTTATTCCATGGCGTCACAACATCAAATACAGCTCCCTGCCTTACAGTCTAAAACGCTTAACGTGCGTGTAAAAAGTTGAAAGTGGCTTAATGTTTGAAAACTAAGACCTATCACCACCAAAATTCACATGCCCAGCAGCACCTACGCCCACTTCCACCTAAAACATATCAAAACAATCGCCAAAATATTGGATTGGATTTTATCAGCATTAATCTTTTTCCTCCCCATCAACGTTCACGATAGAGAAAAAGCTTAATGTGGCTTGTTAGACAACTCTGACCAATCACCACCAAGATTCATGTCCATAACTTTACCTATGTCCACACCGATCTCTGAAAACAAAACAATCCCCTCCCTCAATATTCAGGATTTTTATAAACATTAAGCGGGCATGGTGGACAAATGGTTGGCACATCTGCCTCACAGTGCAGAGGTCACTGGTTCGATTAAGGGCCTTCTTGTGTGGAGTTTGTATGTGTTAATGGAGAGGAAGACGATAATGTCCCAAAAATCTTAAATATTGGTCGTAGTTTTCTAACATTAAGCCACCTGAAGCTTTTTCTCGATAATGTATGTCTATGGGGCGGAAAAAGCTTCATGTCAATAAAATCCAAAATACTATGGCGATTGTTTTGATATTTTTAGGGATTGAAGTGGGCCTAAGTCGAAATGTGCATGTGAATTTTGATAAAGAGTGGTCGTAGTTTTCTAACATTAAGCCACATTAAGCTTTTTTTACATTTAGCGTTTTGGACTGCAAACCCTCTTCCTTTTTTAAAACATTATGTTTACAATTTCTTGCAGCAGGTCAAGAGTCGTCAATGAACCGTTTTGTTTCACGTGTTTATTGAAGAATTGAACAGTTATGCTGTTGAACAATTTCAATGCTGTTTGAGAAACAGATATAATTGCCAAAATGATTTGGGACTCACCAAAATAATGGGTTAGGATAAGTTGAGGGTTAATAATAAAGAGAGGTAAAGTAACATTTAAAATGAGGTTGAGGTTAGATTTAAGAAACGTTGAAGAGTGTAACCTGCATACATTTTTAATCAAAATTAAGGGCAGGTTGGCAACAGTTGTAATCGGGAGCCAGTTCATGTGGAAGACAGTTGAACCGTAACACGCCAACCAGTACATCACGAGAAAATAACCTATTCAAGGCCAACCTACTCGGCGATTGAACAATTGGAGACGTTCACGGAGAGTTGCCTGTCACAACACATAAACACTGCCTTCATTTTTAATCAAGTGGTGGATCAAGATGTGATCGAACAACTGTGCTGGAAAACGAGAACAATAGAAAAGAAGAAATAATCCAATTGCTCACCCGTATTATGTTTTCATGGATTCAAAATATTTCAAAAATAATTAATGGTAAAACAAGCCTTTTCTGTCCTAACTACTGTAAAGTCCCTCTTCTGTATTGCGTGCGACTCAAAATAAGTCCGTTTGAAACATCAACCATTTCAGAAAGAGTTCCTGCTAATGCTGAATAAACGAAACACTTTAGACATGTTGTGCTCGTTTGGTGCTATCGAGTCAATTCTATTAAATACATAAAATCTAAAATAACAGCTGGACGTTATAAAAGTCAGTAGATTTAACACTCTAAAACGTTTTAATTTCCTGTTGATTTCATTTTTGTATGATGAGGCTTTTCATCAAAAATGAAAGAAAAGAACATTTAGGGTACAGTCATAAAATGTAGCAGTAGTCTACATTTATTTGCAATGAATTTGTGTTTTGTTTTCTTTGTATTATGTATTATGTGCGCACGCCTGCGTGTGCGTGAATGCACGCGTGTGTGCGTGTGTGTGTGTGTGTGGTTGTTTTCCCTTCTGCAGTTAATGTTTCAATCCATTTACTTGAATAGAATACTGTACGCATATACATGGTATCTCCTAACATTTTTTTTTTCTTGTGTACTCCCAAACAGACCCGTCACCCATGCAAAACAAGTTTGCTTGTGCCCCACAGGAGTGAGTCTTAGGCTGGTGTGGGCACGGTGTTGTGAGTTCGTTTAGCAGTATGACCAGTTAGTTGTGTCAGTCTGGCTTATGTGTCTGTAAGCACATTGTTGGACGTGGACATAATGTGTTTTGCTCAACGTTTTTCATGTACACTACAGTACCCACGTTACTACGTAGTGAAGTTAAATTGTCATTTCGCGAAGTCAGGTATCGGAAGTGGTACTATTTCAGTGTCACAATAAGAGCACAACCGGAAAGGTTGCTTTAATATTGCTAGCTAACCACACGTTGTTTATATGGACCGTGTCTTAACTTATGTGGCGTACACATGTTTATAGGCCTATTTTATGCCATTCTTTAGGAAAGCCACATCAATATATGCATACCCAAATACCCATAGCCCACAATAGTGCACCAATGTTGGATGAAGAGCTTAGTGATTCAATGAGGAAAACTGGAGAAGAGCAAGGAAAGACAAACGCCTGTCCTGTCAATTTATTTGGAGTTGGCCTCAAGCCTTATTTGACCAACACACTTGTGTGAAGACAGTTTATTTAGCTGAATCAGTGAATAAGTAGTAGCTCTCCCCTATAATCATATATTCTATTTTGGGTTAAGAAATGCTAGTGTTGAGTTGTTCATTCCTCCATCGATCCATCCATTATCTGAACTACTTTATCCCCACCAAGGTTTCAGTTGTGCTGGAGACTATTCCAGCTGACTTTGGTCAGTAGGCGCTGAACTAAGTACACGCTGAACTAAGACATTAAAAATATAAATAAACATGGTGTTTGTTTGATTGATGGGAATCTTATGTGCAACAGTCTATCATGCCTCAAAGTAGGTTTCAAAGCGTGTGCTGTATGTGTATTGGAGTCACATACGCATGCATGCAGTTGTTTATAGGTAATGATAATTGCCCTCCTGCATGCATTTCATGTACACCCCTAAAGACTGAGGTCTGGTGACAGCTCTGCCCCCCAAAACCTTTTGTCATACCATCTAGTCCTCCCTTACTCATACATGTTAAAAAATGACGATTCTCCAATAGTAGAGGTAATGTAACTGATTATTTGAAGGAAATCATTCTGTTTTATTTCCTTCATTTGAATATACAATACTTTTTAACTAATATTAAACACAGAAATGGATATGCTGCTTTGAAATTAATACTACAGTACTAAAAATGATATGAATCAAAATAAAGACTTAACCTCCATTTGTTATATATAACTCAGAGCACTTGACACAAAAAAAACTGAGATCCTTGGAATAAGCAAAACAGAAAGATGCATTTTATCCATAAATATCAGGAACAAGATACTGAATAAGGATAATATTCTCACCCACAGCAGTTTTACTTTCTCAGTCATTTGTGCTTTCATGAGAACATTGAGTAGACGCGAAGCTGTTCCTCGTACCACGTTGAAATGTGCCCACATCTCCTTATTGGAAAAACATTAGGAAAGACTTCTAGACCGATGCCTCAGCTTCTGTTCTACTTGAATATATAAAAATATTTCACGCAGCTGCTTGAAACCAAGGGCTCGCCCAAACATTTTCTCACTTTGGCCACATGGTGGTAGTGCAGAACACCAGAAAAAGGAACCCCACGCTTGCCTTCGTGCTTCCTATGCTCCCACGTCCTTTTTTAACCGAGTGTTCTGTGTTGCATGGATGCCACTCGTACATCTTTATAATAATAATAATAATAATAATAATAATAATAATAAATTTCATTTATAAGCGCCTTTCAAAACACTCAAGAACACTTTACAATCAAAACAAGAACAATAAACCCACAGATAAAATAATAAATAATAAAAGGAGAAATGAATTTAAACTGAATATGCGATTTTAATTCGCGATTTTAAATAATTGGCCATTCATTGGTCGGATTCATTGGTCGGACATTTTCTATACGGATGTATCAATTTTCAATTTCCAAATTAAATGTACCCCACTTGTTCTTTCGGACAACGTTTAGCTTTCTTTTACTATTTCACAGATTGTTACATGACCTATTTTATTTCAAGGGTAAATGGACCAGATGAAATTATCAGCTGATTGGGACTTTCGTTAGACCTCGGACACGTATACTGCTCATGTTGAAATCATAAGACCACATAAAAATAAATATCACTGGGTTTTTAAGAGGCAATTGTGTGGGCAAAGAGGATATAGAAAAATATGGAGCAGGGTGGTCGATGGCAGGCCCAAACAGCAAATGTTAAGATGGGGGACACGAAGCAGGAGCAGCCGTGGGTACTCTCATGACTCCATCATCCCATCATTGAGAGCGGGGTGGGATCAAATGCCAGAACAATCAATCATCCAGCAAGCAGACATCTATGGCACAAACCATGATGACATTTACCTCCCCGGCATCTATATCAATAGAATAATAAAGAAAACAAATCAATTGTCCCAAAACACCTTGCACACCCATACCATCAAGCCAGCTTCTTGCCGTCCTCATTTGTTATTCATAGCCATAAGTGTCAGGGATTTAGGATCCTGTGAAAAATTCACTTAGAGCCCAACCACGTCAACGCTGCAAATTGGGCACTTTTATTAAAAATCCTCATCACTTATCCCCCCACTTCTCAAAAAGACCCAAATCCCACCCATACGCACGGCACCCTTCTTGATAGCACTTCTCTCTGCTGCACTGCTTTGTAGCCGTCCCTCTCCACACTGTCCTATTTGCCTTTTCATCTGCTGTTACACCGTCAAAGTGTGTGATTGATGTGCAAGCACAAGAATTCAAGTTCAAGGAAAAATTCCAGCTGCAATGCTTACCGGCCTTTCACTGACACCCACACGCGAAAACAGTGATTCTCTAACATGACACAGAATTCCCACCGAGCCTGACCTCTGTGACATTTTTAGATGCATTAAACGATTCATTTACATGTTAACCAGCAAGGGACAGCTTGTCCCCGCCCCTCACATTCAACATTCAAACCTCCCTCTGCGACATTTTCGGCACACAGCAGGGACCGTGTGCTTCCAGACCGCCTGTTCCACCCCACCCTCGTCCGCGCTTTTGTTTGTCCAGGAGGATCCAGTTCTGAAGACTTTATCGAGTCAAGAGGCCCACGCATTCAAACAATTACTGGCTATGAGATGCACACCGTCTATTTGCATCGTTTCCCCCAGCTGACAAGGCTGAATTGTGGCCAGGGCCTCCACCGGCCAAACATCCCCAAACCATAGAACTGAGAACACGACCTTTCAAAGCAAATCTTCTTTTATCAAATTGATTTCCTTGACCGGTGTTTTATTTCACCTCGCTCTTGCTGCCACTAAAGACAGAACAATCAGAGAGATGTCTGCAATCCTTGTAGAAGTAGACAGGCCTTGCTCCAAATGAGGCTCGTCACCCGGCTCTAAACGACTCATCAATAATTTACCGTTGCCAGCAAACATGAGCTGAAACGGGAATAAAAAAAAAAAAAAAGATGAACTGCAAACATGTACGTACCAGAAACTGCCATAAAGTATCAACCTTGAACTTGTACCGGTCATTAACCAAAGGTTTATTTCTGATCCTTCTAAGCCATGTGCCATTTCATTCCTTGTTATTCCGGGTGTCTCCTTAAGCATCTCCCATGAATGCGGCATAAACATTTTGGCAGTTGGTGTTTGGAGGATATTATAGCACAAGCGCTGAGCGCTAGGGAATATCGATTTTGCTTTAGCAGCCAAGAGCCGTGGCTCTACTGGCATCAATACATCCAGGAGAGGGAGCTGAATGACAAGGGAGTGACCTTGAGCCAGTAAGCAATCTTGGCAGATAAAGTTGTGCCCTGAAATACAGCAGACAGACGATACACACGGGATGTCAAGGTACACTCGCAGGAGTGACGTTGCAGTTTTTACGCAAAGTTGTTGAAGGGGTGATGGTGCCATGCATTGATTTGTAGACATAGAGGATAGATTGTTCTTCTTTGTGTTTTTGCACAAGAAGACAGTTCATTGGTCAGCAACTCTAGATTCTGAATATTTGCAAGTGAGATGCTAAGATAGTACAAACAAACTTGTACAAGTCATCTCCTGACTATCTCCTGGAGCCTGTTTTGTTCCCTCCACCTTTTTTTTTTCTTTTTTTAACTCTCTCCTCTGGCGTGATTCAAAACAAGTGGCAAAATAACAAAGTTTGAATCAGAATCATCTTTTTTACCAGAGTATGTAAAAACCACAAGGAATTTGTCTCCGGTAGTACAGGCTACACTAGTATTATATATAACCAGCAACTACGATAAACAAGGACAACACCCAATGACAGCTGTGAGACAATGTGCAAAGTATCGAATGGTGGAATACAATACTATGATGGTTGCGCAGTTGGTGCAGGTGTATCGTTGCACCATTTTTAAAGTGACTTTTAGTAGTATTTGTAGAATAACTTTAAGTGTGCAATTGTATAGAAAGTCCTTGGGCGCTTTAAACTGTCTGGTGCTGTGGAATATGGGTCAATGACAATTGTTCAAGTATGTCAAGAGCTAGAGCTACAATAATCATTGCGGTAATGCTGTTCCACAGGGGTGTGCAAAAATGCAAAGAGCCACTATAGATTTCGGTTACCGTTTAGGGAGTTAATGGCGAGAGGGAAGGCGCTGTTTGAATGTCTGCTGGTTTTGGTGCGCATGGATCGGTAGCACTTGCCTGAGGGGAGTAGCTGGAAAAGGTGGTGGGCAGGGTGTGAGGGGTCTAGTAGGATTTTTCCGTGCCGTTATCTTGGTCCTCAAGATTGGTTAGGGCGGTGCCGATGATTTTTTCCGCAGTCCTAACTGTTCGGTGCAATCGGTTTTGTCCTTTTTTGTTGAAGAGTGAAGCAGTCAGCCATCGGCCCATGGATGAAAAAGGCTGTGCTGTTAATTAAGGGCATGCAGCAAAACGAGGCACTGTGCTAAGTCTCCCGGAAACTTACTACAGGAGCTTTAGGAGAATATACAGCATGATCGAAGGAAATAAGTTTTCAGTTCACTACAGTTGGCAAAGACGCACCTTCTTCACCACAACAAAAACATTGCATCTTTTAAAATATTCTGAACAGAAAAAATTAATTCCAGTTTTGTCTTTGCAGCAGTTATTATGTACTACGGATGTGATGTGAGAGGGGATTGAGTGAATAAAATTGGAGGAAAACTGGCACATTACCATGAAAATTTTCCCACACACACGAAACACAACAACAACAAATCAAAAAGTATTCCCTAAGTTGGCACCATTTTCTGCAGATCATTCAACCCAATCTAAAATAGGCCTGATCTAATCCTGAAAGGAATAAGAAAAAGAAAATGGACTAACGGGAGTCCGAGATGGAGTGGATAAAGTGATAATGGCTGTGTCAGTTTCACTCTGATGTCTTCAAAGTAGAACTAGGAGAAGGCTGTGAAGCTGACATTCAAGGTGCAGGACCATGCTTGCTCAACAAAAACAATTGCCTTCGCCCATGCTGATGACCTTTTGGTGGGTTTGTTTATTGTGCACCATGGTTGGGTGTATCGTTATTAACCCTTTCATGCACCCTGTAACCTGATAACATGATAAGCTGTCCACTGCAGTAACCACTGTCCCTGAAAGGCTTAAAGTTGAATGTTATTGAGAACTCTCAGGTTTAAAAAAGTTAATTTGTGATTTTTTTTTTTTTATGTGTGTTCCTTGTATACTCTTTCATATTGGGATGTTAGTGAGCAGGAAGCAAAGTTCTCAAAATCCCCATCCTTCTATTTTCTTTTTTTTCTCCTTCCTCACATTCAGGCCACATATAATTCGACGATTAGATGGCATAGCCCAGTGCTCCTGTGTGCAACCTGTCAGATAATTGTGTGAGCTCCCAGCCTGCTCTCTGAATGTGTTTACTGGGCATGGCTGCTTTGGGGATTTCAGCACTGATTCCTTGAGATCCCACTATATTGAATTGAATTGAATTGAATACAACTTTATTGTCAAATGTGCTGTACGTATGTATAACATACAGCACAGATGAAATTTCTTCCCCCTCAACATAAAACAAGAGGAGCCGCTGCGGGTGTCCGCGCCGCCATCAAAAGAAAAGTTGACCAAAAAAAAAAGACAAAATAATACAATATATGGTGGCAACTATTGGCCCCTAGCTTAGGCGTAACGTATGCCATGTGGACAATATAGAGAAGCTGCAGATGAATAGTAGGAAGGGTAGAAGTGAAGTTGGTGAGAGTTTTTGTGTGAATAATATTAGCTTAACCCCCATGCAGTAATTATCCCAAAATTGGACATTTCGGACACTTTGGACGATTTTGGACTGTTTGACAAATGGACACCACAGACAAAACAGTGAAAAATAACTCCACAAAGCTGAAATTTTGCATAGGATGTATATCTATGTCTTGGCCAATTCCCACTGAACATTTTGAGGGGTTGAAAGTGAAAAAGAATTAAAAGTGAAAAAAGTTGTTGCACATTGGAAGAGAGACTTTTTGGGGACGTAATACCCTTCATGCAGCCGCTTAAAAATACTGCATGAGGGTTAAGAGTGGGGATAGGTGCATTTTGAAATATTAGAATGATGTTTTTTTTCTGACTAAATTTACATACTGCATATACGTTGAAAAGGGGACATGGTTGTGAGTTCCAAAAACACAATGTCAATAGCTGAGAGTACCAGTAACACAAGCAAAAATCAAGCGAAACGTTGAAAAAAGTGGGGTCAGAATCTCAAAATGTAAAGACAAAACATCACCAATAATGCTTGTAACTCATTTGGTATGGCCTCTCTTTGGTGTGTTGGGCTTGCTGTTCTCTCTCTCTCTCTCTCTTCTCTCTCTCTCTCGCCCCCCTCTCTCTCTTTCTTTCTCTCTCTCTTGCCCCCCCCCCCCCCCCTCTCTCTCAGAAATCTCAAAATCCGGCCACTGTCTTGTTGAAACCATGATTGATTGAGCATGTCTGGCAGCCCGAGACCCCCAGCTCAGGTCATTTGTTAAACATTTATAGTTCATAATCCATCTGCTCTCACCTATTCACATCCCAAGTACTTTGTCATGTCCCTTTTGTATGGTCGTTATTTTTTTTTTTCTCCCTCGCTCTGATGGATTATTTAGTTGACTCTTATTGGTACTGAAGTGGGAAGATTTGAGACGTGTTTATGAAACGAGGTTAAATTGTTCACTTGTAGACCAGCAGGTGGCAGTAGAGGAGCATGCGTGAAGCTGTTGATAAGTCGTTGAGCGTTTGCCATCTGTTGCTCAGCAAGAGTTCCCCGGAGACGCCAACAAAAGGGAGGAAGACCTAATGCTTGTTCATCAGCCTCATCCCATTTCACTGTTCTCTTTCAATAAATTATCTTCACAGGTCTCAGCCTCTCTTTTGTTGGTAGCTTTCTAAATTAATTTTTTGAGACTGGATGCAGAGCTCATCACACCTTGAGGGTAGGAGAAAATAAGCTAATATTTTTGACAGTCAGCGCAGCACTAATTTCAATGTAAAAATCCGCGTAAGAAAAAAAAATAATTGGCACTATAAAGGTTATGAAAAACCAGTGGTGCCTACATCATTGGTTCTTTTGTCATATCTTGTTATCATTGCTGTTACTTGCTAAAGCGCCTGTCAATTACCAGGCATAATTACTTAATCTAAAAATAGAAAGGACAGAGGAAAGTCAAATACAATCTGCACTCATGCTAAATAGCACGAGCAATTTTTTTTCCCATAGGTTTTTATTTTACATGAATTGCAGCAATGAGTAAAGCAGAAGTAATACCGTTTATTAGTTCATTGAAGTTTTATAATACAGAAATAAGATACATCTATGCTATCACTTAGTTGTGTGAAGAAAAAAAAGCATTCGAAGTGACTGATTGGCAAAGGATACAAATTCAAACAATATGCAAAGCCTCTGGTGATGAATGATCATATACCCGGAGAGAAAATGGTTAGATCCGTTTTCTGTGTCATGAAAGAATCCACCGCTTTGTAATCTCAATGGATGACTGACCTTTCTACATGTGTGTAATTCTAAGGCTGAAATCAACGGGGGAAAAAGCTTTAGAATAAAACAAGAGACATATATAATGAGAGAGAGAGAAAAAAAATGCAGCTGCTGGAAAAGCGCCGCTCTTTCTTGCCATGCCAGTGAGCACATTCTTTGGTGAGCTGAATCCACTGTGACTTGTTTCCCATTTATTTATTTGTCTTTTTTTTTTTTTGCTGCAGAGGACAACAGTCAGAAGGCGATAAGGGCAAAGCATGTTTTTGACAATCTACACAGAGTCAACATGGAATTAAATATTTTTTTTACTTGTACAAAGTAATACTGGTCCCATTATATCTTGAATGCTGCATACAAGACCATAGCAGAGTCCAAAAAAATTCTGAGGCTAATTACATGTAATAATGGATCCTATTCAAGCAACAACTACTACTAATGGGTGACTCAAAATACACTTTCGTGAGACCAATGTTTGCGAATCCCGTGACTCTCATGAGGATAAATGGATTAGAAAATGGATGGATGGATATTCATTTTTAAGCAGAAGGTGTTGCACTTAGTTATTGACAATTGCCACTAATCCTAACTTCCACCCATCTATTTTCTGTAGCATTGAAATTGTCGTCATTGGAGTTGGAGCATATGCCAGCTAACTGAGTGAGGTGTGGGCTTCCACCCTGCAAATCGGCCAGTGCTAAAAGTTGGGGGATGAAAATGAAACACTGATATGTTGTTAAAATGCGGTGTCAGCTGGATTTGACCCTGATTGGTGATTATTTTAATTTGAAGCCACACCTTTGTGCAATGATTGAAGTTGACTGGTTAGGGTCGAAACAATTTTCATCAAGATATTTTCCTCCTAGCTTGTAAGATGGAATCAAGTTCCCCAATGGAAGTAAAACTTTCACATGATGGTATTTGATGAAAAAAAGCCTCATAACTTGGTTCCCACTTGAGTGTCCTATTACATATTGTTTAAAATTGATATGCCAATAGTTGGATTTCGTGTAATGTCGCATAGGAACGAGAGGTACAAGTTGCATGTGACGTTTTGGGGACTGGAGAGTATATTGTAAATAAGTAGTAACTGCATTCAGTCTAATCAGTGTCATTTGTCAGCTACTTGACAAACAATATGCCTGTTGTCCAAAATGTAACATGCAATCAAGATGACTTGAAAAGAAATGTGTCCTTGAAAGAATTTGATTGCATTGAAGTGTTTGTGTGAAAAAGTGAATGTCCACATTATCAATGACTGCGGAATTGTCACACTCTTCCCTAATCTGGAAGACAAGGCCTCAACAAACATATACTGTATAAGTAGAGAGTTGCAAAAAAAAAAACCAACAACAAAAACCTCAAGGGTTTTCTCATTTGGCCATGCGGGCCTACAGGAAATGGAATGTAAGGTTATTCATTTTCTGTCCATATTCCTCTGACTGTTTTGCTGCCATGTTATTTTGAAGGTGACCCAAAGACTCTGCAAGACCACTCGACATCGCAACAGCCATCAGCTGATGAATGCATGTCCACGACAGGATGATTACATGTTTGGGCAACCAGTCAGTTGTCAAAGTGTCAAATTGAAGGCGATGTTTACGCACAGATACAATAGATGCTATCTCTCAATACGCTATCCGGACCAGCTGTTGAGGTCTTGTCCGATATTTATAGTCCAGTGTTGCCGTTACCTCTGGGGTGAAATACTATGGAACCGCATGCCAGAATGGAATGTTTGTTGTGAATACTGAATATGGATTCCCTACTTTCAGGAAAGTTGTTAATGTCTTCGGGAAGATAAGGCATTTCTTTACGCTATGTTTTAACCCTCTCAGGCTCAAATTAAATTCTCGTAACAGGTAAAGTCTAGGTACTTGGTTGTTGCAAATCTGCAACACCTGCCCTGAGTTAATGATTACTTGAATGTGTTTAGAATTGAGGAGGATTTGTTCATGGTAATTGGTGTTTATGCCCTGATTTATTAATGGCATCATGGCGGGATCTTGTAGGTGACATGCGTATGTGGAATGCACATGCGCGAGGAAGAGGTGGAAGAGAGTGAATGCAGTAGTGCGCAGGTGTGGGAATGAGAAGCGGATAGGGACGAGTGAGAGAATATTGAGTCGAGTGTAAGGAACAAGAGGAAATAGAGTTCCACATAAATTAAAATTGCAAGTGTGAACTCTGTCTCCCTGTGGTGTGTGTTTTGGACTTCTGGGCGCCACGGTTTTGGGAACATACGACGGCCACAATGTCAGGGGCAACTCTGGCCTTGGAGAAACATGTCCCCTTTGTCCCCTGACTACGGTGAGGTGACAAAACAGGAATGGATAACAGCATGATGGGCAGCTTTCACACAAAAATGATGAAAGAACATCCATTGCGCCCTAGTGCTGTTCTGTATGAGCTGTCATTTAATAAAAGAAAAGTGTTTTGAGCTGATGTGTTTTATTTAAAGGGATATTTTTCTCCATAATCTATAGGACACTCATTAATGTTCATCTAAACCAGGGGTCGGCAACCCAAAATGTTGAAAGAGCCATATAGGACATTGTTTTGGTGCATTATTTTCGCTTTTCTTAGTGTCAGTGAAGTGATCATTAATTTCCGCTTTTCTGAGACTGTCTTTGAACTCCTCTCGAGTCGAACGAGAAGAGAGAAGGCACGGAGTCGGACGCAGACGTGTCTGTTTGTCGAGACTGTTAAAAGCATAAATAAAGTGTACGTTTTAAAAAACCAAAACCACAGCTCTCCTTTTTCGGAGCTGCAACATGTATCTATATCTATTTGAGCTATATTAATCTACTATCAAAATAGTCTTCCATTTTCAAATGGAGCTTTTTTATAAAGCTCCAGGGAGCCACTACATGTCGCTAAAGAGCCGCATGCGGCTCAGGAGCCGCGTGTTGCCGACCCCCGATCTCAACAATCAATCGTGTCCTTATTACCGCACTGTCAACATTAGATTTTATTGGTGCAACATTTAACACTTTATTAAAATTATGCATAAAGACACTTCTCCAGTGTTAAATTAAACTTATTATGGTGTTGAATCAACACCAGCAGATTTGCAGTGTAGTCGATCTGAGTTAATCCTAACTGTGCTACAGAAACAATTGTAATGCAGCTGAATGTCATTGTATTAGAGCAGACGTAATAATCGAATGTTGCTTTCTCACTAGAAAAGTTCAGAGGCGTCACTTAATTTCGGTGCCTCTGACACACTTCTGATACAATGTATTTATTATATGACCCCTATGTATTGCCATCCCCAATATGTTCAGAATTTTGCTCATCTGCTTCGGCAGTACAGATGTTTCTTACAACCTGTCAAGATAAATGCAATTTACCAGGTCTCCTGTGGTTTGCAGAGGGACTGGTAGAATCTTTACCAGATGGTCTGTATTGCTTCTGTCACCTGGCCCTGTCTTATCTTATCAAAAGCATTGAGTTTGACGAAATAAGTCGTGAACATGAAGGCTACAAGAATTCAGTAATTTCTGTTTAACTAACCTTTTTTTATTGACACCGTACAGTTAATTCTTTGGACCCGATTTTTATAAGACAGCCACGTGTGGGTTGAACGTAAAAACTGGAGAATCTTCATTTTCAGCCCAGGGGCAAGTCTAGTTTGCTATGTTTGGGGATTTGGCACGCTATGTTGCATTGAGCTGGGCATTCCGTAACCCTAACCGTGAGCCCAAAACAAACATGTAAAGTACAAGTTAGATTTAGTAGACCCAGAACCAATGGAATTTGCATTTAATGGATGAAGTCTTCAGAAAAAAAGTGTCCAGCTGAAACTCAAAACACCAGCCTGTAGCTAGCAAAATCCATTAGTAATGACCCGGCATCGTGGGTCCATCATTTTTTTTCAAGCTGTAATCCACAGTTGGTCAGTCTGTTATTTTCACTGTGCTTTTGTCATCACTTCCAGCACTATAAATATATTTTTACAGTGCATGGCCTATGAACTGTCATTGTGATATGTGTAGAAAATGTAGGCAAAGGAGAATGTAAACATCGGGCGCTTTCAGAAATTTACGCCGACGCCCTGCATAACTGTGAGAGTGCATCACTGCACGTGTTCAGAGAGAGTGCGCCCTGCTCCCATTAATTTCCGTTGCAGTCAGCACCCTAAGGCTCTCCTTCTTTGGCGCATTTTGAATAATCTGTCCATTATCCTCACCAAACGGCAAATTTGAGCAATGCTCTGAGTTTCCTGGCGGTCGGAATCGACCACTGTGCCCTAGGAGTGTATTTTTGAATGTCTCCATAGTAAAGCGAGTCGAAACTTTGAAAGAAATTATTCATTTGGTCAATGGTTGAAAACAGTTGAACACATAAATGTTGGCATGGTTTCAAAATGGGCCAAAAGCGAACCCAATCTGTTGATGAAACAGGTGATGATGACACTGGATGACATGTCAATCTTGGACTTCTGGTCCGATGACTAAATGAGCAATTTATGAACTTATTTTTTCAAGGTGAACTTTATTTCAACCAACATGCACCAAAAGATTTAAGAATACAGCAAACACTACAAACGGGAAAAAAAATTGCATAGCTTAAAAATAACAAGTGCAGAAGCATGAATTTACACCCTGTGAGATATTTTCAATTGGTTTGATTTTACATTGTTGAACTGCATACACTGATTTCTATCATCTAGCTTTTTATCCGTTGATATGCCAAACCTCATATACCATATCTCTTTAATTTTTTCATTCTTGTATTGCGATCTATAGCATCAAAAGCTTCTTTTAAATCTGTGATAATCAACAGTAAATACAATGATGCTGTTTTGTAATGAGTAAATATATGTTTCTCTTTGCTTTTATTAATTCGAATAACATTAGCTGTTTTCATTTTTGATGGGAAAAAACAATCGTTTTGAAGGATGGGTTACAAATTGATGTGAAAAGTTACGGTCAATATTTTATAATATTTTTCATTAATGCCATATCAATGTTAAAACAGTCAGTGGACTTTTTAATTTGTGTGTGTTTTTACAACATTTAATATTTCATTCACACCTCTAAGGAACATAGTGGGGGAGTTGTTCTTAATACAATTATTTACTCTATGACATTTATTTCTTGGCTCAGAAGTTTCTTTCATTAATTACATCATTAAATTCATTTATCAAAGCAGCTTTAGCAATAACAATATTTTTAGCTTTTTCAAATATTTAAGGTAGTATTTTTTTAAAATCTATTATGTATTATGTAATTTACATATTAATCACAAGAAATCCAACCATCCATCTATCGATTTTCCGATCCGCTTTATCCTCACAAGAGTCGCGGGGGGTGCTGGCGCCTATTCCAGCTGTCTTTTGGGCAGTAGGTGGGGGACACTCTGGACCGGTTGCCAGCCAATCACAAGGCACACAGAGGCGGACAACCGTCACACTCACATCTAGGGACAATTTCGAGTGTTCCATTGACCTGCCACACATGTTTTTGGAATGTGGGAGGAAACGGCAGAAAACCCACGCAGGCATTGGGAGAACATGCAAACTCCACACAGGAAGGCTGGAGCCGGGATCGAACCCACGACCTCTGCACTGTGAGGTCGACGCGCTTTTTGGTAATCTTTCTTGGTCAATCCATGTCAACTCATTTTTTTACGGTGAGCAAGGGAAATAATGCTGTACGTGAGACTTTTTTTTCCACTGGTTAGCACATCCGGCTCACAGTGCAGTGGTTGAGAGTTTGATACGAGTTATACGAGACATACGCTGATACGTGACAGTCTAAAACAGGGGTGTCAAACATACGGCCCGCGGTCCGGAACCGGCCCCCAAGGAGGTTCAATCAGGCCCGCAGGATCATTTACCACAGGACCGCTATTTGTGGGTACTGGGAAAACACACATCAGGCAGCGGGTTGAGTGAACGCTGGCGCGTTTGGCTGCCGTTGCTCAATCCGTATTGTGTTTTATTGTTCTTGTTCCTGATTGTAAAGTGTCCTTGGGTGTTTTGAAAGGCGCTTATAAATAAAATGTATTATTATTATTATTATTATTATTATTGATTCCAGCTTTAGCCATCGTGTGTGTGGTGTTTACATGTTCTCCCCGTGCCTGCGCAGATTTTCTCCAGGTACTCTGGTTTCCTCCCACATTCCAAAACCAGGCATGGCAGGTGAATGGAACACGATAAATTGTCTTGAGGTGTGAGTGTGACCGCAAATAGTTGTTCATCTATGTGTGCCCTGTGATTGGCTGGCAACCAGTTCAGGGTATCCCCCCCCTACTGCATCCAGCATGCCTCGCGACCCTCGTGAGGATCAGCTGATCTATGTATGATTTCTTGAAGGCATTTCTGAGGTTTTGATAAACTGATTAGTTTCCCCAGATTTCATAGCTAGGGTAGAGTTGTGTGTCATCAGCAGAGTGGTGGAAATTGAAAATACGTGTTTTCTAACAACATTACCCAAAGGAGGCATGAAAAAAAAAAACAAGAGTACTGGTCCAAGTACGGACTCCTGCGGACCCATGTTTAACTTTAGTAGACATTGAGGTTTTTTTTTTGCCAGTATTTACAAACTGTCGCAGATCTGACAAGTATGATTTAAATCATTTTAGGGTGGTTCCTTTAATACCAATGTCATGTTCGAACCTCTGTATAAGGATTTGGTGGTCAAGGGTGTCAAAGGCTGCACTCAGATGGAACATTTGAACTTTCAATCGTGAGTTTTGGTCCAGTAAATCAACAATTACTACTGTATTTGTCAGTCATTTACTTTGACATCCAAACATAAATAGAGGTTAGAAAAGGACGCATGCTAACCTATTAGTACTTGAGACAAATTGGAATTCATTAAGTTGGAGTTAAGCATTTCTGTGGCGACTGTGAAGGCCCACTGTAAGATTACAGTGTGTTAGACCATCACAGCAATGTTTGAAGGTAAGGTCAAAACTTTCCAAACATTTCCAAACCTTTTTTTACTTTGTAATTTTGTACTGTTTTGGGCGATTTAGCCATGAAAAAAATGTGCTTCAATTTAACCGACAATTTGCTTTAATGGAAGACCCCATTTCCCTATTAGTTTGTGAAAAAGAGGGTCCATTAAATTATTTTAGCAACCATCAGAGAGAAAGCACTGAGGCAGAATACAAACGAATTTACATTGTGCCACTGATATTTTCATCTGTGCCAGGAGGACAGGGGGTGTGGCATGTGACAGGTGGCTGTCTGTTGATTATTTGCACCTGTGTTTGAAATGACAAGTGACAGAATGACTGCATCTTGAGATTCACTGAGAAAGTTCACCTCGGACAAAGTGCTCTCATTTAATAGCTACAGACTGTGAATTAGACTAACGTACAGGTGTGAACCTTTCATTCTTGTTGCTGTGCAAAAATCTAACACTGCAGCCAATGGAGGAGTCGATTGACAAAAGTTATTTAATGAGAGCAGACACCTGTCTTCAAAAAATACCCAACCTGATGCAGCAGGAGTAAACGGTGTAGCAAGGGGAATTAGGGAAATATTTTCAAAGACTTTGCTGTTGACTCTCTCTTCTTGTAATGTGTAGAATACACACGGATGAAAATGGCCATTGGTTAATTTTTTTTTGGAGGGGGGGGGGATTTTCACTCCCTCTGTCTATCAAGGCAGGATTGAGAGTTTACAGTTTCCGAAAAAAAGCCTGATCACAAGATAAAGATTGGTACAGTGTTGACAAAATAAGATGACAAATATGTCTGTTGAATTCTGTACGCCAAAGCATTATGCTTGGGGGGGGGGGGGGGGGGTTGTGTGGTCACTCTTTCGACAGTGACCTGTTCATTTCCTTGGGGAAATTATTTGTACTGTATTTTACGAACTATAAATCCCTCCTGAGTAGTGGCACCAGCCATAAAATGCATAATAAAGAAGAAAAAAAACAAAAAACATATTCAGATAACTTCAGCATAAAGAACATGTTAACAAGTTTACCAAACCATCAGTGTCACTCCAAATCACTAAATCCAATGAAATGTTCATCCTCTGTGTCACTTTTAAAGAACTCCACGAACTCCAGGGGTAGAAGATGCGGCGCGTCCTCTTCAATGTCGCCTATGTCAGAGGCATCTTTAGTTGTTTTTATCAGTTACCATCGAAAGTATCAACACAGGCCTAGAGCACCCTCTTGCGGTTCAATGTGAAAATAACATGTGAAATGATATACAGTGATCCCTCGCTATTTCGCGGTTTGTTTATCGCGGCTTCGGTGCATCGCAGATTTTTTTCAAACATAAAAGAAAAAAGTTTTTTTTTTTTTTTAAGTCCGCAAAACGTACGCAAACGGTCCACGAGAAGAAGCGAAAGTCAGTAAAACAACAGCGAGTCACATAGAGCAACATATACAGTACATGTGGGGTGAGGTTGGGGCTGAGAAGATGTAAAGCCATGTTGATTGGCTGTGCATCTTCTTTCTGTCTTAGCACGTGGGTTACTCTTTGATCTTTAATCAGTGTCTAAGTGTTGTTTACGATGCTGCTAGTGTGTGCGTGTGTGTGTGTGTGTGTGTGTGTGAGAGAGAGAGAGAGATACTTATAAGAACAAAAGCAGGTCTCTTCCATCCTAATTGTCTAAACAACCTTAATTGACTAATCATAAACACTTCTGCTGCAGGATCGCTGGCCTGTGTGGGGGAGGGGGGGTGAGAGAGAGAGAAAGAGAGACGTATAAGAACAAAAGCAGGTCTCTTCCATCCTAATTGTCTAAACAACCTTAATTGACTAATCATAAACACTTCTGCTGCACCCTGCGGGATCGCTGGCCTGTGTGTGTGTGTGTGTATGTGTTTGTATGTGTGTGTGTGTGTGTGTGTTAGTGCTTTGCTCAAGCGCAAAGGCCCACGTGGGGCATTTTCTTTTTAATCTATATGTTAATTGGTCGCTACTTCGCAGATTTTCGTTGATCGCGGGTGGTTTTGGTCCCCATTAACCGCGATAAACGAGGGATTACTGTACCTGGAATGTGTTAATCATTTCACACATAAGTCGCTCCAGAGTATAAATCACACCCCTGGCCATCCAGAAAATACGGTAGTTTTGGGGGAATTGCATCACCATGGTAACATGGAATAAATAATTCTGTGAGTGACAGCTAGTTGCATTTTTTTTTAATGTCATTTGTGCAGGTCTGCTATATTGACAAACGATCATTCAGTCACATTTACTCCCACGGACAATTTAGGAATCTTCAATCAACCTAAAATGGATTTTTTTGGGAATGTGGGAGGAAGCTGGAGCACTAGGCGAAAAAAAATAAAATAAATAATAAATAAATAATGCAAGCCCAGGGTAAACGGGTAAACTCCATACAGGAATGCTGGAGCACAGATTTAAACCTGCAACCTCAGAAGTGTGATTTAAAAGTGCCAACCATTTACTCACCGTGTTGCCCTCAATGTCTTTGTACTTGAATGAAATAACAGACGTGTATTACTTTGAATGTGGCGTACATTGCCGCCACGCTCTTCCTCCCCGCTTGCGCAAAGTTCGAGCTGGGATCGGTTCCAGTTCACCCACGACCCGAGTGAGGCTAAGCGGTTACAGAAAACGGATGGTTGGATGTTATTGCTTTGAATTAATTCCTCTTATCGTCCATATAATTTAAAGTAATTAAGGAAGGAAGATTGTTTTTCTTTAAACATCGACTGAAATGAAGGGCTGCTTTCCAAGACTGTCACAAGTCTGGAGCGTAGATTTCACCCGCAAAGCTAGCATCATTTTTCTACACTCATAAATGGACTTTATCTTCACCAATGCCAGGGGTTTAAATTCCCCGTGTTATTTCATTACCATACATTTTTGCTCTCTGAGCAATACTTAATAGGTTTAACAGACTGGTGTGATGGGTGGGGGGCGGTGGGGAGGTGGGGGAGGGCAGAGAGAAAGACAGCTAGAGTGGGTGCCAAAGGTTAAGCAAGAAACTTGCAAAGATCGAGAGTGTTGAGTGAAAAGGAGTTTCTGGTGCTGGAGGGGGAAAAAAAACAAGAATGAAAAGGTTGTGCAGTAATTTCCTCCATGCTCTGTGGTTGAGCGTGTCTGTCCGTGCCTCGATGGGAATACGCTCCAGCCGCTGAGATGTGCTGCTTGCTTTGGCCCGCTCATTCTGCTCATTTTAGTGGTGCTGTCGTTCTTCCCTATACAGTAAAAGAAAGTGGCCAGGCATGCGTCAATGTAACCACACTCACTCACAGCCCAGAACAACTTCTGGCTTAAGGGACCGCATACTCATCCCCGTTTGGCATCACACATTTTACAAAAAAAAAGAAAGCTTTTCATCCCGCCAACCAACCCTCCACATTTTCAACAAGCTTTGAAGGAAAACGAAGACACTTTTTCTTACTGAAAAAGAATGTTCAAAGGCTTCACAATTCATTAGCCTTTGCTGATAAAACATGATCAAACCTTTCTTCTGTGGCAATTATGGTCATAGAAAAAAAGACAAAAATAAGATTATAGTGTTTCCAAGAATGTGCACTCGTTATTAATTATTCAGTACAATTAAATTTTAATAGTATCTGAGGTACTTCCTCTTTTGGCTATGTGCGTCATAAAAACTGGGATCCAAACCAAAAACTAAACTAAGCAAAGACAAGTTCTTGATAATGACTGTAAATGACAATATACACTGATGTTTTGGGGTTTTTTTCTTGGAAGAGATGAAACAAATGGTGTTGAGACTAAATTATTCCTATCCTGGCCAAATTTCAAGTTGAAGTGAAATCTTTTTTGGGGCGGTTGAATGGGTCTCTTTGAGCTAGAAATGAAACAGAGAAGGCACCAATTGTTGCATCGAAGATCATGAAAAGTATTTCCCATTTTCATTCTGCTTTACCGTATTTTCCGCACGAAAAGGCGCACCTAAAAGCCTTCCATTTGCTGAAAAGCTCACAGCGCGCCTTAAAATCTGATGCGCCTTGTGTATGGTCATTAAGGTAATATTTCAACCCCAAAATACGCAGAGTTCAAACTTAAGGTGATCGGTTACGCACTTGAACACGGAAATGGAGCAGCGGCAAGAGAGTTCAAAATTCACGAGTCAATGTTATAACTTGCTGTTGGTTAAGTGAACTGTGTCGCTGCTTTATTAAATACATTTTACTGACATCTGTTCGTTCTGTTGCCGTTTCCTTGAGCGTAGCTCCATCAAGTGGATGAATTGTAGATTGCGTCTTAAAACGCAATGCGCCCAATGTATGAAAAAAAATTACAAAATAGGCCATTCATTGAAGGTGCGCCTCATAATCCAGTGCACCTTTTAGTGTGGAAAATACGGTACTTTATTTTGAAAATGATTTGGAACGCTGATCTTATCTGACTCTTGAGGATCTGCAGTACAGTCAAACCTCGGTTTTCCTCCATAATCCGTTCTAGAAGGATGTTCGAAAACCAAAATTGTTCGAAAACCGAAACCACGCTCTTTTTAAAATAAAAGTGTTTACTGAACACGTCTGTTCACAATGGAAAACAACACAAGGATGCGTCACTTCCTCATCTACCCGAGGAAGCGTCACTTCCTCGTGTAAGGAAGACGAGAGGAGTCAAATGGTGCATTCAAGTGCGCTCAGTTTGTCCGAGAACCGAAATTTGTTCGTCATCCGAGGCATAAAAAACCTCGAAATTTTTGGTCGAAAACCAATTGGTCGAGAACCGAGACGTTCGAAAACCGAGGTTTGACTGTATTATGTTCCATTCAAAGAGTTCCAGGTAACTTGTAGCATAAACTCTAGCTAATCAACTGTATATTCAGCACACTGAGGGGCTTCTACTGAAAAGGGTTATGAGTCATTTTAGGCAGGAAACTTTTCAGCACAATCAAACACAAAGTCAATATATTTTTTTAACTGATGTCTCTAAATACAGTGCCTTACTGTAGATCTGTTTATTATTGTTTGTTGCACAGCCATTTTAACCTGCTGTCATACCTCCCGTCCACAAGGTGTCGTAGGAGTTCGGTTGTTGTTTCCTACACGATTAAGCCTGTAACACGTTCTTGGTGCTGCTGGAGTAAAACGACTTTCAAGCATATAAACGGACTGGTCTCTTCATAACAAAACTACATGGTGTCAGAAGTGGGATTCTGCAAAAAGTCTGCTGGATCCGTGGAGACAGTCTGTGCTGGTGGTGAGAAAAAAGGACGAGATTTTACCTGCGTGAAAAGGCAGTAATGGCGGACGGATTTCGGCAGCCTGATCCTCTCATCTTCGACGGCAATGTCGCTGAGAACTGGCGTAAGTTCGAGCAAGAATATGATATATTCATAGCCGCAGCACACAGTGACAAAAATGCCAAAACAACGGCCTATATACTCCTCAATCTGGCGGGACCGGAGGCCATTGAAAGAGAGAGATCGTTCACATATTCCCCAGCAGTTGTGTCGGACCAAGGCGTGGAAATATCCGCAGCGGAGTCAAGAGAAGATCCGACATGTTTGAAAAGAAAGTTCAGGGAAATATGCAACCCAGAAACAAACATCATAATGGAGAGGCACAGTTTCAACGTGAGACAACAAAAGCCAGGAGAAACGATTGAAGCTTATGTGAGTACATTACGCAACATGGCAAAAACGTGCAATTTTGGAGCATTGCAAGATGAGCTAATCCGAGACCGATTAGTATGTGGAATCAACAGTGATAGCATCAGACGTTCACTTCTCAGAGAAACTGAGCTGACACTTGCCAAAGCAGTGCGCATTTGTCAAATAAATGAGCTCACTGATCAACACAGCAAAGTGCTAGCTGCTCCAAAACACATGGCATCAACAAGTGTGGACACAGTACAAATGAAGCGCAGCCAAACATTTAAAAAGACTCACAACTACAAAAAGAAACAAGACAAAATGGCGACGGAAATCTCAAATTGCAGAAATTGCGGCGGTTCACACGCAGCCAAACGTGACCAGTGCCCAGCTTTCAGACAACAATGTCACGCATGCAAGAAGCCAAATCACTTCAAGAGCCAGTGCAGGTACGCAAAAGCACATGCAAGAGGCAAACAAGTAAATCAAATATCAACGGATGATTCAGAAAGTGACGAAACATTCACTATCGAGCACCTAACACTAGAGGGCGAAAATAGTCACAAAAAAGAAGGCTACTGTTCAGTTGCAGTTGGAGACAAGATTCTAAAGCTTAAAGTGGACACCGGTGCGAAGTGTAACGTTATTTCTCTGAACACCTGCAAGGACATGTTTCGGTGTGAGAAGATACAGCCCCAAGAAAAGCACATCAATCTCATCGCTTTTGGAGGAACAAAGATCAAGTCTGCAGGCACAATCACTCTCAAATGTCAATTAGGAGAAAAGAGCTATGACCTAATTTTCCAAGTTGTGAAACAAAATGTGCAGTCTATCGTAGGACTCAAGGACAGCATTAATATGAAACTAGTTAGTTTCAGCAAAGAAGTTTTTCACATTGATGCAATTCCAAATGAAAGCTTTGAGGAGAAAGTATTGAAAGAGTACAAAGATCTATTCAAAGATGAGCTTGGAGAATTACCAGTGACTTACTCGATGAAGCTTGCACCTGATGCCGTTCCAGTTGTCAACTCCCCACGACGCATTCCAGTGCCAATGCAACAAAAAGTGAAAAATGAACTCCAAAGAATGCAGAAACTTGGTGTGATCGAACCAGTTGACGAACCTACTGAATGGGTGTCGAACATGGTAGCAACTCACAAGAAAGAGGTTGACGATGTGCGTCTATGCATCGACCCGAGGGATTTAAACAAGTCGTTAATGAGACCACACCACCCCATGCGAACAGTTGAAGAGGTTGCAGCACAAATGCCCGAGGCAACTGTATTTTCTGTCCTGGATGCTAAAAGTTCATTTTGGCAAATAAAGCTAGATCATTCTTCGTCCCTGCTTACAACATTTGCCACACCTTTTGGTAGATTCAAATTTCTCAGAATGCCATTTGGGATCAACACAGCTTCTGATGTTTTTCAAAAGGCCATGGAACAAATCTTTACAGGTTATCCATGTGCAGTGATTGTTGATGATATCCTTGTCGGCGGAAAAGGGGTTGACGAGCATGACCGTAACCTGAAGAAAGTCCTAGATCGTGCAAGACAAGTCAAACTCAGACTAAATCCCAATAAATGCAAATTCAGATTGAAAGAAGTAGGTTATGTTGGACATGTTTTCACAGATAAAGGACTGAAAGCTGACCCATCAACAATCGCGGCGATCAATGACATGCCCCCACCTGAAGACAAGACTTCTCTCCAGAGGTTCCTCGGAATGATTAACTATCTAGGGAAATTCATTCCAAACTTGAGCGAACTGTCAGCGCCACTGCGCCAGCTGCTTCACAAAGACATTGTATGGAGCTGGACACACCATCAACAAGAGGCTTTCATCAGACTCAAAGCATGCATCACAAGCCCACCAGTGCTTCAGTACTACGACATGAAGAAGGCAGTGACTCTCACCTGCGATGCATCTCAGTACGGACTGGGAGCTGCATGCCTACAAGATGACAAACCAATCGCATATGCATCACGAACTTTGACAGACACAGAGAAGAAGTACGCGCAGATCGAGAAAGAGCTTCTCGCTGTTGTGTTTGCGTGTTACAAGTTCTATGACTACATCTACGGAAACCAGTGGTGATTGAAACCGACCACCAACCATTGGTCACCATCCACAACAAGCCCTTTCACACCATCCCAGCGCGATTGCAAAGAATGATGCTCAGACTACAGAAGTTCAACCTAACACTCGTTTACAAGAAAGGCAAACATCTCTACATTGCGGACACACTTTCCCGTACCCCAAGGCTGAACATTCTCCCATTAAAAGAGGAACAGCGCGACTTTGAAGTCATGACGCTTCAACTCATTTCACCCAAACGTCTACATGAGCTGGCAGGACACACAAAGACTGACCCAGTTCTTCAGACACTGACGCGCTACATCCAACAAGGTTGGCCCACACGGGTAAGCGGTGTACCTGAAGCAATCAAACCATTCTTTAATTTTCGAGAAGAACTGACTGTTGAAAATGAGATTGTTATGAAAAATAACAGAGCCATTGTTCCAGCTGTTCTACAGGATGTGTACTTACAGGAACTACACAAAGGACATCCAGGCATGGAGTCTACGAAAAGAAGGGCAAGAGACACTGTTTTCTGGCTCACAATCAACTATGACATCGAGGACAAAGTCAAGTCATGCAGTGTTTGTAACAGCCTCAAGCCCACCAACAAAAGCAACCACTGAAACTTCACAAAGTTCCAGATCTACCATGGTCCACTACGGCTACAGACCTATTGGAATGGGACAACAACAACTACCTCGTACTTGTGGATTCTTACTCCGGATGGTTCGAAGTGGACAAACTGGAAAATATGACGTCGACATGCGTCATCAAAAAACTCAACGCCAATTTGCAGTGCACGGAATACCTCAAAAACTATATTCTGACAATGGCACTCAGTTCACCAGTCAAAACTTTCGTGATTTTTCTGAGTCATGGGAATTTGAACACGTTACGAGCAGCCCTGAGTTCCCTCAGTCAAATGGTCTCAGCGAGAGAGCTGTTCGTAGTGCTAAAAGACTACTGGAAACAACAAAGAGAGACAGAACCGATTTCTACCTAAATCTACTACATCTGCGAAATACACCTAGAGACAGCATCCTTGGATCTCCAGCCCAGAGATTGTTTTCAAGGAGAACACGGTCAACTCTACCTATCTGTAAGAAGTTACTCAAGCCACACCCAATAGCCACCAAAACTGTCAAGGCTCATCTCACAAAGAAGCGCAAAGCTCAAAAACAGTATTACGACAAGACCAGCAAGCCACTCACTCCATTGAAGACAAATCAAGTAGTGAGACTTCAAACACAAAAAGGACATGACAAAACCGGTGTTGTTCGTCAAGTTTGCAACGAGCCTCGTTCATACATGGTCGAGTCAGATGGGAAGCAATACAGACGTACAAGACAACATCTACTACCAGTGAAGGAACAACTACCTGAACAGGCCAATGGAATGAACAATCAACGCATGGACAAATCAGAGACTGTTGATGCGGGAAGAAACACTCTTGAAAAGACTGACATTGTTACACCAACAAAGGACAAAACACGGATTGAACAAGAAATCACCAACCAAGCTGAGAAACTAGATACGAGCCCAGTACAAAACAATGCTGATGTATATCGTACCAGAAGTGGCAGAGTATCAAAACCGAATCGTAAATATCTTGAATAAGATTTTCTCTATTCCTGAAAATGTTGATTACTAAGTTGTAATAGCCCATGTAATGGTAAGTTAGCTGCTAATTTGAATCAGCCATTTATTAGCCATTATGTGTGAAAAGAAAAGAAAAAAAAAAACTTAAAAGGAGGGATGTAGATCTGTTTATTATTGTTTGTTGCACAGCCATTTTAACCTGCTGTCATACCTCCCGTCCACAAGGTGTCGTAGGAGTTCGGTTGTTGTTTCCTACACGATTAAGCCTGTAACACGTTCTTGGTGCTGCTGGAGTAAAACGACTTTCAAGCATATAAACGGACTGGTCTCTTCATAACAAAACTACACTTACAATGGCTTACAATCAATTCAATCTGAAGTCGGACAACATGAGGTTTTTTCGAATAGTTTTTACCTGTTCTAGTATGACAGTGACGCAAAGTAACATCAGGTCCATAAAGGTGTGCTTGGATGGCTTGGCACAGTGGTCACCAACCCCCGGGCCGGACCGGTGTGTGGGTCATTTGGTATGGGGCTGCACAGAAAGAATAAATAACTTACATTACTTCCCTATTATTCATTTCGGAATCTGAAATGTTTTATTTTGAAAAATTACCGGATTCTCTGTTACATCCGTCTGCAGTATGTCACCTTTGACGCAGGTCAAGGCGCACTTCTCGGTTACGTGAGAGGTTACCACTAAAAGGAAACCCAGGAGCTAGCAAAATGAGTACAAAAACAAACGTCGCATTGTGAGTTGTATTTTTCATGCACTTTGTATTTGCGGTGTCTCTTATTTTGAAGGCCCGTTTAAATGTTACCATAGCGACCAGAGTGTGTTGCAGCCAGATAGGATGTTCCTCTGCCATGATTCATGTTTATTATTATGTTTAGAAAATACCACAATTTTCACCCAGGTCACATCATATTATTTTGTTGTATTTACCCAGTCCCTGAAAATATTGTCTGACATTAAACTACCACGTGGGGCAAAAAAGGTTGGGGACCATTTGCCTTCGCATGTCTGTGCTTTGTTGAACAGATTTGCCAAAAGCCGTAGCTGTTAAACTCTTCAAAATCCGGTTTACTCGTTCATCACAAGACCCAGTGACAAAAACGTACTAAAATGCATCATGTATTCCCATGATAATGATGCACCGTACATCAGCTAATGGTAATGGACACAGCAGCAATTAATCTATTAAAACAATCACACATTTAAAACAAAACAAAACACTTTGCGATGTGAAAAAAAAATAGAAAATAGCAAAAACATTTCAAAATTAACCAGCGACCTATTTTAGCTTCTGGAAACCTGTTATGGAGCGAGTAAACAGCAGTCAACAATGATTAAGGGTGTGGAAAGAGTGAATACCCCAAAGTTCATTGTTTTGTTGTAGTCATGTGTGACCCATGAATAAAATTAATTCTGTTATTCATCCCGAGACCCAGCAGTTTGTCGGTGCCATGGCTCCTTGCCCAGCTAAGTATGACTCGCCTTTTATCCTTGATGGTGACCATATCATTCTGTTCAAAGGCTTTCAGTAGCGTGCTGTGATTTGACTTAATTGACAATTTTTATATAATGTAGCTACATACGGAGTTTTCTTGTCAGCATAAGCAATTGCCCACATTTGTTGTAAAGGTTTGTCTCCACAGGCTCACCACTAGTCACAGGGCACGGCGTCTAAAGTACTGAAAATCATTCATGCGCACGTTCTCAAACTTTCGGACACAGTTGAATGCATTGCTAATTCCCCGTTGGCTAGCTGTTAACCGTCATGCTGTGAGAAACAACTAGTCATCAGAGAATGACAGTTTCTTGACAGCTTCATTAAAACCACAGATGGCGGAGGAAGTGGAGAGGAACTTGAACAAATGTAATGTCGGTGAAATATGATGAAGGCCAGAGGACTTTTTGACAGCACGGGCTCGTGGACCACATCCAGGTCGCCTGCTTCAATCTCAAAACTCCTTCGATATGGAAGCCGTCTTTGGAAGAGGTCAAGTAACCCTGCAGGTGAGATCTAATTTCAAATTAGCGGGTGGAAGGTGAATTACAACTGCTGCCAGTTGGGGACAAAAAATACGAATCGATGTGAGGAAGAGTATGCTAAAGCATGACATTTCGAAAGAAATAGGCACATAAATCTATCACAATTCATTTTATTTCTATCGCCGCTGATGAACAACAACCTGTCCAACATTTGAATAATGACGGTCAAATCTTTTGAATTATAGAGAATATGCTTCAACTGAGGAGTCTTTTGTCTTTTTCTAGACACTTTGCAGATAGCGATGAGGAAAAAAAATAAGTAGTTGAATACAAATGTCGAGGAAATAAGGGTGACAAACCACCAAACTTGATTTACACTGAAATCACAAACAAAATTTCACTTCACACAGAGTCACAATGAATAAAGATCATTCAATTACGGCAGCAAATGCGCATTAATTGTAATCGTTTGCTCAACGTTCTGCTTGCTCTTTATCATGGTAGGATCTTCAAGTAACCGCTCCTTTTTGTCGACGGAGGCACTTGAACTATGACCACCCCTGGTTCTGAAGCCCAAGTCCTTATAAATGACAATTGCCATTCACCTTCTGGTAAAAAAAAAAAAGAAAGAAAGATGCATTCACTCGTGTCGAATGCATACAGAGGAATGCTTGGCATCCTGCATGTCCTTGTGAATATGAATTTCCTCATTTCACAGTCGACCCATCACGCTGTCCTTCATACTCCTTGGACTCCAACTATCATCTATCCTCCTGTTCCCTTTTTGTCTGCTTCCAACCTGCAGGACTAGAGGACATTCTGTTTTTGCCTGCTGATTAACCTATCCCTGCCCAGAGGAAGGTCTTTAATCGGGCTCCGGCTGTACCCTCTCCATATATTCCAGAAATGTTGCAATAATTTGAAGCCACTCAGAGCTGCATAGACAACATTTTAGGGTATGTGTGGACAAAGTCTGACCCTGGAAACAAAAACGGTACCCTATAAAGTACACAGGGCACATTGTTTGCCTGCATTGCAGTTATGTGTGACGTCGGGTAGTGCTATCAAGTGATAACATTGATCAAAACTATCAAATTGTTTGCAAACGGATACAATATTGCTTGGTTTCCATGCATAATGCCACATAGCGTCAATGTCATCCACTCCGATCATCACATATTTCCAGTGTCTTACAGTTCTTTTGTGTGTGTGTGTGTGTGTGTGTGTGTGTGTGTGTGTGTGTGTGTGTGTGTGTGTGTGTGTGTGTGTGTGTGTGTCAATTACCTTCTGAAGGCCAATATAAGTCAGGATGATTGTTACATGATTGAGAATCGTGATATTACGTCACCAGCTGTGGCCTGTGACCATATTTACTCCATGAGACGCAACTGCAGCCAATCGGAATAAAGCTTTTCTTTCTAACTTTGGTTTGTAAGTTGAAATAAACAGAAAAAAATATTGGTCTTCTCTTCTGTCTCATGCCATCATGACATGGAAATCATTGTTTGTATGGGGAACTGGCGGCCCCTTGTGGAGTTACCCTCTGTCAAATTGATGCTGTGGATGGGGGTTGGGAATTATGGGAAACGATCATAAACATGCAGAGAAAAAGTTCAAAGCAACGAGATGCAGAATTTTGGAAGAAAAGGAGACTTTTATTAGCCTCTGCCGAAGATGCTTGCATGACTGAAATAGATATTTTTGTTTAACTCTACTGAAATTAGATGGTAAAGTAAAAAGAGCTGTTATTGTTTGTAGATAAAAATACTCAAATATTACATTTGATAAAATCCGTTTATTTTTGGAGATGATATCTGTTTTATTGTTCTTATATTTTACGGAACGGTACAGAATTATTTTTCTCATTAAAACATGTAACAGAAAAAAAAAAGGTTGGAATGGATGAATGACATTTCCATTCATTTCAATGGGGAAAGTTGATTTGAGACCTGCGTGATATGAGTTACCAGCGTGGTCACGGAACAAATTAAACAAGTAGAGGTAGCACTATAAATGTATTCAACAAACGAGTGGGACACTTTTATATGCAAGGCTATTATTGCAGTCAAGACTAATGTGTCGAGGACAATATGAAAAAAGAATCGCACGTGTTGAGGGAACAACTGAAAATAAAGCAGACAGTTGCTAGCACGTGAGCATGACAACATTTTTGCTGCGCTGGCAAAAGCACTCCACAACCACCAGCACCAGATGTGTCTCATCTTAATGACCATGTACAGAAAAACCTTTTACTGAGAGTGACTACATGTGACCGTTTCTCACATGACTCACTTGCCTCAAGTCGCAGGAATAACATGTGCCGTTTCTTACAGCGCTTTAGCTTGATCTGAGTCTGTAACATCGACAACACCACCACCAACTGGTTTTAGGTCGAGCTTAACTTGGTACTGAAAGGCTCTTTTCAGAAAGTGTTGAGAAGACAAAAGTACATAAATAAAAATGTGGAGGAAATAATCTATTTTATAAAATATCAAGCTAAAGTGTGGGTGGCAGCCATTCTTTATTAAAGTATTCAAAATGAAAATGGTAGTCCATCAATCCATCCATCCATTCTGTACAGCTGAGTCGCGGGGGCAACGGCTTTACTGCTCTTGAATAGTAGTGACAATTCAATTCATAATGTACCATAAATAATATAGATCATGATAATTTAGCAATCATTGATTTGTATGAAACGTGATCGATTGCTACAAAGTCTGCTTGCTCTTTGTTAGGGTCTCATTAAAACACTCGGTTTAATTGTATTGTCAGCTTGGTACAGTTTGCTCTTGTTTGTACCCCACTGTAATGTATTTTAAAAACTCATTAAAACTAACTAAATTAAAAACCAAAAAAAAAGTCAAAACAAAATAAACCCCAACTATAATGAAATTACAACCAATACAAATACAGCCATGGACAAATGTTTTGAAAATGACTATGTATTGGTTTTGACAAAGTTTGCTGCTTCTGTGGTTTTCAATCTTTGTGCAAGATGTTACACTGAAATACAATTGCAATCATTTCATAAGTGTCAAATATTTTTAATTGACAATACATGAAGTAAATGCAAGTAGTTGCAGTATTGACCCGTCAATCTCAATACCTCTGCAGTTTGCTCTGGCATGCTGTCAATTAACCGCTGGGCCACATCCTGACAAATGGCAGATCATTCTTGTATAATCAACGCTTGGAGTTTGTCCAAATTTGTGAATTTTTGTTCACCTGCCTCTTAAGGGACTCGCTACAAGTTCTCAATGGGATTCAGATCTGTTCCGGGCCTCAAACTAAATATTTTCATCTTTTGTACCCTGAGCCACATAGTTATCACTTTTGTCTTGAGTGGGACGGTTCTTGGATAGGTGGCAGAAATTGCTCTTGGAGGATGTCTGGTACTATTCTGTATTCATGGCTGTGTTCGGAATTGTGAGTGAACCACGTCCCTGGGCTGAGAGGCAACCCCACACATTAATGGTCTTCGGATGCTTTACTGTAAGCATGAAACAGGACCAATGGAAGTGCACATGTTTTCGTGTCCTGATAAGCTTTTTTTCCAGATGCCCCAAACAACCGGAAAGGGGATTTATCAGACAAAAGGACTTTACCAGTCTTCAGCAGTCCAATCCGTGTACCTTTTGCAGGATATCAGTCTGACCCTAATGCTTTTCTTGGAAAGAAGTTGCTTCTTTGCTCTCCAGGCCATCCTCCAAAAGTCTTTGCCTCACTTTGCGTGCAGATGCAGTCACACCTGCCTGCTGGCATTCCGGACTAAGTTCTGCACTGGTGGTGCGCCGATCCCGCAGCTGAATCAACTTTAGGAGCCAATCGTGGTGTTTTATGGACTTTCTTGGGCGCCTTGAAACTATCTTCGCAGCAGCTGAACCTCTCTCCTTGAAGTTCAATTACGCTCATTTTCATAGTAAAGGGGGATTTTGCAATGAATTGAAATCCATCTGATCACTCTTCAAAACATTCTGGAGTACATGCAAATTGCCATCCAAAAATTGAGGCAGTAGACTCTGTGAAATTAATCTTTGTGTCATTCTCAAAACTTTCAGGCACTGCTTACAATCCAAAGTATTTCAAGCTTCTCTTGACTCTATACAGGAATAGAAAAAAACCCAAACATGATAGTAAAGGTTTTAATGGTCAGTTCCGTCTGACTACCGACCAAGTCTGACTTAAACGTTTGTGTAAATATGGCAGGCTGGTTTGTTGTCCGAAATGAGACAAGATTAAATCACTAGTGCAGTAAAGCACTATAAACCCGTAGTCCCAGACGCTCATGTTAAACATGTCTGCTGGTGTGCCTGGTCACCATTCTCCCCAGCAGGAGCAACACGTCACATAATGGGAAATCAATTCTTCTTTTTGTAGCCTGGGTAGGTGGTCTTAAAGAATAATTACTCAGTGAAGGAGCGGGAGACATTGCAGAGAAAAAAAGGCTGTTTATCCACTGTGGTCTGAACTGATGTGAAACCAATACAATTATCCAGTTAGGTAAATCCGCCACCGAGTGCTAAGAAAATTGCTGTGTAAGGCTCCTCCTTTGACGTGAGATTCCTCAGGTTTCATTCTGAATAACCATTTGAGTAGTGCAAATTTCTAAACGCTCACCAGTGGTCGTCCAGAATCCCACAATGAACTATATCCATAAGATGATTTAGTGTTGCAGTTACAAATGTATTTTTTATAAAGACTGCATTTTGGTTATTCAGTTGGGCATTCTGGTGCATATTCTCCCGTTCACCCTTAAAGGGATCATCTGGCCATGATGGGCTATTTTTCAAAGTCTATCCATCCATCCGGCGGCCCGGTAGTCCAGTGGTTAGCACGTCGGCTTCACAGTGCCGAGGCACCGGCTTCGAATCCAGGTCCGGCCTCCCTGTGTGGAGTTTGCATGTTCTCCCCGGGCCTGCGTGGGTTTTCTCCAGGTGCTCCGGTTTCCTCCCACGTTCCAAAAACATTCATGGCAGGCTGATTGTGCACTCTAAATTGTCCCTAGGTATGAGTGTGAGCGTGGATGGTTGTTCGTCTCTGTGTGCCCTGCGATTGGCTGGCAACCAATTCAAGTTGTCCCCTGCCTACTGCCCGAAGACAGCTGGGATAGGCT
This sequence comes from Hippocampus abdominalis, assembly GCA_018466805.1. Taxonomy (NCBI): domain Eukaryota; kingdom Metazoa; phylum Chordata; class Actinopteri; order Syngnathiformes; family Syngnathidae; genus Hippocampus; species Hippocampus abdominalis. Next base: position 18,735,478 of record CM031706.1, on the reverse strand, counting down.
CCGGCACCCCCCGCGACCCTAGTGAGGATAAAGCGGTTCGGAAAATGGATGGATGGATATCCATCCATCCATCTGTTTTCCGCATATTCTCACCATGGATGCGTGTGGGTTGCTGGATTTTTCAAAGTCCAATTTTAAAATTTTGCCAAGCCACCCTTGTTGCGCAGCTGCATATCCTAAATTTACCCTCTCAAAGCGGGGACTTGCATCACAATGCAGCGCTAGTTCTCTGGACAGACAGAATTTGCTTTCACCCCGGTACGTCTGCATGAATGGCGGGCGAACACGACTGCAACAACACTCGTCAGCTGCCTGAGGGCCGGGCGTATACGACATGGAGGTCGGGGTAAGGGGGCCACCACAATGTGGAATCCCAACTGTATGTGTGTGTCGTTAACTTTTTACAGGTTAAACTAGACAAGAATAGGATTGTGCATATGAATTTTGGTGGTGATTGGTTGGAATTTTCAGACATTTAGCAACATATGCACATCCCTACTGTTGTCCACCTCAGCCTGTAAAAATAGGAAAATGAGTATTTTAATAATTTTGTAGAGGTGCGAATGGCTATTCCACATAGAAGCTCACATTTAATATCACTAAAAATGCTAAATATTGTGCAGATCGCTTCTTAATGTTCACAGGACAAGAGTGGACATGAATAAAGCTGTGCGAATGAATGTTGGTGACTGCTGGTCACCATCTTCAGACACTAGGTGACACAGATTGTGAGAAAGCAAGCCAGGAAACAATATTACAATGATTGACACTTTCATTCACTGACATAGTCAGGCCGAGATGGGGAAAAAAGCAAGCACCTTCATGACAAATGGATGTCATTAAGACGCCCTGAACATAGTCAGCAAAATACACGAAATCACTACTGACTTTTTCTCGACAAGCTACTTTGAAGGAGTGTGTGTTTTTGCATTCACGTTTTAATAAAGTCAATACAAGCAAGCAATTCACTCAGAATACCGTGTTAATCACGGAATGCTTAAAAGATGGTCACATGAAGAGTTGACCAGGTTTGCCAGGCAACACACTGTCTGCATAGCGCATCAAATCCCGCCACCTCCCCCCCAAAAAAATCTATGACTTAAGGCCAATTTTTATGATGACTGTATTGTTTGTGATTGGCGCTTCAACTTCCAGTCTCCTCATTATGTTTTTCTTCACCTGTGAGGTGAAGGGAGAAGTAGAAGAACAAAGTATCTAAGTAAATATATATTATAAAATTATCTGATATAATGTTGACGTTCGGTTATTATTTACTTGTAGAAGGGACACGTAGAGCTGTTGGGCAGTCAGTAAGTGTGTACGAGACACACCGCAATTTTTGAATTGATTCTTGGCGCGTAACCGAGTGCTAAAGAGCTCGCCAGTGATCGCATGTTAGCGTTATGTAATAGCTATCTACTGTACGTTGCCTCCATTTTGAAAAAGCTAACACAGTGCTTCATGACTTGTTTCAGAATAAAGTGTGTTTAGAATTAATTCTATAGTGCACTGTATTTACAAACAGTTTCAAATAATGTCATCATAATTTTGTTCAACGGTTGGAATGGATTACTGTAGTTCGAGTTCCATTCATTACAGTAGGAAACATTGGTTCAAGTCACTCAGGTTTTGATTTGCCAACAGAGTCTCGGAACGCATGAAGAACTTGTGAAACGAGATTCCACTGCATATGGTACAGTTGCATCATATTTTATTGAGCTTTTGGATGTTATTGATGGTATCTATAACTGTAATGAGATAGCGGTGGTATTAAGAGTCGGATTAAGTCCCCACTGCCCAGGTACCACATGTACGGCTTTATACTGCCTCAAGTTGATGTATTTTTTTGTCTTAGGGCAACAAACTAGTTAGCTGCTAAAGAATTCTAAATTATCAATGATTTGTCTCGGAGGTTATTTCTATCCTTAATTAAAATGTGTATCTTGAAACGCCCCAAAAACTCGTGCCAAATGTAAAACAGCAATGCCAACAACACAATTTTTATCATTGTTATAGTTATACCAATGTTCCTTCTTTTGGATTTTTTTTTTTGCCAGAAATGTCACTCGAAGAGCCTTACATATATTTTATAGCAGCATTTTCCAAAACCAAGGGAAAGAGCCCCGAATGGTTGGCTTTCCTTGTGACCCTTTTAATATACGAGTTCACACAGTCCAGTGATACTAATTGCAAGTTTTAATTAAAGGTTTTCAAGGTTCACTATCCCTTACCTCTTCCTTTTTTTTTTTCAAAATACAGTTGAACTATTCCACCTTTTCTTCATACATCTTCCCTGCACTGTTTTCCCACTCCTCCCCTTCTCACACATGCATGCATCACAGCAGGCAGTGCGTCTTTTGTGGCTGTGTGAAAAACCTGATTAAGGTTCAAGTTGACTGAACTTGAAGGTTGAAATCTGGATGCATCTCTCTACAACCCAATTAACACGGAGTCAATAGAGAGCAAATTAAAAAGCCCCCAGGTGGTGAACCTTTGCTAGAAAACGCCAATGAAATCAAGACAGTCAAGGCCAGCACAATGACATGAACCCTTCTGGTTCTGTGCAATCCCCCTGAGCTCCCCTGATTAGAGCATGGGGAGACTGTTTAGAACATTTTCTTCAATGGTGAGGACAAATGAGGGGAAAGGGGATCCATTCAACTAGGGCAAAGGGCTGGGAAAATGGTCGACTTTGTCTCACTGAGGTGTGAACAGACCACCTCCCAAAAACAACATCCACATTGGGGGCGGGGTTTGGGGGTGGGTGGGTGGAGAGGGCCTAAATGAAGACCTTCAGTAGTCTGTGTTAATGCAAACATTGGAAAATGTCAACCAAACAAGTAAAATGGTGCCTGCTTTGGATTTACTCTGTTACCCGCGAACAAATGCTGTCATCCGCTCTTTGTGGAATACAGTCTGCGTATTGTGACAGTAATTATGCTTGTAAATTTTCGTCTGCGATTGGCTGGCACCCAGTCTAAAGTTCTGGCCAAATGTCTGCAGTTCACCCGCAACCCTAATTAGGAAAAGCGGTATTGAAAACGGATGGATTTAACGTTAAAGATTTCCGACATGGAATGTGACAGTGTTACATCTAGATAACCCCCCCCCCCCAAAAAAAAAGAATACTGTGCCTGTTTCATTGACTAACATGTAATCAGTAATAAAAAAATCTCATGTTTGTAAAATGAACATGATAAAAAAATGTTCATGAAACTTGGCTGACTTCATATTTAATAGATTCATTTAACGTTGCAATTGCACAAGGCAATCATATTTTTATGCTGTCATCATCACGCACTAAATGTGGTGGAAAATTTGACCAATGTGCCGCAGGCAGAGGCAAATGTTGCTTGTGGTAAAGTGAAAGACTGGCGAGCACATTTGCCTCACAGTTGAGAGGTCACAGGCTCAAGTCTGGGCTCCTGTGTGGAGTTGGCATGTTCTCTCTGTGCTTGTGTGGCTTCCTTCCATATTCCAAAAATATAGATGGTAAGTTCATGTAAGACTCTTAATTGTCTGTAGGTGTTAATTTTACCTTGGTTAGTTTTAATAGCCCAAATCTATATCAATAAACTGTACTACCCTGAATAAAGGAACTTTTGGAAGTAAAAAGGACTCTGAGTACTCTAGAGTAGTTAAATTAACCATAAATTACCTGCATTAAGATAAATCAATAAAATAGCTTAATGTTTAAAGAAAGACATTTCATTGTGTGGACATTCTTTCCATGATTTTTTGTTTTTGTTTAGGTTCTTTTGAAGAGCTATTCTAATTCTTTTTTTATTTATCTTATTTTTTTCATCTTATTCGAAAGGAACAGATGACAAAAGGAACAGTCAATAGCTTTTTTTTAAATGGCCTTAGACAACTGCGCAGACGACACTTGCCTGAAGACCTACAATTTTTTGAAGAACGGCTCATTTGAATCCGTGCTGGCAAATTTTCAAAGGACGTTCAGTATGGTATTGCTACCCTGACAAACTCAAATTTTATTTAACTTTAAGGACCTAACTGTTGAGAACCTGAGCAAGAAAGCTGAGGGATTCCAAATTGTACAACGTTTGAGTGTTAGTGTAGAGAATGTTAATGCTATCATGGACTCTGTCACTTGCAGATTTGGATGTGTAGCTCGGAGCAAGATATTCTCTCGGAATCATGGCGGCGGATGCGATAGTGGACCGAAAGTTAAACCCTTACAAAATTCACATTCAACAGACACTCACCCGGAGGGGAGAGGGACAAAAGAGTTCTCGTGTTGTCTTTTTTTAATTTTTTTTTAAAGAAACAATACTGAAAAGTAGTCAGTGTGCTTGTCGAACCGTATAAAAAACACTGCGCTCTCCAAACAACTCAAATGTGAAAATGTCAAAATAGGGCCCAATTAGTCATCATCTTCCCTCGCCGCTGTCACGAGAGTCTCATTGTATTGAATGTTAATTTCTTTACCCTAAACGGTCTTCAAAAAGCATTTCAAATAATTTGGCACTACAGCCAAAGCGGCCTCATAACCGCAAACCACACCAGCCCAGGATCTGCACATCCACCGTCTTCATCTCCAAGATGGTCCCAGAGCAGCCACACGGACAGCTGCTGCAATAATTGCTTTGCAGAACCAAAGCATTTCTGCACAAACTGTCATAAACCATCTCCAGGTAAAGTCATCCGCATGCTTGTCATCCTTTTCTGCGGTCCGTTATCGTAACTGGTCGAATGGTCATATTTGATGGCATCTGGTGTTTTGGAGAAGTGTTTTCTTCCCAGATTAACTCCAGATTTCACTGTAAAGGGCAGATGGCAGACAGCATGTTTAGTGGTAAACGAGTGAGTGGTGTGCAGATGTCAACAAAATGGATGGATAGAGTGGGCAGCCGTAATTTATAGATAATGGATGCATACATACATAAATACAAGTGTGTGTGTGTGTGTGTATGTGTGTGTGTGTGTGTGTGTGTGTGTGTGTGTGTGTGTGTGTGTGTGTGTGTGTGTGAAAAAAAGCTCGGTCAGAAATAACCCAATTATGGCTACATGGGTCATAACATTATTTTTAATAAGAAATGTTGGCCTTCTGAAAAGTATGTTCATTCATATGCAATAATTGCTCATTGTGGATGGATGTGTTTAACTGATTTCAAGAATATTAGTTTCACGTTTTGACTAAACTATTGAAATAAACGACTTCATGATTTTTTTATAGTTGAAATTCTCTCTTTAGAAACAATTTTGTGTTTTATTTATTCATAAGCATGCACACGTACTCAAACTGGTATCTGTTGGACATACTGTATAAACAACTAATTACTCTTCACTGGGACTTTGCAAAGTTGCCATCTACATTATTCTGCTTTGACACATTCCTAGTCACTGGAAGTCAAATCGTGGGTTAGCTCATTTCAACTAAAAATCCCAATGGAGAGACCTTTCACTGGCTAAGGTGCTCACATGACAATACTTCTATGCTAGCAGAGCTAATTAAAGCTGGTTCTGTCTGCCTCCCTGTCTAAGCCAGGGGCTTATCCAGCACAATTAACCCTTACCAGAGTGCCTGTTCTTTTTTTTTTTTTTTAACTGTGGTTTCAATTCACTGTTGAGACTTCCATTAGTGTAATTAGATGCAAAATCAAGTTTGGTATGTTTTTATTTTTAGAGGGAGGGCACATCATTTGTTTTACTAGGGACCTCAGGCTTTCTTCAGTTATTGTTGAACATTTAGCAGATTCGGTTTGTTTATTGAGAAAAAAAAAATATTAAATATTTTCCATTGGAGTGATTGTTTGAAAAATTCAATTTTTCATTTCCATTCCCACTCATATGTAGCAAAATAGAGTGACATCATGCATGCTGTGATCGAGAGATCACCATTTTTAGTATGTCGACCACCTCATGCTGGTCGGTGGAGACTGCAATCTTGCTCCTCTCACTCATGTACAGCTTCACAGAATATGTAGAAAAACATCTCTGGACATCCTGTATGCTAAATGCAAATTTGATGGGAGCTCTTGCATATTTTAATTCGAGAATAGTATTTGATTCTGTTATTTACTTTTGTATTTCTATATTAATTATTGTACACCATTCTCTACGGCTGTGGTGGTTGTTAAAGTGCTCCATAAATAAAGTTAACGTGAGTTGTACCTGTGTTTTGTGTGATTTGGGTGAAGCTGATATTTATTCTGTTGTGCCCCCTATCACAATCTAAAATGTCAGCTTTTCTGTAAAATGCCCGCAGATTGTTCTGATTTGCTTTTATGTCGGATGAAGAAAGACTCCACTTTTTATTTACACACAAATGGCCATCGTCTCCAAGGTGCGCGTCTGCAAAGGCGCACAGGAGCGCACTTTCTTGCTGAGCGCATTCCCTGGTCAAATCAAACTTGTCATTTACGCACCCACAAGCCAGGTAAATCCGTGTATCATTCATTGTTGTGTAAGATGGAAGGCAACTTTAGCCAGGAAAGAGCTTTTACTTTTCTTCACTTATCTCTCCTGAGATTTAGGCATGTGTCAACTTAAAAAAAAAACCCGTAACTCACAGAATTTGTTAAGCGATTGCAGTGCGGTTTGTTTTGATGCAAACATCAGACATGTGGCTTTGATAAAAAACTAAAACTAAAACTAAAATATGCAATGCAATTGTTTCTTTACTCAAAAATTTTGACTTTTAAGAAAATGTCCAAAGTACATCGGAATCGGAATTCGGAAAATGAGTTATTAGCATTTGTTTTCGATAGGGTTTTTGCAAGTTTTTTTTTATTTCCTACTCAAGCCAGGTGCATTAAAAAAATACAGAATACACTATGTGAGTATGAATATGACCCAAAGTGTTTCATCTCAAACAATTTGAGTTGTTTTGTCTTTCAACTGTTTAAGAGACACTTTATATTTGAGGTTTCTGTTTAATAAGGAGTGGAAGGTCCATTAACCCTTTCATTCAGCCTGTAACCTGATAACACGATAAACTGTCCACTGTAGTAACCATTGTCCCTGAAACGGTTCAACAATAAACAACATCAAATGTTATGTTTATCTCTGACAGGTGGTGTGATGAGTGTCTTATAAGCCAGTGAGGGTGAAGGCACAATGACTTGAATAACACTAAATAGAAAAACAATACTGTAATATTTAAATTTAAAAAACACAGTTAAGAGAAAAAATATTCTGAATAGGACAACAATACAAAATAATGAGCAGGAGCAATGATTGGAGGGACTAGGTAGGTTTTTTTAAGCTTATTGAGAGGTACTTGACGAATTAAAAAAGCAAACTCATACTGACATATTGACATGTCATTATTAGGCTGTTGAGTGAGTTTGTTAAGAACTAATGAACCCACATGTTTAATGCAGCTAATTGAGTTAAATGCACAATCTACTCAGATGACACAACACAAAAGACACTCAAAATCAATCTTAAAGCGTGTTCACATTGCAGTTGTGAGGCTGTGTGTTATGGTTTCATAATAATGGATAACAAATTTTCCATGCGTAGCAGTTCTTTAATTATGTGAAATGTTGACGATGTGTTGCCCTGTGTGTTGAATTTATGATTATGCATAATTTTTACCACCTCACAAGGTTAGTTTTCTTCTGATTCATTTTGCAAGATTGCGATTGTTCGTATGTTTCCTTTCAGTTTAAATACTTTGACTGTGACGAGCTTGTTTTGTGTGCATGTCGGTGTCATTGGTGTCACGGAATCACGTTACTTTGATGGAAATGTATGTTCTCGTTTTTGCCAGCACACACTTTTTTTTCATTATGGAAACTTACAAAGATGAAGAGAAACTTAATTCATACAAATAGTTTGGTGCCTTCTCACTCCTGTCCGAAATTACACAATCAAATACATTTTGTGCAATATGAACATTTGTAAGAATTTCTCCGCCCATGAGTTGGCATCCATGCTTGGGTAAAACATACCACTTTCAAGCAAAAGCCATACTATACTTCCTGGAAAACTGTGTCTGTGCTAAAGGGTAAGCAGAGCTGCATATGGGATGCGTCAGATTAGTGTTTGCTAACCGCGTGTTTCTTAAAAGTGGCATGGACTGGAATGTTCAGAGAAGTTGTTGACGTGGGCGCGACAAACACGGATACGCACACTAATTAAAAAATGAAATTGTCAGCTTGGTTTTTATGTTTGCATTTTTTTTTTCTTAATTATTATTAATGGATTTTCTTGATAGGACCAAACTGGTAATTACCCCATAGCTCCAACCCCAATTTGCCAAAGGAATGAAGGCCAACATTAATGGACCAGTGAGCTCATTTGGATGAGAATATACCGAACTCTCAAAACTGTCTCGTTTCAGCAAGCATTAAATTAGGAGATGAATAGTATGGTCTAATTCTGGATCCTTTCATTGTTTTGACAAAAGTATATCTATGACACGTTGCTGTATTAAGACGCCTGGAAACTGTTTTTTAAAAGTGAAAACAAAGCATAATTTTATGTCTTGGCAACCATGTGTTTGTAGGAACCATGCAGAGTGGCAAGACAAATGCCAGATGAACAGGTCACGAAACGTGACACCAAATCATGTCAGCATAAGAGCACAAACTAACCATCAGGACGTAATCATAATAACGCAGGGGATGTGAAATGGCAACAGAGGACAAATGTGAGTCATTTTTAATATGTTAAATGCTGAAAAACAACCAGATGCAGGCAAATGACCAACACAAATTGAAACAATTGTGCCATCAACATCAATTATAGTAAGACATGGGATACAAGGGATAACGATTCATTTTGGACTGTTGCGGCGATGATGAAAGCTATTTTGGCCCATTCAGCTGCGACATCTCACACTAACACTGTCTGCTTCAAGGTCTTTCCGCCATCTGCAAACGAGACCTTCCTCCCTCACAGCCAAGCACCTGGCTGTCTGTCAGTGCAAGGGGCCTCTTGAGGTGCATAGCGTAGAAATATGTTCCCAGAGGGATCTGTTTTAGATTATGGTATGGGACCTTACCGTCATCTCCTTTTTTGTACCCTTTCAAGTATAATCACCCAGCACTAAACTCGGTGTTACCATAACATAAATGATGAGTAGAAACTGAAGGAAAAATCACTCAGGTACTAAGCACGACTAAGCACTTGAAGAGAGCATTTTTCAGTTTTCATGAAAGATCATTTGTACTCAACAGATATACGATACATTCCGGGTGTATTGTTTCTGTAAGAAGCTATTACAAAAACAAATTTGCAAACAAAAACAGACTCAGTTGACTTTAAGCATTTAACAACGAGAAAACAGTGAACACGGACAACAATTAGGCAATGTGTAAAATTCAATTTATATACCATGTTTTTCGGATTATACCTCGCTCCGGATTATAAATCGCACCAGCCAAAAAATGCATAAGGAAAAGAATAAGTCGCACTGGAGTATAAGTCACATTTTTGGGAGACATTTATTTGATAAAAAAAAACCATACATGTCATCTTGAAAGGCAATTTAAAATAAAAATAAAATAGAGAATAACAGGGCGGCCCGGTAGTCCAGTGGTTAGCACGTCGGCTTCACAGTGCAGAGGTACCAGTTCGATTCCAGCTCCGGCCTCCCTGTGTGGAGTTTGCATGTTCTCCCCGGGCCTGCGTGGGTTTTCTCCGGGTGCTCCGGTTTCCTCCCACATTCCAAAAACATGCATGGCAGGCTCATTGGACACTCTAAATTGTCCCTAGGTGTGAGTGTGGGCGTGGATGGTTGTTCGTCTCTGTGTGCCCTGCGATTGGCTGGCGACTGATTCAGGGTGTCCCCCGCCTACTGCCCGAAGACAGCTGGGATAGGCTCCAGCACCCCCCGCGACCCTCGTGAGGATCAAGCGGTTCGGAAAATGGATGGATGGATAGAGAATAACAGGCTGAATAAGTGTACGGTATACTAACGTTACATGACTGACATGCCTGGTAGTGTCATTAACGACGTAACATAAGAGTTATTCAGATAACTCTAGCATAAAGAACATGCTAACAAGTTTACCAAACTATCAGTTTCACTCCAAATCACTAAATCCAATGAAATCTTCATCCTCGGTGTCACTTTAAAGCAACTCCCCCAACTCAGGAGGTAGACGATGCGCCGCTTCTTCTTCTACGTCGCTTACGTCAAACTCATCGTCGATTTATCAACACAGGCCGAGAGCGCCCTCTTGTGGTTTAATGTGAAAATAACACGTGAAATGACATAATCATGTGTTAATAATTTCCCACATAAGTCGCTCCAGAGTATAAGTCGCACCCCCGGCCAAACTATGAAAAAAACTGCGTTTTATAGTCCGGAAAATACGATCCATCCATCCATCCATCCATTTTCAAAAGCGCTTAATCTGAAGAGGGTCGCGGGGTGTTGCTGGGGTCTGTCCCAGCTGATTTTGGGCGGGAGTCACACTACACCCTCAACTGGTCGCCAGCCAGTCGCATGGCACATAGAGAGACAACCGACCACTCTCACTGAAGTGTGTATTCTGCCCATGTTTGAACATGATGTACAAGTATCCCATGTCAGTGTGAGAACACACACCCTACCTCCTGTCCTCATGCCTGCAAGTAGACCTTGCACCCTTGAATCATCAATCACTTGATTGAATCATCAATCAATTGATGATATCAGTACTTCCTTAGTGGAGACAATGTGGAGACACACAGACCTTCAGAAAGCACCAGTTGACACAAGCTGATTAGCTTAGGAGAAACAGAGTCCGATGCCGCGTCATAAGTTTCGGTACCGCCCCTCTGACGATATAAATGTGTTGTGAATCTCTTACACGTTCGCACTCATGATTCACAACCATTGTCTGTAGACCGCGGGTGCCCAGAATATTCTGCAAATAAAACCTTCGAAGGTACTGTTCATCGGCTCCAGCCTATACAGTATTTGAATAACCAATATCCTCATCGTCCGAAATTAACGAACACGCGGAGGAAGAGCAAGGCCGACTCTGTCCCCCAACAACACCCACATCCACACCGTTAGCGAGCGGAAATCGATCCCACGTTGCCCACACAGAGTTCAGGCGAGTGTACCACTACACCACCATCGACGATTTACATACAGTGCAAGGCAAATCTTTCTCCGACTGAAAGGACATTCCATGATATTGGCTATACTATAAATGACATTCTGGAGGTCCCCCTGTCTGTCTGCCTCATTGCATCCTATAATCTAATTATGTGAGCGCTTTCTACATTTTTTTTAAATTCGAAAAACATAGATAACATTTAAGCTAGCATCCCTATCCCACATAGCGCCTCATTTAAGCGTTTTGAGTCTGTAGCTTCTCTCAGTTTGAAAAAAATAATTTCCCACATCAAACCCACTGACTCCCTTGCCTCTTGCCTTGATAAAGGCACCAGAGGGGCAATAGGACTTACCCTCCCCAAAAACAGGGAGAGTACCTGCAGATTTTAAACACGCTGTGGTGCAGCCACTCATTAAGAAGCTCAACCTTGATGCCGGTTTAATTTAAGGCCTACTTCTAAACCCTCGTTTCTTTCCAAGGTAATTGTTGCACAACTGATGTCCTTTCTGAACCCATGGCATTTTGGAACTATTTCATTCAGTCCAGTTATAAGATGCTGCATAGTACCGAGATGGCACTCATGAGAGTCGTTAATTACATTTTCTTGCCCAATTACTCTGGTGACCCCACTATTTCCGTATTGTTAGATTTCATTTCGCCTTTTGTCATAGTGGATAATAATGTGTCTGCTTTGTCAAATGGAGCAATGGGTCGCCATTAAAGTTTCAGCTCTTTTTAAAGTCTGACTTGTCAAAGAGAAGTTTTGGAGTCAGCCCCGGTGAAAATGTGTCCATTGCGCAGTACTTCAAGGCTCAATCCTTGAAGCAAATTTGATTTATGTTGTGGTTGCTGCAACATCGTTTCGTATTTAGAAAATTAAAGTTTTTACATTTTAGTATCAGTGAAACAGAGGTCATGATGTTTGGTCTCAGCAAAGGATCTGTTTCGCCCTGTTGATCTGGGCTCCGCAGAACATTTTGTGCTGACAACTATGACTAATCCAGGGGTGAAAATTTACCGTGACCTAAAGATGAACATATAAATGATGTGGTGGAAAAGAGCTTTTTCCAGCTAAGGTCAAACCTTTCATAATGCATTCTGTTTTTGAAACTGTTGACAAGCTTTTATGACACTGTGCCAAGACGAGACTACTGTTACGCTTTGTATGTCGGGATGAGTCAGGCCTTAACACTGCAAAGCCTGTTACTTTCTGTGGCTGCTGCAATAGGCCCTCCTCTCCTTCTCAAATTTGTGTTGTGGTGATCACCCTGTTGACTGAACCTTTGAGGATATATTGAAGCCGCTTTTCCATTAGCTGTGAACAGCCCCACAAAGCATCACTCCACTATGCCACCAAACAGCCTCCTTTGATTTTCCATTAAAACAGGAGCACGGCGGGATGGGGCTGGGATCAACTGTACTCTGCAACCTTGCGCTGCACTATTCTCACCGGCAGCGTGTCAAAACATATCACAAGTGGCGGATCTCGACCATTGTTTTTGGAGCGATTCAAAATATGAATTGCCGTTGCATGATGTGGCGTTGTCGCAACATCAGCCCATGAAATGCACAGAAGCTCCCACATACAGTTGAAGACAGTCGTACAGTATATACAACACACATATTTTGTGTCTTTCAACAATGGTGAGGGCGGCACGGTGGGGGCGACTGGTTAGTATATTCGCCTCACAGTGTGGAGGTTGTGGGTTCGGATCCGGCCATGGCCTTCCTGAGTGGCGTTTACATGTTCACCCCATGCCTGCGTGGGTTTTCTCCAGGTACTTCGGTTTCCTCCCACATTCCAAAAAACATGCATGGTAATGTCAGATCCCGCTTACCTATCGGACTATCGTGAAAGTCCTGGCCAGCTCTCCGTTCCAAGGGTTAAAACTCCACGTATCCCTTGCCCTCTCTAACGTTGTCACGGGAGGAGACGGAATCTTTCCTAAGCTGACATTTGAGGGACTCGTCGAAGTTCACACGACCTCAGTTTTGAGAAGTCAGTCCTGTTTTAAGCCCTTTCACACACCTTGAGTGAGTAACCTTTATAGCAATAAGGCGAATGTCAGCCCACTTCCTTTTGACGGGAGCTCCCTCCGTCGATCCGGTGGGTTTGTTAGGACTTAGATGGATTTTTACTGTCTTTGGTAAGACCATAAGTACTCGTTTATGATTTGATACAAAGCCGGCGTAAAAATTTCCTCTTTAATAGCAACAACCGATGTGGATGTAGTCGTTCTTTTCATTTAGGAATGTATAATAGAATAATAAGAATAATAAGGGTAAGGGTAAATATATTTTATAATATTCAATCGTGAAGCAATAATTTTAAACAATAATATAATTATCAATCAATTAGGATGGAACATCTGGATTTGATGATCATCGAAATATGGAAATTATTCGAGCAATTAGTGCAAAGAAATAAGACACATGACGGGCTATGTCTCTAATATGAATACAAATGTCTCTTATTTTTACCTCATGTTTCCACAATTTGGTGAAGTCCAAATGAAGTCGAGTTAATCCTTCCAACTACACGACTTGCACAAAAGTAAAAAAAAAAAAAAAAAGGAAAACTCCTCTTCTCGTCGTGTGTCATCGCTTTTCCGTTTTGAGAGAGCATTGAGTCTTATAGAGGCTATTTATAACCTCTGGTCCTTCTACAAAATTCTAATGAGTCAATTACAGCTGGTAATTTCGTAATGAGAAAATCACTGTTACACTACGTAATGGAATCTCATAGGTGGCCTTTGCCCTACATCCACAACCCATTAACGTATTAGTTTATTTCACAATAAATCCATCACATCACCATCACTTCATCTTGACTTGGTGCTCCTGTTAAATCATTTATACATCTTTTATCATCTACACCTCCCGCGTGGGCTCTTAGGCTTCGCAATGCAACAGTAGGTTGATAAAACACTCTAAATTGTCCCTGGGTGTGATTGTGAGGGTAAATGGTTGTTTGTCTATACATGCCTTGCGATTGGCCGGCAACCAGTTCCTTGTGTACACCGCTAACTGCCGGAAGACGGTTGGGAAAGGTTCCAGCAACCCACAGACCCTCATGAGGAGAAGCAGTTCAGATAATGATGGATGGATGGATAATAACATGCATGCGCGCGCACACACACACACACACACACACACACTTATTCACAAAATGTTCCCTTTCACTTGCGCCCTTTGCGGTCACCTTGGAAGCTAGTTAGTACTCCTGCTCTATTACAATACCAGAATACACAATACATCCTGTTTTATAAGAAGAAGCATCATCATTTGTCATGTACACACACGTACATGAAATTTGACCTCCGCATTTGACCATCACAGTAGTGGACACAGCAAGCACACATTGTTTGTGGCACAGACTTGAGCAGGGGGCTAACCGCAGCGCCCAGGGGGGCCACGCTGGGTTGTCGGTGTCTTGCTCAAGGACACTACAGCCCTTTGTCTGCAGGATAGTCTTGAACCAGGCGACAATCTTAACCACTTTGTCACAGCTGTTCAACAAGCAAAGAGTGTCTCTACACATAGTGCAGTACAGACAGTATTAGAATATACTTTATTCGTCCAGTATTGAGCAAATTTACATCATTTTATATACTGGTTACAGGATATTCAAGAATAACAGGTAAGAAAAGACACTTGACCAAACACCAGTATCACGTCCGCAAATTACACAGAATCAATATTCACACATTGCAATAATAGTCTTTGCTCCGCTGTAAATTTTACTTATATGCATTCCAGATTCTGGAAAAAAACACAAAAAAACATGTTCAAGCAACTGCTCTAACTTGAAGTAAAAATGATGAAAGTTGGGGAGTTAATGACTGAATAAAAGCATGACAGACTTCATGCAAGATAACACAAATCCCTTGTTCCAGAAGGGCAATCATAAGAAAGGGAGTAAAGCAGCCCCCCTGCCACCCTTTTTTTCTTCATTCCTATCGTAGTCGAAACAGCTCTGCCTCCCTGGCTCTACTATTATGCTTGTGAGGTTACATTTAGTGTTGCCGTGCAAAGACAGCTTGCTCCGAGACTTGCTTGCTATGAGTTGCCATGGAAACATTATTACCCTCGTTCCCAATTTGCAGACCAACAGGGAAACCTGCTAAATCTTTGTATACTGTATTAAAGTGGTGTCTGATATCTGCAAGTCAGTGACTCTTTGGTCACTGACTTGCAGTCTTAAGCTTGTTGACTTGCTCTTTTTGACTTGGCAAAAGTGAATTAAGGGCATTTGTGACGCATATGCAGTCTGGCTGTTACATGTGAAGAATGCTTGCCATCTATTTTCTCCCTCTGTACCTGCCTGCAGCACCGAGGGAGCATCATCATAAATGCCTCGTATTCTGGTGTGGCTTAACCTGAGGTGTCCCACCAAGCATTTGTTGCCACAACTTCTTCCCAGTTTTCCGCAAATATCCGAGAACGTGTCTTGACTGTTTGAAGCTAAAATAGCTCCAGAACATTTTGTGAGAATGTCAGTAGGTAGCTGTGAGGAATGTACATATGACAAACTGAACATAGTTTGCTCATATTATAAATCCCAAAATAAAACACTGCTTTTTCTTTTCTTTTTTTTCCCCCACACGTCGAATGTGATGAGATGAGTGGGAAATCGCTCAGGGGGTAATCAGCAAACAGCCGTTAAAAATGCTGCAAGAATTACCCCTTGACTATGCTGATTGTCCTTGGAGTAAACATGGAAAACTGGGAGTGAAATGATTGGTGTTCTCTGTTAACTGACAAAAAAAAAAAAAAAAAAAATCCTACCAGAGTCTTTCTTATTTATAACTTGATTTCTTTGAAGGAAAAGGGCACCTTTTTTCCCCGTGTCTATTTTTCCATGATTAAGCAAGATGGAGGTGTGATTGAGAAGCGGGCTATGCAATTACTGATAAAAGTAGTTGAGAAATACTGGGTCCCACATCTAATTTAAAATGTGTCTGCATTTCCTTTGAACCTTATTCAACAGACCCATCCACTAAATTAAATACATGCATTCCTCTCATTCTGTTTAGGAAGGAGAGGACAGGAAATCACCACTTAACATTTCTCTCCATTCACGTTAACTTTCAAGTCAGTGATTAAAATCTCCAATGTTACAGAATTAATTAACTTTTCATTGTACTTTTCTCTTAGCTTCCAGGCAACAATATTAAAATGGTGTCATCCTTTTGTACAAATGGAGCCTTAAAATCGCTGAAAATGGCAGAGTTCCTTCGTTGCAGGTGTTTCTTCAGATACAAGGCTTTAGGAATGATAGATTGAGAGTATTGTTCCTTTACTGTTATTGATCCAATAAACATTACTTGAAAAAAACAATGATCTGTGATAATATAATGTATTCCCACCGAGGCAGTCACGAGCATGAGGAAAATCAATTGGAAGTACAAAGGTAGTGTCAAACAGATTTCACATGCAAAGCAAGACATTGGCAGATTCTGTTTGGTTTTTGTTTTGCATTGTGAAGCTCTTCTGCTGACCAAAAGCAATAATACTTGATCATTGACCAAAGAAAATCTGTTCCAGAAGGCTGTTCGAAAACTGATTTGTTCGAAAACCGAAACCACACTCTGTTTAAAAAAAAAATCTTGATTGTAGACATCACCTCCTCGTCTACCCGAGGAAGCATCACTTCCTCGTGTAAGGAAGGCGAGAGGAGTCAAGTGGCGCATTCAAGTGCGCTCAGTTTGGTCGAGAACCGATTTTCAGTCGTAATCCGAGGCAAAAAAAAACTTGAAATTTTTGGTCGAAAACCAATTTGGTCGAGAACAGAGACGTTCGAAAACCGAGGTTTGACTGTATATATATGCGGCCCCGTGGTCAACTGGTCCGTGCGTCCGCCAGTGCAAAGGTGCACGGTTCGATTCTGGCTCCGGCCTTCCTGAGTGGAGTTTGCATGTTCTCCCCGTGCCTGTGTGGGTTTTCTCCAGGTTTCCTCCAAAAAGAAAATAAACAAAAACACAACAAAAACTTACTTAAGGTCTGTGTAGCCCTTTTTGTTATTGTGAAGCGCAAATCTGTTTGACTCTGCTCTGTATTAAAACAAACGATCAACATGCAACCTGACTTTTGTGAGCTTGTTTACTTTCTGAACATAAGAGGATTTACAGAACACAATGTTCGAGTTTTCCGATGTGGCTATTGCACTCATAGCAAGTGCACAACCATCCCCAACTCAACTCAGGTAGTGATGCCGAGCTAACTGTGATGCATTTTTTTATCTCTCTGACAACGCAGGCATGTGAAGACTGTGTCATAATGTTGGCCAGACATTTCACTGTTCTAAGCAGAACGGCTGATTATTTTGTACCGAGATGAGGCCATGAAAATATCAACGAGAGCTGAATGATGTTGGTAGCAAAATAAGCAAGCTCAATATTGTCTTAGCTGATTACTTGTAATGCTCCTGGATATTGTTCACCTATTGAATGGCGATGCACATGTAAGGTTGCATTTGACTGGTGACATTCAGATAAAAACAGAGAATACCATATGAAACTTATTGCACGTCTTTGAGATATCCATATCGCACGGGCCATTTGCTCGATTCATGATATTTTTTCGATATGTTGTGCAGCCCTAATATATTGACACTCTTAATCCCATGAATATTGTGACATCTCTAATTATCTTGTTTTTTTCCATTAACAGCATCTGGTGGATCAGACATAATTGGTGACAGTCCAATTTTTGCCTCCTAGTTGTTCACCAGGGTCATAAAGTAACAAAAGCAGTTTTGTACTGTAAGGATACATACTCACCACTGTTAATTTGAGTTTTTTGGGGGGTGATCATTTGAGGGTTTTTTTTTTCAAACTAAAACAATTATGTACATTTCAAACACATACTGTATCTATTAAATCAGCCAAACCGCAGTTTAAGTTCAATTTTGTCGCACTCTTGTCAAAGAAATTCACGAAACAGCCATTGAACATCAAAACAAAAATGATAAAATTATTTTGGGTGGTACCTCAAAGCAGTAGGCAGTTTGACACTACTATAATAACCTCGAGTGTTCACTCAGTTGTGTCCATCACTAGTCTTAATCACATCAATTCATCCAACAGTTCTGTAATCACAATCATTTGACACTTGGCACATTGGGTCACTCCTCGCTCCACTTTAGCATTCAAGAAAGAGAGAAATGATCTAATTGACTATGGCCATTTTCATTTTTCTGAGATCTTAAATGTCTGTTAGATTACCGTCATCCATTATCCAGCTTTTTCCCCCTTGTCCATTATGTTAAATGTAGACTGTCATGTCGCTGTCATTGGGAATAGACTAATGGACCGTCATTTTGGGTACGTCAGAACGTCTTAATATTCATAATACATTTTAGTCATGATATTGCACACCTGTGTGGGTTTTATCCTTGTACTCCGGGTTCCTCCCACATTCCAAAAACATGCGTGGCAGGTTGATTTGACACTCTAAATTGTCCCTAGGTGTGAGTGTGAGCGTGTATGGTTGTTTGTCTCTGTGTGCCTTGCGATTGGCTGGCAACCGGTTCAGGGTGTCCCCCACCTACTGCCCGAAGACAGTTGGGATAAGCTCCAGCATGCCCCGCGACCCTTGAGAGGATAAGTGGATCAGAAAATGGATGGATGGATGATATTGCATACTTATTATATCCACACAGTATATAAAATGTTACTTCTGCAATTGACCCAATACAATAGTAATGCTGGTGCAGGTGACTTATCGAGCATTTTCAGAGACAACAGGGGTCCGCATGTTGGTAGCAGCCTCTGTTTTTTAACCGCTGCCTCGTTGCTCCCCGATGCTTTGTTAATCTGATTGGTGCATAGTAGATACGAAATAGAGAGAAATTTCTATCATGGTCCCAGATGGACCTTTCTTTGTGAAACAAAGCATCTGGTACCTCCACTTACTGTGTTGGCAGGTGTACATGAAATTTCAGTCTGAACTGTTGTCATGGCAACAACATGAAAGAAACAAAACATCTGCCATGTTACCATGGTAATTGATTCCATCAAGCCCTACTCTGTTAAGTGCAGGTAGATCTGTGCAAAATGAAGTACTGGTATGTATGCAGCTCATACACACACTTAATAATCACATGCATTTATAGACCAAAATTCACAGAGCCATGAAATGAACAGTGCGTGATTTCTTCATTGAGTCCAAATCTTATATCTTGCTTTTTTGGTGTGCATCAATATTACTGTACCTGGTGTGAGGAAGTCCCAATGTGTTCAGATTTTGTTTTGTCAACAGAAAAAAGGCTGCACACACGCAATAGACCAGTATTATTTTTAAAATGTAATCTCTGAGGGGGCGTGGATGGTTTGTTTCGTCTCTGTGTGCCCTGCGATCGGCTGGCAACCGATTCAGGGTGTCCCCCGCCTACTGCCCGAAGACAGCTGGGATAGGCTCCAGCACCCCCGCGACCCTAGTGAGAATAAAGCGGTTCGGAAGATGAATGAATGAATGAATGAATGAATGAATCTCTGAGGGCGGCACGATGGTCGACTGATTAGCACGCTCACTGTGCAGAGATGCAGGATTCGATTCCGGGCCACAGCCTTCCTGTGTGGAGTTTGCATATTCTCCCCTTGCCTGCGTGGGTTTGCTCCGGGTGCTCCGGTTTCCTCCCACATACCCAAAACATGCATGACAGGTTAATGGAACACTCTAAATTGTCCCTAGATGTGAGTGTGAGTGCAGATGGTTGTTTGTCTACGTGTGCCCTGCGATTGACTGGCAACCAGTTCAGGGTGTCCTGGTCAAGACATACAACACTATTCAAGATCAAGACTTGCCCCAGACCAGAACTCATCTATACCAAGACAAGTCTAAAACCTTTGGGAGTCAAGACCAAGAGAAACCAAGCTCAGTTAAAAGGCTGCGGACAAGCTGAGAACATGAGAAGAGCAAGAACACAAATTCAATTTAAAAAACAAAACAAATCCCAAGACCAATGCAGTAGTCCAGTGGTTAGCACGTCGGCTTCACAGTGCTGAGGTACCGGGTTCAAATCCAGCTCCGGCCTCCCTGTGTGGAGTTTGCATGTTCTCCCCGGGCCTGCGTGGGTTTTCTCCGGGTGCTCCGGTTTCCTCCCACGTTCCAAAAACATGCATGGCAGGCTGATTGTGCACTAGGTATGAGTGTGAGCGTGGATGGTTGTTCGTCTCTGTGTGCCCTGCGATTGGCTGGCAACCAATTCAGGGTGTCCCCCGCCTACTGCCCGAAGACAGCTGGGATAGGCTCCGGCACCCCCCGCGACCCTAGTGAGGATAAAGCGGTTCGGAAAATGGATGGATGGATGGAAGACCAATGCAGGGAACATTCAAGGAAAACTAGAGTAACAATATTCAGAGTACTTGTGCTTTTTCATGCACACTTATAACTAACCATTCCTTCCCCATGGCGCAATGTTCTTTTCACAGTTGCACTTTGTGCACGTGGAGATAAGCCTGGCCTGCTTTTTTGGGGGGGGATAAACACGGCTGGAGCAGTTTGCATGTGGCTATCTGTCAAGCAGCTGTGTATGAAAGCTTTGCGTATGATGTAAGCCATATTCAAACATACAGGGGGATTACATCTATTCCTCTAGCGCTATGGAAGCGTCCCGTTGAGCCCAAGGGCTTATTTAACACAGGTATACACCGACACCTATGTATGCAACAGAATCAACCAAGATAAAGAAGGGAACCATCCGATTTGGAAACGTGAGAGAAGTGGAACAATACAGGGATGATGCTAAACTAACTGACACGGCCGGAAAAATGTACAGGGGGAGAATGTCCATCCATCCATCCACTTACCAATCCCCTTATCCTCACAAGGGGTCGCGGGGGGTGCTGGAGCCTATCCCAGCTGTCTTCAGGCAGTAGGCGGGGGACACCCTGAACCGGTTGCCAGCCAATCGCCTCAATAAATCAATACACACATTTGTGATTGGTTGGTAAATCCAGGGTGTAGCGGCTCCAGTTTGAACATCTGTGACCCTCATGAGGACAAGGGCAATATAGAAAAAGGATAGATGGATATCCCATCAATATATTTTGGAAGAGTGAATAAAAGCCATGTGACAAGATTGATTACTCATGTGCTGTTGCCATCATTGCGGTCCTGCAAATCCTAAATACAAGAGCAGAATTTTTTTTTTTAGGTCCAACGCTTGGATTTTCAGTCAGTTTCAGGTAGACAATTACATTAAATGCTTTTTGATTGACTGAAAAGCATTCTACTGAGTTCTGATTGTACTGGTGAGCTCAGACAAATTGAAGTGGGAAAATAACACTTCTCAGAGGCACGCTGCACAGAGAGACACCATGTCAGAAAATACAAATGTGAACATAAAGAGTGCCTTTTCACAATTTTTTTCCCCAAATCACTTTCAAAGCAGTACTTTCACATTTTTAAAATATGCACAGATGACAGTTGACGTAATGTATAGCTGCGTCTGCATTCATGAATAAGTGTCTCACAGCCAGAAAGAGACTAACTGCACGAGGGGTGGGGAAAAGCTGGGCCAGTGAACAGGAGCACCACAAGGCATGAATCATTCCTGTTGACAAGGAGACAAAGGTCTGAAACATGTAATAACTCTAGCTCTTACTGTGAATCTGTCACTATGGTCTCAATGTAGAATTTTCCATTTCCGTGTGTGTGCGTGTGTGTGTGTGTGTGTCAGAGACTACATTCTCCATTTATGTGAAGGGCACCTCTGTCGTCAGAGTGAATTTTGCCCAGTGACAATATTCATTCGACATATTTATAAGTGACGGACATGCTCTGGTCACAATATCTCCAAGCTGATGAGTTGGTAAATCCAACCAATCAATGTTGAGGAAATTGACAATGCACATGAACCTTGGCTATTGAAAGCAATTTCACGATTCATAAGAAAACATCTTCTGAAAGTCAACTCTCCTTCCCCCTAAAATATCAATGTATATGAAATCAAATCAAATGCCATACTTTAACATTCCACGCAGCAATGTTTGTTGATGTTTCTGGGTTTTTTTTCCCTTCATCCCCACAGCCTTTTTGGAGAGAATTTCCCTTGACTTGTAAACAGCTCACTTCTTGACTGAAATCGTATAATCGGACTTGAGTCACACGAGTCAGACTTAAGTCACTGATTTTTAGAATTTGTGGCTTGCTTGGCTAAAACTTATAACTTAACTTTGTTTTGGCATTCATTCGACTCAATTTCACTTGAAGTACGTTGACTGGTCAAGTCATACTGTGGTTACAATTCAAAAATGAAACGTACTTTTTTTTCTAAAAGAAAAAATGTTTTTGTCAGGTGCGCCACCAAACTGGCAAACCCAGCCATCAATTTGCTATGAGACGAAGGCTGCGATTTCCTCACTGAGTGAGTATCATTAGTGGGAGCTTCAAACATGACCGGATTTCAAGGATTTTGTTTTTGTTGGAATCGGGAAAAAGGCAAGAGCAATATGCAAGTCCTGCCACTTAAAGATAAAAGACACAACGTCAACAAGGTTTACTTTCATCTGTCAGACGCAGGTAAGCCAGCTTGGTTGATTTCACAGTTTTAGCTCACCGATGCCCAATCAAAGGTTAACTCAACTTCAATGCAGTTTAAATCTTCTGAACTTGTCGAAAGAATGAGGATGGAAGTGGATGTGATCCAACCTCTTCACTGTTATGAATCAAAATGGCTACCCGACTGACTTTTTGGGTGGTTTTAACTACTTCTACCACTAGGGGCACTTTACTGCACTGTAATGCAATTTTGGGTGGTTTTAACTACTTCTACCACTGGGGGCACTGCACTGTAATACAATCACTGGGGGCAGAATATGAAATGAGAAGACACTTTAGTGATAGATAATAAGGAAACTGGAATCTGGGTACTATAGGATACCATTCAAAAAAAAAAAACTACGATTCAAATTTGAGCATGGACATATGTAGAGTCTTCAGCGTCAGTGGTTTTTCTCATTGCTTTATTTTTTGTTGTAAGTCTTCTTGTAGAGTGAAGCAGAATGGACCGAAATTTTAGATATCAACAACCTACAAAAGTTAATGTTTATCATTCACCCAAATACACAGTACCTCTGTATTTGGGAAATAGACTCTAGCCTTCCTGTGTGGGGTTTGCATGTTACCCCCCCATGCCTGCGAGGGTTTTCTCTGGGTACTCCGGTTTCCTCCCACATTGCAAAAACATGCATGGTAGGTCGATTGAGCACTCCCAAATTGTTCCAAGGTGTGAATGTGAGCCCGGATGGGGGTTTGTCTCTGTATGCCCTGCGATTAGCTGGCAACCAGTTCAGGATGTCCCTCACCTACTGCCCAAAGACAGCTGAAATATGCTTAGCACGCCCCGCGACCCTTGTGAGGATGGATTTACAGGTACTTTTTTGTGTTAACATCATAGAAAAATCACTCCAATATAAATTTTGCTCCAAGCAAGCCTGTATGACTTACATTATGACTCGTTTGCCCCAAGTAATGACTTGACTCAATTTGCTTTACTTTTTTTTCACCCGCAATAACTTGAAACTTGCTTGAAACTTGAAGGTAACGACTTGAGACTTGCTTGCGACGTGGACATATGTGACTTACTTCCACCACTGCTTTTAGCTTTTCAAAACAATTGCTTAATTTATTTGATCATAACCACAACAGATTTCCCTCATTGGAGTTTCAATAAAAGTCTTATCTATTTTTACCACTTTTTCTTATGACAACTCAGCACTGTGTTTACGTGTGATTGAATGGTGACCAGTGCATGTTGTTGTTGTTGTTACAGGTTAGACTTCAGCTCCCCACAAAGCTGAACAGGTAAGAAGTTCAAAACATACTAGTACTAAGAAAGGATGTCAAGGGAGTGAATCATGGGCATTTGCAAAAATATAAGAAAACAACAAAAAGCAAGTGTTGTGATACAACTGCAGTTCCAAAAGGTTCATATTCATCGTCCTGAGATTCCCACTTGCTTTCACAACAGGCTTTTCACATATGAGGGAGAATTGATGCCTTGCTGTGCAAGGCTTCAGATCTGCTATTGATGGACCACGAGTGATAAAAGCGGGGCGGTGAATAGAGCTGGGAGCACTTTTGCTTCTCAAATTCTACAGTGAGTTACAGCATCTGCAAGGAAAATGGACTTTTAATGGGCAGACAGACGCGCCGACTCATGCATATGTATGCAGTCAAGCTTAAACTCATTCATCTTAAGACTAATATACATGCATTTATATCTGTGTGTTAACCATCCCTCGACATGGAGAGAATGCATCAACAATGGCACTTGTGCTTTCAACAGCAATTCATATCCTATAACCGTTACTTGCCAAAAAGCAATGAAGTTTCAATTTATTTGAGTATAAATATCAAGCTCTTACCGTTTAGGATTAATGTATTGCTGTCTATCCAAAAGTCTCCTGAGCTGATGTAGTCCATTATTTAATTTAGGTTGACAGCATAGTTGTTTATTTTATTGACACAGTCAAGTTTAGGAAACATAAATAAACAAATCCATTTGTTCAACTAGAAACTAAATGGTTCCTATTCTTGCGTGTGTACCAAATAGATATTTGCCAATAAAACTGTAAATATTTCAGCCTTCATTACATGAAGGGAATAGAAAAAAAAATGTTATATTTGTATTCAAGTGTCACCTACAATACAATCAGGAAATGAAACCACATTTTTCAGCCACAATAAATCAACCATAACACTTAAACTGTATTGTTCAATGCAAGTCATTCTGAAAGTGATAAGGTGTTTAAAATAAATAAATAAAATACAATTGTGGGTGGCCCGGTGTGCCAGTGGTTAGTGCCTCAACCTCACAGTGCAGAGGTACCGGGTTCAATTCCAGCTCGGGCCTCCCTGTGTGGAGTTTGCATGTTCTCCCCGGGCTTGCGTGGGTTTTCTCTGGGTACTCTGGTTTCCTCCCACATTCCAAAAACATGCATGGCAAGTTAATGGAACACTCTAAATTGTCTAGGTGTAAGTGTAAGTGCAGATGGTTGTTTGTCTACGTGTGCCCTGCGATTGGCTGGCAACCGGTTCAGGGTGTGCCTGAAGAGAGCTGGGATAGGCTCCAGCACCCCCGCGACCCTAATGAGGATAAAGCGGTTCAGAAAATGGAAGGATGGATGGAAATACAATTGTCAAACTGTGATGATGAGATCTAAATTTTACAGAAGCAGAGAAAAAGCAGCCTCGTGTTCCTGTAACTTTAGCTCACAAGTGACACAAGTGACAAGCATCTAGCAAGCCGCCCTTTCAGTGGTTCGCAAGCACTTCCATCAGTGCTCTCGCTCTTGTCAAATGTTATAAAAAGATGGACTTATATTGACAACTCTAGCCACAGAATATCCAAATTACAGTCCTCTGCTTACAATAAGGTCCGCAAACCAGCTCTGCCATGATAAGGTGAAGACTACCAACGCAGGAAGGAAGTGACAACCCACCAAAAGCACTAAAAGTGTTCCATTCATCCACAACACTGAAATATTAATGCTGAGCAGAAATACTTGTACAAAGACACCACTGCAGTCTCCTGTACTTGGAATGTGAGCCTGAATACTTCACGTTAACATCTGTACATTGTTTTCTTTTCAGCCATCTTAAAAAAAAAAGAAAGTTGTAAAAAGCACAAAGATGGAAGGATGGAAATAAAGACTAGTTTTAGAGCGCTGTCTGACTCCAAGCCGGGGATCAGTAACTTAAAAATGCTGGAGAGGGCCACAATTTTTCTTCAGTGCGACTCTGGGACCACAAAGGACCACTCACTTCCTAACCAGATGCATGAGTAAAATGCTATTTTAGATATGGACAAAATACGTATAGCTGTGTAAAGTATGTGCTCTTCACCCTTTCATGCAACAATAATAACCTGGAACCTGATACCATGATAAGCTGTCCACTGCAGTAACTGCTGTCCCTGAAAGGGTTAATATACATAATTTATCATAATACATATCTCAATGCATGTATAAAATATGCACTATACTAACAAACCAACAATGGGTTTGAATAAAACAACAAAATAACCATATACTGTACTGTATTTTTTTCCCCAGTGCAAAAGGCTCTCACACCATTCAAGGACAGCACAAAACTGCTGATCAAGAAACCAACATTAAGTGCAAAAAACGACGTGTTTTTTCACAAAAAAATCAACTCACTCAAAATGTAAATCTTATTGAATTACTGTTTGTGATGCATATCATTCCAAATCAGCAAAAACATAATTAGGCCTGCACAGGAACCTAACGAGACAGACACAAACACACGGGGTCTACACAGGAGGTGAAAGCGGCCGTCGGGCTTGCATTACTTGATCATGTTCGGGGTGCAGCTGCAGGACAGGCTCACAGGGCGGCCGCAGGCTTGCACCCTTGGAACATGGTCAGAGGGGCAGCTGCAGGGCTCAGAGGGAGGCTGCAGAGGTTGCACTGCCAGAGCAGGTAATGAAGAAGAACACAGGGCTTGCACAGTGTGTCGCATGCCTCCACGTCAGGCTGTTGCTCATCATGGCATGCGTGTGTAGGTGCGTGCGTGGTAACTGGTCGATCATGGGATGTTGGTTGATCGAAAAGTAGATCTATGGTCAAAACAGTTTGAACACCCCTGCCCTAAGGCACTCACCACCTTTTTGTCACCTCGTTCACTGTTTACTTCTTCACCTCATCCCGTTTTGTCAAATTTCTTACACTTCCTCACACAGTGAACCAGATACAGTAACATTCAAACAAGCATAAAAGGAGAGTCAAAGTGGAGACAAGGCATTTTTTATTTGTATACCACTTTCATGCAAAGTGAAAATATATCGAGAAAAAAAATAATTAAAAAAATATTTAATTATCTAATTGTGTAATTTGCAAATTAGATGAAATGAAGAATTAAAATCAAGAGAAAATCCTGACATAAAAAACATGATCAATGAAATGAGAAAACAAAACAGTAAAATTGCAAAACAAAGATTATAAAGTTAAAATGATAAAAAAAAGCAATTATAAAAACAATATTTATGATGTAAGAAACAGCAGCAGTGAACAAGAGGGTCTTCTGGTCAAGGAAAGAAAGAAAGAAAGAAAGAAAGAAAGAAAGAAAATCATCACATTCTTAACATGACAAAATCAACTTAACACAATTACAAGTGAATCTCAAATTGTTTCGACACTCTGTCATGAACATAATTTACCATAAAACATCACAGGCCTTTTAATAAGTCAGTTAATGTCTAATGTGTATTAAATTGACACTTAGTAGGGGCGGGTGAGGGTTCTCTGTTATTTGATTCTGCACTTAGTCAAGTCTTTGATAGCAGCTCCTCATCAGTTACTTTGCTGAGAAAAATGCGAACAGCTGTTACATTACGTAATGAACCAGATTTACATTGCTCTTTCATGCCTTATTCAAAGCTAGAGCAAAGATTATACATCTGAAAGCAGTGCTTAAAATCAAATTCACTCGCACAATTACAGTGATCCCTCGCTATTTCGCAGTTCGTTTATCGCGGCCTCGGTGCATCGCGGATTTTTTCAAACATTAAAAAATAAATATATAAATAAATATATAAATAAATATATAAATATATATATATATATATATATATATCGCAATTTTTTTTTGAAGTCCGCAAAAAGTCCGCAAACGGTCCGCGAGAAGCAGCAAAAGTCAGCAAAACACACATGGAGCAACATATACAGTACATGTGGGGTGAGGGGGCTGAGAAGATGTAAAGCCATGTTGATTGGCTGTGCATCTTCTTTCTGTTTTTATCACGTGGGTTACTCTTTAATCTCAGTGTCTAAATGTTGTTTACGATGCTGCTAGTGTGAGAGAGAGCGAGAGAGACTTATAAGAACAAAAGCAGGTCTCTCTATCCTTAACTGTCTTCACAACCATAATTGACTAATCATAAACACTGCTGCACGCTGCAGGATTGCTGGCCTGTGTGTGCGTGTGTATGTGTGTGTGTGTGTGTGTGTTAGTGGCTCTGCTCAAGCGCAAAGGCTCACGTGGGGCAATTTTTTTTATATATGTGTTAATTGGTCGCTACTTCGCGGATTTTTGTTTATCGCGGGTGGTTTTGGTCCCCATTAACCGCGATAAACGAGGGATTACTGTCCAATTATTTTGCCTTTTTAAATTCTTCATGTAACTGCCCTCTGAAATGACGAAGCATCCAAGAAGAGCAAAGACAAAAAAATGAACAAAGACCTTGTGCTCCACCTCAATGTCACCATTCACGAATACTGGTCGTCGTCATCCATTCCCGCTGACAGATATTCCCGGGCTGAATTTTAGTCCAATACATCCATGCTAGCAACCATCGCGTCAAGCCAAACACGTCTCTGAGTCACTTTCATGAATTTCAAGTAACATAGATCAAATAACAAATGATTCAAAATCTAATCCACGGTGCCATTACTCTTTGACATTAGTTGTTTGTGATGATTACTTTCAAACTCCAATCCCCAACAGCATACGGAAATGCTCCTCGCAAGTGAAAATAAACATGCCCTCGCTCAATATGATAAAATGTCAATGTTCGGCCGTTGGCGTAAAGTAGTAGAGGCACATTGGGGTGTTATCTATTGATCGATCGAGAGAGAGAGAGACATAGTTCTTTTTAAGATCCTTTTATTTGTTTTCAAATCTTTAAATGGCCTCGCTCCACCTAACCTCTCTGAGCTCCTCTGTCCTTACGCCACTGTCTGGCACCTCAGGTCTGCGGACCAGACATTATTAGAGGGACCAAGAACGAAGTGGAGGCTCAGAGGGGATCGAGCCTTTTCCGTTGCTGGTCCCTCTCTTTGGAATGACCTCCCATTGAACAGTCAGGAAGCCCCCTCGCTGCCCATCTTTAAAACATAACTGTTTTTGTGGTTTCTGCTGTATTTGTTTTTAATAATTTTTGAAAATTGTTTTTCGTTGTATGAATTCTTTTTACTCCCTGCACAGCGGCGGTTGTTTGAAAGTGCTCTATAAATACAGTTGAGTTGATTTGAGATAGCTGTGTGGCTTTTCAGACTCAAGCACATAGGACACAGGTGTTGAAGTCAAAGCCCGGAGGCCAAATCTGGCCCGCCACATTATTTGATGTGGCCCGCGAAAACAAATCAAGCATGTCAAGATCCATGATGCTTGCTAAAGTCTGAACCAAAATTTCAAAACGGCATACGTAATCCACAATAACAGTCATTATTCGTGACTTCGGGTTTTAAAACTAGTTATTCATCAATTTCTTGTGTGCTTGTGTGCTGTGTATGTAATATGTGGAGGGAATTCAACATTTATATGGTTTCCCAAAATTCATAACGGCCCTCCAAGGGAAACCGGAACTACAATGTGGCCCTCGCCAAAAATGAGTTTGACACCCCTGACATAGGAAATTATGCACCGATGATCATATGAGGAACAGATTTCCCACAGCATACCACATGTGAGAAATGCCGATGCCCACAAGGGTTGAACAAACATGATCTGCAATCTGAATTTGAATAATCAGATCAGGATAAGGCAGATCCTAACAAGTTGGATCCCCAGCAGTCCACATGGCCCAAATTCTGATGTTATTGGCTTCTAATTGGGGTAACCTGACCCTGAACATGAAAATCAGTAAAAAAATGAATGAATGAAAGAATGAATGAATAACATTCGGCCTTATAAAATCTACATTGATGAGTCTTGTAAACGATGTGTTTACAATGTGAGCAAGGAGAGCTATAAATGCATGCTGGCTGCAGACTCGACCCACCAAGGGGCCCATAACCGTTATACTAAGCTATGAGCCATGCACAATAATGAAAGTCAAATGAGGCAGACATAATGCTCTTTACCATTTAAACGTTGATTCTGGATGCATTCACCTCTTACTCACTTGTCCCGGCAAGGGCCTTATTTAAGACACAGCTTAAACAGAGACATTGTTCTGAACGTGTTTGGTTAACATTCAATTCCCCAAATCAGTCGTACTTTAAGCTTAAAGCAATTACTTAAAGGTGTGTCATTCATTTATAGCTTCTATTTATCCATTTCCTTTGTAGCTGAATGGCCAAATATTGTCCACGTTTTGCTTCTTTTTCTCATTCTCCGGTTGGGTGAAAAAGAAAGGTGCATTTCAGCTGAAGATGAAAGGATGAGGTAAGACCAAGGATACTTCAGAGGCTCACAACATGATGTGCTGTTTGAAGCAGGTGGAAGCACACCATTTGAAAGACATCTGGAGACCAAATGGCCAGTGGCACTGCGTTGCCATGGTAGCACATTGCTGCACTGTTCTCCACTCTTTTACCTCTGCACTCAACAAAAGAAACCGTGGCACAATGTGCTTATTCTTTTTTTTTTTTAGTTATGCTTTTTTTAAGTGTGTATGGCAAGGGGGTACAAAGGGGCCAAATATCCGTATTCATGACCAAAATATTTTAGAACCGCCAGGAGATCCACATATCAATTGTCAATATTGCTTATTCTGTTTTGGGCCATATGGAGCAGGGGCAACTTTGGGGTGCACTGCCTTGGACAATCGCGCCAATCATAGTGCTCAAATAAATAACCATTCACAACATCACTGAGTGGTAACTGATCCCATGCTACCCGGACAGAAGGCTGCCAATAGATAAAGGATGCAACGGCAAAGCCCCAATACTCGCCCTGACTGAGACATGAAATTAATTAATTAAACGAAATGAGAGAACATTTAAAACAGTATTTTAAAATAGAATGTGCCTTGAGATACGAGTTTAAATTGTTCCATGACCATGCTGGTCACTCAAAATGCAAGTCTCTCAAATCACCGATCCCCAGTGAAATTAATTTAAATGTCATTTATCTGTTCCAGCCGACCCCACAAAAAAACACAACACTTTTGTGTGTGTGCTTTTCATCATGAACATTACACTTTATAATATTACACTTAAACAGAACAGAGTAATAAGATAATTAAATGGTTATGTAGGGGCGGCCCGGTGGTCGACTGGTTAGCACATCGGCCTCACGGAGGCGCGGGGTTGGATTCCGGCTCCTGCCTTCCTGTGTGGAGTTTGCATGCTCTCCCCGGGCCTGCGGGGGTTTTCTCCGGGTACTCCCGTTTCCCCCCGCATTCCAAAAACATGCATGACAGGTTGATGGAACACTCTAAATTGTCCCTAGGTGTGAGCACGGATGGTTGTTTGTCTATGTGTGCCCTGCGATTGCCCGGCAACGAGTTAGGGTGTCCCCTGCCTACTGCCCGAAGACAGCTGGGATAGGCTCCATCCAGCATGCCTTGTAACCCTTGTGAGGATAAGAGGATCAGAAAATTGATATATATATATAAAACTTGTTTTCTCAACAATGTTGAGGAAAGTTTATCAGCTTTGCCCTCAGCAAACATTCCAGTTTCTCATGTGGCCCCTTTACAAAATTAATTGCCAAATGCTGGTTTACATGGATAGGGTTTTCTGTTTTCACCATAAAAAAATGACAAGAAAACATGATATGAAAGACAACATCTATCAAGAGAAAAGCCTAAAACTGCATCAACACGTCTTGCAGAGCAAACGCGTCAATAGCCTTAAACTGTTTGCACAAAGATCAGTCCTGAGACTTCGGGTACATTTCTTGTTTGTGGGAGGTTCAGAAAAGAACTTCAACCCCTCTCGTAGGACTCTTCATGTCTACTTGTTCTGTGGCCTCAGCACAAACACCAAAAAAGCCAATGCAAATGCTTGAGTGACCCAAGGGCAGTCAATCAACTTGAACAATGGCAGCCCAGTCCTTCAGGGTCCACACACCATTATATAAACCTCTTTGCCTTCAAAAGCAATTTTGGCACATCAATAGTGTGCTATTATGAAGACAAGATGTGGCCACAAGGGCCGATCAATGTTCATATCTATTGTAAGTGGGCTTGCTTATGTTACTCTCCATTGGAAACTGATGTACTGACAAGACATTTGTGGTGACTAATACGACAACTGCAGAAAATAGACAAAGCCTCAACTTCAGAGATCACTATTACATTAATTTATTGTATTTTTTTTGGGGTCATTTTTCTGGAAGAATAAAACCGACTGTATCTTGGTGCAGCAAGACGTTTGTGACATGTGTCTGACTGTAGAGTAGACCTGGACATGCTATGGCCTTACGCTTAGAAATATTTTGTGCAGTCATTTAAAGAAAAAAAAAATTGCTGGATGCCACATTCTTCCTGAAATACATCGCGAAGAAACCGAAGCCACACTTGCGAATGTCACATGACCAAACCCAGAAAATAACAACCATAACAGTGGTTACCTGGGACCTTCGGGACTGTGATGTAATTTTAGGTCGACAGCAAGTGGCAGTACAAGGCATAATGCTGGTTTGTGAAAATGTTTAACCTGATAAATTGAACATCTTGACTAAAGTAGCAGAAAAATTCATTGCATTTATCTCTTGAAAGGAGTTTCGGCGCTATCTGATTTGATGGATTTGTGAGCTTGTCAGCCACAGCAAAGAGAGTGTGCATATTTTTGAGGTTCTTGTCTAACTTTTACTAACTCTTTGTTAAAATCATGAAAGACATTGTCCAGGTCAAAGTGAATTTAGAGTTTTGCGTTCCTCCACTTACACACCGCTTTCTTGCATGTAGTGTACCGCAACGTTTTTTAGGTAGGCATGAAATGGTCTTAGTTTTAATCGAAGCAACATCATCCAGTACATTTGAGATCTTTTTAGGTGAATTTATCCAGGCCTTCATGAAAAGACCCTGCATTCACATTGTTTCATTCTTGTTTATATATCTCGTTTTAACAGGTTGTCTGAATTTTTGGGATTATTTGTAGTTCAAAGAACACACAGAGATCATCTCAGATGGCCAAATCTTTAACATCAACAGACGAAATCAAATATCAACACCTTCAGAGATAAGATCAAGAAAGTCACGTGACCTTGAGTATGTGTCAGACTGTTTCTCGGAAGAGAAATAAATAAGATCATAGGTCATAATGATGTACGGATGTCATAATGAAATACAACAGGGATTCGTTAACTCGAGAACTAACATTGAATAGAGCGAGCCTTGCAGAGGTAATCGGGGACACTAGTTTGTTCAGAGGTTGACAGGCTATACTAACTAGGTTTGTAGCTATTATGGTTCATGCTCTCATATAATATGTTGCTCATGTTGTGTGTGTTTGTTACATAATAAAAGAGCCAAATCTAAAGAGTGTACACATAAGCTCTGGTGCAGTTGGTGCAAGAACGCCACGGGCCAGCGACTCAAACTGCGGGTTGAAAAACGCCCAAAACATGTCCAGTGAGAAGGATTACGCATTCCACTTGAGTGGCAATGACACAGATATTCAGCCCGGGCACGGCATCAAGATAAGGCGACTGATGGTTAAAACGGGCTCCACTTCACACATCATAAATGAACTGAGGAAGTTCAGAGCATTCAATGACAGTTTCCAGGAATTAGCTTCATGGCACAAGATGCAATGGAGAAGCAGAACACTGGAAAGGTGCAAAGGTGTGCCTGATGGACAACAATAGGGAATGCCGTCACAAAGTAACGCTAAGAAAGGTGTTATGTTCTCTGTCCAAGCATCTGGGTCAGTGGTGCAACAGTCATCTTCAAGAAAGGACTTGATGTTCTATGACACAGGGATGGGTCAGAATTTCACATTCACAAAAAATATCTATCTATCCATCCATCCATCCATTTCGGATCCGCTTATCCTCTGAAGGGTCGCAGGGCGTGCCGGAGCCTATCCCAGCTGTCTTTGGGCAGTAGGTGGGGGACATCCTGAACTGGATGCCAGCCAATCGCGGGGCACACAGAGACGAACAACCATCCGCACTCACACTCACACTTAGGGACAATTTTGAGTGTTCCATTAACCTGCCATGCATGTTTTAGGAATGTGGTGGTGGTGGTGGGGGGGACCGGAGTACCCGGAGAAAACCCACAAAGGCCCGGGGAGAACATAAAAACTCCACACAGGAAGGCCGAAGCCAGAATCGAGCCCTGCACCTCTGCACTGTGAGGTCAACGCGCTAACCAGTCGACACGGGCTGCCTCACAAAAAAGAGGTTGTATTATTGGTGGCACTGATGACCAATGCAAAAGGTGTCGTGACATGCAGATCATGAGCCATTAGCACTAGCAAGGAGCATGAAACACAGACGACAAGGTCTTCCTGGCAAGGTCTAAGAATGTATATTTACACATAAAACAATATACTAGTATATTGTTAATATGATTTTGCCTTACAGTAATTTTATGAGGCGAAGTGTGTTTTTTACATTCCTTCTGCCAAGTTTCCATTCTTATGTAACTGGTAAAAACAGTAAACCACCACCACCAGGACACTAAGTTTAAACATATAACAGTGCAACTCAGTTAGAATCTTAACTCTTTGTTGATGTCAGTGTTAAACTTACTCAGTTATCCATCCATCCATTTTCAACACCGTTTATCCTGAACAGGTTCACGCAGGGTGGGGAGTCTGGTGGGGTGTATTTTAGCTGACTTTTTTTGGGGCAGAAGGCAGACTAAACCCTGAACTGGCTGCCAGTCAGCGGGAGGACATATATAGAAACAAACAACCATTGACATCCACATCCACACCATCAGAGAGTGGGAACCGATTCCACGCTGCCCGCACACAAGTCGGGCGAGTGTACCACTACACCATCAGCGACTTACTCTGTTTATAACTTATTCATCCTGACATTACATGGTGGCAAAATATTATTGGAATGG
This sequence comes from Hippocampus abdominalis, assembly GCA_018466805.1. Classification (NCBI taxonomy): domain Eukaryota; kingdom Metazoa; phylum Chordata; class Actinopteri; order Syngnathiformes; family Syngnathidae; genus Hippocampus; species Hippocampus abdominalis. Next base: position 18,700,735 of record CM031706.1, on the reverse strand, counting down.
AAAACATGCTTTTAACGTGATGTTCCTGCTTTTGCGAATGACATGCGAAGACAGCTAATGGTGCTATTCTTATTCCCTTTAATAGAGTACCTTTCTTTTTGTAGCATTCACAGGGTTTACAGTCAGCTTAAGTAATTCTCTTCTGCATCTGGGTAAAACCTTTGGTAACATTATTTAGTGAAGTGAAAATGTGATGCAATTTTATGATTCCATCTCCCATTCATCTTGAATCACAGAAGGTGTTAGTCATTGGTTCTGCAAAGGTTGTTCAAAGGCTGGTTTAAATAAACCAGGTATGTATGTATGTATGGATATTTATACATGTATGTATGTAAGCCGTTAGGTAGTTGTACATAATAATGCAGCCAGGAACATGTTACAAAGGAAATTGTGTTTTTTATATAATTAGGTAGAAATGTACACTGAAACTATATCCAAATGTCAGTAAATCCGACAATGTTTTGGATTCTTCTTTGATAACACGTCACACACAAACATACTGTACGTGTTTCTTCGTAGCTGACATGAGCATTGCACAGAATATTGATCAAACATAATTATAAAAGACAGGAGAAAATTATGAGAACCATAACACAATATTTAGAATAAACTATGCAATCCAACACTAACATTCATTTTGGCATTCCCCTCATGAGTTCTTGTGAGCACCCTGCACCAGTCTCAGTTCTGAATGATGCAATCTACAGACTCCATTTTTCAGCCATTTCCATAGATATTCAGTACGATTTGATTAGGACTCTCCAGAATATAATTTTTTGGTGTGCATGTTTAGGGTCATTGTCCTGTTGGAGGAACCATGGATGGCAGTCGTTCATCACTAAGGCTTTTGAGCAGGAAGTCATCATTTTTATTCATACACACATATTTGTAATTGACATGTTTATACTTAAATGTTCATGTTTTTACACCTATAGATGTTCATACTGTATTACCGTATACGTACATCGTAGTTCTTGGCCATTTTATTGGAAATGGTTACAACAAACTACCCTTATCACGTACATATTCGTTATGTCCCTCGAGGTAGGTTGTAATGAGGTTCAACTGTACTATTAGAATTCCTCAAAACGTGCATTGGTATTACTGTTTCAGCACTTTGCAGGTTTAAATCTTATCTCTCAGAGACAATGGACCATGTAAGTCATGGCAATGTGACCTATGAGTATTGAAATGTCACCTGTGGAGTCCCACAGGAATCAGCACTCAGCCTCTATTGTTTCTCAATCGAGAAACAATTTACATGATTTCACTTAGTGATATTGTATGTTACTATGTGAAAACCTATATTACATAGGTTTTCACTGTTATGTGGATGATACCCAACAATAAATGCCTTGAGAACAAACAAGCCCACAGAATTGCTGTCAACTGCAGGCTTACTTTACTGAGATTAAACAATGGATGCACTTCAATTTTATGCTTCTTAACCCTGATAAAACAGATATGGATTGTTGGCCCTATCAGACACTGGCACTTGTTTAACGACACCTCTCTTGATTTAAAAAAAAAAGGTATTAAATGTGACTCTTTTCAAATCATCATCAAGTCATATTGCTAAGATCCATTCCCATCTGCTCGCCATGCAGAGATCATAATCCATGCCTTTATTTTGTTGCGTGTTCAAAAGATAAGGGTACATGAGAATATCCCAGGCACTATGTATACCAAAGGGTCTGTCATTAATAGTGGCCCGGGGGCCAATATGTGACTGAGTTGGGCCAACCGAAGTTCACTGAAGCTGGCCCGAAGATCATTTACAACACATGGCAGAGCAAGCTGGTGGAAGTGGCTGTGCTCAAGCAGTTGTCAGCATTGGCAAAACACAATAGCATGGTCACACGCCGATCGTGGTGGACATGATTGTACGGCATGTTGGGAAATTCACTCCAGTGCTTGTGCACTACTCTGAGAATGTGTTTGTTCAGAGGCAGAGTGCACTCCGCTGTCATTAAGTTCTGATTTCAACCTATGTACTAATCTAAACCACTCAGCAGCTCACGCTTGAACTATTTCCATCTGTACGACTTGACACACTGGCACACCGTGTCCCCAGGCGGAACGCCTAGTGCGTGCACCGACTCTCCCTTTTTTTCTGTACTTCGAACAACCAAACAGCAAATTTGAGCAATACTATTTCTGAATGAGCGAACCACTGTGTGCACTGAGCGTATTTCCAAACACGCCTGTCGTTGTCCTTCGCTGCATTTGGCTTGAGCTGGTGTGGTGAGTCCTGATAAAGACCCCAAAGAGCTTGAAGAATTGAAGTATGTGCTGAAAAAAAAGAAACAATATCACATTTCTTCCGAACCTCAGTGATATAGTAAATTAAAGAGCCAGCAGTGTCAATAGATGCTACATTTCTCAAACCTAACCATGTAGATCAGGAGTCTTCAATCCGGTTCCTTGAGGGCCACTTTCCTGCATGTTTTCTATCTCTACCTGTGACAACACACCTGATGCAATTGATCAGGGTCGTTATCTTATATAGAGCTCCCTGATGAGCTGATCATTTGAGTCAGGTGGGGGGGGGGGGGTGCAGACTGATGAAATAGCGCTTAAGGACGGACAATGATTATGAATAAGGAAAGAGGGACAATGACGGAAGGGTGCCCAGGACGTGAACATTGGACGTACTGGCAGAAAAAAGTGCCCATCTCTGCTATTTTTAGTACAAATGCGCAATTGCGCACAGCATGTGAAACCTTGGTAATGTTAGTCCCTTTTCAAAATATCATTGAAAAGGCACAAGAGCATATTAATCAAAGTTTGAAGAGCACATCGGGCGGCTCCACTTGCATCCTTCTTACGGCCAGGATGTTGATAAGTGGCCAGATATTGATGACAGAGCTTACCAGGCTGTGTATCAGCTTCCTGTTTAACAGGTATGAGCCTCTCTTTGAAGGCACTGAACGCTTCACCATCAAAGATGAATGGACCCGTATGAAGGCATACATCCAAAAGAAGCAGTCGGGTAAGAAATGGAAACATGCTTTCGAGGTGGTATGGTACACAGGTTTGATAACATTCTCCGCCCGTACGAATTAACCACTTTCTTTTCAACCAGCTGTGATTGTGGTTTCAGCTGTTTAAAGTGAATTAAATTAGACCAATTTGAGCACAAAAGAACTGGACCAGCTCATAGTTGTGGTCCTGCAAGGGCCGGCTTATGATGATTACGAAGAATAACAGGCTGCGAGCAGATGGTGGGCAGCTGAGCACTGCAAGAAGAAGCTGCTTGAAAAAGCATCGGTTGGTGCAGATCAGGATGAGGAAGATGACCTTCTGAATTACCTTGTTGGTCATGTCGAACACTGAAAGCTTAAACATTTGCCAATTGACACAACTGATTACTGACTGACTGAAAACTTGTCATTTTGATCTTCGCAAAGGGCGGACCGGTGGTTGACTGGTTAGCGTGTCAGCCTCACAGTGCACCGGTACCGGGTTCGATTCCACCGCTGACCTTCCTGTGTGGAGTTTGCATGTTTGGCCTGTGCCTGCGTGGGTTTTCTCCAGGCACTCCGATTTCCTCCCACATTCCAAAAACTGCATGGCAGGTTGATGGAATGCTCCAAATTGTCCCAATGTGTGAGTGTGAGACTGTTGGTTGTTCATTTATGTATGTTCTGCGATTAGCTGGCAACCGCTTCAGGGTGTCCCCTGCCCTTCTGCCCGAAGACAGCTGGAATTTAACTTGTTAAGCTTCAGTACACTGAAAAACTGAATAACTAGACAGTACTTTTTCTCCTCCTTATTTAACTCAGCTCGTTAAATGCACTAAGGTGGGAGACTTTATTTGAAAATACCTTTGAGCGGGATGGTGTTCCATCGCTTAGCCTTAACACGTCCACCTCATGGTGCAGAGGTCCTCCGTGTGGAGTTTGCATGTTCTCCCCGTGCCTACGCGGGTTTTCACTTGGTACTACCTCCCACATTCCCAAAAAATTGCATGGTAGGTTAATTGACCACTCTCAATTGTCCCTAGGTGTGACTGTTAACACGGATAGTTGTTGTGTCTATTCAACAGGGGATCTAGAAATGGGAGGTGGATAAAGTGAGAAGGAGGTATAAAGGAAAAGAGTGGGGGCAATAAATGGGGAAACTCGGGAGAGTAGGTAGAGAAAAATCCAAGTTACAGGAATGACAAGAAGCCCCCTGAGTACGAGGCATGTGACCTCTATAACATCTGAAGACTGACGGGTTAAACGAGCAGAGAGGATGTCACATCCACTGCAAAACACACTACAAACACAGAGACGAACAACCATCCGCGCTCACACTCACACCTAGGGACAATTTGGAGTGTTCAATCAGCCTGCCATGCATGTTTTTGGAAAGTGGGAGGAAACCGGAGTACCCTGAGAAAACCCACACAGGCCCGGGGAAAACATGCAACCTCCACACAGGGAGGCCGGAGCTCATCGTGTTCGGCGGGTTCGTCACGGTGAACTCAGCATCAAATTTTGGCCGAATTTAAAACTGTCACGTTGTAAGGTGGTGGTGGACCCCAAAAAGCAGGCAAGAGGGAGCAGCAGGGTGTAGTTGAAAGATTGTATTAATAAAACACAGAAAACTAAATCCTAAACAAACAAAGTCCAAAGTATCAATCAAAAACCATGACTGAAGCTCAAAACTATCAATAACAGAAACAATACCAAAAACATTATGTCATGTTCCGTTTTTAGTTAGTTTCTAGGGGACTTTAAATTTGGTCACACAAACCGGAAGTACCTCGTCCAGTGAAGTCCGCATGATTTCGTGCTAGCTGTTGTCATCATTTATTGTTTTCTTCTTCAGTATATGCCTTGGAAAGCATCGTCTGTAAGTTAAATTCTGTTTAGACTGCACTTTCATGATGTTTATTACCAAACCGTTGCTTCAGTCCTAGAATTGGAAATATGCAATATTAAGTACGATTTTCCGTCCGTTTTTTTGCTATGCTACATTAGCGTTCGGGCTATCTATATTAGCATATGGGCTACCGCATGCTAGTCGCAGCTATTTTCAATGCTCAGCATGCATATTTCGGTTATCTTGGTTCTAGGCCAATATTGCGTTTTGACATTAGTATTGTAAGACCATCCACTATTTTGTGAAGAGTGAACCATCACTATTTGTTAATTAATTTCGTAATTATTTAGACGTGTGTGCATACATTTCATAAGCCTTGGTTATCGGGCTGTGCACGCAACTATATGCACTGTTATTTGTATATTGTATAATGTATATTTTCTATTGCATTTATTATACAGCAAGCTAAGCTTATACAAGTTAATATTACAATGTACAGTGGTGATACAGAGACATTTATTTTGAATAGTGTTTAATGAAAAATCCCCCATTTGTGTTTGTTTCTCTGTACAATTTTACAAACATAAGGAAAAGGAAACTAAAGCTCCATCTCAACATTTGGATTCTTGGTCTCTTTTTTCATTGTTAGCTATCTGTCTATCTGTTCACGTCTCGGACACGGACAAGTAGGGCAGAATACATTATCTAAACATAACAAACAAACATGACAGTAGCAAAAAGCAACAATGACCCGACACTGAGTGTTCGGGCGGGAGTCCTTTTATACAACTAATAATTACATAACGACCAACAGGTGTGCAGCTGCAGGGGGAGCCCTACAGTGCCACCTGTTGGTCCCAAACCAAATCATGACAGTACCCCTCCCTCAAGGGACGGATCCCAGACGACCCAAAGATGTCCAAAAGGCTTGCCTCGCCGGGGAAACTGGAACTAAAAGAGACGGTGACCTTCGCCTCGCCGGAGAACAGGAACAAAAGCGACGGCGACCTTCTCCTCGCCGAAGAACAGGAACCAGAAGCGACGGCAACCCTTGCCTCGCCGGAGAACAGGAACAAAAGCGACGGCGACCTTCGCCTCGCCGGAGAACATGAACAAAAGCGACGGCGAACCTTTTGGCTGGGCTTGGCCTGACGTGGACGGAGCTTGATGTAGCGGGGGACATGGGACAGCCGGACGTGAACAGGGGCTCGGCCTGGCGTGGGCGTGGACGTGGCATAGCTCGTCGTCGACGTGAATGTGACTCAGCTCGAACAGACACGTGACGAGCCTCGGCTCAACGTGGACGCGGACGGGGCTCGGCCCACCGTAGACGCGGCTTGATGAGACAAAAACAGGACAGCCGCATCACAAGCGCTGCCTGAAAGGGAAAAGGGTGTCGGCCGCAGACGTGCTCCGCCAGGCAAATGGTGGAATAGGGACCAGTCCTTTGTACCTGCGGGGTCCAGGTGGTCGGGTCATTCTGTCACGATGTAAGGTGGTGGTGGACCCCAAAAAGCAGGCAAGAGGGAGCAGCAGGGTGTAGTTGAAAGATTGTATTAATAAAACACAGAAAACTAAATCCTAAACAAACAAAGTCCAAAGTATCAATCAAAAACCATGACTGAAGCTCAAAACTATCAATAACAGAAACAATACCAAAAACATTTTCTAAACATAACAAACAAACAAACAAACATGACAGTAGCAAAAAGGAACAATGACCCGACACTGAGTGTTCGGGCGTGAGTCCTTTTATACAACTAAATAATTACATAACGACCAACAGGTGTGCAGCTGCAGGGGGAGCTCTACAGTGCCACATGTTGGTCCCAAACCAAATCATGACAAAAACATTTGAGGGATTCTTGGAAAACCTCGGTGTTAGTTCCAATTCAAGTAGATTCTCGATGTCCAACCCTACATGTGACACTAATGAAGTATGGAAAAAGGACGGCTGGAGTAGATTTTCATGAAATTATTTTATTATTTTAATGCTTATTTATTAAGACCCACAACTCACTTACATTTGAGGGTTTTTACTCAACGATGCTTTCTATTTTACGGCTAGAACAAGATACTGTTGTCCTAAGGCATGAAAACGGGGTTTTATTTCACTGGAGGAAACAATCCTCAGAGAAGGCTGTGTGGTTTAGATAAGCAAGCATGCTGTCAACTCAGCACCTTGCTTAAGTGGTCGAAAACAGCACAAATCAATACATCATTAATCATCAGTTTAACGTGTCCAAGCCCACCGTGGACAAGCATTAAAATGGAAGGATTACTGCAAGGAGAAATTAGCTTGATGGCTTGCATGGGAAGTCTGAGAGCTTCAACTGATAATCCAGATAAATGATGAGTGAGAAATGTGTTCAAGAATTGAACACCAAAGTGATGGATTGCTCAGGGCTGTGCCTGTTTATGTTTATTTATGCGCCGGCATGATGTGTCCCCGGGCAAACGAGGCATTTATGTGCATTTTTTTCCCTCATGACTCATGCACGTTAAAAGATACTTTCATCATTCAAGTATTTGCCAACGCAGCCAACTGTAACATGGATATTCATACACCTCTGACACAAAGTATCGGAGACAGAAACATCGAGGAACCAATCGTTTGTGTTCATTGTGTAAGAATTAAATCCAATTATATCAAATCTTTGGGAAATACAATAAACGGATGAACTCTCAATATGTATGTGTGTCTCTTCGCAGTTGAAAAACAGTCTGAAGAAATGCACTCTGCTTGAGACGGTTTGGATTGACAGACATTTCTGCTTTTCACGCTGCATTATAACTCTAAATTTTAGACACAAACATCTGAACATATTTTCCATCTGTCTGTCATGGCATGCTGTTTCCACTCTCCGATTGCTATAAAACTACCAATTTTCAAAATCAAGGTAGAACTCTGACATTACACACACACACACACACACATCAGTCACAGTTGATCTATTTTTGCTCTTGAGCCATACATTTTGTATGAAATATGTCAGCCGTTGGAACATGTCACTTGCCTTGACTTTCCAAGTGAGTGCCACTGGAATGAAAGAGAAGAATTTCACGACTGCCACAAGAAATCGAGCAGGAGCTCTAAGAAGGAAGCTGTGGTGGTGCAGTCTTATCTATTTATTCACTCTCATGATTCCCCTGGGTGACACTCGAGTGAGCCCCTTCAGTAAAGTGTATTTATGACTGCATATTATTCAGATAGAACAGAAGAATAAGACAGACTGTAGGAGCAAATCACCTTTTTATAGTGCCTTTCTAACACTTAAGTATTTTTCCTCAAAAGGCTTCACAACATTCATCCATATACAAAACGATTAATGATGATGGCATTTGTTTCCATGGAAGGAACGTTAACTGCTTATTCACACATTTTTGTTCAAGGAGATTCTGACAGGGCGATATAGGAACTCTGGAATGAATCTGTAACCTGTGACTTGAGAGATGCAAAAGACACAAAAGACAGATAGGCTTCAAGAAATTGTTCATCTTGTGTCTATCCTGTTTAGAGTCACAAGTGACCCGACGCCTATCCGAGTAACTGTGGGCAAGAGGCGGAGCACCCCCTTCATTCGTCGGCAGTCATTCACAGAACATTTTTATGTCAACAGCAGATTTTTTGTGAATAATGTCATTAGCGTTAGAATTGTGTATTCAATTATAGCCTTTTTTTTAATGGAAGATCCATGTCGCTGGTAAGGATGTAGAACTAGGTTAATTTTGTGGTACTTGTTTTGTCCACAAATAACTTCATTATCGCGTATGTCTGCTAATGGAGGTAGCAGTGTCCTACTTGCCCCATTAGCCCAGCATCATTATCCTCGTCTCATCTAATCTGGATAATGGCATGCATACTGAGACTGTATGTGGAGGTCAGAGAAGTATTGCTATTGTGCATCACCTTGCCACAACATGACAGCAGTCGAAAGCCTGGGCTCCAATGGGGTTCATCGAAGACTTTCGTGCAATTTAATACAAATTTTAAAAGATAACAGTGGATAGTCAGAAGATATCTAATATATTTTCGTAAAATCTGCTGCCAATGAATGTATAACATTTATCATGCTAGAGATTACAATAAACATGTCTTCCAATTTTTCTGAAAAACAATTTGACGAAAACCACAAAGCACTGTTCTTTAACATGGGTGTTGCAATGAGAAGCGAAAAGTGAGGTTTCTACTCTTTTGATAGAAAATCTAAACTCACTGAGTTTTCTATTATACATATATATACAGTAAATATTCTCTAGTGCGGACTCATGTTTGCGCTGTCCAATCTGTCCTTATAACAGAAATTCCTCTTTTGGGAAATGAGCATGGTACATGTCCTTTATGAACCTGCAAGTATGATGAAAACTGCATGTGTAACAACACAAGCAATAAAATGCAAAAATATACTGTCCAAAAACTGTTTATATAACAAAAACAGCAGTACAGTATACAGTACAGGTGTAGATTTAAAAAACCACAACACAGTATAGTATGTACAGTATTTTAATGTTGATTTTTTTCAGTCTTGGGGAAAAAATGAGTCTATTTTGGGTTGTTTTGTTTTGTTGGGTTCTTCCTCGTTTTCTATGCCATGATCTACAGGACGAAAGTAAATAAAGTTAAAATCGTTCGCAATTACAGTAAAACGCACGCCAATAAAAAGTCACTGACACATAGTCGTTTCGAATTCGATGACATAAACGGCGAAGCAAACACGTTTCTTCCATCTTCTCCAGTTGTGTTGAGTGGGCGTTGCTTTTTAAGCTAGTGCCGCGATCAACAGGACGTAAGTCAATAAAGTTAGAAATCGTTCGCAATTACAGTAAAACGCACGCCAATAAAAACTCACTTACACGTCGTCGTTTCGAATCTGATTATCAAAAAATGCGACGTGAAAAGGTGTCTCCGTTGGTGTCTTTCCGCGTATCGGGTGGAGCGTTGCGTGTATTTAAGCTCCCGCTGCATGACGTCTCCATCCGGGTTACGGCTAGTGGAATTTCCGCTTACGTAGTTCCGGTAACATGTAATATCGTAGTCAAAATGTTAATGCATAGGTTTTTATTACGGGTGAAGGATATTCCTTTTCATAGAATTCCGGGGATGGGAATGTTTACTGTATATATATATATATAAATGGAATGATACATAAACTATTAAACTATGGCGGAAGTGACGCAACAACACACAGTGTGGCAACTGCTTCTCGCCATAACGTCAATCAGAGCTACGAGGCATTCAGAGTTGTGAATCCCAACTTGTTGATCGTCTGGATCAATCAACATATAACTATCTTAATATTCCAATTTGTTTTTCTGATACTGCTATGTGGTGTCACTGTCCTCCAGTGGTTCCCTTAATTGTTCTGAGCCCACATTGCTTTTGATGTCGTTATTAAAGTGACGTTTTGTTGACTGAAACCTTTTACATGTTGCGTTGATTAGCTCGTTCGTTGTGCTGATCATTATCCGAGACTGAATACGGCTTCACCATTGTTCCCGCCATACTGTGTTACAGGCAATGTTTATTTCTTGTCAGTTTTGCTATATCTTATTGTTCATGTCCTGACCTTTCATTTATTTTACTGTATTGGTAGCGTGAACCTACAGTTCACCGCAGCTGCCATTCATTTGTACTACGCAACCACTTCTCTGCTGCATGTGGTGTGTTAAATTTCACTTCGTGAAGGAAAGTGACTGTGTTCTTTTTGTGCTTTACTGTGAAGTTATTTAAAAAAAAAAAAAAGATTTCTGGGATTTTTATGATATCTACCAGACCGCTTTAGTTAGAAATTCTATACAATCACACGTTGTATATTTTGTTTTCTTATAAGAGTAGATACAATATTTTGGTGGCTGCACCCATTACTCCCGCCATTGCAGTGTTCCAGTAAAATAATAACATGTAATTCACCTGAGTGTCAGTGACGTATTGAAGCGACAGCGACACGGAGCTGCAGACTGCCATACTCGGTGTCACACCGTGGTGAGGATTGTTTGTGTTTGTCTGGTCACTTCTTATTTTATTTTGAAAGAATGACTCTCCTCTCGTTTCAGCTCACTCACCCTTCCTCCTCTGCCAGTCTGATTGTCAGCCCCGCCCTGATTGTCTCCACCTGTTGCCCTTTACCTTATCTTTAAATGGTTCTTGTCTCACTTTTTCCCGTCCTAGTGTGTTTCGTCCTTGTGCGTGCACTTCAGCGTCTTGTCACAGATCCAAACAGTTTTTGCCTCGTTTCCACAGCCTTGCCGTTTTGAGGTGTCAGTCTCTGATCCTGAAATAAATCCTTTTACTTTGAAACTTGTAACTGTGTCCTGTTTCCAAGCCTGGTCCCGACAGTACTCACTGGCCAGTATGGACACAGAGGGGGCTGAGAAGCCAGCTGCAGCTCTATCTGCACAGGGGACTCGCTTGTCCCAACAGGACGAGCAGGTGGCTGCAATACACCGGAGAGTCAGGGGGCTCACCCACAGCCAGAAGAGCTTCAAGGCAGTCGTCCGAGCCCAGGTAGGGCAGCTTAATGAACAAATACAGCAACTACTCTTGAAAAAAAACAAAAACAAAAACACAGAAGTCGCCAAATCTCAGACCCAGTCTGTCCCACCCTATCGCCCATGTCGGAGCTGCTTCTGAGCATTTTTTGGGAGACCCAGGACTGTTCCAGTCATGTATCATAGACTGTCAAATACATTTTGAATTGTCGCCTCAGGCCCTCCCCACTGACCGAGCCAGAGTTGACTTCATGATTTCTCACCCGGCTGGGAGGACAATAGTGTGGGCCATAACCAAGTGGGCAAGAGACACCCTGATTTGCACCGACATTGCAGGATTTACAGAGGCTTTACGTAAGACCTTTTACCCCGTTCCATCTGAAAAGGGAAAAAGCAAGGGAGCTGAGGCAAGCCAAGGAGTCAGTCTGTGACTATGCCATTCACTTTAGGAGTATGGTTGCTGAGAGTAGGTGGAATGCCACAGCACTTTATGATGTCTTTATGTCTTCCGGACACTTGAGTGGGCGGCCCTGTCAGTCTCAAATCTGAATCGTGGCAGTGACATGTCTTCTTTTAAATTGTCAACAATATACAGTAAATAAATGCATGCTGTCATGAAAAGAATAAAGGATGGGATATTGGAAATAAAACAATTCCATTTACTTTTAGTAGCAGCAGACTCAGTAAATGTGTGCTCAAAGTTCCATAAAATGGAGAAAATCAAGTTGGTAAATGTAGTAGAGTTCAGACTGAGGTTGCCCTATTTTTCCTCCATCAATCAAATGTTTCTATATTCAGTTTGGAATTTGTAACTGTTCAACGCTCACTGGAACAAATATGGCAGTGAGGATGCAAATGCTCTTTTATCATTTGTAGGCAGGGGGATTGTGCGTTACCAAACACTGTTTGATTGCTTTATCTATATCCCTGACTTGTATAGGAGCTTGTCTCAAGTTAGGGATATCAAATGATGATTCTCATCTGAGCAGAGAAACCTTACAGGAAAGTTTGTTAACAACAAGCAGGAAAGCAGAGTCAGTCAGACTCCCCGCATTCCATTTTATTTTATTCTTTATAAGTATTGTAGTTTCTCTGCAGCGTATCCCAGGTGCCCCTCCACTTTGACAGTGAAATGAAACAGCAGATGCTTATGTGATATTCACACCCCTCAGTGTTTGGTCCACTTTCAACGGACCAGGGTTTGTTTCGCTCGCTGGTGCAGGTGTGAATACACTCTAAGGAATCACACTGTACTTTTTGCAAGTGAACAATATTCTGAAAAAACATCAATGCTTGTGACGATCGGTGCGCCCATTGGATAGAAATGACAAGGGCGGTACCAGAAGCACAAACCCGGAAAGGGAGGAAAACATGCAGTTCTTATGTGAATTCTTGCTCTTCATGTTTCTGCTGTTATTGGAGCTGCAAAATAATTTTGAGTGTAAAGAGGAGTAACCCGCAGGAACATGTGCTTTCCGTGCCTTTACCCACAAAATGCTGGCAGTGGCGTGGCTTAACTAAAAACGAAAGATCAAAGTCAATACGGTCTAATACATCCCACAATGTTGGCTACGGTGGCTTGTTAAGCCCAAAAAGTCGCTCATGTCCTGTATTATAATGTGGGCCTCGGTCTGGTTGTTTGGTCCACACCAAGATTTGTTTGTGTGTATTCAATCCTGCTTAAAAAGTGCGGACCAGACTTAAGGGGCGTTCACACGGCAAATTTTACTCCGGTGTAGCACTGTGGCTGCCCCCCGTAGAGCGTTCTCACCTAAAAAGTTATACCGGGGTAGCCCCTGAAAACAGCTTAAACCGGAGCAAATTTAACCCTGCTCAAGGAGGTGGTTTAAAAAATTGCTCCAGTGTAAATGCTCGTTTGCGGGGCAGCACCGATGTAAAATGGGACGTGTGTACGCTACAGCGGTAGACTCGCTCCGCGGGAGAAGAGTACATACGGGTATTGCAAACTTGCATCCTGGCTATTTTGCACTTCAAAATGGCGAGTAACAACAACGACAAGATGTGCAATAAGAACGAACACAGGGGAGTGAACTGCGGTGACGAAGAAACCCAATTAGAAGGATCGAGGAGAAATAAAGCGGTTTTTCCAAAAAATAGGTGAGAAGCTAAGATCCGAAGGTTTTCACTGCACTGGTGATCAGTGCCGCCAGAAAATCAAAAGCCTCAGAGAAGATTACAAAAAGGTTACCGATAACAACAAAAAGTCTGGTAGAGGGAGAATTATTTCCGTATTACTATCGTATTGCACGGCCGCAGAAACTGCCGTGTGAACGCAAGTGGGGCTGCACTGGGGTTAACACACTTCTCTTTAGTAAGCAGCTTTGTACGTGTACACTCTCCACAAAATTTACATCGGTGTAAGATATATCGCAACAAAATACATCGGTGCAGCACAGATTCAAATGCGTGCTGTGTGAACACCCCTTTAGAAACGAATCCTGGTCCATTTTAAGTGGACCATACAGTGTAGGTGTGAATACACCTTTTTTAAATCAAAGAAATAAATATAATATAAATAAATATATAAAATTAAATGTGCCATCACTTAATTTGTATCGCACAAACCACGACCGTATTAGCTGTTCTTTTGATGACTCAATCATTACAAGGACAAATTCCTCTCTTCCCTCCAGTCATTCATTATTTGAGCCGCTTATCCTTACGAGCATCGTGGGTGTCCTGGAGCCTATCCCAGCTGTCTTTGGGCAGTAGGCGGGGTCCACTCTGAACTGGTTGCCAGCCAATTGCAGGGAACACGATTTCTGCTAACATGAGATTGTTGCTGTCATAAGGACCACAGTTGGTGTTGGTGCTGTTCATATTAAAAAAAAAAGAACAAAACAATAGTTGCGACAATGGTCAAAGAAGTCAGATTACAGTGACTATATATTTCAATTGGCAACACTGAAACCAAATTGCAGCTCTTGTTCGCTTGCACTCCTGACACACGTGCACGTCAAAGTGCATATTTGAAGTTTCAGTTTGACTTCCTGAAGGCTGCAGAGACTGTTGACAGGCGGGGCCTGGTCCACGGGCCTTACTTGGCCCAGATGTGCTGTAAATCTTTACGTTCATCCATGAGGTTGGTAGGTCAGAAAAAGATTGAGCACCAAACAACCACCTCTGGTGCTAATCTGAGAACCATACCAACATTTTGTACATGATGTCATGTGTGTGTGTGTGTGTGTGTGTGTGTGTGTATATATATATATATATATATATATATATATATACAGTCAAACCTCGGTTTTCGGACGTCTTGGTTCTCGTACAATTCGGTTTTCGAACTAAAATTTCGAGTTTTTATGCCTCGGATGCCGAACAAATTTCGGTTCTCGAAACTGAGCGCACTTGAATGCGTCACTTCACTCCTCTCGGCTTCGCTACCTCCTGTAGCGACGCTACCTCGACGCTACACGAGGAAGCGAAGCCGAGAGGAGGTAGCAAAGCCGAGAGGAGTGAAGTGACGCTACCTGGTGTAGCCGTGCTCCCTTTAGTAGCGGTGCTCCCTCATGTCGCCGCGCTCCCTTGAGTTGCGTCGCAACACAGGAAGCGACCATTGTGAGCAGACGTTTTTGTATTGTTCAATAGATTTTTTTTTAAAAGCAGACGTGTTTGGTGAAACGCTTCCTAGTGTAGCGTCTATTGTGAGCAGACGGGTTTGTATTGTTCAATAAAAAAAAGCAGACGTGTTTAGTGAGACGCTTCTGTTCGGGAGAGAAATCCCCCTCTTTTCAGAATGGTTTACCCCAGCGGCACGGTGGGAGTGCGTGCGTTTGTTTACGTCCATCCGTTTTCAATGCAGCGGCACATAATGAACACTCTGTTGTCCGCTGTCTCATTTTTATGCAATAATCATACAGAAACAGCTTCCTTGTGTAGCGTCCATTGTGAGCAGACGAGTTTGTATTGTTCAATTAAGATTTTTTTTTAAAAAAGCAGACGTGTTTGGTGAGAACTACGTAATATTGGACTGTTATTTTTGCATCGTGTATCAGCCCCTAATCATGGCACCAAAGAAAGCAAGTGGAAGTGGTGAACCTGGTGAAGAAAAGAGGAAAATAGTGCGCAAAACTATAGAGTTTAAGAAAGATTTAATCGCGAAATATGAGTCAGGTGTGTCTGTGTTGGCGAAGGAGTTCGGGATGCCGAAATGCCCTGCCTACTGCCTGCTGACAGCTGGGACAGGCGCACGCCCCACGACAGGAAGAGAGAGAGATGTTCCTTCAATTTTTATGTTGCTATGTTAATGTTAAAATTGGTGAAAATAAAGTATATTACAGTTTGTTTGTACAGTATTTTACATATTACCTTCTCTACATGTTTACAGTTTATGGTGTGAAATTGTAAAAAAAAAAGTGGTATAAAAAAAGTTGTTTTCTTGACTTGGAACAGATTAAAACATTTTACATTGATTCCAATGGGAAACATGGTTTCGGTTTCCGAACAATTCGGTTTCCGAACAGTCTTCTGGAACGGATTAAGTACGAAAACCGAGGTTTGACTGTGTGTATATATATATATATATATATATATATATATATATATATATATGCGGCCCGGTAGTCCAGTGGTTAGCACGTCGACTTCACAGTGCAGAGGTACCGGGTTCGATTCCAGCTCCGGCCTCCCTGTGTGGAGTTTGCATGTTCTCCCCGGGCCTGCGTGGGTTTTCTCCGGGTACTCCGGTTTCCTCCCACATTCCAAAAACATGCATGGCAGGCTGATTGAACACTCCAGATTGTCCCTAGGTGTGAGTGTGAGAGCGAATGTTCGTTTCTGTGTGCCCTGCGATTGGCTGGCAACCGGTTCAGGGTGTCCCCCGCCTACTGCCCGAAGACGGCTGAGATAGGCTCCAGCACCCCCCGCGACCCTAGTGAGGATCAAGCGGTTCGGAAGATGAATGAATGAATGAATGAATATATATATATATATATATATATACACACATCCATCCATCCATTTTCCGAACCGCTTGATCCTCACTAGGGTCGCGGGGGGTGCTGGAGCCTATCCCAGCCGTCTTCGGGCAGTAGGCGGGGGACACCCTGAATCAGTTGCCAGCCAATCGCAGGGCACACAGAGACGAACAACCATCCACGCCCACACTCACACCTAGGGATATATATATATATATATATATATATATATATATATATATATATATATATATATATCCCCCCTCCGTGAGCCGTCACCTTACCGTGGTGGAGGGGTTTGCGTGCCCCAATGATCCTAGGAGCTAACTTGTCTGGGGCTTTATGCCCCTGGCAGGGTCACCCATGGCAAACAGGTCCTAGGTGAGGGACCAGACAAAGCATGGCTCAAAAGATCCCTTATGACGAGTAACATAAATGGAGTCAAGTTTCCCTTGCCCGGACGCGGGTCACCGGGACCTCCCTCTGGAGCCAGGCCTGGAGGCGGGGCTCGTTGGCGAGCGCCTGGTGGCCGGGCCTATACCCATGGGGCCCGGCCGGGCTCAGCCCGAAGAGATAACGTGGGTCCCCCTTCTCATGGACTCACCACCCATGGGAGGGGCCAAAGGGGTTGGTTGCAGTGCGAGCTGGGCGGCAGCCAAAGGAGGGGACCCTGGCGGTCCGATCCTCGGCTACAGAAGCTAGCTCTAGGGACATGGAATGTCACCTCTCTTGCAGGGAAGGAGCCCGAGCTGCTGTGCGAGGTAGAGAAGTTCCGACTGGATATAGTCGGACTTACCTCCACACACAGCCTGGGTTCTGGTACCAGTTCTCTCGAGAGGGGTTGGACTCTCTTCCACTCTGGAGTTGCCCACGGTGAGAGGCGCAGAGCTGGTGTGGGCATACTCATTGCCCCCCTGCTCAGTGCCTGTACATTGGGGTTCACACCGGTAGTCGAGAGGGTTGCCTCCCTCCGCCTTCAAGTGGGGGGACGGGTCCTGACTGTTGTTTGTGCACTTGAATGCACCATTTGACTCCTCTCGCCTTCCTTACACGAGGAAGTGACGCTTCCTCGGGTAGACAAGGAAGTGACGCTTCCTCGTGTTGCTTTCCATTGTGAGCAATAAACATTCACAACATTCCATTGTGAGCAATAAACATTTTTATTTAAAAAAAGAGCGTGGTTTTGGTTTTCGAACAGCTTTCTGGAACGGATTATGAACGAAAACCGAGGTCTGACTGTATATATATATGTATATATAGATATATATATCAATATATCTTTTTATATATATATATGCCCATAATTAACTGTGGAAAACTTAAAATAGGATGATATGCCCCTTTAAATGTTCATATCTTCTCTCCTAATGGGGAGGAACTCATCATTTCTGTAGTGGGTATGAAATAAACATGGAATTTATAGTTTATCCCGATGTTGTACCAATTCATAACACATGAAGGGAACAACGGCAAGAGCTAAATATCTATGGGAGCAGCAGAGATCTGCTGAAGCACTTTTGCTAGAAGTCGAGCGAGGTGTGGTGTTTATTTTATATTTTAGTTTTACACTTTCGTATATGGGTCAGCACTTTGAGTTGCATTCTTATGTATGAAAAGTGCTATATAAATAAAGTTTGATTGATTGATTAATATGGGTATACAGTACAGTGCTGTTATGACTGTGAAACCAAACAGCACAAATGAATAAAATCCTCACATTGACACAACAAATTAAACAAATTGTGAAATCACAAGTCAAGGAAAAGAGTTTGTTCAAGTATTGTTCATATTGTTTCCATTAATAAGAGATTTGGTTAGCAAAAAACACCAACAAAAAAAAAAACTGTTGAAAATTGAGAAAACTTTCATACATTTTTAGCAAGTAACAAAAAGGGGACACCTGAAGATCTCTCGGGCCGACTCTGGCGCCCAACATTGAGTGTGACACTTGAGCTTTTGAGTATGCATCTTTTGTATAGCTGCCACAAAAACATCTCTCTTTTTATGATTGAAAACATAGCTCGACCCAGTTCTAGAGTGTATGACGGGGGGAAAGTGTTTATTTTAAGACTGAACCTGACGAGGTGGTGATGGCTGGGGTTGAAACTGAGGTAAACGGTAGGTCTGGCTGATTACCACGCCGCCTCGTGAAGCAGGGCGGAGCGAAAACAGGGGAATCAAAACTGGCAGGAAGACAAGCAGTGTTGAGTCGCCTGCAAAATTGACTGAGGCGTGTTTGACAAACCAATTGGAGCTTTGATAATTTGGCAAAACAGACAGCCAAATGAGGTTCTATATTGCGGAGAAATTTGCAAACATTTGTTCATTTATCATCATCATTTCCGACCAGCTCACTTTATTGTATTCTATCAAAATGAATCCATCTGGCTTTAAATGAGCGAATGAAATCCCACACGTTTTGAACATCAGGTAAAAATTAGCACCACGCCTGAGTCAACACTAAGCATACTAAGTAAGCATACTTGCATCACAAAAACATAACTCTTTCCATTTTCAATTGGCAATTCAAAAATGGACAATCACATTGTTAGGTCTAATATAACACACAAAACCTTTTACAAAAAAGTCAGATTTCTCATACTTCAATTTGAGGCGCTGACCAAAAATACAAAGAATAAATAATAACAATAATAATTGGGCCTTAATACTCAATTTGATTTCAATACTTAAGTCATAAAAGGATGACAGGACATGGATGTTTGCTAACAAGCAATGGGCAAGATGCATTAGCTGTCTCGTGTCCGCAAATAGTCCTGACCACAACCTCAATTTATCAAATGATCCATAAGCCATATAATATCAAAGGTAAACTTCATGTATTACATCTGACACAGGAGTATGTTTTTTTTGCACTTAGAACCAGTTTGTGAAGGTTTTTCTTTTGCGCGGTCTATTTGCACCATAAGATAAGATAAGATAACCTTTATTTGTCCCACACTGGGGAAATTTGCAGACTACAGCGGGGGGGAGATAGAAAAGAAAAAAAAAGTGTTGCATGCGCAAAATAAATAAATGTTTCAGAAAAAGAACTTTACACAGTATAGAATGCAATATAAATACACAGTAAGTTGCATATGTGCACCTTATGCATACATAAGGTGGCTGTGCTATTTACAATGGTTACAGGTTTTCACGCATACTGGGTGGTATTGAACCTGGGGAGTTGGTGCCTCCATCACTCCAGGACGAGTGCCGGGTACTGACTCGGTTTAGGTTGATCATATGATCTTCCATGACGGCCACCTCCTCTCTCACCCGGTGGTCTCTGGAGAAGTGAATCTCAAGTGTGCGAGAGCCTCATTTCCTGATCTCTATTGCCTCTTTGATCCATTGTTTGTATGTGTCTTCTGATTCAATAATGTTTGCATCGTCCCAGTCCATGATATAATATTCTTGTTTACAGTGCTCAGATATTGAAGATGTGTAGATTTTCCTGTTTGTCCCTTTCCTTTTCCTGCTCTTGTTCTTTTTTTCATATATTGAAAGCCCTCCCTGACCCAATGCACGCCAAACATACTCCTGTCTATCCTCTCCCTGCATGTTCCTGCCAACTCTAATGCTATCTGACTTTATTTTCCACAGAAGCTGCTCCACAAAATAAATAACCACAGTGGGAGCATATGAAACTCCCATTAAAAGAAGAGAATGTAGATCCTACATTTTGCATGACCAAGCAGCCAAACAGTTTTAAAAAAAATGGTGAAAAATAACAGTGGGAGTATATCTTCCATTTGATATGTAATCCAATATCAGATTTTACATCAACAAATTTTGTGCTCGCCTAATATTTATAAATTTAAAAATCTGACTTTAAAAAAAATGTTAAAGCAGCAGTCCTCAAACTTTTTTGCCCCACGGAGCGGTTTAATGTCAGACAATATTTTCAGGGACAAATACAACAAACTAATATGATATGACCTGCATGAAAACTGGTATTTTCTAAACATAATAATAAACACGAATCATGACACGAGGAACGTCCAATCTGGCCGCAAAACTCTCTGGTCACTATGGTAACATTTAAACATGCCTTTAAAATAAGACACACCGCAAATACAAAGTGCATGAAAAATACAGCTCAACATCGCCGCATTTTATGCAAAGTGGTCTTGGTGCATGGGAATCTCCCGTTGAGATAAATCCATATTTTAAGTAGGATTGATACTGTGGAGAACTCCTTTGAGGTTATGACACAGTTGCCGTTCCTAATGATCACTTTTCACTAAACCAGGCTCACATGAGAATGTTATTTTAAACCGATAATATTGCAACTGTGGTTCTGACGTCACTTCGTCTCAAAGACCAAAATCTAAGGGAAATATGTATCTGAATTCACACTAAAATAGTGTGCTGCTATGCACACTTTAAATTTAAATTCAAAGTTTGGATTATCTAAAAATGAAAACCAGTTGGCCATTCAGTATGAAGTGGAAATGTGTTCTTTCTGTATCCTGAAGCAAGCAAGAAAAAAAAAATATTACCTCTGCATCACAAGGTCCTTTCAAATTTTGTAGTGTTTGGTGCTTGTTTCATCCATTTATACCACCTTTTTGTCCCAGTTCTCATGGTAGGCTAGATACTCGGTTGTGTGTACAGGCCCAGCATGATATGGTGTGTTTCATTCAACTATGATTTGACATGGCACATGTCGTCCAGGAGGAGGTATAAAACCAGGCCCAGCAAGGGGAAGTTGATTGTAACGGACACAATGTCTTCACCCCCTTCACTCTCCTGTAATCAAGTACAGTAGGCTGAAAGCCCGGAAATCACACTGCTAGCCGGCTTCCTTCCACAGTATGCGAGGTTGTTGAACAAACAGACATGAGCTTGCTGCTGGCCGCCTTGCACAGTCACTTTTGAAATGATGAGTGAATTCATGTTTTTACCTGCACTCTTTGGGTACAGTACTGTCTTTTATCAGGAACTGCTTCATTTTCCTTTTCCAACCTGTACTTTATCAGGGAATTGGCTGCCTTTATTTAGGGCTGACTGAGCGCGTGTCTCTGTCACCTGCAGGTGTGATGCTCTGGTACTTCCTCGAAAACGGTTTCTCATTTTTGCACTTTACAACCATCACCTTGCAAAGATGACAATGGCCATTAGTTAAGTTTGATTTAATTCGAGTGAGCTGCGGCCACAAATGTGCTCCAAAGCTGTCCGGCATCCGCATTTCATCCATGGAAAGCCTTGACAGTACATCAATAACATGTCAGAGCTTGAGAATTGTGAGAATATGACGGGCTGGAAGGGACCATGCTGGTATCCGTGGGTTGAACGCTATTGCGCCTTTCAGCCTCAGCTCCCTATCCCTGCGGACCGTCACAAATACATGAGGCCTTGAAAAAGATCAGACTACATGTTGTCTGCCTACTTCACCTCAATAATTTCTAAGGTATATTGTATATTTTCTTACAGTAACTGTACTCAGCAATGGAATAAAGCACACACCAAATTAATAATGAGAGGTATGGGGATTGTTTAACTTTTTAGAATTTTAGTACCGTATTTTCCGCATTAAAAGGCACACTGGATTATGAGGCGCACCTTCAATGAATGGCTATTTTGTATTTTTTTTCATACATTGGACGCATTGCATTATAAGGCGCAATCTACAATGCCTCCATTAGATGGTGCTACGCTCCTTCCATTCAACTCGAGAGGCGTTCATGACCGCCTCTGAAAAACGTAAATAACTATTACTGTACTTAAATGAAACCACGAAAATGGAAAATAATGCATCAAAACAGAAAATCAAGCGAGGAAATCGCAAAATAAAATCTATATCCCCCCTACAAAATGTATTTTGTGATTTCCTCGCTTGATTTTCTTTGTAATTTCATTGAATCAATCATTTATTTACGTTTTTCGTAGGCGGTCTTGAACACCTCTCGAGTCGGACCGAAGACGAGAAGTCACGGAGACGGACAAAGACGTACCTGCATTTGTTGAGACTGTTTTTAAAAAACAACACCACAGCTCTCCTTTTTTCAGAGCCGCAAAAAAACTTATTTAATAAAGCAGCGACACAGTTCACTGAACCAACAGCAAGTTATAACATTGTAAGCATGTCTCTAGCAAAGAGCCATCTTTGGGTCGACATATTACCGTAATGACCATACACAAGACACACCGGATTTTAAGGGGCTCGGTGAGCTTTTAAGAAAATGGAAGACTTTTTGGTGCGCCCTATAGTGCGGAAAATACGGTAATATTAAATCACAGGCGGAGCCACCAGAGTTTGTCAGCTCTCAGTGATGGGGGTGTGGCTGGCTCTTTTACATGTTTACAAAACACGCCCATGTGTGTCAAGAAACTTCAGACTAATTGTCACAAGTGAGCAGTGCTACCATAGCGAATCAACCAGAGTTAATGTAAGCCATTTACGGGAGCCGGGATATGCCTGACTGCGGAGGAATTTGCTAGAGGGGCAACTTCTAATCAGGCTGAAGGCAAATTAACACAACACATTTTGAACAAGATTTTCCTGTAGAAATACAAGGACATTGCAACACACCTTTTCTGTTGTTTTTGGGGGTAAATGAAAAAGAGTGGGCTCAGCCGAACACATTGAATGTTCTTTTGAGAATGGACAGCAATGAGCTGGAAAGGAAATTTTGCTGTTCCCCCTTCAAAGAAAACCTCCTTTGCAATCTAATCAACGACTGCTGTGAACCAGAAGAATGTTGATTGTCACTGTGAAACCAGCCCTTGCCCATTTTTTTCCTCTATAGTAGGCAGTGTAACAAATCAGAATCCTAATGCCATTTATTACCATATTTTCCGCATGATAAGGTGCACCTAAAAGCATTCAATTTTCTCAAAAGCCGACAGTGCGCCCTATCATCTGATGCGCCTAATATAAAGTGACTGCAACTCTCTTTATATTACCCATCGAGTTGTTTCCCTGTTAGTGTTCCTATGCCATCTAGGAGTAATTACTAGCAGGAACCAATTGTAAACTAAAAGGGTTCTGCCCGAAACTAATTGATATGTGCAGTCGCCAACACACAGTCAAACAATTACTTTGTGAGCTCTGCGTAGCCATTATGAAAAGAAGATAATACCAAAAGCATAGTTAACTATTGACTAAACGAAGGAAGAAGGAGACAAGTAAGATTTCTAAGGAAATTTAGCCCCTTGTGGATGTGAGCCCACGAGGGTTGTGTGCCTTTTTTTTAATCAATTGTCTTCATAACTCTTTTGTCTTTCATTTATTGTTTTGTAATGCCATTTGTATTTATATATTTCATGTCCGTGTTCGTGACCGGTTCTTATTGTTACAGGTGCAGCGATTGTGAAGGGTCTCTATATACTGTATATAAACCTTGATTGTATTGTATTGTATTCCCTTTAGCGTAGCACCATCTAGTGCAGGGGTGGCCAACCTGTCTGAGAAAGAGCCAATTTTTTTACTGTGTTACTGCAAAGACCCCCCCCCCCCCCCCCCCCCCACACACAAACACGACTTGGGACCAGCCTGCTGGCTCTTGGTTGACTAAGATCGACGTATTGGGCACCCCTACCCTAAAAACAGAGGTAATTCACTGACTAGCTTAGCGTTTAGCGCCGTTGTCTGCGCATGAGCGGTGATTCAGTCATCTGATTGGTTGCCCTCTATGTCAATCAAGTAACGGAATTGATGATAGGCTGACGTATTACGTTCTGTGTATTAAACACCGTTGTTTGAATGGCAGCGCCATCGCCGAGGCGTTTTCGACAATTGTCGTGTGAAAGTCCGGGAGCCGCATGGAACCAGCCAAAGAGCCACATGCAGCTCGCGAGCCGCAGGTTGGACCCCTGGTCTAGCGGATGCATAGCACAACTGCAGCCACTATTGTAGCTTCTATTCTATGTGCCTTATAATGCAGTGTGCACTATACAGTCAAACCTCGGTTTTCGGACGTCTCGGTTCTCGTACAATTCGGTTTTCGAACTAAAATTTCGAGTTTTTTATGCCTCCTATGACGAACACATTTCGGTTCTCGAACTAACTGAGCGCACTTGAATGGTTACTTTACTCCTCTCGGCTTCGCTACCTCGTGTAGCAACGCTACCTCGTATAGCTTCGCGAGGTAGCGAAGCCGAGAGGAGGTAGCAAAGCCGAGAGGAGTGAAGTGACGCTCCCTCCTGTCGCCGCGCTCCCTCGTGTCGCGTCGCTACACAGGAAGCGACCATTGTGAGCAGACGTTTTTGTATTGTTCAATAAAAAAAAGCAGACGTGTTTGGTGAGACGCTTCTGTTAGCGCGAGTGAAATCCCCCTCTTTTCATAATGGTTTGCCCTGGCAGCACAGGGGAGGGGGGGGGGGACTTTCTTTTTTTTCACGGCCGGCATTTTTCAATGCAGCCGCACATAATGAACACTCTAGTGTCCGGTGTCTCATTATTATGCAATAATCGTACAGAAACAACTTGTGAGCAGACGAGTTTGTATTGTTCGATTAAGAATGTTTTTTTTAAAAAAGCAGACGTGTTTGGTGAGAACTACGTTATATTGGACTGTTATTTTTGCATCGTGTATCAGCCCCTAATCATGGCACCAAAGAAAACAAGTGGAAGTGGTGAACCTGGTGAAGAAAAGAGGAAATTAGGGCGCAAAACTATAGAATTTAAGAAAGATTTAATCGCAAAATATGAGTCAGGTGTGCGTGTGTCTGTGTTGGCGAAGGAGTTCGGGATGCCGAAATGCCCCGCCTACTGCCTGCTGACAGCTGGGAGAGGCGCACGCCCCACGACAGATAGAGAGAGAGATGTTCCTTCAATTTTTATGTTACTATGTTAATGTTAAAATTGGTCATCTCCCATTACATTTGTACAGTTTATGGTGTGAAATTGTAAAAATAAGTGGTTTAAAAAAGTTGTTTTCTTGATTTGGAACGGATTAAAACATTTTACATTGATTTCAATGGGAAAAATGGTTTCGGTTTCCGAACAATTCGGTTTCCGAAGTCTTCTGGAACGGATTAAGTACGAAAACCGAGGTTTGACTGTATATAAAAAATATTAAAATAGGCCATTCATTGAAGGTGCACCTTAGAATACGAAGCGCCTTATAGTTCAGAAAATACGGTCACTAAATGTTTTCGTCATTGCCTGCAGTCCAAGTTTTCGTCATTGCTGAAGTAGGTTTGAGTCAAGTAAAATTAAGGAGAGCTCTTGCACATCGTCCCCAAAAGGGGTGAATGTGAATTAAACTTTTATTATAACGTTTGAGTTTTTCATGACCTGGCAATCACAGACTATGTGCTGAAGCTATTGCACTCAGGAGCGCTGCCTGGGCTCTAGTGCCGATAAAAAATGTCTTCATGTTGTATTGTTCTCTTGAAACCCTTTTCAGCCATGGGCTCTGCATTGGGTTCAATTCTCGATGTAAATCTTAATATTTTTACTGATGCACGAAAATTAGAGCAAAAAGTTCCTACTATTTGCAGTAATGGTTCTTCTGAGAATGATTTCAACTTTAAATCAAAATTGGTACTGGATGAAATCCTTAACTGAATCGAAAATCAAACTGGATTGCATCTAATCAATTTTGGAAATCTGAATCTTTACCCAGCCCGAGAGGTCAGTAGCATTTTTACTCAGGGTGTTTAGCTTACTGGTTAGCATTCTGCACTCCACGCGAGACTATGGTTCCATCCCCAAGTTGGGTGGAAGTTTCAAGAGATGATATTTGTGACTTTCTTTTTCATTAACAAGTAAAAACACCACCACATTGAGAAGGTTCATCACAGATCATGATGTTGCCCCTCCCCAAAACCCTTTTTCACATTACTGTGGATCAACCAGGCTGCGTGCATCTTTTTGGCTGCACTTTTTTTTTTCTCTCTCACACACACACACACACGCTCGCATACAAAATAATGTTTTCAACCTGCATAGTTTGCTCTTTGACTGTGTGTTTTCACAGTTACTCATCTTCCCCCTATGCTTCGGCTTTCACATAGTTTCCCCTTTCACAGCTTTCACATGTCAGCCAATTACCTGGCCCAAGTAATCCAATCTCCCTTTTAAATCATCTGCTGGACTAAGGGGGGATAACATTAGCTCTCCATCAGAAGTAATCGCTAGCTTATTGCATTATAGTTTTTATGGGTCAGGTCAAAAACACAGCTGCTTTATAAAGGCGTTTGGGAGGTCTTTGGATAGGTTGGTGCGTTAGCTTTTGACAGTTTAAAGAGACTTCTCACATCTATGTTAGTTCTACTTACTACAGTTTACGCGTCTGTGTATGTTCAAACTGAATTGTTTCCTTTGGCATTTATGTTGAACATCCGTGCTTTTTGCTGTGTTCATCTGCTGCTGTGGTGCCTGGGTCAAAGGTTTCTGCATAGATGGAGTCAACAGGAAGCAAAATCTTGGTGTCAAATGTCTGACGAGGATGGCTCGCATGATTGATGCATATGAGTCTCATCTAGGGTTGACAGGTCATATGTTGCTTGTCTGTAGGTCGCCGGGGATCAGGACCCCTCGTTAACTTTCTGCCCCACCGCACTCCCGGAAACCAATCAACTTCAAACACAGATTAATAATGGAGCGGGTTTAATTGCAAATCAAATCCATCGCTCATTCTGGATGTTTGGAAAGTGTGTTCCCCCCCCCCACTTAAAAGAGGAGATTACTTGCCTTTATGTTTCCTTCTTCCATTTCCATTTGTCTCCCTCTGCCATTTTCTCTCTAATTTGGATAGTGGATATTTCCTCTTGCGTGGAAAGAAATCAAGACGCAGCCATGCAGAAAGACGGAATCAAACACAACAAAGAGTTTTCACATGTGCATGACTGTGCTTGTGCGCCTCTCTTGAGTGCCAGCTGACAAACACATCGGGCTTTTCAGAGCCAGCTGCTGCAAGAGGACAGTGGCATCCAAACACATTTCATATCGAGCCTCCATTCGACTACAATAACAGAGCACAATTAAACAATTACTTCCTTCCAGGAGCAAGCAATTACAACACAAATCTTTTGCTCTGCTTTCTGAGAAGGTGGAGTTGAAGTTTTTTAATGTGGTCCTGTGAATGTCAGTTGGTCATCAAATGGCATGTATTCACTTCAAGGCAGCTGCCTTCAGAGATCTTCATGGTGATCCGAGAGATCTTGTTAAAGGACCTTCTCAAGGCTGTCTTTCTCAAATTACTTAAGTGCTGCTGGAAAGAGAGCCAGACAATTTCCCCCGTGGCTTTACTTAATTACAAAAGGTGACGACGAACAATCCCCTTCTTAATCTCAACATAATTTCATGGAAGAAAGATACGATATTCACTAGTTCGTGGGATCGTTGATGGGACTATCTGCAGTTCAATTTTTTTTTTCCTCATAATGAGGCATGACAGATTCCTTTTATGTCTCGTTCGCCATATATCTCTGCTATCCATGTAAAAAATATTAAAAAAAAAAAAATATATATATATATATATTAACACATATCTCATAACTATTTTTTTCAGTCTGGATGGTCTTTTAATTTGAAATATGGTGAAGAGGGTTATCTTCCATATCCGTGCCTGGGAAATGGTCTGAATTTATGGAAAGGTCAAAATTAAATTAAAAAAGGATCGGATCTGCCGCGGGTGGAAATGCAAATGACCATCACTTCATAAAAGTCAGAGATATGTGTCGAACACCAATGTCCCTTCTTAGATTCCCATTAACATTTCAGCAATGGAGAATATTACATGTCTTTTCAGAGGGCTTGAGTAAGTGATAGGGCATTTACCTTATCCCTTAAGTCATCCAAGTGTGAGAGCATGTTGAAAAAAATGCATGTTGATCATCAGAAAAAGTAACTGAGAGGACTCGAGTCTTTTAGCAACAGCTGTCAATTAAATAGGCTTGACGACAAAAGGCTTTTCACCACTCGTACAGCTGTGAATCTGAATAGTGTTGGAGTGCAACATGACACACAGATGATCCTATTTAGCTCTGAGATTGTGTGTGTGTGTGTGTGTGTGTGTGTGTGTGTGTGTGTGTGTGTGTGTGTGTGTGTGTGTGTGTGTGTGTGTGTGTGTGTGCGCGCATGCATCCGTATGTTTTTATACACTGCTTGTAATTGATCAATCTATATTTATGTACTTAAAGTAACTGGCAAAGTGCAAAGCATTAGTGGGCATGCTAAACGATTACTACAACAAGCAAATCATTCAGCATCAAGCATGGCTGTAATTTCCAACTGCATTCAAGCTTCATGTGTTAGTGGTCTTACACTACTGCACCGTATTTGGGTTTTAGTTTAAAAAAAAGTATGAATAAAAAAAAGTATGAATCAAATTGATTTCCCTTATTATAGCCCAATATTGATTCATAACACCATACATTGAGCTTCTCGTGTCATGACTTCTCGTGTTATGCAAGATCTCATCATTATGCGACAGTAGCCTACCCGAACAACATGGCGGCAGCACTGAAATCTGTGCCAACAAGCTTGAAGGTAGATGCCTGGAGTTTTTTTTGGTTTAAACTAAATATGAAGATCGCAATGAACTGAAGCTTTGTGAGACAGTCACAGGAATGTGAATGTCATGAGTTATAGTGCGTTTTTGCCACTTTAGTTATACAACTTGAAATGGATTTAAATGATTAGTTATTGTTTTGATTCGGTCATGTTATATTACATTTACATGATGAATGTATCTACATTTGGTTACATTTTTAATGTAAATAATCATATTTTTAGTAATGCAACAAGTAAGAACAATAAGTTACTATGAATTGCAGCGTTGATAATTCTGAGACTGTCTTCCATGGGAAAGTCAAATCAGGCCCGAGTGAATCAAATTGATTTTGGAAATCTGAATCGATCCCCAGGCTTTGTTCACACTGCAGCTTGATTTCCGAATTTTTTCCCCCCATAAGCGACATGTTTGAGATTGTTTTCATGCGGTGTGAACAGTACAATTCCAATTTGTTTTCAAATCCGACCAAGGCCTCTTTGGGAAGTGGATAGAAATTGGATATGTATGCAATACATCTACAGAGCAGGCAGGGAATATAGTGATCGGAGACTACTGACATCGTCTGTGAATCTGCGAAGTTCTCTTGAGTAACAGTTATTGTCTTTAATATATGTAATCCCACTTGAAACATGATGTATTAAGTGGACATTTATGGTAATAGCAGTAATTCAGCCTCGTAAACGGTTCAGACCGTAATGTCTTGAAGTCATCTCTTGTTGACGTCTCCATTAAATGAGGAGATGGAGGAGCGTTAACTTATTTCCCCAAAATATTTCTACCTCCTCCCGCCTTGCTGCTCTGGCGATTTGAGATGATAAAATGAGCCCCAACACACAGTACGTTTTACTTTCATAAACACTGTGACACGTAATTTCTGTTTTTGGTCCATGTTACATTGCGTTCATTTTAGAAGTTGCATTTGATTTTGCAATTTGAACGAGAACTTAAAAAGATTGGATTTAACAAAAAAAATCTCAATTGGGCATCACGCTTTGCTGTGTGAAAGTAGCTCTTGTTTCACCGCTTGACACGTGAATAATACACATATGCTAGCAAATGAAAGACAGCGCCTTTTGCTCAAAGTCAGCAAGGGTAGGCTCTTGTTTACCCATGACCGTCGTGAGGATAAGCAATATCGAAAATAATTGGATGGATGGATCGAAATTGAATGAGAATATGTGAACGTTCAATGTTTCAGTTTTTGCGGGACTCGTAAGAACATCACCCGTATTTTTTAGAACAATGGACGGCCACTCAAACCGTAAAGAAGCCAGTGTTACATCCACTATTACTAATTTGTATTCATATCAAGTTTGTCAGCAGAGTGAATAAGTGATGTAGTATTTCTTTGTTGTTCATTAGTTCCTTGAGGCAACTTAAAAAAAACAACCAGCAAAAAAGCTGCTAAAAATATTTTCTTCACACCTCAATTGCATTTTTAAAATTGCATAGCTCTGTGGAAGACTTTTGAATATACTTAAACCTGTTGCAAATTAGAACCAAAGGTGTGAACTTTCCTGTCACTGTAGGATATTTACACAGGCTTAAGGCATGACTAATGCTTCAGTTAATCTCATTTGCATAATTTAAGTACGAAATGATGCTGCCTGATATTCAATGTGTGTAATAGGAGCTTCAGGGACAGAAAACAAACCTTGCAGTGCCTTTCTGCTCTGCAACTTGTAATACTGGCAGATAGTTCTGTGTGATAGTGGATTTGTTAAATACTACCTACTTAAACTGTGTGTGAGTGTGTGTTTCTCTCTGTGCGTGTGTGTGTGTGTGTGTGTGTGTGTGTGTGTGTGTGCGCGTGCGCGCGATGAACAGTATGGAGAATGGATGGACCGATTTATTTCACTGAGGTATTTCATATGCATTATACGAACATTTATATACATTTTCATAATAATAAAAAAAATAATAACAATAATATAAGACTACAGCCAGCAGCACAGCAGGCGACTGGTTAGCACAGCTGACTCACAGTGCAGAGGTCAGGGGTTCGATTCTGGCCACGGCCTTCCTGTGTGGAGTTTGCCTGCTCTCCCCGTGATTGGGTTTTCTTCGGGTAAACTGGTTTCCTCACATAGTCCAAAAAACAAACTTATTTGAATATTTGATTAACTATGTGTGCCCTGCTATTGCCTGGCAACCAATCTTAAAAAAATATGTTGGCAAGAAAGTATCTATTTTTTTCCCCCCATAACATGTCACAAGGTGCAATTTCAACAGATAGCGAACAATGATGAAATTAATCTTTGGACGCTGAATAAATATTTTACAGTTCATATTTTGCCACATTTTTTACAATGGGAGACAGGTGTGGGCTGCAGGCAGGCCAGTCTAGTACCCGCCACACTGTTGTAACACATGCAGAATGTGGTTTGGCATTGTCTTGCTGAACTAAGCATGGGCAGCGATAAAAAAGATGCTTGGACGGTAGCATATGCTTCTCCAAAACCTGTATGTACCTTTCAGCATTAATGGTCTCCTCATAGATGTGTAAATTACCCATGCCATTGTCACTAACACAACCCTTGACCATCAGAGATGCTGGCTTTTGACTTTTGTATCCAGTACAGATGGTTCTAGTCCTCTTTGGCCTGTAGGATACGACAGCCACAATTTCTAAAAAAAACAACAACAAAAAACAATTTGAAATGTGGACTCATCAGACCACAGAACACTTTTCCACTTTCCATCAGTTCATCTTGGATGAGCTCGGGCCCAGAGAGGCCAGCAGTGTTTCTGGGTGTTGTTGATAAATGCCTTTTGCTTTGCATTGTTGAGTTTTAAGATGACAGATTGATGATTACAGTTTGGTTCGGCTTGGGGAAAAAAATGTCTGAATTGCACTCCCTAATTACATGTCATGCGACCAAGTCCCACTAATATAAATACTATCAGTGCGAATAGAATTATTGAATTTTTTTTTTAATCTAAAAATAAAAAGGATGTGACGGTATCTCTAAAGCCATATTAGTCACCATATTGTCATCATTTTGATCATTTTAGCCTCTGTGGCTCACTCCATCGATAAAAACAACACTAGGGAGCACACTTACTCTAGAAAATGGAGGACAAAGAAAGAGAATGTGTGATGATGCGGCTTAGGGGTTGGGGTGGGGGGGTCAATCGTTTGAGGTGGATTGTTGAGGTGGAATACAGGTTTGGGGAACAGGAGGCGACCTATTAACTGCAAAGTGAGAGAGTGGAAAATGTGAAAAGGTGTTGGTGCGAGAGAGCTTGTGTGTTCACTTCAGCCCCCCGTCTTCATCGCACAAAAATATAAAGAATTTAAGGACAAAAGGCAGCTGAGCCGACACTGTCTATTTATGTGAGTTAGTGAGAGAAAGAGAAAAGGAAAAAGAAAGCGTGTGTGAGGGGAGCGAGTTATCGAGTCTTTTCGTATAAATGCTGCTATAATTTGTCTAATCTCTATGGAATAGCGGGACTGCCTTCGAACTAGATGGCCAATTTCCTGTAAAAAAGCTGTTAATCAAACACTGATGCTGACCTGGAGACAAACGATATTATGCCTGCAGAATTAACAGATGCACATTTGTTTTTTCACGGTGACTCAAGGGAACCTAATGTTTTATTTGTTTGTGTCCTTACTTTGGGTGTTTTACCTTGTTTCATTCAAATATAGTAATTTCAGCAAACATCCTTTATATTTTGTGCTAACGAAGACATGCCTTTCGAAATTATGTGATTAGAATATTTTACGCTGTGCTTGGCTTGTGAATTTGAATGGTGTCAGCCTTTTCCTCGATCCTCTTGCTGAAATGAATGTAATACAGTTGGTCTGATGGTATGTCCGACTTGCAGTGCATTGTGATAATCTGAGTTTTTATTGAAATGCAACATGAATGTCAGTTTTTTTATTGTACATGGCAGGTTGCCAAGTATCTTTCACAGCACCAGGATGAATTGTTGTCTTTTTCCAGTACGACCGTCAATTTCCATGCTACTTGTCTAACTACACTACTTTAATAACTAGAATGGTGTAAAGCAGCGGTCCCCAATCTTTTTCGGTCCACTGACCGGTTTAATGTCAGGCAATATTTTCAGGTACCAGCCTTTAAGGCTGGATAAATACAACAAAATAATATGACAGGACCTGCATGAAAACTGGTATTTTGGAAACATAATAATAAACACAAATCATGTCACCAGGAACGTCCTATCTGGCCGCAACACTCTCTGGTCGTTATGGTCACGTTTAAACGTGCCTTCAAAATAAGATACGCCGCAAATAAAAAAGTGCACGAAAAATACGACTCACCATCGCCGCATATTATGCAGAGAAGGCTTGGTGTGTGGGAATCTCCCGTTTAGATAAAGCCGTATTTTAAGTTCTGTCTATTAAATAGAGCTTTCTTTTTCTTGGAAGTCGTAGGCTCTTTTTGTCTCCTGGCTGGGCCTTTTCCCCTTCCCAAAGGCGTTGTTTTTTTAACTCATTTTGCTAGCTCCTGGGTTTCATTTTAGCGGTAACCTATCACGTGACCGAGAAGCGCGACTTTACCTGTGTCAAGAGTGACATATTGTAGATGGATCTAACAGAGAATCCGGTATTTTTTTCAAAATGAAACATCTTTCAGATTCTGAAATGAATAAAACGGAAGGAATGTAAGTAATTTATTCTGTCTGTGCGGCCCGGCACCAAACGACCCACGCACCGGTACCGGTCTGGGGGTTGGTGACCGCTGGTGTAAAGAAGATGACGCCTGTTCACACCATCCAGAATGGATCCATACTCTCTTTTCTCTTTGCCCTTTCTGAACATAGAGACAACGCACATGCACATAATTCCTCCATCGACATGACTTTGACAGCTGCCCCGCCTCCCTGACGGACCTGCGCCGGTGGTCTGGTCTGTGACTGACTTGAAGTATGACATATCGTATGGTGCAAGGCGCAGAACGATATTTATCTGGTAGTATGACAGTGCAACTGTCGTGAACGATCAAAAAGTTTTGTACTTTGACAAGGCCATTAACTCATTCAATCCCAGCCATTTTCACTGGAGCAACCCCCTCAATCCCAGCGTTTTACTGGATTTTGACTGATCTTGCAAGGCCCACAGAATATTTGGTTCTAATGCTATATAAACTTGGAGCCTACCAAAATAAAGTTTGGACTCTCTTCCTTCAGCAGAAAAAAAAATGTTTTTCCATTCTTCAGCATACAAAATGGCTAAGTTTCATGAAAATGGCGATTCCTGGGCAAAATACGGAGAAAAAGAGCTTTTTGTAAAAGCATGCATTTCAAGCACGTGAGGCACCACTGCCACCTACTGGTCGCTTTTTTACATGATTTACAATGCAAACGGCTTATTCTCGTTCACAGATTGCATCAGACCCGCCTCCTCTCTATGACACAAAAAAAAGACTTAGACGTAGAAGTACGTCCTTGGTAGGCGGGGTCTAATTTTAAAAAGACGTACAAGTACATCTTGTGGAATGAAAGAGTTAATTATATGACCATCGTCCAGTTGTGGCTTGTTTATTTCCATGTTGCCACGTGCAGTATATGCTCACTGCTTATAACACTTGGTCAATATGTATTTTTTTTTAAATTGATGAAATTGCTCATTTTAAAAATGAATGAAAATAGTTACGATGTGTTTGCCAACACATCATTTGGAGACGCGGTGCTGTTCAGCATGCATGTTGTCCACTCGTCATCTCGCCAATCTCCTCATCGTCGACTGGGGATAACAACTCCGATGCTTCAGTAAAAATATTTATTCCCAATGAATGCATATTACTGAGATGCACGTATGAAGTGTCGATGCCCAATGTGTGCTTGTGCAATTCACTAAATTCTTGAAGCTCCAGATTGCCTCGCGCCATCAATGAACGAGAAGCAAATGAGCGCACTTTGATTGCTCAGTCACAGGGCCACAGTTTGTCATTTCGATGCCCAAGGCTAACGTAGTCCGAACCCGCTTCCACCTCCCTCCCTTTACTCACTTTTGACAAAATGAGAGTTACGTAATCTTTCTTTGCTTTTAAAATCTGTTATATTGATCTAACACCTCAAAATAAGTTACTAATATTTGCCACCAAAGACTTTGAACATTAATGTTTAGCATCATGTGCTACGTCAGTTCTACACGGCAGTCATCGAATCAATCCTGTGTTCTTCTATCACGGTTTGGTTTGGGGCCGCCACAAAAATGGACAAAATCCGACTTCAACGGACAGTTAGGGCGGCGGAAAAAATCATTGGCACCGCCCTACCCACACTTGAGGACTTGCACACTGCAAGAATCAAAACAAGGGCACGGAAAATCCTACTGGATCCACCGCACCCTGCCCACCACCTTTTCCAGCTACTCCCCTCAGGCAGGCACTTCCGATCCATGCGCACCAAATCCAGCAGACACTTACACAGCTTCTTCCCTCTAGCCATTAACTCCCTAAACAGTCACTGATTTATACTCCACCGCACCAGACACTTTAAAGCGCTCAAGGACATCTGCATAATTGCACACTTCTTGTAAACAAATACTGCTACTGGTCACTTTAAAATGGTTCAATGATTTTCTGCACCAACTGTTATAGTATTGTATTCTACCACTGATCATTTTAGCTCTGCTTAATACTTTGCACTTTGTCTCACAGTTGTCACTGGGTGGTACTACCGCACTACGGTTCACTACATTACGAAATGTCCTTTCATACTATTTGTCATGTCCTTGTTTATGATGATACTAATGCAGCGTGTTACACCGGAGTCAAATTCCTCGTTTGTTCTACATACTTGGCCAATAAAGATGATTCTGATTCTGATTCTGATCATCTAATGTAAAGAGTGTGAATTTGAGAAAATTCTCATGTTGACTGGGCTAGGAAAAGTCCTTAAAGTCGTTCTTGAGGATTATTGTCTAGCAAGTGAACCATCTCAACACTTTTCCAGTAATTACAAACAACATGATGCAACATTTAATGTAGTTTACCTTTTCAATCATTTTTATACTGTTGATGAATAGCTTCACTCATGTCACTCTTCATATATTTTACATCATAAAATTGCAACTCGAGGCTGCCTGGTGGCCGAGTGGCGTGTCGACCTCACAGTGCCGAGACAACGGGTTCGATCCCGGCTCCGGCTTTCCTGTGTGGAATTTGTATGTTCTCTCCATGCCTGCGTGGGTTTTCTCTGGGTGCTCCGGTTTCCTCCCACATTTCAAAAACATGCATAGCAGGCTGATTGAACACTCTAAATTGTCCCTCGGTGTGAGTTGTTCGTCTCTGTGTGCTCTGTGATTGGCTGGCAACCGGTTCAGGGTGTCCCCCG
This sequence comes from Hippocampus abdominalis, assembly GCA_018466805.1. Taxonomy (NCBI): domain Eukaryota; kingdom Metazoa; phylum Chordata; class Actinopteri; order Syngnathiformes; family Syngnathidae; genus Hippocampus; species Hippocampus abdominalis. The sequence continues at coordinate 18,664,716 of CM031706.1, read as the reverse complement.
CCTCCTGCCCGAAGACGGCAGGGATAGGCTCCAGCACCCCCCGCGACCCTTGTGAGGATAAAGTGGATCAGAAAATGGATGGATGAATAGTATCCCTCATATCACTCTTCATATATTTTGCATCATAAAATAGCAAATATTTAAGTCATTTATTTAACAAATTGATTTTTACAGAATTTGCTGTGATTGATTTTTGTGCCTTAACCCTTAACCAATTCTTTAAAAAAAAAAAAAGTTCATTTTTTCAATGTTACAAATGTTTTATTCAGTCATATCCCCTATTTTGATATCTAGGTGATTAAATTTTTTTGGTACCATACTTAAATGGAGTAATTTATGATGAGGATTTGGACAGGTGTGATACTGTTTTGGCTGCCGTGTGAATGTCTGATGTTGCTCACCGTGTTCCAAGCAAGGCTCGGGGAATTTGTACAAATACTCAGACACATCGCTGCCCACTTAAAAGTCATGTAAATTCCAGACAGTCAACTGAATCTGTCTGCAAAAGTCTTTACAAACCAACATAATTGTATGATCCAGACAGGAGAGAGAGTTTAGACTTAACGTGCACCTGACATTTTACTTTGATAGCAAAACCTCAGACCACAATTCACGACTTAGTACCTCTCACTTTGCACTGTCAGGTAAAATGTAAAGAAATAATTCTCGGACCATTATGGAGGCATTAGTACACAAGGGCCTGAATATGATTATGAAAATTATGGAAAGTGTCATTTCTTGCTGAAGACCTGAGTGAGGCCAAGTCACCCGTAAGCAAGTTAATAAACAACAAATTTATGCTTCGGGGACCCACACATGCACAAACGCCATGACTAGAAAAATAGCTTCACCAGGTTTAATTTGTCTAGGTAGGGACAGCTAACTCATGATGATTAAAAAAATAATAATTCCCCTCTTCTCTCTTTATGTGACTTGCATGTCTTAGCATAGAGATCACGAGGTTTGTTTGTTTGTTTGTTTTTTTTAATTTGATTTCATCTCTCTATATGTTGGCATCTTGGACCTGAATCTTTGGCTCCAGTGTTCATGGCTGCTGCTGCTGTATCTTTTTAATGCTTTCTGGATTTGTAGTGTGTGTGTAATTTGCTGCTTTAAATATGATAAATACTTTTCTTTACCAGGCTTTCATTTTATGTTAACTTGTTAATATATCACTCTTATGATTGTGACAGTGCTACTGTCCGTGAACAAATGAATATAAAGACATATTGGTATTGATAGTCCAATTTTGATCTCTGGTCGAGACCCAACCAATCATGCTGATACAAGCCTCTTTTGAAATCAATTTTAAACATTTATGTAGAAGGCATTTTTGAATTATTTATTTTTCATTTGAACTTTGAAACCATAAAAAGGAGTAATGTTGTGGGACCTTCCGAGTGGTAATTGCCGAGTGTAAAAGCAATTCCCCTTAGAAATAGCTATAAAATAAAGGGGCGGCCGTTCTTCCTTGCTGATCTGGTTGGTTAAACACACCCTTAATCCATAATTGAGTTGAGTTTAAATTCCCTTTTGTATTCCATAATTGAGTTTTGAGTGGGTTTCCGCTAAAATCAACAATTCTGAGTACAGTGGTACTTCTACTTACAAAATTAATTGGCTCTGGAAGAAATTTCTTAACTAAAACATTTGTAAGTAGAGACGCGTTTTCCATGTAAATGCCCTAATCCGTTCCAACCCCCTCCCCTAAACTTAGACATCAAGGTTTCATGAAGCATAAAAATGCATCAAAATATGTATATATACATTTTACAATTCGAATGTTACACAATAATTGAAAGTTGTGCATAATGTAAAAAAAAAAAAGAAGAGTGACGTAAAACTATTGGAACACCTCATGGCCTGAGGGGCGAATGACGAGGACGCTGCATCGACACAGCTATCTATCGATCTGTCTACACACATAGACACATACGATAGAAGTCCCTCTTAGCCAATGGGATGCCAGGATGATGCTCGGTAATAGCCAATGGCAGAGCAGCTATGAGTATGTTTCATTCAGGAAACTCTGAGCTGTGAGTAGCAGCCCACACTGTATTTTTACCTTTCGTAACAAGAAACAATAATTTCCTGTAGAGGCGTTTCGTGACTTCAAAATTTCATATGAAGAGACGTTCGCAAGTAGAGGTACCACTGTATTTGGTTCCAGAAAAGTTGATCATCACTTCAACCAACTCGACCAAAGACAAAATCAAAAGAGCCCTGATCAGTTGACTCACCATGGCAACAAAGAGGGAAACATAAAGTCACTTACTTTCTCCTTGGAATTGCAGGTGGTCCTGTAATTGACTATGAAACTATATTCAGTCAAAAAAGAGATTAAATGAAAGCACTGTAGCGTCAGAGGCGGCCCGGTAGTCCAGTGGTTAGCACGTCGGCTTCACAGTGCAGAGGTACCGGGTTCAATCCCAGCTCCGGCCTCCCTGTGTGGAGTTTGCATGTTCTCCCCGGGCTTGCGTGGGTTTTCTCCGGGTGCTCCGGTTTCCTCCCACATTCCAAAAACATGCATGGCAGGCTCGTTGGGCACTCTAAATTGTCCCTAGGTATGAGTGTGAGCGTGGATGGTTGTTTGTCTCTGTGTGCCCTGCGATTGGCTGGCAACCAATTCATGGTGTCCCCCGCCTACTGCCCGAAGACTGCTGGGATAGGCTCCAGCACCCCCCCGCCACCCTAGTGAGGATGAAGCGGTTCGGAAAATGAATGAATGAATGAATGTAGCGTCAGAGAACAAAAGACAAGCGGCGTGGGTGCAAATTGCCGCACATGTGCATGCACTACCATTTGAGGAGCAGACTGAACATTTAATAACCAGACTGTGAATCACATCACATAGGAGAAAAGGTAGCCACTGTAAAAATTCTCAGAATTTCATTGAAGTGCAATTCAGGATCTGACAAGTGGACTGAAAATGCACTAACTCTCTCCATCCAACCTGATCGAGCTTCAGAGGTGCTGCAAAGGAAAAACATAAAATCATTTCAACACTTTGTATTTTGCTCAGCCATGATAGTGCCTCAATTTGATTTTAGTCATACTAATTGACATTTAACAAACAATTAAATACTCATTCGATATTCACCCATTTGTAGACCAAAATGTTGACTGGCAATATGAATATAAAGAGAGAGAGAGAGTGATAAACATTTGATTTCCACTGAGTAAATTAAGGGTCGAGGGACTTCAAATTTGTTGTCATTGCTAAGGCGATCATAGTTGGGTTGAGGAAACGTTAAATAATTGCTGATGTCACTGATAATTGTTCATGTGTTATGGGCCATATTCTCCCATTCGGACATGTCCTTTTTTTTTTTCTTTTTTAACCATGACTGGCTTGCACACCTTTCACCTATACTCAATCTCCATCCAAATTCTTGCACACCCAGCGTGTGTAACTTGGAACTTTGTGAGCAACCATCAAAGAGGTGAGAGACTCATTTGACTGTAATTCATGGAACATGGAGTTTTCCCAAGATTAGTGAACGTGACAGAAATCCGTGCAGAGGTTCGATTCTGTGTTGAGTTTGCATGTTCTCCCCATGCCTGCGTGGGTTTTCTCGGGGTAATCCGGTATCCTCCCACATTCCCAAAAAATATGCATGGCAGGTGAATGGAACACTCTAAATTGTCCCCTAAGTGTGAGTGTGGTTAGTTGTTCGTGCCCTGTGATTGGCTGGCAACCACTTCAGGGTGTACCCCGCCTACTGCCCGAAGACAGCTGGGATAGGCTCCAGCAGGCCTAAGACCTTTGTGAGGATAATAGGATTAAAAAAAATGGATGGATGGATGGATAGAAATCCGTTTGGAGAATATGCACGCACTAATGCGAACATGAATTCCATCGTGGATGTGTCACCACATAGTTTAACATTCTCGACTTTGACCTTTCTCTTTTTCCATTTGTGCCTTGTCTCCCTTGGCGTAATGAGCAATGTGAAGAACCGGTGCTGATCTCGTTGAGCAGAGAATCCTTGTGAATGTTATACATTATTAAGTTGACGTACATTGGAACCACGGTCACCTGGTCTCTAGCACTGGGAAATAATAAAAAGGACTGACAACTGTTTACACATGTTTACAACTGTTTTGCAAACACTTGCCATGGTAAAAAAAAAAAATGCAAGGAAATTTTGAACACGTTCAAACTTGACGTCAAGAAAAAACTTTTCCAAAAGTAAAATTGTTTGTGGATATGTTTGCAACACTTTACGAACCTTGACACCACCCAAAATGTGCTATGTTCGCAAGCAATTTGCCACTGTGCCAGTGATATCTCCCTGATGGGCTTCATTCACATGGAAAAACCATATTGTCTTCCATCCATCCATCCATTTTCTGATTGGCTTATCTTTACAAGGGTCGCGGGGGGTGCTGGAGCCTATTCGGGCAGTAGACGCGGTACATCCTGAACTAGTTGCCAGCCAATCTCAGCATTTCACTTTTTCCACATTTTTATACCGTTCAACCTCAAATCAATTTTAACTCTCAAAATTCTACACACAACACCCCAAAATAAGAATGTGTTGTTTTTTGCAAATGTATCCATCCATCCATCAATCCATGATCTGAGCCACTCATGCTCATTAGGCCGCAGGCATGCTGTAGCAATGTAGAGCATTCAATCAGCCTGGCATGCGTTTTTGAAATGTGGGAGAGAACCAGAGTACCCGGAGAAATCCCATGCAGACATGTTGAGAACATGAAACCTCATACAGGAAGGCCGGAGCCAGAATCGAATCCCTGCACCTCTGCACTGTGAGGCAGACGTGCTAATTCCCCATTTAGCTAATGTTGCCTTCAACCCTGTGTGAGACGGCAATATTTATTTGCAGTCTGGAAGTACTTTATGAGCAGAGCATTGCTGTATGGAACGTGAAATGTGTATTTTGACTCGCAAACGAACCCATTGAAATGCATATTTGGTAAAACGTAAAGTTTCCAAATGTTACAGGCTCAGGCAGGACTCAGGAAAAACAAACAGGGAAGATAGTTTGGGTCTTGCATGTGAGCCTGTCTTTGAGCCAAACTGAATAAAATGGGTGCAAAGAGACAGATAAAATCTCGATATCAGTAGTGCATAGCAGCCTTCCAGTATTGTTTTTTTTTTTTTTTTTTTTAATAAATAGACAATTTTGATTGCCAAGTTACTGGTCACGGACGGGTCTCTATCGAGAAGTAAAGGTCAACCAAAGCCATCAATGTCCAGATCCGATTGTGGATCATGGTATTTGAGCCACATATCAGCCAAGGCAATGAGACAGCCATTCCTATACCCCATAAGGAAGCTAACATTTGCCTGTAAGTGGTTGCTCTTGTTTCAGAGGGACTATGCATTGGCAAGGATGTTAATTGGAAGGAAAATTGACTTGCCTCTTAATCCTCTGCCGCACACTGCCACGTCTGCCCCTCTTCCTCAATGCTATCAGCCTGGAGTCACACTGTCGTTCCACGTGTGAGGAGCATGCCGAACGATCTCAGCAGTGACTCACGATACACATAGAGTCCTCTCAAAAAAGTGGTTGTATAAAAGTGTCCAAGTCGGAAAACAGTCAATCTCTGACTGCCCACCACATGTTAAATGAAGTTGTTACTGGCTTTACACGAGTTAAAAACAAGTCATCCTGCACACTATTGCTGCGTGTCACCAATACCCCAAGAGTGGGGGAACATAGAAGTTGGGTGTCAAGATGAACAAACATGATGGCTGTCAAATATTTGATGAAACCACAATAATAACAATAAAAATAAGAAGAATAATGCAGATTTGTATAGCACTTTTCTGGACACTCAAAAGACACTTCCCAATGGATGGGATGGACTTCACATCATCACAAAATATGAGGATTTACTCTGATCACTTTATATTTAATACTTTTTCATGTGCAGTGGACCATAAGATGAACCTTTGGTTGAAAATTAGAGGCATAAGTGATGCCTGTCTTTTTGCATATTCATTCAAGTCTTAGTTCGCATTGCCCTTATATAGGAATACAACGTTTTACATTCATGGAATATCCATCCATCCATTATCTGGTCCGCTTATCCTCATGAGAGTCGCATCCTTGCTGGAACCTATCCCAGCTGTCTTCAAGGAGCAGGCGGGGTACACCGTGAACAGGTTGACAGCCACTATTAAAGTAGTGATCGATGTGCATAAGCAACATTCCTTTGCTGTCATGAGACAAAGATCCAGCCAACATCGTTCACTTACCCAAAGACAAAATAAGTATAAGTGTATACTCACACCAGAAAAGTCCTTTGGTCCACTCAGTTGATCAGGACCCAATTTTTTTTTTCTTTTTTTTTTTTTTTGGGTGCGGTTCGTATTCACACTGTTCAACAATATTCTGGAAATACATTGATGCGTGTGATGATCGGGGCTCCAATCGAACACAAACGACGAGGGAGGCACGTAAAGCACAAACCTGGAAGTGGGGCAGCACCTGCAATTCCTACGTGCTGCATTTTTGCTCTGCATATTTGTGCTGGAAAATAATTTTGAATGTCAAGAGCAGCACATTCAAAGCAGGTTTTGGAAAAGCATCTGCGTATGCGTGCAGTAATCCATAGGAGCACATGTTCTGCGTGCTTTGTCCCAACAGATGCTGGCGAAACAAAAGACGAAGGATCATGCATCACCAACATTCACTACGGGCTAAAATTTCCCAAGTATGCCGGACTACAGTGGCACGTTAAGCCCAAAACGTCACCATATGCTGTATTTTGTGTGGATCGGCACTGGTTTGTATTCAGAACTGTTAGCGAAACGCGCTATGTCGGTTTGAAAGCATACCGAGACCATCCTCAAAAAATGCATCTCGCTCCAGTTGTTTGATCCGCCCTAGGATTCGTTTGTATATATTCACACCAGCTTGAAAGGTCTGGATCAGTGTGTGTGTGTGTGTGGGGGGGGGGGGGGGGGATTAAATAAAAAAGGTTTAAAGTGGACCAAACAGTACAGGTGTGAATACACTCTATGACTCTAGGTTCTTGACAGCATCAGAGTAATCCCAAGTGTAATTAACAATGTTGTGAGAGCTCGCTTTAGGGAACAAACTGGCTTCATTCGACAAACCTTGGACAGGTGTCTGAATAGGGACCTTTTTCACAAAACTAGACATGTACACTGATGACCCATAACGCTAACGATGGATAGATGAATGATTTATTCACTCACCTATAATCCTGTGTCATTTTTCCTTGATTTCTTGTGCCTGTTAACTGCGATCGTGACTTTTCCCACTGGGGGCACAACATTGCTTTGCTGCCGTATGCTTTGCATCGCCACTTGAAATTGCAAATAAATAATATGTGTCGTTGAGTGGTTAGCACGTCAACTTGACAGTGCAGAGCTATTCAATTCCAGCTCCGGCCTTCCCGTGTGGAGTTTGCATGTTTTCCCCGGGCCTGCGTGGGTTTTCTCCGGGTCCTCCGGTTTCATCCCACATTCCCAAAAATATGCATGGCAAACTGGTTTAACACTCCAAATTGTCCCTAGGTGTGAGTGTGAGCTTGAATGGTTGTTTGTTTCTATGTGCCCTGCGATTGGCTGGTAACCACTTCAGGGTGTCCCCAGACAGCTGGGATAGGCTCCAGAACCCCCCGTGACTCTAGTGACGATAAAGCGGTTCGGAAAATGACTGATTGAATGAAATATGTGTGATGCACAATAATTCGAGTGATGTCTGCATAAATCTGTCATGTCTGAGATTCGAGATATATGGTCAGAGAATATTATTAAGATGCAGTGAGTTTGATGAAAATTGATAACGTTTGGCAAGAAATGTATCTTGGAAGTTAAGCATTTCATTTTAGATTTAGTTATGCCTCAATATTGATGAGATACGAGTAAAACGGACGAGCCTTGTCTGCTTGGTGGGAGGAGATTGATGGAAAGGCAGGGTTTGGCATACACATGAAACCCGCTGGTAAGCAGGTTCGGTTCACATTCTCTCTCTCTCTCAAGGTTAACTTAACACACAACCGTCTTTCTGGAATACTCACCAGCTCAGATGGATGTTAAGGAACAGAATACCCATAGTTTTCGGTTTTCCGAGGAAATCAGCTAAGACAGGGGTGCCCATTACATCGATCGAGATCGACAAGTAGCACGCGGACTGGTCCCAAGTCGATCGCGAGGTGTGGAGAGGAAAAAACCTTTTTCGTGTATCTCTGTGCATGTTAGTAATATACTTTTTGTGTTAATGCACACTGCACCCTAATAATCACATCAGTCTCACTTTCACAAAAATTATTTGAAAAACAAAATAAAATAAAGCAGCTCACGTTTAACGTACAGTGGCGCGTGGACTACGTCACCGGAAGTTGTTAGCGCTCAGCAGTCTGCAACGGCAGCTTGCGATCAGAGCTGTTGCGACATAGACTCTATTATTATTATTATCAGGCAAAGTGCATTTCGTGTACAATTCACCGATGGCACTCGCAAAGAAGGTGGTTCTGGAGGGCCGAAAGAAGCACTTTAAAACTGCACGCGTGAACTACGATAGTTAATAGGCTGCAAAAGTGAGTCTCATGCCTCCGCGTCAAGCTGTTGCTCATCACGGCATACGTGTGTATGTGCGTGCGCATGCGCGCGTGCGTGGTAACGGGTCGGTCGCGGGAGGTTGGTTGATCGAAAAGTAGATCTTCGGTCAAAAAAGTTTGGGTACCCCTGAGCATAGAGATCAGGTTTGGGCAAAGAGCGCGTTGAAACTCCTTTCATGAATACGCTTCTCATTTATCAGTGTTTTTCTCCAGTCTTTGCTTTTACCCGGTCAGTTATAATATATTTTTTATCATCACTAGACCTGGATCTCCCCTGTCATTTCATCACTAGCGACACCTACGGTAATAGCGAATGTCCATGTTCTCCCTTCTAAAAAACATCAAGCATTTATGGCCATTGATGTGCAAGGACATGATCTTAAGGTGATTGTGTGTGTGTGTGTGTGTGTGTGTGTGTGTGTGTGTGTGTGTGTGTGTGTGTGTGTGTGTGTGTGTGTGAGAGAGCGACAGAGTGCACTTTTTAATGGCCCATTCTAAACTGTGTACTTTAATTTTTTTTAACCTTTCTTAAATGAGTCCAAAATTGTTAAAATAAAACCAGCTCTCGTCTTTATTGGTGACCCACAAGTAGATGTTTAGAGGTCGAGGAGGTCAAAATTAATTGATTCATCAACAACTATTATCTATTATGATTTTATTTCAACAATTGAGTAATTGTTTATCTTTATTGTTTAACTTGAATGTGTCCATATTCTCTTATTTCAGCCTCTCAACGGTTATTATCATCACATTTCAGTGGTCCTTCATGAAAGCCGAGAATGTTCAATCAAAATGAGACATTTGCAAACATCTGCTTTCACTTTGGAACGGCCGATCCAGTAACCGAATCGGTTTATTTTGCTCGCGTGTGGATGTTGATACAAGCAAGGTAGCGAGCATGAGTTACAACTTGAGTCTGCTGTGTTGCCAACTTAGCCACATTTTCGCGATATTTCATAATTTTTCAGACACTTCTGGCAACATTTTTTTCAAAAAGAAAAGAGACACGTAAAAAATGACAGCATTGGTCCGAGTGAAAGGAAACTTTATTTCCTGCATGGTGGAGAGAAGAGGGCAAGGCTACAGTTTTATAGACCGTACATATTGGGTGTATTTATAAGTCATAACGATATCATTACTCATCAAAGTCAATTTTATTATATCTCATACTCATCTGTATATATATGGGAGTCCTGACGAGGAACGGCTAATATTAGTTGGCGGATGGTGTACGAAATTAACATTAGAATTTTGAATGTGTAAAGGTTTCATTTTGATGATGCTTATCATAAAGAATTTGTATTTCCCAATTACAACAATTGATACCATATCTACACATATCGCATTTTACTGAAAAAAGACAGTATGCTTTTTCTCCATGAATTAAATATAATATATAACAAAAGCTGAGGTAAGCATGTGCGCTTGGCATTCAGCAAGCGTTCCAGTTTCTCATGAGCCTCTTTTGCAAAATTAATTACCCACCTTTGATGTAGGTCGGGGGTTGGCAACACGCGGCACCGGAGCCGCTTGCGGCTCTTCAGCGCCGCCTATTGGCTCCCTGGAGCTTTTTAAAATGTTTGAAAATGGAAAAAGATGGGGGAGTGAAAATATATTTTTTGCATGAATATGGTTTCTGTAGGTGGACAAACATTCCAATGCTGTAAAAATATGTCGAATAAATATTACATTTCAACATTTCTGTCAACGAAGATTTGTGTCATAACCTGCGACACACGTTTCTATTAGCAGAGCGGGATGCCAGGCAGGTGGGTGTTGAAAGAAGAAACAGCGTTTCATGTCCAATTCACTGAGGGAACTGGCAAAGAATGGCTAACTGAAGGACCGAGAGAAGCATTTTAAAACGGTACACGTCAGCTTCGAAAGTTAACACGCTGCAAAAGTGCATCCCGTGCCTCGTTCATTTTAGCTGCCATTATGGCTGTTGCTCATTATGGCATGCGCGTGTAAGTGCGTGCATTTGCGTGCGTGTGCGGTCATGGGTCGATCGTGGGAGGCTGGTTGATTGAAAAATAGAGCTTTGGTCAAAAAAGGTTGGGCCCCCCTGCTCTACAGGATGCTCTGCAGGGGGGGAAAAACGTTTAATTGGGAAGGCTCATTGTGTATTTGTAGCCAACTTAGTCATTTTGATAGTAGGCTAATATAGATACATAGAGTGTGGGTTGCCTTCTTTCTGAGGCTTTTATTTTGTTGCGGCTCCAGACACATTTGTTTTTTTGGTCCAATATGGCTCTTTCAACATTTTGGGTTGCCAATCCCTGATGTAGGTGAAGAATGTCTTCATTAGCACCATGCATTTGACATGAAACATGTCTAAATATGATTGAAATGTGGACTCCGGGTTTAAATTTTAAAGCTTACATTATAATAGGGGCGGTCCAGTGGTTAGCATGTCGACTTCACAGTGCAGAGGTACCGGGTTCGATTCCAGCTCCGGCCTCCCTGTGTGGAGTTTGCATGTTCTCCCCGGGCCTGCGTGGGTTTTCTCCGGGACAGCTGGGATAGGCTCCAGCACCCCCCGCGACCCTCGTGAGGATCAGGCGGTTCGGAAAATGGATGGATGGACATTATAATAGGTAAATTCAGGAATTATTGTCATTTTCTGCAAAGCACCTCCATTTACCACCTCGTGACGGCAAACCTGAGCCTCAAACTGTACAACAAACTGCAAACTGCACAAATTCTGATCCTACATGGATTTCACCGCAACCGACGAAACCACAAACCAATACTTGTAGCTCCGGGAAAGAAACAGTTTGAGCCCTGCTTTTGCATGAGCAAGATGAAGAAGCTCGATGCCATGTTCATGATCTAGTGATTGATTATATGTGGCGTATTAACTTAGCAGTAGTCATCACTTAAAATAAATGAACAGTAGAATGATGCGCACATAGAAAGGGCCAAAACATAGGCTGTGATCAAAAGCTCATCATAGTTCATAGTATTGTAAAGATGACTTAAAAAAAATAAAATAAAAAATAATCAAACTCGGAATTTTAAAAACTGTTACCAAATGTGCTAACAAATCATCTACTTCAGTAGTCTGTGATGTGTCAGTTGAATCCACTTGAAGGTGATAAATGTTTCATTCATATGCATATTTGATAATCAACTTAATTTATCATGAGTGTGCTGCAGTAGCACATAATTCATCATTTTATTGGATCTTCATATCAATGAGCATGTGTCCAATTTTTACGGCACCTGTATTATAATATTCCAGATTGCCCCAAGTGAAAATTCACTGTAAAATGTGTGTCTTATTTGAACAAAAAAAACAAAAACAAACCACAATTATTTTTTTTTAAATTGATTGGCAAAGAGGGTATAAAGTCCTAGCTAACAACAACCACATTTCTGCTTAGGTGGCTGAATGTGTAGCACCCCTGGGATACAGTTTATGCTCTCACACAGAGTGATTTTACATTTTTGAACAGATGGTTACAGGAGGTCTTGTGCACAACAACTAGTCATCTTCTCTGTTATATCACGTTGCATTCACGCTTCAGTGATTACAGCAGCCCTCAGTAGTTTATGAGCTGATCATCGTAGCAAAGCACTGGACGGTGTTCTAATTTAAGCTGTTGTTGGGCAAAGAGAGAGATGCAGGCTGGGGTAGGTGGGTTGGGTAGATGATTTCAACACACAGTCTGGCTTAACACCATGGCGACTCAGATTCAAATAATTCACTGTTTTATATTAAAGTAGCCCCACCTGCCGCCGTCTGAAAAAAAGGATTGGACAGGATTGTTATGTATCAAAGCCAGATACATACTCTAATCAAAGCTTGTCCTGTCCTGTCTTGATTGCGTTCCAGCTCCAGCTGGAGTGAAGGGCGTTTCCCTGCCAGCAGGTGCACCTGCGCCTCGTTTCCCCATCAAGCCTTGCCTTGTATTTAAGGACTCTGACTTCTGCTACGTCTTATTGGATTATTGACTTTGCTTGCTGTTGTGCCTTAAGTGTGATTTTCGAGCCCTCTCGACACCAGTCATAGTCGCTCTCGTTTTCTTCATAGACCCTTATCTGTCAGTATTTTTGTTATTCTAAGATTGTTATTATATTATTCTAATAAAACTCTTTGTTTTTGTGGTATTGGATGTCTGGATATTCTGTTTGAGTATTCTCTGAGTTCTACTGAACCTTGTTTTTGCAGGAGCTTTTGGTTGCACGCATCGTTTTTCCTGGCACCTTGTGACTAACTTTTTCAGTTAATACTTTGTTGGTGTGATTTTCTATAATATTTTTTTGTAATCGCACTTTGTCTGAGCCTGCATTTTTTTTTAATCCTAAAACATTATTCGACATGAGACAAGATCAAGTGTTGTCTCCTTGTCTCATTTCTCCAATTTGTTATTGTAAACTTGATTTAATGGACCAAGAACCAGCGAACACTGGATTTTAGGACAGAAAATAGTGTCGAGTCCACAAAAAAAAACACAAACCCCCTCCCCCACACTTTTGTACAATCATCAAAGTCTCTTAGGTCTAGAGTTGACCGCAGGTTCTGTGGCACCATCAACGGACTCTATTTCCGTGTTGTTTGTATTTACTGCATTACTTTTAGTTAGGGTTTTGTTTTTTTATTTTGTTTTTGGTTCTCCTTCCCCCAGTTATTTTTTACATTTAACATTTTTTTTTCAGTATTTCTTCTCTTGCTGATGGGATTTGGAGTGGGCTTTGGCCACAGACGGTGCTGCCATGGCAGTAGCCCGATCTCAATAAGATGGAGTGCTGTTGGCCTCAGTCTTCTGCCTCAGGTCCAGACTCTTCAGTAGGCTTAGGGCAGGGTTGCCTTTGTGCTGCTCTGTCTATGGCTTTGAGCTGTTGGCAGCTCCTGTTGCTGATGGTCCTCCGTGATGTTCATCAGTCCAATCTATGCTCTGTGCTCAGCCTTTAACTTTTTTTTTTTAGCTGTTTTTCTGCTGGTATAACCACTTTCCAAGGAATGCAGTTCTGTGAAAATAATTTAAGTAAATACAACACAGTGCTCCAAGTAACATTCAATTGCCTTGTAATAGTTTTTTTTTTTTTTAACACAGGCACAACTTCCAAAAAATATTAGCTCTCCAAGAACCACCATAATAGCAGACACTAAAATCCATCCATCTGTAAATTTTCTAATCTCTTCTCCCTCCCTTGTGGTTTCTTCCAACTTCCGGGCTGAGTGAACGCTGGTGCGTTTGGCTGCCGCTGCTCAACCTGTTTGGTGTTTTGTTGCTTTTGTTCCTGATTGTAATGTGTCCTTGGGTGTCTTGAAAGGCGCTTATAAATAAAATGTATTATTATTATTATTATTAAATCCCCTTATCCTCACAAGTGTCACGGGTGTGCTGGAGCCTATTCCCAGCTGTTTTGGGCAGTCGACGGGGGACACCCTGGAACTGGTTGTCAGCCAATCGCAGGACACACACAGACAAACAACCATTTGCACTCACAATCAGCCCTAGGGAAAATTTAGAGTCTTCCATTGATCTGCTTTGACAGACCGAATAGAAATACAAACTAATTTCGCTGCCCGAGCACAATCACGTCATGCAGACAGGCGAGGATGAGTTAATTCCCTCAAACTGGTAATATACGCCTCAAAAGTCAACAAATTGCTGAAACATTTAGCAATGCTTACATTTCAGGAAAACACAGCATTAATAATTTACACTATTAAAGAACTTTCGAACGATTGAAATTCATTGTATTTATGTTATTATAACAAGAACGAGAATTCTTCCACACCATTGTCACCAAAGTTCTTCTACAATATTACTTTGTTTGGTTTCATAGCACCGTATATAAAGATTATTTTTGAAATGGGCTCAATATGAAATAACTGTTGCTATGATTTGCTGTTATATAAATTATTTGCAATCATACTCAAGAGCCCCATTTGTGCTTGTATCACATACTTAACCTCAGTTAGACTGCGGCAGAATGCTCGTATGTGCTTGAATTTCACAATTGCTTGGGAGTAATGTCGAGTTGTGATTTCCAACATTGAGGCCTGCATGCATGCTGACAAGGCTGGGTGTAGTTTGTTTGTGGTCTGTAGAGTCTGGGAAAAAAAGTGCTGGGTCGGTGGTTCGACATCCCCACACTAACTGAGAATAGCTGCCCAAACACGAAGACAAATGGGGTGAAAAAAGAAGCGGCTGGCAGGCTCGCTGATGGCGAGGCCGCTCAATAACAAGAAAGATGAGGGGTGGCTGTTCAATAAGGCCCTGCCAGGCTACCATCTCCCTACAGGGATTGCAATAGATGAGGGAACAGAGAGCATACAGAGGCCATCAAGTGAGGTAGGCAAGTGTGATGCGGTAAAGGAGAAAAAGAACTGAGTTATTGCTTCAAGTAAAAATCCATGGGACTCAGCGGGCTTGAGGTAGACTCATGAGAGAAACGTAGTAAAGGAGGAAAAACGCATTACAATTATTCGAGTGTAATCGCTGATTTCCTTTGAAATGCTTGTATCCATAAATAATGTTTGACAATATCGTTTTAATTCACGCTGATTCTTAATTCAGTCCTTGTTAATCGGAGTTGCTTGTTATTGCAATACTAGTGTAGCCGACACAACAGAAGATACATTCCATGGCTTTTATATACTTGGCTAATAAAGATGATTTTGATTATTCCCTTTCCTTGTCTCCAAAAATGTAAAAAAGCCTATTTTTCACACACACATTATTCAGTTCTCTCTCTCTCTCTCCCTCTCTCTCTCATTCAGCAATAAACATTATAAACAGGTATACCAAGAGAAGTAATGTGAGGTAAATTAAACACATAGCTTCATTTAAGATGTGTTGACAGGGACTGTGGGCATCTTTGCATATGAGACGGACACTGCAAGGCAGTGCAAGCCATATCCCGCTGGGCTCAACTTATGTAAGAACAGACTCGCCCAGAAATACACAAAATAATTAACCTCAAATAAACCGTATGTAATATAGATGCGGGTGGCCCAGTTAGCGACCAGATAGTCCATGGGCCTCGCAGTGCAGAGGTTCAGGGTCAGATTCCTGGTTGGAACTTGCATGTTCTCCCCGTGCCTGTGTGGGTTTTCTCTGGGTACTCCAGATTCCTCCTACATTCAAAAAACATGCATGGCAAGTTAATGGAACACTCAGAATTGTCCCTAGGTGGATGGTTGTTCATCTCTGTGTGCCCTGTGATTGGCTGCCAACCAATTCAGGCACACAGGAAAATTGTCTTCAATATCGACGGGAGCGGATCTCTGAGAGCGAACGACGGTTAGTTGCTCCGCGATCACACTCAGAGCTCCGCCCTCCAATTCCAACTTTTATTACAAAATACAAGAAAAACACTGCCCCCGATATTTGCATACCGCACCCCCGGTCCGGCCCCTCGGTAGTGATTGGTTACCTTGGTTTGAGCTTTGAACCACCGGTACATTGACACCTTTGCATTTGGTCTACACTGAATCAACATGTTGCAGACTTTGCGGACGACAAATGTCGCCTGGGCGCGACGGTGTGCTCAAATCGTCTTTTGATGTTCAACCGCTGTTCCCAAATTATTGATTCCCCCTTTGTGACCGAGTCTATCCTTATCTCCTCTGTTCGCCCCCTCTGCATTGACGTGGTAATTGTGGACTTCAAAAGCCCTCCGACCAGGTCGCCGGCGCCTTTGTCTTAATGCGTAGGCATTTGGGGGTGCTGGATACACACCCAAACGTTTAGATGTGCTCAAATTAAATGAAACTTTAACATGATACAATTTTGCTCATAGATTTCTCTGTCACCCGCCTACTGCCCGAAGACAACCTGGAATAAGCTCCAGCACACTCGCAACCATCGTGAGGTGAAACAGATCAGAAAATGGATGGATAATATAGATGCACAAATCATGAACGAGAAAAACTTCACCCACCCACTTTGTCAGTTTTGTCAGTCATTAAAATAATGTGACGAATGGCATTCTAATCCTTTTTGGCATTTCAAACTTGAATGTGAAAAACAGTTTGCGTTGTATTCAGTCAGAATTTACACTGTTGGAAATATTACCGTTTCACAAACACGGTGTCCAGCTCCTTCATGTATTAGATTGTCGCCGCTCTTCTCACCTTACCAAAGCAATTAGTTAGTTGAAAGTGTTTCCATCTTTTAATCTTTCAAAAACGCCATCATAATTAATTAAATGAAGAGATGGTAGAGAGGCTCAGCAGTGGTGTTTGAGTGGTTAGCATTTACCTACGCCTTGCCGTAGCCCATCTCGGCAGACCCCCTTTTGTTTACTTTGTCTCCATCACCTTCGGCACCCGCTCGTTCATCATCACACTCAGGTGTCCAGTCGCTCCCTCAGCAGCCTGAAGCCGTGTCTTACAAAACTCAAAGAAGAAAATGATCCATCAGGGGTTACCTGCCAAAATCATCTAGCTGTCGTGATCACTCCATTCAGTCTCTGCTTTAGCATGGAAGTCTAGCCAATATCACAACACCTCACAATGGTTCGATTGTGCTTTCAAATCCAGTACTGTACTTCTCTTCCCATCTATTTATTTATTATTTATTATTAAACTTTGGATGAAGGCGGCCCGGTAGTCCAGTGGTTAGCACGTCGGCTTCACAGTGCTGAGGTACCGGGTTCAAATCTAGCTCCGGCCTCCCTGTGTGGAGTTTGCATGTTCTCCCCGGGCCTGCGTGGGTTTTCTCCGGGTGCTCCGGTTTCCTCCCACGTTCCAAAAACATGCATGGCAGGCTGATTGTGCACTCTAAATTGTCCCTAGGTATGAGTGTGAGCGTGGATGGTTGTTCGTCTCTGTGTGCCCTGCGATTGGCTGGCAACCAATTCAGGGTGTCCCCCGCCTACTGCCCGAAGACAGCTGGGTAGGCTCCGGCACCCCCCGCGACCCGAGTGAGGATAAAGCGGTTCGGAAAATGGATGGATGGATGGATGAAAATTTGGATGACCCAATCACGTGTCCTCACAATAGCCCTTTTCTCTGTGTTGCACTTGTGTCTTAGTTTACAGCAGCAAAACTCAGTTTTGTCGCGGGCCACATTGTCGTGACCGTTTCCCTTGGAGGGCCGTTATGAGAATAATCGTTTCTTCAACTATTTAAGTAACTGTAATGAGCGGTTTGGTCACAAGAAAATGCTTGCGATATCTCTGTTATTTATTACATGTGAGAATTTGACATTTTGGTACAGGTTTTAGGTAGCATCATGAAAGTTGACATGTGTGATTGGCTTTTGCGGGCCACGTAAAATGATGTGGCGGTCCAGATTTGGCCCCCAGGCCTTGGGTTTGACACATTCGTTTACAATATATTAATTATGACTGTTGTAGGACAACAGGTGTGTGTGTGTGTGTGTGTGTGTGTGTGTGTGTGTGTGTGTGTGTGTGTGTGTCTTGTTTTGGCAATGTGATCTACATTCTTTAAAAACAGTAGGGTACAAAGAATACTTGCAACTTTTGACATGATTTTGATAAAGCCCACTCAGTCACAGCAGCTTTGCCATTAAACAAGCTTTGTTTGCATACAGTACATCATTTGGGAGAAATGTTGCCTGATGAGCTTAAAGAGCCCTCATATTGAACTTTGTAAGATGTTCAGCGACAGTGTATTCTGAAGCAAGAGAGACATTTAAAAATTAACATGATATGACAGATTGTGGACAATGCATCAAATGAATTCTGGATTGATGGTTGTTTTTACTCATGTAATAATGACATTTCAGTGTTGGTAAGGTATGACTCATCCGCAGAAGCACAAACTAATTAGACAAATGTCTCATGTTCCAACCTCCAGTAGGTCTCTAAAAAATAATTTTGCCTCCAAAAGAATACTGCTCACCTGCTTTAATTTCGACAGTCTTCTTGTTACATACAGGTTGTACAATGTCACTGCCTGATGCGTCACTTTTTTTACACTTGTAAAGTCTACAAACATTAATTGCAACCTCCAAATGTCACATCCTAAGTGCACATTTTTCCGCCAAGAATGCTTTCATCTTGTTACTGACTCACTTTTAGCCCAGTAGAAGAGCATTTTACTCTGGGATTCTTTAAACTCCTATCAAATAAAGTGACTGCTGATAATGGTTGGAAGGGAGCAACTTTAGGTACCTTGCAAAAAGGAAGGGAGCAACTTTAGGTACTTTGCAACCAACTGCATCACTGACTTTTATATTGCAGTGAGAAAGGTGGGCATGGGGGACAGGCAACACAACATCCACATATTAATAAACTCATGTGCGGTATAGACATCCAATCGGCTTCGACGATACACTATGTCACTTGTGATGTCGTGCAATCATATTAGTAAATGAAAAAATAAATGAAAAAGCATCCGCCAACCAAAGCTATATGCTAATTGTTCTTAATAAAATATATTCATATTATCCGGGTTCATTCTCTGCTAGCATGATATTTCACCTTATCGTTGCTTTATTGCAGGGGTGTCAAAACCATTTTTGTCACGGGCCACTTTGGAGTTACGTCTTCACTCGGACGGCCGTTATGACAGTGAAACCAAATACAGTAAATGTTTAGTCGTCTCATCATATTACTTGTACACAACAAATTGATGGACGTACTTTTGAAATCAGTCGAGTCAACTACAATAATTTGTTCAATTATTGTTCAAGTGAGTTTAAACAGGGTAACTAAATCCCACCGTTATTTATGACACATGACAATTAGACATTACGTGACAGATTTTTCGCAAGGATCATGCGAAGTTGAAACACATAATTTGCTTTCGCGGGCCACATATAAAGATATAGCAGACCGGATATGTCCTCGGGGCCTTGAGTTTGACACCTGTGCTCTATTGGAGGTTTCCATCAACTAAAAGCAGCGGTCGCACATAACACATTTTTAGTTTTACGTGACTTTTTTTTCAACACAATGACTAATTGATTTATTAATGCTTTTGAAATTTAAAAGAAACATTTGAAATTTCCAACCTTAACTGCTGAGTTAACTTGTAATGAGGATGTTGGAACGGTACTAGGTCTTTATGCTTTTTTATCAATGGCCTGAAAATGCTGCTCCACATTCGGTCCTTCAGTCGGCCAGCAAGCGCCCCGGGCGGACCGACGTCCCAGTCGCCACAGCCTCCACCCCCACACCAACTGGCAGCCATGACACGCACCATCAGAGGGCACCTGGTCTTCTGCCAGTGTTCAGCTGGACGGCTCCTCCATCAGGTCATTCCCCAGTGCCAGTGAAAGATGCGTATCACTTCTTTCTTCAGACCTTGTGTATTTTCAGTCATCGGCATCCGCCTTCTTCAGAGATGTTTGCGAGCACTTGATGTGGCAGACATATTTGACAGGCGACATGCGCAGAAAGCCCAACGACACCAAAGCTGCACAATATCTGTATTTTAATTGTGTTTGTTCGTTTGCTTGATTGTAGTAGTGCAAGATTATTGTGATCTCGAATTATATATTGAATTATTTTTTGTTGCTCAAAATATGCGTCACACGCTCCGACAGCCCAGCAAAACGCTATACCTTTATTGAGACTTTGAAGATGGAGGAATCTTGGGATCCACATATATATGTTGCAGCTATTCTTCACCACGAACACTGTTAAAAACAAACAGCTCTTACAGTCCTGCGTAAAGATGAAGGTGACTTCCGACAGAACCTGATTTGCCGCCGCAGACTCAGTAGCATTAGTCCCCATTACCCGGGTCAAATAAATGTTTAGGTAGTTATACTCGGCAATTTTTTTGTAAATGTAATTTTGTGAAACATGGATTGACTGAATGGATTTCAAAAGCAACACAATATTTTTCATATTGCATATTTCTATCTATCTATCTATCTATCTATCTATCTATCTATCTATCTATCTATCTATCTATCTATCTATCTATCTATCTATCTAGCTATCTATTCATCTATCTATCTATAATATGAAAAATATTGTGTTGCTTTTGAAATCCATATACAATGCAAAATTTACGGTCAACATTCACTTTCACTTACATCAATTTCTTGGATAATGTCTTTTATTTTGCTTCCTCCGTCTTCAATTTTGATCACTTTTACCCTCTCTTCCAGCCTCAGAGCGCTTCTTGTCTTAGCTGCTTGACATCCAAAGGTCCGTTTTGTAGCCATTTTAGCAATGCAACGTTCATGCTGCGTCTGAATGGAACAATAACAGATACTTCCTGGAGCCGGTGGCTTTTCTATCCACTATCTCACTGTCTTGAACTCGACCTCCCCTCGATCGCCACCCAAGACAGCGTTGCTCAGCTGATGTCATGCAATGAACTTTTAGCCAGCCACGGGGCGCTTCGTGGTCCTCAATGGCCATAGTTAGCGCGATGGAACTCGCCTTTTCTCTAATTAGTGCTCCAGTTAGCGTAAGCTTTTTAGCATGATAACAAGTAAAGAATTCCAGGAAATATTCGTTTATTTGAATGTCCGTCGAGCCACATGCAATTTACTCTGAGCAGCTAATCGGATGCATTCCACGCTATCTTCCACGGATCAAGCTACAGTATCTACATACATAGACCGTGAGGTCTCTCTTGCCAATCGGAGGCCAGGATGATGCTCGGTAAGCCAATGGCAAGAGCAGCTATGAGTATGTTTGCTTTTGCCGTTTCCGAACGAAGTAGTAGAGGTCGCAGTTGGATTAAACTTCTTTGTAGTGAATCTCTCGCAAGGCAAGAGCAGAGAAAAATATTTCGTATAACGCAACAGGGTTTTTTTCGTCGTATGGAGGGCAGGAGAATGGGAATAGTGTTAATGCATGAAGATTTTTTCACATTAGGGGGTATTTTCGCCCATGTAGGTCTCGTTCTAGAGGAGTTTCACTATATATATATATATATACACACTGTATAGTGTATAGTATACCATAGAAACCAGTCTCAATGGCTCTTTGCGTCTAAAATGTTGCCGACCCCTACCTTAGACCATCGACAAGCAGGTCTAAGTTGTAACATAGGTAGTGTAATGTGATTTGACTGAATTGCATGTTGTCGTCATATTTCATACATAAATACAGTCAAACGTCGGTTTTCGTCCATAATCCGTTCCAGAAGGCTTTTCGAAAACCGAAATTGTTCGAAAACCGAAACCACCTTCTTTTTAAAATAAAAATGTTTATTGAGCACGTCTGCTCACAATGGAAAGCAACACGAGGAAGCGTCACTTCCTCGTGTAAGGAAGGCGAGAGGAGTCAAATGGTGCATTCAAGTGCGCTCAGTTTGTTCGAGAACCGACATTTGTTCGTCATCCGAGGCATAAAAAACTCGAAATTTTTGGTCAAAAACTGAATTGGCCGAGAACCAAGACGTTCGAAAACCGAGGTTTGACTGTATGACAGATTGCATGGAACACTGTGAATCATAGTAGACATAAATTAACTGAATGCATTATGAGTATTGTCATGTTTATTCGATTTTTAAAATCACCCCCAACCCAGGCACAACTAATCTGTGTGTGTGTGTGTGCGTGTGTGTGTGTGTGTGTGTGTGTGTTGTGGCGGCCTTGAGGGTTGTCACACACGGATGCACAATCGGGCTGGAAGGCGGTGTCCTACTGCGACCAACTTGACATAATTTGCAAGTGGATGTCTTTCTTGCAGTTCCTTATAAACATACGTTATGTGCACCTATTTTCTTGCGTGAGCTCCAGGGAGCATGCCCGTTATGCTTCTGCCAGACCACAGGCCTCACTTGTGCTGAGTTTAAAGGTAATGAGAGGAGCTGCTTTGATTGGCTGGGGAGACAAATCAGCTGTGTTCACTCTTACAATGGCGCAAACGCAAATTTCAGACTCCAACCAAACGAGTGTAGCTGTCACGTCATCCACTGTCACGATGTGACTTATAGCTCGTAAAACAGGATAATGGTAGTATTCCTCGAGTGAACATCAGCAAACAGCAGCAGAGGTTAAACTTAGCAGCTCCTCGTCACACACACCCTCACGATGAATTTTCATGGAACTTGATAGGTCTGATTGAAACCATAGTGTTTCATCAATCATTCAAAAAAATGTAGTAATTATCTGTCTACTCTACTTTTAGCCGTCTTTCCCTCCCCTGTCTTTGCTTTCCCTTCTGTCAGCAATGTGTGGACTGTGTAGTTCAGAATGAGTCGCTCAGAAGTTGCCAGAACGACTAGGTGAGATGAACCACTTTACAATTTTGCATGTGGGGTAGGTGTATTTAGCCTGTGACAGTTTTATTTTTATTCAAACCAAGCTTATCAATGAACTTTGACAAAATAATGTATTTTATGTCAACATTTAAGATAATACAATTTCAAACTGGCATTCAAATAAAGGCAACAATCTTCGAAACTTTCCAGAAGTCTGCGATTGGCTGGCAACTGATTCAGGATGTCCTTCGCCTACTGCCCGAAGACAGCTGGGATAGGCTCCAGCACCCCCCGTGACCCTAGTGGGGGTGAAGCGGTTCGGAAGATGGATGAATGAATGACTTTCCAGAAGCCCAGCAGCCCATGCTTGGGGTCCTGCTTGAATATTATTACCGTATGTTCCGCACTTTCGAAATATAAGCCGCAATTTCAATGAATGGCCTATTTTAAAACCACATTATAAGGCGCATAGAATAGAAGCTACAATAGCGGCTGAAGTTGCATTATGCATCCACTAGATGGAGCTACGCTAAAGTGAATACAATACAATGTAGCTTTATTTGTGTCGCGCTTTCACAACCGCTGGAGCTGTAACAACGCTTTTACAGAACACTTAAAATACTACGTCCAAGAACTTAGAATATTGATCCATATATAAAGCGTATCGGATTATAAGGTGCACTGTCGGCTTTTGAGAAAATGGAATGCTTTTTGGTGTGCCTTATAGTGCGGAAAATATGGTATTTTTCCACCCACTCCATCATTAACCGAGGCGGGAGAAAGCAAATGCTGTACTGTGACTCGGGTAAGTAACTTTTATCTTGTTGTTCGTCTGGAAATAATAAAGTCATGAGGTTGCAGAGCATACTTTAGGTTAGAAGAATGGGACTTGAAATCATTTAACTTATTTTCACATTTTTCTAAACGGTTTTTACACTTTGTCCTTCAATGCAGATAGTGCTGCTCCTTCTGGTCACCTTAGCCACCTGGGGTTAGTATTAGACATATCTATATACTGTACTAAAAGGAGCTTCAAATGTCGTAAATTAGGTCCTTTGGGGGTGCTTGAAGATGTCAAAATGACCTCTCCAAAATATGTGGCTAGCCACTGATGGGGTAGTGTTGCTATAGCCTACCAAGCAGCATGGATTTTTATTTTTATTTTTTTTTATTTTTGTTTTTTTTAAACAATCATGCAAAATAATCTTGGACACTATATATAGTTGAGATCATCCATCTATCCATCCATCCATTTTCACGATTTTATCCCAGCTGCCTCCGTGCAGTAGGCGAGGTACACCCCGAACTGATTGCCAGCCAATTGCAGGGCACACATAGTTGAACAGGCGGCCCGGTAGTCCAGTGGTTAGCACGTCGGCTTCACAGTGCTGAGGTACCGGGTTCGATTCCAGCTCCGGCTTCCCTGTGTGGAGTTTGCATGTTCTCCCCGGGCCTGCGTGGGTTTTCTCCGGGTACTCCGGTTTCCTCCCACATTCCAAAAACATGCATTGCAGGCTGATTGAACACTCTAAATTGTCCCTAGGTGTGAGTGTGGGCGTGGATGGTTGTTCGTCTCTGTGTGCCCTGCGATTGGCTGGCAACTGATTCAGGGTGTCCCCCGCCTACTGCCCGAAGACGGCTGGGATAGGCTCCAGCACCCCCCGCGACCCTAGTGAGGATCAAGCGGTTCGGAAAATGGATGGATGGATGGATGGACATAGTTGAACAACCATCCGCGCTCACACCGAGGGACAATTTCGAGTGTTAACCTGCCATGCATGTTTTTGGAATGTGGGAGGAAACCAGAAATCCCGGAGAAATCCCACGCAGGCACGGGGAGAACATGCACACTCCACACAGGAAGGCTGGAGCCTGAATCGAACCCTGCGCCTCTGCGCTGTGAGGCCGACGCACAAACCTCTCGACCACCAGGCCACCAGTTTGATCTAATTTAGCCCAAAATGTCATTGTGGTGGTTTTGTCTGATGTGTATCCCAACTAATTGAATTGTTGATTCACAAAAAAGTAGATTCAATATAAATTACATTGAGTTAAAAAAAAAAAAAAACTAGTTATTGGAAGAAATCAAGCACTGCAACCTCACAGTATTTGTTCCGTCAAAAGTTCCATTGCTCATTCTTCGATTTTGTACTCCGTGTGGCTTACTGATACACACTCCCCATTACCATACAGAAAGGCACAACCGCTGTAATCCAATAACTTGCAAATACTGGACAGTAGCATTGGCGATCTCATCGGGGTGACAATTTGCCTGCATTGT
The DNA here is from genome assembly GCA_018466805.1 of Hippocampus abdominalis. Classification (NCBI taxonomy): domain Eukaryota; kingdom Metazoa; phylum Chordata; class Actinopteri; order Syngnathiformes; family Syngnathidae; genus Hippocampus; species Hippocampus abdominalis. Next base: position 18,639,775 of record CM031706.1, on the reverse strand, counting down.
GAACAAGGCCTGTGAGGTGTAGCGTAACACAAACAATGTCACTGATGGAGAGTACAAAGGATTTCCCTTCTGAGAATTCATGTTAGATTTGATTCTTTTTTTTTTTTAGCTTGAGCACTTGTACAGATGCTGAACTTTGCCCAGCCACTGCCCCCTACCCTACTCACCAAACCCATCGAGTGAATTGTGCTCCTCCATGTGTTTTAATTTCACATCATTTTACTGATTCTTAATTTGCCGATTCTTATTGTTCACCTCTGTTCACGGTCTCACAAAAAACGGTCAGTCAGAAAAGGAACCTCATCAAAGCTGCCGGTTATTCATCAGCGCTTCTTAAAAATGACACATAAAATAAGTATTTGATCATTCACTTCATATCATATTCCTTTTTTGGGATGTGATCTAACATCCTAATACTATATCTTAAGATACAGTTTGGCATGTGTGTTTCGACAAACACTCACACTTGTATGTAGACTGGTATACACGCCGGTTCGGTATCCGCATTGCTGTATACATGTAAAGGGTCTGTCTTTCGAGTGAATTTGTCGGCACAACATCAATGGCGTTTAAGTCAAGACAAAGTCACGTTGCTTCCACTTCAACGCCTGTAGATCTCCAAGGTCAGCATGGGCATGCCGGATCACATGACTGTCTCCCCGCCAACCTCATCCCACCTTCGATCCCTTTGCCCTTTTGGGGAGCTCCCCTCCCTCTCACCATTCGGGGTGAGACGGAGCTGATGGATGGGAAGTGACAACATGTGACCCTGTCCTCAACTCTTGAATTTGTCACCGTTCCACCAACAGGGGCGCGCCATCAGCTCAGCTGGAATCCACTCGGCACACAGACACACAACAATACCACTCTGCTCGGGAGGCACGCCAACTTTTTGCTGCTCTCATAAGGACCAGTGCCAAATGAAAAAAAAAGGTGTATCTTGATGTTGGCATACATTCCATAGGAAATGTTTTTTTAACGTGATCAAGTCAGGACGCTGGAATTATTTTCACCCTTTTCTTTTCCTCAGAGCAGCCAAAGGTGCATAGTTTTCAACAATTTAACCCATGTGGACAGACACATGGGCAAAACTGCTGGTACCCATTGAAGAAAGAAAATCCCACAATGGCAGCCGAAAAGAATTAAAAGTGTTGAGCCTAAAATGTGCCTGTTTGCATATTGACAAGCTAAAAATGTATGACTAACTACATTGACTAAATACGATAATGTATCACTTTTGTTGTACATGTATGTATTTTGACTTGTTCTTTATTTAACTTCATTTTACTCTTCAGCAATGAGGACATGGCAAGTGAAAATAGGTCCTCAATTGCCTTACCTGGATAAGGAAACGTCATATACAAATGACCATGTGTCCACATTACAGATGTTGAAATAGAAAAGGGATCAAGTCAAGCAAGTTTTATTTTTCTTGGGGTGATGTTTGTACAGTACATACTCATGCAAATAAAACAGTGCAATTCACCACGGATACAATATATTTACAACAAAAATGTGACTGTCTATTGTAATTTGTTTTAAAATATGGATTTCCCCCCCCATATATATGTACGTTTCACAAAGGGTGTCATTTTCAATTTGATATGTTGTATGGGTTATATGTAGACAATTACAAGTAGTGTGGTTCCCACAGACATGTATGCCAAGTTGCCACCAAATTATGACCATTACAATATTAACGGCATTTATTGCGTAGTGAGAAAAAAAAAATGGATTGATGTAAAAATAAGAAATTTGTCCTTAGTGTAAAAAGCAGTTAGTAAATGAATTTATTGAATCTGCTTTGATTAAAAAAAATATTTGGATAACATTCCATGTGCCTTTTTTCCAATCATATTTGATATTTGATAGGAATAACTATGATCCCTATGAATGTGAATGAAGATGAAAAATGAATAATGTACAATATAACTGTTTTCATATTTTACACACACACACACTATATATATACAGATTATATGTGTATATATATATATTATATACACACACAGTATGTTCGCACACGCGCACACACACACACACACACACACACAGTGTCCCCCAAAAGTTGAAAAAAATTCAAATTTCTTTCAATAATTATGTTATGGATGAATTAGGTATAAAATAATTACAAGTAGCATTATTAAAATTCATTTGAAAAAAAAGTGACATCCATTCTGGTCCACACTCTGCTGACAATGTGAAGCAATCTAATCGCACACATCACAAAAAAGTCCCTTGTTATTTGCTCTTCAATTTCATTTGCATACTTCCAGTAACATTTTAAAATCTATTTCATTTCTCCAAAGGCTAGTCTGGCTGCCATCCTTAATTACAGTGGGTTTTCATTTGGAAAATGAAAAAAAAAAAGAAACATACAGCTGATAAAATGTGGATACATTTTTATGGTTATCCGCCACATCAAATATTCTGACTTTCAAATTTCTTAATTATATTCAATTCTGAGTGACATTCTTAAAGACATTTGTTTTGTTTTTTTACTTAAAGTCTGGCGCAGTTTGTGTAGAACTGCATTACTGAAAATGGAAGCTATTTCTCATATTCTTTTTTTCAGAATATGCAGTTTAATAATAATGAACTGCATATTTTAATTGTGTTGTTTGCTAAATTGTAAAAATGAGCTGCCAAAAAGCATGTATTTAAATATCTCTATATTTTTAAAGTAGCATGTAGTCATAATTTCTCTGATAATTTGGACAATTAGGATGAGATTTGAGCACAATAATGTCTTTTCGCTGCCTTGAGACTGTTCTAAAGAAATCAAACAATGGCTTTTCAAGAAATAGATGAATCGTCAGTGAAATGAAACACATTTTAAAAATTATAGTGTCTCTAGTTGAACAGACAAGCCTCAACTTAAAGGAGTTTCTCAAAGGAGACAGTTCCTAACTAGAACAATTTACAGTAGCACCAAAATGCTTCAACCAACAAAAAATGAGTCAAGATTTGCAACAAATGTGAAATGTTTATACCATTTCATACTTTATTGTCTCTGTGTTTACCCGGGTGTTACTATCATCACTGTTAAATGAATGATAAATCATGAAATGAATGCTGTCAACAGAATTATATTCATATTATATAAGTTTATTAATAGCGGATCATTTCAACCATGGGAAATTAGTCATACATCTCTCTGCGTGCATCCAACCACACCAAGGCTGCACTTTATTTAATGAATAATGTATTATATATTCTGTATCATATGTCACTTTGTTTTAGCCTGGTTATATGAGAGATTGAGTAACTGCCCCGGCAGTTTTCAATGTTGTAGACGTTTGCTATATGCACGTTCTGAACTGCTGCAGTTTAATATCAGTTAAAAAGTGGGTACGATTTAAAAAATTAAACTTTAGGTCCTCATAATTTTTTATTATTATTTTTGTTATTATTATTAGTATTATTGTTGTTGTTATTATTATGTGTATTATTATTGTTGTTGTTGTAGTTCTTAATGGTAATAACAATATATAATGTTGTGATTGCTTGACTGCACAATGCTTAAATTAAGTTGTCTATCCATTTAACTGACTTGCAATTGTTATATCTATTGTAATAAATGTTGTTCCTAAAATCAAATAGCCTAATAATATTTATCCCAGGCACAGTAAGAGCTCTATACAAAGTATGTTTTTTTTTTGCTGTTGTAACTCTAAGCAGATACTTCAAATTCAATTGGACAAATGGTATTTATTTATTTATTTATTTTAAATCACTTGTTTGAAAAATGCATATTTACTGTGTGCGGGACACATTAAATTAACGGGGTTATTCACAGTTGTGGATGCTGGCCCAGTCCTTTGGCTCCGTATGGCCTTAATTCCTTCTGTCAGGCAGTAATCAGGTCTGTTTCACTTAACGGGCCATTAGTTTTAAGAGCAAATTTGCTCTTGGCAATTGACAAATAATGTGTGCGCTTGGGAAGCGCAGGAGGAGCCGGTTGAAGGTGTCTCCATATCCCAAACCTGACCTGGCAGGACTTGGAACGAGGGATGGCGATTGTGAAAAACGATAAAGTGGAGGGTAAGAATAGCAGGCTCGTGCACATCGGATGCACTGGAGCAAAAATGAGGCTGACAGGTCATCGAGTGCCCTGAAGATGTTTCCATTTTAGCTCCATTCAAATCAGCAATTTCTGCCCTCTACATGAACCCGCTTGTCTTTACCACACAGAGTGGGGGGGGGGGGGGGGGGGGGGGGGAGTCCAAAGAAACCAACCTTTAGAATAAATAAATAAATAAACTAATAAATAAATACCTCGCCCCCTGTGTCTACAGAAAGTCTATACGTCCCGACTTCACCTTTCAAATTCTAAATCAGGCATGCAGAGGTCACTCACTAAAAATCTGTTCCCTAAGGAGAATAAAGGCTCTTTTCAGATGAGCCACTGCAGAAGATAGTGGGGTCATAATAATCACCGTAGTAGTAATAATCATCCAGTGGGCCAAATATTCCACACACGGCAAGAAGTATAATCCCACCGATTCCCAGTTTGAACCTAAATCTCTCAGGTGAGGACAGCTTTTTGCGAGTTGGTATTTTCCATCCAGCCAGCCGTGTATGTTTGGCCTGGAGGAGTGGATCGCATGGAGTTTGGCCAAACTCCACTCGTTAGCTTAATAGATTAAGACACGGGCAGCATTTGCTTTCATCTCTCACAGGGCGCACTGACACAAATGATTCTTGTTCTCTTCTCTGCGCTCGCTATTCACCATTTATGCATGCCTCTTTTACATCCATTCTGAACACGCAAAGGCCCAGAAAAATAATAATTATGGGTTAGAATGTGATTAATGTAATTGAAAAAGACATAAGTGTCAAAAAGTTTTCCATAATGGACTATGGATGTACAGTGTGTGTGTGTGTGTATATATATATATATATATACATATCATTTTCATGTATCCATCGAACAAATGTGAGACCATCCGTGTTTGACAGCTTAAGCTTTGCTGTTTTTGTGAGCTTTTCAGTCCCTTGCCCAATTGACATTAGAGCAATGTTGCGAAATTGTCGCCTGGCAAGAAATTTTCTTCACTGCATTTTAAGCTAGCCGTAGTTAGGATCTGTTCTTGAAACCACAGGGTGGAAAACCTGCCGCTACCACCACTGATGAAGAACAACAAAAACTTAGAGCAGGTGAAACACAAACTCGGGGCAGCACTGGTCAAATGCTGACATATATTTTACACTGCTCAAAATAAACAGTTTTGCTAATCAGTGACTTCATTTGGTTAGTGGCACCTTTCTAATTTTGAGAAGCCTAAAGCAAAGTTTTCAGGAAACAAAAAATATTACAAGAGGACAAATGAAGAAATGTTTTTCTTTTTTGGATAATCAACTTTTTTGTTATGATTGTTGAATTCACATTGTGTACTGTATAGCCGCAAACTGTATTTTCTTCTTGAGAAAAATTTTCAATGGAACAATTTCAAACCCTAATATAATTACATTTTAAAGTTAGTACTGCATTTCTGAATGGGTTGAATGGTCTTTTAACAAAGTTAAATTGATTAAAAAAAAGGTAACATCTACTGTAAAATACTTTTGTGAACATTTATAGACAGACTATTGATATTATAAATAATGAATTGGACATTTATTTATTGGTTGATAAATTGATTAATTCCCTTTCAAGATTTTATGCCACTGACATACACCGTCACAAAATTTAAATCATTTCTGTGTTTTGGTTTTATTTAGCAAGTATGATTTTCGATGTTCTCTCTCTTTAAAAGTTGGATCCGCTTCGCTTTGACACGGTTCCAGCAGATTTCTGTGATGAGTGTACTCAATCACCAAATCACTTAATTCCAGTCTTAAACAATTACAAAGTACGTGTCAAAATTAGTTTAGCTGAGCATTACTTTGCCGACTTTTCTTGTTTCCCTTTTGTGAGAATCATACTTGTCACTTGTATTTTATTCGCCACCAAGGAGGTTATGATTACTGACTCGGGAACAAATCCACCGCTAGTAACCAGTGTAAGATCTTTGCTAGCTAGCTAGCTGGTGTGCCATCAATAGGACCGAGCTTGCCTCGACCTCCGACTACTTCCATGCAGGTGACGTGACCGCATCCAGTCCCTTGAAGCCTTTTGGGACCATCTCGGCAGTTCAATTATTGGAAAAAAAATTATGTCTTCAGTTTTTGCTATTTCATGTGTTTGGATGAAGCACAACATGCACATTTTGATTCACAAACTAAGATGCAAAATGCTTTTTTGGGGCCTTGATAAAATATATATATATATATTTATATCACAAACATAATTTTGAACAGCTGACTGAATGACGTGAAGTGTAATTTTAAAGAGGAAATATCATGAAATATTCTTTTGTACACTTGGGTCTCTTGTTTGATGTTTGCACGTTGGTCTGAGGCAGGTTTAGTGAGAAAAGCTGTGACACAGAAGGTGAAATACTTTCAGTTTTGATCCGAATGAGGAGGCACGGTCTGGTTTGTGTACATTTCCTGTGTTTGGACATCAGCAATATGTGCTCAATGAATCCCATTTTGCTTTATGTTTTTCTTCAGAGTGCTCAGTGCGCCTCAGGCCGAACTCTACTTTGCAGAAGATTTCTCCCCCCCGGCCCCATCTTAGCCGAAACCCACATCCTCCACCCCATAAGTGACAGCCCCCCTCTCTTTCAACCGCAGACAAGGCATTTGCACCGCTGAGGAGAATGTGAGCTAATGAAAGTGTAAAGCCTGTGTTCACTAGAGTATAAAATTCACATTTGGCTGAGACCGGCTCTGCAATCTGATATTATGAGCTCCGGTGTGGATAGAGCAAGGGCCGAAATAGCACTGAAAAAAAGACTAAGCAGGACAAAACACTCAATCTGAGTGAGTTTGTGTCAAACCAGTATTGACAACATGGTTGTATTTGTTTTTCCTTTTATTTATTTGAAGATAGAACGATTCAAACCTCTGTAGATATTTTAACATCGTGAAACAGTGGATCAAAGTCTGGTTGTAGCAAAAGCCCCACTGATGTGACTCACAAAGGAGAGATGGCGAGAGAGGAGCAAACTGTAAGGTACTGTGTTCCGCCATCTTGTTTGTTGTGTAGGAGGAGCAACTGCTTGCTCTTTTGAAGGAAGAGAAACAAGCAAGCCATGGAAAAGTGAGGACGATTTTTGGGACTATGTGACAATGACAGCGTTGAAGGCGATTGAGCCACAATTACAAAAAACATAACTTAAGCGCCAGTAAATTGAATTTCCATCTTTTGGTCATCGCCACGTTTAGATACTCTTGTTGTTCTTGAAGCAGTTCTTTGTAATTTATTAATGTAAAGAATACTGCAGTTGGAAAATATTTAAAGTACAGAGCAGAATAAATCAACGAGAGGCAGAAAAGGCGGTTCTTTTTCCTGAAACAGTAGCTCTACTTCATCGAGGTCAAAAGTTCATGCGGCATTAGAACTGGTTGACCTATTTCTTCACAAAAAAACTTCTATACTATCGTTTCTCAGTTTCACCTCCAGCCTCTTGTCTATTCACATTCATCACATTACTCACTCAACTTTTTCGGTGGTGGAATACCGCGAATGTCTTTTAACTAAATAAATAGCTTCTCGAATAAATAATTAGCATTTATTCAGTCGACTGCTGTCACCAATAATATGGCTAACCAAACTCCAGACCAAAGGCCTTAATTTACTTACGCCAAATAGCTTTTTGGGGAGCCATTTATCGTATATATACTCATTTTTGTTAGTGTTGAAAAAAAAGGAAGCACGAGCAGATTTCATACGGTTATTGTCGCTATAAATTACATTTGCCGTGGGTAATTTTTCTAAGAGGCTAACAATATCTAGCTTCTGACCCTAGCGACATAGAATGTGTTTCTTTTTATATGAGTCCAGAAAATAGGCAGAACAATTACTGAAAACTATTTTAACATGATCTCCCATTCACACAAATGACCATACAAAAATTAAGTCGTCAATAAATACCTTTATAAAAACACTTCTACTCTTCCAGACAATAAACTGTGTGAATATCTTAAGCTATGCTTATGGCATAAGATGTGTACCGTGTCACTGATTTTGTTGTGCTGAGTTATGCTGTGAGCGCAGTGAGACTTCATCAAAGTCTTTAGAATCAAGATCAACAAAAAGTGCTTTATCTGGTCATTTCGCAGGCAAAAATGTATTTTTGACATGTGGGAAAGCGCAGTTCATTGATTTTGTTGCTATTAGGCCATCGTTCTTCATCGCCTTCATCAACCGTTTTCTTTCGACCATTCGCTCCAAAGTTTCCCAATTAGTTCTTCTGCCATAGCAGAACAGGATCCTTGTGCAGGAAGTGTCCCGAAGAGCCAACATGGCAATTATCATCAAGCAAGATCAGAAATTACAGCCATATGATTGCGGACTCTCAGCTTTCGTGCAGTTTGGGGTCGTACTTCCTGTTAAATGGGAGTCTACTGACTCTTGGTCTTCCTCTCAATACTTTCTGTTTGCACGGGCTCAGCTGTATATACTCTACCATACGCAGATGAAGAGAGAGGCATCTGGGTGTATCGAGGCCAATGTGTGTCAGTAGCCCCTCAGCTATAGGATGTTACGATAACGAGATTGACACTCTCTTCTCTCCTTCTGGTTCATCTGTGTGACTCTAGCATCGCTGATATGTCTTCTTACCACCAAAACAGTTTTTCTGTCGATGATTTTGCTCATTTATGTAGTCATATGAGCGTCACAAAGCAGTAAAAAAAAAAAACTAACAAAACTAAACTAAAATCATCATTTTAAATTTACATAGGAGACATGCATTTTAAATAAAGTCGTGAAGTCATTATGCTTGAATTTACAGTTATTCAACTTCAATTATTTTTTATTTTCTTAATTTAATTTAATTTGTGCGCATACACACAAACGAACGTACGCGCACACACACACAAACACACACACACGTGGAAGGGTAAACTAGGGTCTGAAAATGGCTTGCACTGAATGCGTTTTCAACTCCGCATGTCAGGGCTTTAAAATTGCTGAATGGAAAATAAATTTTAAACAAAACATTCATTTTTATCAAATTTTCAAATAGTGTTTTTTTTCATTACATTAACTATGTTTAGTGCATTTCTATATGTCATTTATTATAACAATTATATATACAATTAAATTATATTATTAAAATCACAAACGATTAAAAAAACCACAATACAGTGAAAATTGCAATGCTATTTAAAAATAAAAGGATGTGTTTTTCAGTCACATTTTCCAACATGTTTTAAGCATTTAAACCTGATGTAAAAATATTAATATCAGCATTATTTCTTCTTTACATTATGTTTTGACTGTATTTTTGGTTTTGAATTTGTACAATGTGCTGACAAAAATCAATTTCTGAAACGTTTTGCAAAAAAGAACAAAAGCAGGGCAAAGCTTCAATCACAACATTTGTCTCGGATTGGTTTCCTGACATTTCCAAGCCAAGATTTTAACCCATTCATGCACAAATAATGATAACCTACATCAGAATTTTTTTCCTCAAATGTTTTTATTAGTCCGTAGGCGTTTTAACAAAAATGGCTGTGGTTGGCAACACATTGTAGTGGTTGAGGCACAACTGTGACATTAAAATTAATTCATATAAGAGAAAACAACATTTGATATGCTGTCCACTGTAGTAACCGCTGTCCCTCAAAGGGTTAAAGCTTTATATTTATATTCCGACATATTGTCTCTTTCACATTGACAATCTGGTGACCAAGCTAAAAACTGTCCGCACTTTTAATTTTTATAGGTTGTACTTAAACTTTTAATCCCTTTCAATCAAATATTTATCGCCAGGGAAAAAAAAAAAAAAAAAAAAGTAGTGTTCTACATATAAAATGAATTCGGCAAAGGAGTGCTTTTCTGTCTGAGTGGAAATGTTCTTGGTGTTTTTTTTTTTTTTTTTTGGAGTAGGTGAGCGTTGCTGGTCACAGAGAGGTTATCGAGAGAATGAGAGGGAAAGACGCGTTCAACAGAACTCAGAAGTCGTGAAAAATATCACACTCGGCATTCAAAGCAGACAGAATAAGCGTCACACCCAATGCATACAAATCAAATTCACTGCTCGTTTATTTTTGCATCACTGCAGCACAGGGACTTTTTTTCTTTTTTTTTTTCCGGCAGAGTAGAAGGAACTTTTGGAAAAACGGTTATTGGTTGTCACCGTGGCATGTACATGTATCGCATTTCAAGCCAAAGAACTTCTCTAACATTTCCTTTGTAGTTAAAATTCCACAGATAAATTGTAGTGTCAAAAAAATATGGTTCCACATGCTCCTTTGAAAAATGCTGTGCTTTTACACGTGGACTTATTTCCAGAGGCTCTTGACCTTGTACAGAGCAGAAGAAAGTAAAAAAGATTCATTGTGGCGGGGGAAGCTTTCATCCAACAAATTTGTATTCTCTCCATTATTCCTTTTAATTTATAAATTAAAATGTATTTATGTAGTTATTTCTTTTTATCAAATCAGAGTTACATTATGTGATGTTTGAGTTTTATTGATTAGTTTTTGATAATCACCCAGAAATGTTGCATTTTTATAACATTTACATTCATTTCATTGACTCCTATTTATTAAAACAAATAGTTAAAATGTGAATAATTTAACTCGGTCATAAAATGTTATCCCAAAATAGAGTCGTTTGAATTAGTAACCCCAAAATAATCATCTAACGAGTGTGTGTATTTGCAATTACCCGGCAAAACTGCTGATTAAGAGACCGCGGTGGGCCCTTCGCGTCAGTTGAAACCACTTGATTTGAGTTGTTATGAAAGCAAAGTTTTGGTATTTCATTCATGTTGTGACATGCAAACGGTGTCTTTGGAGAAGAATGATGACAGTCAATTAGACCGATATCCGTGGGTGTGTGGCCTCGCCGGAGGTATTTTTTGTTGCCCGGGTTCAGCTTGCGGTTTTCTACTGATGGCCACTTTGTCCTGTAGGCGGCCCACTTGCTCCACGTTACCTCAAACCAAGGCCTCACTCACCGCTGCTTTCAGCATAACACAAATGTGACACTTACGCACACAGACGAGCTGACCGAGCACTCACCTCTCTCTAAACACTTTATTTATTCCCGCTCATGGATCAAAGTGCTGTTGGGGTTAACCTACATAGCAGCTTGGTGCTGCGCCGACCTCGTCAACCCAGCTTGATACAGATATGATGAAGGCTTAGAATGGATGGTAAATGAAGTACCACTCAGCCCCATTGACTGAGTCCATTAATGACATAGCGCAAAGACCCTTGATTGATAGTATTGAGTTGAGCCACTGAAGCAGAATGTGCCACATTGAACGACTTGCTTGTCTAATCAAAACTATATTGTTTCCGTCGTGGAGGGATGTAAGGATGACCAATTTATAATCATCAATGTACCTTTTTTTCTAACACAAAGTAGTTCACAGCTCGAAAGTTGTGATGTGATCAGATTCTTAGTATGACTTAGATTTACTTATTTAAAATGCAAGAAACTAATTGCAAAAATGCCCATATTTTGGCTTAAATTCACCAAAAAATTAATGTCTCATTATCACAAATGAAATACAGTATGTACTGGCTATACTATAACATCACCATCTGGGTTCGAAATACAAAGAAAAAATAATTTTATAAAGCACGACATTTGAGAGTTATGTATTTTAGCATTGGGTACACTCAGGACTGAGCTCTCTCTCTCTCTCTCGATATGGATATATATATATATATATATATATCTCCACGTACACACATACACAACCCATTCTTCACTCCGTCTTGAGTAATTTTACACACACAAAATCTAAGCTGAGTACATTTCACCCATGTCCATGTGTATGTTCTCAGCAGTGCCTGAACGGTTTCAAAGACGGAATTCGACTAAACATTTCGATAAGATCTGTCACATTTTGAAAATCGATTTTCCATGAATACTGAATTCATAATGTTTTCTGACAGTGTATGCAGTATGCACTGTGAGTCCGATATACACTCAAACACATCCACGCGCACTGACACACACACACACACACACATACATATATTATATTTTAATATATAGATAGATATATATTATAATATATATATATATGTATATATATTATATTTTAATATATAGATATATATATATTATAATATATATCTATATATATACGCAAAACTAATATCACGCAAGCAATTTTGAACAGCGCGCTGAATGTTGTTAAATGTTGAAAAACCGAGGAAATATTAATATCATGTTGACTCCTGTCTCCTGCACAAAGTGTCTCTCTGCATTGTACATCTATCAAATAAAATGTGGCTAAATGTCACGAATACGCCATCGTGAGTAACCTAATATAGACACTATCCTTATAAATACACACACACACACACACACACACGTATACACTTTATATATATATATATATATATATATATATATAAAATTCCCCACCCATACTGGTTCTCCGGGTGTTGGTTTCCCCATTCAAAACTATGCATGCTTTATAACTAAAGATTCAAAATTGTTCATAGTTGTGAATGTGAGTGTAAATGTTTGTTTGACAATAATTGTATGCGCCAGATGACTGGCGATCAGTCCCGGGTGTACCCTCGGCTTCCCTGTGCGCCTGAAAAGAATATGAGGTAGAAAATAGATGATTACGTTTCGTGCAGGGTTTTGGGTCAAATAGTATTTGAAATCAGTTACATAACGTCAAAAAAGCTGATAAAATCACACTGTAACATATCTGACCGGTTGAGTTATTGCTCTGCAGTGCGTGCTTGATATTATTACCGGGTGAAAGATTTCCAGTCTGTTCCAGATGTGGTGCATCAGTCTCCGAAGTATTAATGATGCATTTGAATGCTTTGGGGAGGTATACAATATTATAATTTACTTGGTCCTGTTTTTACTTCACAAGTTCTAGCTTCAGGTGGTGTGTGGTGGGAAATTGCACATGTTGAACCACAGGGAGAAAGCGGCACTGTCCGAGAAAAAAATTCCTCAAGACTTCACTTAATGAAACATCGGTACGTCAGACAGCGAAGTTCGATATTTGCTTCGTGACGCCATTTAACTTGAGAGGCTGGAACATAGCTGCAGGGAGCGTTTGAAGTAAACAGCCCTCATTTGGCCACTTTCATTCGCCAATGCCGCAATGGCCGCCATGATGAACTCCACATGAACTCACTCGGATCTTTATGAGATGAGAAGATCAGGCCATCGGATTGGATGAGGCCAATGCTCCAAATTGACTAAATCCAGGTTTGAACAGACCCTTCAGAGCCTTCAACCGCTATACTGTTGAAGGCTTGTTAAGGATTTGTAAGGAAAAAAAAATGTGTGTGTGTGTGTGTGTGTGTGTGTGTGTGTGTGTGTGTGTGTGTGTGTATGTATGTATATATATATATATATATATATATATACACACACAAACACACAATTCCTATAAATAATGCAGTACATATATGTAACTGCTACTTATTGTCATATATTACTTCAGGTCAGCGCGCCCTATGATTGACCCTTTGTGTCGTGGATTAAAACACAAACAACTGATCCGAAAAACCTCCTGACCTCCCATCAAATCAACAGACCGGTCTGGGTTCATGTAGAGTTGAATGACGGCGATGCAGATTTGAGATTGGAGGTGCCAATGATGTGGCAGAGACGGCAACAGCCTACGTCCATGGAGCTCCCCTCCTCCTGCCACACTAACCCTTGCCTGAACTCATGACGCGTCTTGTCTCCCCGTCCTCAAACTGCAACACACACATTTGAAAAATCGGGAAAGGCTTTGTCACATGCAAATGGCATTGCGCCGTTGGGCTTGGTCCATCAGTCGCCATAGCGAGCTACTCGTATGACCTGTACAAATGCATCAAAAATTAAAATACATTTTTACATATGGTACTATATTAGGACTGAACTGATCACTCAGTGGAAACGGCAATGTGGCGCTCAATTCCCAATAAGTGACATTGATCATTTTTGTCCGTCTCGCAACCAGTGCAGGGTGAGTCGGCGCCAAGTTTTTGTTTCTTTGCATGGGTGATCCCTCTTTTGTCCTTTCGTACCACTGCTTATTATTCAGACACAGAGCCCCCTTTATTATATTTAAAAGTACACTTTCCTTGTTCCCCTGAGTGAGCGTGTATTTGTCATTTTTCATTTGTGCGTCAGGCTGCAGTTTGCAGCTCCGGCCAGAGTTGATGGTGGCACAACAACCTCACAGTTGAGTGACTCTGTTGATTAGGCTTTTTAGGTCTGTTTCTCTTAAGCGGGATTTAGCACAAGGCAACAGCTGGCACAAGTTTATGGATTGCAGCCATTGGTGAGATGGGAGAAAAGGAGGGGTTTAAAAAGCAGATTTCCCCCTTAATTTTCTCCTCAGATAATCCCGCTGCCTGCTCTTGAATGAGGCATGCAAGCAACTTGTATTTGTGATTTACAGCGCGGATTGAAGAAAAATAATAGCAGTGGGCTGGGATAAAGCCCTCACAAATGACACTGTTAAATAGATAATGTTGTGGTTCAACTGTTTTCTATTTTAGATAATGAATACATCTGGAAAACATAAGGCCAGAATCATCAAAATAACAGAACAAGCTCTCACTCTTTAGTTTTTGTCTCCACGGACTCACTTTTCCAAAAAAAAAAAAAAAAAAAAAAAAAAAGTGAAAGATACTCTTCACAACTTTTAAGCCCAAACATTGTTTTTCTTTTTCTTTCTTTAATCTGCAAAGCTGCTCACAATTGATTTTTTTTAGGATACTATTCAGCTGCAGGTTCGTTTTGGATACCTCTTGCAAGTTGGCTACATAACTACCAGCAGGATTTTAAAATAAATAAATAAATACACAAATATGGAGAAAGAAGCCTGCATTGGCATATGAGGCCTAAATTGTCAGTGCGTCAGAAAAAAAAATGACAACTGAGCAAATGAAAATAGTATTACAAATCATGCGTGTTTTATGTTGTTTGGTCATACAAAGTAGATGTTAAACCAAATTACGCAAATAATAAAGGAGTCAAAATCTGTTTTTTTGAAACTGATGATATTAAGAACTGGAATATACTGTAGAGACACACACAGACACACACACACACTTATCTTAAAGGGATTTATTTATCAGTAAAATATTCACTAAATTACCCAAGACCTTTCTCTATCTAGGTATAATTCTTGGGCAATTAAATATATATATATATATATATACACGACAATGTTTATCACTTGGAGATGACATTTTTGGAAGTCAGACTCAATTTGGGTTACAGGTGGGGTTGGGTGGATTCATTGTATTTACTTCTCTTTGCTTTTAGTTTATTTTCAGCTCTTCATTTTACATTTTATGTCTGTTATTTTTGTTTTTGAATAATTTCACTCCATTACATCTGTCCGTCTCTTTTGTTGAATGAATTTATATGGATTGTATTGTTCAATTTTAGTTGAGCTATTCTCAGTATTTCCGCGTTGGGAGTTGCGGTGGGCCGTGGTTGTGCCTCATGGGGCCCCCGCTTGCTGTGCGAGCTGCAGGCTCCTGCTTGCACCATTGTAATGGCGGCTCCAAGCTCATGGCCTGTGGCAAGCCAACTGGTCCTGCTGACTGTTGAGTTGGTGTTTTCCCCAACTTCAGCTCCTTAAATCATGACTCCATTATTATTATTATCATCATTTTTTTTAAGGGGAGTTGATTTGTAGTTATGCGAAGCACTTGGAGTTACATTTTTTTAATAAATGAAAAACGCTACATAAATAAAGGTTGATTGAGATATAGTATAGACAAAGAAATCCATCACACTCACATTTACACCAAAGGGCAATTTAAATCCTGTCTGAGACAATGACATCTCACCACTCAGCACCTTTATTTATTTATTTAATTAATAAACTCAGTGACACAGTATTCCGGTTTGGAGATTTTATAAAATAAAAAAAATAAAATGAATACAACCTTAAACTAATGGTGCAATGCTGTGACCTGGTTGCTCCTAAACTTTTCACAGTCCCGCACCCCTTCCGACATGTGATCCCCAGCCATGCGCTCCTACTGTCATTCTTTTTTTTTTTTTTTTTAACTCTGCCTTCCAACTTATTTTATGAAACTTTAGCAAATTCGTAAGTCATGAAATACCAACATCATATGTGACTGCACGTTAAACTGAACTTGTTTTACTGGAAAAAAAAACAAAAAACATTTGCAACCATTACAAATATAGCCTCCATTTGTTCCATCTCTATCCCTTTTACAGTTCTGTGCATTTGTACTTCCAAATTCCACACCATTACTTATATATCAATAATTTATCATTGCAATCAGACAAACTGAACATTTTTAGTTGTGTTTTTACAATTGTATTTTTAGCAAGCTTTTATTTTTCACTTTGTTTCCTCCATAGAAACCAGCACGATGACTAGCTTTTAGAGGAACGTGAATAGCACCAACTGCTTCGAGGCATGTCCTTCCATTTTCCAACACATACGGTCTCACTACAGACAGACGCTTTTCCCTGCAAATGTATTCTATTTTTCCATCTGCTTCTGTTATTGCAGCTCTCTGCAGCTAACAACTAAAATGTAAAATGGACGCATCGCAACGATCTCAGTATTAATACTTAATATGCCAAAGCATCTCTCATCCGCCCTTTTAAACGGTTCGAAAGGCTTCAAAATGGAATGTTTTTTTTTTAATCTTGGTACTTAAACTGAACCCAGTCATGCTACGAATAGATCAGTTTTGTACATATCCAAAAGATGACCACATTTTTTTTTCCTCCATGAGGCAGAAAATACAAAGCAATACAAATCATGGGACTCGATCAGTGGCGTCGCTTGGCTGTGTTCCACACGGGTTTTGAGGTCAAAGGGGCCTGACACTGCACTGCAGAGGACAGAAAAAAGCTGAAAAAATGTGAGCAAGGAAAAGACCATGACAGTGATCCCAATTGCAATAGCTGCCTTGTTTTATTGCCATCCATTCCCACCCTTTCCCCTAGACCCGATACAAACATTCATTCATTCATTCATTCATCTTCCGAACCGCTTGATCCTCACTAGGGTCGCGGGGGGTGCTGGAGCCTATCCCAGCTGTCTTCGGGCAGTAGGCGGGGGACACCCTGAACCGGTTGCCAGCCAATCGCAGGGCACACAGAAGCGAACATTCGCTCTCACACTCACACCTAGGGACAATTTGGAGTGTTCAATCAGCCTGCCATGCATGTTTTTGGAATGTGGGAGGAAACCGGAGTACCCGGAGAAAACCCACGCAGGCCCGGGGAGAACATGCAAACTCCACACAGGGAGGCCGGAGCTGGAATCGAACCCGGTACCTCTGCACTGTGAAGTCGACGTGCTAACCACTGGACTACCGGGCCGCCCCGATACAAACAGGAAAATCAAATTAATAAACTAAGACAAAAAAAACCCAGACAAAACTGTTTATAACTCTCAGTAGGAATGTCGAAGACACATGAAAGAAATGCCTAAATGTAAGACCTACATTTCATATAGTGACAATTCCCATCTTAATTCAAAAGGAAGTTTGCAATTCCCCCTTTCAAGTAAAAGTTGGGTCAAATAAGTCGCCTGTTGTCAAACATGATCTCCGAGGGCGTTTGTCGTATCGACTTCAAACAAGCACACAAGAGAGAGTGAAGCCCTTCTGATCAAAATTTGGTGAAAGAAAAATCTTAACTGTCCCGGTTTGGATTTTATGAGCTGTCCGCAAGCGCTTCTGCCCAATTGACAATGCATTTTGTGCGCCAAAAAGGATCCACAGAACTGCACATATCCCCCCCACCACAATGCAGTGACACAGTCTGACATTCCACTCCGTGCAATCCGGCCGCTGTGAGGGTCAACCGCGGCAACATTATATTTAAAAAAAAAAAAATGCTGAACCACAAGAGGGCCCATTGGTTTACAAAACCCACCAACCCATCGACGCCACGGGACTTGATTTAAAGACAACTAGAAAAAAATAAATGAGGCCCAGTAATGAATTATTCTTGATTAATCACATCACAACATTATTTGTCCTGAAAAGCAAGCATTTTTCATTTACATCCATTTTAGTGGCTGACTGAATAAAATAAAGGACACAGAATATTTTTGACTCTGGAAAATTTTAATTTTATTGCATTTCAATACAAAACAGTAAAACATAGACAGAAAAAGGCTCTGGCTGGAATTGAACAGACCAGAAGTTAAAGTGCCATTTTAGGACCGTTTTTGTTTTTTGTTTATTTCTATTTCAGAACAATATTGAGGAAATAGTTTCTGCCTGGCAGGGGAAAAGTCACAATCTGACTACTTAATGACCATTTATCTTCAACCACTGAACGTGGTCTCCAGTCCACAGCAATCCACCTTGTGAGTGAAATTGCAACTTTCTCCGATGTTGATGTACTAGTTTTGGTCCTGTAGCAAGTCGTTTGAACGAGTTTTGTTTGCTTCAAATTCATACTAGGACTGCTAGCACATGCAGCTCGAATGTTTTCTTTGCTCCCTGCGACATGCTCTGCATTTCGATGGTATGGGCCACAAAAATAGAAGACGAGATATGTCAGGGCGTTGGAGGAGCCCACCTTTAAATGTTATTTATATTCAACTGTTAGTCCTTTTATCATTTGTAGTTGTCACCTCCGGCCAGCGATGGGGATTTAAATCAAGCATGCATCATAGATCATGGAGATGAGGAAGAGTAGATGAGACGACACAATGCTTGTGTGGAAACACTTTGGATTTAGCAAGGACGGAGAACAGCTTGACAAGATGGTCGCCGTTGCAAACACACAGTGAAATGTAACCGGAACATGACAAATTGTCGACAAATCTCGAGTGGCGTCATGCTATCAAACAGCAACAAACCTGAATGGAATGTCGTGCGACAAACCAAAAGGTTTTGCGGGGATATTTAAAACACAATGATGAATTTCCTCGTGCTAAAAGAATTACGTACTTATCATTGTGTGTACGCACGTTTTGTGCATGAATTGACGGTTAGCAAATGAGGTCCGCTGACAGCACGCAGAGAAGTATTTTGCTGCCCGACCATATGAACCGGGGGTTAGGGTTTTTAAAAAAGGATTGGTAGCAAAAAAAATAATTAAAAAGAGTACTATATCTCAACAAGTTGCAATTTTGGTGTTTTAGCAAGCAACATGAAATGTATCCGCATACATTGCTTTCCTGGGCCACAAAAGATGTGATGGGCCAGATTTGGCCCCTGGACCTTGGGTTTGACACCAATGATGTAGAGAGATCAGCTGAGATTTTTGAAAACGAACATGTCAGCCTTTGGCAAAATTGTTTCTTCTTATATGCAGTTGTTCTTGCAACAGAACAATCACAGCAGCAGGTTAATTTAATGTGAAAATATACTCATTTAATAATTAATTTTTTGGTTTCCAAAAAAGAGAATGTTGAATATTGTTCACACATATGAAGCACTTTATTAAAATGATTTGTTTCCATTGTTTCCAAATCCAATGAAAAAAAGAATATTGATTATTTGGAGTTAGCTTTAATGACTCTCGGTGCATTTACAGGAAAGCCATTGTGACTGCATCAAAATATTGTCTGGAAATATCGTATCAAAATCCCCTTTGTAGTGTCAAATTGTATTGTTCAAAAAAAGTGATATCGTTATACCTTATATTGATACATACCGTATCAGTCAAAAAAATGTACCGTTTCACCACTATTTTCTCCCTATTCTTCATATCTTTGGATCTGGACTGCTGATGAGCTTTCTTGGGATGTAAAAGTCAATGTGCACAAAAACACACTTTTTGAGGCTTCTGGAAAAAAAATAAAATTCAATTTGCCTCTTGTCAGTCATAGCACTGCTGTTGAACTCTTATTCATCTATCAGATGAGCTCTGACATGTATGAACAGTGGGTGCACTGACAAACGCTCGGTATCATTTCGTGTTCCATTTGAAATGTAAAATGTGACTAAATTGCGTTTTTTATTTTTTTATTTTTATGAATTAGGTTTTTTTTGTAATCAATTCATTATGATTAGTGAAAAAAAGTCCCACCCCTGATATATACTACATGTGTGCGTGCCTGTAAAATGTAGTTCACAATTGAATAAAGCGTGCCAAAAACACACCAAATAAAACACTGCAACAAATGTTCTTTTATTTGAGACATTTTCCAGAAACATGTTTTTCCATCTCTTGATCAATAGCAAGATGGCCAAATCGTTGCAAGTGGGGCCCTTCATGTGGCTCCTGAGTTAGATTCACGTCACAGGAACGCCAGCTTTGTTGAAACTATCCAGTGAGCTGCAGCTCTCAACTCTGGCCACTAGGGATGCTGCTGACTGCAAAAACCCATGAAAACCACACAAACTCCCCCTCTGCCTTTCTGCTGCTATTCTTCTCATCAAGTTAAATCTTATTAGCTGCGAGATAAAAAAAAAAATATATATATAACACAGAGGGGGGGCAAGCTGCACTCCCACAGACCCTTAGATCTATTAAGCTCTCTCGAAACTCATATTTTAAGTCTTTTCTGTCTACCTCTCAGCGCTTCTTCAAACCCCAAGCCCCATAATGCCACATCAATACCACAGTGGGGAAGAAGCACCACACTAATGTAAACACACCGGTTGTCCCTATTTTGCTCCCCGAGCTGACACGGCATGAAAAGGAGGAGTTTTGTCATCTTGACGAGACTTAATAAAGGAAAGACAGTAAACAACATTGAAGGTGAGGGCAATTTTAAGAGGATTGTTGTTGATGGCTGTGCAGATGTCACGAAATGGCAGCATGGGCATAAGTCAGGTTGAAGAATGGCCATCTTCTGAAAGTCTCCAGCAAGATGGGGCATGTGAGCAAAGCACACTAGACCAGCGGGTAGCCTCTTGATCCTTTATGCATGCAACGTTGGGTGGGAAAGGCAGGAGGGATTGATTTTTTTCACAGTTGTTAGTGTGGCGGTGGGAACCTGCTGCTGCTCTTTCTGCAAGTCATGAAGTATTCTGCTCGGGCGCCTCCACGACTTGACATCTCGGGTTGAATTTATCTGCTCCTGTGTACTTTCACCCTAAACTGAAAGAAAGAGAATACAGGAAAGCCATCCTACTGTGACATGGCAACCCCTTTCAAATGGCAAAACACCGCATGGAACATTCTCCTCAGAGATTTTAGAGGTTATTGCTATTTTTTTTTCTCCTTCTTTTGACTTATTTGTACTCATGCGATTTCTCCTGTAGTTAACTGCCGTACAAGGCGCGTTGGGTAAGCCATATTGAAAATGTCAAGAGCAAAGTTGTTCTACCTTAAGACATTACCCACCAGAGAACTGTTGCGAAAGTAGAAAAGAAAGGGCCCAAAGCCACATCAGTTCGTTACGCAGAAAAAAAACAATTCAGGCATGAATAATAACCTGTAAAAATGTCACGTTTTGAATTGTACTATCCGAGTATAAATGAAAACTTCATTGAAAAAAATAAAAAAAAAAGAAGAATCAAGCTTCTTTCAACCACTGCAATATTAATTTTGAGGACTACTGTAATGCATTGACAGCTCTGTGCATTTGCATAATTGAACCATGTGTACTCACAGAAACACTCATTCGGAGGCAGACCGCGAGGTTCCTTAAATAAAACCTGGCGGCGCCCTGCTATGCCTAAAACTAAATGACTGCATAACTAACGCTTTGTTTTACAAGAACTTCTTTTTTGAGTTATTTTATCTGTGGTTATGCCAATCAACTTGTGGAAGATTTCAAAAACCGTGGCAAATTCAACCTACTTTTGGGTTCGCCCAAGACAAAGGCCGGAGGGACCTGAATGTCTTATCACCAAGGTACCAAAACAAAATGATTTCAACATTACCTGATCTCTCTGCCCCAGTGCACTCAGGGTTGGGGGTGTTACTTCCAAAATGTATTCAGAAAAAATTACAAGCTACTGAAAAAAATAGTAATGTAAAATGAGTATTATATTATTAAAGTCACATAGTTTAAATAGTTGCAATTACTTTTGCATTCCTCTAAATCCAAATATGCTCAGAAAAAAAAATAATATTGCCATGTTCTGTCTTGATTGCATTCGAGGTCCAGCTGGAGCGAAGGGCGGTTCCCTCCAGCAGGTGCAGCTGCGCCTCGTTTCCCCATCAAGCCTCGCCTTGTATTTAAGGACACTAACTTCTGCGACACTGTCGGATAATTGACCTTGCTTGCTATTGTGCTTCAAGTGTGATTTTTGAGCCCTCTCGATACCATTCAGAGTCTCTCTCCTTTTGTTCATAGATCGTTATGTGTAAGTATTTTTGTTCTAGTATTGCTCTTTGTTTTCACGTTATTGGACTTTTGGATATCTTCCGGTATTCTCTGTGTTCTATTGACGCATTGTTTCACGCATTGTTTTTCCTGGCACTTTGTGACCAGCGATGGCAATCCATACTTTGTCGGTGTAATTTTCATTAATAAATATTTTTGTAATTTTTTTTTGACTAAGCCTGCATTTTTGGAATCCTAAAACATTTGGTTTGGTCAGAACCTAACAAATATCAATAAAATGAAAAACTTTAGTGTAATCCTGCAACACAACTTAAGGTCGCCTTGTCAAATGAATTGAGGCAATCAATGATCCACTACCTTACAGTTCTTGAGTCAAAAGTATTAACATACAATATTATAGTTGAGGTTTTTCGGCAAAACCAAAAAAAAAAGAAGCTTCTTTCACATGGTAGATACAAGCTGTTTTAGTCCACAGCATAGTGCCCATAGCATTTTTAATATCACTGTCCATCTAATTTTTAGCAACAGAACAGTGTACAAAACAGAAAGTAATCTTATGTAAGTATGCTATTAAATAGTAAGCCCAAATCTTACCTAACTTCAGTATTTAACATAGTACTTGTTTCTTTCTTTTTACGAATTGGGTGTCCAGTGCTTGAACTTCAACAATTAAAAGCACAAAAAGATAGACCATGAAGTAAACACGGTGAGTCGGTATAAGAAAATCAAAGAAGAAAATAGAATTTCTCCTTTGGCAAACACAAAATGCTTCATGTCACATACATGACAACAGCAAACACAATTTTCTTAAACAAATCAGCAGTTGGTTTATTAACGCTAAAAATGTGTCAATGAATCAAACAATGTAAAGCTGTAGAATTAACTGTATGACTACATTCAGTCAAAACCCCAGCTTTGAGCAAAAGCTTCTGTTAAAATGCAAGAGCAGAACTTGCTCCATATGGTCATCTTGCACATTCTGCTCCGACATGACGTTCGTATATTTCTGCCATCATGGAAAAGGCGTTCAAATGGAGCACTGGGACGTAGTGTACTATTGTACTTAATGAAGAGTTGCATAACCAAAGGAAATGCATTTAAGGAATCCATGCTCTTAACCTTATCATTGATGAATCGCCAAACCACTCCCTCTTCTGTGTTTCTGGTCTTGAGGAGATGTCACCCAGCTGATCGTCTGCAAGTCCAGTAGGTGTGGCGATGGCCATGTGTTAGGAGCTCCACCTTGTGACACATGGAACAGTAACCTTCATGCTGGCAATATCCAAAACAACTTCTGCAGAGAGGTACCGGGTTCGATTCCAGCTCCGGGCTCCCTGTGTGGAGTTTGCATGTTCTCCCCGGGCCTGCGTGGGTTTTCTCCAGGTGCTCCGGTTTCCTCCCACATTCCAAAAACATGCATGGCAGGCTGATTGGACACTCTAAATTGTCCCTAGGTGTGAGTGTGGATGGTTGTTCGTTTCTGTGTGCCCTGCGATTGGCTGGCAACTGATTCAGGGAGTCCCCCGCCGACTGCCCTAAGACGGCTGGGATAGGCTCCAGCACCCCCCGCGACCATAGTGAGGATCAAGCGGTTCGGAAAATGGATGGATGGATGGAACTTCTGCAGATGCTTGTGATCGATGTGCTTTGCCCCATATCAAAGTCCATTTTCCCACTGCACTTTTGTCTACACCCCGTGACGGCCCTTTCGATGCTGCTCTATCCACCTTGTTCGTGGTAGTCAGTTTTAGTGTGTTGTTGCGCACCGCTGATGCGGGGGGAGGAATAATTGAAGCTCATCTCGTTCCATTTCCAGTACCGTGTCCATATCCATAAACCTTATTGCATCGTCAAATTCATCTGCTGCTGCCTGCTCGGGTGTTTCAAATTTACGCAAAGCCTTCACTAAGTGACTCCCATTGTCTATGCCAATGGCCCTTGCTTTGTAATGCAACTTGTAGTATAGCGTGTACAGTAGTTCGTAGATTTTTGCTGCAAGGACATCACCCGTGCCAAGGTCAGTGCTGCTGACTTCCTCTCAAGAGTATTCTCGATCACAAAGTCAAATATAAATCGATGAGCGATGTGTTGTCCTTTTTGTCCAAGTTCGAGTTTCACGAGAGGATGGGGAGACCTCTTCCTCTTGCTCTTGTTCAGATTCAACATTCATCTCGGCTGGACTGGATTCTTCCTTGGTAACAAGCAAGTGTCTTGCGTGCTTCCTCTACCAAACCACGAAGCACAAATTAGAAATTAAACAATTGTAGAGTATGCATAATTAAACCAGTAACTCACTGACTCATGATAGAAACAATAATGACAACACCCATCATCATAAAAAAATGTTAGTCACACTAGTGGGAGAACCTAAAAGGTACTCATTTGTCTGATGCTTAGCTACTCTTCATTTCCCTTCCCTCACAGCATTTTAATTCCAGTGATAATTTTAAATCAAAGACAGGTAAATTACAAGTTGAATTCTTGGATGATGACAGCGGTTTCACAGCTGGAAGGCATAACTTGCACTGCAGGGTGCTTCTCCCCCTTTCCTGCTTGATATGTAAAATGATGGTGAAATTTCCACCCTGTAAAAGCATTTCTTTCACTAAGGGCCTTGTTATCTTAAAAGCTCTTGGCGTCTCTGAGTTGCTGTCGTGGTGTGCAGCGCGTGCACGTGTCTTGCGCCATGCATGTGTCATTTCTGTCTTTCGCTCAGGTTAAAAAAAAAAAAAATTAAATCAATATTTAAATGGAATATCACTCAGTGCCGTAATATTGTAATCCCAGGAAATAATCCCACATTTTACTAATTGTATTTGTAATCCGATGTTACATGTTTAGTTTTTTTTTGTTTGTTTTCTGAAACTCTAATGGAACACGGTTATTTTTTTCTTTTTGTGTATCCTGAATAGTATGTGTTGCCGGTACATGTATGAATGCACTACCGTACATCTAAGAGGTGGCCATTGCGTCAGTACCGATGGAAGGTCCGTCAGTCTGTCATTGACAAATGCCTGTTTTGCTGGCAAATGATGGGAAATTTACAAAAAAAATGATGGACTAAGCACCAACGGAAGCGTGTTTTTGTCCATCACCAGGATCATTAATAAACAGGTCAGTAATGTATTTATGTATTTTTGGGTGTGTGTCATTTGTGCTGCACCTGAGTGTGACATAATAGACGTTATAATATATAACATAATATTATAATAGTACGCTCTCCACTCACAACCATGAAATAAACCCCCAATCTAATGATGTTGGGACAGTGTATGTAAATGACACCCCACAATAAGTGTAATGTAAATTAAAAAACAAATACGTACAATGATTTTCAAGTTATTTGATGGTCAAACCGAAAATGTCTTTGTTTTGTAGCAACTCATATTGAATTTGCTGCAACACATTCTAAAAAAAGCTATTACGGGGCAACGAGACTGGGAAAGTTGCGGACTGCTCACAAAATCCCTGCTTGGAACATTCCCCAGATGGGCAAGTTAAACAGGTGAGTTCCATGATTGTGTGTGTATAAAAGAATCATCCCCAAAAGGATTATTTGTTCACAAACAAGGATGGGGCTGCATGAGCAAATAGTCCAACATGAGAATAGCAATGTTTCTCAACGTACAATTGCAAGGACTTTGGGGATTTCATCACCGAAAGTCCATTAATAAGAGGCATTATTTTGTAAAGTCATTGTCAGTTAAAACAGTTTGCCGCTACATGTACACATAACACTTAAAAGTGCCATGCAAAGCAAAAGTCATACATGTATATCAAAAACAACCAGAAATGCCACCCGCTTCTCTACGCCTGAGCTCATCTGACATGGACTGATGAAAATGTATTGTGCTGTGGTCCACATTTCAAGTTGTTTTTTGAAATCATGAACGTCTTGTCTGCAGGGCCAGAGGGAAAAGAGTGCAAAATTCAAAAGCCGGCATCTGTGATGGCTATGGAGGTGTGTTTTTTTGTACACATAACATGGGTAACTTGCGCAATAGTGCAGGCACCAATTAGGAATGATAAATATCCCTTAAAATGTAAACAGAATATATTTCAAATGATGATCCTTCATATGAGTGGAGCAGGTGTAACCTTTGGAGGTGGATTTGGGAATAAAAGTAAATCAAGACAACACTTATAGATTAAAATCTAAAATATAAACAGTTCAGCTTTCAAAAAGCCATTCGGAATGCATTGTCTTTGCATATCTTTGTAGCTTACAGATGAAAAAAGATCCAGCCTGATAGAAAATGCATGTAAGGTCCTCAATTCCTCATTCGCTTATGAATCAGCCATGGAGAGTCAAGACCTTTTGATATTTTCAGCGGTTGAAGTTGGCATGTCCACATAAATTTTGGTACCGATTTAGCACTGTTTTTGGAAAATATTAGTGATGTGTGCTCAATGATTTTGGAAGGACACATTTTGTATGCTTTCTTCCCTGACTTCCATTTAGACATGGGAAGAGGGGATGGGGATTGTCTATATTGCTGACTAGGAAGGGGCATTATGAGAGAAGTTAGTTATTTAATGTTTTTTTTTTCCAAATAAATTAACACAATTGAAAATGCAAGCTAATGCCATTTTGCTGATGAAAAAACAACAACATAAATCCTGACTGGATTATCCATTTAATATGGAAGCGCTTGTTCCCGTTTCATCTGTAAACCCTCAGGACCTGTATTAAGTCTTAATGGTGCTACGGAGTCGAGGGCATTTAAGAGAACATCATTGAAATAATTAGTGCGATTATCAATCTAATAATATAATATAAGAAGGAAAAGAAGCAGTTACCAGAGGCAGGAGCTCAACGAGTGTAGTGGTGGTTGAAGAACTAATCGTGCGGCTGCTATAGCTTTGTTTGTGGTTAGGACAATGGCAATGAGCCAAGACTTCCAAACTTTATAAAATAATTGTTAGACACATCAATAATATATGGGAATACCATTACATTTGACGTTGTAAAGCACCGTATTTACGTGTCGCATTATCTATTACCTGTGTGAAACCAATTATTGTGTGAAACGTCGCAATAAGTGGTTGCAATAGGGAATTCATAAGAATATTGGTCACCCATAATTTATCCGCAAGGAGGTTTGGTCAGGCCCGCAGAATAATTTAAAAGTGAAAAAATGCATAAAAAACATGGAATTATTATATTAATAAGGTGTAATTCATGGAATATCCGGGAGACACACTGTTTTGATCAGAGGAAAAGACACCATTGTTTTGATCAGAGAAGAAGACAACAGCAGCCTCAGTCTGTCACTGAGACAGACCCAACACAGCAGACGCTATCAAGGACATGTGAATACTTTATTCTTTACACATATTATAGCACTCTCCTTAGTTTGTAAGGTGTAGGCATGGATTACATTTAGATTTTATATGCTCGTGTAAATGGTTTAAACATTCCTTTCTTTATCAATCTCGTTTAATCTTAAAAGTGCATTACTGGATTTTTCAATACCAATTACTTGTTAAGGTTTTGTGCCTTTGTACAGTCAGTGGGATCAGTTGCAATGCATAGATGTGAATGATAAAAGTAAATTGCACATTTGTCTAAGGAATTGTGCTTCATGAAATGTTTTGTAAAAGAT
This sequence comes from Hippocampus abdominalis, assembly GCA_018466805.1. Taxonomy (NCBI): domain Eukaryota; kingdom Metazoa; phylum Chordata; class Actinopteri; order Syngnathiformes; family Syngnathidae; genus Hippocampus; species Hippocampus abdominalis. Next base: position 18,611,913 of record CM031706.1, on the reverse strand, counting down.
ATGTTCATTAAATTTCAACATGTTCCTAGTGTTTTTGTGCTTCTTTAGACCAAAACAAAGGACATACATATTATTTTGGTTATTTATAGCAGAGTATGGTATAATTTATAATGGTCCTGCCCACTTGACATCTACCGAGGCCATATGTGGCCCACAATGTGAAATGAGTTTGACACCCCTGCTCTAATTACTCCATACAGGGATCCTAGTGTCATGGAGGACTCAAATCTGTATTCAACCAATGTCCCGTTCAGTGAAAATTGGGTGAGAAAAGGGGTGACCTAAGGGTCTTATTTGGGGTCTTAAATACAAGAAAAAGAGCATATTCATTTTTTTTTTGCTCGCATTTACATGCCAGTATTCAGGTTTTGGTTATTAACTGCATGTAAGTGTACTTTCACTCAGGAACACAATGGTTTGCATGTGAGAAACTTGGTATGGGCAAAGTTAGATTAATTAACCCAACTCTTAGGAAACAGTGCTGGGTGGAGCTCAACAGCTTGCTCAGAGACACATTTTCAGAAATATGTTTGTAAAGATTCACTTTGTTCTGTAATTTCACTCTCAGTGGGAGGGCAGGCACTCCAATGATCAAACAATCGGACATTAAAAAGTCATATCGTGTCTCCTTCAACAGTGTAACAATTGTGACTTTTTCTAAGTAATAATTGAGGTGTGTGCGGTGCCTTTTTGATTAACCAATCATTTGAACGTTGAAGCATTTATTTTTCAACTTTTCACATGACAAGCCGACTCCAGCAGCTCCACGTCCCATCCACATCCACACATCTGCTAAGACTGAAAATAGCCAGACAAGGCCTGCTTCCCCTTAGAAAGTAAAGCTGATACTGGAATTTCACTCAGATAAAATAAGCCAAAGGGAGCCTCAGATGATGGATAAATAAGCAGTACGCTTTGGCTCGGGCAGAAACCAATGCTCTCTGTCTCCATAAAGTTTCTGATTGGATTGTTTCCCCACTGATTAAAAGGAAGTTTAAATATATGGAGGCAATTACACTCTCCCACGAAAATACTCTTAATCCCTGTAAAGTGATCAGAACAATGGTTTTGTTTGACTACGGGGGAAAACAAATAAAAAAAATAAAAATTGTGGGCTCTGCACTTTTTGTTCTGGGACAATAAAAATACCGACCTGGCAGTAAATATGAGGTATAGACAAATAATTTAATTCATTGGCCTTTTCTTCCTTGTATGCCAATACAATGGATTATTGAACCTATGATAGCCTACATTAGGAAATGCCATTTGTGTGTGTGTGTGTGTGGGGGGGGGGGGGGGGGGGGGTAGTGGTTTGAGTTTAAATTATCTTGCACAAACTTTAACCACTTTTAAAATAAAGACAGATTAAATGTAAACCTCTCTTTAAACCAGTTTGTTTCATCTCAAAATAAGTTCATTTTTAATGATGTTCCACCAAAGCTTTAAACTCCAGTTTAAACTGGGTTTAAGAATTCATTTTAAACTGTCAGTTGGAATGGTTTAACGTAAGCAATGGCCATGTTTTTTATTTATTTATTTTTTTGGTGTACAGTTTTTGGTGGGATACCAGTTTAACAACGAGACAATTTTGGAGATGAACAGAATGACTGGACCAACTGTCAAACATGGCAGTGACAGAAATGCGGCCATACTGATGCTACAATTCTGGCTTTTTTGTTTGTTTGTTTGTTTTCCCTCCAGCAATTTTTAAGTTGAGCTCTCTAATCTGTTTTATTAAAAGAGAAAAGCTTCTTTGTAAAGCCATTATGGAACCAATCAAGTTAACAAATAACATTATGCTAACTTTTTTGGTAGCTAGCAACAATGTCAGTCCGTTGTATATCATTGAGTGGCGAAGGTTTGCGATAATGTGTGCACGTCGTAGTAAAATGTTTTACCATCATGGTTTGCGACCATTAAAACTGTGAATGACTGGCAAACGTCGATGCAACCTTGACTGAACCCTGACGAACCAACAACATCCGCTATGTGCGAACACTCCCGCAAATGTTTAGGAGAGTCTGGCTGCAGTCGCCATTCTCAGCCGCTCCTCCCTACAGGCACCGTCAGACCCCTCTTCAAACCCCCCAGTGCCCTGTGAGATATGGCCTGAAAGGTTTCATTGAAAAAGCACCCGTTGACATAAATAGTTTATAAATCAGTTTTAACTGAGTTTTACGAAACGGAGATTCATTTGAAATGGTACAAAAGAACCCACCTTCATTTTCAAACCTTATTAACTCATGTTAACCTAGTTTTTTTTTATCTCTGATCAGAGCTAATTTTAGATTAAAATTAAACCTTGTTGGTACAACCCAGATTTAATTCACATATGGGGTAAAAAAAAAAGTACATGAATCCAGGCCTTTTTTTTTCAGTTAAAATGTAATTTTTATATCAAATGTTACATGTATTCATCAAATAGGTTGTCTTTGACATTAGACCATTTTGATCTCATAGTAGTAGTTCTTAAGTAATTGCATTTTTTTTCTATTTGTACCAAACCTTTCCATAGGTGGGCTCAAAACTGACCCCAAGCACTTTGTATGGGATTTCCAGGGTTAAACCCGGAATACTTTTGGTTTTCATCAACTGTCACTGTCCGGTACATATGCACGTATTTACACTCTCACCACATGGAAGGTTACGTTTAGACTAAAGCAGCAACATACATGTACCTCATAATTTGCTGTTATAAAATATGAATTTGTGGTCTACATCAATGAAATGTGTGTGTTAGGGGTGTGTTAGCATCAGGCATGCACATAACAATTTTGGTGTGGTTCTCAAATGAGCACCAGGGATTGTCATTTGCTGGTCTTTTTTTTCCCCCAACATACCGACGTCATGGATGAACTTTAGGCACATTTAGAGGTTTGTCATTAATGACTATGTGAAAATATGACATTTTAAAGAAGTCATCTGCACCGTTTTGGCTTTTGCTCCAATGACACAGCTTTCATCACACAATTTCAAGGAGTCTGTCTAAACTGTAGGATATTTTTTACAGATGTTTTTAAAGGATAGAAAATGTGACCGCGTACTGGGAACTTGAGAAGCAACACTATCACAGGGCACTGCCATCATGGCAGACTATTCACACTCTTATTTTCACTGAAACTGAGTGGGCACTGAACCCATGCGACCTACATCGACGTCAGACAAGCCACTGCATCATGAGTGATTAAGCCTAAACATTCCAAAACTTATTTATTCTACATGCTGCCCTTATGTAAGCACTTTACCAGCAGATGGTGATGAGGTCATATTGAGGTGAATAAAGTAGGTGGGCGGATGGATGCAGAAGCGCTACCTTATCAAACACCTCTGGCCCCACATAACAAAGACCCTTAAGGCCCAGCAGTGAAGATTGAGAGCAGAAGAAACTAACGTGGCAGAAGACAAATGAAATAGCTCTATGGCAATCCAATGTCACTGGGGGGAAAGAAATTCAATGTTGTTTCACAGCGGTAACTTAAGTGAGCCCTAAGGATGACACAAATGAGCTCGCACATGCACACATATCTACTCACTGTACGACTTTGTGTAACGTCACGGGAATTTACTATCATTACTGATGACAGCAGCTGTACAGCTATATCAATAAAATAATTTAGGCTTTAAGATATGCACGCACACAGACAAGGCAACGGCACACAAACAAAATAGAGTAATTAAATATTCAATGCCATGTTTATTTAATCTATGCAATCTAATTTATGGAGACGTCGGCACAGTAGTAGATTGCTTAGCACGTCCGCCTTGTAGTGCTGAGGTCACGGGTTCGAATCCGTCGCAGCGATGCCCTGCAGAAAAAAAGTCATGAGACCATCTGGGATGAACAAAATGAAGTTCCTTTATTGAATGATTTCGCATTAAAAATATTGGGAACATTGTAAAATAAATTCAACATGAACCCTTTCATGCACGCTGTAACCTGATAACATGACAAGCTGTCCACCGTAGTAACCGCTGTCCCCGAAAGGGTTAATTACAAAAAGCCTATTTTTTTCCCCCTGCAAAGACTCCCAGGCATGTCATTTTCATCCATACATCCATCCATTTTCCGATCCGCTTTATCCTCACAAGAGTCTATCCCAGCCGTCTTCGGGCAGTAGGCGGGGAACACCCTGAACCGGTTGCCAGCCAATCGCAGGGCACACAGAGACGAACAACCGTCTCACATCCGTGCTCACACTCACACTGAGGGACAATTTAGAGTGTTCGATTAACCTGCCATGCATGTTTTTGGAATGTGTGAGGAAACCACAGACTACTCGGAGAAAACCCACACAGGCAAGACGGAATCGAACCCTTCACCTATGCACTGTGAGGTCCATGCGCGAACCAGTCACCCTTATTTTATTTTATGTTTATATTTCAAGATGTCTTTTCTTTTATTGTATTTTAAAATATGTTTGTTGATAGAACTATAGGTCTTTGAAGTTTCATCATTTTTCATGGCTTTTATTGATTATTATATTATGTTATGTATAGTGGGTAAGTGGTTAGCCCGTCGGCCTCACAGTGCAGAGGTACCGGGTTCAATTCCAGCTCTGGCCTCCCTGTGTGGAGTTTGCATGTTCTCCCCGTGCCTGCGTGTGTTTTCTTCGGGTACTCCGGTTTCCTCCCACGTTCCAAAAACATGCATGGCAGGCTGATTAAACACTCCAATTTGTCCCTAGGTGTGAGTGTGGGCATGGATGGTTGTTTGTCTCTGGGTGTTCTGCGATTGGCTGGCAAACAGTTCAGGTTGTACCACGCCTACCGCCCTAAGACAGCTGGGAAAGACTCCAGCATGCCCTGCAACCCGTGTGAGGAAAAGCGGATCAGAACATGGATGGATGAATCGTCATTTATTTTACCCACCGCTTGTCCTTTTAGTTATCTACTTCTCTTTTACCTTTTTACGTCGTATGTGTGTGCTTGGGTCCTTGCAGGTGGTGGAGTGGCCATGGAGAGCACTGGAGGTGTTGGGGGGGGGGGTAATTTTTGACAATCCGAAGCCCTTTCAGTTATGCGATGATGTATGAAAAGTGCTTTACAACTTAAGTGAGATTGATTGATTCCCTCGGTACGGCAGACCATCCAGCATGTCGCAGTGTTGAATTTCCCAAACAGACAAAACAAGGCTTGTACCAGCAAAAAAATTACTTTGCTAGCCGGGTGCAGAGCAGCTTCATGACATGGCAGAAATGGAGAGAGAGACTGACCGACTACCATATCCGATATGCTGTTGCCATAGTGAAACATTTCCATCTCCTCCAGCTCACTGGTAGACATTTTCAAATAAAAAAGTGAGTGGAATTGCCAAAGATAATGGCCAGCACATCACAGAGTTGAATGGAGGAGCTATTCCTTCATCTTTGAAAAGTCACAACTTCGGATGACAATTGCACCTTGAAAATCACGAGCTCCCAACTATGAAAAATACCTCTTGCCAAAATCCATGTGAACACACATTTAATGAATGAGGTCATATTTGCTCTTTGGGGCTTTAAAAAAATATATTAGGATTATTAAAATAGGTGCAATTATGATAATATTACATTTCCTTTGGCAAAATTGCAGTAGGTTTGCAGTTGGGACCTGCTTTTTGCATTTTAAGATGATTAATTGAACAATGCAGAATAAGTTTGAGTTGTTCAGATTCATTTTGATTGAATGTATCAAAGTTCAGTCACAGACGTTTGCATAAATACTTTGCTATTGAGAACATAACCTAGACTTCGGTGAAAAATAAGTATCACAGTTTCAGACATTATCATTGTGCCAATCATTGTTTATTATTGCAAAGGAGTGGGCTTAAAAGGTCTTTTTTTTTTTTGCCTTTCTTGACAATACCCCAATCAGCCCCATTGTTTCTTTTCTACACCTTGGATGTGTGGGCTTTTGCGATCATATAGATCACAGTTTTCACTGAGTGACAGATTTGGGACTCAGCTATAGCAGAAACATTGTAATAACAGTTGCAAATAAGCGGTCCATTGCTATCAACAATTGTGCATCTTTGAGAAGATTCATGGAGGTGTCGATCGCAGTGGCAATTATCTTGGCTGGCATTCAGAGGCCTATAGGATGACACACAGTCACTTCAGATGAATCTGCAAGAGCTGATCAAAGGCATTTGTCTCGGGCCACGTAGGATGCTGATTGCCTCCATGCATGACACCGCTAGGATTGTCTCAATGCACCCTAATTAATATGGACAGTACCATGAGATGGAGAGAGCTGCTGTCTGTTTTCTGTTTCATCTTTCTTTTTTTTCTTCCTTTTATCTCAATCGAATGGCCTTTCATTGACGAGCACACCACTGGCGTTGCACATTGAGAAATTCTTAAAGAATAATCGTTTTTCACTGCCAATGGCCCCTTTTAACCTGTACACACCGGCAAAGCCATAAGCTCAATGTCAATGATGGCACTGCGCATTGTAAGCTTTCTGCTTAATGGAGAAGTCGGTTCACATCACAAAGCAGGGCTAATGGTCTGAGGGAGAGTAGAAGTGCATTGCATCAATACGCTTTCAGTATTGATGTCGTGCAGGAATACTCACATTCCACAGAGACCCAAAGTTGATCAGATGTCCTTTTTTTTTTTTTCAAACTCCAAAAAGGCTTTGGCGAGTAGGAGGGCCGCCAGTCATTGCCCTTGACTGAGCTGTTTCAGGTAACCAGACACTTTGCTGGCCACTAAGGAGTCGGAATCAATATCATATCAGAGTCCATTGGAACACCTGACAGTTCAATTTCACAGCAAGTCTTGAAATCAATACCTTTTGGAAGAGTTTTGCATTTTCCCAAAGGGTGCCCACTGGAGTTAATCTTTAGCGTCATTATTATGGGTCACAGCATGCGTGGTCATTACACTGTGTAACAATAAAATGTTCATAAAAGACAACAAGACTTATGCTCTCGTGCTAGACTCCAGACTCTAATTGAAGAAATGCGCTCACCAGAAAGAAAAAAAAAGTCTGTTTGACTGCTTGTGCAACTCTTTGTAATTCATGTCAAAGAGAATATAGGGGAATGCTGTCAGGCTTATCTAAAAGATACAGAGCGTAGGAAATTGAACAAGGTTTTAAATGCATTAAAAGTGTTTAGTTTAGTATGGAGTGCTTAAGGGAAGGATTGTTTACCCTTGAAACGTGGTACTTTTCCACTGTCCTTTACTATTAAAAAAGTTTTTAGCCTTGTAGATTTCTATGACCAAAATAAATCTGCTGACTAACCACTCCACCCTGTGCCAAACGTGAAGCTGTAGTTCTTTCAGGTTGTGACAAATAGAAATAGAAGATATGTTAATGGGTGATAAAGAGATAAATCATTTGGATTTTACTGGGTGCTTCAACTGTAATATACAAGGAAACAAAACGATGGCATGTACAGTTCTTTAATGTAACAAATTGTGAATGAAAATACACTAATACAAAAAAAAAGATTTCAGGCAGATCAGATTCCCATCAATCATCTCTCTCTCTCTCATATATATATATATATATATATATATATATATATATATATATGTATATATATATATATGTATATGTATGTATGTGTGTGTGCGTGTGTGGTGGCACGGTGAATAAGTGTTTAGCACATCGACACAGTGCTCCCCGGGTCTGCGTGGGTTTTCTCTGGGTACTCCAGTTTCCTCCCACATTCTAAAAACATGCATGGCAGGCTGATTGAACATTCCAAATTGCCCCAAGGTGTGTGTGTGAGCGCAAATGGTTGTTTGTCTGTCAGTGCCCTGCGATTGGCTGGCAACCGGTTCAGGGCTCCAGCACCCCCCACGACCCTTGTGAGGATAAGCAGATCGGAAAATGGATGGATGGATATATCTATCCCTCTATCTATATAAATGTGTGTGTGTGTGTGGAACATTATGTGGCGGCATCACAGCTCACCTGTTTTCTGAATTTAGTCATTTGACATTCGCAAGCTGAGCCGTGATTAGTCACTGTAATAAACTAGTGTTTCAATCTTTGGGAGTGTAAATCCTAGATTGAAACATACAAATGTCTACACCCACCAGAAATGCATCACAAGCTGTCGTGCATTGAGTCCGTTGTGCAAAGACATTAATGCTCCTTTGTCCAATCGGTTCTGAGCGGATTTGTGAGGTGATGAGTGGAATGCGCTAAAGCTGGACAACCCCACGTCTGCCCGTTCAAAGATGAAAGACATCAACGGTGTGGATGTTGCAGAATGAAAATGCAAGAGGCTAGAATTTCACATATTTACCAAGTCAGTTTGTATTTCATACACAAAAACGAAATAAATAAAAATAAATAAATAAAATGGTTCACTGTACAGGGGCAAATGGGCAAGAGGCAATGATGAAAGTTTTGATTCGTTTGCGTTTAGTAGTTGAATATATTTACAGTTTTGAAATCAAAGTAATTGTTTCATTAATCATGAAATCAAAATAATCATGATTATTATTTTCTTCCATAATAGTCCAGCCCTACCCAGAAGCAAGCTGAGGGGGGAGGGGGTTATGTTTGACACTCCTGCTTGAAACACACTGATTAAAACACTGGAACTAAAGCATAAACCTCACATCATGCATCAACTAGCGCTCCATTCAGAGCAATTGTCTTTTTCCTGGGGACATTGAAAATGCCGCAGAGCGCACAGGAGATGTGTGATACTGGTTATACAGAATGTGCACAGCACAGCTGCTTTGCTTAGTGGCCATTTGCTGTTCAGCTCAGTTCCCCGTGCCATGTCTTGTCACTCAGCAAGTCATCAGGTCAGGCTCCTCTCTTTCTCCTTAAGGAGCCAGCAGATAATGGCCTATGGGAGCCAGGGAAAGACATGTCACAAATTGCTATGTCCTCTGACTGGGATTAGAGGTAATTACTGTTCGCCTTGGCAAATCAATGGTATAGAAGTGCAAGACACAGATGCCACACACTAGCTTGATACTAACCCATAAGGGTGGTCTGATCTAAAGGGCAAAATTTTAAGCGGAACTGCAAATTTAATGATGTTGGATGGACTTTCCTCATTTTCATGACAGATGGTCTCACAACTATGGTAAGAACTAAGCTATTATGTTTTTGGGTTAAAAAAAGAAAAAAAAGAATACTGTACATTGAAATACATAACTTGACAAGTCATTGTGTTTATAGTTTGAAATCTGCATCTTAACACAGTTTGCCTTTTTAGGAAGGAAAGCAAGAATGAAAGAAAACAGAGGGTGTTTGTTTCATTCACGGCAACTTGACAACCCAGGCGGCGCCACATGTCAGGCGGCGACGTAAATGGCAACATCATTGGAGCAACTCGGAGGATCATTAATTTGAATTAATTATCTTGTCTGTGACGTTGACAAAAATAGGATGGCAAAACAAATGCTTTCTACCTCAGAAAATGAAGACAAAACAACGGCAACATCGAACTTAATTCGTCATGACATAACCGACAGAAAGAGACAGGTAAGATAATGTCACAATTTAGCTAGCAATAGGAAAAACATTTGAGTACAGGTATGTAACGTAACTTGGAATTACATAGTTTTTGAAAACTGGACCAACAGTTCGTGCAGGTCAGAGCTTTTCCACATAAGCTTTTTGGGTTATTTTTGTCGAGCTGGTAAAACACGATCACCACTATCATTTTCGAGCATGAGGTACAGCATATGTTTGATAGGAGTGGAGGAAGTGACCAAGAGTTTTATGTCATGTATTTGGAAATAAATCAAACTATTGACTGAACCATGTAAACCAGGTTTTTCTGATTAGTGCATTAGTGAAGTGCATGTAGAACGCATCATCTTGATATGGTTGTGGTTATTGTCGTTATCGAAACATGGCTGTAACAAAATAAACAGACGGTTATTTAAAACTTTCTCCGACCTGCAAATGACGCATGAGCATTATCTCGCTGTATTTTTCTTTTCTGCCTTTTCAACGACATATCCAGATATCTAAAAATAAGAAACATCTGTCAACTTTGCGATTGAAACATAATGGAACAGCGAGAGGGGGTGGCAGGGCACCAAAGGTAGACCGACAATATTATTTATTTTTTCGCATAAAGAAGCCTACATTCTTTTTGTATTATCATATATGTATGAACATACTTTACAAACCACCTTTATGATAATTATTTTATACTGTTATTATTATAATTACTTTTTGGTGCCCTCGGCACAGTGCGTGATCAGCGGATGCTGAGCGCCGTGACTGGTAACAATTTCTTAGCATGAGGTAAATTGTTCACCTCAGAGACAGACGGATAGTCAGACAGATTATTCACAACTTGAGAAAAATTACACTTCAAAAATTAGCCATCCATCCATCCATCCATTTTCTACCGCTTATCCGAGGTCGGGTCGCGGGGGCAGCAGCTTTAGCAGGGAAGCCCAGACTTCCCTCTCCCCAGCTACTTCTTCCAGCTCTTCCCGGGGGATCCCGAGGCGTTCCCAGGCCAGCTGGGCGACATAGTCTCTCCAGCGTGTCCTGGGTCGTCCTCGGGGTCTCCTCCCAGTGGGACACGCCCGGAACACCTCACCAGGGAGGCGTTCAGGAGGCATCCTAATCAGATGCCCGAGCCACCTCATCTGGCTCCTCTCGATGTGGAGGAGAAGCAGCTCGACTCTGAGCCCCTCCCGGATGACCGAGCTTCTCACCTTATCTCTAAGGGAGAGCCCGGACACCCTGCGGAGAAAACTCATTTCGGCCGCTTGTATCCTGGATCTCGTTCTTTCGGTCACGACCCATAGCTCGTGACCATAGATGAGGGTTGGAACATAGATCGACCGGTAAATTGAGAGCTTCGCCTTTTGGCTCAGCTCCTTCTTTACCACGACAGACCGACACAACGTCTGCATCACAGCAGACGCTGCACCGATCCGCCTGTCGATCTCTCGCTCCCTCCTTCCCTCACTCGTGAACAAGACCCCAAGATACTTAAACTCCTCCACTTGGGGCAAGATCTCCTCCCCGACCCGGAGAGGGCACTCCACCCTTTTCCGACTGAGGACCATGGTTTCAGATTTGGAGGTGCTGATTTTCATCCCAACCGCTTAACACTCTGCTGCGAAACGCTCCAGCGAGAGTTGGAGAGCCCTGCTTGAAGGAGCCAACAGTACCACATCATCTGCAAAAAGCAGAGATGCAATACTGAGGCCACCAAAACGGACCCCCTCAACGCCTCGGCTGCACCTAGAAATTCTGTCCATAAAGGTTATGAACAGAATCGGCGACAAAGGGCAGCCTTGGCGGAGTCCAACCCTCACTGGAAACGATTCTGACTTATTGCCGGCAATGCGAACCAAACTCTGACATCGGCAGAATAGGGACCGAATAGCCCGTATCAGGGGGCTCGGTACCCCATACTCCCGAAGCACCCCCCACAGAACCCCCGGAGGGACACGGTCAAACGCCTTCTCCAAGTCCACAAAACACATGTAGACTGGTTGGGCGAGTTCCCACGTACCCTCGAGGACCCTGCTAAGGGTGTAGAGCTGGTCCACTGTTCCACGGCCGGGACGAAAACCACACTGCTCCTCCTCAATCTGAGACTCGACTTCCTGACGGACCCTCCTCTCCAGCACCCCTGAATAGACCTTACCAGGGAGGCTGAGGAGTGTGATTCCTCTGTAGTTGGAACACACCCTCCGGTCCCCCTTTTTAAAAAGAGGGACCACCACCCCGGTCTGCCAATCCGGAGGCACTCTCCCCGCTGACCGCGCGATGTTGCAGAGGCGTGTCAACCAGGACAGCCCCACAACATCCAGAGCCTTGAGGAACTCCGGGCGGATCTCATCCACCCCTGGGGCCTTGCCACCGAGGAGCTTTTTAACCACATCGGTGACTTCGACCACAGAGATAGGAGAGCCCACCTCAGAGTCCCCAGACTCTGCTTCCTCCAAGGAAGGCGTGCTGGTGGAGTTGAGGAGGTCTTCGAAGTATTCCGCCCACCGGCTCACAACGTCCCGAGTCGAGGTCAACAGCGCCCCATCCCCACTGTACACAGTGTTAGTGGTGCACTGTTTCCCCCTCCTGAGACGTCGGCTGGTGGACCAGAATTTCCTCGAAGCCGTCCGGAAGTCAGCTTCCATGCCCTCACCGAACTCTTCCCACGCCCGAGTTTTTGCCTCAACGACCATCGAAGCTGCATTCCGCTTGGCCAGTCGATACCCGTCAGCTGCCTCTGGGGTCCCACAGGTCATAAAGGCCCGATAGGACTCCTTCTTCAGCTTGACGGCTTCCCTTACTGCTGGTGCCCACCAGCGAGTACGAGGGTTGCCGCCACGACAGGCACCAACCACCTTACGGCCACAACTCAGATTGGCCGCCTCAACAATAGAGGCACGGAACATGGTCCACTCTGACTCAATGTCCCCCGCCTCCCCCGGGACATGGGAAAAGCTCTGTCGGAGGTGGGAGTTGAAACTCCTTCTGACAGGGGATTCCGCCAGACGCTCCCAACAAACCCTCACAATACGTTTGGGTCTGCCAGGTCGGACCGGCATCTTCCCCCACCATCGGAGCCTGCTCACCACCAGGTGGTGATCAGTTGCAGCTCCGCCCCTCTCTTCACCCGAGTGTCCAAAACATGTGGCCGCAAATCCGATGATACAACAACAAAGTCAATCATCGAACTGCGGCCAAGGGTGTCCTGGTGCCAAGTGCACATATGGACACCCTTATGTTTGAACAAGGTGTTTGTTATGGACAATCCGTGACGAGCACAGAAGTCCAGTAACAAAACACCACTTGAGTTCTCATCAGGGGGCCGTTCCTCCCAATCACACCCTTCCAGGTCTCACTGTCATTGCCCACGTGAGCATTGAAGTCCCCCAGCAGAACAAGGGAGTCCCCAGCCGGAATACTCTCCAGCACACCCTCCAAGGACTCCAAAAAGGGTGGGTACGCTGAGCTGCTGTTGGGTGCATACGAACAAACAACAGTCAGGACCCGTCCCCCCACTTGAAGGCGGAGGGAGGCAACCCTCTCGTCTACCGGCGTGAACCCCAATGTACAGGCACTGAGCCGGGGGGCAATGAGTATGCCCACACCAGCTCTGCGCCTCTCACCGTGGGCAACTCCAGAGTGGAAGAGAGTCCAACCCCTCTCGAGAGAACTGGTACCAGAATCCAGGCTGTGTGTGGAGGTAAGTCCGACTATATCCAGTCGGAACTTCTCTACCTCGCACACCAGCACGGGGTCCTTCCCCGCAAGAGAGGTGACATTCCATGTCCCTAGAGCTAGCTTCTGTAGCCGAGGATCGGACCGCCAGGGTCCCCTCCTTTGGCTGCCGCCCAGCTCGCACTGCACCCGACCCCTTTGGCCCCTCCCATGGGTGGTGAGCCCATGAGAAGGGGGACCCACGTTATCTCTTCGGGCTGAGCCCGGCCGGGCCCCATGGGTATAGGCCCGGCTCCAGAGGGAGGCCCCGGTGACCCGCGTCCGGGCAAGGGAAACTTGAATCCATTTATTTTACTCATCATAAGGGATCTGTTGAGCCATGCTTTGTCTGGTCCCTCACCTAGGACCTGTTTGCCATGGGTGACCCTGCCAGGGGCATAAAGCCCCAGACAACTTAGCTCCTAGGATCATTGGGGCACGCAAACCCCTCCACCACGGTAAGGTGATGGCTCATGGAGGGGTAAAAAATTAGCCATCAAAGAAAATAGAAAAGAGAAATAACCAAAGACAGAGATGTTGATCATTGTGCTTGCACTAATCGAGCACATTTTATACCTGCTTTTCACATGCAGTATTTAAAGATGCAAACTCACCCAGCATGAAAACATACTCCTGCTCACAAACGCTCATTTCTATGCTGATTCTCCCATCCAAACTGAGACGCATATGACTGCTGGAATGTTCCCTTGAAGTATTTGATCTGTGGGGAAAGCATGGTGGCATCAGAGATGCCATTGAGGACATCTTCTTGTACTTTGTCCAAAGTATGGCAGTTTTCTAAGATAATAACGGCAATGTGATGATTCTGAACAGGTTGTGAGGTGGTGGGAAAAGCTAAACGAAAGCTCAGCAAAAAAGAAATATGGCGGAATTAGATGATGTATGGCTGTCTCAGTGCCCTTCTGACATTCTCCATCAACGTATAAAGACTTAGTGGTGGATATATTGTCACACCTGAAATGAAAGAAGAGAGCTCGATTGCCGAGGAAGGCAAAACTGTCACTGTGAAATCGAAAAACTGAGACTAAATGGGAAATAAAGGGTTGGCATATGTGGAGACAAGTGTTCTTTCATGTGGAAATCTGAAGGGCATGAAACCCATTTTGTCATAAAATATCTTAGAAGCGCAAACAAAGATTTGCATATTTATGACCTCAAATAGTGGAGATAATATTGTACTAATCAGTATTGAATTGAAATTAGAGCTCTTTAGGGAGAAAGTTAGGTCATAAATTGAATCTTAAAATATGTGCATAGTGGTATCTCAACTTATGAACTCATTTGGTTCCGTGATCCCGTTTGCAACTCGAGACGTTCGTAAATCATAGTAACTTTTCCCATTGAAATAAAGACAAATGCGATTCATGAATCCTAATTTCAATCGGTGTGTGGTTGAAAATACAAAAAGTCCAATACATGAATACATGTAAATGTATTTCACCATGAAGAAATAACACACCAAACAAACAAGTGCTCATTGTGTGCTTTAAATTTGAGAAGGGGAGGACAAACAGCTCCTCCATTGAAAAAGAGCCCCCTTCCAAAATACCGTAACAATCTTCTTCAGATGATGTTCTTTTGTCTATTTTCGAAAGGAAACGTGTCTTTTTTTTACCACATTAAGTTAGGGAAGCCGCTGTGAGAATTGTGTTTGTAGGTGGACCACCCAGTTGCACACACAACAGCTTGCTGCCCCTGGAGAAGACATTGAGTTTTGTTTCTTTTTTTCTGTTTAAAAGATGCTCCCATACAATAAATACTGTATATACACACAGAGCAAAACGTTTTGATTCATTAAACTGAAATCTAGACGGCCACTGAGAGAATTGTGATTCGAAGAAATATTTTTGGAGGGGCAACTTGCGGCTGCACACAGCTTGCTCACATGGGGAGCGGACGTCAAATTCTATTTATTATTAAGCGACACTCCAATACAATAAATACTGTATGTTTAATACATGAAGATAAACATTAACCATGTTAATCAGAAATGTGTAGTCGGCTGCTGTGAAAATTATGATTATAAAAAGCATTTGTGTGTCTAAGCGGAACTTCTACACACATGGCCCGACAGCTTTCTATTAGGAGACATTGAGTTTGATGTCAGGTTTTGGGGGAGTTTACAGCCAACTGTAATCTTTAAATCATTGTAAGATCTAAATAAGATAACTAAAAAAAAAAATAAACTGTGCATCTATCGCAAAGAGTACCACGGAAAGCACAGCACGGATCTGTCCGCGCATCCATGTTGAGAACGTTTGCACAAAGTAACATGTATGTACCAAGAGGCACATTTTTCTACTTTTTGGACGGAACATGAAAAGTTTGTAAAAAGGGTTGTTCGTAACGTGAGGTTTGACATTGCGTGCGTGTGTGTGTGGAGAGAGAGAGAGACTTATAAGAACAAAAGCAGGTCTCTTCGCTGTGTGGAGTTTGCATGTTTTTGCCGCCCCAGCGTGGGTTTTAACTGGGTACTCCGGTTTCCTCCCACATTCCAAAAACATGCATGGCAGGCTGATTGAACATTCTAAATTGTCCCTAGGTGTGAGTGTGGGCGTGGATGGTTGTTTGTCTCTGTGTGCCCTGGAATTGTCTGGCAACCGGTTCAGGGTGTCCCCCGTATATCGCCCAAAGACAACTGGGATAGGCTTCAGCATGCCCCGCTACCTTTATGAGGATAAAGCGGTTCAGAAAATGGATGGATGATGAATTATACCTAGGTGGCTCAGAGGGTATTGAGCCTTTTCCGTTGTTGGACCCTTTCTCTGGAATGACCCACAGAATATTTGGCAAGCCCCCTCACTGCCCATCTTTAAAATCCGCCTCAAAACTCACTAGTATTCTTTGGCATTTGACTCAGCATGACTCAAATGTGATCTTTGTTTTACTGTTTGGTGCCTTCTACCATCTTTGTAACTGATTTATGCTTTATTGTTGTATATGTGTTAGTTGCTCTATGTACAGCACTTTGTATGCAGCGATGGCTCTTGGAAAGTGCTCGACAAATACAGTTGAGTTGAGTTGAGGTGTGATTGTGAACGCAAATGTTTTTTTGTCTCTATCAGTGGTTCCCAACCAGTGGGGTGGGACACGTTAGTGTGCCGTGAGAACTGATCAAATTTTATGACTAACGAATAATGTATCTTTGCCAACAACTAATAGAGACAAAACAAATACATGATCTTCTATTCAATGGCAAACAGTATGAAATATACATACTTATCCTCGTTTTGTGACAACTTTGTTTGGTGGTGTGCTGTGCGATTTTTGGAACATAAAAAATGTGTCTTGGCTCAATTAAGGTCTGGAATCACTGGTCTATGTGTGTGTGCACTGCGATTGGCAGTCAACCAATCAGGGTGTATTCCGCCTATTAGACAGCTGGGATAGGCTCCGGCACACCCTGCGACCCTTGTGAGGATAAAGCGTGTGTGTGTGTGTGTGTGTGTGTGTGTGTGTGTGTGTGTGTGTGTATATATGCTGTATCTATATAGATACACACACAAATATATCACCCCCCACCACCACTCTTATTACCATTTAAGAATTAACTATAGCATATTGCTGGCCGTAGAGGGGTGAAGTCAAGTGGTTTTCAAGCTGCTTGCTATTGCTGTTCATCAGCTGTTGAACAAACATCAAGTGGAGCAAGCTGTCATAGAGCCCTTGATGGATGGTAGACAGCTTGAGGAGTGTCACTCTCGCTCGCTCACTTATGTATCTGCTGAGTCAGGGATCTCAGATATAGATCATCCTGTCGGGACATTTGATGTGTTTTTTTTTTAATGAGCTCTGAATACCAAATGGACAGAGACATTGGACTTTCCTCACCAGTTGAAAAAGTCGTGTTTTGTGTTTGAGTATTAAAAAAATGATCAAAGAAATGTTCATGATATAATAAATACATTTCATCTTTCATCTGTGCTGTATGTTGCACATAGAGCACATTTGACAATAAAGTTGTCTTGAACCCCCTGCCCCCCCAAAAAAAACAACAACAAAAAAACAGGAACTTGACCCAAAGGTCTGGGCTATTAAAATAAAAATAATGAGCCCAAAAGTCTCTTAAATTGTGTCATTCTTTTCAGAACCCTTTAGAAACATACAGTCTATTTGTGGCTTTGTATGCATTTCTGTAGAGGATACATTTTGTAAAAAGTAGTCCAGAAATGAACCAAGACCACAGTGTTGATTTGGAACTTGAAAACCAAAGTGGTTCAATTGGTCTTGATTGTAATTGTTGAAATTGCAGCAGGACTGAGTGATAGCATTCGAAGCAGGTATGATTGTGACAGAATAATTTAAACAGGGAAATCAGTCTTAAAAATTCAGGAGGTCGGTGTAAGCCGTCTTATGCAGGAGGATGACAATTTTTTTTCTTAAATTATTGAAAAAAATTGCCATCGTGAAGGCTTGTTTCCTCCTAAAGTCAAGCAAAGGACAAAAACATGACGACATAAAGTACAAAGCCGATAGAAATATATTCGTTTGTAAATTAAAAACAAGAAATCACATTATCGCACATTACTGAAGCAGAAAAAAACATACACACAAGAAATAAGAAGAAAATTAAATAGTATAATTAAAAGTGGCAAAAAAATGGAATATCCAAAATAATCATGAAAGATCAAGATGCAGTTATTAAAAAAAAAAATCAAGATATAGCTAATGAATTGAATGTGTTTGTTGGTTATAAATTAGCTAAATGAATCCCCGAGCCAGATATAATATAAAATCGTAGTATATTTTAAAAAATCTATCCTATATGTTAATTAATCCTGTAATACATGAATAAAAACTATATATCGTGAAAAAAATAAAATCTCTGACATCAAAATGTAAAAGTAAAGAAAATAAAAAGCAGAGGTGAACAGTCCGTCAGTACTATCTATCAATCCGTCGCTGACGGACACCCATTTTGCTGACGAATGACAGGAAAACCTGACAGACGAAGCAACGACCACAGCCCAACTCGGGAACCAAGCGGTGTTGGGCGTGCCCTCGGGCTCCAAACAGTTCCCAGCCAACAGCCAACAACTGGGTCTGCAGATACGCGGGTCGCTGCGGCTTTAGGAGCCGCTTTGGGACCCAGTTGGTGGTTGCTCAACGGCAACAGCAGCAACAACACCAGTGGGTTTGCATCATTAACCGGTTCAGTTCACACATTCTCAGTCCGTTTGTAGTTGACAACTGACGGAAACAAATGCCACATGTCTCACGTTAGTTCATGGAGGTTGCTTTGACTATGGGCTCATCTCATTCCTCTAATTAAATGTTCCTAGCACCTCTGTACTCTGTTTACATGCTAGCTCCTCCCAACAGAAATTCTACTGAGGAGGGATGAGGTAAAATACAACTTTGACAGAATTTGAAGTATTTTTTCACATCAGACTCCATACTGGGGCAGAAGAAATGATAGGGGCGGTGTCCTTGCTTGTCCCTTGGTGTCCAGCAACGTCATGGATGACATGTAACACTCAGTTTTTCAGGGTGTCACACAGAATATAACAACACATTTGTCGATTACTGATGTGATCCTTTGAGACATGGCAAAGAACCTCATTTTGTACTCTGAGTGTCTCCAAATGTTTGACCAGCACTAAAGTCTTTCTCTGGAGTTCCTCCACCATAAACGTAGAGAAGGTGTCTAGCCCTACGACAGCTGATTTTGAAACGCCTGAATCAACTCCACACCCCTTGTATCAATTACAGTCATGAGGTTCCAGCAAAGCTTTACCAGCTACAGCGGAACACCATTTGAGGGGGTTCTCATATAGATTTGGCACCATCAGGAGCAGTTCCTTTCATTCTGTGACACTGGACTTTGAGTCAAAATGTGTCATGGATATCATCTTGAATCACATCCTCAGCCTCAGCCAGAAAGTGACTGTTTTGCCCTGTGATATGCATAAGATTGACTGATTTTGCAAAGATGTCTCTGCTGAAAGAATCAGCCACTGTGTTTTTGGGGCCGGGAATATGCTTCAGGTCAGACACAGAGCTGCTTACATGCATCTCACTTGGGTTTTGTCATGATGTAAGTGAGGGGGGTTATTGTTGGTCCATACTGTGAATGGGTAGATTATCTATTAACACTAACTAAACTTCTCACACACATTCCACTTCAAGACTAAAACCTCACATCTGCGTGCTGGATATTTTTTTTTCTTTCTAGGAGCTACTCAATGTCTTGCTCGCAAAAGCAATTGGAGCATCATTTTTCTTCACCACTCGGTACCTAGGACGGAACAGCTCTCAAGCCCACCTAATGAAGCATCACCAGAAAGGATGAGTGGCAGCGGGACAACTGGATGTGAAATAATGATGCTGCTTAAGATGCTCTTTCAAGTTTTACAAAACTGCTTCACATTCATCAGTCCAATCAGTAGGCTATATTTCAATGTTAGAATTATTAGATTAGCATGAGAACTCGCTCTGACTCGCCACACTTCTTCTGGCCAGCAGTGAGGGCAAATAAAGCCAGAGAGGTGATTGAAAGAGGTGGTGAAATACAATCCCCAACGAGGATTTTATCCTCCTTACTAATGGTGCACTGCAGGGGTGCCCAACCTTGTTTGACCGAAGATCAACTTTTCGATCAACCAACATCCCTCCGTTCGACCCATTACCGCACACGTGTGCATACACACACACTTACACACACAGCCAAAACGCCTCCTAAGATGAACCAAATGGAAAACGCGTTTGTGGGTTTGTGAAAAGGAAATCACGGCCGACCTTCGTCGAGACCTGATGCGGAGGCATGGGACGCACTTTTGCAGCGTGGTAACAATGGTAGCTCACGTGTACCATTTAAAAATGCTTCCCTCCAGATTCCCATTCTGGCCAGTGCCTTCGGTGAATTGTACATGAAATGAAAATAATCATATCAATAAAAAATATAGTGCCACATCTCTGATCACAAGCTGCAATTGTAGACTGCTCACCACTAACAACTTCCAGTGATACACGTCATGTGCCACCATACGTTACAGGTGACCTGCTATATTATTCTAATACTTTTTGCGAAAGTGAGACTGATAGTCTGCTCAGGGTGCAGAGGTTCCCTCTACACCTCTCGAGATCAACTTGGGACCAGTCCGCGAGCTACCAGTCCATCACAATCGACGTATTCGGCACCCCTGGTGTACTGCTTTCTTCTTCCATGGGATGCGCTTTCAAAATTTGAGAAATGACCTCAACCTTGGTTCTTCTTGGTCCATCGCAATGTCGCTGTGATGCCTGGCTTGACTCGGCTGGCACCTCGCTACTGGCGCCTACATTCGCGGGGAGACGGTGGCTGAACGCATTTCCGTTTCACTGCGCTGTGGCTTTGACGGTCCATCAAAATGTGTCCTTATGCAGTCCATGGCGCAAATAAAGAGTGTACACAGGCCAGCGGCCCGAGATAACTGCTAGAAAACAAGCGAGATGGCTGATCACAGGATACATACTGCAAGTAGGCCGGTAAGCTGAGCAATTCTTTTCTTATGAGCCATGCATCTGTTAAATTTGAATTTAATGTATTTTTAAACAGTAAGTTGTGTTGTTTTAATAAGATGCCATTTTGAAACCCTGGTATATGTTCTTGTGATTAGGAAATAAAAACTGAAAAGGAAAAAAAAATGTTTATTCAGTTACATTAAAAAACTGTGAACTGGTGGAGCACAGCGCAAGCCTGCAGAATCATTGCATGCTGTGAGAAAAGGCAGGTAAGCTTACTTGCTAAGATAAAACTCAAAGACCACTGATTCCAGCTCTCTTCCTAGGAAACATCCATGCATGAAAATGGATGAGTCAAGGACATCGAACAGAGGTACGGTGTACAAATTGCAAGCCGTTACAAAGTCGCTACTCCGAGGCAATTGAACCGCTAATGACTAAGTAACTCAATTTATGCCCGAGTTCATCGTAGTTGTTTACTTTCTCCCAGATCATAATGCTCCGGAATTTGTGGTCATGTTCATTATACCTTTTTACATTCTGCCAGATGGTAAGGCCAACATTGCCATAATAGAGCTCAATGATAACATCAGCTCACGCCAAAACAAGCACCCGAGTTCTTTTCACATGGTTGCTGGGTACTTCAGCAATGTAACTCTAACAGGCAGTTAACCACATTTTTACCGTTGTGTCCACACACCAAGCCAGAGGCGGACCTCGGTTTCTCAGATCATATCTCGGTCATGTTTATCATGTCCTTCCGTCCATCAGATACGAACATCAGACCAGAGACCATCACTGTGCCGCACCATAATTGCTTCGCTTACACAGACTGCAACACATTCAGAGATCCTGCAGTGAAGGAGAGGTGGACCAGCAGGAAAATGCATCATCTATCCTTCAGTCAATCAACCAAATTTTATTTTTATATCGCTTAAATTCAACTCAAAAGTGCTGGAATATAAATCAACCATTCCAACCACTTGTCCACAAGGTCAGACACACACACACACACGCGAAGGTTAAAAACCGAAGAGACATGCACTCACAAAACAATGCCGTATTGACCGAACATGAACCTGAGGCTGGATACACAACAACCAGATGAGGTAACACCATTTCAAGAAGCCGACTGCATCAGCTCAGGACCGTAATCCACAGTCATTATCCGAACCGTTGATCCTCATGAAGGTTGTAGGCGTTCTGGAGACTATTCCAAATGTCTTTGGGCAGTAGGCGGGGTACAGTCAATCACAGGGCACACATAAACAAACAACAAATTCACTCTCACAATCACACTAAAGGACAATTTAGAGTGATCCATTAAACTGCCATGCATGTTTCTGTAATGTGGGAAGAAACTGGAGTACCCGGAGAAAACCCACATGGGCACAGGGAAAACATGGCAACTCCACACTCTTTGTCGTTCGGTTAGATACCGGTATAACGAAATTTTTTTTTTTTTTTGTTCTGAGTGTCTTGATAAAAAAAACTCTGACATTTCATTCCCAGAATACACAGCGGATGATTAATTACAGCACACTTAATGTCAGCTTCTCAAACTCAGATCATGTCATTTTGAAGGGCCAATTCTGTCTAATGTAAATGCAGTTTGGCTTCTGTTACCATGACAACTGTGGCAGATCTCGGGCATGGAGAGAAGGGAGTGATGAAGTGGTTATTCACTTTTATAGCCCATTTAACAACGAGCAAGGAATGAGTAAGTATGAGAAGGAGATGTTCAGAATTGCGCATCCAGGGTGCATATGAACCTCGAGTGATTCTATCTTCGGGCGAGGTATTTTGCTCAGTTTAGCGCAGGGGTGTCCAAAGTCGGTCCTGGAAGGCCGATGTCCTGCCTGTTTTCCAGCTCTCCCAGGAGCAACACACCTGATACATATCATCAGGTTTGTTCTAATGCTGCTCCAGAGCTGGTTGATGAGCTGATCATTTGAATCAGGTGTGTCACAGCTGGGAGAGCTGGAAAACAGGCAGGACAGCGGCCCTTCAGGACCGACTTTGGACAGCCCTGGTTTAGCGCAAACCTTTTATACATATCAAAGTGCGTGCTCATGTTGTAATAACATCATCGGAATTTAACAGTGAAAAACTATGAACTTGAGACAATTATTGTCATTTGTTGGGGTGATTGATTTTTTTTTTTTTTTGAGTTACAGTGATTTATCTTGTGAGATGCCCGGCCACTAAACAAAGCAGATGGAGGAGGCTGCTAACAAGGAAGGCAGGATGAGCTAGATGGGCGGCGTGCCAAGGCACTTGCAGGTTGAGGCCATGTCCTGTCCTGAATGTAGACTTTCTTTTTCAAAATGGTTAGTTTTGAAAGTAATCTTTCCGTTATTTTTGGCATTTTTCTGTAAAACAGCATTTTTTTGGGTCTTTTTTTTATAACACGAAGTAAGCTGCGCACTAAGGAAGACCACAAAACAAAATCCTTTTTTTTTCTACTGTTGGTACACATCTCACAGACAGATAGGCGGATAACTAAATTTGACCTTGTTTAACCCTTTCGGGCACAGCAGTTACTACAGTGGAGAATTTATCATGATATCATGTGTGCCCTTGTATTAAATGTATTAATATTTTCTGTCCTGCAAAAACAGATGACACTCTTACCAGATAATGTCCTGTGCACATTCTCTTGAGAAAAATACGCCAACAAGTACATCAAAGGCAACACACATATATATATATATATATATATATCCATCCATCCATTTTCCGAACCGCTTCATCCTCACTAGGGTCGCGGGGGGTGCTGGAGCCTGTCCCAGCAGTCTTCGGGCAGTAGGCGGGGGACACCCTGAATTGGTTGCCAGCCAATCGCAGGGCACACAGAGACAAACAACCATATATATTTATATATATATATACACACACACACACACACACACATGCCAGCAGGTACAAACGAGATAGCCTTTCCTTTTGCCCATTGTCATGCTTGCCTTGCATATTAGCTTGCACAAGAGCAAATGTTCCCTTGGAGGCAGCTCTAATCAGAGCAAGTTGAGGGTAGATTATCAGTCGTTGATTAATCCTATTGCAATTCATGCTGTGGCCACAGCACACAACAATCCTCAGGCCATGTGGGTCAATAACCTCACTTAGCCTGATTTGCTCCACAACTAAGTATATAAATGAAGCACTGAGGACTATCCCTGAAATCTTCCAAGGCTTGGATAATTTATGGCTGTGAAACTTCAGAAACAGCATTTTGACATTGATTGCGTTCCAAAATATAGTCATCGATGCAATGGCTGGCTGTTACATATATAACCTGTCAATCATTTGTGAAGGCAGCTTATTTTGCCTTTTGATGTACAGCAGTGTTGGAAGTGTTTTTTTTTTCCTTCAAACTTTAGAATAAATGTTTTAGAATTTCCAACTCTATTCGGAATAAGGGGGTATAACACATTCCTGGGCCTAATGAGGTGAACTGTGCCAAAAAAAGCTTCTATAAAGCCTGTATGCTTGTCAGACCCTTGTGCTTGTATTCAGACTGGTTTATTTTAATGAAAAGCCATATTTAGTTATATGGATAAGCTCACTGACAATGTACTTCCTTCACATTTCTTTGAACACTTTCCTAGTTTATCATTTTTTTAACTTTAATATGTGAAGTTCCACATTTTCTGTCTGGGTTAATACATTCAATATTCCAGCAAACATGCCATCACAATTTAAGCAATTGTATGAATTTCAGTTGCTGTTAAAAGACACAATTCAATAAAATTATTTTTTTGTTGTTGTTCTACTTGATTGAATTCAAGGACAAATCCCAAACGGCGGGGTTGTATCTCTTTTTTAATGAAGTTACACACGACATTTGACATACTGCCATTCTATGAGATTGACCTTTTTGCCCATGTTTTTGAGTGACACCTTCTCACATGTATCAACATCAAGATTTCAGAAGATAAAAAAAAAAAAAAAGCATCCTCAAGGGAAATGCTTGACTTTACCAATGCATTTGACTGTTGGGGTGGTGATTGGGTGCTTGATAACATAGCAGTTGAAAGCAAAGGGATGGACCATCATTGTGTGCTGGCGATAATGTAGAATTGATGCCCAGTCTGCCACAAATGGGACCGTTTTAATTTGCCAAGGCAACTGATGAGCCCCAGATGGATAGCCAGCTGCTTCGGGTTTGTGAGCCCAGGGAGGTGGGCGTCATTGAGGAGGAAACTGAGGCTATGTTTTGCAAGAAATGGTATACAGGTCAAGGGGTGCACTGGTGCGTGAAAGTGTGCCGTAGGATTTTCATATTCACATTCCTTCTGGCTTCTAGAATCACAGGTAGAATGCGGTCTTTTGTTGAATGACACCCGGGGTACTCTGGATCATTGGAACTTGACAACTGAAGTATCCATCTGGTACTTTTGTGATTTCCACCCATTCCGAAGGAGTAATTAAAAGACCACCTGATATCCTGCTCGTGCTGGGATCAACCCGGCATCACACTGAAATCCACATACCCACAGTGACACTTCCTGATAAGCTAGCTTTATAATGAACCACCCAGGCATATAAATAATTCACAAATGGTGTACGGCGGCGGGATACGAGATGCCCATTATCAACATTGTTTGCTCTCATCTTTTCCATTGAGATGACCGTGTGTGGCAGTATTTTTTTTCTAGAATTTTACCACAAGCCGCACCTGCATGACCTGCATATTTTCAGATTGACCAAGCGAGGCAAGATAAACAAACCGTGCAAATGTGCAAAAAGCATAATCTCAGAAATGGTACCTTCTGACACAAGTGGCTCCCCCACCCACCCCCACCCCCTGTCTCTCCGACACATGGTAATCAAGAAATGGGAACATAACCCAAAGAATAAAGTGGATTTCGTGAGCCACAGCGCACCACATCCCTGTATATACACACAAAGAAAACAAATTGTGAAATGAGACTGCTCGCATGCCGACCTTCATCCAGCCATCTAATTTGGTTTATCCAAATAAATTAACCCTCCCCACAGTATCCTGTTTTTGTAGCAATGTTTTTTTTTTCCTTTTTAAATTGAGACAAAAAGGGCCTGATTCAATAAAATCCCAAATGAAAGGCACCAGAGAGCATTTTCGCACTAATAAAGTCCGCGCACTGATGGTAGGCATGTCAAACAACCTCGATCTTTTTTAAACATTACGAAGATCCCAGTTGTGTTTTTACTCACACTCACAGATTGCGTGCACTGTTGGCAACAGGTGTAAAAGTGGAGCATCGCAAGGACAGAAGTTTCAAGTGGAGTATTAGTGGAAGACAAATAAGTGGTTAAAGAAAATAAATATAATCACCTGATTTAATTTGCCCCGAGTGTATCTGCATTGAATGTATGTAAAGCTGACTCTGTCCTACGCAAATTGTACCAGACTGGAAGATCTCCAGGACATCATATTCATCCATGAATGTCTCTAACTGCACAATCTTTCGAGGAATTTTGATGAGAGGTAACTTTGATTGAGTCGACAATTTGCAAGCACAATATGCTAAGAGCCAGGTTTCTTTAGCAGAGGGTTGCAACGCAGCATTTTAAAAATTCTACTGAACAACACCAGAAGATCTACTGTAAATCATAATAGCCAAACCAACTTCTCTATACAGTGGAACACATCCTGAAAAAAAAATATGAGGAGGGACAGAGTCATGAAGAGAACACGATTGTTTGATCTGGACAACCAACTCTTCTCAAAACATCAGACAACAGGTGAAATGAATTGAACACTGCCAATCAAGGAACAGGATCAGAGGGGTCAACTGAAAGGCAGAGCAGGAGCAACCTGATCAAAGAAAACATGCAGAAATCTGTTGTAATTTATCTAAACAAGCTGAGTTCTTTTTTGGCTTCCAGAAAGGTGCTTTGGTAGTGGTGAGAGCAGCCTTTTTTAATTTGGGAAGAAACTTGGAGCTTGTCCTTTTTCACCTCAATTGAGCAATCAATAAATCAATCAAAGCTTTATTTATATAGCCCCTTTCATACTTTAAAAGCAACACAAAGTGCCTCACAAAACAAATGATAATAAACACAAACACATGAGTCTCCCACCTGTTATGTTTCTGTTTGTTTCAGTCAATGGCAGGAGTGGAGGGCGTTACCTCCAGCACCTCAACCGTCTTGCATTATCATCAGTGGACTACTGAAGGACTGCCATGCCGACCACTAGCCCTCAGATTATTCATCCATCCATAGATAGATAGATGCCCATATGAATCTTTTTTATTTTATTGGCCGGTCTCAGATATGGCTTTTTCATTGCCACTCTGCCCTTAAGGCCAACATCCTGGAGTTGTCTCTTCACTGAAGATGTTGACGCTTCCGTTTTCCGAGTACCATTTAATAAAGCTGCCAGTTGAGGACCTCTGGGGCATCTATTTCTCAAACTAGCAACTCTAAATGGACTTATCTTCTCGCTGAGTTGTGCAGCGAAGCTTCCCACTTCTCTTTCTACTCTGCTTCGATCCAGTTTGTGTTGTTCTCTGGAAGGAGTCGTACACACAGTTTTAGGAAATCTTCAGTTTCTTGGCAATTTCTCACCTGGAAGAGCCTCCGTTTCTAAGAACAAGAATAGACTGTCGATTTTCACATGGAGCGTTTTGAGCTTTTAATACGACCCGAACAATGTAATCCTCCAGAAAGCGAACCTGCTCAGAGGAAGGTCAGTTTCATGGCTTCTGTCAGGAGGTAAGCTATATTCAGTTGTGTTAACATGATCACACAAGGGGTGTCTAACATCCATTAGCCTTCTGACACAATGATCAATCACCTTGTACTTGTACCTTGAGAACACTGGCCTGACAATTGCTGGAAATGGTCTTCCATATACCTATGTAGATATTGCACCAAAAAACAGACATTTGCAGCTGTAATAACGGTTTACCACATTATCAATACACATTGTCATGTGTATTTCTGATTAGTTTTAAAAGTGAAAAAAAAAAAAAATCTTTCAAAAATGAGGACAAAATGGTCGGTGAGTCGTTAGCACGTCGCCTCACGGTGCAGAGGTCATGAGTTTGAATCTTGCCCCGGCCTTCCTGTGTGGAGTTTGGAGTTGTTGTCCCAGAAACAAAAACACGCATGGTAGGTTGATTTTATATTCATTCATCTTCCGAACCGCTTTATCCTCACTAGGGTTGTGGGGGCTGCTGGAGCCTATCCCAGCTGTCTTCGGGCAGTAAGCGGGGGACACCCTGAATCGGTTGCCAGCCAATCGCAAGATTAATGCGGCGGATGTTAAGTTGCTCTATAAATAAAGCGGAAACAAAACAACAAGCGCGCTGCACAGGTCCACACCGAAAACGGATACTTAAAGAGTTTATGAATAGGAAGTTTACTTTTAAAAAGTTGCCAGATGGTTCCACTGACAAGACCTATGTTACCTGTATGTTTTGCAGTCGTAAACTGAGCAATCATCATAGCACGTCGAGTTTGAAAACCAGTCTCTGTATTCGCCTCTGTATTCGACATGACATTGTCATGAATCTCCATGTTGGAAAGTTTGCTTTTGAGAGGACCGACTATGTAAATTAAAGTTATAATTTAAAAACAATTAAACCTGTTAAAAAGTAATTATTTGTTTGCTTACTACACTCATTCCAACATTGGTTTAAATAAGTATGTATTTCAGTATTTAATTATGCCAATATATACATGATTTAAATTATGTATTTAATTTTGGCACTTTCATTCTCTTCCGTCAATCTTAGTGTACAGTTAGGCGGGCACTGAGTGGGATTAGCGCTGATCCAGCCCAACCATTTGCTTGGTGCCCGCATGAGCCTTCCTGTGATTTCATGGCAAACATTGTAGGAAAACACATGGATTTAAGGTTGAATACATTTTTCATGTGCCTTCTGATTGGCCTCTGTGAAAGTTCAATTTCAATGTCACCATGCTCTACAATAGCAGTGGGTAATGTCAAAAGAGAACACGCAAACTCCACACAGAAAGGCCGGAGCCGGGATTGAACCCTGCACCTTTGCACTGTGAGTCGGAGGTGCTAACCAGTCGACCACCATGCCTCCTCTCTGTGGAACATCCATCCATCCATCCATCTTCTACCGCTTATCCGGGGCCGGGTCGCGGGGGCAGCAGCTTTAGCAGGGAAGCCCAGACTTCCCTCTCCCTAGCTACTTCTTCCAGCTCTCCCCGGGGGATACCGAGGCGTTCCCAGGCCAACTGGGTGACATAGTCTCTCCAGCGTGTCCTGGGTCGTCCTCGGGGTCTCCTCCCGGTGGGACATGCCCGGAACACCTCACCAGGGAGGCGTTCAGGAGGCATCCGAATCAGATGCCCAAGCCACCTCATCTGGCTCCTCTCGATGTGGAGGAGAAGCGGGTCGACTCTGAGCCCCTCCCGGATGACCGAGCTTCTCACCTTATCTCTAAGGGAGAGCCCGGACACCCTGCGGAGAAAACTCATTTCGGCCGCTTGTATCCGGGATCTCGTTCTTTCGGTCACGACCCATAGCTCGTGACCATAGATGAGGGTTGGAACGTAGATCGACCGGTAAATTGAGAGCTTCGCCCTTTGGCTCAGCTCCTTCTTTGCCACGACAGACCGATGCAACGTCCGCATCACAGCAGACGCTGCACCGATCCGCCTGTCGATCTCTCGCTCCCTCCTGCCCTCATTCGTGAACAAGACCCCAAGATACTTAAACTCCTCCACTTGGGGCAAGATCTCCTCCCCGACCCGGAGTGGGCACTCCACCCTTTTCCGACTGAGGACCATGGTTTCAGATTTGGAGGTGCTAATTTTCATCCCAACCGCTTCACACTCGGCTGCGAAACGCTCCAGTGAGAGTTGGAGAGCCCTGTTTGAAGGAGCCAACAGTACCACATCATCTGCAAAAAGCAGAGATGCAATACTGAGGCTACCAAAACAGACCCCCTCAACGCTTCGGCTGCGCCTAGAAATTCTGTCCATAAAGGTAATGAACAGAATCGGCGACAAAGGGCAGCCTTGGCGGAGTCCAACCCTCACTGGAAACGATTCCGACTTATTGCCGGCAATGCGAACCAAACTCTGACCTCGGCAGTATAGGGACCGAACAGCCCGTATCAATGGGCTCGGTACCCCATACTCCCGAAGCACCCCCCACAGAACTCCCCGAGGGACACGGTCAAACGCCTTCTCCAAGTCCACAAAACACATGTAGACCGGTTGGGCGAATTCCCACATACCCTCGAGGACCCTGCTAAGGGTGTAGAGCTGGTCCACTGTTCCACGGCCGGGACGAAAACCACACTGCTCCTCCTCAATCTGAGGCTCGACTTCCTGACGGACCCTCCTCTCCAGCACCCCTGAATAGACCTTACCAGGGAGGCTGAGGAGTGTGATTCCTCTGTAGTTGGAACACACCCTCCGGTCCCCCTTTTTAAAAAGAGGGACCACCACCCCGGTCTGCCAATCCAGAGGCACTCTCCCCGCTGACCACGCGATGTTGCAGAGGCGTGTCAACCAGGACAGCCCCACAACATCCAGAGCCTTGAGGAACTCCGGGCGGATCTCATCCACCCCTGGGGCCTTGCCACCGAGGAGCTTTTTAACCACATCGGTGACTTCAACCACAGAGATAGGAGAGCCCACCTCAGAGTCCCCAGACTCTGCTTCCTAATTAGTGACCTACTGACCTAATTAGTCACTGTTCATCCATGGATTTGCCGATCATGTTTATGATGAAGAGCTCATGTGGGAACAAGCAAATGGTTGGTGCTGGATCAGTGCTAATCCTGCCCGATGCCCGTCTCACGTCTACTGAGTTTGATGGGAGAGAATGAAGGATCAAATTATTTCATGGTGCACAGGAAAACAGGTGTGCCTATTTCAATAAATACGTATATGGTGCAATAATTAAACATTGGAATAATCAATTGGTGAATAAATAAATAAATAAATACACATCTATGTACATACATACATACATATATACTGCAAGTCAACAAATTTCAAAATTGTTTAATGAGAAGGAAGCATTGTTCATAGATTGAAAAATAAAACATCGTTGAACTGCAAACAAATTGACATGAAATCTGAAAACGGTCACTCTGGGGGTCTCCAAACCACTTACACACATTTGCAATTCATCATTTCAACTGGTCAATGTCCAAACAAAATTAAGATTGCAAAAAAAAAATCTTACCCATGTACAAAACTGGTGACAAACACAGCTTCACAAATTTCAGGCCTGTTTCTCTCCCACCTCAATTCTCCCAAATTCTGGGGGGGGGGCTCTTCAATAACAGGTAAAATCATTTAATAGGAAAAAAAGATAAATTACTCTGCAATTGTCAGTATCAATTTAGAAGCAGTCAACTTCAATGGCCATCACAGAAAATTAGAGCAGTGCTGTAATATGACAACATATACGATAAGATAAAACCTTTGTTAATCTCGCAATGGAGAAATTCCCAATTCATCAAAGCAACAAAGTTATGAAAGGAAGACGTAAAAGAACA
The DNA here is from genome assembly GCA_018466805.1 of Hippocampus abdominalis. NCBI lineage: Eukaryota > Metazoa > Chordata > Actinopteri > Syngnathiformes > Syngnathidae > Hippocampus > Hippocampus abdominalis. The sequence continues at coordinate 18,580,822 of CM031706.1, read as the reverse complement.
AACTATAGGAGCTGCTGGAAAGGCAGCCACTCTCGCGGCGCCATCTTGAGGTCAAAATAACAAAATAACACAACAAATAAGACACAGACAGTCATGCAATCTTAATCACTTTTCCTGCATACAATTTGTTGTTTGAAGCAGTTATAGATGAAAGAGGAGAGGATCAAAGGGTCCTTTCATCAGTGGATCAGAGACGTAATGCTGAAAATGTGCATACGTCTGCTCCAAGCTAAGTATTGAAAGCAAACACGAAGCTGTAGCGTCCATTGACGAAAAGAGGCTCACATCCCCTGTCCCACATAATCCGCTTCAACTCCAAACCACAACTCCCAGTTCTACATCCGCATCGGTGCTCTGCGCTGATGCTCCTTTCTTCTCATCATTGGCTCCTCAAGCCTTGCATCCATCCATCCGCAGACCGTCCAACAGCACTGATCTCTTTGATGAACAAAGCGGGACTGTATAAAATGCTGCCCATTTCAGGCGCAAAAAAACACAAGCGCCCCAGAGCTGTCCAGCAATGACGGTCAAATGGCACCGACATTCCTCCCAATCAAAAACAGTGCTGGTACCCATGCTGCCGAGAAGGCACAACCACCAAGCACCGAGTCTCCTCCTTGATGAATGTTGTGGCCAAAAAATGCTGAAAAAAAATCCACATCCGGTCCATACGACGCAACAACAAATACAAAGTGACAAAACAAACACAAAAACAACAAGTCATGACAGATTGTGGAGGAAATTGGAACACTATGAAATGAATGTTATTTAATCAAATGGCAGCAGTTTGTGAAGCTGGGTGAGTGTAACTATATGCTTGGAAATTGTGCATGGTGTGCCCCAGGGGTCAGTTGTAGGGCCAAACTTGTTAATTGTATTTCTTAAGGATCTACGTAATGTGTCCCAACCATTCAAGTTTGTGTTGTTTGCAGATGACGCAAACATCCCCGAACCAAATTCTGAATGAATCTTCACACTTAAAACCTGCTTCGTTTTTTTTTTTCAAGAGATAATTTAGGAAGGTATTACCATCCATTTTCCGAACCGCTTTATCCTCACTAGGGTCGCGGGGGGTGCCGGAGCCTATCCCAGCTGTCTTCGGTCAGTAGGCGGGGGACACCCTGAACTGGTTGCCAGCCAATCGCAGGGCACACAGAGACGAACAACCATCCACGCTCACACTCATACCTAGGGACAATTTAGAGTGCACAATCAGCCTGCCATGCATGTTTTTGGAATGTGGGAGGAAACCGGAGCACCCGGAGAAAACCCACGCAGGCCCGGGGAGAACATGCAAACTCCACACAGGGAGGCCGGAGCTGGATTTGAACCCGGTACCTCAGCACTGTGAAGCCGACGTGCTAACCACTGGACTACCGGGCCGCCGGAAGGTATTACACTTACAATAATTATACAAAACAATTGTGCCTCTAAAATGTGCTCTATCATTCATGTTCCCTTGTGTAAGAATCAATGTTAGAAAAAAAAGCCTGAAAGGGGAATATAATTACTAGTGCTATGTATTCAGTCCTATCAGGTGGAACACTGACTTTATCAGATTGTGAAGAAGCCACTTTAGTAAACATTTTACCTGACATTAATTTGGCAATCAACTCATCATGTTATAGTATACCTGCTGCAGTAAATTGTGTTTGATGGAGTTGCCACACATCCATACTGTAGGTTGCTGGTATAAGCTCGAAGAGAGATTTATCAAATACAAATGATGCAGAACAAGCAAGAACTCAGAAGGGACACTTTTTAAGATGCCTGTGTGCTTACCCTGCTCGGTTCCACTCTCTGACATATGTTTGATGTGCTTTTCTTGGTTTGATGTGGCCCTCTTCCAGTAAATAAGTTTGTTTTACAGACTTGATGCAATTAGCAATCAGCTTTCCACAGAACCTTTGTGAAAGTCATGATTTGTGTTATTGACATGTAACTTGTGTTTATTTTGATTCAAATGTCATGCCGCAGATCTCCATAGTGAGTACATGTTTGCAAAACTATCTCTCCATCCATCGATCTTCTCATCTGCTTATCCTCACAAGAGTTGTGGTCATGCCGTAGCCTGTCCCAGTTGTCTTCGGGCACACATAGGCAAACAACTATTTGCACTCACAATCACACTTAGGGACAATTTAGAGCATTCCGGTAACCTGTCATGTATGTATGTGGGAGAAAACCGGAGCACCCGAAGAAAACCCTTGCAGATAAGGGGAGAACATGCAAGCTCCCCACAGTAAGCCCAGAGCCGGAATCAAACCCTCCACCTCTGCACTGGAGGGCAGACGTGCTAACCAGTCGACTCCTGTGCTACCCTTGCAAGATTATATGAAACTAAACTCTGCATAGGTGTACTGGTACCTACATTACTCAGTGAGACGCTCACTAATACTAAAAACTACTTTTGGAGAGGGTTCGGTGCCAGGCTTGGCTGAAAATGCTTTGCAAGCTTTGAGTACCTTCATAGTAGAATGTGCTTCACTGATGTACCATCTTTTTCTGTCTCAGAAATACACTTTTAAAAGTTTTACAATTCACTGAGGTGTAAAAGGTACATTGAGGTTGCTCCTTCTTGTTGCTGCAGGCAACTACCTGTGTGCTGCTTAAATAAAGCGGGGGGAAAAATCCCTTTTCGGTTCTGTAAGTATGAAAATTATTTCATTTCAGGGTTATTTGCATTTCAAACATGCCTGAACAGGAACTCCAATTTAATGTATTCAGTCTCCACAGATCTGGGTGAGTACCTATTCCAGAATGAAATCCCAATCTATTTCAGATGTGACACAAAGTCAGGCATTTGAAAAATGTCAAGACTGGAAATGCAATATTTATGGTTTGTAAAATGAGATTCCTAAAAATTAAGAACTACTCCCTTACAGTGGTGGATTGGTCTGTGTGTGCCAACAGTCCTAGGAGCAAAAAAAATCAAGGATTTTCTGCCTATGTCAGGTTAATCAAAGCCCAACAGGTACTCCATAGGTGAGAGATTAGGGGTCCATTGCAGAAAGCAGGTTTCCTGGTAACTCAGATACTGTTAACACAAACATGAAGGAAACTCTGAGCTCTTCAAAAAGGGAACACACAGAAAGAGAGGTAATTCTAGTTGGTTTCAGAGAGAGGTGTAACTTGAGTCATCTGGACCAGGTTTTTCTCATAGAACCTCACATTTCTCTCTGTCTCCGCCCTCTTTCAGAGCCACACACTCTATTTCATTTCCTAATTCATTCAGTCAGCAATTAAGTTTTGACATAGTACTGCGACCTGTCATTTAAAAAAAAATATTAGTCCCTAGATGAGGGGTCCATTAGGCTCAGTAGGTGGCGACAAACATGTCCTTAATAAAATAATGGATAATGGATGAAGGTGCTACATTACTATACAGAGAATTGATTGTTCATCGAGAGATGGTTATCAGACTGTGCAGAAACGTTTTAGCACTTCCAGTCAATTATTTTTTTGAGCCGTACCATTCGATGTCCATCATCTACAGACACAGCTTATGGTGTCTTTTCATAGTTGTTGTGCACGCGCTTAACTCCAGGTGAAGACAATCTAAGTTGATTAAACTGATTCAAATCCGCTGTTTTGGAATCGGAAACCTTGTGCAGTCAATCAACTCAGAGTTCAGCATAAGACACATGCTTTATTGAAGATTCTTTGTGAAACAGGCCTCAGACAAATAATGGCCCAGACAAACAGTAACATTGGAAAATGCTTTCTCTTGCACAGATGCCGGTCACCGGGGCCCCCTTTGGAGGTGGTTGGGCTTGCACTCATGTCCGGTCGATCACAGCTCAGAGACAATGTGGGACCCTTTCCCATCGGGTCACCTCATGAGGAAGGGGCCAAGGGGGTCAGGTGCATTGTGAGATGGGTGCCTGCCAAAGATGAGAATCCTGGCATGGCGAAGAGTGGCTTCAGAAGCTAACTCTACATGTCTCCCTCCAGGGAAAGAACCTGATATTTGGGGCAAGGTTGAGAGGTTCCTATAAGATATAGTGAGGCTCGCCTCGCTATATAACTTGGGCTCTGGTACAAGTCCTCTTGCGAGTGGGTGAACTCTCTTCCACTGTGGAGCTGTCCACGGTGAGAGGGGCTGACCAGGTGTAGGTAATGCATCAGCCTCCCCACCCTCACTCCACGTCAGTGCCTCTCTGTTGGAGTTCACCCCGGTAGATGAAAGGGTAGCTTCCCTTTGCCTTTGGACGATGGGACATCTATGCACAAAACAAATGTGCAGAGTATCCACTATTTTAGGAGTTGTAGGAGAAAGTGTTGCAAAGCTCTTCTGCTGAGAAGTCCTTAATTCTGCTGGGAGACATAACTGCTTATGTGGGTAATGACAGTGAGACATGCAAGGCTGACCTGGAAGGCTGACCTGGAAGGCTGTGATTAGGCGAACAGCTGTCTCAATCTGCTCCCGAGTGCTGCTTTGCTGTAAGACACTTCTGTGCTCATCACAGATTGTCCATAATGAACACCATGTTCAAATATAAGGGTTTCAATACATTCACTTGTCACCAGTACACCGTGGGCTCAGGCGTGTCAAATTCATTTATGTTGTGGCCCACTTTAGAGTTACATCTTCCCTCGGCGGGCCGTTACGTCAGGGAAATTAAATAAACATAAAATCATCTCAACGCATTATTAATTATACACAACTGATTGATTGATTACTGGTTTTGAAATCAGTCAACTATAAAAGTTTGTTCGATTATTGTTCAAGTGAGTGTAAACAGGGTCACACAATTATTGTAAAATCTCGTTATTTATTAGGCATGACAATTTGACATTTCAGACCTGGTTTTAACAAGGATAATGCAAGTTAACACGCACGATTTTCTTCCGCAAATCACATAAAATGATGCAGAGGCCCATATTTGCCCCCGGGCTTTGAGTTTGAGACCTTTGTTGTAGTGCAAAGAGCAACTTCGTGGTTGTTTTGTCAGACACGTGGCGGCATGTCTCGGACAATCGGGTGAAGAGAGCGGCGGAGCGGTCAATTGAATGCCACCTGGTAGGGGACTTTGTTTGAAGGTCGGGGGGAATACCACTCAGACCTGGCAGATCTAAACGTGAGGGTCTGTTAGGACCATCTGGAAGAGTACTCTGTCAGGAGGAGTTCAACCACTTACCAGCGAAGGTAGGGGACACAGAGTTTGAGTCAGCCATGTTCCGTGCCTACATTTTTAAGGTGGCCGAGTGGAACTACTGACTTGAGGTGGTAGGTCTTTTAGAGGAGCAATCCCCAAACCTGTTGATTCACACCGAAAGTGAGGGATGCTGTCAATCTAAAAAAGGAGCCTTTTCAGCCTGTGGGAAACAGCTGATGGGGAGTTGCAAGTAAAGTGGAATGTGGCTTTGCCAGTTGCCGAGGCAATAACTTTAGTGACTATGATGCAGTGCTGATCTGAAGTCGGGACAATGTGAGTCGGTGGGGAGATTACTTTATAGACCTAAATTAATCAAACACTACTCCTTATGAGGAAACACAGTCTGGGCACTCGGAGGTGGGGTCCCCTGTCTCTGTGGTTCAGGTCACCCAGGTTATTAAAGTCTCTCGGTGGCATGCCCCCGGGGGTGGATGAGATCTACCCAGAAACCCAAAAGGCTCTTGATGTTGTGGGGTTGGGGCCTTTTTTTATATTTAAGATTTGTGCAGATTATGTGGTTGTAGTGACTTGATTAAACTGCAATCTTCAGATCTCATCGGAGAAGATTTGCAGCTGTTTGTGTTGTGGATGGGATGAGGATCCATAACTCTAAATCTGAGGCGAATGTCCAGAAAAGGGCGCAGTGCCCTCTCTAGGTCAGAAATGAGACCCATACCCAACTGGAGGAGGAAAAATATCCCAGGGTAAGTGAGGGAAAAATAAAGCAGAACATCAAAAGACATATTCTATTGATCTGTTGAGATCAAGAGGGAGCTGAACCACATGGAAAAGCGCTTGATTAACCGGTCGATCTATGGATGTTCTCCACCCACATCTATGGTCACAAGCTGTCTGTCTTGACCGAAAAAACAAGATCATGGAAACAAACCGGTGGGATTAGTTTCCTCCACAGGGTGTCCAAAAGCTTGGACACGTTTCTTGGGCATCTGGTTAGGAGGCCTCCTGGATGCATCCCTACTGTAGTGCCTCACCGTGAGTAGGATCCAGGGAATACCCAAGTCATGCTGGACAGGCTATGGGCCTGATTTACTAAAATCCTAAATCGTGAGTTTAGTTGGTGGGTATCCCAGGTAGATTCTAATAATGTTTATTATATATTCTGTTTGTGAGAGCAAGAGGGAGACTTAGCGAATGCTAATTATTCACTACTCCTATTGGGAGCTTGGCTCAACATAGTAGGCTCCTCCTGAAATCAAGTAGTACTTGCCGTGTATGACAATTTCCTTGCTCACCATTTTTCTAGGCCAGTTCTTTTTTCATACAGTTTCTGTATTGTTAGTGGGAGTTATCAAAAGGTTTTCAATCAGCGATGATCATTTCTTCAGCATTGTTGTTGGATGCCTGAGACTTGTAAACTATTCTGACGATGCCGGTTGGTTGTCGCAACACAACATCATTTGACTTTAGTGGCCACCCCACGGCACGTTGCCGATTGAAATCCCACTCCCATCTGTGCTTCGTCTGTCATTTTGTTGAAATTTGCCATCTTTGTCAACAAAATGGGTGTCCACAGTGACGGATTGACAGATCTTCCTAATGATGAAACATCAGAATTAAGTGCACTTTTCAACAAAGTCGCAGGAACCGTGTTAAAGTTTTGATTATCCAACTCTGAACAGCAAAATAGCAGACAAATTAAGGAGTGTCTTGAGAGAAAATGATATGCAATATTGTCACCAAACTGCACCGAAACCAGAAGTTAATTATGTAACTTTATAGCATGTCAGCCAAAAATAAAAGTATAATTATATAGAACCCATGCTCATTGCTAGGCTGTTGTACTATACAGTTTAATCATGAATCACTAGAATTCAGCGCTTGAGTGATCCAGTAAACTTTTTACAGAAGTCTGTTTGGAACTGGGGAAGCTCGTTTAACGAGTGGTTAGCATGTTTACCTCACAGTACAGAGGTCGTGGGTTCTGGCATTTGTGTGTGGAGTTTGCATGTTCTCTCCATGCATGCGTGGGTTTTCTCCGGGTGTTACGGTCTCCTCCTACATTCCAGAAACAGGCATGGAGGACTGATTGAACATTTAAAATTGTGTGTGTGAGCACGGAATATTTGTTCGTTTCTGTGTGCCCTGTGATTGGCTGGCAACCGGTTCAGGGTGTCCCCCGCCTACTGCCCGAAGATGGCTGGGATAGGCTCCAGCACCCCCCGCGACCCGTATGGGGATAAAGTGAATCGGAAAATAGATGGATGGAAGGTCTTTCAAATTCAATTACATTGATGTAGTTGCTTGGTAATCGGGTGTTTCAAAGCAATCTGCCAGCATTTTCAACAGAGTTAATTCATGATCAGAAACAGTGCGGTTTCCTTTAGAATCAGTCCAGGTTGTTCCCAAGAGATTGAATTTGGCATATAAACACATCAGGTGAATGTTGCAATCTTGTATTTGCTCCCATGCCTCTGATTCTATGCCTCCCAACATTTTGGCAAACGGCACATCAGTATATTAGCTGTAAATAAAACCTCTGAACAGAATCCAGCAGAGATAAGACTTGACCTTGTACTTTTCACACCCAAGTTACAATTGTCTGAGAAGGTCAAGTCCCTTATTTCTCACCCATAAGATGAAACTGCAGCTCCCCTCAGAATTATTGGTTACTGAAGGAGTGATATGTTGGCAATAAAACCACCAGGGGGGAAGACTTCACTCTAATGCACAACAAAAAAGAGAGTGCAGATGCTGTCCCATTTGCTGCCGCTCTGCGTCAAATTCAAAGGTGAAGAAAGCATTATCTCTGTTTCTCAGATTTTCCAAAGTCTGCTGCTGCCTTATGTCGACTGATTATTGTCACTTCACTTGAAAGCAAAAAAAAAAAACAATCACTCTGTGTTCTCTGTTACCATGGCATCGGTAGGCTTGCAGACTTGCTTCAGTTGGTTTATTTTTTTTTCCCCCAAAATAACTCTCAGCAATACTGAATATCAAATATCAAAAGAAAAAAAGAAGAAAGCTTTTTCCACTTTGTAATCATTGCTGGCCGATGACAACTATGTTTTCTCCAGGAATGCTTTGCTTTGTTAAAATAGAGAACAAATAAGGAGCTAAAAGATTGGGCACCAGAAATGGACAGTAAATCTATTTTCTTCCCAGAATGATTTTTATGCATTTGGTGTTTTAGAATATAAAATGCTTGTTTGTCCAAATTGGTCTTGTTCAAGCAACTATAAATGTGTATGTATTGAAACAGATTCTTATCGTAAGATTTTTATGCTCCTCTTAAGTTGAAAGGTAAAACAACTACTTCATCAAATCACAAACTCAATTTTGGAACAATTTTGATCCAAATGGTACAGTATTACTAGCCTACAAATAATTTCCTGCATTCATCAGGCACACATGGCTTTCTGAGCTTGACATCCATCTGATAAATTATAAATAGCCAATAATTTGTTGTTTTTTCCCCCTGCTTTTTCTTTTGTACTCTTCCAGGAAAACAAAAAAAATAATGTGAATACAGAAGAATTTGCAATTGTTACTATTTTGTGTGCATCTTTTTCTTGACCCACCTCATGGATGAATTCAAAGGGCCCTATTTTAATGCGCAGCACAAGTCTAGTGCAAAGTGCGGTTAAACTGTGCACATCGGAAGAGTTCTCTTTCTTTTGGTATTTTTCCAGATGCACGCAGGTAGAAACATGCATTTGGGCCATTGTGGAAGTGAACACAGCCAACATGCCTCCCTGCCAATTGAAGCGGCTCCTCTCATCTCCTTTAAATTCAGCACGAGAGGTCTAGATGGCGGAGAAATTAAATGACTCGCTGGAGACGATGCTCAAGATCAACACGCGCAAAGTAAGGAACACTTGCAAATGACGTAAAGTGTGACTGTGGAGTGTTCAATTGGAGAGCGAGCGCATTTTAACCACAATCATGCATCTGCGTGTGACAACGCCGCGACCCCCACCCCCACCCATCGACAGTGGGGTGCTTGTAATATCATATTAAAAACAATAATAATAATTAATCCAATGATTCACAGGGTTGAATGCATGTTGTTGTAATATTTATGAATGAAATACGATGACACCACACGCGATCGCAGGCCTCAGAATCTGTCTGCCTGCACCCCGATCAAATCCAACGGCGCCACTAATTAGACAATATTTTAGCTAGTCTAAAGATTTCTCCTTTCTCTGCTCCCCGATTGTCAGTTGTGCCAGTGGTGTGGAAAAAAAAAAAACTCCCTCTGTCTGCCACGACACACAGCATGATGCAGCGCGGTCTGCCAACCCCCCCCCCCCCCCCACACACACACACAAACAAACAAATAAACACAAAAGGTGGCCTGCTCCTGCACAAAAATCAAGACGCACCTGTTTTTACACTCAGTGTACCTTTAATAGACCGAGCATAAGTTTCCCAAGTGTGCTGTAAGCCCAAAGATTTACAGTGCACTTGGGCAAATTAGGACCTCTCATGTCTTCAGTAAGCAAACTTAAAGATATTATGACTGTATTTAGTGACTTCTCTGACCAAGCCAGGAAGATTCAACTGATTTATTTAATAATAAAATAAAACTAAACTAAAATTAATGGCACCGTTGCCAACTGTGGTCCTCATGTTAGCAACATTTTTATATCCTGCATCATGGACTGAAGAGATGAACTTGCCCTGGTAATGATGTGTGAGTCCTTGAACAAGTTGTTTGAATGAGACAATAAAAACTAAAGCAAATGCTCTACTACTACATAACCTGCCCCCCCCCCCTCCCCCGTTACCCCTACAAGTGAGCAAAATGCTTGGTGCACAAATGTGCAGTGTCAGACTTGAAATGGAGTGCAATTTTCTATTTCCAGGAACCATGCGCACTTATGTGCAAGATAGATGACAACATGTATTATTATTATTATTATTATCGTCATCATCTGAGGACAGAGATAGAAAGATATATAGCTCAATAGACTTTTTTTAATCAGATACAAAAGACAAAATTTGCTTTGCATTAAAATAGTAACGGCGTCACAAACATGCAATTCACTGATCAACACAAACACAAATATCAAAGTTAAACAAAGACAAAAACTGTCTTCTCTCAACAATGCCTCATTTACTGGATGACCCGGGCAGGGTCACCCAGGGCAAACAGGCCCGTTTATTGTCATTGTCATAGGGGGCTATGATGATGATAAACGGTTAATCTTTTCTCTCACCCACACACAAGTCACCGGATCAAGTTTTATTCAAGAAGTCTTCTGCGAACTATACAATCTGACTCATTCACTCATGCCTTTTGTAAATTAGGTTGTTAAGACACTAAAAGTTACTTTTACATCTTTCACAAAGTTTCTGTTGTCAACTGTTGCTGATTTTCTTGATCTACTCATCAATGTTTTATTTCTAAGTACACCTCTTAGTCTTCTTTTCCTCTGGGCATTACAAATGGTTGTACTGGCTAAGACCGATGGCTCAAAATGCAATGGCTGTACATGATTTTCCATCTTTCCTCAGTTCCACAAATACTTATTTTTTCTTTTTCTTTTTTCAGTTTTTGTACCAATCAGCAAGTAGCAAGCTTCCACAACCCATAGTTTGTTGTTGCAGCCCCGCTGTTTCCTCATAGTTATATCCTTGGTATTCACATTAGACATTCAGACGTGTGTTCTGTCTCGGATATGACTGTAAACCAGCAAAAAAATGGTCGACTTCAAAACAGTATTCTATATTGGTACTTCAGATAGGACAGCGACCAGAGAAAACCTGAAAAAAAGATGAGATTTGATTGGCAGGATGAAAACAGCTGTTGCATGCAGTGGGCTCTTCACTGCAGTTGATATAATTCTGTAAATGATGTGATAGTCTTGTTGTAGTAACACCCAGATTTGGGGAGATTATAAAGTGACATAATCATAGAATAGTGGACTGAGGTTCCAGGGCAGTGTCCTTCTCGTTTGCTGAATATCTAGCTGCACATAGAGAGGATAAATTGCCCACTATTACGGTTAAATGGAATGGCTTTGTGTTTTCTGGTGTTGACATTTTGCCACGATTGAAGGTCTTAATCCTCTCTCTGTGACACTTGGACAATATACCTGGCTTTTCAGATTGACTTGCTGAAGGTTTAACATTGTTTCAAGTGTAAAGAGATGACACTGCTGACCTTCACGTGATAGATCAACTCGTCAAAACAACAGGACATTTTATTTGGGATTTTCTGTTGTTCATTTTATTTGAAGAAAACATTAGCCAGAGAAAGGGGAGGACTTGCTACCCCAGAATAATTCCAAGCAAAGTTAGACTCCCTGCCTACCCTTTATTGCACTGTCAAACAAAGATTACTCTGCTTCTGAGGCATAAATAAAGAAACTAAGAAGCAGCATGGTCTCAAGAAGTTGTCTCATAGTGAAAAATACTACTGTCTGGCTTCAGGGCAGGAGATACAGTGACATTTCTTTTATGTAAAAGCTCACGGGGGTCAGTTCACAGCAGGACAGTGCAAACACATGACCGGTAGCTCCACAGGGAAGGGTAACTAGAGAAAAAGGACATATATGGGCTTGCCTCAGGTTATATTAAGGTCATCCAAGGCAAGGTATTGAGATATTGAACTGGCTTAATTCGGATAAAAATACAAACACATTACTGGAATTATCATGTCCAATTCACAACCAGGATTTTATGAACAAACGCAGCAACAAAATTAAACAAACAATCACCGTCATTAAGTTCCTTGACACCCTTTTGATATCTAGTGCATTGAAGCTCAAAATGTGTTGTCAGCCTCCTCACAGGGGTGTCAAATGAATTAAGTTAAGGGGATGTGCATTTTGAGAGGGGAAATAAGTCAGTGCCTGAAACATAGTTTCAACCGCACATGGGCCATTTTTAAATGCATTTCCTTTACCGACAGTGAAGTAGGATTTTAAATAAAACTACTATGGACATTTTGAAAGGGCCTGCCAGCTGCTGCAGGACCAAAACCCATTTTTATTTTATTTATTGTAAATTGGGCTAGCCTTGGAGTACTATATTAAACTCAGTAAAATATAAAGTTGTATAATTTTAAACAGCTACTGGTATGCAAACATACAGCAAGACACACAACACAAAGCCAGATTATAGAGATTTAATTTTGTGCCCTGAGGTCAGGTACAGTCAACTCGTTACCTCTACGTCCCGCGTCCTAGACGCATAATTTTCTGGCGGGACGCACAGTTCCAAATAATGTGCGTTTTTGGGATGCAAGGAACATTTTCAGTCCAAACAAAAAAAAAAAAAACTATGGTACATCTTTTTTTTCCAGCAACACAGTGTCACAGTTCGACAATCGCCGCCATTGTTGTTTTGATCTCACGTTAAGTGATCTCGCGTGACGAGATTTCCGTTCTCGCTAGACGAGATTGGCGAGCTCAGCCTTCAACCTCGCGGACAGCAGACGATTGCCAAGTTGTGTAACGTTAAAACAAGTGTTGCGAACAAGAAATATACCTATTATCAATGTATGTTGTTGTTGTTTGTGTTATTATCATATGCAATTGAATAAGTAGACCATTTCAGAATTCGATATTTGGGACTCTCTAAATGCATAATGGGACTCATACTTTTCTGGTCAGCGAGTCCCTAGGACTCGCTCGGGTTAAACTGTAAAATTATCACTGCAGGTAGCATTGTGAAAAAGGATTGATTAAATGTTAACAGTTGTAAAATAACATTTAGCAAGCTAGCAACGTAAGTGGAGATAGCGCTGAGAAATATAGTGGAGTATTTTACATTGTGTCCTGTAATATTGCACTGTGTCTGGTCCTGTTTTTCTTCATCATTTGATTGATTTTAACAATGTAGACAAAAACACTCATGTAACCCCACCCATTTTGCACCACTCTGTTTTCACTTGTTTATCTTGCCCTCCACAAGTTCATCTTGGGTTGCCTGTTAACAGAGTAAAAACACTCACAATTCACAGTGGCAGGGAAACAAAAAAAATCAAGTAGTCAGCTAGGAGAAGCATGATCAGCATCCGGAATGCCAGTAACCCTCGAAGAATACCATCAGTGATCCAATATGACAGTTCCCCCTGAAATCAAATCAGTGTAAGCTTTCTCACCTCTCTCTCCTCAGCTTCATGCTGTGTGCTGGCTTTATCTTATTTATCATCTGCAGTGAGACTGTAAAAGTAACCTGGTTATTCATCGTTACAAACCTCTATACCGCAATACTTCACCCCAGTGCAAGAGAGGGTCGCCTCACTCTGCCTTCACGATTCCGGGCCACAGCCATCCTGTGTGGAGTTTGCACGTTCTCGAATTGAACACTCAACATTGTCCTTTGGTGTGATTGTGAATGGTTCCTCTATGTGTGCCCTGCGATTCGCTGGCAACCAGTACAGGGTGTACCACGCCTCCTGCCCGAAGATGGCTGGGATAGGCTCCAGCATGCCCTGATGCTCGTAGGATAAGCGGTTTATGGGATGGATGGATGGATATTATTTTAGTGTATTCTATTGAGAGAATATAACAAAAACTTGCCATTGCGACTGAGGAGCAACCAAATCTCAACCAAACATAACCTCTATAAAACATTACTAATATTTACAGCTAATGTTCCCAGAACGTTTTCAGCACCAACACATCCTTGTTTGTAGGGACAAGGAACATGTCAGTCATTTACCTTATTTCAGAAAAGCAGCATGGAAATAAAAGTTACTAATTTAAACATTGTCTTATTGATTTTCACTGGGCTTTTATTTGTACTTTTTTTGTGGATTGCATTACCATGTTAAAACATAATTTGGTTATTTAAAAAATGAATAAATACATAAATAAAAGATCCAAGCAAAGCTGAGAGGTATCTTTTAATACCTCATTTATAGCAGTTTGCCCCACCACCAAATGCTGCCCGGCAGTTTGCAACAGTGCTTGCTCTGTAAAGTAATGTTGCCATCACTATGTCATTGGTGATTGTAGTTATAGGTCAAACTTTGTAATGCAATTTACAATAGGTCATTCTTTCAAATATATCTCTATCATCTTTTAAGTTGTCATGGGGCAATATCTTCAAGGAAATGTCTGGTAAAGGTCAGGTGTCTCAGAAGGACAAAGGAAAAAGGAATGTTTCATTCATGACTGAGGATGATGTGCTGGCATAATGCCATGGTTCACTCTGTACAACATACCAAGCAAGTCATCCATACATCCATCCATTTTCTAATTCGCAGGCGTGCTGGAGCCTATCCCAGCTGTCTTGGGGCAGTAGACAGATACACCCTGGACAGGTTGCACACATACACAAACAACCATCTCACAATCACATCTCAGGAAAATTTGGAGTTTTCAGTAAACTTGCCATGCATGTTTTTGGAATGGGGGAGGAAACCGGGGTACCTGGTAAAACCCCACACAGGCACAGGGAGGACATGCAAACTCCACACAGTAATGCTGGAGCTGGAATTTAAAGTTTTAAAATATGCCACTCATTGAAAGTGCGCCTTATACGCCGACGCGCCATATAGTGCGTAAAATACGGTAGTAAGTCATCACAGACAAGCTAAGGTAGCATGCCTTCGATTAACGACAATGTCACTATGCATTTACGTCAATATAGCAGATGCCCAAACTGGACGCAGCCATACAAATTGGCTAACATAGCCTCAATATATTTAGCGACTCACACCACGGTGATATGCTTCAGAATGGCGCAAAGACAAGTCTCAGACACGACCCTGATTGGTTATGAAGGACACCCAAAGGCTGCACTCCCCAAACACACACACACAAACGCACACCATTTGCAGCTAGATATATATTGGATTTTTTTCTGCATCTTGAGGAGGTCTGATTCTGTTTTGACACTATAACTCTTGTGTTTTCCCTTCTTAAAGCTGCTCTGACCCAAATCCAAATGTGTTACTATTGTGCAATTTGGGCATATCTGATTCTGAAGTTTTAGCTATTTTCTATAGACCCACAGCCATAAATGCATTTTTTTTTACGCCCCATTTTATTTTAAATTTAGCATCATCGCTGCATTGAAAGAGAAACCAGCAAATACATTATCATAATTTATTTTTTATTTCCAACTTTTACATGTTACCCGAAGACAGTGAAAATTAAAGAGAAAGACCCATGGGTGACTTTTTAGTGGGTGATGTAACGGATACTGTGCCTAATGGAGGGAAATGTCACAATGAAAGAGCTAAAAGTGACCTGAATTGAACAATGTCATGCTATTTTTTTCCCTTTTGAGAGATGACTGAAACCGCCTGTGAAAGCAAATGACTTTGGTCATTGTGCCACTTCCTTGAGGGGAAAAAAAAACCTACAATAAAAGAAGGCATCACTGCTGTTAGCTGGGTGGGCTGCTGGCAGAACCAGGAAATGACTTCACCTCAAAAGCAAACTCAAAAGCCACGTTCCACACACATTTAGCCAACTCACTCAATTGTTTAAGGGCTTAGCTGGCAGACCCATGGGTGTCCCTTTTGGGACCTCCTCGGATCACCCCCAAGACTGTCCCCCCTGTGGGACAGAATGTAAGGGCTAACAGCCAGGCAAAGGTGTGAAGTACTGCCTTTGTTTTTTAAATGGTGCCGTTACTGATGCGCCACAGGGGGGCACGTGAGGGATTTTTTTTTTCAAAGAACGAAAAGACAAACAAATAAGGGTGTGAAATACCAAAATACTAAAACAACTGAAGTCCAAAGAACACGATTTAAAGTAACTAACAATACAATTATATTAAATATGACATGACTCAGGAATGTTCCGACAGACAGGAACAGAGAAAACCAACCGATGTAATGATTTAACTGAGAACCTAGAGGGCTAAATGCAACCAAAAGACAACAAGGGACACCTGGACAAGACACAAGTGACTAAGGGAGCTGAATCACAGATACAAGAGACCGAGCGGACGAGAACAGGTGGACACAAAACCGAAATGAGATGGATAAGACATGACATGAAAAAAACCATCCATCCATCCATTTTCCCAACCGCTTCATCCTCACGAGGGTCGCGGGGGGTGCTGGAGCCTATCCCAGCCGTCTTCGGGCAGTAGGCGGGGGACACCCTGAATTGGTTGCCAGCCAATCGCAGGGCACACAGAGACGAACAACCATCCACGCCCACACTCATACCTAGGGACAATTTAGAGTGATCAATCAGCCTGCCATGCATGTTTTTGGAATGTGGGAGGAAACCGGAGTACCCGGAGAAAACCCACGCAGGCCCGGGGAGAACATGCAAACTCCACACAGGGAGGCCGGAGCTGGAATCGAACCCGGTACCTCAACACTGTGAAGTCGACGTGCTAACCACTGGACTACCGGGCCGCCTGAAAAAAACCAGAACAACAAAAAAAAACAACAAGGAAACAAGCAAAACACAACAAAACTAAATCTGATCAAAAATAAATCAACAAATATCATGACACTCCCCATATTTCTTGCGAGAAAAACCTTTTTACTGTCCCACTCTTTGCAGCCGTACCATTGCAAACTGTCTACCAGTATGGACATTCACCACTCAATAAAAACGCGGCTTACGAGAAAAATGCTGCCCATTACTGCACAAAACATAAAGGCCTTGGGGCCGTAACGCACACTGATAATCTTCACTCTCATTCACAGCAATCACAGAACAATGTGTTGTACTCTCATACAGTATCGTATCGTAGGACAAAGACTCACTTTCCACCCACTTTATTGATTTTTTAAAAAATGTCTTCAAATTCTACACAGAACACTCCACAGTGACAGTCTGTGAGAAATCTATTAAAAGTAAAGACATTACATGCACACAAATATTCATATTCCAGCTCTGGCCTTCCTGTGTGGAGTTTGCATGTTCTTCCCGTGACTGCGTGATTTTTCTCCGGGTACTTCTGCTTCCTCCCACATTCCAAAAACATGCGTCACAGGCTAGTGGAACACTCTAAAATGTCCCTGTGTGAATGGTTGTTCGTCTATGTGTGCCCTGCGATTAGCTGGAAACCAGTTCAGGGTGTACCCCGCCAACTGCCCGAAGACGACTGGGATTAGCTCCAGCATGCCCTGCGACCTTTATGAGGATAAGCGGATCAGAAAATGGATGGCTGGATGGATAAATATTCACAGCCTTTGTCAAGGAGATCAACATTGACCTCTGGTCCTTCGCTTTTCTATGGATCATCCTTGAGATTTTTTGACATCTTAACTGTAATCCACCTGTGGTATACTCATAGATTTGGAAAAGCTTAGAAGTACAGTATATATAAAGGTCACACGATTGACAGTGTATGTCAGAGTACAAACCAAGCATGCAGTCAAAGGAATGGCCTGTCAAACTCGAAAAGAGCATTGTGTTGAAGCACAAATGCTTCACGCCCTGCAGGGTGAACGTAGCCTTAAACATGGAGGAAGCCAAGAACCGGATGGTCACTCTGTCTGAGTGCCAGTGGTCCTCTGTGGAAAGAAGGTAACCTTCCAATGGGATCACCACATCTGCAACAATTCACCAATCAAGCCTGTCAGGAAGAGTGGCAAAATGCAAGCCTCCCGGAATTTGCCCAAATTTCCCCAGTGTGGGAAAAATAAAGGTTATCTTATCTTATCTGAAGGACTCTCAGGTATCAGACACATTTCTCTGGTCTGGAAAAGAAAAATATTAAACTTCTTGGCATGGCTGTCAGATGTCATGTTTAGGGGCAATTGCTCCAACATTGCCTCAAAAGATATTTGGTGACCATTGTGAATTGTACATAATATTTGATTAGGTTTAGGTTACTTTGAGAGTGAGTGAGTACATTACTTGTTAAAAAGTCACAGGTAATTATAATTAGCTAGCTCGCTCGCTGTAGTGGTGTTTGCTAGTAGCGGTGGGGGATGCAGGCAGATGTATTTCATTGGGGGGTTAGCTACTGATGTCTGTATTCTGCTCATATTTGCTCACGCTGTGTGGCTTTCCCATGCCCGCAGCGTAGCTTGGCGTCCTTGTAACAATCATCACCTAGAATTGGAATACACCCTGCTGAAGACGCACACACTTTGGAATGCGCTAAGCTGAGAATTGGTTTAGGAGAAACGAAAGTTATGATGTCACAATTTGTGCCTCTGTACCGCCTTTCTGATAACATAAAAATGATCTGAATCTCTTCCTGCTTCGCACTCGTGACGCGCAGCCATTGTCTGTAATTTGCGGGTGCCCGGAATATTCTGTTATTAAAACCTTCGAAGGAACTGTTCATGGACTCTAGCCTTTAGTTGAAGAACCAACATTCTGCTCGTCTGAAATTCAACGAACACGCGGAGGAAAGAAGGCCGCTTTCCCCCAACACCACTTAGCTCAGTAGATTGCTTAGCCAAGTCACCAAAATAAATCTGTATGTATGTGTGTGCATATTGATGTGAATCTGAAAACATTATTATGCTTTTGATTTTCTTTATCCAGAGTATTGCTGTTCGCAGATTTACTCTTGAGGAGATTGTAACAATCCTGCAGCAAGAACCGTATGAGGAAGATGAGGAGCATTTATTTTTTCTGATTGAGACACTGAACTTTCGGATGATGATGATGATGACCCAGAATATTTGCCACAGGGTCAAGCTGGAATTGAGGGTGTGTCTGGAAATCCAGCTCTCTTGCATCAATTAGACTCCTGCCCTGATACAGAAGTCTCATTCTAATGAATCTTCTGAAGAGGAAAATCAGACCCAGTCCATCCCGGAGGTGCACTTTGAGACTTCCTCATGGATCATCAGCTATTTCACCAAAAGATGCCTGGGATATGTTCATGAATGACAACATCGTTGAGGAGGTTCTAAAATGCACCAACTCAGAGGGACGGAATAACTGCCACCGCAAAAAGGAAAGAGTGAAGAAACATTGGTAAAGGAGAATTTATGGTTTTTTTGGTTTGACCCTGGTTTCAGGGGGGTGGTGGTGGGGTGCAAAATTCATTTGCACATGAATTTTTTTTTTTTTTAATAGTTGTCTTCTTTTGCTGCTTTGTCCATTTTATAGTACCTCTGTGAAGTAACTTTCAGTGTCTAGAAAAATGCAATACAATGGAAATGTATTATTATCATCACTAGGAATTAAAACCATCCCAGTTTATTGCATCTATTCTGAGTTGCAGAAACATCGTTGCCCTCTGTCTTTGTGCAATTATGTAGCGATACTCTAACCTTTGCCTCCATTTCAGGAGTGACTGAAATCTCCATGACAACCAAAATCTGAACACAGAGAGCTTTATTGGAAGTGACACATTAATAAACTGTATCCCCCTAGAGGGATTGCAATCACACTTCAATTACAGTAATTTTCATTCCCCTCAGTTTCTTTCCTGCCACATTGAATTCCATGTTAGAATAGCAGTCACTAAATAACTACATTGCCCACACAGTATGCTAGGTTTGAATGATACAATGTATCGGCAATTTGTGTTTCCCTATCAATACATTGTTTTGCTGATGTACAGTGTTTGTCTTACACTATAATGTATCAAATGAAGGCAGTCAAATGTGAGTGATTAGGCGACAATGAATGCATTTGCAATGACTTAGCAGTCATTTCTAAGCAGTTATGGTGTGCAACATGATTAGCAATAGATGGGCACATTTTAGAAAGACAATATATGGAATTGAGGTTTGGGTGCACAATGAAAAATTGTGTTGTGTTTGAGCAATGCATGACTGAAATGACAGCCACATAAAAGCAGGAAGTGATCCAGGCATGTAAGGCTAAGCTTCATATTTTTGGCATGTCCTCTCTTTTGTGCTCCTGATTTTTGGACAGTGTTCTCAAGAAGTAGTTTGGAAAACAGTTATTAAACTGTTTTTTACTCCAGTTTTCCTGAATGGCCTTTGACATAATTGCAATTCCGTTGTCACTTGCATACAAATGCATTGACTGCCCTCCCCCCAAAAGAAGACTTAATTTAAAATACACTTCCATTAAAGTAATAAAAATAAATACATAAATAAAATAAAAGGTAGAAAAGGGTGTATTGATTTTTTTAACCCCCCCCAAAACATTACTTAAAGGGAGTGTTTTTTTCTGTGTTCAGTAATAGATAGATTGATAGATAGCTAGATATAGATCATTGACTACAGTATGTGTAACAAATGAAACACATGTTTCGTCACTAGAGGGAATACAAGTAGTCATTTGTGATGACATTCTTTTCGCACAACATTGGCTGTAGCCTTGTGAAGTGTAGTCGCACTGTGGCATCTAGTCCTCCACGACACGGCAGATGTGTTTAACACACGGTACCTTTTAAGTTGAAAACCAACCTCTAGTTAGATTAACAAGAAGGGGGGAAAAAAGGCTAAACAATACCAATGCTTGCAAAACAACTAAAAAAGGTCCCCAAGTTCACACTGACGCATTTCAGTGTGGCATCACTTAATGACTCGATGGAGACACAGCCTGTGAATGACAAAACATAATTTGTACATTTCTAAGCGTAATTTAATGCTACACAACATGATTTCTAATGACTGTGTGAAGATACGCCGTAATCTCCCTGCATCAAGTTATTTGGAAATTATGAAGGTTTGCCCTAGGTGTGATTGTGAGTGTGAATGGTTGTTTGTGTATGTATGCCTTGTCATTGGCTGGCAACTCGTTCTCGGTGCACTCTGCCAACCGCCCGAAGAGAGCTTGGACTGACTCCAATGCACCTGTGACCCTCGAGAGCATACACATTTTGGATAATGGATGGATGGATGGGTTTGCTGGAGATCATACTGAGCTCTGATGAACCAGAACAACTAAATTACTGGAATCAGCCATCATTGCTGTTGCCTCAAATGCTTTGAGGTTGAAACTGGGATACATTTGGCTTCCCACCTTCCTTTAATGCAGCATTAGTGGATATAAGTCAGTGATGGATTGTATCTTCAACAATTGTTTTCCATCCGGTGATGGAATTGGAAACTGTCAACCTACAGCAGGCTGAATTTGTCTGGCCCCAGCATGCTTATATGCATGCTGGACAATGTTGGTGCATGCTTCTAATGAGACGACAGATGTTGTCCATTGTTCATTAGTGAAAAATGTATTTTACAAATTTAAGACATAAAAAACATTTATTAAAAACAAAAAAAGGAAACAATTAGTATATGTGCAACGTATACATTTTTTGATTGTGCACAAAATGAACAAGCCAGTGATGGCCAAGCGGGCGTGTCATAACTAATTGACATGTTGAGTCGGGTGTGTCTTAACCTCCATGGCAGAGGCTCTGTCGAACTCCTGTGACTGATTCACCCCCTAGGGTGCGATCGAACCCAGGTTAAGAACCACTGGTGGAGTCGGATGGACCGAAACATAATGTCACAGGTGTTCTATTGGATTTAGGTCAAGTGACTGTGGGGGGCAGTCAATAGTATCAATTCCTTCATCCTCCAGGTACTGCCTAAATACCCTTGCCACACGAGGCCAGGCATTGTCGTGCACCGGGAGGAGCCCATCACGCCTTGCACCAGCGTAGGGTCTGACAATAGATCAATTCATCCTGATAACTAATGGCAGTCAGGGTGCTGTTGTCTCGCCTGTCGAGGTCTATGCGTCCATCCATGGATATGCCACCCCAGACCATCACTGACCCACCACAAAACCAATCATGCTGAACGATGTTAAATGCAGTGTAATGTTCTCCTCTGATTCTCCAGACTATTTCACGTCTGTCACATGTGCTCAGGGTGAATCTGCTCTCATCTGTAACAAGCACTGAGCACCAATGGCCAATTTACCAATGCTGATAGTCTCCACAATGCCATACAGTTAGCACAGTGCTCTCTGGAGGACGTCTGGCTCTGAGGCCACACCCATGAAGTCTGTTTTTGATTGTTTGGTCAGACATTCATACCAGTTTCCTCCTGGAGATCATTTTGAAGGCTTCTGGCAGTGCTCATCCCTTTCCTCCTTCCACAAAAGGAGCAGACACGAGCCCTGCTGATGGATTGAGAACCTTCTGCAGCCCTGTACTGCTCTCTTAGAGTAACTGCCTGTCCTTGGAATCTCCTCCATTCCCATGAGACAGTGCTGGGAAACACAGCAAAACTTCAGACAATATCAGATATTGACATGCCGTCCTGGTAGAGTTACACTGTCTGTGCAACTTCATGAGGTACCATCTCATGCGATCAGTGGGGACACTGACCCTAGCCAAAGGAGAGAAAAAATATCAGTGGTCCCAACCTGTAAAACCACCCCTGTTTTGGAGGCCGTGTCGTTGTTGGCCCTCTAGCACACCTGTTGTTGAGTTTATTAACATGTAAGCACTACTAATTAATAAAACCCTGTGGTACTTCACTCTTACTCATTTTGTTTATGATAATCATTACTGGATAACATTTTATTCATTGTAGCTCTGTGGGTCCAACAAACAGCCAGTAAGTGAAGCAGACTGTACAGTTTATTCAAAAGAAACAGAAAGGTCAACACGAGTCACAGGGTGGGACAGGCTTTAGTCTCCTAAGGCATAGTCGTCTGTAGTGACGCCAAGCTCTAAGTGCCCTTTGGGGTGTCGTGCAATGTGTCCCGCCTCTGGTCAACTAAATGCACTGGAATAAAAAAAAAATAAATCCAAAGCTAAATTATAAACTCCAGAACATAAAATGTGACCTGGGCGATTAACTTTGTGCTACCTCAAAATAAGCATACTTGAAAAAAGTATGTGGAGAGGTGAAGCACACTTCAACCTCTCTTGTGTTCTGCAAGGTGCCCTCCCTCTTTCACCCTCTCAGCAGCTGCGATCCACCAGACATCAAGGGTGTCTCTCCTGGGGCCACGGGTCTCTTGTTCTCCGTCCCCGACTCACCAGATCTCTCCTGCTGTTGCCGGCCTCTCGTCCTCGGTCGTATTTCTCTTCTCTACACCAAGCTGCTCTCCCCGTCGTTTTCGAGCTCTTCCTCTGGCCTCCACTCCTACCCCCTGGGGGATCCCTAAAAGCACCGCCTCTCGCTCCCAGGTGTATTTAATTCCCCAATCATGCTGCTGAGAGGGTGATGGGGAGGAGGTGGACACACACACACACACACACACACACACACACACACACACACACACACTACCAGAAGCCTGCATTTTCTCAGTGGAACAATTTAATGAACTTTATTCTGTAAATGGGGAAGAAGATATAATCTGTCCAAAACTGTTTCCTGTTCTTTGTATAATATTTCCTTGGCCATCAACCCACATGGGGGAGGACACTCCCTATCCCATGCGATGATGTGTGACTGCGGTCTTACCGTAATTTGTTCTAACTAGATACAGTACGTCTACCAAGGGTGTCATTGCGATAGGAAGATGCCGAGCCAGGAGAAAAGGTCACAGCGACACGACGACCTATCTTAAGTCATCTATCTACTTATGTGCCAAGGATGCCGAATATAACATCTTCCATGGCTTGCTCCTTCCTCAGAGTAGAGGACTAGCCCCCCACCTCAAAAAAAAAAAAAAAAAATGACTTTGACTTAAAGTTATGATGCAAATGTCCCCATTGGTATGAAAGTGCCTCAGGGTCATACAAATACATAAACATGTATCTGAAGACACAATTGAGATCACACTTTGTCTCGGAAATAAATACGTTTTTTTTTTTTAAATTGGCCGCAAATTCACCAAAAATACTCTACTGCGATGTCAAGCATTTAAGCACTTCCTAAAAAGAGCCATATGAGGTGACTCAGCCATCTGGTTAGGATGTCTCCTGGGTATATTTTCCAGACAGATTCCACTGGGAAGAGGCCATGGGGACCACCCAGGATATGCTGGAAGGTCTGTATGTCTCCCTGTTATCAAGGGAATGCCTTAGGTTCCCCGACCACCACACCCACCCATTCCACCCGCCCACCTCCAACCCAAACCACCCTCCCCACAACGAAAGAATATGAAGAAGTGCCTGGGGAGAGGGAAGTCAGGGCTTCCCTGCTAAAGCTGCAGCACCCACGACCACACAGCAGATGAAGAAGATTGATGGACGGATGCAAAGTTGTATACAGACTGTGTTTTTGTCATGTATTTAAAAAAAAAAACACAACAATTTTACTCCAACTGTCATGGTAAAGGGATTACTGTTGGGTTTGTTTTGTTTTTTTTTTACCTTGAAACCCATTGTTTATTAAATTCCCTGTCCCCAAATATGTACACTTTGAGACCAAATTTGTCATTATCGCTATGGTAGAACTCAAAGAATTGGTGGCCATTTAAAAAACCCAATGTATTTTAGGTACACCGTATGATCTCACTTGTCTCCGAGCATAAATCTATTTCTAAAAACTTAAGGTACTTCCATGAAAAAGGAAAAGGGGACCTTTGCGTTATCAATTAAAGTCAAATGTTAATAAATGTCTACGATAAGCCATGTTTTGTGTTTTGTTGATACTTTCACTCATAGCTAGTCTACGTTTTGTGTACAAATGAATTGAAAAGACAACGAGGCAATCATGTACATGACGCGAATGATTGAAGTGAGATGATTGGTTTGCCACATGGAATAGGACCAACAAGAACAGGTGGAAACAAAAACCAAACAATTAGACTAACGTGAAGAAGGTATTACATGCCGAAGGTATAACATGAAACAAAATCTCTCATAAAATAAGTAATGAACAGAGGTAAGTGCATTGTAATCCATCCATTTTCTGATCCGCTTAGGGTTGTGGGGCGTGCTTGTGCCTATCCCAGCTGTTTTCGGGCAGTAGGGTGGGGGACACCCTGAACTGGTTGCCAGCCAATCGCAGGGCACACATAGACGAAAAACTATTCGTGAGCACAATCACACCTAGGTAGAATTTGGAGTGTTCCATTAACCTGCCATGCATGTTTTTGGAATGTGGGAGGAAACCGGAGTAAAAGACAAAAACAACAAAAAACGCAAGGCTCTTGAAGAGCACTTGCCAACGGCTGCCTACTATATAAACATGATAAACCTAGCGATTTCGAAGAAACATTCATTTTCACAGTGACTAAGTAATGCAACATATCACATGAAACTAAGGTTGGTGCGCTACAAAAACAATTTAAAACGGTATCAATTTAAATTCCCATGCACTGGGGCAAAGCAAATGACCACAAATCTCCTACCTGTGTCATCCTCTGGCCTCAATGTAACACACAAATTCCCTTCGCTGCACAAATGTCATGAAAAGCTTAATTTTAACTATCGTGTCCCAGCAGAGAGCGATTACTGCACGGAGTATAGATTAGGAGAAATCCTGAACGGGCAAAGGTGTCACAGACATGAATACAAATTGACAGAGACGTTGCAAGCATTGCAACATTGACATGGGAGAAAACAGCGTTGGGAAAGTTCATTTTCTACGCAAGCTAGTTAAAAGTTTGGTTCACCATATTTTTTAATGAATTTGTATCAGACTCATTTTTTTAACCCCTTCAGGGACAGCGGTTACTACAGTGGATATCTTATCATGTTATCAGGTTACAGGGTGCATGAAAGGGATAAGATACGTCCCACTCTTATGAGACACAATCACTGTTATTCTAGTAAGAGCAATGCCTGATAAGCGTTCAATGACAATTTTAATCATTTAATCATATCATTCATTGACCTATTCATAAAAGGGGAGGCTCATAAGGTTCGCCTAGCAACCAGCCATACACAAAGCATCCCTGCACTCTCAGGCTGGATTTCCACCTCATGGTTCAAGTGACACAAATCCAACAATTTTGGGGCATATTGCCAGTCGGATATCATTCATTCATTCATTCATTTTCCGAACCGCTTCATCCTCACTAGGGTCGCGGGGGGTGCCGGAGCCTATCCCAGCAGTCTTCGGGCAGTAGGCGGGGGACACCCTGAATTGGTTGCCAGCCAATCGCAGGGCACACAGAGACGAACAACCATCCACGCTCACACTCACACCTAGGGACAATTTAGAGTGCCCAACGAGCCTGCCATGCACGTTTTTGGAATGGGAGGAAACCGGAGCACCCAGAGAAAACCCACGCAAGCCCGGGGAGAACATGCAAACTCCACACAGGGAGGCCGGAGCTGGGATCGAACCCGGTACCTCTGCACTGTGAAGCCGACGTGCTAACCACTGGGCTACCGGGCCGCCCCAGTCGGATATCCTTAGATCAAAAACATGCCTGGTCAAAATATGTATAAAAAGCCTTGAAATGTAGGGATAGAGGCATTGAATTGTACTCGAGCACATGGATCTGCGGTGTAAATTCTGAATAGAAATAGAATAAATAGTAGTAGAGAAACTGGTTTCAATTTTAAGACTTGAATGACATCTTGTGCATAAGTTTGATTCATGATGGACCGAGAAAGCACTGCCAGGCCTGAATATACATTTCATGCAAAAAGGTATGTTCTGCTTCCAATGTATTTCAATTCATTTGATGGTTCCCAACCATTTACTGACATAAAATCTACCGAGGTATCGTTTCTCTTGTTCTTTCAATATATCACTCTCGTGTGTTCCCTTATGCCAGTTAATTAATCATAAGAACTGAAAGGAAACTCACCAAGGACATGACAAGTTTTATTATACTCACATCCAGTCAAGATAGATATTACACATGTCTGGCAAGCTATAAAACAATACCCAAGTGCAACACTTCCAAAATGTCATTCTATCTTTTTTTTTTCTTCCCCCACAATGCGATGTTATTTGGCTCTTTCTGTTACTACATTTGTTACCATTAGTCTTGGGATCGACAAGAGCCAAAAACCGATCCTCAGGCGCCTCGCTGTTTCGTTTCCTCTGTCATTATCAGACATATCCAGGGTGCCCTCCTGGTCTTCAAGACATTGAGCTACCATATAATAAAATTGTCAGACTACCGAGTTGAAAAGAAAAACATCAAGATATAGCTCATCTGAGGTTTGCTAAAAGCTGTTTCATTATTGATCACATATGAGATCAAACAGGAATCATGATCAGAAATATTTTTATTGGGCAAGTATGTACAGCAATCCCTCGCTACTTTGCGGTTCACTTCTTGCGGATTCAGTGCATCGCAGATTTTTCAAAAACATTTATTAAAAAAACAAACAAATAAAATGGTGAAAATGCCGCAATAGGCCCGTGAGAGGCAGCGGAACTCAGCAAAACAACAGCGAGTCACATAGAGCAACATATACATGCATTTTCTTTACCTTACCTTCATGATTACATACTGTACTGTACACTGTACATGTACATGATATTTATTTGGTTTAGTTTTATGAAACACAAAAATGACAAAAGACTACTGCATTGTCCGTTTAAACAAGTGTAAACAAATAAAAAAGTTGTAAATGAAACGACCAAATATATAACTTTGTGATTTTATTTATACATTTATGCATTAGATGTATGTATTTAATGCATCTATTTCAAGGAATTAACTAACCCTTGTGCTGCAGTCAATGTGAATATGTTTAAATAACGCAACATAGAATTTTATAAAAATTGTAAACATATTATTCCTAAATATTTATTTTACTTTGGACCACTCGAGATGTTCAGTGGCATCAGCGCTATACATACACATATAGTTCTTTTTTCTTTGTATTTTTGCCCTCTATGGACAATAAAAGCGGTACTGTGCTCTGACCAAAACATAAAAATATATTTGCATATATAAAACATGAATTGGAATATTTCATATCACACCATTTTTATGCTTTGTCTTTGATTTAAAGATGACAATACGCACAAATCTACAAAAAAATTAGAAATTGTAACGACGACGAGTCGATGTCGATTAATCTAACTGACGATTAATCTAAACAAAGTGATGAAAACTGTGTTTGCATTAATGTGGTACCGTACATACTCTCTTTGTCCGTCAACTCGGTTTTTTTTTCTTTTGTTGTCGGGTTGACTTGGGTCGAATCTCGCAAGCTGATTGGCCGAGAGACAACAGTACAGCATCCGACCTACCTGAATGCTTATCTATCCAGTTGAGGGCAGAGTACACAAGTCTCTTTGTCACACTTGTGTTGTAGCCTCGCATCACGTTAGTTCATGTTATTCTCGTGTGAAGAAAAATGAGTGCTTGTGACACCCTTGAAAATGGCTCTAGATGTCCTGTGCCTTCTAAATCCTCCAGTGAACCGAAAAGGAAGAGGAAAATGACGACAGTGAGTGAGAAAGTAAAATTACTAGACACACTTAAGGAAGGCGTGAGTTATGTGGCCATAGCGCGCCATTACAATTTGAATGATTCCACAGTGTGTTACATCAGGGAAGATGAACAGAAGATCCGCAAAATGACTTCTATAACTTTTAATGAAGACGCAAAACGTGTTGTGACACCGCATAACAAACGCATTGTTAAAATGGAAATGCTTTAATCTTATGGATAATGGACTGCAGGAAAAGAAAAATTAGTTTAGACACAGATATCATTCGAGCCAAAGCTAGATCCCTTTATGAAACATTCGCTCTTGAGGGAGGAGAGGAGGATGGCAGTGCTGACGGCGACGATGAAAATCGGGACGAACCCCAGCCCAGTACGAGGGCAGCGAGTGATTCTTCCCCTCAAAGAGGTGGTTTTATGGCCAGCAAAGGTCGGTTTGAGAAATTTAAGAAGTTTGGGCTTAGACGCGTGCCATTGTACGGTGAGGCCGCTTCTATCGATAATGAAGCTGCTCGTCGTTATGTCAAGGAAGAGTTCCCCAATATAATAAATGAGGGGGGCTATCTCCCTGAACAAGTGTTCAATATGGATCAGACTGGCCTCTTCTGAAAGAGGATGCCATCCTGGACTTTCCTATTCACGGATGAGGTGAAGAGGTCAGGCTTTAAGGCACATATGGACCGCCCGACTCTCCTTATGTGTGGCATTGCCACTGGGTTTATGCTGAAGTTGCAGAGGACTACCAGGACGTCGCCGGAGCCAAACCTCGTTATTGATCTTGAGGACTTTGCCGACATTGCATGATGGGTGTGGACCCTCATCTCTGGCTTTCCTCATTCTTTCCATTTGGACCACAGGAGTAAACCTGCTTCATTGAAAGGTGACTTTGTTTAATTTTGCCCATGGGTGAAGGAGCCATTTTGGTTGAGGCTACTATGGCACACAAGCGTCAATCTGGCCCGCAACCCTTGTATTATGTTAAGGGTCAATTTGACCCACTTCAGTTTTTGCGTTGACCAAAGCACTGGATATCCTTTCTTTTTTGTCATGACATTTTGGGACTTTTCCTCATCTAGGGTCATGAACTGGTGTGTAAATGTCATGGTTTGCTTTGTCTTTGTTTTGTTCCTTGAGTGTTTCAGCACCAGCTGGAGTGTGGGGCGTCACCTTCCAGCGGTGCACCTGTGCTGGATCAAGGCAATCTGTGCTGCCTACTTAAGACACGGTCCACCTGTCTCCTTCCTTGTTCACCGCTTTGCCCATGTTCTTTGTTTTGTCTCGTTCATGCTTCTAGTCGCCCTCCTCGTCATAGTCGTTTGGATTGTGAGTATTTGTTTAGTCTTGGTATCGCACTTGGTTTCGTTTATTGTACAAACCTCTATTTGTTTTATGTTCTCAAAAATTCATTCTACCCTTGTAATTGGCAAGCGCTTTGTGTTCTCGTTCGATTTCTCTGTCTCCCTGTTTTGCCAGCACCTTTTGTTGAATACTTTGTCGGTCCCTCGCTTTTCCTTAAACCTTTTTGTCATCGCCATTTATCTGAGTCTGCGTTTGTGGGATCCACACTTCATTCGGTCTGTTATTAGACCTCCACCTGTCAGTAAAATCTGGACACTCTGATGTGTAGTGGAATGTCTGTGGACAGTTTGAATACAAATATGATGTTGCGGGTCATATTGACCCAGGCACTGTAATGT
The DNA here is from genome assembly GCA_018466805.1 of Hippocampus abdominalis. Classification (NCBI taxonomy): domain Eukaryota; kingdom Metazoa; phylum Chordata; class Actinopteri; order Syngnathiformes; family Syngnathidae; genus Hippocampus; species Hippocampus abdominalis. Next base: position 18,550,912 of record CM031706.1, on the reverse strand, counting down.
GGGCAAGTAGCTGTTCAGAATCAAAATAAACATGTCTATTTGATGTGCAGGAACTTTCTCTCATGTGACTTGTCACTCTTCTCATGTCATCTCTTTGACCAAAAATGAGCTCCAGAAGATTCACAGCTAAAGGAGTTTCATCACAGATTTTGAACTTGGATAGTGATGCAGAGGAAGAGATTTCAGAGATAAAGTATCTTTCAGAGACTGAGGACAGTCTTATTGATGATTCAGATTGTCAGCATTCCAACGACAAGGAGGATTCAGAGGACAAATATGCTGCTGTCTCTCCATTGGATGAAAACCAAGGAATGTGGCCACCATCCACAGAGTGGACATGGGCATCTCAAGATGGTAAGATAAAATGGTCAACATCACCATACCAAAGCCAAGGCAGACTGTCATTTTCCAATGTCATCAAAATGACTCCTGGTCCTACAAGATTTGCTGTCACATGAGTTGATGAGATGCAATCAGCATTTCAGCTATTCATATACCCACCAATAGAGAAGATTATACAGTGAAACTCTACAACGAAATCTACATGGGTGAAAATCCCCCCCGAGTGTGAAAACATATTCATGCATTAACACCATTCCCACTTTCCTGTTTCAAATTTGCTACAGTGAAAAAACCCCTGTTTTGAAACATTTCTTACTTCAAACATAATTTCGTTGTAGAGAAGTTTCACTGTACTGGTAATGACCAACTTGTAAGGGCAGCATGTATTTCAAGAGAAATGGAAGGCACTGGATCAGACTGACTTGCATGCTTACGTTTAAATTCTGTTATTAACTAGAGCAGTTTTTTGGAGCCAAGGCACACTTCTTTCATTGAAAAAATCTCGCGGCACACCACTAGCTGAAAATGTAAAACTCTTATTTTAACAATGAACATGTTATGTTACAATAACCGTTTTTAACATTGAAGAATTACGCTATAACAGCTTGAATTGGAATCAAATGAGCACAAAGAAAAGTACTTTATAATCTTTCATATTTATTGTTTCACTGTCGTCCTGCATTCATGCGGCACAAATTCGCTTGTCTCTAGTGGTCGAAACACAAGGCAATTGGCTAGCTGTTGCTGTTCCCTAGCGGTATGGGATGGTACTACATGATTACTTTCTGGGCCATAGACCGCACAGGCATACAAATTGGATATTTTACCGCGGCACACCTGACAATGTCTCGCGCCACTGCAGTGTGCCGCGGCACGGGTTGAAAAACACTGAAGTAGAGTGTACAGGTCACCGGCAGAAGCAACTGCAAGTCTGTGGGATGAAGTCTTCGAGCAACAATGTCTCTTGAGGAATTTCACGTGATATCGCACGTGATCTGATTTGACAACCGTGAATCCAGAGCTAGTCAATGTCAAAAACACAAACTAGCTGCAATCAGAGATGTACGGGATAAATGGGTTGAAATTCTCCCGTTGTTGTAAAATCCTGGACCCCATGTCACTGGAGATGAAGTTCCTTGTTCCATTCAGACAGTACTTGCCCAACAAGCCTGGCACGTATGGCATCAAAATGTGGGCAGCCTGTGATGCAAAATCTAGTTATGCATGGAATATGCAAGTGGAGACTGAAAAGCTACCTGGAGGAGCATCTGAAAGGAATCAGAGGATGCGTGTGGTGATGAAGATGAGTGAAGGACTGCGCGCTCATAATGTCACATGTGACAACTTGGTTGCAATTTACCACATTGGAAATGAACTTAAGGAGCAGCAACAGTCAGAAGAAATAAGCCAGAACATCCCAGTGAAATTTTCAAGATGCAGGGCAGACCGCTGCATTCCTCAGCACTTGTTTTCGCAGAGAAAGCAACAGTTGTTTCACACTGCACAAAGAAGAACAAGAATGTTCTTGGCATGAGCACAATGCACGCAGATGCATCTCTGAGCACAAGAGAAGACATGAAGCCACAAATGATCCTGGACTACAACTCCACCAAAGGAAGATTTGATAATCTGACAAAGCCACCGCTACATACAGCTGCCATTGCAAGACTGCCCGTTGGCCCTTGGTGATTTTCTACAATAATGTAGATGAAACACGGAAAATCTCAGAAAATGGGGCAAGTTAAATGGAAAAAAAACATGTCAAGTGGAAAAACTTTAACTAAACAGTTCTTAAATATAGTGTTGGGATTAAAAATCTGTTGTCTGTCTTTTTGATGAATGTTTGCATGTCTGAAAGAGTTTCAGTCCCTTTTCAAGTACAGTCAATATAAAATGATGAGCGGGGATCAAATGTGTACCCAGTCAGCAAAGGCATCTGGCCCGGATTCGGCATGAAGCCGGCACAGCTGACCTTGTGTCGGCACTGGCATAATGCATGTGGGCCGAACACGGCCCAGGTGTGGCAAAGGAGGCACTGACTTGACTCCGGCAAACCAGATGTGGGCCAGAAATAAATTTACAACACCGGCCCGTATATGGCCAGCCAGTATTGAGCCACCCTTAAATGCAGTTTCAGATTTTTTTCTACACACAGCCTTGTTTTACAATTGCACGCCTATGCGGAATCCCATTCATCACACGCACGCACACACGCACACACACCGTTGCACGTGCACGTACTAATTCTTGTGCACGCTTGCTAGTGCGCATACACCAATTAAACGTGGTCCATTAAGATTATGATGAAGTCAACTGGCGTCGGCGAAAGAAGGTACAAGTTTTGAATTTTCATGGTTTTTTTCCCCTCGTACGTACTTTAATGTACAACAGTCAAGTATTGCTACACTCCGATACAGTAGGTGGGGATGCACCGCAAACGTAAGCTGCCACCCGCCAATTAAGTAAAAGAAGAAGAACATGAAGAAGAAGCAAGTAGAACAGCGCTCGCAGTTAACGACGACACTCTTTGCCCACAGCCCATGCACTCTCCAGTGAGACATCCAGAAAAGACGTGGTGAGTAAATTTATTTCATGCTTAGGTTAACATTTGTCGTTTGTGACAGTACACTGGCAGTTACAATACGAAGACAATTCTGTGCTAACAATGACGATTAGCATTAGCCCGATAGGGGGGAGGGGGGGGGGGCTTATGTGCTCTAAGCACAGATATGACTTCTTTATGGTGGCATCTGGAAATGTAAAAAAAATATATTGTGCTTCAATTTTTAAGGGTTATTTACATGTATCTTTTTCTAAAATTGTCACCTGGCGTACCTAAATCGAGACTGAAGCCCGCAAATTTTGAAAATAAACCGCTCAGCCACGTCATATGCAAGCTGGGCGTGAACCTGCTGCGTCACAGTTTCCGTGTGCATGTGAGTTTAGTGAAAATGTAAGTGATTGAACAGTCAGGGGTGCTGCCAAAAAAGAACCCTTTCTGCGCTGAAATACAATGAAATTCATTTTGATTCAGTTTGCTGCGATACAAATCGGATACTCCATACTTAAGGTTAATTTAAAACTTAATCTAACGTTGAAATGACAAGTTTTGTATTTGTAAGACTTAATATTAAAATAAACAGAATTTAATATTCAGTGAGGATCAAATACAATTTCAAAGAAAAAAAGTATATCCTTTCAAATTCAGATTGTACAATTCAGATTCAGTTATTCAATATGATTCAGAGTAAAATATACAAATCCATCCATTATCCGAGCTACTTAACTTCAATTCATGTAATTCAAATTCAGTATAAACTATTTAAAAGTTATTCACGTTTAGTTTTTGGTGGCAAATATTCCGCCCCACAGTGTCACACCTAGTTTACGAAATTTCAAGGGTTATTTTTACATTCATTGGTCATGACATGTTCAAATGTTTGTTTTCCTAACACACTTTCCATCCTTGTTTTCTTACAGTTCTTACAGCCGCTGTGAGACCCATTAGCCTAACATCTTGGGCCTCAGACCAGGAAATTGATGTCATAATCAAAAGATGGCTACGTCTGGCTCCTGATCGGGATGGTGACAGGAAGGAGAGCATGAGAAGAAAAGAGGGCATGGAGAGCGCAACAATTTGATGGATAGAAAAATGCCATTCAAGAGTCAGCTGCGTCCCAATTTAGACTTTGTGTTCACTGTTAAATAACTTTGTGTTCACTGTTAAATAAAGAAAAGTGCATTTTTCCAGTGCATGTGGAGTTATATGTGAGGTTCACAAATTATGACAATAAACATATTTTTATAAGTCGTTTTTGAGACTTTAAAAAAAAAAAATGTGGGTCAAATATGGCTCATGAAAGATGTGGCTTAGTTAACAGGGTTCCCACTCTTCCACTCGCTTTTTATTTATGGACCTTTTAAGGACTTTTGAGGGCTAATTTAGCCATTTTTAAGGACATTTTCTCCATTCAGAAGGGGAATCACGGTGGACTTAATGCCTGCTCAGCAATACGCGGGCTGAACAGAAAGCCACATATCACTGAGCTGGTGTTCAAATCCTTGCTGCCAAAGGAAGGGCACATCTCTATTTTTAGGGGCAATCAGCTAACCCTTTATTTGACATACTGTATGTCAAATTTTCATTTTCCTACCTGTATTGCAGGTAGGAAAATGAAAATGAAAAAAACTTGAATTCATTCTCAAATAAAGTACACTAAGAAAAATATAAATTTCGAAAATATAAAACTTCAGTTTATTTTCCAATAAAAATAATTTTGTAAGGATTTTTATTGATTTTAGAAGCTTTCCCTGAAAATTATGGACAATTAAGAACATAATTTTACAACTTCTTTTTTTATGGCTTTTTATTAACTTTAAGGACCCGTGGGAACCCTGGTTAAGGTTGAATTAAGGCTGATATAAGGAACCTGTTCTGGCCCGGCGTCGGGCCGGAGTAGGGCCAGATATGGTTACACAATGCGGCTCAGATCTGGGCCGAATGCGGCCCACATCATTAATGCCAGACGTGGGCCACTGCAGGACCGTCATTCATTGAGGTATGTGGGCCGAGTGTCATGCCGTGTCTGCCCCAGAGCTGGCCCAGACCAATTTTGCTGACTGGGTAGCGTCTGAAAAGACATCTAAATACGTCTTTGGGAGTGAATGAGTTAATGTTGTATGGCCATTTTGTGTTTAATATTGGATTATTTACTTGGGAAACAAGAACTTGAGAGAACAATTTATTTTACTGCATTTTTCTATTTTTATAAGTAAGTCTCTCCTTTCATCTAAAACTGCGTCAAACAAAAAAGTGTATGAGGGAAAAATGGTTAAGATTGCACAACTGTCTGTGTTTTTACGTTGTATGTGGTGGTTATTATTTGCTTAATGTTAACTGTTTTTAAAGTGCTTTGTTACAGCTGCAGCTGTTGTGAAACCGCTATCGAAATCAGCATATATCGTCTTCTATTGTTTGTGTATTCTATTCTGTTTTTTTTTCTCTCTATAAGGAATTGTGTTTAATGCCTAGTTGGAAAGTTGTATTAAAGTAATATTGATAATTTTGAAGTGCAATAATTTCACAAACAATATTATTTTCCTCTTAAGAGACTGAGTTGCAGAATGGCACTCATTATGAGTCATTGAAGAACCGAATTGCAAATGACTACATTTTGATAAAACCTTAAACTGATGCACATACAATAAATACCGGGAATATATTTGTTTAACATTTGCACATTATTTATATAACTCAAACTAGACACCCCGCATTTTAGTCACACAGGCTAGAGAGGTGCTACATAATCAATCCAAAAGAAAATAATCATTTAACTTGAATTACAATTGTGTATGGGCACTTAAATTTCCCTCGTTTTACATTAACAGCCATTCGAGCATAAAATAAGATCAACCTAAAATGGAAAAAAAGTTAGCTTTCATCATCCTTTCTCCGCAAATATTTTTGGATGACAATAAGACGTTAAGATAAATGGTCTGAGAATGAGAGGTGTCCTGCAGACACTAAAGAGAGGAACAGAAGCATTATCACCAAAATACGAAGCTCCCAATGCTGGCAGGAGAACGTGTACATTTGTACTAAATGGTATTTCAGTCTGCATTATGCTGTATTGAAATTGCAAGTCATTTTCCTCAGGTATATCATTGTATTCCCAGAGTAAGCTCTAAATATAGAAAACAAATATTCTAATGTATCCGGGCTACAACGCCACAAACCGGGGAATAATGAAAACACTCAATGTATTGAGAATGAGTATTGCATGTCCATAGGTAAGTGACTTACGATATCAGGAGGCATGAGTTTCAACTGAGTTTGACTAAAATGCTTTTCTCATATTGTGTGAGTAATTTTTTTTTTTTAATTCCAAAAGAAATAAAAGGTGGAATGAATACCACATTAGGATCAATCCTGAGTGCACCACACTGTTCATAATTTGTATTGCACAGCTCTGGACTGGTCACCAACCAAGTGCAGTCTATGAAAACCAACACATTCCGGTTTAAGACAAATTACAGAAAAATAAAACTGTCAAATCCCTGTTGCCAAAATCAAGTCCCAGTTGTATGCCATTGAATAGCTAGCTACCTGTTAACAGCGGTGACTGATCTAAAAACCATTGTTAAATTTGTCATTTGATTAACACCTGTTGTGTCATTCATGGAACTTCCATGACTCACCACGCAAGAGCGCTAACCAGCAAAACTAGCAATTTCCAATTGGTTTCATCATCTCTAAACATAATAATAAAGTATAAAAATGATTAGGAGGAAACATAAGCCTAGTCTTTACAGATAGAGATTTTTGTTTTGCAGTGGGCTCCGTGGTGGGATGTCTTGGACTTGCTGCAGAGCGGCCGGGCCAGAGAGAAGCAGGTAATACACAAACCAAGAATCACCACCAAGCTGCACTAGGTTGAAGAGCAGTACTAGAGAGAAATGTTGCTGCTGGTTCCAACCGAATGGTTGTCATCGTTAAGAAAGCAGGGCTCTCCATAGTCCCAGCCAGTGGCGATTGCTCCAAGCTCAGCTTCCCCTAAAATGCCTTGCCCCTTCAAAATAAAAATAAAAGGTAAAATATATATTGCTGTCTATACCACTATGAACCACTATGTGCCTCTCATTTCCGTGAATTTTACCAGCTATCCTCAAATTGAGGATAGCTCAAGTTTTGTTTTTTTCTCCCCCTTTCCCTCCCTTGTGGTTTCTTCCGACTACCGGGCTGAGTGAACGCTGGCACGTCTGGCTGCCGCTGCTCAACCCGTTTGGTGTTTTGTTGTTTTATCTGATTGTAAAGTGTCCTTGGGTGTCTTGAAAGGCGCTTATAAATAAAATGTATTATTATTATTATTATTATCATTATTATACATTACACAGACAAAATATGCGGTAAAATACCTTCATCTTTTGTTCAAAATGAGCTACTCAGATCCTTCTCATTCATTGCTGCAGCACCACTGTGCTTTTACCCCGTCAGGCACAACCATCTCTGCTTCGTCGAGATGGTTGTTCCTCTGCGCGAAACAGGAAGATCATTGAATAAATGCTGGGCTTTATCCCGCCCATCAGATACTCAGCATCTGGTGGTCTATGGGGCAGTGGGGTGGACTAGACCAGCGGTCCCCAACCTTTTTTGCCCCACGGACCGGTTTATGTCAGACAATATTTTCAGGGACCGGCATTTAAAGTGTGGCGGATTAATACAACAAAATAATATGGTATGAGCTGCATGAAAACTGTGGTGTTCTAGAAATATAATAATAAACACAAGGGGCGTCTAATTTGGTCGCAACACTGATCGCTATGGCAATGTTTTAATGCCTTCAAAATACGATGCAACGCAAATTCAAAGTGTATGAAAATGACGACTCACCACAGCCCCGAGCTTGATTTTCTGCAACCAGACGGTCCCATCTCGGGGTAATAGGAGACAATGACACCTCAAGTGTGTGGTTTATGTCCAGTCTACTTCGTAATTTTGTTTTAGTCGCCGTTGCTGCAGAAAACCAATTGCCCTGCGGACTGGCGGTTGGGGACCCCTGGACTAGACGCTATGTTTTTGCATGATGATTCAATGATCTGTTTGAAGCAGAAAAAAAATTGCTTACCCTCATTCGAATGACTGGCATCCACCACTGGGCCCAGCGTGGAGTGAGATGAACGCTATCTTGGTACATGTGACACATCTGCCTTAAAATTAACTTATTTCCCCATGGCAAGGAAAATGTCTATAATTAATTATCTTTAGGTTATTTTCATGAACACATGCCACAGGCATGTGAGTAACACTTAGGAAGTGTGATGAAAATTGCTCATACATAAGCTTGTAAATGGATCAGCAAAGATGTTTTTTTTTGGGGGGGGGGGGGTCAAAATAACATTCTAAGCTCTACGCCGGGGTTTCAAACTCATTTTTTGTCACAGAGTTATGGCTTCCCTCGGAGGGCCGATGTAGAATCTCAATGTTATTTCTTTCCCATGACAATTTGACATTTTGGTACAAATTTCAGCAATGATCATGAAAGTTGACACACATGATTTGCTCCTGCGGGCCACATAAAATGATGTGGCCCGCAGGAGCAAATCATGTGATGAGAACGACACTGAGTTACGCATGTGATCAGCTTCATATTCACGAAAATGGAATCGGAAAGGTTTTGAGTACGTTTTTTACGACTAACTTTTAAGGGATCGTCGACAAAGTTCTCATTTTATGTGGCCCGCAGGAGCAAATCATGTGTGTACAAAAATACTGACGCGGTCTTGATTGAAAAAAACAAAAACAAAAAAAAATAAAAAACAATCCCCATTATTCCTCCATCCAACCTATATTCTTTGGTTTATCCAAGGTCAGGTCATAGGGCACAAGCCTGAAAAGAGAGTCCCAGACTTGTCTCTCCCCAGCCTCTCCATCCAGCTATTCCGGAGGCTGCCCCAGAGATACTCTCCAGCATGTCCGGGGTCTCCTCCCCATGGCACGTGCCAGAAACATCTCAATGGGGAGGTGACCCAGACACATCCTAATGAGATGGCCAAGCCGCTGGTAGCTGGAAAAGCATGGCCTTTTATTGAGGGTGTGCTTTGCTCAATAGTAAGAGTTGTTGTATCCAATTTACATGGAGAAGTGAGCTACGTGCTTAAATTGTTTTATCTGAAATTTGTATGTGTCGACATAGTCGAAACAATTTGTATTTATTTATTGCCCCTTACATAGATGCATCATAATGGGAGAGGACGAGCTTGGGGTCGCAGAAAAGTAGTTTGTCAAAGGACTGGATCATGAGAAATCTTGGAAATGCTCAAGTTTTTCTTTTCACATGTTGAACTTTTATAAAAATAAAGCTGCACCACATTAAAAAAATGTGACTGGCACACGTGACACTTTAACAATTGTGTTGAATTGCTTTTTGAAATAAAGCATTTTTTTTTTTATTCAGACGGTCTGAAACCATTTCTTTTAATTATTTAGGACATTGGAAAATAAGCCTCCTCATTCATAATTTTAGGCTGCAAAGGTCAGGAATTTCAAAACTATATTTATATCTGGTTCCAAAATCCTGAAAAGGTCAGAGACCAAAGATTGCAAAGTTTTTTTCTTGAGTTCCCTCGAACCCCTTTTAAAATGCATAACTGTCATTAAAAAGTGATTAGATCGTTGGTAGACAGCAGTTTAATCACAAAATACAATTGAGAATGTGTCGTCTGCAGTTTGAATCTCGCGCCCTCTCGTCTTCGAGTATTTCTGGAGCTGAGATGTCACAAAGGACAAACAATCCCGTGGCTACTGTGGAATGCGGTTGTCTGCTCTTCAAATTTAGTTGCTCCCCATGTGGTTCAACCCTTGAACAGTATATCATTCATTGTGTGGCAGTTGGTTGCAGTAATGGTGAAGGGAGTGGCAAAAGTTTTTTTTTTTCCAGCTTTCCAAACGATAAAGAAATGTGTGGCCATTGGGTCGGAAATTTAGACGGCAGGGAGGAAAGCGTGGTGGTCAACTGTGGTCGCCAAGCAAGTACTCCAAGCTCTGTGCTGATCATTTTGAACCGACTTGCTTCAGCAAACATTTAGCAGAGAGCATCGGGTCAACACAAATGTAGTTCGATCCAGGCTGAAACCAGATGCTGTGCCAACAATTTTTTGTTCGGCAAATGTGACCTCAACCCCCAGCAGCAGCAGGAATAACCCAGATAGCTGTGGTGCATTTGAGAAGCAGCACAGGGAAGAGGTAAGGAGTTATTTGTGTAGTCCATCTGATCCTACTGCAATATAGAGAAGGGCCCCAGATTTGTTGCATTCGATTCGTTTGAGTTTTAAAGTAAATATGCCTCATTACCAAATGTATGAAAAAATAAATAAGGATTTATGTTACTTAGAGTATTTTGAAAATAAAAACACAATCAAGTCTACTTATAAAAGGAGGAAAACTTTGCTTGATTGAGTAAGGAAATGGACTCAGTTTTGCATGTAATAACTTATTAGAAACCCACTCTAATTTGTTTCACCACTTAAACCAAACCCCAACTTATATTTACAATCTAAACAGGCATTTTCTAAAAGAAAACAAGACCCAAAGGAAAACTTTTCAAGCCTGTTCTGACGACATCCAGTGGGCGGCGCCCTCGTTGAAGGAATAAGCGTACGCATCGAGCAGAAGACGTAAACATTCCTGCTTATTGTTACCAGCAGCCGGTGAGACGATCCAATGAAGACAGCTTTATTCCAACACTAACACTCCAGTCCTAAGCATTGTAATCCACTTTCTTGGATGTTCAAAATCTTTGTTCACTCCTCTGACATAGCTCCCGCTATTAGCTAGTCCAGCTAAAAAGCTACAAATGTGGCGAGCTGTGACTAACTAGCCGGCTATGCTAACCGCGCAGTGTGGCATGGCTTGGAACACTGATGCGATTAGCTTTATCAAACTAGCCGTTAGCAACCACTGCGAAGGACAGAACCATCACACCGATAGATATGTGACGGGGGCCACTACGGACTGTGGCGGTCTACAGCTCCACGTCGCTGTCGCCTCAAAAACGCTGACACTGAGGTGGATTTTGTGGCTTGCCTTTTATTGCGGCAACACAGTATTGCGCGAGCATTGGTGAAGACACATTCAGTCCCGTATATTGCAATGCGACTCCCTCGTAGCTCTCTAGCAAAACATTGTCCAGAAGAAAACAAAATACACAATGTGGGTGATCCTGTAGTAACTATACATACTTAGGTAAAAGGAAAAAAAAGATGTCATTGAACAGATCGCACGCAGCAGAAACGGCTGTGTGACGAACTGCACGCTCACACCATTAACACAAGCAACTAAATGAAAAATGACACAAACAGTTAGCGAAATACTGAAAAGAAAATGACCAGCAACACAGTATGGCAGGAGCATTGGTGAAGCCGCATTCAGTCCCGTACATTGCTGTGAAACAAACGAGCATTTGCCAATCAATTAGATTTGTGAAAACATTCACTCGACAAAACGTAAATCAAATAACAATACACAAAGCAATGTGGGCTTGTAACAAATCAGAGAACTAATTTAGCACACCACACAGTAGGAAAAGAAAAACAAAGAGAATATTCTTGTAAAATTGATAAATAGTGCGGACCATCAAGGAAATGCGTTTCACCGATGCAACGTTCTCTTAACTCTGCCTAATGCTACCGCGGGAAGCAGGTGCTAAACTGTGCGTTGTTGCGTTAATTCCGTATAATTTAATAACCTTCAATCATCACTCCGTTACAGACAGATAGATAGAACGGTCCGCAATCCGTTCTTATACTGTCCCCTTCTTAGCAATATGTCATCACGCGGTAATTAGAAGAATGTCATCAACAAATATGCCACATTTGTTTAATCATTACTTTTCATCTAAACACATGTTACCACACGTCTGCTCTTCCTTGTGTGTTCTACATACTTGGCCAATAAAGATGATTCTGATTCTGATTCATTTCACCTCTCTGTTCTTGTTCTATTCTTCCCTTCACTTTCATTAGTTCTGCTTTTGCTTCGACGGTAAGGGAGGTAGGTGCAACGAAAACACATTTCGTTCATTCATTTTTTGCACCACTTTATCCTCACTAGGGTCAATGGGGGTGTTGGAGCCTATCACAGCTGTCTTTGGGCAGTAGGACACCCTGAACTGATTGCCAGCCAATGGTAGGGCACGCATAGACGAACAACTATTTGCACTCACACTCACACCCAGGGACAACTTGTAGTGTTCCATTAACCTACCATGCATGTTTTTGGAACGTGGGAGGAAACCGGAAGACCCGAAAAAAGCCCACGTAGGCCAGGGGAGAACATGCAAACTCCACACAGGGAGGCCAGAGTCAGAATCAAAAGCCTGCACCTCCACACTGTGAGGTCGATGCCCTAACCACTGGTCACCCATTATATTTGCATAAAAAGTAAATGTGATTTTGGCAGGGGCACGTGGAAGTGGTGCAGAGTTGTGGTCTGCATGGGTGTCTGGAAGAGAGAATGGGGGGCAGGGGTGCAGCCAGTCGTCTTGCTACTCTGTACCCCTCCAAGATGACCGTGCTTCTCACTAGATCTCTAAGGGAAAGCTGAGACACCCTGCAGATGAAACTTATATTGGTCGCTTGTATCTTATATCTTCTTCCTTCATTCACTATCCACAGCTCATTACCAAAGCTAATGGTGGGAACAATGATCAAGAAGTAAATCAGGAGCTTCGCCTTCAGCTAAAATCATTCTTTAGCACGGCAGGCCATTTCAGAGCAGGTCAGCAGCAGGAACAGCTGAAATCAAGGGTTTTCACATTTCTGTGGGGATATATTTGAAGAACTGTTTTTATTCAGTCACACTGAGGGATTTCTAGTTTAAACTGCCTTTTTAAGGGGCATGGATTTTGTCACTTACTTTATATTCCATCCATCCATTTTCTAATCCGCTCATCCTCACAACGGTTGCAGGCGTGCTGAAGCCTATCCCAGCTGTCTTCGGGCAGTAGGGGGATCCACCTTCAACTGGTTGCCACCCAGTCGCAAAGCACACAGACAAACAACCATTCACACTCACAATCACACTTTAGCACAGTTTCGAATATTCCATCAAAATACCTTTTTGGAATGTGGGAGGAAACTGGCGTGGCTGGAGAGACTCCACGCAGACACGGGGAAAACATGCAAACACCACACAGCAAGGCCAGAGCCAGAATCGAACCCTTCACCTCTGCACTGTGAAGCTGACGTGCTAACCAGTCGAGACTGTGACATCCTACTATATAGTCATGGACTTAAAAATATATCTGGAGCAAAAATCAGAACCACAAAAGAAAAAAAAAATACTTAATAGTAATCTGAGGATTGTTTTTTGGTCCTATTTTCTTGGTTGCTGGTTCTTTCCTTGAGAAAGTTGAAGACTTGAGCAAAACAAAATCAAATGGGATGGAACAAGCAAAAGGAGTGTCATTGTTTAATTTGGAGCAATCATTTCAATTATTTAACTTGGAAGACGAAGGATTTTGGTCGGAGTTTGGAATGAAATGGCTTAATGGCTAGATCCTTGGCAGTCACCCTTTGGGAAAAAAATGGTTTTGATTGCAGGTCTGCCTTACACATCCTTGCAGCTTGTTCGTCTTGGCTACCGGATGCTTTTTTCGACAAAGAACATTGTTTCAGCAGTACAAGGGGCATGGATTTGACCCCCGTCCCGCTGGGGCCAATGAGTCTCCCACAGAGGACTGTCACAAATCAGACCAACTGGGCGAGGACCCACTTCACCTCTTCCTGCAGTGCATCATCTGATTGAATGGACTTTCACACTGGCTCAATGAACATTGTATAGCATCATGTTGTGTGTAAAATGTTGCCCACTCGGCAGCCATTGCAGAATGGTCATCCTGGAAGGAGGATTCCCCCATCTGCGGTACCTTCTCAAGGTTTCTCATTTTTCCACAGATGTTTTTTTTTTTTTTTTGGGGGGGGGGGGGGTTTACCAGTCCTCCCGGGGTTTAAGATCAGGGGATGTAATTACAGTCAAACCTTGGTTTTCATCCATAATCCGTTCCAGAAGGCTGTTTGAAAACTGAAATTGTTTGAAAACCGAAACCACGCTCTTTTTAAACTAAAAACGTTTACTGAACATGTCTGCTCACAATGGAAAGCAACACGAGGAAGCGTCACTTCCTCGTGTAAGGAAGGCGAGAGGAGTCAAATGGTGCATTCAAGTGCGCTCGGTGTGTTCGAGAACCGAAATTTGTTCGTCATCCGAGGCATAAAAAACTCAAAGTTTTTGGTCGAAAACCGAAACGTTCTAAAACTGAGGTTTGACTGTATTTGTCAACTGTGGGCTTTGAAACGTGTGCTTAAGGGCTATATAAATAAATATGACTTGAATTGAACACTGACTGTAGTGTAACAAAATAAATAATAATAATAATAATGTTGCTGAATGTCCTAAAACCATGTGTGACTCAGTTCCTATCGGGTGGCATGGAGCCATTTTCCCAGGTGACCAACAAGTGCTGTAAAGTGAACATAGCATTGTTTCCCCAAGCTGGAGCATTTTTTTTTCTTCTTTCGATGTGTAATCATCTTTGGGTTAGTCAAATTCATTCATATTAAAAAAAAATAAAAATCCAGTGCAAGAGTAGACAAAGAAGGTACACTGCTCAGTTCATTATTCCCTTATAGTGTGAGTGCACATAGAGGCTTATTATTTTAATATTTTCAGAGGTTGAAGTGGACATTAGTGGAGATGTCCAGGTACATTTTGGTGACAATTGATCACAGTTTTATGCACAATGTAAGTTGTTCTTTTTATTATGTCTTAATTCTTTTTCTCCAATTACTTTGCTGATGTCACACAAAAAATGGGGGTGTATCGACTTTGCCGATGAAAAAGGAGCATTCACGTGGGTTGTTTGAAACATAAATCTTGCTCCTCTCTCTCATCTGCTAATAGCTTCACACAGCATTTATAACTACTGTTATGTTCAAGAGGGAATAAAACTCTGCAAATTCGATTGTAAATGGAGCACTTTTGTATTTTAATGACAAAACATTTTAATTGCATATTTATTGTGTCTATTTTTTTTTCTTTTAAACAATGGTCTTTTCTGTTAAATGTACGGCATTTTTTTTAGAACTATGGATGTTGGTAAAGTGCTGCAGAAATAAAGTTGTGTTGAATTGAGTAAAAAGAGGAATTTTTGTGTGTTTAAAAACAAAAGGGAACAAATGTCACCCCCCCCCCCCCACCCCACCCCACATCCATACATTTTACTCCTCCCAGCAATTGGTCGAAACATCTTTGACACCTCGGGTTTTACTTAATGT
Source organism: Hippocampus abdominalis (assembly GCA_018466805.1). Classification (NCBI taxonomy): domain Eukaryota; kingdom Metazoa; phylum Chordata; class Actinopteri; order Syngnathiformes; family Syngnathidae; genus Hippocampus; species Hippocampus abdominalis. The sequence continues at coordinate 18,535,738 of CM031706.1, read as the reverse complement.
CCTGCATTTGTTAGAGCAGAAACCACAATATTTGTTTGTTTTTCGAAGTAAAACCTTTCGTGTACTGGTACAATAACAACCCATTTTCCATTAGCATTTTCCTGTCAAAGCAAGATATTAGCAATAGATTGAAATAGCAAGACATTGTATGCACGTTGCATTGTCAGAAACTAGTTTCACAGAATCAGTCCACACGGAACAAACAAGGTCATGTGTTGAGAATAGGAAATCACCATCAAGAACAGTTTTTCTCCAAAATGCCTATCATTAAGTATTTAAGTGCCAGCTAGGCCCCCAACACCCTGGCAGGTGATGACAAATCACTCACACATAAATTCCTTCCTCCACTTCTTCCGCTGGACGAAAGAAGGAAGCCATTAGAGGGCAAGCAGCATTTAACCTGAAAGAAAACCCAATCAGACACACAAGTGATGTGTGGGGGAATAGCTACACATTCATCAAAAAAAAATATATATATTTGTGCTGTACATTAGTTTAACGACCACAACATACACAAAAAGTTGAAAAGCTGGTTTATTTCCTCACCTGTTACATCCAGCATGTGTATATTTCTGGACAAGTGTGTGCGCGTGCGTGCGTGTGTGTGTTTAAACATGTTGCTTCACACAGACATTCCTGAGAGATGACTGTCACATCAAACACACGAAGAAGAAAGGAGATCTTCAACTTGGGCTTCATGTGGATGAAGGCTTCGGGCAACAGGCCTGGGAATGAAACCCAAACACTGAAAATCTGAGAAAAGCCTACCGCCAGATTCTGAGTGCTTCATTGCCAAATCCCATATTTTCTGGGACAGATTTTCTTTATATGCATTAAAAAAATCTCATGTTCCCCAAAATGGAATCAATTGGATGTGCAGCTGCAGCTGTATCACAAGCTGATCTACGATATGATCATGTGATTTACGACCATCATTCCTCCCTTAGCTGAATGGAGCTGTTTGTGTGTGTGAGAGACTGCAGATTTGATAACAGGGGTCTGCGCATGAAATCACAGCAGACAAACACTTTGATTTTATTGGTGTTCCTTCCCAACACCGAGAGCCATAAATTACGGGACAATGTGTTTTTAGTGGTCCATCATTACTTGCAGTTTTACAAATATTTTTTTAAGAATTCTCTTCATGGAGTGCCAAAAGTGAACAGCATAGAGATTGCCTTTCTAAAGCGCCTTCAATATTCCATGCAGGGTACTAAACCCATCTCGAATAGACCCAATATATACATATAGCACTGGCATATAGTCAAAGCCATACTGACAGCCGGTGAAAGCTTTCCTTAATTATGTTTCATTACTAAGGTTCACCATTTTAATTGTAATTTGGGTTCCTCCCACATTCAGAAAAAAAAAAATCCATATAAGGATAACTAAGACATCTGAAAGTGCCCCATAGATCTGGATGTGAGGCTGTTTTTCTATTCAGGTTTGCACTCTGTGATTGTCTGGCGCCCAAAACAGGGTGTGCCCACAACCTGCCTCCCCCCAAAAATCAGCAGGTTTATACTCTGACTCACCCATTTGAATTTAATGCAGTGGTTCTTAACCTTTCAGGGACTAAACCCCACCGTTTCAGATGTACATTCACCAAAATATGTACAATTGAAAGAAAGGTTTTTTTTTTTTATTCTTAACACAGGTATTCTTTTTTTATTGTTGCTGCACAAAATAAAGCACACATCAGTTGAACACAAAATCAGTGTTCAAAGATTAAAAAAAAAGGACAACTCACACTTTACTGCCAATCAACATGCCTTTTGATGTTGCCTTACAGCGACAAGGTCATAAATGTGTAGCTTCAATTTGTCAAGATCCACTCTCATATCATTTCCACAACAAAGTCTTCCTTCCCTTCGTTTTTATGTTGACCATCTGCAAGAAGGATGCCTCGCAAAGTCGTAACATCGCAAATTGTTGGAACAATCATTGCAGCATTGGCTGCAATGATGGCCGAACGTGACGTCACGAATCATGAGCGGGGTGAATAGAATGGACACACGCACGCAAATCTTGACCTCCACTGAACTCCTTGACACTGACTGACCACATCTCTGGGGTTCAATTGAGCCAAGGTAATAAACCACTGTTTCAAAGAGAAGAAGTGATTCAGAAAACGTATGGATGAAATCATCTTGTAACCTGTCATAAACAAAACAGTGCTTTAATAACTCAAGATTTGGAAAATAGCTTCATTCACAAATATGCATAACATAGAGGCTATATTGGGGTGCCTTTCAAATTAACTTTCATTTACGATTTGAGAGATGTGATCCTTTGAGTTGAATGTTCATGATTTCAAATAACCAGACAACTCATAACCCGTATTTAATATTTCGAAGGAACGGTACACCGGGAGTATGACAACAAGGCAGAACATGTTTGGTTTGCCACCGGCAAACAGCCAAGTAGGAGCTACGTTATTACCTCATCCTAAAGAATCAGAATCAGAATCATCTTTATTGGCCAAGTATGTAGAACACACAAGGAATTTGACTCCGGTATAACACGCTGCATTAGTATCATCATAAACAAGGACATGACAAATAGTGTGAAAGGACATTTCGTAATGTAGTGAACCGTAGTGCGGTAGTACAGTGACAACTATGAGACAAAGTGCAAAGTATTAAGCAGAGCTAAAATGATCAGTGGTAGGATACAATACTATAACAGTTGGTGCAGAAAATCATTGAACCATTTTAAAGTGACCAGTAGCAGTATTTGTTTACAAGAAGTGTGCAATTATGCAGATGTCCTTGAGCGCTTTAAAGTGTCTGGTGCGGTGGAGTATAAATCAGTGACTGTTTAGGGAGTTAATGGCTAGGGGGAAGAAGCTGTGTAAGTGTCTGCTGGATTTGGTGCGCATGGATCGGTAGCGCCTGCCTGAGGGGAGTAGCTGGAAAAGGTGGTGGGCGGGGTGCGGTGGATCCAGTAGGATTTTCCGTGCCCTTGTTTTGATTCTTGCAGTGTGCAAGTCCTCAAGTGTGGGTAGGGCGGTGCCAATGATTTTTTCCGCCGCCCTAACGGTCCGTTGAAGTCGGATTTTGTCCATTTTTGTGGCGGGCCCAAACCAAACCGTGATAGAAGAACACAGGATTGATTCGATGACTGCCGTGTAGAACTGACGTAGCACATCCTGTGGCAGGCCATGCTTCCTCAGCAGCCTCAGGAAGTACATCCTCTGCTGGGCCCTTTTCAGGATGGAGTTGATGTTGACCTCCCACTTCATGTCCTGGGAGACTGTGATTCCCAGGAACTTGAAGGTCTCGACGGTTGACACAGGGCAGTTGGATAGTGTGAGGGGCAGCTGTGGTGAAGGATGTTTCCTGAAGTCCACGATCATCTCTACAGTCTTGAGCGTGTTCAGCCCTAGGTTGTGTCGGTTGCACCAGAGCTCCAGCTGCTCCACTTGTTGTCGGTACGCAGACTCGTCGCCGTCTTTGATGAGACCGATGACCGTGGTGTCGTCTGCGAACTTTATGAGTTTGACAGCCGGGCTTGTTGAGGTGCAATCGTTTGTGTAGAGGGAGAAGAGCAGTGGAGAGAGGACGCATCCCTGTGGGGCTCCAGTGCTAGTGGTGCGGGTTGATGATGTTGTTCCTCCCAGTCTCACCTGTTGTGTCCGTCCCGTCAGGAAGCTGAGGATCCACTGGCAGATCGTAGGGGACACACCGAGCTGGAGAAGTTTGGGGGTGAGGAGTTCCGGGATGATGGTGTTGAACGCAGAGCTGAAGTCCACAAACAAGATCCTTGCGTAGGTCCCTGTGCTGTCGAGGTGCTCGAGGATGTAGTGCAGACCTATGTTGACTGCGTCCTCCACAGACCTGTTTGCCCGGTAGGCAAACTGAAGAGGGTCCAGCAGGGGTCCGGTGACGTTCTTTAGGTGGTTCAGCACAAGGCGTTCAAAGGACTTCATGACCACAGACGTCAGAGCGACAGGCCTATAGTCGTTCAGTTCCGATGTTGCCGATTTCTTGGGAACTGGGATGATGGTAGACTGTTTGAAGCAGGATGGGACCTCACACAGCTCCAGGGATCTGTTGAAGATTTGTGTGAAGACCGGAGCCAGCTGGTCAGCGCAGACTTTCAGGCAGGAGGGGGACACTTTGTCGGGCCCCGCAGCTTTCTTGATCTTCTGCTGCTTGAAGAGCCGTCTCACGTCCTGTTCGTGGATCTGTAGGGGAGAGGATGAGGGTGGGGGGCTAGATAGAGTAGTTTCTGGTAGAGGTGGGTGTATGTGCGAAATGGCGGTGTCCTTTTCAAATCGGCAGAAAAACATGTTTAGCTCATCAGCAAGACCCTTATTGTTCACTGTTTGGGGGGATGGCATTCTATAGTTTGTGATTGCTTTCAGGCCATTCCACACAGATGCAGAGTCGTTAGCAGAGAACTGTTTTTATAGCTTCTCTTAGAGATGTTAATTTCCTTTGTCAATTGGTTTCGGGCGTGTTTGTACAGTGCCCGATCTCCACTTCTAAATGCGGCCTCTTTCTCTTTCCTGAGTTGCCTGAGTTTAGGAGTGAACCATGGCTTGTTATTGTTGAAGGAGCGGAAGGACTTCGTTGGTACACACCTGTCCTCACAGAAACTGATGTATGATGTTACAGTGTCTGTGTATTCATCCAGTGTGCCCGTTGAAGTTTCAAAGACGCCCCAATCAGTGCAGTCTAAACATTCTTGTAGAGCTAGCTTTGCTTCATCTGTCCATTTTTTCACAGTCTTAACAACCGGTTTAGCACATTTGAGTTTCTGTCTGTATGTAGGTATTAAGTGTATTAAATTGTGGTCAGAAAGACCCAATGCTGCGCGGGCGATCGATCGGTATGCATTTTTGATTGTTGTATAGCAGTGGTCTAGAATGTTGCCTTCTCTGGTGAAACAGTCGATGTGCTGCTTATATCTGGGAAGTTCACGGTTAAGATGTGCTCTATTAAAATCGCCCAAAATGATCATGGGTGACTGTGGATATTTTAGTTCGAGTTTGTTTACTTGGTCAGCTAGTGTTTGTATCGCCGTGTTAGCGTTAGCTTGTGGCGCAATGTAAACACCGACTAGTAAAAAGGAGGTGAACTCACGTGTTGAGTAGAATGGCTTGCAGTTTAAAGACAGCGACTCCAGGTCCGGGCTGCAGTGTGCGTCGAGCTTCGTGACATCAGTGCACCATTCTTCGTTGATATACAAGCAAATCCCACCACCTTTCGATTTCCCTGATAGCTCCGTGTCGCGGTCGGCTCGAAGTAGGCGGAAGCCGGGTAGGTGTAGCGCGGAATCTGGGTGGCGGTCACTGAGCCAGGTTTCAGTGAAGCAGAGCGCAGCAGAACGTGCAAAGGTTTTGTTGGTCTTTGTGAGGAGAAGAAGTTCATCCATCTTGTTTGGCAGAGATCGTAGATTAGCAAGATGGATCGATGGGAGCGGGGTCCGAAATCCACGCTGCCGGAGCTTGACGAGCACGCCGGCTCGCTTCCCCCTCATCTGCCGGCGGTTCCATGCTGCGTACAGCGCGGCCGCTCCGCTCGCGATTAGCTCCGGAAAACCTTGTGGATTTTCGTGTGCTGGTGAAAAAAGTCCGAGCGTAGACTCCCCAATGCTAAGTAAGCCGCGTAGGGTCGCCAAAAACGAACGAAAATGACAAAAACAGGGATAATACTAGGGAGCGTGTAACCGAGGCTGCCATACCGGTCGGCGCCCGATGACGTCATGTCATCAGGCGTTGATGTTTACCCAAGATCGCCAGCGCTATTTAACCAATATTTTGCTTTTGAAGGTCCTATGTATGCTACTTTGTATTTTGCAAGCCTAGAGGAAGCGGCATCAACAAAATATGATGCTACTAAGGCAGGGGTGGGCAATCACAGTCCTGGAGGGCCGCTGTCCTGCATGTTTTCCAAGTCTCCCTGTTGCTACACACCTGATTTGAATGATCAGATTATCAGTAAGCTCTGACGAGGCCTGATATTGAACCTGTTCATTGGAATCAGGTGTGTTGCAACAGGGAGACTTGGAAAACATGCAAGACATCGGCCCTCCAGGAGTGGGATTGCCCACCCCTGTACTAAGGGCTCTCCATCGTTGTCACAGGTACAGGGAACGGCAACGTGTAACAAGGGTAATTATCAGAGATTTGTACACATTTTGATTCCTAGTAATGAACATGCTAATGTTAGCATCTGCTAGGCAATTTAGCATAGCATTGATTATATTGGTTCCTAGGAATTTCACTGCTAAACAGTTTGTGCAAAACCTGCAAACTACTTATCACTTCACGATTGTCATGACAACCCCTCATCCTGCCCCCTGACGTATTTGGTGCCAGAATCTGGCCCAACAGTTGGGGCCAGCTTAACCACCCGTTTCAAGGACCAGAGAGAGAGAGAGAATTTCAGTGATGGAAAATGAAAGAACCGGTGCTAACCTGGGCACTTGCGCGGAACTAGCACGAGCACAAGCGCAGTGGAAAAGGGGCCATTAAAAGGCAGCAAGCATATCTGCAAACAACCATTTGACTCAATTGAGTTTTATGTCCGGGCTTTTGGAATATGGGCGGAAGGTTAAATTCATGTTTAATGACAAATTTGTTGCGTTCAATTTTGTATATTCTATTTCCCCCCAGAAAATGACCAATTCAGAAACGGTGTTGACTGCTTAAACCCAAGTGTGCATGGTGACTGTGAACAGTCTATGACAACATATTTACATTGTTCTCAATCTAAATTCAAGTACTTATTAAAGTAACAACATTATGTTGCTGTATCATGACATCTTAAAGGGCATTGTGTTTCATACACGTTTCCACCCACCAGCATACGCATGGGTGTACCATTTCCATAATCCTTTTGATATCAAAAGGCACAATTTATTACCCTTTCCCGTCTTATGCGTTCTCCCAGCCTTGTTTTCCCCCCAGGCCATGATGAGGAATGAAAAACAGTAAGGATTAGGTTACCAGGAAATTGAAAAGGTGCAAAAGCATACAGAGATACGGGGTTACTGCGGTTTACGTCACACATACTGATGAGAATAACGTGTGTTTAAGACATGCGAGGGCCTGAGTGTAGTTTGAAAGTGGTGAGCGATACCTGCAGATAAATGTGTGTGCTATGTCTGCGGCTGTATTGTGGTCGGGGTAAAATGAATACTCTCTATATTACGGCACAGGAGTATTTTGGACAATGGTAGAATTTGTAGGATTTTGCCTTCATACACCACCACAATGTACATTAAAGACAACTTCACAATCCTTTTTGAATCACGATGGCGCCACCGGGGTGGCAGCAGGCTACAGCAGCTCTGTCTTTTATGTTTTTTATTCAACTGTTTTTATTAATTATCTTTGTGTTATTTGTATACATTCTTGCCTAGTTGACCCACAGCGTAATTGTTGTGCAAGGCGTTCAAATCTGCGTGCTCTTGCCATACTTTGCACACCGTTTACTGGACTTTTTGAATCTGCCCTGGGTGAGCCCTTCAACTTCGACATCCATCCATCAATCTATCCATTATCTGATCCACTTATCCAGACAAGGGTTGCGGATATGCTGGATCCTTTCCCAGCTGACTTCAGGCAGTAGGCTGTGCACACCCTGAACTGGTTGCCAGCCAATCGCAGGGCACACATAGACGAACAACCATCCACGCCACACTCACACCTAGGGACAATTTAGAGTGCCCAATCAGCCTGCCATGCATGTTTTTGGAATGTGGGAAGAAACCGGAGCACCCGGAGAAAACCCACACAAGCCCGGGGAGAACATGCAAACTGCAAAGAGAACATTCAAACTCCAAACAGGAAACCCGGAGCCAGAATCAAACACTGCATCTCTGCACTGTGAAGCCGATGCACTAACCAGTCGAGCACCAAGCCGCCTTCAGCTTCAACACTGGCTCCTTTATCTACTCTCAGGATCAGTTACTGGTTCTCAGACAGATTAGACTTCACCACGCCTGAGATCCTAGGGGAGATAAGGAAGAAAAGAAGAGGCTTCAGCGTAGTTGTCAAGCACCGAAAGATAGTGCTGAGGTATAAAAAACGACTATTACCATGGCAAACATCGCCTCACTGTCAAATAAAATGGATGAGCTATTGCAATTGATCGTTATCAGTACCATCTGCATCCAGGGGCGGGGTGGCCATCGGGAATATTGGGGAAATATGTTACCATGGCAAACGTCTACTCTCTGTCAAATAAAATGGATGAGCTACCGCCATTGATCGTTAACAGTATCATTGGCATCCAGGGGCGGGGTGGCCATTGGGAATCTCGGGGAAATGTGTTAATTTTCCTGAACGGCCAGTGTATTTCAGGCCGGTCCTGGGCTTCATGGTCAGCAGAAAACCACCACCACCACCGCCATTGACACTCATTTTTCGGCATGACTATGTTTCATCACATGACGTCCCGTCGGCGAAAACTTTTCGATGCATGACAGCTACGCCCCAGACCCCTGTCGACCATTATTTTTCGGCAGGCGACGGCCACCGCCATCGACTACTATTCCTGGGCCAAATTTTGTTCCCAGCACGAAAAACATGGTGATGGGTGGCGCATCTTGTCTTATTAGTTGAAGTAGGTTTAAAGATTTAGACAATGGACTTTGTTTTTGTGAAGGAAGAAACGCTTACCTAGCTGACATTTTTTCGGCTGTCACTTCAGACTTTGTCTGAGCTGTTACTGCTTCCTTGTTAAGTGTCTAAGAAAAACACCTGCCTGATTCAAGAAAACTCCAAAATAAGGCTCCCTGTCTTGGCTGCGAACCAGCGCCTTCCAGCACACACTCAGGATATATACATTTTTTGAGTACAGTATTTTGGGGAAAAAAAACCATGAAGCACTGAAGCCACAAAATGGAAAGACCTTATTGTGTTTGAGCTCTTGTAAGAAACAAAATAAATGCTATGCATTTCGGATTAACCCCACAAGCTTATGAATGAAAATACATGACAAATACAAAAATATAGGACATTTCGGCTTGTTTTCATTACTTTTATAACCCCCACCCCCACCCCCTCAAAAAAAAAAAAAAATCCAGTTTCGGTGCATTTAAAAATAATACTCCGGAACAGTGGTTCTTAACCTGGGTTTGAGCCTCTGCCATGGAGGTTAAGACATAGCCGACTCAATATGTCAATGACACAGGGTCAGGCAAAATGATCTGACACATTTGTAGGTTAAATAAAAGGCAAATAAAGTAAATAAACAAAAACGTGATGGGACACAGCGTCCTATCTGCATGATTTGTCAAGCCACGTTGAGCAACTCTCGACTTGCACCGGCAAACTGAAGGAACACTTCTCGAATCATATTATTTTTCTTCACTAAGGGATGCGCATATGAACTGGTTGGGTTCGGTACCACTTACAAGGTTAAAAACCACTGCTCTGGAATTTATTTTTAGTGAACGAAAATAGTCTTTATTTTATTTTCTTCTTTTTTTTTCAATGACTAAACATCCATGTCACTGATACCTGTTGTAAACCTTACTCATGCAGCACAGTTCAGAGCTCCCAAGGGAGAACTCTAATGCTTTCCAGCATCGCAAAAAGTTCTATTTCTAGTTGTAAAGCAGTTACATTTTTCTTCTGACAAACCTGATACACCTTTGTCGAAGCATTGTAGCATAAATATTATGAGAAGAGAAAAAGTGTGAACCTCAAATTGTATGACAACACACATTTGACTTCAGAGGTTCCGCTTTAATGATATCCATCGATCCATTTTCAACACCACTTATACCAGGGGTGGGCAATCCCAGTCCTGGAGGGCCGCTCTCCTGCATATTTTCCAAATCTCCCTGTTGCTACACACCTGATTTGAATGATCAGATTATCAGTAAGCTCTGACGAGGCCTGATATTGAACCTGTTCATTGGAATCAGGTGTGTTGCAACAGGGAGACTTGGAAAACATGCAGGACAGCGGCCCTCCAGGACTGGGATTGCCCACCCCTGACTTATACAGAACAGGGTCGCGGTGGGGTGGTGCAGCCTATCCCAGCTGACTTTGGGTGGAAGGCAGACTACATCGCGAACTGGTCACCAGTTAGTCACAGGGCACACGTCGATACGAACAACCATTCGCACCAACATCCACACCGTCACTAAGAGGGAATGATCCCATGCTGCCCGCACACAAGTCAGGCAAGTGTACAACTACACCATCAGCGACTCCTATTGACATACATTTTATATATTCCACTGAAAACCATAAGGGTCATGGGTTTCGTTGCAGCTGGTCCCAGCGGACTTAGGGTGAAATGCAGCGTACACCCTGGAGAGGTGCGTTATTTCTTATTTCACCGACCATCAAACAGATTGTGAACTTACCTAAAGTCCTTTTTCTGATTAAAAGACTCAGGAGAAATATGCATCATTCATTTGATAATTTAAATACATTTAATAAAACTTTACAGTCGTGTTTGACCCCAGTCTAAACGTATCTGTTCTCATTTATTCTTACACCAAACTCATACTTCCCCCAAATAGTGAACTATTTCAGAAATTTTATATAAATAAGTCCTTTGAGCGTGTTCTTGGACATAAATCACGGATCTAGTTCAAGAGTCGGTTGCACTATTGTAAATCTGTCAGCGAACAGTACAACCCAATCCAGATTTACACCCAGTGGAAAATGATTGGCAGAAAGACAGGTCAATGTCTGGATGTTGTCACAGCTCTAAATAGACTCCCGAAGGTTAAGGAGCTTTGTTGAATGAGTGCAGGTTATTTTGAAGCTATGAAGGGAGTTATAAAAAGAGAGAAACAGTTCAACATTTACTCTAAACCCAAGTACACATTATTACAGAGCTATGGTTATTAAACAATACAATCTATTGTATGCTGAGAGAGGTTGGAAGGGGTTATACTTCAATGCTAGTTCTAAACGACCCATTTGTAGAGAGATTGTGTATCCTTTTCTTCTCAGGGAAGTTGCACTTACATACTGTAGACGTGTGTGGAAAATTGTAAGTGTGGTTTGAAAGATGTTTGTATGTTCTAGTTTATGATGTCATGGGGTGTGTGAGTGTCAGCCTTCCATGCAGCGTTTCGGACCATTTTGGCGGCTGCTCAAACCACAAAGTTGAATCCCAACACCCTTAAAGATTGAGAAATGACGTCTTTATTTATTTTTATTGCATGTCCTTTAACATGCAAGAAAAGTGTATAACCAAACAGGACCTGGTTGAATTGTAATATTTCAACAACAAACACAGCATCGCTTCGCTTCAGAAATAGTTTGTTCTTCCAATCCCGCCTATGTACATCAAGTGGACAGTGATTTTAAATTGGATTAGCAAATTGATGCTGTTGTTAAATCCATATTCTTTCTTCTCTGGCAGCTGGCGAAGGTAGAGCCCTTAATTTCTCAGCAGCACAACCAAAGTATTCCATGCCTTTCTTTTGATCTGGCTAGATTACTGTTATGCACTTTATTTTGGAGCCAGCCACTCCTCCCTCAAGCATCTCCAGTTGGTCCAAAATGGTGCTGCTCACCCGCTAACTGGACCCCATAAGAGGGAGCGCGTAAACCCAATTCTAGCTTCTCTTCACTGCCTCCTCATGTTAAGATACTTGATTTGTTTTCAAATCTTTAAATTGCCTCGCTCCAGGTTACCTCTCTGGGCTCCAAGATGCATACAGTACCCCAGGTCTGCAGATCAGATGCTAAAAGAAATGCCATGGACTAAGCAGAGCATCAGGGGGATCAAGTCTTTTTCTGATGGTGGTCCTTCCCTCTGAAATGACCTTCCGTTAAATGTTAGGCAAGCCCCCTCCCTCGGCATTTTTATTCCTCGGCTTTCGACTCAACATGATGCTGACACTGTTCTCTTGTTTTCTGGTGTCTACTGTATATTGTTTAAATTGACCATTTTCACTTGATTTTATTGTTGCTTGTGCTTTGTTACAGCGGCAGCTGTTGTGAATACTGTATAAATAAAATTGTCTTGTATTGTCCTCTGTGACTGGGCTTTTAACATGCTGTCTGCACAATGTGCAGAGCAAAACATTGTGTTTCAGTGATATGCAGTCATGGTGTAAGGACCAGGGTTATAATACGTTTGGGATCTATTCATTCATTCATTTCCTTTTGACTTGTTCTATTGTTCAAATTCACAATAGTTTGATTCATTTCTGAGTGGTTTTGCTAGTTGTATTCATGTTTTAAAGAAAGCATTATTTTTCAAGTGTAGGATTAAAAAAACAGCATTAAAAAAAACCTAAATAGTGTAATAAAAAACTTGTGCCGTAATTTCTGGACTATAGACCGCACCTGATTATAAGCCGCAGGTGCCCATATTGTTACATGAGATATTTACAAAGAAAGACGGTACACAGGCGGCCATTAAAAAAGTCTTTATATAGGCCGCTTCATTAAATAAGCCGCAGAGTTGAGAGCGTGTGACAAAAGTCGCGCCTTATAGTCCGGAAATTACGGTATTTATCCATCCATCCATTTTCAACGCCGCTTATCCTGAACAGGGTTGCGGGGCTGCTGTAGCCTATCCCAGCTGACTTCGGAAGGAAGGCAGACTTCACCCTGAACTGGTCACCCGTCAGTCGCACGGCGCATACAAAGGCAAGCAACCATTCACACCCACATCCACTCTGTCAATGAATAGGAACCGATTCCATGCTGCCCGCTCGCAAGTCAGGCGAGTGTACCACTACATCACCAGCGACTCACATTTATATAGTTATGTATTTATTTGTTATTTACTAACAGATGAACAACCCTCCACAACGCAGTGCGTAATACTTTTTCGAAGGTTCGATGAATGCACAGCAAAACCATTCAGGAGACACATGGGGCCAGAGGGGGCTTTTTTTTTCCATATTTTTATATGTACTGTACTTACAAACTTACAAAGCCTTCTGTCCATTATTGTTGACAAAAAAAGCCCTGATTTGCATTTTTCCATGAACTCTGAGATTTGTGGCTTTTGAGAAGTATTCGACTCCACTACAAGACACTTACTTTTATTTGCAGTCATAGTTAGCTAGAACGAAGGGTTATTTTCGCTGCAACTTACAGCAAAGAGTTGTGCAAAAATGAACCAAAAAAAGGAGAGTATACATTTTCTAGCGAGTGTTACGAGCTGAGTTGAGTAACATAGGAGCTATAAAAATCTCATTTTGCAAGATGGCCAGAGACAAGCACTCTGCAAGAATGACATTTCTTCACTGCCTGCCCTGTTTACCCTTTAAAAATGCAAGCAGTTAATGTAAATTTAAAGTGATGTTGTATCAAAATTATCTGTCTTCTCACAGAAATTATCAAATAACCAATTAGACTTTATTTGTTTTGCTCTTTTCATACATAAGATACAACTCAAAGGGCTTTACATGATTTTGACAAGGACAACACCCTCACACACACATATGGGTTAAAAATAATAACGTAACAACCTAAGACACATACACCGACACACATTACCGGTAGTTAAAAAAAAAAAACACACACACACAATCGTCATGACCTAAAAATAATCTGCTTCATAGTAGGGTTACAAAATATTTTTATAAATCCAATCCCTCTCTAAATTATCATTTCAATAAAATTGGTGATATTTTAATGGTTTAGTCACAGACTTTCCCAGAAAGTGTGTTTCTCCTTTATAAATATCGGAATTATATTGCATTAAAATGCACAAATAGTGAAATGTGTCTTGCCTGGAGCTCAGCACCCAAGATTTCTGATTTTAGAATCGTACATTCCATTCCTTTATGTGCCATATGTATAAAATAAGTGCAACTAAATGAATTTATATTCACAGTGTACTTTATAGTAGTACATGTCGTACATAGTACAACTTTATCAAGTTAAATCTGAGCTGGAGTTTTGAAATTCTTCCCATGGGGGCACTGTTGAGTCATAAACCCAAATAAATATTGTGCGGGAATTATCTGACCTGGCGTTTGAAAAATGTGGACACACACTGAGATAGAGGAGTGGGTGAGTGTTAACAGGACCGGCCTGGCACTCCGCATTTGTGTAAATTGTTCGTAACGGATGCTTTTTGGGAGGGTCTTTGTCATTGTTAACCTCTCAGCTGTATTGTTGATGTGTGGAACTCTGTTGGGTGTAGGGAGCTTTCCCAGGGTCTGGGCTACCAGTGTATTGAGCCCGGCATATCTTTCTAACTGCAGAGCCCCTTCCTGCTATTCACAGCTGGTTCCTTCCTCTAACATTGCACTTGTGACCATCATCACCATAATTAATGGATGCAATCAGCTTGTCGTTTCAAGGTATTGTAACAAACACTACATACAGTTACAACCTGGGAATTACAGTCGCTCAGATATTAATTTAATGCGTTGCTGTGAATTAAAAGAGTGTTGGTTTTTCTCATATTAGAATGAAAAAAGAAAATGAACACAGTCCTACAACAATCATTTGTGCAAGCATGCACTGTGAACAAATCTGCCCAAGAGCTAAAAAAAATTATGTCAACTGCCTATTTTACATTTATTCTATGTGAAAAAAGATAAATAACGTAAGAAATAAGCATGCTATCATTGTACTCAAGTAATATAAATAATGCAGTTTAACAAAGGTGTTTAAATGTAAGAAGCTAATTATGTGTCACTAAATATGTATGAGTACAATATGTGATATTTCAGAAAACAAATAATATGATCAATGTTAGCAAAGTGAGTAAATGGTAAATGATTGGGCTAATTAAGGAATTAACTACCAAATAATTAAAAATACATTGTGTTTGTGTGTATGTATATATATATATATATATATATATATATATATATATATATATGGGCGGCCCGGTAGTCCAGTGGTTAGCACGTCGGCTTCACAGTGCAGAGGTACCGGGTTCGATCCCAGCTCCGGCCTCCCTGTGTGGAGTTTGCATGTTCTCCCCGGGCTTGCGTGGGTTTTCTCCGGGTGCTCCGGTTTCCTCCCACATTCCAAAAACATGCATGGCAGGCTCGTTGGGCACTCTAAATTGTCCCTAGGTGTGAGTGTGAGCGTGGATGGTTGTTCGTCTCTGTGTGCCCTGCGATTGGCTGGCAACCAATTCAGGGTGTCCCCCGCCTACTGCCCGAAGACAGCTGGGATAGGCTCCAGCACCCCCCGCGACCCTAGTGAGGATGAAGCGGTTCGGAAAATGGATGGATGGATATATATATATATATATATATATATATATATATATATCCATATATATACACATACATACACACACACGTGTGTGTGTGTGTTATTTATTTATGCAGAGGATCAACAGCTCCTCCCAATCTTGCCCCTCAAGGTCTCACTGTCATTGGCCATGGTGCACTGGCTCTGAAGTTCCCCAGCAAAACGAGTGACTCCGCAAGGAGTCAGAAATGGGTGTCTAATCAGAGCTACTGTTTGGTGCTAAGGGACAAACAAGTCAGGACCTCCCCCATCTGAAAGTGAAGGGAGGCTAACCTCTTTCCACTAAGGTGAACCCCAACATCCTATAGGCACTGAGCGTATGCCCACACCTCCTCAGCGCCTCTAGCCGTGACCAACTCCAAAGTGCAATAGAGTCTAATCGCTCTCAAGAGGACTGGTACCAGAGCCCATGCTGTGTGTCAAGGCAAGCTCAACAATGTCTAGTGCTCAGCCTCTGTCCCTGCAATAGAGGCGACATTCCACATTAGCAAAAGCCAGCTTCTGTTGCCTGGAATCTGATCACCAAGGCCCCCGGTGATCAGCAGTCGTAAATGTTTTATTTTTTTTAAATGATGCATAGACCTCTAGGGGCACGTGAGCTAACCTATCACTTTTTGCTAGTTGAAAATACTTGTCAGGGTTCTGTTTTTAATGTCACCAATGTGCCATGTCTCCTCTCCACCTGTAAATCCTTTTCTCACAAAAGTTCACTGCACACACAATTCTGCCTGCCTGCTATTGTGTCCTTGTACACAGCGGGCCGAAACTCGTAAGTACACTTTTAGTAAACATTGTGGAATAACATGCCAGTGTTTCCTCGTTTCCTGTTTCTGGCATCCTTGCCAATTTTTGCATTATCTCATTGTTTTCCTTGGTGTCCTCTTCCTCTTGTCCAGGAGTAAATTACAAATATTAGATCTCGTTGGACGCATCGTGACCATACCAGTGTGTTGAAAATATTACGATGAAAGTGAAATATATCAATATAGAGGTGTATGTGAATGCAAATTACTCCATGATATAACTTGAATTTAATGCACACCGGTATGTATACATTATACTTCCATGAAGTATCTCATTTTCGTAGCCCATTGTATTCAGTCAGAAAAGTGTACTGGGTTGCCAATACACTCAAATTTCTAGGTATTGGTCCTATGTTCCATCCTGTGGTAGCAGAGCCAATACACCAACCAACAATCCAGTTGCTGACGCCACACCCCTAAAATCCTTTGTCCACTTTGCATACCAAATTACTACAATGCACTCTAAACGACTGTTTCACAGCTCTAATCTGTTCAAATCATCTGCCATGCATTTCACCCTCGGCAACAACCACTTTGCTCTGTTTTCTCTTTGTTTGCTTTCCCTGCAGTGTCACACAGGAAGGTTGCATTGCTGTTTTGGCAAAAAATACATGTCAAATTTCTGTAGGATGTTTGGCGATGGATTCCACTGAAGAGGAAGAGTCAAAGACAATCTGTTGTCTGTGGGTGGCTGGCATTGTTCCATCTGACCTCAAGAAAATGAACATCTCTGTACATTATGATATGCAGATGCCTTTTCACGATGACCCTCTGCATCGGTTTACTGTTATATCTTGAGGCAAGTGCATATGACGGCTACATTAGGAGGGAATGTTATGGTGGGCTAGTGGTTACTATAAAACAGACCTTGGCTGCCACTTTGTGTTTGCAAGCAGCGCTGAGCAGACACCCTCCTTTAATTAAATGTATTTACACAGGCTATATGATACCCTGCAACAATAGTTAAGGCTCTGACGTTTACCTGAAGCCAAACATGCACTAATGAAGACCAGCCTCGCCCTGACTATTGCTCCAGTTGAGATGTGACATTGTAAATCAGTCTCATAATAAAGAAATGGCCTTTTGGCGAAGGCAACGCTCTTTTGTTCTTCTGGCTTTCCTTCCTCTGAGAAGGGGAAGGATTTCTTGTGATGTGTATAATGTGCTAATTCATAGCAGTCATATTGATTGCAGTTACAACCTTGGTTAGCAGTGATGAAGCCAGAAAGTAATGTATCTATTAGCACCATTTGAACTTAACAGCTAAGACCTAAAGGCTTTAGAAACATTGCTTGATCGGTGGTCTTTTGTAACGTTCTGGGCCACAAAACTAATAATTTTCTTCTCTGAGGTTGTATTTCATATAGAAATGATAGCAGCGCAATCCTGGGGAGTATTACAGTCAGTTCATCAATTACTTGTCTGTGAACTGTGATGGGGCAGTCCGGTGGGAGAGTGGTTAGTGCAGAGGTACTGGGTTCAATTCCAGCTCCAGCCTTCCTGTGTGGAGTTTGCATGTTCTCCCCGTGACTGTGTGGGTTTTCTCCGGGTACTCCGGTTTCCTTCCACATTCCAAAAACATGCATGGCAGGCTGATTGAACACTCAAAATTGTCCCGAGCATTGACTGTGAGCGCGGATCGTTGTTTGTCTCTGTGTGCCTTTGCCCTGTGATTGGCTGGCAGCCGGTTCTGCCTGAAGAAAGCTGGGATAGGCTGAATGAAGTGAATCAGAAAATGCATGGATGGATGGATGAACTGTGACAGCCCTGATTTAGTAGTGTGACTGACACCATGTATGAAGTTGATGCTATCAAGAGAAAATTAGTCATGAAAGTTTTTTTGTTTTTTTTAATTCAGCTGCTGTTCTTCATCCACCGGAACATGACAAGACAAAAATAAAAGAAAATTGGTCTTTCAGGCCAAATGCTGTGTTGGCTCTCAAATCAATGGTGACTATCTTTCTACAAGATCTCTCTTGCAGTGATGCCTAATGGGTTTACAAAAATATCTTCATCTCATTCAGGCCTCACCTATCAGTGATGTGTCATCTAAATGGGCAAAATATGAGCGTCCAGACAAATACTCTAGCTTTTAAGAGGTTAGACAGTGGCAAGGGAGAGTTGCAGGCTCAGGAACTATTAAGTAGCTAAATCCTGGATATAAGGGACATTACTATGAAACGGGTGGAACATGCATTAGTTCTGTAGAAATTTTATAAAACACAGTGGAAAAAATCAGACATGGAAAACCTGACAAATTTGTATCGCCCCAGCAACATTCATGCAATTTTTCTGTTTTCATGTGCCATGTGTTAATATCAAATGCAAAATTATGGTATACAGAATTGAAGTCCATAATGACAATTGTTTTTGTTTGTTTTTGTTTTTTATATAAACAGCTTTCATTTGTGTGGCCAAAACACTCATTTGTCAATTTACCATGTGGCATTTGACACGTTTGGCTGTTTTCTTCTCTTGAAGCTGAAATAAACTGCCGTAAAATTTTCAGTAAATGTACACTTTTGGGAGGGATTAAATGGAAGAGTTCTAAAATTTTTCAAATCCTACTTGGATGAAAGGAGTTACAGTGATTTGTGGCCACGGAAAATGTTCAATCTGATGGAATGGAAATGATGTGGGGTCCCTCAAGAATCAGTCCTTCGACTCCCTTTGTTCAGTCTGTATGTTACCTTTTTGTCAAATGCTTCAGAATAATCCTAATGTTTGCTATCATGGTTATCCAGCTAACACACAGCTGTATTTATCAGTGTCTCCAAAGGACAACCGCTCAATTAGCGTAGTGTATCACTCTCTAAAGCAGGGGTAAGGAACTCTGGTTCCTCAAGACCCATATCCTGCCTACTCCAACACACCTGCACCAATTGATTCAATTGATCATGATCGTTTCAGGCTTCGAAAGTTTGCCGATGAGCTGAATCATGATCATGTGTGTTGAAGTAGAGAGATCTAAAAGAGACAGGATATGGCTCTCAAGGAACTGGAGTTCCCTACCACTGGTCTAGATAGTGATACAATACGTTAATTGAAGAGTTGTCCTTCAGAGACACTGATAAATACAGCATAAAGCTGCCTTGCCCTGCTTTATGGTTCAGATTAGTTATTTCATATGTATTTATGTCTCATCACCCACTAGCGGCTGATTGATTCAGTGCGGGGGTCAGCCCTAATGGAGCTTTTTCAAAATGTTTGAACATGGATAAAGATGCAGAGGGAAATACATTGTTTTGTTTTAATATGGTTTCTATAAGAGGACAAACATGATACAAACATTATTAACATTTTCCAATGGTGTAAAAATGTGTCGAACAAATATTAAATGTCAACATTTTGTCAACGAGGATTTGCGTCAGTCTGCGACATACATTTCTATTAGCAGGGCGGGATGTCAGTCAGGGGGCTGTTGGAAAAAAAAAACAGCCTTTCATATACAATTCACCGAGGGTACTTGCAAAGAATGGGAACCTGGGCGGCCGAGAGAAGCATTTTTAAACGGTACACGTGAGCAAAGATAGCATGCTGCGAAAGTGCGTTCCGTACCTCGTTCATTTTAGCGGCTGTTATGGTTGTTGCTCATTATGTTGCTCATTACGGCATGGGCGTGTAAGTGTGTGCATAAGCGCGCGTGTGCGGTAACGGGTTGATCGCGGGAGGTTGGTTGATCGAAAAGTAGATCTTCCGTAGTTTGGGCACCCCTGCTCTACAAGATCAACTGCAGGGGGAAAAAAAAAAACCCAACAACTTTGAATCATGAATGCTCGTTGTGTATTTGTAGCCAAATTAGTCATGTTGATAGCAGGCTAATATAGCTCATATAGATACATACAGCATGTGTTGCCTTCATTATAAGGCTTTTAATATATTGCAGCTCCTGACATTTTTGTTTTGTTTAGTTTTTTTAGGGGGTCCAATATGGCTCTTTCAACATTTTGGTTTGCCAACCCCTGATTTAGTGGAAAATGAGACTGTTGCCAATCATGCTCACCCAGGGACACCAACTGATCTACTTGGTATTTGAGTTTCAGTGAATTGAACTTCAACTTGAAACTCACCGTATCCTTCATTTAGAACGAACACCAAGGTGGGATCCTGAGGCAAACAATTGACCCCCGTTGACCTTAACAATCCAATCACACTCAAAGGAGTAAAACAAAGGGTGGGTCTGATTCATGGTCGGCAATTCTGGACAAAATGGAATTAGCCATCTACGCTGGGTCAGCTCAACCATTAGGCTGAGTCCCAAATCATCCCCCATCGCTCTTCCAATTAAGCCATCTAAGTTGAGCAGATGGTTGTGACGCGATTGGTGTGTCATATTGCCCTTATGCCCACATTCCGTACCCTCGCTGTCATCTATCACAAGAGGGGGTCTAATTAGCCTGCTATTCTGCCATGCAAACTATTCCAAGCGTCTGAAAAGGCCTCCCTGTGTTTTGAATGATGGGGAAAGCATTGAAAGAGGGCAAATGGAAGGAGGGATAGAAAGCCAACCACTGTGTGCAGCATGACATTTGAATTGTATTTCCGGCACTTTAAGGCAGCAATTACATTCCCCCTATAGACTTCCTGCAAGGATATTTTTTTTTTCCTTTGTCATTGTTCATCACATTTGAGCTATTAATCGATCATCTAATCTTGCCAAACTGAAGGCTGTGTGTAGACAAAGATCTGAGGTTTGTTGTGTCAGCGGACTGCATCGTGATATAATTTAAATGCCATTCGCTTTAAGAAAATGTTAGAACATTTTGGGTTTATAAGTGACTGGCATAATCAAACGTGGTTATTTACTATGTGTAGATGTATAGTTATTGGTGGTACTTGGTGGTAAGTGGTAGCACATAAAGTATTTAGCTGCAGAACAAAAATGAATAAAATGTTGGCCTTAGGAAAAACAGTCTTTATAAACTTGGGAATTGTGTGTTCTTACTATTTATTACCTCACAAAGTGTTTAAAGTTTGTATTTTCCACAAGTGATGGGGACAGAAAATGCCCGACAATAAACCACTGCTTTTTTTAAGCAGCTTTAATCACCTGATGAATATGCAGCTTATTTGTGTGACCCCTGAGCAATTAATCTACCTGATTGTGTTTACTGTTTGTAAAATTTTCGCGAAACTCTTTGTGTCAGGTTCGGGAACAAATTGAAGAATTTTGAGTCCCAGAAATGCAGACAGACAAAATGTGAATAACAAAAACGCAAAACCGACAAAGTCCAAACAGAAAACGCTGGTCACAAGGATCCAGGGAAAAATTGAGGACTCAACAGAAGTCGCTTGCAAAAGGCAATTTAATAGTAAGACAGATAATACAAACCGCGACATATGTTTTGCGGCAAATGAATTTTCATGTATGTGTGTATCAGCGTGTTAAAAATATGTAAACAGTATTCATACTTTACATATGTGAGACAAATATTACAACAGTACATGTAATTATAAAATCGTACACAGAATTAACATTCATCAACATTGCCTCTGAGGCAAAGAGACTTGCGTTGGTGGAAGCAAGGTTCCAGCGTTAGCTTCCCATGGTTCATTGTAACGAGGGCCTTTTCACTATTTTTGTGAATAATGTTTTATAATCCCAGAATGGTAGACACCAGAAAAAACTCTGAAACAAAATAATATTTATTCACACCAAAACGCCAGAGTACAACCAGAAATCGCAATGTTACGAAGGTGTTCGTTGTAAGCAAAATCGGCAAATGTGAACGTGCTAGGTGTGAAAACGTAAACGTGGTACATTGAAAAGAGCTTTGATTGCATATCTAATTGCTAGCAATCTGAATTACTAGTTTTGGACTACATTTTCCTTCACGTCACCCGGGCTCCTTTCTGGAGCCAGGCTTGGAGGTGTGACTTGATGGCAAGTACCTGGTGGCTTGGGCCTGCGCCGATGGGGCTTGGCTGCGCACAGTCGGAAGAGCTAATGTGTGTCCCCATTGACATGGGCTCATCACCTGTGGAAGTTACATGGGGGTCGGATGCATAGGGAGCCGGGTGCTGGCTGAAGTCGTGGACTTGGAGCTACAGAATCTATCTCTCAGAACATGGATGAATGTAAAAAGGAAGTTATGTGCAAAGGAGAGATCTTATCCTCTATTTACATTCTGTCATCAACTTGGTTATCAAGGAAAAAGTGGTCACTACTGACACACTCCGCATCATAGTTGTGCTGGCCGTATCAGAATTTTATTTTATTTTTTCTTGGATGAGGAGTTGTTTGTTGTGATAAATTTATGTTTTTTAGTTATCCACATTTGCAGATTATTAATGATGAATTCATTATGCTCGCAATTAAGAATGCTTATGCTTTTAATAAAGATATAATGCTTTTAATAATGATATGCTCACACTTATAGTAAAGAATGCATAGTGCACTGTGTGACAGTTGAGGGACACATCCACCTTTCCGAGAAAGTGGTTGGAAAGAGATAAGTATTAAGACAAAATAAGAGCAAGGTATGTATCTGTCAACACCAGCTCCAACTTACTTGGTGTTTTTGTAATGATTGCACACATGCACGTGATTTTCACTCACATACACACACATAGACAAACAAGTTCAGTGTGTTTTCAACAGCCCTCACCCTTTAGGTTGGACACAACCATCTATTAGATTCCCAATGAGAAATAAATAAGAGGGCGAGTGGGGAAATACATGGGTGGCGTGCATAGAACTGAAACCTAGCGCTTCTCCTCGTTTCCCCCTTGAGTGATTTGGTACCAGAATCCAGTGTCTCCTCTCCTCATTGGGTCTTTATTATGAATGTCTAATTGATCACTCTGACATTTTGTTTCTACTTGTTCATTGTAATAATTTAATCTGGAAAAATCGATGTATTGTCAAAACCAACATAGCTTCTAAAAGACTACCGTATTTTCGCGACTATTCGGCGCACCGTATTATTGGGCGCAGTCTCAGTAACCAGTGCTATTTCTGTATTTTACACATACACAAAGCGCAACGTATTATTGGGCGCAGCCAGGCATGGCAAAACATACGCCAGTTTAAACATACGGCATACGGACCCACGCTAAAAACACATTTTTAAAAAGCCAACAGAAGCAAAACTGAGTTCGGTTTTACTGCAAGCTCACGCAATAGTAAAAATGTATGCTATTATATAAGGGATCCAAAACCTGCAAATTAAAAACTATTGAGTTTTTTTTTTTTTTACATGAAAATTGAAGAGGACAATATCAATCCGGCTGCACAAATAACCAATGCCCATTAATCAATGGATTCAAGGTGGGTTGGCATGTTCAGGGATATGAGATACGACAGCAATCCACCCATTCAATGTTTTCTAAGGAGCATGGACAATAGTCTCTCCAATTAACATCCAATTAACCCAACTTGTATAAATTACTTGGGAACAAGGGAGGTGAAGCTTGTAAAAGGTCACATATGTACAATCAAGATTAACAGTGATGTTTCATCGACTTGCTGGGATGAAGGCTAAGGCAGTGGGTCCATTGTAAGGTGATGCGGTTGCTGCAAGATGCAAAACAGGAAGATCCATTTTAACTAACAAGCGTGTCACTGCAATGACCAGCAAATAGATGGAAAAAAAAAAGGTTACAAATAAGTCACGATGCTAAAAACAGCATTCTGATTCATATTGCATTTGTGCAATGAGTTCAGCAGCAAAATCCATGCACTTTTAACCACCTCAGGAGGTGGCCATTTTGCCACTTTCTCTCAGATGAAAATGACCTCACAGTTTCTCAGGGCTGAGGTAACAACCAATCAGGAGGCCTCGCGGTAATCCACCGCGAGAAGTGGAAAGTTCTGCCTGTCTCCGTTCCTGCATCAAGCTCTTTTGAATGCCTGGTTTTTAAACTTCCTGGACCCACGCCAACCATCATCGCTACAGTTTATCGCCCCCCGAAGCCACATAGTGATTTTATCAACGAATTTTCCAGCCTAATCACACATTTATCCACTCTCTCGCCAAACTTAATTTTACTGGGTGATTTCTATATTCAAATGGACAACCTCGACCTGCCACTCACCAGAGACTTCGCATCATGTTTGGAGAGCCTTGGGATGCGTTGTCTTATCGACTTCCCCACCCACATCAAAGGCCACACATTGGACTTGGTTTGCTGCTCTGGTCTATCCCCCTCCAAGCCCACTGCTGATGTACTTCCTGTCACCGACTACTTTCTCCTCACTTTAAACACCATACTCTGCCTTTCTACAATCAAAACCCCCCGCCTCTTTTCTTTTCGTAGCACCAAAAATATCAACATTGACACCTTCTGCTCCATCATCGACCGTTCCCTGCCCCCAGACACCCTTTCAAACCCAGATGACCTCATTGCTCACTACAACACCTGCCTTACAAATATTTTCAATTCTCTTTCCCCCCTGAAATCGCGGACTGTTTCATTCTCTTCATCTGCCCCCTGGTTTATACCTGCTCTTCGGTCCATGAAATCAAAAAACGTCAACTTGAGCGACTCTACAAAAAAACTTTTCTCACCATCCACAAGGACATGTACACCACCCATATCACTCAATACAAGGACCAAATCGCACAAACCAAATCCACCTACTACTCCGGCCTCATCCTTTCCAATGAAGGAAACTCAAGAACTCTCTTCTCTGTCATGGACAAAATCCTCCAGCCACCAAATTATCTCCCCCTCCACCTGTACTCCACAGCAACCTGCAGCTCCATAATGGAGTACTGTACTTCAATAACAAAATCCTTAAGATCCATCATCACCTCCATCAAAACCTGCCAGCTCCTTCCCCACCTGAACCTTCTTTTCCTTGTCACCCCTTTTCCGGTTTTGTCACACCCACGACCACTGAAATATCCAACTTCATTCACAAATCCAAGCCCACCACCTGTCAGCTCTATCCCCTCCCTTCATCCCTCGTCAAATCATGCCTCCCCTCCCTGCTTCCTTTCATATCTACCATTATCCACTCCTCACTTTCCTCTGGAATTGTCCCCTCACTTTTCAAAACCGCTGCTGTTACCCCCATACTGAAAAAACACGGCTCAGACCCCAATAACTTCGATAACCTCCGCCCCATCTCCAACCTTCCATTTATTTCAAAAATGCTTGAAAAAACTGTTGCTGCTCAACTCCACTCCCACCTATCCCTCCACTCTCTTTATGAACCTTTTCAGTCTGGTTTCCGCCCCCGCCACAGCACAGAGACTGCCCTAATCCGTATCGTTAACGATCTCCTCATAGCATCTGATTCCGGTTTAGCTTCCATCCTCATCCTCCTAGACCTGAGTGCCGCCTTTGACACCATCTCTCACCCTATCCTCCTCAATAGACTCTCCTCCATCGGTCTTTCCCACACTCCCCTCAGCTGGTTTCACTCCTACCTCACCGGCCGCACTCAGTTTGTCCAGCTCCAATCCTTCACTTCAAAGCCCTCCCCAGTCTCCTCAGGTGTGCCCCAGGCATCTGTCCTCGGGCCCCTTCTTTTTATCATCTACCTCCTGCCTCTTGGTCATATCTTCCGCACATTTAACATCCACTTCCACTGCTTTGCTGATGACACCCAGCTCTACCTTTCCTGTAAGCCAAACTCCATTCTCCCACCCTCCTCCCTCATCTCTTGCCTCTCCGAACTCAAAACATGGTTCACGACAAACTTTCTTAAATTAAATTCCAACAAAACTGAAATTTTCCTTCTTGGCACCAAATCCACTTTATCTAAAATAAACAATTTCTCCCTCAACATTGACAGTTCCTCAGTGTCCCCCTCCCCTCAGGTTAAGAGTCTGGGTGTCATCCTCGATAGCATTCTCACCTTCCAGTCCCATATCAACACCATCACCCGCACTGCTTATTTCCACCTCCGCGGTATTAACAGACTTCGCCCCTCCCTCACCCCCCGCACCACTGCTATTCTTGTCCACAGTCTTGTCACATCCCGCCTAGATTACTGCAATGCTCTCTTCTTCGGCCTACCTCAAAAGTCCCTCCATAAAATCCAGGTGGTCCAAAACGCCTCTGCCCGCATCATTACAAAAACACCCTCCCACCAGCACATCACCCCTGTCCACTACCGCATCAAATACAAACTGCTCCTATATACATACTTGGCCATCCACAACCTGGCCCCTCCCTACCTGTTCGACCTCCTGCAGGTGTATACCCCCACTCGCTCCCTCAGATCCTCATCCTCCCTCCGACTGTCAGTGCCCCCTGCCCGTCTGAGTACCATTGGAGCCAGAGCCTTTAGTCGCGCTGCTCCAAAGCTATGGAACAGTCTACCTCCGGACCTCCAAAACTGCACATCTCTTTCCACTTTCAAGTCCCGTTTAAAAACACACCTGTTCAGGACTGCCTACAATATCTAATTTATTCCACTTCCCATGTCTTGTGTTTTTATGCCCTGTTTTTATTTCATATTTCTCGTATTTATTTTTTATACTGCATTTTCTCTTTGTCTGTACAGTGTCCTTGGGTGATATGAAAGGCGCTTTTAAATAAAATAAATTATTATTATTATTTATTACTCTGTTTTCCGAAGCTGAGCCATGATTGGTCGTTACCTGAACTGTGAGGTCATTTTCAGTCGACAGCAAGTGTCTAAATGGCCGTCCCCTGAGAGGACAAAAAAAAAAAAAAGGTAGATTTTACTGCTTAACTCATATTCCAAATGCAATATTAACCAGGATGCCGCGTTTACCCGTGGGGCTGCATAGAACATATTACAGTATTGTAAAGTAAATTCTGGGGTTGACTTCCCCTTAAACGGGCAGGTGGAGATGCTTTTTAAAATGCAATGACTGCCACCTGGCAACGTTAAGTCCATATTTATCCACAGTTGAAGATTGATTCTCATTTGCACAGTCTTTCACACAGCAATTTATGTTATAGTGGGGAAAATCATTTTCCCATCATACACATAACAGTTGCACCTGTTTGTAGCCTATCAAAGGTATATGTGACATCATGACACAAATGGAATAAGCTGCCAATGGAAGTACAGTAAATGCTTTCAAATCCAGGTTAAATATATCATTGATTAAGGCTCTCAACGATTTTAAAACAATTCTATTTATTTTAGATATTTTGGAAACCCACTTTTATTTCTTTAGTTTTAAATGTGTTTAAAGTTTCCCGTCAAAGTATCATAGTACAGTCAAGTAATTTTTGTAAGCTCCTTTTGTTTTCTCTGCTTTGGATGTCATTTACAGTTGCCTTTTTAAATGCTTGTAGGTGTTGTGCTGTGTTTGTGTGATGCACAATGAGTTGCCTCGTCTTTGAAATATGACTCAAACCGCCTTGTCTAAAACTGCCTTATTTGCTATACCATCTCTCACCGTAACTGTTTATCTCTTAATTCAAATGAGCTAACCTTGAATATTGAATCAGGACATTGTGTTTGATTATCTAACTAAGATAGCAAACGTGTTAAATAATAATAATAAAAAATAAATGGTGTTCATTATAAAAATGTCATCAAGAAAAGTGATGAAAATAGTCTGAGTGCGAGCATAGAAAGCCTTTAATTAAGTCACGGAGCCTGTTTATTTGTAAAGTCAGTCAAGTCAAACTCACTATAATGACCACAAAGCTAATTGTGAGACTTGCTGAAAAAAATTGAAGAGGGTAATGCACTGTTTAATGAACTGTTAGAGCTGTAGTGAATGCCAAGATGGGATTACGTATGGACAAAAATCACACTCCGTGCTTTCACTGAGATTGGTTCAATAATGTCTGCTTCCTTTTTTGTCATCTGCCTCGCCTATAAACACACATTTACAACTAGCAGCAATAACATTTTTGAGGGTGCAGTCCGATCTGATGGATCGACCGACCCTGGAATGGCTCAAGAATGTCAGGAAATTCCAGATGGCCATGACTGCCGTCGGATGGATGGATGGATAGATAGATAGATTGATCAGTTGTTGTACTTCTTTGCCACTCGTTTTGTTTCTTTTGCTGCCAAGGCTGTTTTCAGTTGTTTTGCAGCTTCTTTTGTATATTTTAAGGCACTTGCCTTGTTGCTTTGCCGAACATTCAGTTGAACGACATTAAATACTTCCAACATTCCATTCATCATAACAGCATTATTCCGAGAATCTATCAAGTTTAGTAAAATCAAATGATTCCTACGGCTTAGAGAGAACCTATATTCCAAACCCTAATTCTTATCCCAAACCCCAACCCTGACTTTACATTTAGCTACTCCCTTGTGGTGAACAAACAGATGTTTCAATGATGTTGAATGAAAAACCGAAATGTCATTGTTTTTAAATAGTATCGTAAATTACCCGCTTGGAAAATAAATAAAATGGAAACATTCATACATAGAGTAGTTTCAAATTGTGATTTCCAAATAAAGAACTACCACATATTGCCAAGTTTAAATTGATAACACTTTTTTCAGCAAAATTCACTCATTTTGAATTAGATGCCTGCATCATGATCAAACCCACAAAAAAAAGGTGAGCATGTTCACAAGCCATTCTGCACTGTGGTGTCATTTTCAGTCGACAGCAAGTGACAAAATGGCTGTTCCCTGAGCTGGATAAAAACAGGAGGATTTTTCTGATGTATTCATTTTTCTAATTTGAGGCTATATTATATCCTTCTGTCTGTTTGTCCTTTTTTTTTTTTAACTTAAAGAGGAAGTCCAGTCAAAAATCATGGCACACCTGTTTTCTGGGTTTAGCCCTGATTATGACTTATTTTCAGCCCTGGATTTGTAGCGCTCTTGTTCTTGTGTGGAGGTTTGCATGTTCGCCCCGTACCTGTGTGGGTTTTCTCCGGGTACTGCAGTTTCCTCCTACAATCCAGAAATATGCGTCACAGACTAATGGAATGCTCTAAATTGTC
Source organism: Hippocampus abdominalis (assembly GCA_018466805.1). Lineage (NCBI taxonomy): Eukaryota > Metazoa > Chordata > Actinopteri > Syngnathiformes > Syngnathidae > Hippocampus > Hippocampus abdominalis. The sequence continues at coordinate 18,506,920 of CM031706.1, read as the reverse complement.
CCTATGTGTGATTGTGAGTGTGATGGTTGTTCATCTATATGTGCCCTGCGATTGGCTGGCAACCGATTCAGGGTGTCCCCCGCCTACTGCCCGATGACGGCCGGGATAGGCTACAGGAGGCCCCGCGACGTTTGTGAGCTTAAGCATATTAGAAAAACGGTTGGATGGATCGGTTATGAGAAATGTTCCTTGCCCTCCTGGGGCGTGAAGATAATATCTGTCAACTGTGGGCCTGTGAACCCCTTTTAGATTGTTTTGTGCTTACGGTCTATGTCAATAAATTTGACTTGACAAAAAATCTTCGGGATTGCAAATCCTAATGTGTGTGTTCAACAGTGAGTTTGGCCATGCCACGAGAGACATGTTTGTGATGTGAAATGGACTGAAAGCCAATTAGGAAGTGGTGTGAAGCTCACAAAGTGCAGGACACAAATAGCGCAGCAACTGGTTATGTTGAGTGATTATATGATTATACTCTAATTTGCCACTGTAAACTTGCAACCACAAAATCATTAAGAGAAAACCTAATACCATATTTTTTGCACTATAAGGCAAGCATTCAATTTTCTCAAAATCCGATGCGTCTTATATATGGATCAGTAATCTCATTTCTTCGGTGTAGTATTTTAAATGAACTGCAAAGTGCTTTGTTACATAGTGGTTGTGGAGAGTGATATATAAATAAAGCTGTATTGTATTGTATTCCCTTGAGCGTAGCTCCATCTAGTGGATGCATTACACATCCGGAGCCACTATTGTGGCTTCTATTCTATGCGACTTATAATGCAGTACTCCCTATATATGAAAATAGTTTTAAAATAAGCTATTCATTGAAGGTGCGCCATATACTCCGAAGTGCCGTATATTGCGGAAAATACAGTACAGTACTTAGCCTAGCTTCTTCTTTTTTTTTTTTCTTCTATTTACTCTTTTTCACTTCTTTGTATATTCTGTCAGTCTGGATGACCTGAGCCACCATGCTACCTTTCACAGCTCAGTACTGATACTCTGGCTGATTTCATTATGCAGGTGGTGTGCTATGTTGGTGGCCAGAGTGACCTACACACTATGTAAGGAGACACATCGACGTTGAGTCCTTGTCATGTGTGGGGTCTCACGTTTTAAAAATATGTTACAATATTAGTAGAAAACGGGTATGCGTTTGCTCTGCTTTAGTATCAAACAGAATGAAGCGGTTCCATTCGAATGTTCAGCAAATGTGAGCTAGGAAAATCTATTCCTTATCTTTTTGTCTTTTTATGGTGAGTCAGAGGCATGCAATTAGTGTTCTATTTGTTTAACTAACGTCTTTAACTGTGTTCACAAACTGGTGCCTTAATGATGTCTCTGTGATGTGAAACAGTCAAGCAGTTACATGACTACAAGAGAAAGAGAAAAGTATTTGATGTTAAAACAGCATCGGCAGAATAATCATTGGCATCATCTATTCTCAACACAGAAAAGTAAAAAAAAAAAACTCTATTTCTGGTTTTATTTGATCAGTATGATCAATGATGTCTACGGGCCTTACAACTTGTGATGTGATTTACTGTAATCACCCTTGTGTTTTTCCAAATAACTGGTAGCGTTGGTTATAAGTAATTAATACATTCCTCTCCATCAGCTTGATCATAAGGATGAGGGCCTCATTTAAAAATTGGATAGGCACTAAAAGGGTTTCGTAGAACCAAGCACATTTTAGAGCCCTTTCCACAACACGTACGTGCTTGGGGAGTGAAACTATTCTCTTGTCTTCCAATTTTAGCAGAACAATGTTGTGATAATTACATAGTGATTTTCTTCCCCTTTCTTCAGTGTGTGATGTGTTAGTAGGTGGTGAGCCGAGGGCATTTTAAAGATCCCGATCGAGGGAGGACTTCATTTCTTTTGTTCACATCATCATCATTTTTTTCAACAAATCAAAGAAAAAAAACATTGGCACGCTTAACCTCTTGCACATTTTTACATTTATCGGTAACTTTGTGTGGGTTACTGGGGCTAGCAAACAGAACGGGCCGTTATACTCTGAGTCCGGCAAGCACGACATTGTTGTAGTTATTGTCTGATGACACAGCTCGAAATAAGTTTTGTTTTCTCTTCTTAAATTGGATTACTTTTACATATTTCAACCGCCCACTCAAACCATTCCATAGTGTGAAAAAAAAAAAAATTCAAAGGCTCCTCATTTTGAAATTACATTCTCTCAAGTTGTGGTCCTTTTTTTTTTTGCATTTATAGTATGTGTAAAGTAGTTCCACACAGGCACAGTGGCCGACTGGTTAGCCATGTCCACCTCACTGTGCAGAGGTCATGGGTGCGTATCCAAACTCCGGACTTCCTGTGTAGAGTTTGCATCCTTTCTCAGTACCTGCATGGTTTTCCTATGGGTACTCCGGTTTCCTCCCACATTACAAAAACGCCTATAGTAGTTGGATTGAACATTCAAAATTGTCAATAGGTGTGTATGCGGATGTGCGTGTGAATGGATACAAAACACATTTCTAAACAGCTAATTAGTAGGTATTATCAGAATACATTTTTTTAAAGTAACCCTCCCAACCGTGCATTATGTAAGACTGTGCACTTCACAAAGTCTTACTAATTCATAAGACTACACTCATTGCAGCATCGTGATTTTAGTCATGTATAACAGTCTTTTGACAGTCTTCATGACCATTGTCAAGCTAGCTCTCTAATTTAATGTATGTATGTATGCATGTTGGTATGTATGTATGCACACATGCATGTAAAGAACCTAACAAAATAGACAAATTTCTAAGGCCATGTCGCCTAGTATTTGTTTTAGTCATAACACGTTAGTCCTTACTGACATCAGTTTGTGTGTTGTATAAAGATTCCAAATGAAGGTTGATCTGTTCAATATTCATGTTGAGTACTTTGAAATAAAATGTGCACCCACGACTACCCCTCTGTTTGCTTAAAAGGATTCTCAAGACCCGAAGGTACAGATTTACTGCCACGCATGTAAAAATGCATGCATGCTTGACATATGCATGATAGCATGTGCGGCTCTGCTTTCACCTGTAAGGCTTGGAGTCCCTCATGTACATACAAAGAATGCACACAGCGCAGGGAAATTATCCACTTAAGATATTTTTGAGGTGAGGCGGCAGTGTTATCGACTCTTCCACTGCGCTGCACCATTGTCATCTTGAAGCAAAATAAATTAGATTGCTAAAAAGCATTCTCCTTCAGACAGTTGAGAAAAAAAAAGACATCTCTCCACAGGAAATGCTAAAAACCCTCTTGTAAACTGACACTGATTGATATTGTTTCCATGATCACGCTGTTAGTATCAAAATCATTAGCAGTGAATTTGTCGAGCGTAAAATTACTGGGATGATGACAAACACAACAGATCTGGGGATAGTTCACATATAATAGTACAATGCAGGAATAAAAAAAACAAGGATAAATAATACATCTTGATTTATACAAAACAACTCCTCAACACGTTCAGTTGCTAGGAAACTAAAAATATTTGCTGTTTCTTTGGAATAAGAACACTGGCATGCCCAATGAGGAATCCTTTGCTGTAGAAAATAGATGCATAATAGTTGGGGCTTCCTTATACCACAATAGATAATTTATCGGCATAAATCCTGGAAGTATTAACATGGTTAAAATAGAAAACATTCTGGTTGTTTTATTTACAAATTGTCTTTTTAGATGGCTTGAAAGGAAAAAAATAAATAAATAAAAAAGCATTGTATGATATACGGGGGCGGCCCGGTGATGAGTGGTGAGCGCGTCGGCCTCAAAGTGCAGAGGTATCGGTTTCGATCCCAGCTCCGGCCTTCCTGTGTGGAGTTTGCACATTCTCCCGGTGCCTGTGTGGGTTTTCTCTGGGTACTCCAGATTCCTCCCACATTCCAAAAACCATGTGTGGCAGGCGAATGGAAAATTCAAAATTGTCCCTAGGTGCGATTGTGAGCGTGAATCGTTGTTCATCTATGTGTGCTCTGTTATTGGATGGCACCCAGTTCAGGGTGTCCCCTGCTTACTGCCCGAAGACAGCTGGGATAGGCTCCAGCGCGTCCGCAACTATCGTGAGGATAAGTGGATCAGAAAATGGATGGATGGTAAACAGGCTGTCACTCATATAGCGCTTTTTCTACCCGGGGTACTCAAAGCGCTTTACACTGTGTCCACATTCACCTCCTGACGTCGCAGCATCGGAGTGTTCACTATCTTGCTCAAGGACACTTCAACACCCCTGAGTTGTGATATGACCACTCTACCACTGAGGCATGTCTCCTTGGTGCTAACAATTGAGTTTAGTTAGCACTTTGACAAGGGACCGAGTGATTCGTCTGTATTTTAGCATGTTTTAAAATAATCAAATCATGTAAACAACAAAAGTATTAATTAAGAGCTAAATTTAAAAAAAGGCAGGTCTTAAGCAAGACATTCTATGTAGCCCATGTTCTTAAATCCAACTGTTTTAACAACCACAAGGGCGGTTCAGGTAAGTTGAAGCGTTTTGGCATGGACGCATACACATTTCTTGAAATGATACCATGTTTACGCGGAATATATATAATATATATACATTAAAAAAAAAAGAGGTAAAGATTGACCCCATTTCTGTGTGGATGGGGCCTCAGTCGGCCCGCTGTTGTTTACTCAGTACAGTACAGCAGTGAACTAAAGCCAGGCAGTATTAATTATACGAGTGAACCTCAGGGGGCTTTCCGACATCTAAGTTTATAATTACGAGAAATTTGAAGTGACTCCAGAAGTCTCCCGTTTCAGTTTAACTCTGTTTGACATGTGGCATGATGACGTGTGACTTGTTGCGTCAGTCCTGCTTTTCATTTGCGCTCCATTGGTAAATTTATGCCAACCTATTTTAAGTTACTCCCTGTCTGTTTATGTTAGCATTAAGATTGCTGTAGCTATACCACGCTAGCGTCATGTTTGTTGACAGCATAATAGCTTGTGGGAAAGCGCAGAAATAATGTACGTGTACAATATAGCATATTTGAGAGAATAATCGTTCATCACGCCATCAGCTTTATACACAGGCATATGACCAATGTGAATGCAGAAGTAAGGTGGATTATTTAATGGTGGCCTGAGAAGTTAAACTGATTAACATTACTGTATGTCTTCAGAACCATGATGAATGTATTTCTGATTTTCACACCTGATGATCATTATATTTTATTCATCATATTTGTATCTTTATTTTGTGCGCCGTGACAAAATAATGCATCTGCTTATTTGTGTTTGTGAGATTCTTATATGACCGCTGTTCTCTGGGTTAAAAAAAAATGTTGCCTTCAGTCAACGGTACGGAAAACAAGTGAGAGCTGTGCAGTTATAGCTGTGTCAGTTATAACAGAGCGGTGCCCCGAATTCACGACTAAAATAGCACATAGTCAAACTTATTGAGCCAAATATCAAGTTATGTGGACCTTTTGATGAAATCAAATGGTTGTATGATTCGAGGGTCGGTTTCCCTGAAAAACAATTGTTCAATTACTAACATGAATAATTATTTATTGATGTGTCTCTCAAGCTCTCTCTCTCTCTCTCTCTGTATATATATAGTCAAACATTGGTTTTCGAACGTCTCAGTTCTCGACCAATTCAGTTTTCGACCAAAAATGTTGAGTTTTTTATGTCTCGGATGACAAACAAACTGAGTGCACTTGAATGCACCATTTGACTCCTCTCGCCTTCCTTACACCAGGAAGTGACGCTTCCTCGTGTTGCTTTCCATTGTGAGCAGACGTGTTCAGTAAACATTTTTATTTTAAGAAGAGTGTGGTTTTGGTTTTCGAACAATTTCGGTTTTCGAACAGCCTTCTGGAACCGATTATGGACGGAAACCGAGGTTTGATATATATATATATATATATATATATATATATATATATATATATATATATATATATATAAATAAAATGTTATAATGCTGCTTTAGTAGGTAGAAAAATATTATTCTTTCCTGCAGCGCTCAGGGCAGAGACACAGAAGCTACTTTTTATATCTATTGGCTGCCCAGACGGAGGACCTGGAGCCAGCAACGCAGATGAGCCAAAATATACCCAGGCGTGGTTCCTCGTCATTGAGTTTGGGTGGGATCATGCAAGATCAGAGACATCGGCAGGTTACTACACTAGTGTCACAGTTGAACATGTACCTGTCAGAGTAGTCCTCGTTCGGGAGGCTGATTCACTGGTTTACTGGAGAGTCAATCGGGATTATCTTTCTGCCTGCACCACTGCTGCGAGAGCTAACCTGTCTGCACCCTGTATAAATGTGAACAGTGACTGTCTATTTAATGCTGTATCCAACATCCTGGCTGATCGAGGAAGCGGACTGTCAGCTAGTAAAGTTGAGATTCTCCTCTTTGTTCGAAAGAACCTGAAAAGTAGAGTAGCAAGTTTAACCCCAGTTCTCATTTGAAAGGATGTTTGTTCTACTTGGGAGCCATTGTTTACATTTTTTTGCACATGCCCCTGTCCTACTTCGCGGATATTTTTGTATTCATATATTAAATTTATTTGAAATACCAGGGTGCCATATTTTCTGTTGACCCGGACCTCATTATTTTTTAGCTTTCTAATATTCTGGTGTCACATTACTGCCTTTTTATTTGTAGTAACTGTTACTTTCATGGAGCTTTATGCAAACATTCTGAGCTGTTACTGCAACTACGACCCTGCACCAAAGTTTAATTTCATAGAGTAATGATAGTACCGGAATATGTGAATATTTTGAGTGGAAAGAATTCGGCTTTTACTAGAACTTGTGTGACTGTTAATTTTACAGCATTATAGGGATGTTCACGGTAGCAGCCATTCCTTATTTGCCTCGCTACTTAGTACCTGGAAAGTAATTTAATTACAATAACTTGTGTGGCGTTTGCATGGTCTCCCCGTGCATGCATGGGTTTTTTCCGGGTATTCCGATTTCCTCCCACGTTCCAAAAACATGCAGGCAGGTGATTAATGGAACACTCTAAATCAGGAGTGTCCAAACTCGGTCCTCAGGGGCCACTGTCCCCCGCCTATTGCCCGAAGACAGCTGGTATAGGTTCCAGATGGATGCTTATGAGACCAGGGAGCTGCTCTTTTGGCAACTATCCATTCTTTTCATAGGCAAAACCATCATAAAAACAAATTAAAAAAAATATCCGTGACTCCGATGAAAGCTGTGATGATTTATAACAACCTGAGAGACTCTGGAAAAGTCTCACAGCATTGTGTGGGAATAGGCTGTGAGTAGTGGAGCAGTTAGGCTAATTTCAACCTCTCTTTATTCCCCAAGGGCTGACGTTTCACTTGGTGAAGTTTTAGACGAACAGAGCAAAATTAAAATTCAGAGAAAAGAATCTGTTAAATGATTGTGGCAGGATGAGGGTACTTGTGTTGCAATCGTAAACTAATTTAATGGAATTTGCTTTAAAAAACGATATTGGCTTACCTGCATTACAAAGACAGCAAATGTGTTTATCTTTGAATTTCTTGTTTAACAGCATTAAACTGAGATGTAACTTCTGTCAAATACTTATTTTTAACAGCTAAAAAACAAATAACTAGCCACATTATTTTCACATGTTTTCATACCCGCGTGTTGTGATCTTGTGAACAACTGGATCAAATTAAGCACAATAAATCAGGCTGTGATAAAGCAGTTGTTTATTTTCAATTCACATATTTACCAATATGGTATCAATTGCAATAAAATGAGAAGGAATAAGTTTCCAAAAATCACAGTGCACATTCCCGTCAAAAATTCTGACACACCCACCATGTACAAGTAGGGAATGAACACGGAAACGCCTACAAGGTGTAAGTCACTGACAGCTAAAACTGATTTCAAATCATAGACATTTTTTTTCTAAACCCATAGATGTCATTTAAATCCGTCAAAAAAAGTCGTGTTGGGTGACTCCAACACAATTGTTTCAGTTTCGCTCGTGTGCCGCTAAGGTTTTCGCCAAACAGGTGACAGCCATGTTGAAAGGTTATGGAAATGAATTGAGATTTTACAATTTGATAATGCGTCTACGTTAATTAGTAAAAATAATCAGTGTCGGACCAATAACCAAATATGGACTATATGCACCGAGTGGTGTGACATATTTTCAGTAAAATGTAGTAAGGTGCCGTCGGTTCCGGTAGTGTCGAGTGCCAGTGTGGTTTGAAGCAGTTTTATTTTCGAGATTTTCCTTCAGTTTTTCTATTCAATATACATGTTATTTATTTTTATTTTTTTTGGGGGGGGGGGTTCCAATTGGTTGCGTGTACTCGTTCTGACAGCAAGGAAGACCAAATTTTCTTTCCAGAGGATTGAGGATAGTACATGGAGCTATCACTGCTGTGTGCCCAGGATAGGGTATCAAGATTAAACCTGTTTCGCTTTAAAGGTGAAATCTTGTCGGGCCATTTGTTGCATCACAATCAACATTTTTACTTTTAACGTATAACAGGGCTTGCACCGATTTCACTGGGATTTGTTGATTCTGCCATTCGCTGGAAAGGAGAAGGCATTTTATTTCTTAGTTTGATAAGAATGAGTCGAGGAAATGTGTTCATCACAGATTTCTGACAGCATTTTTAAAGCATCCACCAGACAGACGTGTTTGTGACATGTTGCATATTTGTAGGAAATTGTAATAAAACATTAATTTATTTTATTGGGCTTTTGTATTCAAATTATTTTTGCTAAAAATCTGAAGATCAATCGGTTTTGGAACTTAAATTGGGTCATCTTCATCAGTCATGGAGAGAAGGTAATGTAAAGTGACACAGATTGACATGTGCCACGAGACGTGCGGTGACAACAACAGCGTTTTATTTCATCGTTAAATAACCATATCTGGTTGTTGTATGAGAATGCCGTGTTTGATTTAATAGAAAAACTCATTAAATGTTGCCAATTGCCATTATGTTTGCTCTTATAGCAGATAATATTTTTAAGTTATGTTAATGTCTGCTATCATAGTGCTGTGTTACAATACATTTTGGTTTTGGATACATTTTAAAAAAGTAAGTCTCATGAGATACCAGTTTAATTATTGAATGACAGCAGGCAACATGTATGGATGCTTGGCACATGATCGTCAATCCACAGGGCTGATTAGGCTGGCCCACTCATGGACCTGTCACATTCATTTCCCGTCTCCATGAACACTCTATCAGTGAGATCCTGAAGCAATCTTGTCTGAGGTCTCTCCTGAAGCTGTCAATGGCACTTGAATGCGCTGTAGTTGATCTGGGAATTAAAAAAAAAGAAAAACAAAAACTAGATCTAATAATGATAATGGCTTTTCATAGTCCTCATTGACACTTAACAAGAATCGAGCAACACATGATAACAATGTACACTTGAAACCAAAAATATACAAACATTTTCAAACAAATGTTATGTTTTTAAGAGATGACTTGATGGATTGGAGGTCAATACTGTTGCCACGCATCCACTAATGCTAAGAAAATAAGTAATCACATCATAACAACAACTACTCTTGGAAAGCTCATAGCTAGAACAGAAAAATATTGGAGCATATGTGGCAAAATGAATAGTACCACTGTCTTCAGTGTGAAAACATTTCTTCTAGAAAAGGTCATTCTTGTTTATTTTTTTGATTCAGACCAGTGTAATGGATCTTTTTCAGTCTTTTCAGGCCTCAAAAAGACGCATAAAACAAAACATCTGTAGCGAAGTCTGATACCCCGATCACTCTTCCATAGCTTGCATAATTCCTTATCGCTCACTCAGACAATTTCAATGTCTCTCAGACCCCGATACCAAAGGGACGATGTAACTATTTAAAGTTTAATGTTCTCTAAAGCCAAAGAATGCTAATTTCTGTAGCCTGCTACCAATTGTGGCAATTGTCTCCCTTTTTACCATCACTCCAAAATTACAAAACGGTTGTCCCCATGGCCCTATTTATCCCCAGTGAAACAGCTGGCGATAATTATGCACAGGAAACTCACTGGGAGGAGACAGGAAGTGAGGGGGAATCGAAAGGGCAAGCACAAAACTGCGGGAGGCAAAATCAGGCCACAGGGTCCGTCTGTGGTCTCCGCTCACCCCCGCTCACCCCCCCGCTTGGTCCTCAACCCCACCGTAGCCTGTGAAGATAAGCCAAAGCAAGACATAAAAGCAGGTGGGCCATTTGGATAACAACAAATGAAGGAGGGGGTTGAACATGAGAAGGGACTTCATCCTCCTTTTACTTTCTACACTCTTCCTCTTTCGTGCTGGGCACTACACTGAGTTAAAGTGGGGTTTTTTTGGTTTTTTTCCCCCCTGCAATTAAATTATGAAATATCCAGAAGGTATATCTCATTGTGAAAAAATGCCACCGGCTTCAAAATAGTGTATGATTGTAATCACATCGATGTTTATAAATCATCATATGGATTCTACGTAAATGGAATGGCAACAAAGCCACATCCACAACCATTGAAGCGTTGCAGGCATTTTATGGTTGCTTATTTTTCCATTAGATGTTCAGGTTTTTATTTGTATGTATCATTCCTTAAAAGGAGTGCTCCGATTGTGAAAAGGTGATCTGTAAATTCGATCAAAGCCTCTAAAGCAGGGGTGGGCAATCCCACTCCTGGAGGGCCGCTGTCCTGCATGTTTTCCAAGTCTCCCTGTTGCAACACACCTGATTCCAATGAACAGGTTCACTATCAGGCCTCGTCAGAGTTTACTGATAATCTGATCATTCAAATCAGGTGTGTAGCAACAGGGAGACTTGGAAAACATGCAGGACAGCGGCCCTCCAGGACTGGGATTGCCCACCCCTGCTCTAAAGCACGTGGGTGGTGGGTGGTGGTGGGGGGTATTCCAGTCCTGGAGGGCCGCTATCCTGCATGTTTTCCATCTCTCCCTGTTGCAACACACCTGATTCAAATGATCAGATCACTAGCCAGCTAGCCTGATATTGAACCTGTTCAAACATAATTAATTTCATACTCACAGTGTAGCAACATAGATATGTAAATGTTTAATTAACAACATTTGAAAACAGCTGCTTTTACTTGGGGGAGGGAGCGGGATAAAAATGTTCCCTATTTTGTGACATGTTACAGACCAACACAGGAAACTCAATCAACGTTTGTGCATTTTCTGCAACCTCTATTTGAATCACTGTTCTATGTTTGAATAATACCGGGTTAAAAATTTAGCAAATGCTAATTTGATTCATTAAAATAAATAAATACATCAAGTAATGACTCGATTATTTAAGAAAAATCATTGTAGCTCTCAAACAAACAACAGACAACAAAGTGTATGCAGGAAAGTGGTTAAGATTGCACAATTGTCTGTGTTTCATGTGTTGTCTTGTATTATTTTGTCATTTTTTTGGTCAACTTTTCTTTTGATGGCGGCGCGGACACCCGCAGCGGCTCCTCTTGTTTTATGTTGAGGGGGAATACATTTCATCTGTGCTGTATGTTACACATACGTACAGCACATTTGACAATAAAGTTGTAATCAATCAATCAATCAATCAAAAACAGAAAATTTTACACTGAATCCACATGTTGGGTGTCGGTATTAGTCAATCACACTCATAGATGATCGTATCAGCAATATAAAACCCTGTTCAGGACATCCCTAATTAAGAGTGTGAGGTAAATAAAATGACACTTCATTTACCACAAACGGAACTGTAGAAGCATTTGAAGGTTGCTGACACAGAGTGAACTTTCTTTTTTTTTGGGACATATTTGATTATCTATTTCTGAGTATCTGTATATAGCTTGTTTTTATCCGACTGATTGTAGGAGAGCCGACTGACATAAATCCCAAGGGGGAGGGTCAAGTTGCCATTTATCTAAGGGGCTCTTTTATTCGTGTCTCTTTATTCTTGCGCTTTCAATAATTCAACAGCCTTTTCTTCTCCTTCTTTCCGATTGACACAGTGTCAATATTTTGACCTCAGGGTAACAAATTCACTCTTCACACCTGCAGAATGATCCATAGAAAGAAGCTCAACAGCAAAAATATATGGATTGTAACTGTCACATTCACGTGATTCTCGATAGCAATGGTAAATACTTACCTTGCACATGCCTTTTTTTTTAGAAAACTGTAAGCACCCGTCAACAAAATCATTAGCAGAGCTCCTTTATTTTTTGTCAATGATGTGTATTTGAAAAGAACAAGATACTGTAATTATTAGACAAGATAGGCAGCCCTTTTGGCGAGTGCTTAGCACATTGACTTCACAGTGCAGAGGTTCGATTCCAGCTCCGGCCTTCCCGTGTGGAATTTGCATGTTCTCCCCGTGCCTTCGTGGGTTTTCTTCAGGTACTCCAGTTTCCTCCCACATTGCAAAAACATGCGTGGCAAGTTAATGGAACGCTCTAAAGACAGCACATACACTGTAAGCATCGCACAGACATCAGCCTCAGAAAGGCACATGGGCTGGCAGTTGATCATGTCTGACAAGTATCGACCAAAAAGCCTTCATTTTGCCAGCTCATTACACATCACAGCAAGGTCAGCTTTGCGTTGGTTGGCCAATCCTGTCCTGCTGTTGTGTGGGCAGATACTTGTCTTCGAGCACAGCAGTCTCTACCACTAGCATCGTTCGGTAAAGTTATTATTTCAAGAAAATTGGAAGAGAATAATGCCATCACAGGTCATGAAATTGTAAGTTAGGAACAAACCGAGTGCGCCAGGTAAGAGCCCATCTTCTGCAACGATTATGCCTGTATACATGGTAATAGTGATTATTTGGAATATATCCCAACCAGTTTAGGGTGTACCCCGTCTCCTGCCCGATGACTGCCAGGATAGGCTTCAGCCTGCCCGCGACCCTTGTGAGGAATAAGCGGATCAAATAATGGATGGATGGAATCTATCCATCTTAACCACGATGCACAGATGTCATGATGCAAATAGACATCATTTCCGTTCCTTGCCGTCAACCGTCAATAAAAAAACATGATATTCATGTTTTTTGTCACACTAATAAAGTACAATGAGACCTGAAATTACTAACTTAATTGGTTCTGTGAGCCTATTTGTAACTTGAAACATTCATAAAACGGGGTAATGTTCCCCATTGAAATGATTTGAAATACAATTAATCCACCCGAAAACAAAGTTATATTTACTTTTTTTTAAACCCAATTTGTGGTTTAAAAATAAAAACATTGGAAACTAAGGTGTCAAATGTTCCTTTTTATAAATAATTGGATTACCATATCGGCCAATGCCTAGCTTGCCTTGAATGATTCAGAACCTGGTTACACAACAACTACTATACTATACTATTTATAATTACAAAACTAAGTACCATGGAACCCCTACTTATGACCTTGAAATTGGTTTTGTGAACCCATTTGTAACTTGACAAATTCACAAATCGAGCTAATGCTTCCTACTGAAATGAATGGAAATGCAATTAATCTGTTTCAGCCCCAAAATTAGGTAGTCTGGTTATAAAACGCAAGGGGAAAAAACACAGATAGTCGTGATCTTCTCAGGTTTCACTCTTTTTTTAATGGGGAAGGCAGTGAAGTCAGATGAGTAACATTTTCAGTTCAGTCCTGCACAGAGCGCCGTGAGAATTCCGGCACCTCTGGGGATGACTCCCTGAGTTGGGGAACTGAAAACCAAGCACTACGAGCTCGCTTGCCCCACCATGGCTGTGAAAGACGAAAGGGGGGATCAGAATATATTCATTGCCAACAGGTGTGGCAAGGTATTTGGTAATGGTGATGGCAACCACCCCTTGCTCCGCTGCAAAATCACCTATGGGTGAATATATTGTACATAGGTGGAACTTCTGCCTGGCGAAAACAGTTACTTTCACATGGTTAAACCAACATTCACCATTTGTTGTCTTGAATAAAGAAATATCACAATATCAAGAACTAATATTCACGCTGTCATTTTTTTTTTTTTTTAATGACAATGCAATCAATTTCAGACTTCTATTAGGCTACACGTCATTGAAAAACACAACTGCTGTTAGAATTGTGAGTGGATGACGAAGCATGCAGACGTGTGACTTCCGCCAACATATGCAACAGTTTTTCCTTAAAATGTACATTGATATAACTAGTTTTCAAGGTTGCAGCAATGTGTTATGCATGTTGCCAATGATGGTCACGCCATGCAAACCCCCCCCCCAAAAAACAAAAACAACATACATCTATCCGCTCATCCATGCCAAGACCAATCAGATATCAAGAACAATATGTAAATAGAAAATTTTGAAGGTAAGTAACTCAATTTGTACGTAAAAAGTGACATTCGTAACATAATGTTCCACTGTAGTTGGTTTACTCCTCACTCCACGAGTGTGGTTCAATGTTGCGTCTCAGTTGCACCATGTTTGTTCACCTCTGCTTGTGTATTTCCGGTGGGTTGTGTGTCAGATTCCATGCATACGAGCAGGGGCGTGCAGAGAGTGGAGCATCTACCTGGGGGGCGGGACTGTTTCATCCACAGCGCCCACCTCTCCGGGCGCCGTAAATATATTTTGCATGTTGATCAATGGATCATAAATAGGTTAATGCACATGTTGAAGTGGAATCCTGCTGGCATAGAAAGGGCATATACTTTGAGACCTCCCTCGACCCCCCACATCCCCCAATATGAACATCTTTTGTGTGGTGGGTAACGGCTGCCAGCCTGGAAAAGCTCATTTTGCGTCCCATATAATATGGTTATAAACCAAGATGGCACCCCATTGTAGCTCATCAATTTGTGCTCTGCACTCCAAAGCCAGTGGTGTGGGTTCGACCTCCAAGTTGGGTGATCACCGAAAGTGTAAAAGCACCACCATCTCTGCCGAGGGCAGTGCAATTGAGTCTGAATGAAAATATGGTTATGATTCTGTTAGTCTTTTGTGTGCATGGCAGGTCTCATTTCTCCTTTTTCTCCTGGCATGTCACTACAGAGGTTGGATTCTGGGCTTTAGTTTTCCTGTGGGGAGTTTGGATGTTTTCCACTTGCCACTTGGGTTTTCTCCAGGTACTCCGGTTTCAGAATCAGAATCAGAATCATCTTTATTGGCCAAGTATGTAGAACACACTGCATTAGTATCATCATAAACAAGGACATGACAAATAGTATTTTCCTCCCGCATTCGAAAATTATGCACCGTAGGTTAATTGTATAGTCTAAATCAGGGGTCTAAAAACTCAGTTCCTGGAGGACCGCTGTCCTGCATGTTTTCCAAGTCTCCCTGTTGCAACACAGCTTATTCAAATGATCAGATCATCAGCAAGCTCTGCGGAAGCCTGACATTGAACCTGTTCATTTGAATCAGGTGCGTTACAACAGGGAGACTTGCAGGACAGCGGCCCTCCAGGAACTGAGTGTGAGACCCCTGCTCTAAATTGTCCCTACGTGTGATTGTGAGTATGAATGTCTGTGTGCCCTGCAATTGGCTGGCAACCAGTTCAGTGTGTACCCCGCCTACTGCCCGAAGACAGCTGGGATGGGCTCCAGCACACCCACGACCCTCGTGAGAATAAGCGGCTCGGATAATGAATGGATGAAGGTAAGGCATGTGGGTGTACCTGGCAGTTGCCAGAGGTCAGTCTGGTATCAGCCTCTCCATGAAAGCTTGGTCTGCAAGCAGGATATTGCCAGAGAATTTTGTCTTGTTCGGTAGTGCAGCACAATCTATTTTTTTTCCAGCATATTCGCTTGAGTGATAATGTTTTTGTCAATAACTGCCTGATTGACCCAATGGATTCTCAAATTCAATGTACTCCCTAGAAATGCTTTGCAAGGCTAGAGATGCTTTTTGCGAGACTTTCACTGCACCCGCATGAGTATTTTTTTGCGCATTTTAGGTTTAGGCCATCATTTGTCTTAAGTAATTTGAAACTATACTGTACTGAGTTAAGGTAACTGATGTGGCCTTTGAATAATGTATTAAATTTATTTGGCTACTTGGTCTCCATTATTTATCGATTTATGTTTGGCTTTTTTTTTTCAAAGTAACCAAGAGTCACGTGAATGACACAATTACTAAACTTTTGTACAGTGGTCACTGAAGTCGGAAAGCTGCCACACAACTGTTTATCCCAAAAAAAATAATCCATCCATTCATTTTCAACAATGCTTATCCTGAAGAGGGTGGCAGGGGGTTGCCTGAGTCTATCCCCCATGAACATAAAACGAGAGTTGTGAGCAAGGCTGAAATCTAAGAGCAAATTGTCGGTGTGGCTGTTCTTTTAAGGGCAGTTAATTTATCATTAAATCGGTAAAAGGTGTGGCCTTGGAGGGAACACACAAGACAGGATCATGACATACAAAATATGCTATCCATTGATGAATTTGTACATTTGCTTCATTACAAAAAAAACGTGTATGTTTGTAATAGCTGTTTATTATTTCAATCCAGAATGCATTCAAACTCAAAATATAAAAGTTATGAAATTGTGTGCAATTGAGTTAAATAACTAACAGTGATTGACTTCAATAACTATTTAATCCCATACAATTCAACAAAAAGTCTATCTCCCTCAGATTGCCTGGTGCCCATGTGGCACACAGCTGTGCACGTTCAACAAATTTTCTAAATGACCCACCGTCTGGAGCTCCATGGCAAGAGCCTTTCTTGCAGTGAGGATGAGTTTAAGAAAGTTAAAGGGCCAATTTTAAAGTACACAGCAATCATTTGTCAATGATCTGAAGGCAATTGCGACCTCAGTCTATGAGAAAACAGTTGGGAACACATTGTACAAGCCCCAAAACTTGCAATTCCTGCAAAGTTTCCATATTCTCCCTGTGCATGCGTGGGTTTTCTCTGGGTACTTTTGGATCCTCCCATATGCCAAAAACATGCGTGGCAGGTTAATGAAACACACAAAATTGCCCCTAGGTGTGAGTGTGAGTGCGGGTGGTTGTTCATCTTTGTGTGCCCTGCGATTGGCTGGCAAGCGGTTTGAAGTGTACCCCAGAAATAGCTGGGATAGGCTCGAGCACGACACTTATGAGTAATGAGTATAAGTGTATCAGAGAATGGATGGATATACACACACATCTATATATATATATATATATATATAGATAGATAGATAGATAGATAATTTCTCCAGATGCATTCGGTATTACAGTTTGCAGTTGTTTAACAGTATTAGTATCAGTCACAGTAAAAAAAAAGATCAGATTAAACGATACATTCAAGGAAAACAGATTATTTTGCATTATTTTACAATTTTATACTATACAGTTTTGAAGTCACGCCAAACCGCTGCCTGCCATTATTCACCACATTGACATCCATTGAGTAAAGTTTGCACACGCTGCAGAAAGCCTCTCCAGGTTGACTGACTGTAGACAGGCTTTTAACAGGTTTTAAAATGTGCCTCAGCCAGTCATTTCTGCTGAAGTTTCATTTCCCCATTTTCCCGACATGTATTCCTTTTTTTGCATTTGACACAGCATGTGCCCGCAGGCCATAGTATTCCAGTCATCCTGCGTCCTGGCTTTGTGTACTGGAACTAGACCACGTAGCCAATTTGAAGGGTTTTGCCTATCAATCATAACTTGGTACTTCCAATCAAATTGGTTAAATATTGATATATTCAAAATAAATGGTGAACAACAATGGTATTTAATTTCCGAATGTCTATGGACATCACATTTAATGTCTTTTAACAAGGCCTTCATTTTCGCAAAATCCATGAAATGACTTCTAATATTTTATAATGGCCTTGGGGAAACGCTGGTGTTTGTAAAATTCTACCTTCACCTGCATTATGCAGAATGGTGGAATAAAGCCTCCAGTTTAATGAGTGTAAGAACATCCTAAGTATTTTGTTAACACTTTCAACCCTTTGAAGACACCCGACAAAGAGAAGCAAGTTATGTGCTGAA
The DNA here is from genome assembly GCA_018466805.1 of Hippocampus abdominalis. NCBI lineage: Eukaryota > Metazoa > Chordata > Actinopteri > Syngnathiformes > Syngnathidae > Hippocampus > Hippocampus abdominalis. The sequence continues at coordinate 18,489,067 of CM031706.1, read as the reverse complement.
AAAGCCAAATTGATTGGTCAGTTTCCCCCATACGATGGTCGAGAGTCATAAGTATAGACAGAGAGAGAACCAAACAGCAAATCGCAGAGTGTAATATGCATGAGTACATCGGAAAAAAAAAAAGGTGTCAGTGGGGAGACAATTGTGTGTGTGTGTTATTTTGAAGAAATTACGGTAAGTACCAAAGCACAAAAATTGTGAGAAAAAATGCTGCAGACAGGTCGGGAAAAAACAACTGAAATGTATGTGGTACAAGGTGAAAGGAAAAAAAAAAGCACCTCAACGAAAGGGGAAGATGGCGAAAACATCTGGCTCATGGTGATGGGAAGAAGAAGCAAAAGAGGGTTGCCGGGGAGATGCCAAAGTCCACGGAACAAGAAGCAGAAGGAAAAAAAAGGCCAACAATGAACAAATCATGACCGGGAGCAAGACAGGATGCAATCGGCTCACACAAAAGATCAAAAAGAAACATTTTGGTCATCTTGGAAGACTGGGAGCTGATTACCAATCACTCTCAGGTGCATGCTCTCTCCAACCAGTTCACCGTGCCACCAAAGAACACAGGAAAGAGCCAACAGACCAAAAAAAAAAAAAAAAAAAGTACAAATCAGGGTGGGCGGAAGGCAGTGGCTACTTGAGCAAGAGTACAAGTACCTGGAGGCCGATCAGAACCACATAAAGAGATCCATCAGTTCACATCTGGTGGCCGTATGGGACACCAAACATTTGTTTTGTAGTGCCAATTTGTTGGATGGCCAAAATGCCAAGCACATGAGGCGGATAGAGGCCTCTCAGGCAGATGGCCAAGACGCTGGACCCCGTGGAATTGCAGGGGCCACGTTAGCCAACCATCTGGCCAAAATGGCAGCTGCAGCATGTGCACTGTCGAATCGCGGCATGATGATGGCTGCGCGTCGTGTGCCACAAACTGAACAAAGAGCAGAAAGAAAATATGTGAAACAAGGAACACATCATAACCAGGACCAAGACAGGATGCAGATGGAAATTGGCACACACGCGTTTTAAAAGAAGCAAGTTGGCGTATTCCTGGTATGGGTGGGTGTCAGCTCACAACACCACCTATAACCAGGCTTGCGGAGTAACGGAACACGTACCGGCGTTTGGTCATTGCCTCACCATTCGGGGATTGGGAGTTACAGTACTACCAAAATGTATTCTGATACAGTTACTAATTATCTGTTTAAAAATGTAGTTTGTGATCCAAAAACTAGAAGAGTAAGGTAATGTAACTTGATGACTTGGAATTACTTCAAGACCAAATATGCTAATGCTGACAAATAACTGAATAAATACATAAGCATAGTGCTACAATATATAGTTGTAGACGGAGGACTCCCATTATTTACAAGGTGTAGGGACCAAGCCGACCTGCAAATAGTGAAAAAAAATTCCATGAAAGTCCCGATGGACACCCTGCCCCTGGTTTGAATCATTTTAATCTAAATATTTCAGATTATTTTATTATGGGGCGCTAATGTAGTCGACTGGTTACCGTTAGCACATCCGCCTCACAGTCCAGGAGTCCGCCCCCACCTTCGAATGCCGCACAGCGGGAGCGGAGAAAAACATTTTCCTAGCGTCTAACTGTAACATTTTCTGCTCGATCGCTCCCTGGCGGCCGTTGGAAAAATCTTTAAACAGGCCGCCTAAGTTGTAGAGTTGAAAGTGTGTGACAAAAGTAGCGGCTTTTAGTCCGGAAATTACGGTATATAACATTTGGGAGCTCTCAGTTTTCTCACAAAAATGCCCTTTTTGCAGTTTTGCATTTCACTCGATTAATTTGAGGGGGCAAAATACATATTTTATCTCGCAAAACTGCTTATTTCAAGCCTTGCCTGTAAAGTAAGCCATTTTAAACTGTAAAGTAAACGTTTTTGACATTTTAGGAGTTAAAACAATGGCAGGCAGCCACCACTGGACAAACACTGGTGGCAGCCTGCCGCTGTATTTTACAGTTCAATCGATAATGTTTGCAAATAAGTGAATGTGAGGCTTTTGTCATGTTCTTTAGGCAACCACCGTATGATGTACATACACTAATATATAGAGTGGGTTGTGAAATATTTAAAATGTGTTTTTTTTTGGTCAAGTATCAATACCAGGTGGGACACAATCGTGAATTGGAATGAAATTCATACAATACCGTCCCAGGGACATAATGCCCATCTCTGGTTTCGATCACATTTTTTTTTTCCTGACCCAAAGTTTGGATTCGTGAGAGTTATTCTTGTTATGGCTCATTCGGTTTGCACTGTGCTCTTTCATGTGCACGTGTACTTCTGAGTTTGGTTCTTTGCATTCCACCAGCATTATGTTGTTTAGGAATCCATTATGAAAGTGTATCAAACAATTCCAATTGTTTACCTCTTCATTGCAAGGCAGATAAGAAATAATCGAAAGTTTTGCTTTATGTCACTTTTTCTTTCTAACTGATCACAGACAATGTTTGCACTTACATGAAATAGCCTAAACTAAATGCTCTCTTCCATTGTTTTAGTTCTAACGCAATTCCATTAGTTCCTGGTAAATGAAATATCAAACAGAATTCTGGAACAGATCCGAGGGTTTGATCAAGGTTGCACTGAAATACACAGCTCTCCCATTTCTGACAGCTCTCCTCTCGATCTTTTGCCAGTCACTAAAAGTGAAAAGCCTATTTCCCAATGCTTACCGTACAGACAGTATATAGCAGACACCCTGCTGAGGTCCTCACCATTCAGTTGTCTTCTGGGTCAAAAATTAATATTGAGACTTTTCTGCACGACTTCACCTGATACCTCATCTGCCTATTTGATGCTACCAGCAAACACAAGTCAATGTGCTGGTCTGTCCTCGAAAGATCAGGGAAAGCTGTGGGGGTCATTAAAGTGATGGCCTTGCCCTCTCTACATCTTTGTGTGTTATTAGTTACCCTGTCCATAGTCTGTCAATCTGTAGCTCTCTGTGGAAACCAAAAGTGTTTTATACTTATATATATATATATATATATATATCCTTTACACTTTCATAATTTAGATGGCAGCAGTTAGCTTAGTTTTACTTCCGGGTCACTTCCGGGCTGAGTGAACGCTGGCACATTCTGGCTGCCGCTGCTCACCCGCAATTACCGGTATTCTTTTTTTTTAGCGTTTTTTAACGGTTTACTCTCGTCATGGGAGAAACCCTACACTCCTTCGTTGTGGCTTTGGACTGTCAGTCGTCGCACGGTTGGCCTCGGTCGCGCTGTCGCGGCGTCCTGCCTGGGATATGCTGCTGTGGACCGTCTTGTCGCTCCGCCGTTTGCCCGTGGGGGGGACTGCTACGGTGCTCGGTGGCGGGGCTTCTTGCGCTCCGCTTCCGGTGGTCGGGCTCCCCGCCTGCGCTGCACCGCTTCCCGGGCGTCGCTCCTCGTCCTTCCTGGAGGTGCATCCGCCACGGATCTCGTCGAGGCTTCCACCTCGATGGCTCCAGGGGCATCACCTCCTTTTGGTCGTCCTCCCGCCGGCCACGCAGAGACAACGGCGGAGGCGGCTGCCGATCCGCGGACCACGGCGTGTTGGCCGGCCTGGCTGGGTCGGCTAGTGCTCCTCGCGACGCCGATGTTGCCGGCGTCAACTATTTAAAACCGCATATTCAGTTTAAATTTCTCATTTTATTATTTATAGTTTTATCTGTGGTTTTATTGTTCTTGTTTTGATTGTAAAGTGTCCTTGGGTGTTTTGAAAGGCGCTTGTAAATGAAATGTATTATTATTATTATTATATATATATATATATATATATATATATATATATATATATATATATATATATATATAACACACACACCACTGAACCATGATTGAAGTGGCTGATCTCAATAAGTCCTCTCTATCAGTGGCTAGAGAGGGCTGGCCTGAAGGACAGCACAGAGGCACTCATCCTGGCTGCTCAGGAGCAGGCCCTGACCACCAGAGGCCCAGGTATACCACACCAGACAAGACCCAAGGTGTAGGTTGTGCAAAGAGGCACGTGAGACGATCCATCACATAACTGCAGGGTGTAAGATGCTGGTAGGGAAAGCCTACATGGAACGCCATAACCAGGTGGCTGGCATAGTCTACCGAAATATCTGTGCGGAGTATGGACTGGAGACCCCAAGGTCAAAATGGGAAACACCTCCGAAGGTTGTGGAGATGGACCAAGCGAAGATCCTGTGTTCATTGTGTCTGTGTGTGGGTCTTGTACTCTTTTTCCACGAAGCCTAACAATATGGAAACATCAGAAAGAAGGAACACAAGTAACTCGAGAAATACCAAGGGCTCAGAGAGGAGCTGGAGAGAGCCTGGAACGTAAAGGTGACAGTAGTGCTTGTGGTGATCGGAGTACTAGGCACAGTGACCCCGAAACTAGATGAGTGGTTGTAACAAATCCCAGGAACAACATCGGACATCTCAGTCCAGAAAAGCGCAGTGCTGGGAACAGCAAGGATACTGTGCAGTACCCTCATGCTTCCTGACCTCTGGTAGAGGACCCGCGCTGAATGGAGGACGCCAGCACCCGAGGGGTGAGATGAAATAAATAAATAAGTTAAAAATATATCTATAAAGTTTATGCTGCATACAGACTGAACACGAATTGAGCATGTCTGAAACCTATTATTTCTACCGGAGACAAATTCCTCGTGTGTTCTACATACTTGGCCAATAAAGATGATTCTGATTCTGATTAAGTCAATGCAGTTCGTGCGGATAGCCTCAAATCTGTGCTTAGCAATGTGAAATATGCATTTGATCAAATGTGACTGGGGCCAAGCACTCGCAGATTCACCTCTTCAGCCATTCACTCAAATTTACATTTTTTAACTCCAAACAGCATCGCGTTGCAACAGCCAATCGGCGTCAAGAGTTACAATGTCTCTCACACACACACACATTACGTGAAGAATGTGGGATGCAATAATCATCATGGTCTGTGGGCAGCCTTGGAGAATGGTAAGTTAGTGTATCCGGTGAGTGTATTGATTTTGTTTTTTACAGCCATTTAACTGTGAAACGCGATAGTATTCAGCCGTTTTAACACAACCATAGGCCACCCGATTGACAAGTGATGTTCAATGTTTTTTCTGTCAGAGGAGGAAGAGGTTTTACCACTCTTCTTCGTGTAGTAGAGCAATTCACAGTTGTTCTCACATGAACAAACAAAACAATATTTCATGTTCAGTCTGAACTTTGTATTGCATCTTCTCTTATTATTTATTTCACTGTTTCTTTATTATCCTCTGCTCAGGAATGGGAGAGCGGTATGCCAGTATCCAAATTCATGATACGCATTACCCCTCCGTGAGTCGTCACCTTACCGTGGTGGAGGGGTTTGTGTGTCCCAATGATCCTAGGAGCTAAGTTGCCTGGGGCTTTATGCCCCTGGCAGGGTCACCCATGGCAAACAGGTCCTAGGTGAGGGACCAGACAAAGCACGGCTCACCAAACCCCTTATGATGACAAAATTAATTGGAACCCAGTTTCCCTTGCCCGGACGTGGGTCACCGGGGCCCCCCTCTGGAGCCAGGCCTGGGGGTGGGGCCGGTTGGCGAGCGCCTGGTGGCCGGGCCTGCTCCCATGGGGCCCGGCCGGGCTCAGCCCGAAGAGGCAACGTGGGTCCCCCTTCTCATGAGCTCACCACCCATGGGAGGGGCCAAAGGGGTCGGGTGCAATGTGAGCTGGGCAGCAGCCAAAGGCGGGGACCCTGGCGGTCCGATCCTCGGCTGCAGAAGCTAGCTCTAGGGACATGGAATGTCACCTCTCTTACAGGGAAGGAACCCGAGCTGGTGTGCGAGGTAGGAAAGTTCCGACTGGATATAGTCGGACTTACCTCCACACACAGCCTGGGTTCTGGTACCAGCTCTCTCGAGAGGGGTTGGACTCTCTTCCACTCTGGAGTTGCCCACGGGGAGAGGCGCAGAGCAGGTGTGGGCATACTCATTGCCCCCCGGCTCAGTGCCTGTGCATTGGGGTTCACACCGGTAGACGAGAGGGTTGCCTCCCTCCGCCTTCAAGTGGGGGGACGGGTCCTGACTGTTGTTTGTGCGTACGCACCCAACAGCAGTTCAGCGTACCCACCCTTTTTGGAGTCCTTGGAGGGTGTGCTGGAGAGTACTCCTGCTGGGGACTCCCTTGTTCTGCTGGGGGACTTCAATGCACACGTGGGCAACGACAGTGAGACCTGGAGGGGCGTGATTGGGAGGAACGGCCCCCCTGATCTGAACTCGAGTGGTGTTTCGTTATTGGACTTCTGTGCTCGTCACGGATTGTCCATAACGAACACCTTGTTCAAACATAAGGGTGTCCATATGTGCACTTGGCACCAGGACACCCTTGGCCGCAGTTCGATGATTGACTTTGTGGTTGTATCATCGGATTTGCGGCCGCATGTCTTGGACACTCGGGCGAAGAGAGGGGCGGAGCTGTCAACTGATCACCACCTGGTGGTGAGTCGACTCCGATGGTGGGGGAAGATGCCGGTCCGACCTGGCAGACCCAAACGTATTGTGAGGGTTTGTTGGGAGCGTCTGGCGGAATCCCCTGTCAGAAGGAGTTTCAACTCCCACCTCCGACAGAGCTTTTCCCATGTCCTGGGGGAGGCGGGGGACATTGAGTCCGAATGGACCATGTTCCGTGCCTCTATTGTTGAGGCGGCCAATCTGAGTTGTGGCCGTAAGGTGGTTGGTGCCTGTCGTGGCGGCAACCCCCGTACTCGCTGGTGGACACCAGCAGTAAGGGATGCCGTCAAGCTGAAGAAGGAGTCCTATCGGGCCTTTATGGCCTGTGGGACACCAGAGGCAGCTGACAGGTATCGACTGGCCAAGCGGAATGCAGCTTCGGTGGTCGTCGAAGCAAAAACTCGGGCATGGGAAGAGTTCGGTGAGGCCATGGAAGCCGACTTCCGGACGGCTTCGAGGAAATTCTGGTCCACCATCCGACGTCTCAGGAGGGGGAAGCAGTGCACCACTAACACTGTGTACAGTGGGGATGGGGCACTGTTGACCTCGACTCGGGACGTTGTGAGCCGGTGGGCGGAGTACTTCGAAGACCTCCTCAACTCCACCAGCACGCCTTCCTTGGAGGAAGCAGAGTCTGGGGACTCTGAGGTGGGCTCTCCTATCTCTGTGGTTGAAGTCACCGATGTGGTTAAAAAGCTCCTCGGTGGCAAGGCCCCAGGGGTGGATGAGATCCGCCCGGAGTTCCTCAAGGCTCTGGATGTTGTGGGGCTGTCCTGGTTGACACGCCTCTGCAACATCGCGTGGTCAGCGGGGAGAGTGCCTCTGGATTGGCAGACCGGGGTGGTGGTCCCTCTTTTTAAAAAGGGGGACCGGAGGGTGTGTTCCAACTACAGAGGAATCACACTCCTCAGCCTCCCTGGTAAGGTCTATTCAGGGGTGCTGGAGAGGAGGGTCCGTCAGGAAGTCGAGCCTCAGATTGAGGAGGAGCAGTGTGGTTTTCGTCCCGGCCGTGGAACAGTGGACCAGCTCTACACCCTTAGCAGGGTCCTCGAGGGTATGTGGGAATTCGCCCAACCGGTCTACATGTGTTTTGTGGACTTGGAGAAGGCGTTTGACCGTGTCCCTCGGGGAGTTCTGTGGGGGGTGCTTCGGGAGTATGGGGTACCGAGCCCATTGATACGGGCTGTTCGGTCCCTATACTGCCGAGGTCAGAGTTTGGTTCGCATTGCCGGCAATAAGTCGGAATCGTTTCCAGTGAGGGTTGGACTCCGCCAAGGCTGCCCTTTGTCGCCGATTCTGTTCATTACCTTTATGGACAGAATTTCTAGGCGCAGCCGAAGCGTTGAGGGGGTCTGTTTTGGTAGCCTCAGTATTGCATCTCTGCTTTTTGCAGATGATGTGGTACTGTTGGCTCCTTCAAACAGGGCTCTCCAACTCTCACTGGAGCGTTTCGCAGCCGAGTGTGAAGCGGTTGGGATGAAAATTAGCACCTCCAAATCTGAAACCATGGTCCTCAGTCGGAAAAGGGTGGAGTGCCCACTCCGGGTCGGGGAGGAGATCTTGCCCCAAGTGGAGGAGTTTAAGTATCTTGGGGTCTTGTTCACGAATGAGGGCAGGAGGGAGCGAGAGATCGACAGGCGGATCGGTGCAGCGTCTGCTGTGATGCGGACGTTGCATCGGTCTGTCGTGGTAAAGAAGGAGCTGAGCCAAAGGGCGAAGCTCTCAATTTACCGGTCGATCTACGTTCCAACCCTCATCTATGGTCACGAGCTATGGGTCGTGACCGAAAGAACGAGATCCCGGATACAAGCGGCCGAAATGAGTTTTCTCCGCAGGGTGTCCGGGCTCTCCCTTAGAGATAAGGTGAGAAGCTCGGTCATCCGGGAGGGGCTCAGAGTCGACCCGCTTCTCCTCCACATCGAGAGGAGCCAGATGAGGTGGCTTGGGCATCTGATTCGGATGCCTCCTGAACGCCTCCCTGGTGAGGTGTTCCGGGCATGTCCCACCGGGAGGAGACCCCGAGGACGACCCAGGACACGCTGGAGAGACTATGTCACCCAGCTGGCCTGGGAACGCCTCGGTATCCCCCGGGGAGAGCTGGAAGAAGTAGCTAGGGAGAGGGAAGTCTGGGCTTCCCTGCTAAAGCTGCTGCCCCCGCGACCCGGCCCCGGATAAGCGGTAGAAGATGGATGGATGGATGGATGATACGCATTAGAGTGAACGATGTGTGGACTCTTGAGGACAGAGGCCCCGTAATTTGTCACCCATCAAAGGCGTGAGTAAGGGCACAGAGGAAGAGAAGAGCAATGAGGGATGGATAGTCGTTAAACTAAGTCTTCATTTGTTATGAATGAGCTATAAGGCCGTCCTGAAGTATTTTTTTTCAGTCTCTTTTTGAAGTACAGGAAAGGTTAGACAATGACACGGAGAACCCAGAGAGTCGATTAAGAATTGTGGTGTCAAGATGAGGAAAACATGGCGTACGTTGTCCCCAGGAGACACATTCCAGATGTACCCGCTATATGTGAAAATTTGCAGTCTAGAAAGACCATTATTAAAAAAAAAATGTCACTTTACCCCAGCGGCATGGTGGATGACAGGTTAGCACATCCAGCCACTCAGTTCAGAGTTTGTGGGTTGAAATTGTACTGTACAGCGCGTGATTGAACTGTGTGAATTTTTAAATAAACCACTCAGCAACATCACAGGCGGGTTGGGCCATCATATCAGTTTTAGTTGAATTATTCTTTATCATCATCATCTTACCTGATGATACAAAAGGTTCATTAAAAACCATGCTTGCATGTTTCAATTGCTGTGAGGCAATTGAAACATGGTGCTTCTGATAGCCTACTCCCGCTTTGTTGCTCTAAGGGGCCATCCACGCAAGTTATGGTCCGAAAGGGACAAATTTAATCCGGGCTAAACCTGCCCTAAACGAGCTCCATAACCACTTGTGTTGTGTTCAGACGTCATCTGTTGAGGACATTGCATCCAAGAACAGAACGGACTGGGCGTGGAGCTTCCACCCCGCTGATGCGCCCCACCGAAATGGAGCAGCAGAAGCTGCCGTAAAACTGATAAAAAGAGCCCTAACGAGTTTGAAAGGAGCAACAGACTATCTCACCTGGGGTGAGTTTCAAACTCTACTGTTTCAGGCTGCCAATCTGACGGACGAGCGCCCGATTGAGGCTCACGCCCAGGAGCAAGAGGAATCCATCAACTACATTACTCCCAATTCTCTCAACCTCGGACGATCCTCAATGGGAGGAGACATGGATGGACTTGATCTTGTCACTCACCCTTGGCGCAGGCTGAGGAACATTCACAATTTAGTGGACAGATTTTGGACCAAATGGAACGAACTAGACAGTCCTAATCTCTTTGTCCGTGAGAAGTGGCATACAAAAGAAAGAAATGTCAAAGGAGACGTCTGGATCGCGGACCCTAAGACCCGACAAGCATGGCGTTGTCAGGGACGTTGACATCAAAGTCTGTGCCAGACTCCCAATAATAAACACCGAGAGAAAAGGCAGGACACATCAACAACTCCCACCATCATCCTGCAAAGGGATGTAAGGAGGCTGGTTGTGCTGATCCCAGCAGAGGGTTTCACTCCAGCTGCAACTCTATGACCCAGACTCCAGCTCCAGTCAAGACCCTTTTAAGTTATTATTTGGCTGGTTGGTGCAGGCGGATCGCTGCCACCATGCCTACAAAAATGCACACAGTACATACACACACCTCATAAAGCCACTGACCCGCCTGAGGGCCATGAGTGACTCTGGGACTATGTTCTTCATCTATGAACAGAAGGCAACATTGGACAAAAGTTCGCCAAGGAAAAGTGTAAAAAAAAAAAGAAAAAAAAACTATTATAATGTTTGTGAACTGTTCACTATTGTCACTGTATGGGGCCTTTTGATTATGTGTTGGTGTAAGTTCCCTGGATGGGACGTCGGGAACTTAAGTGGGAGGTGTTGGATTCACCTGGCGCTTTAAGAGGGGCGGGGCTGACACTGACAGGTGACCGTTCACGCGACATATAAAAAAGTGGCATCTCAGTTTGTTTCGTTACTGAAAACACTTATTTCGTCGTCGGCATGGCCCAATGATTATTACCTGCACATGCTTCTGCTACTACTTCTGTTACAACTGCTACTGCTTCTGCTGCAAAGTGCTCCAATAAATGATCAAAAAGTACAGAACGAGTAATCCTTCCATGCTGACCGATGATCCCTTTTCAGAGGGCCGTGAAAAACGGAATTAACTGAACAGGGCCGCTGCTCCTTCAAACAATACATGCACTCCAAACCAGCTAAGTATGGACTTAAGATTTGGGCACTTTGTGACATCCAGACCTCCTACGCCTGGAAGCTAGAGGTAAATGTGGGGATGCCTCCAGGAGAAGAGCGGACCAAAAATGTGGGGAGGCAAACTGTCATGAGACTTTGTGAATCTTTGGAGGGATACACTGTGACAGTGTACTTTTTTTTTTTTTTTTCTGTCCCACTGGCAGTGGAGTTGCTTAAAATTTTTTTTTAAAAAACTATAATTGGGACAATTTGAAAAAATTAAGCCGGAGCTTCCTCTACAGCTCCTCTGCCTTCAGGACAGACAAATCAAGTCCACATTATTTGCGTTCACAAAAAAGATGGCCCTTGTGTCATATGTTCCCAAAAAGGGAAAAAATGTTCTGCTCCTCAGCACCAAACATAGGGAACCGCAGGTGGAGGAGGGAGCAAAGAAAAGGCCACAAATCATTCTGGATTATAACAAGTGCAAAGGTGCAATGGGTAACCTGGACCGCATAAGGACACGTTTAGTCTTCAGCATAACGTTGTATAAAGCTGTCTTGTCATATGATGTTTTGTTTTGTTTTGCAGGTGTGCGTCGCCTACACCACTCGCAGGCGAACCCAAAGGTGGCCCATATGCCTTTTATATCATATGATTGATATTTCTTGTTTTAATGCTTTTATTTTGTTCACAACCATCAACCCAAGATGAACTGAAAAAAAAAAATCTACAAAAGGAGACTTTTTGACTGAGATGGGACTGGCTCTCACTGAGCCTGAATGTCTAAGGAGGGCAAGGGGGGGATCCAGGTGGGGTTGAAGAGCGGCTGTGGCATCAGTAGCTGTACGCTCTGCCAAGCGCAAACAATGCGGCTACTGAGAGAAGCCGCAGAGGGCGTCCAACTTTTGTGGCAGATGTGGCAAGGCTATCTGCCACAAACACACCAAGCACGTTTGTTTTGATTGTTTAAAAAAAAAAGCGTGGTTGTTCTTATTTTCAAGTTTGTACCGTCGTTGCTGGTTGTTTTAATTGTTATAAATTATGTTCCTTCAAATGTTTTCAGTGTTTGTTTGGTTAAAAAAAAAACATTGTTGTGTTTGTGTTTGTTCTTCATTCTTGTTTTCAAGTTTGTACATTAGTTGCTGCTTTTTTTGTTTGTTATCAATTATGTTCCTTCAAAAATGTTCAGAGTTTTTGTGACATTTTCAAGGTTCTAATTACCATGTGCACTTTTTTTTTCCACTCTGATATCTACATACACACAATACACAATATTGGATGTATATATATATAGTTACTTATACTGTATAGCATTAAAACACAATACTCATTTTGTTATTCATACAGAAGGAAAAAAGCAATCAAAACTATATATGTATGCCACTGAATAGTTTGAGGGGTTGACAGTGAAAAACCCTTCAAAAATGACTATCACACCTCAAAAGCATGCCCATTATTTGAACAAATACGAATAAAGGTGTCACATTTCTAACAAGAACAAGAAGATTTCTTGGACAAAGTTCGAAGGTCGTCATATTGGGTCTAAAATGGCCATTGTAGAACAAAACCGGAATGAGAATAAATTATGATACTGTTGACATATCCAAGGCTCTAGTTATGTCATATGTAATATTTGGATTGGATTTTGTTATTAACATAGTGTTACTGCTGATATTTATGGCCCCTTCTATGAGCCATAAGTAAAATATAAATATGTATGGCTAGGTCTGATGCCACTGAACATTTTGAAGGTTGAAAGTGAAAAAAAAAATCATAAGTGAAAAAAAATGTCACATTTGTAAAAAGAGCTATTTTTGGACAACGCTTGAAGTTCTCCACGACATCATATTTCCGTACTAAGGATAAGGTTGCACATTTTGAGTTTTTAAAAGATTCCAGATTTTAATCGTTTGCACTTAGTGTAACAGTGAATGTTTTTACACTGGGCAGACGATATGTTTTTCCGGAGGCGGAGTACTGCCAGGTGTTTTTTGTTTTCTGGGTATCTTGTAAATACGACATAGGTAATTCTCTTTAAGAGATGGTACAACATAGGGTTTCAATTGTCAATAACATTTGCCACCTATTGTCCTCAACCAAGTAGTTCAATCAATCAACATTTTTAACTATTTTTTGTACAATAGTTTCAGTGTCCAAAATCAAAAGACAGACATCAGAAACATTCATCTCTCAAACATATTTAAATAGTCCTAGTATTAGTGATTCAACGGCATTTGATAACATACCATGGTAACCATAAACATACACAACATACATAAAGTACAGATTAATATAAATTGTGACATGTCCATACAAATTCAGCATTCAATAAAACATTGTACAGTAGTAGCGTGCTTAATTACTCCTATTACATTACAGGCCTTCTAACATAATGAAGAGCTGCACTAAAAAAGTAACCTCTTTATCTTCACCAATTCACAACAATTTCAGCATAAAGCAAAACATAAACAGCATCGCCCTTTCATTTAGCCAATAAAAATGGATTGAGTCTTGTTCACAGCTTCTTGTCCAGTTAACATTTTTGGTTTAGCAGGCTCTTAGCAATCACTAATAGCGTTAGCAAAGCACATTGCTCATCGTTGCAGTGTGCTTCGAAGGGCTGACACCGTTGAATGCTCTCCCCACGAACAAAATAGAAAATGGGGGGGGACGTTCGCCTATCTGTCACTACTGTCCAACCAGCATTTGTAATAACTTTCCAAAACTGTATCACGGTAACAATAATAGCAGGATGTTCTCTTGAACGATTCGATTTTCTGCTCGTTTCGATCTCTGAATTGCCTCTGCATAACTGCATTATGCAACTTGGCAAAAGAGGAAGTACAGTAATAGCCCTAAAGCCCGCCAAAACTGACCTCCCAACCATAGGCTGAACGTGACCGACAGTGCTTCTGATTGATCGGGGAAACGATGCCTTCAATGCACTTGTGAAAATTTTGTTTTTTTAATAAAACAATTGCAATCATAATTATCCATGTCTACCCCCCACCTCCCATTTGTTTGAAATGTCGATTTTATTTCTCAACTAAAACAGATTTGAACGTGGGTTACATCGTGTGTGCTTTTTGTGTCTGTAGTCACATAACCTGCACATGGATTTCCAATTACTGTAGTTCCCTGACATCTGAGTCACCACCTTTTACCTGTTCAGATCAGGTTCAATCTGATGTGAACATTGTATGGGTGGAGCGTTGGTGTCTGTCTCAAGGAATTTTCTTTCTGTCACAACTCACGAACAAAGAGGAGATAAAGAAAGGGGGTGGTTGATTCAACTCTATCCTTCACCCTCACATCTGGAATATTATAATTGCCACAGCCCGTCTCTGCACACATGGTCAGAGTTAGAACTCAATATATTTGGCAGGGGACTCGATGTGGATGGTGCATACCGATGTGCCAGAAAAGATTACAATGAAATGGCGAATGCAGCTAAGTTATAAGACTCCCTTTGCAATCGAAGGGTCCGAATAGAGTAGGACTAGTGAATAGTTATTAAAAAGTATCTAAAATACATATTGTAATGTGATACTGTGTTGTGAATAGGTATCATACAATCAAATTGATATTCTGATATCATTTCATAATACAAAACAAAATGTGTGCTGTAAATACAAAAACAGAGTATGTGTAACATTTGGATTACACACTCAGAATCAACATTCATCCAGTTTTCTTTCAGTTCCTGGCTCCTTGATATCTCTGTATGGCTTGGTTCTCTTTGGCTCTTGTGGATATTGGCATTGTTGCATCCTCATACACACAAGGTAAGGATGAACGCAGTCAGTGAGCATACCATTAATATTTTGATTTAGCTGTATCTTTTCGAACTCACAACATTACATATGTATGAGGATAGGGTTTTCCAATCACATCAGTGTGCATTTTAAATTACTTTGCTGTTATCGCTATGGATTACAACAGAGCTCTCGCTGTGGTGCAGAATGGATTAAATGCTCCCGTGCTCAAGGTATTACCTACCTATTGTAAAGGGAGATGTGAGCATGCCGGGGGGGGGGGGGGTCCACTGATATGTATGTCTTGGGTTTTGAGCAAAGAAGCTTAAAGAAAGGCACAGTTTTATTGTAAAGTAAGTAAAGTAATAAGTAAAGTCTACACACAACACATAAAGGTAAGAGCTCGAGCAATTTCTGTATGTATGTATAGTGTAAGTAATTGAAAAATATATATTGTTTCTGTCAGACCAAATGATCACATCTCCAAAATGACACTTTTTCACGAAATTGGGGGAGAGGGGAAGTCACTTTGCTCGAGTTCCCAAACGCCACTATGTTCAAGTAGGTATCATACCTTACATTGTGATCATACACATCACCCCAAAATCATGTTCAATCACGAATCTAACCTGTTTTTTAAAAAAAATCGACTTTTGGAGCGACCAACCTCCCACGATCGATCCGATCATGCATGTGCAGTGTTCACACGGCAGTTTCTGCGGCCGTGCAATACGATAATAGTAATAATACAGAAATCAAGCATGCGTAAAGTGTACTTCTTCGGACAAATCAACGCTGCGGTCTATCAGACACCCTAAAAGGATGTTGGATCTCAGAAACAAAGAGAGCTGTTGTGTTATTGTTTTTTTTAAACATACACTTTATTAATTTGTTTAACTCAAGCAACTACAGGCACGTACTTCTTCTTCGTCTCCGTGCCTTCTGCTCAAGAGGCGTTCAATGACCTCCCCTGAAAATGTAAATCAACAATGACTTCACTGACACTCAGAAAAGCAAACATAATGCGCCAAACAGAAAATCAAGTCACAAAATAAATTCTATTGGGTGAGGGGAGGTGTGAACACACAACAAAGGAATAAACTACACAAACAACTCCGACACGTCTCCTACAAAAGGAAAGATGACGGAAGTACAACAGAGCACAAACCCCATGTAAACCTAAATTAACTTACCATAATTTAAACCTCCCCGTGTCATTGACATAAGCTTTCGCCACTGCAGTCAATCTGTTCACTTGTGCCTTTCTTACTTCATACTGCAAGCATATGTTTGAATCCAAACTATTAATTCCGCATCAACCCATTCTTCTAAAAAAGACATCAGCCTATCCATGTATCATCCTTTCCATAACTTTGCATGAATTAGATGTCAAAGCTATTGGCCTCTAATTCTCAAGTTTTGTCGGATCCTCTCCTGGTTTTCTAATTGGAATTATCACCGCCCCAATTTCCAATTCCCCCCACACACACACGCACACTCTATTATACATGAATTATCTGATCCGCTTATCCACACAAGGGTCACCGCGTGTTGGAGCCGATCCCAACTGTCTTCGGGCATGAAGTGGTTGCCAGCCAATAGCAAGGCGCACATAGACAACCAAACCATTCACACTCACACCTCAGCACAATTTACAGTGGTCAATTAACTCATAGCGTGCATGTTCTTTGAATGTGGGAGGAAACTGGAGTCCTGGAGAAAACCCATGCAGGCACAGGAGAAAATGCGCATGTTTTATTACCGTATTACTATCGTATTGCACGTCCACAGAAACTGCTCTGTGAATGCAAGAGGGCTGCACCGGGGTTAACACGCTTCTCTTTAGTAAGCAGCTTTTTACGTGTGAACGCTCCACCAAACTTAAACCGGTGTAAGATATATCGCAACAAAGTACGTCAGCACTGATGCAAATGCGTGCCATGTGAACACCCCTTCAGCGTAAACGCTAGTATTCCCCTTCATAAACTGTAAATCTTGATAACAATCCTCTCTCTTCACTCTATTCATTCTTATAACCTGGCACATGTTATCCACATTTGTGTCCTTTCCCACTGGGTAACAAAAATATGCCCAATGCCCTCTCTTAGAATCCCTTCCAGTTCTTCTCAACACTGCATTTATACATTTACAGTATATTCAATCATTATTCCTATTTTTAATCAACTTTTTACATTCCTTTGTCCACCAAGAAACTGTCTTTCTCCTGTCTCGACATCCTTTCTTCTGGATAGACACCCTTGCTGCTCTGAGAATTGTCCGACATATGCCTTGATTCGAACATTCAACCTCTTCATTCATATTCATCACTGACAAGTATTTCTCACAGCTATCTAGGAATTTCCCCCAATCCGCATCTTTTAAACTCCACTTAATGTTATTCCCACATTTTTTTTAATTCATGAATACAGTCAAACCTCGGTTTTCGAACATCCTGGTTATCAACCAATACGATTTTCGACCAAAAATTTAGTTATTTATGCCTCGAATGACGAATAAACTGAATGCACCATTTGACTCCTCTCGCCTTCCTTACACGAGGAAGTGACGCTTCCTCGGGTAGATGAGGAAGTGATGCTTCCTCGTGTTGCTTTCCATTGTGAGCAAATGTGTTCAGTAAACATTTTTATTTTAAAAAGAGCGTGGTTTCAGTTTTTGAACAATGTCGGTTTTCTAACAGCCTTCTGGAACGGATTATGGACGAAAACCGGGGTTTGACTGCACTTCGTACTCAATAATGGTCAATGCCTATCGTTGTTCCACTTAGTACATCCCATTTGTCAGTTGCGTGGTGGTGGTGGAACCCAAAAAGCAGACAGGAGCAAGTAGCAGGGAGAACTTGACACAATTGTATTAAAATACGAAGGAAACCAAATCCGAAACACACAGTCTGGAAAACAAAATGAATCCAAGGTAGCAAACAAAATCATGGCTGAAGCTCAAAAAACTAGAACAGAACCATGACAGGACAAGCAAACAATCTGGCCGGAGTCCTTTTATACAACTAATTACATAACGACCAACAGGTGTGCAGCTGCAGGGGGAGCCCTGCAGTGCCACCCGTTGGTCACAAACAGAATCATGACACCATTCACACAAATCAGCCAACACATCTGAAACCATTGTGAGATCTGTTGTTTATGGAGCCCCTTTAAAAACAATAATCATAATAATTAAATAAATAAACAAACAACTGTGCACACTCTGTAACTCAGGGGTGTCAACCTCATTTCACATTGTGGGCCACATACGGCCGCGTTAGATGTCAAGTGGGCCGGACCATTAAAAATTATTCCATACTCTGCTATAAATAACCAAAATAATATGTATTTCCTTTGTTTTGGTCTATAGAAGCACAAGAGCCTTCGGAAAATGTTGAAATTTAATGAACATATCTTTTACAAAACATTTCATGAAGCACCTAAGATTTTCTTAGAAACATTTGCAATTTACTTTTATCATTAACATATATGCATTGCAACTGATCCCACTGACTGTACAAAGGCACAAAACCTTAACAAGTAATTGGTATTGAAAAATATATTAATGCACTTTTAAGATTAAACGAGATTTATGAAGAAATGAATTTTCAAACCATTTACACAAGCATATAAAATCTAAATGTAATCCCTGTCTACACTTTACAAACTAAAGAGAATGCTATAATTCCTTCGTCAAGCTCTGCTTTCCCACCATCGCCCACCTCATCATGAACATTGTCAACTCATCCCTCAACCTTGCCTATGTCCCCTCCTCACTCAAACTGGCTGCTGTAACCCCCATCATCAAAAAACTTGGACTCAACCCTGACATCATGAGCAACTTTCGACCCATCTCCAACCTCCCCTTTCTGTCCAAAGTCATAGAACGTGTCGTCGCATCTCAAATTAAAACCTACCTAGACAATAACCAACTTTTCGAACAATTTCAATCTGGATTCCGCACACAACAGAGCACTGAAACAGCCCTCCTCAAAATCACCAATGACCTCATCCTTGCTTCTGACTCTGGCCTAGTCTCCATCCTCATCCTTCTTGACCTTACAGCTGCCTTCGACACCATCAACCACTCCATCCTACTCTCTCGCCTGCAAGCCCTAAACATCACTGACAAAGTCCTCACCTGGCTTCACTCATATCTCACAGACAGGAAACAATTCATACACATCAACAACTGCTCTTCCTACACTGCCCCACTGTCCCAAGGTGTCCCCCAGGGTTCTGTGCTTGGTCCTCTTCTCTTCATTCTCTACCTTCTACCCATCGGCCAAATCATTCGCCATCATGGTCTCCAGTTCCACTGCTATGCTGATGACATCCAATTGTACATATCCACCAAATCATTTAGTAAGTAAGTAAGTAAGTAAAGTTTATTTTTAAAGCACATTTAACCACAGCTTGCACTGACCAAAGTGCTGTACATAGTGTATAATCTAAAACAGGTTAAAAATAGAATAGATAAGTAAAAAAAAATAAAATACACATACAGCACAGTGATTTAAGCTAAAATGATAACAACACAACACTTAATTACAGACAGCAGGGCAAGACAATTAGGGCACAGGGAAGGCCAATGTAAAAAGGTGCGTCTTGAGCTTAGTTTTGAAAAGTGTTATTTACCCCAACAACCCACTCCACCCTGTCTAACTGTCTTTCAGACATCAAATCCTGGATGCAAACAAACTTTCTAACTCTTAACTGCACTAAATCTCAACTGCTAATAATCGGTCCTCAGTCCCTCACCCAAACAGCCTCCAACTTTAACGTCACTATTGACAACTGCACCCTGTTCCCCTCCTCTCACTGTCGCAACCTTGGTGTCCTTTTTGATAATAACCTCTCTTTCGACCAACACATCACCCAAATCACCAAAACTGCTTTCTTCCACCTCAAAAACATTTCTCGTCTCCGCCCCTCTCTTTATTTCAATGCTGCTCAAACCCTCATCCACGCCTTCATCACCTCCCGCCTTGACTACTGCAATAGCATCCTCTACGGTACAACCTCCAAACTCCTCAATAAACTACAGTACATCCAGAATGCTGCCGCCCGCCTACTCACCCACACCCACACTCGTGATCACATCACCCCCGTCCTTAAAAACCTCCACTGGCTCCCCGTTCCCAAGCGTATTCAATTTAAACTCCTCCTACTCACCTATAAAGCCCTTCACAAGCAGGCCCCCTCCTACCTTTCCGATCTTCTTTACCAATACACTCCTTCCCGCAACCTCGCGCTCCTCAAACACAAACCTCCTCGCCATCCCCGTGACCAAGCTCAAAACCTGGGGGGACCGAGCCTTCTCTGTTGCCGCCCCCACCCTCTGGAACACTCTACCACAACACATCCGCAACTGTACTGATCTCCAATCCTTCAAATCATCTCTTAAAACTCATTTGTTCATCTAAATGTGTTTTTGTAAATTATGTATGCTTGTTTTTAAATGCACATTTGTATCCTGTGTTTTAAGCTCATGTAAAGCGTCTTTGAGTATGATGAAAAGCGCTTTCAAATAAAATGTATTATTATTATTATTATTAGAATATGTGTAAATAATAAAGTATTCACGTGTCCTTGATAGCATCTGCTGTGTTGGGGTCTGACTCAGTGACAGACTGAGGCTGCTGTTGTCTTCTTCTCTGATCAAAACAATGTTGTCTTTTCCTCTGATCAAAACAGTGTGTCCCCCTAGCGGATATTCCATGGACTGCACCTTATTAAAAATATTATTTCTGTGTCTTTTATGCATTTTTTCACTTTTAAATCATCCTGCGGGCCTGATCAAACCTCCTAGCGGGCCGTATGTTTGACACCCCTGCTGTAACTATTACCTATGCATGAGGAACTACTTCGTGGACTCCAACTACTAGGTGTGCATGGAATACTATATTTTGAGCACAAAATAGCTATGTGTGCACACAAAGTAGCCGTGGCACCTTGCGGGTCACTTGAATGAGAAAATCGAACGCACCTTCTTTCAAAGTTGAAAGGTCAAAGGACAGTGAAATAATGGACAAGGACAGCATGATGCAATTTTATTTTAGGGCTCGGGATGACTTACAAGGACATCATGAAAAGCTTGGCATTTCAAGGAATCATTATCACCGAGAGACATTTGAAGAGGCTGTTGGGAGCCAGCTTGCTTTACCGGTGGAGGTACGACTTGGACGCCGGGATGAATTTTATTGTTCAGCAACTGCAATGCTCTGGGAAGGATCATGGCTACAGGTGGATGTATGAACGAAAACCTTTTGTCAGAATATCACTACTTAATGTTGGTATGAAATAAAAACGTCAGATGCAATCATTTGTAGGTTTTGAAGGCACTGATAATGTCAATTAGAAGCGAGTCAGTGAAGGTACGCTTAATTTGTTTACCCTCTAGTCCAATAAGGCATCAGCGCTAGTTGATGTGCACGCAGTAACTATTCCATGCGCACAAAGTAATAGTTCATGCACACAAAGTAGTAATTGGTGTGCACACAATAGTAATTAGTGTCCTTAAATAAGTAGTTTGTGCGCAAAGTATTTTTTTTTTCTTTCAAATGTCATATCTGGGGCTTCATAATTGCTGACACTACCCGACATGCACAATTATCATTGTTCCTCTCCCATATTCACACATAAACACACACAGGGATTTTCATTTTTAATTTCTTCCACTATCACTCCATAGTCTTCATTACAAATATCCCACAAAGTACTGTGTGCATTAAGATCTCTGCACCAGTGAAATAATAAATAATAAAAGACATTTTTGATATGATTAAGTGGAATGGGTTGGATAATGACACAAGAGAAGCGCTCTTAAAGGTACCATACGCTACCTTTACATGCATAATGATTAGTTAGGTGAATATTTAATTTCCTTTCCTGATACTTTATATTCAATGTTTTTTTTAGCTTTGTTGTACAGTCAAACCTCAGTTTTCGTCCATAATCCATTCCAGAAGGCTGTTCGAAAACCGAAACCACGCTCTTTTTAAAATAAAAATGTTTATTGAACACGCTTGCTCACAATGGAAAGCAACACGAGGAAAAGTCATTTCCTCGTCCACCCGAGGAAGCGTCATTTCCTCATCTAAGGAAGGCGAGAGGAGTCAAATGGTGCATTCAAGTGTGCTCAGTTTGTTCGAGAACCGAAATTTGTTTGTCATCTGAGGCATAAAAATCTCGAAATTTTTGGTCGAAAACCAAATTGGTCGAGAACCGAGACGTTTGAAAACCGAGGTTTGACTGTACTAACATTCAAAGAAGGCTTGAAACCTCCTAAACTCGGCCTAACGACCCTGTGAATGACGGGTGACCAGTATTAGGAAAGTTCACTTTAAAAGCAAACTCGTTCAAAGTTCACTTTTTTTTTTAATGAATGTGTTCAATTCACAGTTCATGTAAAATAAAGAAATACAATTGTAACTAGTTCATAGTTATTTTTTAACGATAATATAGATCGATTTCCCAGTGTTGCCACCCACTCAGTCCTCACTAGTAGACAGTTGTAAATCTCACAAGGAAAGACTTGTTGCTTGAATGTTTTGCGATTTTTAAAATGTGAAATGAAGGACTGTAGTCTTCAATGTGCATATCCAAATACACAAAGTTAGGAAGCAGGCTGAAGTAGGAAATCAAGCTGTCACACAGACTCCATCTAAAAGACCTTTTGTCTTCAGGCTACCGTAAAACACATACCTGCAACTTCCTGCATATACAGTAATATTCACCTTATTTAGCAAGCAGCTATTGTCATCAGTTGTTTTACAGACAGCATTTTTTTTTTTTTTGTCAAGGGTGACCTTAATGTGGCTTCAGTCAGAAACTGTCTGACTGAAGCCACATTAAGGTACAACTGTAAAGCAGCACATACAATAATATTTATTTAACCTTGTTACCTTTACAGTGATAGCCGTTCAAAAGAATCTTAAACTTTTCAGGTAAAATTTACATCAGTTCTGCTTAACCAGTAACCACCTGCTATGGAAACCATAGAGTGAAATGTGTAGGATACATAATGGCAGGTAAACTCTCACTTTGAGACAAAAGGGGTGTTCACACGGCAACTTTTACTCCAGTGTAGCACCCACCGTAGAGCGTTCACACGTACAAAGTTATACCGGTGTAGCCCCTGAAAACAGCTTAAACCGGAGCAAATTTACCCCTGCTCAGGAAGTGGTTTAAACATTTATTCCAGAGTAAATGCTAGTTTGCAAGGCAGCACCGATACAAAATGGGACATGTGAATGCTACAGGGGTAGACTGGCTACGCATGAGAAGAGTTGATTTCATACGGGTATTGGCCACGAGAGACCGTGGTTCGCAAAAAAACAGAAGTTGCCTGTACTAAACTTTTGCAATAACAATTCAAAGAACTCCTTCATGTCTCTGTCTATTATCCACCTGTCATTGTTTTTCTTTGTCTCGCTGCTTCTCTCCCTTAAAGTGCCGCTAGATTCTTAAGGACGTACTGCTCCGGTGTATGGCCCAATTTTCCATCCATCCATCCATTTTCCGAACCGCTTTATCCTCACTAGGGTCGCGGGGGGTGCCGGAGCCTATCCCAGCCGTCTTCGGGCAGTAGGCGGGGGACACCCTGAATCGGTTGCCAGCCAATCGCAGGGCACACAGAGACGAACAACCATCCACGCTCACACTCATACCTAGGGACAATTTAGAGCGCCCAATCAGCCTGCCATGCATGTTTTTGGAATGTGGGAGGGAACCGGAGCCCCCGGAGAAAACCCACGCAGGCCCGGGGAGAACATGCAAACTCCACATAGGGAGGCCGGAGCTGGAATTGAACCCGGTACCTCTGCACTGTGAAGCCAACGTGCTAACCACTGGGCTACCGGGCCGCCCTGGCCCAATTTTCAACCCGTCAAAATGACGGATGGCCTTAAATTTTCCGGTCAACTCTTAAAAAAATCTGTCAATGATGGAAAATTGTCGGTTAATGTAACCTCTTCAGAAACAGAAATATAAAAGATGTAAATGTTTAAACAGTCTCGTTTAACTTAGATTTCCGTTACAAAAGACAGGCTTTGTTATCAGAAATCACTCCTCCCGAGTCCTCACAAAAAATAATATGAAATGTCGGGTTTGCTTCGGGCTCGGGCCTGCAAATCAAGTTAAGTGATCGGGCTCGATTTTTTAGGACCGATCTTAGCTCTACGTCTGATAGACCACAGCGTTGATTTGCCCGGAGAAGTAAAAACCATGGGTTTTCGATATGTCAAAAACAAGGCGGGGAAAAGGAAGTACACTTCACGCATGTGCATGTTTTATTTCTGTATTATTACTATCATATTACACGGGCACAGAAACTGCCGTGTGAATGCAAGTGGGGCTGAACCGGGGTTAACACGATTCTCTTTATTTAGCAGCTTTTTATGTGTAAATGCTCCACAAAATTTACACCGGTGTAAGATTCATCGGAACAAAATGCATCAGTGCAGCACCAATGCAAATGTGTGCCATGTGAACACCCCTCAAGACAAGAACAATTTCACTAAAAGGGCCAAAATACAACAAACCAATTAAAGATTGCACATGTATGGACAGACAAAACTGGACAGAGCACTCTCTTCTGGTTCAGGAGACCAGGACAAAGCACCAAAGTTTTAGTTTTTCCATAAGATGTCTTCAACAGCTACAGTACAAACGATGACCATTTATGATATTTAGGTGTTGTTTGTGTTTACATATACCAGAGAGATATATGATTTTACTAATGGCGTTCAAATATTTATGTTTTGTCCAAAGATGCCAGCGAGTACAGATTCAAACCATCTTGTCATCAGCTTTTCACTGCGCACACAGGAAGTCCGTCAACTTGAGTTCTGGTTTGGTCCCTTGACGTTACCCATAATCCATAAACCCCTCTGGCTTTTTTAATCAACTGTCACATTGAAAGCGTCTTTTTATTTTTACTTCCCAACCTGTGGTGTGGCATTTAAGTAAAAAATAAAAATAAAAGAATATTTCACTTTGTTTTTCTCTTTTTACTGTGTGGTGTGCTCAACTAGTTCCCCAATTTGTTCCGAGCCCACATTGCTTTCTGTGGTTTTCTTAAAGAGACGTTTTGTCGATTGAAACTTCTTACATGTTGACTTGATTAGCAGAAGCTTGTTTGCTGCGCAGTTGATGTCCGAGACCCAATGTAACGTCACCATTGCTCCCGCCATACCGTGTTGCAGGTAATGTCTGTGATTTTTCAGTTTTGCTGTACATAGTTGTTGGTGTTGTTTTTCATTTGGTCGATTGTGTTGCGGAATGGGAGCCTGCAGTTCGTCGCGGCTGCCATTCTTGTTTGTTGCGCAGCCGTTTCTGCTGCCTTTGAGGTGTTCAATGACATCTCGTAAATGACCATGAATGCGTTATTAATAATATATTTTCTTTAATGTGTATTTATTATACGGTCATGAATGTGTTATTAATAATATATTTCATTTTAATGTGTATTTATTATATGATCGCACATGCATTGTGTATTTTGTTTTCTTATGGACAATGTTTTGTGAGAAGGCAGAGCTACGAGGAAGTTTCATTGTAATGTCTGAGACCCAATGCGACTTCACCATTACTCCCGCCATACTGTGTTGCAGAGTTGCATTAAAAGAACAGCCACAAACCACGTAAATATCAATGCTTTTGAAGCGACGTGGAGCTGCAGATCTATGCGCGTGCATGCGTGGGCCAGCATATGAGCTAAATTTACAAGTGGCCAAGAAAAAAACAAATCTATTTGTCACTACGAAAAAAGTTGCCAGTTGCCAGCCAAATGTTACATAAAGTGACATGTTTACGGACATTTTCAACATTTCAAGTGAGACACTGTAAAAACAAATCTGCCATAGTCTGTACTTCAGAGGAATGAAGTAATGGAGGTAAATTTCAATAAAACAAATACTATCAGACTGTCATAGCCACAACATCTGTAATTTGTTAAATGATGCCACTAGATTGCTTACGCAAACACATTGCTCACCACAGAGCACTTCATTCATGCTGAGTCAAATGTACAACTAATTAAATATGATTGAACTGCCACACCCCAAATTTGTTGTGGGTCTGGATAAGAATTTGAGTTATGGTGACGTGGTGATCTTGCATTTGCATTCTCTTGCTCACTAGCAAATGGACTTTAACAAAGAAGAAAACAAAAAAAACAGCAGTCCATTTGAGAGAGTTGAGCTATGAATTACCACTTTCTCCACAAGAATACCGTGGGTGGGTAAATGGACCGAAAACTACCAATGGGCTTAGGCCATTGCATCTCCTTGGAACAATTTAATAGGCATCACTATACAGAATTCTACTACATTGCAACATAATTGTAATGATTCTGGAATGTTTCATGAGTGTGACAATCCATACTTTGTCATTGGAATGTAGTTTTAGCACCTCTCAGAAATCATGCACCATATTTTCCGAACTATAAGTCACTCCTGAGTATAAGTCGCACCAGCCATAGAATGCATAATAAAGAAGGGGGAAAAAACACAAGTCTCACTGGAGTATAAGTCACATTTTCGGGGTAATATACTTGATAAAATCCAACACCAAGTACAGGCATGTGATCTTTGAAGGGAAATAAAAATAAAAAGCGAACAGGCTGAAAAAGTGTACGATATGCTAATGTTAGATGACGAATAAATTCCTTCGACCTTTCAACTTTGAAAAAAGGTGCGTTCGATTTTCTCATTTAGACTAGTCCTTGGTGTTTTGTCAAATATAAATAAATTTCAGATAGCTCAGAATAAGGCTGTTTATTCCTTAACTCTCATCCTCATCCCTATTTGCGCACTACTTTTCAATTTGTCACAATTTTATGTTAAATGTTCTGAAAAGTGCTTTGTTACCGCTGCAGCTGTTGTCAAAGCGCGACATCCCTCATGCAGTTATTATGATAGTTCCGGTCACGGTATTATTCCCAAATATGACACTTTTCCAGAATGCAACAACTTTTTTCACTTTTGAATTTTTTTTTCACCTTCAACTTTCAAAATGTTCAGTGGCATAAGGCCAAGACATACATATATCCATTTATTTATTTAGATTTGGCGCCCTGTATGAGCCACAGCAGCAGGAGCATGTCAATTACACAGTAACTATGCTGCATATGTAAATAAAAAAAACACCCAGTCCAAATCTTGCATATGACACAAATAAAGCCTTGAATATTTCAACAAACTGCCAGAACAGAATTTGATTTCATGCCTGCTTTTTTCTGCAATGGCCATTTCAGAGAAATGCGACATAAACCATATTTTGCCCGCATTGGGCTGCGTTTTTGAGGTGTGATAACCAAGTCATTTTAGATTTTTTTTTTTTCAATTTCAACCCCTCAAAATGTTTAGTGGCATCAGACCTAGCCATTCATACAGTATACAGTTTTTATTGCTTTTGTCTTTTGTATGAATAACAAAATGAGTATTGTGTTATGACTATATAAGTAACTCTAACTTTATATGTCCAATATTGTGTTTTGCTGTATAGATATCAGAGTGAAAAAAAAATGTTGTACATGATAATTAGAACCTTGAAAAAGTAAAAAAAGTCACAAAAACCATGAACAATTTTGAAGTAACATACATTATAACAAACAAACTAAACCAAACAACCAGCAACTAATATACGAACTTGATAACAAAAACAACACTTTTTTTTTTTTTACATTCTTTACAAATGGTTGTCTTTGTGGCATATGGCCTTTCCACATCTGCCACAATAATTTGAACCGTGAAGTGTTTTTTCACAAAAGCTGCATTGATTTCTCCTTCTTGAATCTCATCTTCCTGTAGCTGCTGCCTGCTGTGCAGCTGCACCACGAGCCCTCTTTGCCCTCCTCAGGCATTCGGGCTCAGTGAGGGCGACTCCCACCTCGCTCAGGAAAAGCCTCCTTTTGAATATTTTTTTCCATTTTGGATTGATGGAAAAAAAAAAAACAAAAGCATTGAACAATGAAACGTCTAGCATGTGATAACAGAGGCACGTGGGCCACCTTTGGGTTCGCCTCCGGGTAGTGTCGGCGGCGCAGGCCTGCAAAACAAAACATCAGATGACAAGGCAGGTTTTATAAAACACATGATGGAGACTATCCCAGACAAAACTTGTGCTTACTTGGTCCAGGTGATCCACTGCGCCTTTGCCCTTGATGTACGCCAAGATGATGTGCGGTTTCCTATGTGCACCCTCTTCCAGCTGTGGTTCCTGGTGTTTTGTGCTGAGGACCACAACATCATTCCCCTTCTTTGGGACGTAGGAGACCAGGGCCATGGTTCTGGTGAAGGCAAACACACTGGACTTCACTTGTCGGTGACAAAACTGGAGGAGGTGCGGAGGGAGCTCTGGCTTGTTTTGTCTGATCGTCCCAACTATTTTTTCAGCAGCTCAAGAGCTAGTGGGACTGAACAAAAAAAAATGTCCATCGTGATGGTGTGCCCCTCCAGAGAGTCGCACAGTCAACATTTTTTGTGCGCTCTCCTCCTAGAGGGTTTCCAACATACAGCTCCAGATTCCAGGCGTACGACATGTCAACATCGCACAGCACCCATATTTTCAGTCCATACTTTGCTGGCTTGCAGGGGATGTACTGTTTGAAGGAGCAGCGGCCCCTAAAGGCGACCAGCTGCTCATCTACGCACACATCCCTCCCCAGGTTGAAGCATTTTGGAGCAGGCTGCTCCATTTGCCCCACAGCTCGGCAATTGGTGACAGTTTGTTGTTATGGTGACGCCGAGGCCTGCGCAATTTGTCGTCAAAACACACGGCGTGGTTGATGTGACAAAACCGGCCGTGCATCATGGTTTGCGCAAACCTCGGAGGCCCCATTTTCGCGTCCCAGAGGCTAATTGTCGCCTCATTGTGGGAGTGATGCACCCCAGACAAAATTAGCAGCCCCAAGTAAGCACAGAATTCACTTTTAGACAGGGTTGACCAACCTGTTATGGTCCGGCGTCCCTGTAAATTGGTGTTTTTGACGATCAGGTCCAGGAATTCCTCCGGAAAAAAAAGAGAGACAGAAAAGTTTCAATGAGCAGGCTCGTACTTATAAATTGATTCTGGACTCACCGATCCAATGGGATGCAGTCGTAAGGCAAAAAAACTCCAACACAGACCAATCAGCATTAAAATTCAAAACATGAAAGATGTCTTTGACAACTGACTTTGGAATGCAATGGGATACAGTCGTAGGGGGAAAAAAATCCAACATAGACCAATCAGCATTTAGATTCAAAGCAACAAGAAAAGATTGTTTTGCATTTGCAGCCCCGCCCCCGAGAGTGACAGGTGATGTATTCAATCCGTGGACGCACATGGTCTGCATTCTTTTGGTGTGTTTACATGCATAAAGTTCCCGTACTCCACAGACATGTAGTTGATGATCTTTCGACCAATGTAAAACTCAATTCTCAAAAAATAACACTTGATTTTCAAAACAACGCCCACCCAGTAACTATTGTTGCGATACATTATATTCGTTAGCGCGTGCTGCAACCTCAAACACGCCAATCATGCGCATGCACGTGCAACACACGCCCAGGGCACTGGGCATGCGCGTGCACAAATGCACGATGTGTGCAGAAATGAACAAAAATGCACGGTAAAACACCAGGTTTACAGTCTATTGAAAATTGGAATTTATAATGGGCGTCAATTTGTCCTATTTGGGACTTTTACTGCCCCCATAGGTCAAAAATGTCCCAATGTCATATATACCAACTGTAATGTTCAAAATTGTCCAGCAAGGTGTCATTTTGAACTTTGACCCTTTTTGACATCCTATGCAAAATTTCAGCTTCTTGGAGTTATTTTTCACTGTTTTGTGTACAACTGTCCAAAATTGACCCAATTTGGGACAGGTACTGCTCAGAATAAGGCTGTTTATTCCTTAACTCTCATCATCATCCCTATTTGCGCACTACTTTTCAATTGGTCACAATTTTATGTTAAATGTTCTGAAAAGTGCTTTGTTACCGCTGCAGCTGTTGTCAAAGCGTGATATAAATAAATATGTACCGTTTTGTATTGTTGTTACGTTGGCCATACGCAAATGTTAATACAACGCATGGTTGTCTCAGTGGGGCCCGGTAGTCCAGTGGTTAGCACGTTGACTTCACAGTGCAAAGGTACCGGGTTCGATACCAGCTCCGGCCTTCCTGTGTGGAGTTTGCATACTCCGGTTTCCTCCCACATTCCCATGCATGGCAGGCTGATTGGACACTCTGAATTGTCCCTAGGTGTGAGTGTTGGATGGTTGTTTGTCTCTGTGTGCCCTGCGATTGGCTGGCAATTCAGGGTGTCCCCCGCCTACTGCCCGAAGAAGGCTGGGATAGGCTCCAGCACCCCCCGCGACCCTAATGAGGATCAAGCTGTTCGGAAAATGGATGGATGGATGGATGGGTTGTCTCAGTTGAGTGAAAGTAGAAAACAAGTTTTCTGCCTCATAACTTGGTTTCAAATGGAAAATATCAATGACTCAAATGCCCAGGGTGCTACATGAACATCTGTCTTTCTGTTCTGATGAAACATTGTGTTTGGTGAATTGTACTTTGTTTCTCGTTTTATTGCCAAAACTTTTTAAAATTATTTATTGCTGCTGCCTGTCTTTCCCTGGTCTCTTGAAAAAGTTGTTCTTCACCTCAGTTGATCCCACCTGGTTGAATAAAAATAATAAAATAAACAGCCACACAACACAAGACATGCAAAGGATGGTAGATGTGCTTTACCTCAGGTGAAAACAAATAAGTAAATCATGTGTAGAGCAGTCAGTATCATTGAATCCTCTGCCTTCACATACCATTCAGCAAAATAAACATTGATTTAAGATACTATCGAAAGATTATCTTGTAATAAGCCAGTCTGTCTGCGGATGGTTGATTCTGGTCATGTACTATATGTAAGTGTTTGTTGTGATTGTGTTAGTTGAAAGGTACTTTAATTGTTGTTGCTTTTGTTGCGTGTGTATTGCATTGTAAAGATAATGGTGGAAGTCGATTCCATGCGTGTTGTCGTTTGGCAAAGCTAATGCAGAGCCAAATAAATGAAATGAAAACATTTAAGGTCTTGGACTTCACATGGGAAGGCCAGACTTGAGATCCCAATTGAAGACATGTGAAAATACTTTTGTTTTATGTCTTCAAAAACACAATCTGTGCCAGACACATCACTGACACTGAATCGCGACCGCACAAGGCAAAGGACACTAAAACCACGAATATGCTACTACACTCGAAGTATTACTGTCTTGGTGTTAGGGTTTTCAGTTAATTATTATAGTTACGATTAACGTCACAAATCTCACTTTTGTATGTTGGCAGCATTTTCAGGAGAGACCTCACATTCTTCTGAATATGAAGTACCGTACAAATAGTCAGAGGAGTAATCAAAATAATATTAAACCCATCGTGCAGGAATTGCTTAAGCAGTCAAATAACTATCTGTTTTTGTTCATGCAGATCTGATTTAGAGCAATGCATGTTCCCTGCTTCTCACTGAAAATGTAATTTAGGTAATGCAAAACATCTTAAATTGATTAAATTACACAGATAATACTCATGCCCTTCCAACTCCTCTTCTCTCAACAAAGTTTCATTTTTAAACCCAAAATGCCTTTGAAACCTGAAGGAGATATGTTTCCCATTTTTCTTTGTTATTGAATTCTTCGAATTTTGGCGCTGCCTCTAATTAATCAATTTTATGCGAGCCAAATTGAAATAATAAAAAAGAGGCTATAACTCTTGAAGCCCTTTATCAGTGTTAGGGTTGCTTTTAGCTTTAACGTTGTGATTTTTTTTTTACATTCCAGGGTGAGGGCGACCTTCCTCCTGGGGTCAGTTGCGTTCGGCTCCAGCTCACTGCAATCCTGGACAGAGTAAGGTCTAGATGATGCATGGTTGGATGTCCTTGGTGTGATGTCCACACACATACGAACAAGCATCCGTGCTCACACTCACACCGAGGAAACAATTTAAAGTGTTCCATTGACTTGCCATGCATGTTTTTTAGAATATGGGAAGAAACCATAACTCCCGGAGAAAACCCACGCAGGCACGAGAAGAACATGTAAACTCCAGCCAACACACTAACCAGTCGATCACCGGGCCGCCTGGAGAATAATCCTCATTTTGATGAATCAGCATTTCAAAAAGGGTGTGTGACACGGATCTTTTCACAATGGATTTTTCAGATTTTGGCGCCTCAGTACAAGTGTCAGTCAGAGTTGGATTACTTTTTATTAATGATGTTGTTGTTATAGTGATAATAAGAATTTTTTTTTTTTTTTCCCCCAAACAATTTTAGACCTTCTCATGAAGGTCTGCTATGTTACTTCATAAGCTTTTGAATTGAGTTTGGCAGCCAGGGAAGTTGATGTAAATGATTCACTGTTAAAAAAAACAAACAAACAAAAAAAACAATTTGCATATTCATTCCTCATCATTGAGCAGCTCATTCCAACCTTCTGTCTGAAAGGTTTGAGACCCCGGGCCCTGTTTTGGGAGACTGGCACCTGTGTGCTCGGCGGGAAAACGAGCGTAACTTCATGAGACTGATGTAGAAATAGTCGTAACAATTGTATTATTGTACATGTTTAATGTCATGTATTTGTTTGTGTTATTTTATGTTAGATGTTCTGAAAAGAGCTTTGTTCCAGCTGCAACAGTTATGAAAGTGTTCTAGAAATAAAGATGGATTGAATTGCATTGTCTTGTAAAAAAAAAAAACGTGTATTTTGCCTTGTCAGGGTGAGCTACACTATTGCTCACCCATGTTATTCTCAAGTTCATGTTATTCACGTTTCATGCATGTCAAACTGGCTAATTTAATACACATCAGCACCAAGAGAGACTATCATTCCATTGGCTCACTTCAAAATGTAACAAAGTACAATAACTGCAATGACTTACTCTGTTGCCAGGCTTCTATGTTATACGAGTATACACTGACCCCTCAATTTGTGTGCACCATGAAATTTATTGCCAAGACTGTTTCATATATTTTTTATTGATATTATCGATTCATTGTTGCCGCCTTAAACCAGTCACATTCAAACTCATGTTAAATTGGAGTCAGGACACTGACATTATTTAAAGTGCTGTTGCTTCACCCCAAATAATCTGTTTTGTAGTTTTTTTGTGTCATGTTGCGTGATGGTCATGGACCTAAAAAGCAGGATGGTAGGAGGAGCAGGCTGGACTCAACAAAATGTATTGACAAAAAACACTTGCAGTAGTACACAGGGGGGGAAAAAAACTAAATCCAAACCACAAAGTCCTGAAAAAATCAAATAAACTAAAGTAACAAGTAAACAGAAACCCATGACAGTTAAACAAAACAATGTGACAGAAGACTGACAGAACCCAGGAAACTAAATACAAGCAAACTGATGAGACAACGAGAAACACCTGGACAGGACAAGACACAAAGGTTTTGAGGGATCTGATTGGTTGACACAAGGGACCCCGATGACAACAGCTGGACACAAAATGAGGAAGACAAAAGCACATGAGGAAACAAAACCAAAATGTCATCTAAACAAACTAAATCATTTCATGTAATGTTTGTAGTCAAATCTTCCACAGTATATTGAGTTATCTCATCGTTTCAGAATGGCAAAGGCTACAAAACAATTTCCAAAGCAATACATATTCCATGGAATAGAGTGAAGGCAGTCATCATCAAGCGGATAAACTAAAGCACAACAGTGATAATAACCTACATTACCAAGAATTGGACATTCCTCCCAAATGTATTAAACAAAAAATAAATAAATTCCGACAAAACTGGTCAGGGAGGCTGTAAAGAGGCCAACAGAATTACTGAAGCAGCAAAAGCAGAATTTGACAAGTATTGGCTGTTAACTACATGTGACAACAATCTCTCATCTTAACCCTTTCAGGTACAACGGTTACTACAGTGGACAGTTTATCATGTTATTTGGTTACAGGGTGGATGAAAGGGTTAATCATATTCAGGACAAAGAAAAACATTCAGGCCCCAAACTCAACAATATCCCAACAAGGAATAGAGGTTGGCTTCATCTTGTTTTATGTTGAGGGGGAAGAAATTTCATCTGTGCTGTATGTTACACATACGTACAGCACATTTGACAATAAAGTTGTATTCAATTCAATTCAATTCAATTCAATCTGAAACGTTAGCCCGGTTCGAAGGTGGAAGGAATTATAAAAAGTTCCATCAGACATCTTGAAAGTTATCTGAAGAGGGCCGTGAACAAGCGATATCCTTGTAAGATGATATATGTGGAGCACTTTTGCAAAGAGTCGAACAATTAAGGAGGAAATGGGGAAACATTGCTCAAAAATTTAATCCAAATCACTTTGATGTATTGCATTGGCTTATGCTAGCGCTAAACACAATTTGCTCATGCTGAGATCGGAACCGCCCAGTGCAATGAATAAAGGGTATGAAAACATGAGTGATGAAAGCCACCTGTTGATAGGCTGCTTACTGAGTGCATTTAATCCAAAGGTGCTGCAACAAAATATGAGTTTGAGAGCATGCAGATTTTTGCAAGCAGGTTAATGTAAGTTTTTTGTTAGTTATTTAAATATATATCCAGTAATTATTTTGAATCTTAGGTGATTGGGGGCTGCCCGGTCGTGCAGAGGTACCGGGTTTGATTCCAGCTCCGGCCTTCCTGTGTGGGGCATGTACTCCCCCGTGCCTGAGTGGGTTTTATCTGGGTACTCCAGTTTCCTCCCACATTCCAAAAACATGCATGGCAGTTTAATGGAACACTCTAAATTGTCCCTGATTGTGAGTGTGAACGGGGATGCTTGTTCGTCTCTGTGTGCCCTGCAATTGGCTGGCAACTGGTTCAGGGTGTCCCCTGACTACTGCCCTAAGATAGCTGGGATCGGTTCCGGCACCCTCTCTGCGACCCTTGTGAGAATAAAGCGGATCAGAAGATGGATGGAGGGTTATTGGTCAAATCGATAATGGAACATTTAAAAAAAAAAAAAAAAAAACATTTGAAGATGAGCATAGTCTCTCTCTCTCTCTCTCTCTCTCTCTCTCTCTCTCTCTCTCTCTGCACTTTATTATTACAACAGTGATGAACAGTTTCTGGCATCACATATATGGGGTGTTTAAGAAACTCTCTCGCTCCCCCCACACACATACACACACTGTGATGTTTTGTTAATGTTTCTCAATTGATGCGTATTTTATGCATAAAATGAGATATGACTTGAAAAAAAAATCGTGTCTGAAAGACCCCAGAAAATAAGTAGGCAAAGCGAGCGAAAAGGTGAGAATTTGTGGGATGGAAGGAATTATGAAATTTAGTTTAAAGTTATCCGTAATAACCTGTCTAAATGCTCCTGAAACCACCCTATTTTTAACTTCATCTGTAAATAAACCAATAACTCAGCAAATGAGGAGAGACGTTTCATTTGGTCTCAGATCCTGTTTCTTCTCTTTCTCTCCGTCTTCCCACCCAGGAAGCAGGGTCAATGATGTGAGCTTTGGCTAACTGGAAATGTATTACATCACCATCATCCCGCAGAAGCTCATCCACAAACTGGACCACCTGGGTCTCAACACCTCCCTGTGCAACTGGCTGTTGGACTTCCTGACGGAGAGACCACAGGCTGTTCGGGTCGGCGGCAACACCTCCAGCACCATCATGATGAACACAGGTGCCCCACAAGGATGTGTGCTGAGCCCCCTCCTCTTCACATTGCTGACCCATGATTGCACTCCCTCGTCCAGCTCCAATCTCTTCGTTAAGTTTGCGGATGACACGACTGTGGTGGGTCTCATCAACAACGGCGATGAGACAACCTACAGGAGTGAGGTGAGCAGGCTGGCCTTGTGGTGTAAAGACAACAATCTCCACTTGAATGTGGAGAAGACAAAGGAGATTGTTGTGGACTTCCGAAAGACGCATCCCCAGCACGCTCCACTGACCATCAATGGTGCCACAGTGGAGAGAGTGAGCAACACCAAGTTCCTGGGAGTGCACATCTCTGAAGACCTGTCCTGGAGCCACAATACATCATCACTGGTCAAAAAAGCCAACCAGCGCCTGCACTTCCTCCGCAAACTGAGGAGAGCAAGAGCCCCTCCCCCCATCATGCAGACATTTTATACAGGCACCATTGAGAGCATCCTGTCCAGCTGCATCACTGTGTGGTATGGTGCTTGCACTGTGTCCTGCCAAAAGACTTTGCAGCGCACCGTGAGAGCAGCTGAGAAGATCATTGGTGTCTCTCTCCCCCCACTCGGGGACATCTACCACTCCCGTCTGACCCGCCAAGCCATCCAGATTGCAGGTGACCCCACCCACCCATCCCACAGCCTCTTCAGCCTGCTGCCGTCGGGAAGGAGATTGCAAAGTCTCCGTGCCAGAACCAGCAGGCTCAAAAACAGTTTCTTCCACCGAGCGGTCAGGAGACTCAACTCCCTCCCTGCTCTGCCCGCTCTCCCCACCCTCTGCCACTGCCCAACCCCTGCCTCCTGTCACAGACTATGACCCTCCCCTCATTATCCATCATCCGCATATTGCGAATTGCGTATTGCACAATGCACTACCTCACTTTACTTTACCACAAGTGCCATTGTTTATGCTGTTGTATTGTCCATATTGTCTATATTGTTTATACCGCTCAGATTGCACATTATGTCTTTTATACAGTGTAGCTGCTATCTTCTCAGCTGTGTGTTTAATGCACAGCATGTTTGCATGCATATTGCACGGAGGAGTGAGAGAAAGAAATTTCATCTATGCTGCATGTCACATGTAAGCATATTTGACAATAAAGATGACCTTGATTGATTCCTTGATAAAGTGTTTGCCAGTGCCCTTACTACATTTGGAAAGAAACATCACGGCAAATTTCAACATAAACCAGAATTCATGTGATGCAAATATTTGCAGGTGAAAGCAACAACCTGGGCATTTCGGTGAAAGACAAAAAGTCAAGTGATGAAAAAAGTAAATGAAGAAACTACTTTAGGTCAGATTGCTCATTTGCTTGCAGTCGAAAATTGTGCTGAACAATTTTCTTTGTAACAGACAGAATGAAAGATGTGGATTTGTTAAAGGGATATTCAGTATGTTGCCATGTGGATTTCAGAATAAGATGAAGACTGCCTCAACAGTAAAAACAGAAAAAGATGCTCATCAGCTTCTCCTCTCCTCATATTATTGTTTTTCCACACATAATTCAAATAATTCAATTGATATTCATCAAAATAACATAATCAATAACCGAAACCGCTAATTCGAAAAATATGGAGAAACGAAACAACCAAATCACTTTCTTAACAAGATAAGCCATAACGCACCCAAATGTGGTTTCTTAGAGAATCACATTAATTCCAACTCAACTGTTTTTGTCATTACACTTGAAAACAGAACCTCGCCGTTGTTCATATGGAGAGATTTTACACCACAGCCAATAACCTCAAAGTACTGTACAGCCAAACCACATTCCGTCATCGTATACCAAACTGCTGGAGCTAACTGACGTTTGCGAGCACTGATGTCAGACAAAAAAATAAATCAAATAAAATCACACAGAGGCAGCTGTGGCACTGTCACTCTGGAGGTTAAATGTAACAGTATGTACACAGGATTGTAGTCATTCTCATGCCGACAATGTAATTCATTCAAGGTAGGTGCATTAAAAAAAAAGAGAGCAGATTTTGTTTTCTTCGAGGTTGTGGGCTCATCTTGTGGCTCGTCAGTAAAAAAGCTGTTCGAGGACGTCTGTTTTTAAATCATCTTCGCGAGTGCAGGCTGAACATTTGTTGACGCTCACGGACGTCTGTTTTGTCAAGTCCTCCTCTATCAACTGGCCAAAGGACGCGAGGACAACTCAGATTTGCCACTTTATCAACTTTATTTTCTTCGCGAGGTTGTAAACCTTCCATCCATCCATCCATCCATCTTCTACCGCTTATCCGGGGCCGGGTGCAGGCTGAACATTTGCGCAACACGGGGTCTCCTCCCGGTGGGAATGCCCGGAACACCTCACCAGGGAGGCGTTGTGACGATGCCCAAGCCACCTCACGCCCGACGTAGGGCATGAGCGAACTATTAATTGTCAAGCTCGTCCTCGAGCTTCGCCCTTTGGCTCAGCTCCTTCTTTACCACGACAGGCCTAGTTCTGCACCGAACTGGCCAAAGGACTCCTCCACTTGGGGCGCAAGGACACTGAGGACTCAGATTTGCCACGCCCTGTTTGAAGGAGCCAACAGTCATCATCTTTATTTTCTAGAAATTCTGTCAAAGTCATAAGTCTGGAAACGATTCATTGCCGGCAATCACTCTGACCTCGGCAGTTAGTTGTAAACCTTCAACACAAGAAAATCAAAATTAATTCTTGACCTTAACAATTTCCCACATGATTAATAACTCTTATGACAGGGCTTATGAAAATCATTTAACAAATTATATTC
Source organism: Hippocampus abdominalis (assembly GCA_018466805.1). Classification (NCBI taxonomy): domain Eukaryota; kingdom Metazoa; phylum Chordata; class Actinopteri; order Syngnathiformes; family Syngnathidae; genus Hippocampus; species Hippocampus abdominalis. Next base: position 18,451,093 of record CM031706.1, on the reverse strand, counting down.
TTGACTTTGTTTAGGGACGTCAAACAAATGTAGCACCGACCACTTTGGGATGACACCCCCCCGAGTGAACTTGTTTCCTTTCAGTGTTGTCAATCCTGCTTCATCCTGGCTTTTTCCAAACTGACTCTTCCTCCTGAAAGCTTTTTCCACACTGACTGACCTTCTGCTCCTCAGGTGCTCCAAATCAGTGGCAGCTCAGCAATGCAGCTGGTTTGCTGCCTTTCAATTAGTGGCAGATCAGGAGATTCGGCTGGTTTGCTGCTGCTGGTGCACTCTGGGAAATGTAGTTGTTTCCCATTTTCTGTGCTTTAGCTCAACACCTCCCACTTGAGCTCCTGGTCTTCAAATCCAGAGAGGTCATACAACTTCTTCACACTTCAGGTTGTTCTTCAATGGGAAGGAGAATGACAAGCCGTCTGACATCTCTATGAAGAACTGTAGCTGGGATTTTTCTTTGGAATCTCTTAGTTCTTCATCATTTGCTTTAGCTGTCCCTTCTCGGCCTTTTGGTTTTGTGATGGGAACAGGATAGCTAGGAAAAGTTTTCACAAGTACATCTCTTACAATGCCTTTGCTGTCAGCATTGACACTGACCACCCTACCCAACTTGTACTGTCCTCTTATGGCGTTTTGATCAGCCAACCAGACCACATCTCCTACAGCAACATTCCGCTCTTTGGTGTGCCATTTGTTCCTTATGAACAGATTAGGCCCAGCCAATTGGCTCCACTTCTTTCAGAATTTGCTTACTTCCGCTTGAATAACTTGAAGTCTCTTGTACGGGTAGCCATCAAACTGGAAGTCTCCTGGGTCTCCCTTTGGATTGGCACGCCCTAAAAGCAGATAATTTGGGGTGATGTACTCAACACAGTCTTCTCTACTTTGAGTTCTTGCATCAATGGGTCTCTCGTTTGCAAGGTTGGCTGCCATGAAGAGAAAGGTTTGGAATTTTCCCCAAGTGAAAACACCATCACCACCAAGGCTTCTCAAGGCCCGCTTCACTACTCTGACAGCTGCCTCTGCCGCACCATTCCTATGGGGAGAGTCTGCAGGGTGGATCTTCCATGACCACTCTGTTCCATGCCTCACAGCTACATCACTAAATTCAGACTTGTTCAGTTGGTCAAGGAATTTGTGACGCTTCTCCAAAGCAGGTTTTGCTCCCACAAAGTCAGTGCCAGGGTCTGACCAAAGTTTCCTGGGGTGCCCTCTTAATGAGGTGAACCTTTGATAGGCCAGAAGGAATCCTTCAGATGACATGTCACTCACAACTTCAGTGTGTATGGCTCGAGAAGCCATGCAGCAGAATACAATGCCCCATACTTTGAGCCTGGCTCGTTTCTTGACCTCATCCTTTACTTCATAAGGGCCGAAAAGGTCGAGTGTACTGAATTCAAATGGTGCAGCTGGTCCTGTTCGCTCTGGAGGCAGGTCAGCCATGATTTTTTGACATTGTTTTGCCTTGTTTTTCCTGCAGACCACACAGCTGTCAACCATCTTCTTAGCAAGTCTCCGGCCTTTTATGACCCAGGCTTTTTTCCTCATCCGGAGAAGGGTTCCTGCTACTCCTTCATGGCTTGCTTTGTGGGATTCTTGAGCCAGTAATGTAGACACCCAGGCTTCAAATGGTAATACTGGAACTGCAGTCTTATCTTCGTTGAACATCTGAATTCTGCCTCCACAAACTAGCAGTTCAGAGTTCACATCCTTGTATACTGCCAATCTATTCAGAGTTGTGTCTGGAAAACTGGTACCTTTTTGAGCTGCGAGGAAGAGGTCTTTGAGTGCATCTTCATGCTCCTTGACAGTCAGTACAGCTTGCTTAGGTGATGTTTCCTCCCACTTTGACTGTTTTGGGAATTGGCACCTTCTCCTCAGCCACTGCTTGGCAGCTCGACAAACCCAGGCGATTACTCTCACCAGTCTGGACAGGCTACTGAATCTTCTTATTTCCACAAGATCTTTAACCCAGCCCATAGGTTTCTTTCTCAGAAGAAGAGTCGGGTTTAACACAGGGTTTTCCTCTTGAGTTTCATCTTCTGGCCTTTTCTGGGTGGCCTGTTTTTCTTCTTTCAGCTGGGTCCTTGCTTGAGCTCTTGTTAATGCACTTGAGAATGCCTTCCTCTGGAGTTTTTGTACACTCTCCCTGGCATGAACTGCAACCTCTCCAGCTGATTTAATAGGCCACTCCTCCACCGGCCACTTCAGGAACTCTGGTCCATTTTGCCATGTCGAGTCCTTGTTCAGATCTTCAGGAGTACCCCCCCTCGTTATGATGTCAGCTATGTTCAGAGCTCCACAGATCCACCACCAGTCTTGCACTGGTCCAGCCTTCTGGATTTCACCCACTCGGTTTGCATAGAAGGTTCTGTAGCCATAACTGTCCCTTTGAATAGCCCCCAGGACTGTTTGGCTGTCAAGTAGATGGAACCATCTCTCAATCTTCATTCGAGTATGCTTTTCCACATACTTCCTGACTCTGGCTGCAAAGACAGCACCGCAGATCTCAGCTTTTACAGCTTCTCCCTTTTGATCCAGGGGTGTCAGTTTTGCTTTTGATTCCACAAATCTAACTTCAGGGCCTTGACTTGTCTCCCATCTTAAGTACATCAAAGCTCCATAGGTCTTCTCACTTCCATCTGAAAAAGTGATGCCCCAAGGTTCACCTCTCCTGTTGGCTGGCGTGAGGCTCCTGTGGAACTTCACCTGTCCAAGTTGCACATATTCTTCAAAAAGCTGTATGGCTTCTCCTCTGAGGCTTTCTGATAAAGGTTGGTCCCAGGTTTTTAGGGTTAGTTTGCCATCTCCTCCCTCTTGGAATGCTTTTCTAACAAGAATCGCTCCCTTCTGCTTGGTAGGCGTAATTAAGCCAATGGGGTCATACAGCCCAGCTACCTGGCTTAAGAGAGCTCTTCTAGTCAGTGGGTTTGGCGTTTCGGCTTTTACCTCTTCCTTGAGGAGATCTTTTCCAACTCTCATCTTCTTCTTCCTTTTGGAAAAGTTAACTGAAGTTAACATGTAGAGCTTGTCCTCCTCCACTTGGTAGCCGATTCCCAGGGCTTTGTTGTCTTCATCCCTCATTTGATTTGGAAGAATTAAGGCTTTACCTTGCCTCTTTTGAAGGGCCACTGTCTCCACTCCTTGCCTCCCACTTTGCCCTGACCGGACCCATGGTTTCAGGAAGAAACCTCCAGCTTTCAAGATTTCTTCAACTCCTTCTGTGATTTTATCCAGTCGCTTTAAGCCATTATGGGAGGTTAAAAGGTCATTCACATAACTGTCCTCTTCAATGACCCGGCTTTCATCCTCCAAGTGAACAAAGCTGGGAAGGCTTGCTGTTTCGCTCATTGCCAACTGAGCAATGCAGCCAGCAGGTCGGTCTCCAATGTTGACTCTGGTAATTGCATATTCGCCTATCTCTCCACCTGGGCTGTCTCTCCAGAGGAATCTGTGAAGATGCATTTCACGCTTTTCCAGCCACACAGAGTTGTACATCTTCCTGATGTCCCCTAGAGCTGCATGCATCCCTTCTCTGAACCTCAGAAGAACAGCTCTGATGGGGTTGAGAACATCTGGTCCCTTCAGAAGAAGATCATTCAAGCTTAAGCCTTTGTATCTCTGGCTACTATTCCACACAATACGAACTGGTGTTGTCACTGAATGTGGATTTGGCGCCACCAGGTGGTTGATGTACCACACTGGGCCATTCCACTTCTCCATGATTTCATTGCTGAGTTTTCTGGCTGCACCACGTTCGACCATTTCATGGATCTGGTTAGCATATGCGACCTTCCAGTCTGACTCTTTGCTTAGTTGTTTTTCCATCTTGAAGAAACAAGCCTGGACTGCAGCTTTATTATTGGGGAGAGTAGCTGGATCCACCGTCCAAGGATATTTTGCATCCCAGTGTGGAGATGGTGTGTGAGCATCCCCCTTCTTGTAGGTGAGGCCTCCTTTAATTACCTCAAGCTCTCTCTCCTCTGCCAGAGTCATTTCTTTACCTCCTGGTGGACAGTTTCCACATCTGCATCCTCCACATCTTGGTTCACATGCAGCTCCAATGCTGTCCCAGTGCCACCACTCAAGGAACTTATGATTACTTGTAGCTGTACATTTAGTCTGGGTCACATCCTCCTGCTGGAGATGGGTTGTGTCAACTGTTGGACTTAGGATTTCTTGATATTTGAAAGCTGCCGTTCTCATGGAACGAGCAAAGTGAGTTCTGGATTCATATGCTGCCATCTCCACTTTTTCAAACAAGTCGGGATGTGCTCCACCCACCGTCTTCCCCAATGGACCCTCCCACAGGACGAGGTCCCCGATAACTTTTACTCGCTGGGGAGCGAGTCTCCCCTCTCGGTGGCGAATGAGAAGCTCAACCTTGTCTGGCCTTTCCAATTCTTTAAGTTCAACTTCTGGGAAGAATCTCTTCAACTTCTCAGGCTTGATTACTTGATGCACTTTGGCGATCTCATCCAAGCCATAGCAGACCAATTTGTGAGCTCTCTCTGTTCCTTTAGGGGTTTTGACTCTAACTTTCAGGAGATATCTTTGTGTTTTCACCATTATGGTCATTCCACCAACCCCATACACAACTAGGGTTATCTTCTCGCTTCTTAACCTCAGCCTTTCAGCAGCCTTGTGAGTAATGTAGTTTGTGTCTGAAGCAAGATCAATTAAAGTTCCAATCTCCTGGCCTGCATTTGCAGTGAATTTCATTAACATCATGATGACAGGAATTTCAGAGAGCCCATTTCTCTGCAGCATCTCAGACTGGCTTGAAGCATGAGGTGCCACTGTGCTTTTGTTGGTGAAAGCCTTTCTGCATCGATCTGCCATTTCTGGGGAAAGCTCAGACAATATCGCTCGTTGTTCCTCTGTTAGTTTGTTTTCACTTTTGCCATCTTCACCTCTTTTGACTTCTCTTTTTGGGCAGAGGAAGTAATGGTGGTCTGGGACTCCGCCTCCCCGCTTACAGTCTTTATTTCTGCATAGGAACGTGTCTCTGCAGTACCCATCTTCATCATGCCATCCTAGACATTTGCTGCATGCTCTGAGCTTTTTCACCGCATTCTTCTTTTCAGGTAACTTTTGTTGTTGTTGATTTTGTTGTGTCCACTGTCACTGCAGACACCACATACGTCATCAGGCTCCCCTTTCTTTGTTGTTCGTGTTGAAGCAATCCTTCTGTCAAACTTCTTGTCGGACCGCTCTGGTCTCTCCACTTTCTTCACAGTTCTGAGCTGTTCGAGTCTCTCCAAGACTTCTTCTTGACTTTTCAGGAACTTTAAAAGCATATCAAAGTGATTGTCTGATGTCACATTATTCCTGGGTTCAATCATGAACATCAACCAATCTCTCTTAATGAAGTCAGGCAACTTACTTTCAATTGATTTAATTACCAATGAGTTCTTCATGGCTCCAGACTGTCCCAACTCTGTCAGATCTGCCAGGGCCTTTTCTACTGACTGTATGAGGTCAATGGCTTTTCTTGGCTGGTTCCCCCTCACATATGGCATCTTCTCTAGATCCTCTAGAATTTCCACAGTTATGGTTGACTTGTTGCCATATCTGTTTTCCAGGACTCTGAACATGTCATTGGCGGTGGCATAGGTTGAAAGTCTTAGGTCTTTTGAGATTTTTTCATCCACACTCTCCAAGAGTTGGATTTTCTTCACTTCAGCTGATCCAGATGGCTCACCCTGCTTTTGTAGACTTTCCCAGTCTTTTTTCCATTGGTGAAATTATCTCTTGTTTCCACTGAAGATGGGTAGGGTGGTCGGCTTGATTTTCACTATTGGTGTAGGTTTTGTCCAAAAGGCTTCTTGTCTCGCTCCTGTGCCTTGCTCAGCAACCACCCGTGCAGTTGTAAATTCAGCCTTCCTTAATTTAAGATCTTCACTCTTTCAACCAACTCATCCTTTAATTCCACTGGCATCCATGTTTCTGTCAGAGATTTTTCTCGGACAAAGTTAAAGAAATGACTCGGCACACAGGAAAATTGTCTTCAATATCGACGGGAGCGGATCTCTGAGAGCGAACGACGGTTAGTTGCTCCGCGATCACACTCGCTCTCCTTTCCCGCCAATTCCAACTTTTATTACAGAATACAAGAAAAACATTGCCCCCGATATTTGCATACCGCACCCCTGGTCCGGCCCCTCGGTAGTGATTGGTTACCTTGGTTTGAGCTTTGAACCACCGGTACATTGACACCTTTGCATTTGGTCAACATTGAATCAACATGTTGCAGACTTTGCGGAGACAAATGTCGCCTGGGCGCGACGGGTGTTCTCAAATCGTCTTTTGATGTTCAACCGCTGTTCCCAAATTATTGCTTCCCCCTTTGTGACCGAGTCTATCCTTATCTCCTCTGTTCGGCCCCCTCTGCATTGACGTGGTGACTGTGGACTTCAAAAGCCCTCCGACCAGGTCGCCGGTGCCTTTGTCTTAATGCGTAGGCATTTGGGGGTGCTGGATACGCACCCAAACGTTTAGATGTGCTCAAATTAAATGAAACTTTAACATGATACATTTTGCTCATAGATTTCTCTGTCACTTTCCCAGAGTGAGATTGCTGAGATGACCTCTGTTATCCTCTTCTCCAAGACAGCAAGGTGCACTTCATAACCCTCTAAATTGGCACTTTCCACAGATACATTTCTTGTTCTATCATGGGCCTTTTCTGCTTCCTGGATTACAGCATCAAGTTCACTTTTCCCATACCTTGACCACAGGTTTGTTTGAACAATGTCTTTTATTTCTGCCAATTTTGTCTCACCTTCTTTTAAAGATCTATCTATATCGGCCTCTTGCTTTTCATCAAGACTTGCCTCTGTATCCTCCGTCTTAATGTCAGCCTCCAGTCCAATCCTGTAGTCATCATTGGCGTCAAGCATCTTTCTGAAACAGTCTGAGAGTTCAGTGAATTCCTCCTTTAACTCCACTTGAAGCATGCTGCTTGCTCCTCTTGAAATAAAGTTGGCCTGTCTGGTGAAGCTGCCTTTTGCAATGGTCTCCCTCTTGAGCTGCTGGACCGTCTTCCCCAGAACATCTTCTGCCATTTTAAATTCCTCTACGTCAGCAGCTTATTATTGGATCTGAAGCCGTTTATCCTCAGGTCCGGGCTGCTCCGAGTGTTTTACAACTGTCAAGTCCTCCTCTAGTTCAACTGGCCAAAGGACGCGAGGACAACTCAGATTTGCCACTTTATCAACGTTATTTTCTTCAAAGTCATAAGTCTTCATCAGGTTGTAAACCTTCAACACAAGAAAATCTAAATGAATTCTTGACTCAAAAAATGTTTTAACTTAATTTCCCAAACATGATTAAATAACTCTTATGAAACACATTTTTAACAGGGCTTATGAAACAGATTTTTAGCATTTAACATTTTTAGCAGGGTTCTAAATATTTAACAGAATTTTTAGAAGATAAAATCAACTACTTTTGTTTAGGAAATAATATAATATAATATAGAAGTCAAACAAATGTAGCACCAACCATTGGCGATTTAGTGTCACGAGTGGAGCGTTTAGATAACCGGAGAATGCCAAACCCTGAAATCCAAAGAGCTACCACAGGGGTACCCGGGTCCGTTCCCCGATGGTTATTCGGGAAACAATGCTGCCACACCCTCTACGTTATGGTGGTGAACATGGTCTGTGTGGGCAATTCATCCATCAGTGCTCGCTCGTGTTTGTTCAGCAACCATCCGCTTATGTCAGTGACAACTCAAAGGTGGCATTTATCATGAGCTTGTTGACTAGTTAGGCGGCGTCATGGGCACTGGCAGTGAACGACGCACAACCGGCCTCCGGTTTTCCTTCCCGACTTCGTTGCCGCGTTTCGTCGGGTGTTCCACCACCCGGTTCGGGGAAGAGAGGCCAAAGTCCAGTTGCTAGATTTCCGTCAAGGAACACAATCTGTTGCAGACTATTCAATCACTTTTCGTATTGTGGCTGCCCAAAGTGGTTACGGCGACCGAGCATTGTGTGGACTGTTTCGCCACAGGTTGAACTCGCTCCTCAAAGATGAACTGGCCACCCGCGACGACAGTTCTAATTTGGAGGAGCTCATAGACATTGCCTTAATACTGGATAACCGCATGAGAGCTACCGGGAGCGCGGAGGTGGATGGATTCCATCCCGGCATGCTACGTTCCGAGGGGCTTCCCACGAAATGACCCGGACTGCTAGATCTGAAGACCACTCCAGTGCACGGGATACGGCCGCCAGGGACGAGCCGATGCAGCTGGGAAGCGGACAGTTGGGACCGGAGGAGAGACGGCGTCGGATCCACGACCGGGCCTGTTTCTACTACGGCCAACGAGGGCATAGGGACGCCAATTGCCCGATGACATCTCAACCACCTACCCGCCTCGGAGACTGTGAGTTAAGACCCCGCACCGAACATCGGGAGCCGAAAAAGTCGAGTTGGTTCAGGACTTTTCAAGAGACTGGAACTGGAGGGATAGATTTATGGGCCATCTCAGGTTCTGCCGATCACGGCTCTGGTAGATTCGGTGACCGATGATTGCTTTATTGATACCGGCATAGCCTCTGAAATAGGTTGTCCCATAGAGGAGTTCGATGAAGTAAAACGGATTCATGATCTCGATGGGCGGCTTCTGGCGGTGGTGAAACAAATTATGGGTCCCGTAAAGCTCAAGTTATCAGGCAATCATGTCGAGCATAGGAGGTTTAATTTGATACAGTCCCGGGGGGGGGGGGGGGGGGGGGGGGGGTTCTCGTAATTATCCCCCTGAAGCCATTTGCCTAGACGGAGTACCTAGTTGTTATCATGATTTGCGACAGGTTTTTACCAAAGACCGCGCCCAGTCCTTGCCACCGCACCGTCCTTACGACGGTGCCATCGACCTGCAGGCGGATGCCTCGCTGCCGAGCTACCGGCTATATCAGGTTTCTCATCCTGAACAAGAGGCGTTGCGGGAGTATATCAATAGCTCACTTGTCTTTTCAGAACATCCTGATCACCGTTGGGTGCTGGATTTCTCTTTATTGAGAAGAAGGACAAGTTGTTGCGTCCGTGTGGTGACTATCGGGGACTCAATGAAATCACCATTAAAAATAAGTATGCGCTTCCACTGTTAGATTCCGCATTTGCTCCCCTTCAATCTGCCACCATCTTCTCAAAATTAGATTTACGCAGTGCTTATCATCTGGTTCGTGTTCGGGAAGGAGACGAATGGAAGACAGCTTTTGTTTTCTTTCCTTGCCTCTTGTTGCAAGCGCCTTTTGTTATTTGTTCGTGTTCTCCCTGGTCCCTGTTTGGACCAGCGCTTTATGTTGGATTTGTTGTCGATTTATTTATTTATTAAAGTATTCATTTGTTACGGAGACCTTGTTGGCGTCTACGTTTTTGGGATTCCAAACTCTATTCGGCTCGTCCGATATGTGACAGAATACTCCGACCACCATGGATCCCGTAGACGTTAACAAGATTATAACCGCCTTGACCAGCCAAGGACAACTGGTGGGCCAGCAGGGACAGGCGCTCGCGGAGCTCCGGGAGGCAGGCAGTCTCCATGCTGGCTCATCGGCTTGATAATTTGAGTTCTCGGATGGAACAAGCGAGCAACCGAGAAACGCCATCCTCAAGATCCCCCGATCGCGGGGCGAGAACCGGATTTTCCACACCCCCCTCGCTATGGTGGCGAACCGGGGCTGTGTAGACAATTTTTGCACCAATGCTCCCTAATATTCGACCAACAACCTTCTGCTTATGAGAAGGATAGTACCAAGGTGGCATTCGTAATGAGCCTTTTGACTGGTCAGGCGGCGTCATGGGCGGTGGAAATCAGCAATGCTCAACCTGGGCTTCGGTCTTCCTTCCCTGATTTTCTCGCCGAGTTTCGTCGTGTGTTTCACCATCCTGTCATGGGAAGGGAGGCCAAAGGACAGTTATTAGCTATTAAGCAAGGGAAACAATCCGTAGCCGATTACTGTATTTCTTTTCAGATTTTGGCCGCCCGGAGTGGTTATGGTGACCGCGCTTTGTGTGGCTTGTTTCGCCGCGGTTTGAATGTATCATTGAAAGACGAACTGGCAACCCGCGATGACAGCACCAACTTGGAGGAACTCATTAATCTTGCCCTTGTTCTGGACAACCGCATGCGGGAGCGAGAGCGGGAGCGCGGAGACGAACGGGGAAACGCCCGTTTCCAGCCCCGACGTGCGGGTGGTCGGCAGGCTTCCCACGAGTCCTGGCGATCCTCCGGACCAGAGCATCACCCCGGTATCGGGACTTCCGACGCAGAGGGGGAGGGGAGCCCATGCAGCTGGGAGGCGGACGTTTGGGGCCAGAGGAAAGACAGCGCCGGATTGGGGACCAGGCCTGCTTCTACTGCGGACAACAAGGACATCGAGTGGCCGACTGTCCCATTACCCCGACCCGCCTTGCTAAGCGCGCCGACAACTGTGAGTTCACATCCAGCCCCGTCTCACGGGAACCGAGCAGCGGGAAGTCCGTTTGCGGACTTCTGAAGAGATTGGAACTCGACGGGACAATTTACGGTACTTCACAGGCTCTTCCGATTCAGGCACTGGTGGACTCCGGGGCGGATGATTGTTTTTTAGACCCTATGTTGGCAAATGAACTGGGTTGTCAGGTGGAAGAGTTAAAAGACATAAAGAGGGTTCATGATCTGGATGGACGTCTCCTGGCGGAGGTAAAACAGATCACCTGCCCATTAAAGTTAAAGTTATCAGGCAACCACATTGAATACCGGAAGTTTTATCTAATGAGGTGTCGTTCCGTACCGTTAGTTTTGGGATTACCGTGGTTGAAGACTCACAATCCCGTCATCTTCTGGGAACGGCCCGCTATCGAGAATTGGAGTCCGTTTTGTTACGCTCACGGTTTGCAGTCGGCCGCCGAGAATAGAAGGCTGGCACATAACAAAGCACCTGAAGCTATATGTTTGGATAATGTCCCGAGTATATAACATGATTTACGTCAAGTGTTTAGCAAAGACCGCGCTCAGTCCTTGCCGCCGCATCGACCGTATGATTGTACCATCGAATTAATTAACAACGCCCCCCTTCCTAGTTCACGTCTTTATCAGGTTTCTCACGCGGAACGAGAAGCGTTAAGAGAATACATAGATACGGCTGGCCTTATCAGACCTTCTCGATCCCCTTTGGGGACGAGTTTTTTCTTCATAGAAAAAAAAGACAAATCGTTACGCCCTTGTGTTGACTATCGGGGACTTAGTGAGATTACCATAAAAAATAAATATCCCCTACCATTGTTAGATTCGGCGTTTGCCCCTCTCCAATCTGCCACTATATTTTCCAAATTAGATCAGCGCAGTGCTTACCATCTTGTCCGTATTCGGGAGGGGGATGAATGGAAGACGGCATTCAAGACACCTTTGGGGCATTTTGAATATTTGGTCATGCCATTCGGGTTAACCAACGCGCCGGCCGTATTCCAGAGTCTCATTAATGATGTGTTGAGAGATCTTCTAAATGTATTTTGCTTTGTCTATTTGGATGATATTTTGATCTTTTCGCGTACTCTTCAAGAGCACCAACACCACGTCTGACTTGTTCTACAGCGACTATTAGAAAATCGGCTCTTCGTCAAGGCCGAGAAATGCGAGTTTCATGTTGAGTCCATTTCATTCCTCGGTTTTGTTATCGAGAAGGGTCAGCTGAGAGGTGATTCTGCCAAAGTTAAGGCAGTGGTGGAGTGGCCTACGCCTACCACTAGGAAACAGTTGCAACGTTTCTTGGGTTTCGCAAATTTCTAGCGCTGGTTCATCCGGAATTACAGCCAGATAGCCCTACCTCTGACCCGGTTGACCTCCGTCAAGGTTCCCTTTAGGTGGGACATCGACGCCAACAATGCATTTTTGGAACTTAAGAAGGCCTTCACTAACCCTCCAGTTTTGCAACATCCTAACCCATCGCTTCCTTTTGTGGTAGAGGTGGAAGCTTCGGATTCAGGGGTGGGGGCGGTACTCTCTCAGCGATCCCCAGTTGACCAGAGACTCCACCCTTGCGCCTTCTTCTCACGTCGTCTCAGTCCTGCCGAAGCCAACTACGACGTGGGGAATCGGGAACTGCTAGCTGTTGTAATGGCGCTGCAGAAATGCCGACACTGGCTCAAGGGGACTGAAGAACCGTTTACTGTGTACACCGACCACAAGAACCTCGCATACATTCGCTCGGCCAAGAGACTCAACTCACGTCAAGCCCGGTGGGCGCTTCTTCTTACATGGTTCAACTTCACACTTACTTACTGTCCTGGTTCCAAGAACATACGACCTGATGCTCTCTCCCGGATCCATGACCCCACTGAAAGAAGCAATGCACCACAGAACTTTCTTCCTGACCATTGTATTTTGGGGGCCCTACGATGGGAGATCGAACGTAGGGTCCAGGAGGCCCAGAATGGAACCCCAGTCCCGGCAGACTGTCCGGCAGGGCGACTTTTTGTACCCCCACCTCTGCGCTCTGAAGTATTGCAGTGGGGGCACTTGTCTAAGGTTGCATGCCATCCTGGGGTGAACCAGACCTTACAACTCATCTCCCAGCGGTTTTGGTGGCCGGAGCTACGGAAGGATCGACTAGATTTCGTCAAGGCCTGTCCCAACTGCGCATGCAGTAAAGCATCCCGTCAACCACCAGCCGGGTTGCTGCAGCCTCTACCCGTTCCGCCTCGGCCGTGGTCCCACATCTCCATGGACTTTTTCACAGGCCTACTGCTTTCCCGGGGCAAGTCCGTTTTACTTACCATTGTGGATAGATTCTCCAAATGTGCCCATTTTGTCGCCTTGTCCAAGCTGCCATCGGCAATGGAGACCGCCAACGTCCTCATCGATCACGTCTTCCGTCTTCATGGGATCCCGGTGGACATTGTGTCCGACCGGGGACCTCAGTTCGTCTCCAGAGTATGGAATTCTTAAAGTCTTCATTCTTTCCAGCCATTTGTGAACACTTTTGTGAGGTGGATGCTTGTTCGATCCCAGTTTGAAATACTGTCATGTGATAAACCGTTTAAATAAAAAATAAATAATAAGGGTAGCTAGTGATCTGAAAAAAAAAAAAAAAAAGCCCAGCTCATACCTTGTCTTCTGGATACCACCCGCAGTCCAACGGACAGACAGAACGCGCTAATCAGGACTTGGAGGCAGCGCTGCGCTGTGTGTGTCTCCATCGTCCCTCTTCATGGTCAACTCACCTGCCGTGGGTGGAATATGCCCACAACACCCTCGTCTCGTCTGCCACTGGTCGGTCTCCGTTTATGTCCGCCTATGGTTATCAGCCTCCTCTGTTTCCTTCCCAGGAGGGTCAGGTGGAACTCCCGTCCATACAGCTCCACCTCAAACGGGCCCATCGCGTGTGGAGAGAGACCAGGGCTGCGCTGTCACGCACGGCCACCAAGAACCGGCAGATTGCTGACCGCCGCCGTCGCCCAGCGCCTAGCTATCAGGTGGGGCAGAAAGTGTGGCTGTCGACGAGGGATCTGCGACTGGCTGGGACGCCTCGCAAGTTGGGGCCTCGCTTCTCGGGACCGTTCGAGGTGGAGTCGATCATCAGCCCTGTCTCCGTCAGGCTCCGGCTGCCGCCCTCCATGAAGGTTCACCCCGTCTTCCACGTTTCCCTGCTTAAGCCAGTGGCCGCCAGCCCCCTGGCTCCTCCTCCCACATCGCCTCCTCCTCCACGGATTGTCGACGTAGACCCGGTGTACACAGTGCGGGAAATCTTGGACTCTCGGCGCAGGGGCAAGGGGTTCCAGTATCTGGTCGACTGGGAGGGCTACGGCCCAGAGGATCGGCAGTGGGTCCCCCGCTCCTGGATCTTGGACCGTCCCTTCTTCGTGCTTTCCACGCTGCGCACCCATCGAAGCCGGGTGGTCCGCCAGGAGGCGTCCGTTAAGGGTTGTTGTTTGTGATTTGGCCTTTTTTCACGTGCATTTTTGATACGTAGTTTTTCGTTTTTTATACTCGGTTGTTGTTATTTTTCCTTGCCTCTTGTTGCAAGCGCCTTTTGTTATTTGTTCGTGTTCTCCCTGGTCCCTGTTTGGACCAGCACTTTATGTTGGATTCGTTGTCGATTTATTTATTTATTAAAGTATTCGTTTGTTATGGAGACCTTGTTGACGTCTACGTTTTTGGGATTCCAAACTCTATTCGGCTCGTCCGATACGTGACAGCGCCTGTGGTAAGGTCTCGCACCGGCCTCCGGCAGGGTTGCTTCAATCCCTACCCATTCCCCCTCGCCCCTGGTCACACACCACCATTGACTTGGTCCTTTTTTCTCGTGGAAAGACTGTCATTCTCACCATTGTGGATAGTTTTTTCTAAATCTGCTCATTTCATTCTGCTGTCCAAGTTGCCGTCCGCCTTGGAAACTGCAGACCTCCTCGTCAGCCATGTCTTCCGTCTCCATGGGATCCCAGTCGACATTGTGTCCGACCGAGGGCCCCAGTTCATTTCCAGGGTGTGGAAGCGGTTATGTTGGGCTCTGGGGGCCATGGCAAGTCTATAATCGGGTTACCACCCGCAGGCCAACAGGCAGGCGGAGCGCATGAATCAAAACCTGGAGGTGGCTCTACGTTGTGTGTGTCTCCACTGCCCCTCGTACGCGCACAACACCCTTGTCTCATCAGCCATGGGTCGGTCTCCCTTCATGTCGGCTTATGGATATCATTTTCGTGAGTAGCGTCACTCTTCGGAACTCCATCTACATGACATTCAAAGTGGTGTGCAGGAGAATTGAAAGTGTATTTCGTTCGGCATTAATCAGTTTTAAATGACCAGAAACACATAGTAATTAAAGCCACAGCAGCTGACGGCACTGGAAAAATTAACCCGTTCATGCCCCCTGTAACCTGATAACATGATAAGCTGTCAACTGTAGTAACCACTGTCCTTGAAAGAATTAATTTCATAAAACATTGTTTTTCTCACATCAAATCAGCTTTTTGCAAAGTATGGTTCATTCACTGTCTTTTTGCCTCGCCTGCGCTTGATGCAACTGTTACTAGGTCGGTGCTGCACAGAGTCTGGATTTCCAAGTCAGATGCTGCCAGCACCATGTTTGACAGTGGCGATATGCTTTCAAGGTGATGTGCAAGTGGTAGTTTTATGACAAACATGACAATAAGTTACAATTTCATGTTTGATGTGTCTCCCAGGTGGTTTGGTGAACCGCTGTTGGTGAACAGTTGTTTTTAAGAAATGGCTTTCTTGTTGCCACTCTTCTATAAATGACTGATTTGTGCAGTGTGCCACTAATAGTTTGTCCTATGGGCAGATTCCGTGACCTTGTGGATCTCTGCAGGTCATCCAGAGTGATTATGGGCATCTTGGCTACATTTCTTATCAGCACTCTCCTTGTTGTGTTGAAAGTTTAGAGGTTTGCAGTGGTTTTAAACTCTCCGCATTTCAACATGATTGATGGAACAACGCTCGACCATATGTTTAAAGCTTGTGAAATCTTTCCAAAGCCTGAACTTCTCCACGACTTTATCTCGGACCTGCCTGCTGTGTTCCTGAGTTTTCATGATGCTTTTTGCTCACCGATATTCTTTTAAGAGACCTCGAGACCATCGCAGAGCAGTTGTATTTACGCTCAGTTGACAAAGTAGATTACACACAGTTGGGCGCTATGTATTTTCGGTCATTTAGGTCAACATTGGATCATTCAGATATCATCAGGTGCCCTGCGATTGGCTGGCAACCAATTCAGGGTGTCCCCCGCCTACTGCCCGAAGACTTCTGGGATAGGCTCCAGCACCCCCCGCGACCCTAGTGAGGATGAAGCGGTTCGGAAAATGGATGGAAATCATCAGGGAATTTCTTCGGTCAGATAGCCACACTGACTGTAACGGGGCCGAATATCACGTCTTATTTTTCTGTTATTAAAAAAAAAAATAGTTGAAAATATAGTTTTAATTTCATAATTACTTTTCACGAGTGTGTCCCTTTTGTGGTTGATTCTTCACAAAGTTCCAGTTTCATATGTTTCAAGCCTGAAATCTGGCAGAAGGTCGAAAAGTCCAAGGGTGCGGGGTGAACACTTTCACACGTATGTGAGTCAAGCAGAAATTTATAGCTGATTGCATTCCTTTCTTGAAATAATTACAACAGCCCCAACAAAAAGTTATGCTGCTTTCTTCCACGGTCTCAATAGTGTATGTTGACATATCTCCCATTTTCAGAATGAAAGCTTTGGGATCAAAGAAAGGAGCGGACAGGTTTGAACATCATGGAATGAAAATTGAGAGTAGGACAGTGATATAATCACATACTCATTAGTAGCCTTTCTTCGTTCAAATTTAAATCTGGGCGAGTCTACTTTGCAAACTCCTGCTGTTTGCTGTTGCAGACGGTTGTCACGAGCATATCTGAGTGACAATAAATGTTTGATCAGTTGTCAGCAGTCACATATAACAAGATAATTGGCCTTATGTATTCAGTAATGGATGCACATTCTACGAATTGATGCATATACGACACCCTGTTTGTTATTCATGCTATGATATTTATTTATTTTTGTCTTCGGTTGTCACTGTCAACACAGATTTTTTTTGCCGTTGCTTGCATCACAGTTTTAATCCAACCATCTGCAATCCTGCAAGCACTGCAATTCAATATATCGAGAACTTCTCATGTTTTTATTTTCCCACATGAAGCTACCCGAGAGATTTGACATGTTAGATGCAGCTCTCAGTATGACATAAAAATGCTAACTGAAATAGATTACAGTTGAGTTGAGAGTTATATGTCCCATCAAACCTATACAAATTGCAATAATCAAGCAATGAGATGTCCATTATTTTACATCTTGGTTTTTAACATATTTCCTTGACATCAATTATTTGCCAGGCCTTGTGGCATCTATAGGTCATTACTGAAAGAGAGGGT
The DNA here is from genome assembly GCA_018466805.1 of Hippocampus abdominalis. NCBI lineage: Eukaryota > Metazoa > Chordata > Actinopteri > Syngnathiformes > Syngnathidae > Hippocampus > Hippocampus abdominalis. The sequence continues at coordinate 18,434,193 of CM031706.1, read as the reverse complement.
AGTGCTAAAACTGTGAATAAGAGAGCTTTCCAGCTAATAGCTAAGGATAGGTTGCACGGGAAAAAAAGGTGCATTTGTGATGAGGAAACCACAAATAGGCAGGGGTTCACTGTATTTTTTATAGTCATGATCCTGTTTATTTGTGTTTCAGTCTCCGGCGGGATTAGAGGGCGTTCCCTCCAGCGCTGCATCCGTCTCCAATCGTCGTCATTAGCCAGCTGCCTTTAAAAGCTCAGCCACGCCGCTCTCTGGCTGTCGGATTATGCATCCTTGCTCACGACTCGTTTCCAAATGTCTGTATTTTCTAGACATTCATGACTTTTGCCTCGTAGTTCTCTCGTGACATTTTTCTTGTATTTTCATGTAAGTTGTTAGTGTATGTAATATTATTCTCGGTATGTATTTTAGATGTATTGAATTTCCTTGTCCTTTTGTCGCACGGAGTTTATGTTTATATTTGTCTTTGCCTTTTGCAAGCATTTTTGGGTTGTCTTGTTTTATCCTGGTTGTTTGTTACCAGCGTCTTTCGTTGTACACATAAGAGTGACAAAAGGTTTATTTTGTCACTCTTATCGGTGTATATACTTTTGGAATCCGATTCTGTTCAGGATTACTAATTAACTAATTGAATTCCTTCTATTTTACACTTCCTAAATGAGAAAATACAAGATGGCAATTGTATCTCAATCTTAAACTTTGTATGCCCAACTCTTTAATTCCAGGACTATGCAACTCAACGACCTCATTCCTCACTGTCATTCTCCTCATCTTACTGTACATTATACTTCCTGACTCTTATACCTCATATTCCAAATTACTCTGTACTCTGTATATTCCCCAAATCGTTCTTTCCCCACAAGTTTATATCTATAACCCCTCCAAGCTCTTCTCACATTCTATATCGGTGGTTGTTTCAAATCTATTGCTGCATCTGCCTCAGCCATTATCCTCTCATCCTAATCCCGCAATGGCTCGATCCCACTTGATCCCCCTCTCCATTCTATCTGCCAAGAATGTCTGTCGATCTTCCTTTGGATCATTGTCTCTTTCATTCTCTCTTCATCATCTCCCCTATCTGTCAGTTCCTCCCTTTTTTTCTCCCCTAAAATCCAGCATATTGCTCAGTCTACTGTACCTCTTTGTCTGTCCTCTTTGTCTACCTGCCCCTGAGCCTGCTCAAACCAGAGGCTGCAGTGGCTTAACTTTAATTGATGTATTGGGTAAAGCAAGGGATAAGGAACGAACTAAGGGATGCCTCTGAGCTGACAAGGTTAATTCTGTTTTTCCTTGCTCCTTGTCACCTGGCGGCAATTAAACTCTTGGCATCCCTCCCCAGGGAAAGATACTCTGCTCAAAAGAAAGAGAGCGAGTGGGCAAAATTATCTGTAAGGGTGGGGGGTTTAATGAAGGGGACGGGTTTGGGGCTATTGGCAATGACAATAAGGGCAAATTCTTACCTTTGTTTCAAATTCGATTTGGTTTTAAAACCTTTCATGGTCTTGCCATGCCATATGTCAACAGATGTTCCAAACCCATATTGTGTCTCAATGTTTTTATTTCTCCTGAAGGCTAAGTGGCTCCTTCTCAGTTTGTACTCTAGCACTTTAGGACTAGTATTTTTCTTGTGTTTGTTTGTTTTTTTATCTATTTATTTCAAATTGAGAAAAACATAAAGAGATTGATTGTCATTATGTAGTGCAGTGGTACATTTTCTTTTAAATCACCACTCCCAACTCCATTAAAAGGCTGGCGAATCAACATAACAGAATTGGTTCGACTAAACATTCTGGTTCATGGTCATGTTCCTGACCAAATCTCAGCCCCTTTCCCTGTCCTTCTCCCTCACAATATGCAAACATTGCTCATGGGTGGAACTCAGAATCGTTTTTGAGGAACAAATCCATGGAAGTGGAATAATGACGGACGGAAAATTCCTGCTGGCGATAAATGATTTCGAAAGATTTGCATCCAATTGGCCTGGGACTGGTGGCAAATCATAAGAGGTAATTACAATCCTAATTTGATTTAAATTGGGGTGTTTTATTGTTTTTGTTTTTGATTGTAAAGTGTCCTTGGGTGTCTTGAAAGGCGCTTATAAATAAAATGTATTATTATTTTTATTATTATATAAAACAAAGGAGAAAAAAAGCATAATGATTTGTAAATCCTTAGCGACCTGTATTGAACTGAACCTACAACAAAGATAAAGTATTCAGTGTTCAAAAATGATTGTTATTTTATTTAAAAATATTCTCATTTTGAATGTGATGAATGACTGCAACACATTCCAAAAAAGGGAGGACAGGGGCAAAAGACTGGGAAAGGAATGAAAAATAAATAAATAAACTAACTTACTAAATAAATACATATGTAAACCCTTGTTCGAACCATTCCACAGGTGAACAGGTTAATTGGAAACAAGTGAATGTCATGTTTGGTAAAGGAACATTCCCTAAAGGTTCAGTGGTGCACTGAGGAAGAGGAGGAGATGTTAGGGTTTGGGCGTGATGGTAGAATACCCCAAAAAGCAGGGCGGGAGGAAGAGCATGGTGGGCTGAACAAAACACATCAACAAAAATACTTGCAGGCGTACACTGGAAACACTAGACCAAAAAACACAAACAAAGTCCTGAAAACCACAAGAAACCAAAGTAACAAACACATAAACAAACAAACAAATGTAATCTCAATCTCAACAAAATCAAAACATGAGATGTTAACCGGTTTGTGAAGAAGTGTGTTAGCAAATGATCCAATAATTAAAGAACATTGTTTTTGAATACAGTGTATAATCAGAAGGAAATTAAGGATGTGTGTGTATATACTGTATAAATATATATTTGTTTTTTCCTGAACCACGCTATCCTCACAAGGGTGCTGGAGCCTATCCCAGCTGTCTTTGGGCAGTAGGCGGTGGACACCCTGAACTGGTTGCCAGCCAATCGCAGGGCACATCAAGATGAACAACCATCCCCGCTCACACTCACATCTAGGGACAATTTAGAGTGTTCAATCAGCCTGCCATGCAGGTTTTTTGAAAAATGGGAGGAAACCGGAGCAGCTGGAGAAAACCCACGCAGGCACAGATAGAACATGCAAACTCCACACAGGGAGGCTGGACCTGGAATTGAACCCGGTACCTCTGCACTGTGAGGTCGACACGTGAATCACTGGCCGCCTATACAGTCAAACCTCGGTTTTTGAACGTCTCTGTTCTCGACAACCGTGCTGTTGGGGCAAACCATTCTGAAAAGAGGGGGGTTTCATTCCCCCTAACAGAAGCGTCTCACCAAACACGTCTGCTTTTTTTTTATTGAACAATACAAACTCGTCTGCTCACAATGGACGCTGAACGAGGAAGCGTTTCACCAAACACGTCTGCTTTTTTAAAAAAAATCTATTGAACAATACAAAAACGTCTGCTCACAATGGACGCTACTGTAGCGTCACTTCCTCGTGTATCATCCGCGAAATTTTTGTTCGAAAACCGAATTGTACGAGAACCGAGATGTTCGAAAACCGAGGTTTGACCGTATATATATATATATATATATATATATATATATATATATATATATATATATATATATATGCCCAAAGACACCTGGGATATGCTCCAGCACATCCTGCAACACTTGTAAGGATAAGCGGATCAGAAAATGAATGGATGGATGGATGGATAGAGAAATATTATGTAATGTGTTTTGTGACCAACCACCGAGTCTGGGATTTTTTTGTTTTCAACTGTTGATCATCTAATGCTGTGCACCCTTGATTGGAATTCTTTACAGAGTGTCATCGCTGTCTCACTCATAACACCCACACAAGTTAAATTTTATGAAGTCCCACATATTTCACTGTCAACACACACTTATCAATGGCTGGGATTTTGGTCCTCGGACCAAACAATGTGAAGCCATCACAAATTGAACACCTACACACATACCTTTCATCATGCAGCCACCCACACATGATGTTTTCAAAATATCAAGCAGCATGTACACACCTGCTCTCAGGTTTCTCTATCTAAAAGAGGATCCTAACTGCTCACACACCACCACTCCCTTTTTTCCATTCACACACACATTTGTACCAACTTCCTCATTCTCTGCCTGAGGGGCCTGCCACTGGGCTGGGTCTCTAATAAATATGATGTTGGATAAATTAAGGGGCTGAAACCATTTGGATTAATCCCAAATCTGACATTCAGCCAAATTTGCCTGAGTGTCGACTCAAGGCATCAGACCTGTTTTAGATAATTTGCTGAAAGCAGAAGTCATCGTTCCATGACCTCATTCTACAGTGAGGACACCCAGGTTTCCAATAAAGAAGAGTTTTTTTGCACCCGCCCCTACAAATGGCATTTCATTCGAGATTTCCGTATCGTTAATGCTACCGTTCACGCTAGTGCACCTACAGTGCCTAACCCGTAGACAGTTTTGTCTCAAGTTCTATCCGATGCTATGTGGTTTTGTGTGATTGACCTGTCCAATGCCTTTTTCCGTGTCCCTGTGCACACTGACAGCCAATTCTGGTTCGCGTTCACCTTTAACAGGGAAACCACCATCACATTTGTTTTAAAGCTATTGTGAGTCCCCAACCATTTCAACCAAACTCAGTGTTCTAGCTCGGCACATCTGCAGTTCTCTCCAGGTGCTGCACTCATACATTATGTGGATAGCTTGCTAAAAAAAAAAAAACACTGTGAAAGTGGCACCATGGCTCTCCTTGCTGAGGAAGGTCACAACGCTAGTCTATCCAAACGCCACTTTATTTAAGAGACAGTCACATTTTTTGGGACATTATTTCTGGTAATGGAAAGGCCCTTTCTCCTGAACGTCTCCAGTACATTGTGTCATTGCCTAATTAAGCAAAGTATGTCCTTTTTGGGCATTTGTTTGTATTGCGGCTGTTTTGTTCCAAATTATTCCCAAATCATTGTTCATGCAATCACGTCTTTGGACCCACACCCTCATCCCATTTCACGTTGATAACAGAGGCTAAGCGGGCATTCACAGAAAAGAAAATAGCCTTGCAGTCAGCTCCTACACCAGGTATTCCTGACTCCTCTCAACCATTGACTCAGACCATCGATGAGCGCAGGGGTTGCATGATGTCAGTCCTACTGCAGAAATATGGCAGAAAGCTTTGCAAAGTCTTCCAAAATGCCTACATGCAGTCGTGGCCTCCAAAAAGTCAGTGACGTTTAGCTAAGGACAAGTCTGTGACCATTTGCACAGATTCAAGGCATGCATTTCGGGTGGTGCACAATTTTGGGGCTTTGTGAAAATGTAGAAAGTTCCTGATGTCCAATGGGAAGCCGGTCCTCAACCACTCTCTGATTGCTGAGCACCTGGAGGCCATCTTGTTGCCATCATCTATTGCGGTTTGTAAATGTTCCACCCCCACCAATTTTTCCGAAGCCCGTGTCATTGGCAAGCGTTGCCCCTAATGTAGCTGCCAAAGCTGCAGTATTTAAACCACTCAACCACACACAAGCATACACACACCTTTGTGCCCGTGTCCACTGACACATCTGTTTTGATTGTGTCACTGCATGAAATGCAACAGTTTGCCACATCCAGCAAGAGGGATCTGTAGAAATCTTCAATGACCTGCTTTGACGTAACTACAAAAAAAATGGCTTGGACCAAATGACAATCCTTGCCTGCCAAATCATTTTTCGCTCTATTTGCAAAATTGACACATGGGTTGGACCCTGTGTCAAAAGGGGTCTGTTATGTGCTATTAACACACACTGGCTCATGAAGGGTTTCACCACAGTAGCACAAGAACACTGTGAGGCCTGTTTGATTTGTGCCACACAAAATGCAGGTTGGGGGGCGCACAGTTAGCTGCGCATCCACCACATACACAGCCATTTGAACACCTCATGATGGATTTCATTTGTCTCTCATCATCGGAGGGGAAAATACACTGTCTGTTAATGGTTGATACGTGGTCTATTTCTATTTTCTCGTAACAGTGCCCCTCATTTTAAATATGAAGTTGCCGGTTCATTTGTATCGGCTCAGTGATTTGGCTCTCAAACGGCTCTTTTAACTTTAGCTTTTCTTTTAAATATTTATGACAAATTTAGCATTCATTTTGATAAATGACTTGGTGAACTAAATATTCCACTCTACTGACTGCAAATAGCAACAATTATCAAGCAAAGAAAAGGGTTTTTACTTATGTTATTGAACATTATAAAGGCTCCAAACAATAAACAAGCAACAAAATTAAACTTCAACCAACAACAAACATGTTGCATCATAACAAAAATAGTGAGTAGTAACTGCAACAGCAGCGGCGAACAAAACAAACATAAGATACTCCTTGCTTTATTTTTAACAAACATAAGCCACATAATTATTTGTACAGTCAAACCTCGGTTTTCGAACGTCTCGGTTCTCGTACAATTCGGTTTTAGAACTAAAATTGTCTAACAAACATAAGCCACGCCTTGCTTTATTTTAAATTTGCTTTCAAAAAAACTAAATACTTCAACTTGGACGGGCTGATCCGGCTCCTTCTCTCAGTAATTATTTGTACAGTCAAACCTCGGTTTTCGAACGTCTCGGTTCTCGTACAATTCGGTTTTCGAACTAAAATTGTCTAACTCCCACAACCTGTGAGGTGGGCGTGATACTTAGTCTACCACCGTGCCGCACCCACACATATGCTATATATATATATATATACAGTCAAACCTCGGTTTTCGTCCATAATCCGTTCCAGAAGGCTGTTCGAAAACCGAAACCACGCTCTTTTTAAAATAAAAATGCTTATTGAACATGTCTGCTCACAATGGAAAGCAACACGAGGAAGCGTCACTTCCTCGTGTAAGGAAGGCAAGAGGAGTCAAGTGGTGCATTCAAGTGCGCTCAGTTTGTTCGAGAACCGAAATTTGTTCGTCATCCGAGGCATAGAAAAGTCGAAATTTTGGTCGAAAACCGAATTTGTACGAGTACCGAGATGTCTGAAAACTGAGGTTTGACTGTAAATATAAAAAAAAATAAAAAATCCTCGTCTCACCCCAATGGGTGGTGTTCATCCCCCCATTCAGCTCGGGTCCTCTACCAGAGGCCAGGAACCTTGAGGGCTCTGCGCAGTATCCTTGCCGTTCCCAGCACTGCGCTTTTCTGGACTGAGATGTCCGATGTTGTTCCCGGGATCTGTTGCAACCACTCATCTAGTTTGGGGGTCACTGCCCCAAGTGCTCCGATCACCACAGGCACGACTGTCACCTTTACCTTCCAGGCTCTCTCCAGCTCCTCTCTGAGCCCTTGGTATTTCTCGAGTTTCTCGTGTTCCTTCTTTCTGATGTTTCCATCACTTCGGACCGCTACATCCACTACAACGGCTTTCCTCTGCCCTTTATCTATGATCACGATATCTGGTTGGTTCGCCATTACCATCTTGTCAGTCTGGATCTGGAAGTCCCACAGGATCTTCGCTCGGTCATTCTCTACCACCTTCGGAGGTGTTTCCCATTTTGACCTTGGGGTTTCCAGTCCATACTCCGTACATATGTTACGGTAGATTATGCCAGGCACCTGGTTATGGCGTTCCATGTAGGCTTTCCCTGCCAGCATCTTACACCCTGCAGTTATGTGTTGGATCGTCTCAGGTGCCTCTTTGCACAACCTACAGCTTGGGTCTTGTCTGGTGTGGTATATCTGGGCCTCAATGGCTCTGGTGCTCAGGGCCTGCTCCTGAGCAGCCAGGATGAGTGCCTCTGTGCTGTCCTTCAGGCCAGCCCTCTCTAGCCACTGATAGGACTTCTTGAGATCAGCCACTTCAGTTATGGTCCGGTGGTACATCCCGTGTAGGGGCTTGTCCTCCCATGATGGTCCCTCTTCCAGCACCTCATCCTCTGTTCCCCATTGTCTGAGGCATTCTCTGAGTACGGCATCCGTTGGAGCCCTCTCCTTGATGTATTCATGGAGCTTGGATGTTTCACCCTGGACAGTGGCTCTCACACTCACTAGTCCCCGGCCTCCTTCCTTTCGGCTTGCGTACAGTCTCAGGGTGCTGGATTTGGGATGGAACCCTCCATGCATGGTTAGGAGCTTTCGGGTCTTAACATCTGTGGTCTGAACCTCTTCCTTTGGCCACCTGATTATTCCTGCAGGGAATCTGATCACTGGCAGGGCATAACTGTTTATTGCCCGGGTCTTATTCTTGCCATTGAGCTGGCTTCTTAGGACTTGCCTCACTCGCTGGAGGTATTTGGCCGTAGCCGCTTTCCTTGTTGCCAGTTCGAGGTTGCCATTGGCTTGTGGTATACCGAGGTACTTGTAGCTGTCCTCAATGTCTGCTATTGTTCCTTCTGGGAGTGAGACCCCTTCAGTGCGGACTACCTTGCCTCTCTTAGTCACCATCCGACTACATTTCTCCAGCCCGAATGACATCCCGATGTCACTGCTGTAGATCCTGGTTGTGTGGATCACGGAGTCTATGTCCCTTTCGCTCTTAGCATACAGCTTTATGTCATCCATGTAGAGGAGGTGACTGATCATAGCTCCATTTCTGAGGCGGTATCCATAGCCTGTCTTGGCGATTACTTGGCTTAGGGGGTTCAGTCCTATGCAGAACAGCAGTGGGGAGAGTGCATCACCTTGGTATATGCCACATTTGATGGACACTTGGGTAAGTGGCTTGCCATTGGCTTCAAGTGTGGTTTTCCACATCTTCATCGAGTTTGCAACGAAGGCTCTTAGGGTCCTGTTCACCTTATACAACTCCAAGCATTCAGTGATCCATGTATGTGGCATCGAGTCATAGGCTTGCTTGTAATCAATCCAGGCTGTGCACAGGTTGGTATGTCGGGACCTGCAGTCTTGTGCGACTGTTCTGTCAACCAGGAGCTGATGTTTGGCTCCTCTGGTATCTCTACCAATGCCCTTCTGTGCTTCGCTCATGTATTGATCCATGTGTCCACTTATCTTAGCCGCTATGATGCCTGACATGAGCTTCCATGTTGTGGAGAGACAGGTTATTGGCCGATAGTTGGATGGGACTGCACCCTTTGAGGGATCCTTCATGATCAGGATCGTTCGCCCTTTGGTTAGCCATCCTGGGTGAGTCCCATCCCTCAGCAACTGGTTCATTTGTGCTGCAAGGCGCTCATGGAGTGCTGTGAGTTTCTTTAGCCAGTAGGTGTGGACCATGTCCGGGCCTGGTGCTGTCCAGTTTTTCATATTTGAGACTCTTTCCTGTATGTCTGCCACAGTTATGGTAACTGGGTTCTGTTCAGGGAGGTTGCTGTGCTCCTCTCTCAGAGTCACCAGCCATTGCGCACTGCTGTTATGTGCAACCTCCTTCTCCCATATGCCTTTCCAGTACCTTTCAGTTTCCAGTCTTGGTGGGTCAGCTCTGCTGTTAGGACCCTGCCACTGAGCGTACACTTTCGCAGGTTGTGTTGCGAACAGCCTGTTTATTCGTCTGGCCTCATTCTCTTTCGTGTACCGCTTTAGGCGGCTGGACAAGGCCTGGAGCCTTTGTTTGGCAGTTTCGAGTGCTTCAGGTATGGTCATCTGGATGTACCTCTTGGGTATCGGTCTTTTCATCACACCTCTCTGGGCCTCTGTCAATTGACTCACATCTTTCCGAGCTGCCTTGATCTTAGCCTCCAACCGTCTTTTCCATGGTGGATAACGTATCTCATGGCTCCCATGGTTGCTCTTATAGCCAAGCATCTCTAGGATCACTGATGCTGAAGCGTATATCAGCTCATTGGTTTCTGTGATCGTTACGGTAGGGATCGTCCTCAGTGCTGCATTCGCACTTTCCATGAGACCTTCAGGTGGTACTTCACATAGCCGTTGTAATCGGTGTCTAGGTTGCCCACCTTTCATTCTCGCCATGATCTTCGCTTTCAGGTCAGTTGCTGTCTCGCTCAGCATTTCATTCATTGGGGCTGGCCTCCCAATCTCATCATCTGCATTCATTGGGGCTTGCCTCCCAATATCTGGTATGACTTCCTTCTCTGATCTGGCAGCCTGGGGCCATGGAACCTGCGTTGTACCTCATCAATCTCAAGTTGTGACAGCAGTTGTCGTTTGTTGTTTTAGTTATTAGTTGTTTCGTGGTCAACCGTGACTGTGGGTTTCGAAGTAACCATTCAGCCCGCATTCTCTGCATGTAACCCCTCTGACTAGGGTTGCTTGAGTAGTAGCATTCCAACAGAGTCATGTTATCGCATCTCGCCCATTTCCGCTTTGTTCCAGTAGCCCATTTTTCATCAAGGTGCTCTGGTTCCCCAGCACCTGACGCAGACCTTGTTTGGCCAGGCGACGTCTGAGCCGTTTTATTGTCTCTCATCATTGTATGAGGTAGGCATTAGCGTGAAGGGTCTTGCCCAAGGACCCACACTGGATGGTGTCATGTGCTCATTTTTGCCCCAAGCGGGATTCGAACCCCCGTCTCCCGTATGCCAAAGCGGTGCCTTACCAACTGAGCTGTCCAGCCGCTTGGCGAGCTAGCCAGTATATATATATATATATATATATATATATATATATATATATATATATATATATATATATATATATATATATATATATATATATATATATACAATAACTGGGTTATATATATATATATATATATATATATATATATATATATATATATATTAACCCAGTTATTGTCTGAACTTTTGGGATGATTTGTAGTTCAAAGAACATACTGACGTTATCTGAAATAGCCTTTATTTAACTTCAACAGATGCAATGTCAACACGCTGCTGTGTGGAGAGGATCCGCAAGCCGTAAAAGCCAGGAGAGGGTCCAATTGGTTAAGGATCCTTTTGGCTGTTTGAACACTGCACGCTCATCCATCCATCCAACCATTTATCTGAGCCGCTTACTCCTACACAGATTGTGGGCACTGTGCGTTCAGCATAGCCATGTCCTTGAGAAGGTAGAGGTTGTGTGTATAAAGTCCATCTCATGAGCAAACTTTCTGTCACTGCTGAACTGTGGCTTGTTGTCACTGACTACCTTTGCAACTGTCCCGTGCCTAATAAATATGGCTTTGAGGTAACTCTTCCCCATGTTCACAGAGATCTATGCCAGTTTTCTTCCACAGCCTATTCGGAAAAGGAGTTAGCATTAGAGGTTCTCTGTTTCGTGCTCTCCTCTGCTCATACAGTTCTCTTTGTTAGTTGTGATCTGTGCCATTCTGCCAGGCCACCAGCAGCGGTCACTCGATCTCAGCATTTAGATGGCCCTCATGTATATGATCTCTGACCTCATTGTTCTAGGTATCACTATCCTACATTATCCACCATCACTCACATACTGCATTTAAAAAAGACATGGTGTGTGTGTGTGTGTGTGTGTGTGTGTGTGTGGTGGTGGGGCGTGGTGGGTGGATTTCTTGTCTCCAGGTGCTCCAGCATGTGTTTACCGAATGGTCAGTTTGCCCTGATGCTTCCCTATTTCGACAACACAAGGAGGATGACAGTCAGGAGAGACAGACTCACTAATGAGACAGCAGGCACAAGAGTGTGATGCAGGACAGGACCAATGAACTTGAGTGAATAAGACATACACCAACATTTTCAAACTGATTTAATCACTGCAAAAGAACAAAGTCCAAACATAACAATTCAGACTTGTACTTAAAAGAGAATTCCGACTTACTCTTACTTCATACTTAGAGTATGTACTCACAACTAAGCTAAATTATTTCAACTTCACTTTTTAAAATACTTTCAAATGAGGCAAAGCAGTAGTGGACCAAGCCATCAAATTCACAGAGTTTACAACGCTACTATTTTTCTACTCTTGTTTAGAGATACAAATGCATGCAATCTGCGAAAATGATAATTGCAGCATCATAGAGCAGTTCAAATTTCTAAGAACTAATTGTTGGGCCACAATGAGATGTTGGAACAAAAGCCAAGGAGAGGCAACGAGTGTTCTGAATTAAAACAAAAAACAAAGAAAAACATAAAACATGTTTGATTATCAGGTGAAATGAGAGGCAGGGCTTGTTGCCAATAATAAAAAGCATATTCAATCACTTGAAATTAGTGGTTGATTCTCAACTAAATGTCTTTAATAGTGAATTGCTTGTGTGTGTGTGTGTGTGTGTGTGTGTGTGTGTGTGTGTGTGTGTGTGTGTGTGTGTGTGTGTGTGTGTGTGTGTGTGTTTTGGTACACTATCTATCTATCCATCCATCCATCCGTCCATCACAGGGGTAGGGAACTCCGGTTCCTCGAGAGCCATATCCTGCCTGTTTTAGGTCCCTCCCTACTCCAACACACCCAATTTAATTGTTCAGGCCTTGACAGAGCTTGCTGATGAGCTGATCATTTGAATCAGGTGTGTTGGAGTAGGGAGGCAGGCAGGATATGGCTCCCGAGGAACCGGAGTTCCCTACCGCTGGTCTATCAAGTTAGAAAATTGTTTCGGAGAAGACATTCTATGACAATCGTCACATCAGTTTGTCACAGTTAAATTGACTTTGACGTGAAAAATCACCAGAGTGATCGGCTCTGGTATCCGACTGTTCAAGAATGTGAAAGAAATGTACACTGTGATTCAAGTGGATACATTAATCACTCTGTGAAGCACATCCTCATCTCCCTGGTTCATTCTAATGAGAGTCCACAGAGTAATTAGAGAATTATGAAAGGCTAAGGTGATGCTGACCTTATTATGGTGTGGAAGATCAAATTAATGACCCGTGACAGATGGAGGCCTCCATAACATTGAAGCTAAAGGCTTTTAGTCTGTCTTGAAAACTGAAACTCCACACATTCACATTCAGGGAGAAGAAATAACAGCAATACTTGAACAAACTGCATATTTTGTTATCATAAATACAAATTCCGCATGTGTTTTATTTCAGTCATGCAAACTAACTTACAGTACTGATTAGTCAGGATTTTTTTTCCCCTTGAGACCTGAAGTGCACTAGATAAGGTTGTCTTTCCAATGAACTTGAAATGTGAATGAGAAACAACTGAGTCCAATTATTGGGCCACTTCATATGGATTGGAGTCAAGTTAATGTGCAAACAGCCTTAAGTTTGACAAAGTGGGGCCATCTTCATCGCAAAGCGCATGGAGAAAAAAGAACTTTTCATATGAACATGTCGGTACAAATCAAATGCCTTCAGGACACTTGGCTTTTCATCTCATCTCATTTACTTGTTGCATTTTGGAGAGCAGGCATCATGTTTGTCAAGCAGCTGACAAATGATGCTCATAAAACTGGATGGATTATATCCACCCATCCATTTTTCAAAACGCTCATCCTCACTAGGATCGCTGGCGGGCTAGACCCTCTCAAAGCTTCCGTGTGGTTCGCGGGATATACCGTGAACTGGTCAGCAACTAACTTATATACACACATATATATATGTGTGTGTGTGTGTGTGTGTGTGTGTGTGTGTGTGTGTGTGTATAGCGGCCCGGTGGCCCAGTGGTTAGCATGTCGGCTTCACAGTGCAGAGGTACCGGGTTCAATTCCAGCTCCGGCCTCCCAGTGTGGAGTTTGCATGTTCTCCCCCGGCCCTGCGTGAGTTTTCTCCGGGTGCTCCGGTTTCCTCCCACATTCCAAAAACATGCATGGCAGGCTGATTGGGCATTGTCCCTAGGTGTGAGTGTGAGCGTGGATGGTTGTTTGTCTCTATGTGCCCTGCGATTGGCTGGCAACCAATTCAGGGTGTTCCCCGCCTACTGCCCAAAGACAGCTGGGATAGGCTCCGGCACCCCCCGCGACCCTAGTGAGGATAAAGCGGTTCGGAAAATGGATGGATGGATGGATGTGTATATATATATATATATATATATATACCGGTACATATAGTATATAATAGTCACGTGCTGAAATGTAAAAGGCATATAGATGAGTTGGTTAAAAGATTATTGAAAGATGTATCCATCCATCCATTTTCCGAACCGCTTGATCCTCACTAGGGTCGCGGGGGGTGCTGGAGCCTATCCCAGCTGTCTTCGGAATATGTTTTTAAACTAAAACAGCTCCCATAGGCAGGATTATAGTTTAATCTTCATCTCAATAATGACACATAATTGTTCCTGAGGCCATAAGAGCAATCCAGGATTATTAAGGACTAAAGTTTCCCAAAACTTTTTTTTCACTAAAACAATTCAGGGGCTCCCACCTGGGGGCCGCTGAGAGTCTGGGTGGCGTTCCACAAGAAAAGCGCTGATAAAACATTCCAACGTTATCAAATATCTGTGTATAAAGATGAATAAAAAATTATAGTTTAATCAGTAGATTCACTGGCTCTAAGTAGAGAAAACATTCTTTTTATTCCGTTTAATGATATACTTTCATATACAGCATGAAATATACGGCTTCTCTTGCCTACTTCTTGCTGTTAGAGACCTGCACTTCTTTCACATTGAAAAATATTCCTTGTGCACCGCAACTTTTTCACAAATGAGACACGTCGGGGTGCCCCTGTGCTCTAAAAGAAAACTTTTCTTGAAAGGACCTTTCTCTTCCAGGCTTTAAGATCTCTGGGGCAATGTCCTTGGAATGAGTCTTGGGGAACTTTAACTTTAGTCGCGCGGGTCTGTGGCGCATGCGCACTTTCGCTCTCCGAATTGGATACGGCACAACCAAGTGTCATGTTACTTACTGTTAATGTCGCGGAGATCTACAGACACCGACACAGGCTTCCATGCCTCATTCAGTTGAGAGCAAGGACTGTGCGCGCTAAAGTTTCCGCCCCTGATTGGAGGAATGAAATGTAGGCATTTCCCGCCCTCCAGAGCCGTTTCACTTTGTTCATTCAGCTCCGAACACAACAAGTGCACAATCTTGAACATTAATCTTTCATATTACGGGGGCCGCAATATGGTTGATAGGCTAAATACTCTGTGGTGTGAAGTTTTTCCGGTGTACTCTTCCTCTCACCTACAAAATACTAGAAACAGGTTGCATCTGCAAAGTAAAAGGGAGTTATAGGTCATTCAAATGTACTTGTTGTAGGGGTTCACCAATATCGAAAGTGTCATGATATCAAATAATCTGTCTCATTTTCCAAATTTAAAAGAAATCTGAAGCCCGAGCTGCTGGAGAGTTATGCATCTGATGGTTTTATGGCCTATTTACTCCCCGGGTGATACTGTTCTGTTTTATAACAAACACTAAGATCACAAAGGTTATAATACAACATAAAATTTATGTGAACATGAAAAATTATGACTTGCACGTCTCCTCCTTGTCAACTGTGAGGGGATTGTCTCACACTACAGGCTTTTCGTAAATGGCATGTAAATGAACCAGTTGTGTCGGTGCAATGCTAAAAGAATTGTTACGTGGTGGTGAGCTGGGCCTCTCTTTATGAGCTCAGAGCTTCAGAGGGAGTCAATTATTCACAATGCAAATAGCGTGCTCAGCATTTTGGTTTTATTTCTGGATGCAACATTATGGAAATAAACTCAACCAAAAAAACAAAAACATTATAATCCTGAAATCATGTTCAATTGATTGTTAAGGATCCTAAAATATGATAACAATCACGCTGACATTGACATATGGCGCCTGTTGCAGGCGTTAGCGTCTAGTGCGGGGGTCGGCAACACGCGGCTCCAGAGCCGCATGCAGCTCTTTTGCGACATCTAGTGGCTCCCTGGAGCTTTATAAAAATGTTTGAAAATGGAAAATATTTTGATAGTAGGCTAATAGAGCTCAAATAGATATAGATACATGTTGCAGCTCCGAAAAAGGAGAGCTGTGGTGTTGTTTTTTTTTTAAATGTACACTTTAATGCTTTTAACAGTCTCGACAAACACAGACACGCCTGCGTCCGACTCCGTGCCTTCTCTCTTCTCGTCCGACTCGACTTCAAAGACAGCCTCTGAAAAACGGAAATTAATGATCACTTCACTGACACCAAGAAAAGCGAAAATAATGCACCAACACAAAAAATCAAGCGAGGAAATCACAAAATAAATTCTATGGGGGCGTTGGTGAACACACGACAAAGGAATGAATAACAAACAATTCTGAGACAGTCCAGCCTCCTCCATACATACAGCATGTATTTCCTTCACTGTAGGTTTTATAGAAGGCTTTTATTTTTTTGCGGCTCCATACATATTTGTTTTTTGTTTTTTTTTTTGTCCTGTATGGCTCTTTCAACATTTTGGGTTGCCGACCCTTGGTCTAGTGGCTGGCAGCTAGCCGCTAAGCGAGTGCTACATGGCATGAGACTACTTTTCAATGGCGGTTTAAGAGGCGAAAATTAATCTGCACACTTTTGCTGACAGCATGAAATAGTTGAAGTTCCTTCCGATCCATTTTTAACAGACCAGGCTTACCCAAAATAGCAACTAGGTATCGTCCGATACTCACTTCCTGTTTTGAGAGAAGAAAATACAGTTGTGTAATCAGGTGTGTTGCACCTAGGGAAATATCCAAAACAGGCTAGATAGGGTCTCCCGAGGACTAGACTTAGAGAACGATTACGGAGCATGGTGTTGCTGTGTCGAATTACTATGCAGATCTGCTTCAGTTGCAGACAAAATGACCAATCGCGGTGCCACTGCAATGATTTACAGTTGAGACATTGGTTGTTATACTTTGTGATCCATCTATCCGGCTATCCTTACTGTACAGGTATATTCAAACTTTATATTAACTCATCAGTTTAAAAAGCAGATGTGCATACATCCAAGCTTTGTATTCAACATTACACGTGTCTGGTGGAAAAGGTCAAGTGTCTGGTCTTTCCCCAGATAGCCCTTGACTCCAAATGTCTTGTTGATGTACATATAATTCTGGGCTTGTCTTTGTGTGTGTGCGCGTGTGTGAGTGTGTATGTGTGTGCGTGCGTGTGTGTGTGCGTGTGTTTGGCTTTGCAACATGGCATTTTCAAACGCCTTGCCTGTTGATAAAGTCAACAGCTCAACAGCAAGTATCGGTGTGAATGTGCAAATCACTGTGAAGGTGAGATGACATGCAGCCAGCGACGGTATTTGGAGGTGGTCAAATGCCGGCAGCCTTTCGCCAGTGTGTATATATAGAATGTGTCAGATTGGCTCTGATTTTCCTCTTCTTTTAATATGATGACTACTTAAGTGAGTGGGATCAGTGATTGGTTAGGATTTCGCTGGAGCATTATAATGGAAATGTGCACTGATATCCTCACAAATATCTTCCTGTGAGAACAATAAAGTCATCCTTTCTGCCCACGAAGTGACATATTTTACCACTATACTATATTGTGCTCCCTGCATATTTGAGGAACCCTTGTCAGGACCTTTGAAAAATATCACTTTGACACCGACATCTTGAATGATATAAATTCAAAATATGTTCTCAGGTGCTCCGGTTTTCTCGCACGTTCCAAAAACATGCATGGCAGGCTGATTGTGCACTCTAAATTGTCCAAAAAGTATGAGTATGAGCGTGGATGGTTGTTCGTCTCTGTGTGCCCTGCGATTGGCTGGCAACCAATTCAGGGTGTCCCCCGCCTACTGCCCGAAGACAGCTGGGATAGGCTCCGGCACCCCCCGCGACCCTAGTGAGGATCAAGCGGTTCGGAAAATGGATGGATGGATGTTCTCAGGTCCTGTCAGTCATGGGCCCTTAGAATTGCCGCACCATTTTTTCACCTTGGCCAGGGTGCCGATTGCTAAGCCTGGTAATCACATTTGGATTTTTCAATTTTTTGTTTTTGAATCTGTGACAAACCTCACACACAAAGAAAGATGTAACACCCCTTCCTTAAAAAATAAACGAAAAAATAACTCAAGCTGTGAGCAGCTATAGCACACCCTCACAGCCCAAGCCACTTTGGGATACTGGCATATTTGATTTTGTTGAAAATGATACAATAAACCTCTTACATATGGATTTTGTTGTTGTTGATGTTTTTGCCTGGCATAATGTGTGTGGAGAATGTCCAAATCCAAACCAGTGCATCGCCAGGGCAACAGTGTTCGGAAATATAAAAATGATGAGCATCTTTTGATGGAACACTAAAAATGTCAACACAGTCAGGGGTCTTTACATGTCAAATCACCCAAAATGTTGAACAATTTGATTTGAATGAAACTTTGCGGACTTGTTGATACTAATGGCACAACACAAAATCTCAACTTTTAGATCAGTCAGAGCAGGAGTTTGGGAGCTATATCTTGCCAAATTGTGACATGTTTTGCCAAAAAGGGGCGTGGCCACCCTCCTTTTAAACCCGTTTTCTGACCGTATTCTGACCTGTATTGTTGGATGCAAATCCACTGTTAACACATCTCAGATGGAAAGATAATCATATGATTTTACTTCAACCTTACATCAATATGGTGTTGTACGTCCTTGGTCGGCAAAGGGCAAAATCTTATTTTGGTATTATTTAAATAATTAAATGTAGGATTTTTCAGGAAAAAACAAATTGCCTTTGTTGTTGTTGTTTTTTTTTTTAATGGTGCTCCCCACAGCTAAATTATTTTTACCATCTATCCATACATTTTCTACAGATTATCCATGGTTGGGGATTATCCATGGTTGGGTTACAGGGGGAGCAGGTTTAGTAGGAAAGCCCAGACTTACCTCGCCATATTCACTTTGTCCCACTCTTCCAGGGGGATCCTGAGGCGTTCCCTGGCTAGCCGAGAGACACTGTCTCTCAAGTATGTCGTCCCTGGGATCCTCTTTACCTTTTAATCTAAATTGTGTAAAATGGATTCACGAGAAATCAGTAATCATCTGATAATTTACCATAAAATACACTCATTTATGTTGGCTTCTCCCCATACATCATGGTGAAAATGAGGGAGCACATCGGCTGAAACGGGCCACCTATTCCCACTGCTTCCCATAGATTTTGAAAGTTGAACAAATTGAATTGTCAGTTTATATTCAGTCAAGTCCATTGTCAATGTATCCTTCAGAGACAGAGACCGGACTGGTTGAATCCATCTCCGGCGCCTCTCGGTAGGGGATGAATTCAAGGTAATCCGTTCTGTCCGTCCTACATGCTGAGATGGACTCTAAATGTGCGTCTGCTGCATGAGGCCTTCATGCCCTTGCTAAGACTACTTGAGCTCTGAATTCTTGTTCTCTCTCCATAAACACCTGAGCAACAGAGAAAAAAACTACTATGTATAAGGATGGTTTGAAGTCGATTTGGTTTCGTAAACTACAAGAAAATTTGACTTTGACTAAAAAGGTATACGTAACACCATTTGACCAATGCAGTGTATAGCCTGATAATCACAGATTGGATGTTTACATCGTTTGCCCCACAATGATCCGCCAAACGGTTTTCCAGAAATCCCTTTCATTTATTTGATTGCACTGAGCAAGCCTCCCCCATCTGGTTCTCTTGCTTATCTGAAAGTGGAAATGGAATGTGGAGGGATTTGTGATTTCACTCAACCTGAATTCCTGAGACAAAGTGTTCTGCTTGACTTTTAAGCTTTGTGTGTGCGTCTGTTGTGTGTGGGTGGGGTGGAGGGGGGGGGGGGGGGGGACTGTGAAGTGAACAAAAATCCAAACACTTATTTTGTTTGAATACCCTGTCTTCCTCTTCACTCAGGATTAATAATCTCATACGTGCCATATAGTGTAAATACAGATTCTGTATTACTTTTCAGCCATAGATAGCAGTGATGCGAAAACGGAGCTTTCGCGTTGGCGTTTTTCATATATATATATATTTTTTATTTTTATTTTTTTTTTTACTTTTTATTCCCAAATAAACTCTAAAATTATGAATACAACTGCAAAAATGAATAAATAAATAAATGCAATATATTTTTTTTTTAAATATGTCTAACTTCATTCACTTTGCATAATGCTCCAAAATGTATTAGGTACAAAAAGAAAATCAGCGGTTGGTAGTTGAACTTTGAATAATGTTTACTATTTTCGACAGTACCAATTTAAAGCTACAGAGTACAGCACCATCGAAAAGCACACAACTCGACAAAATACATCCATTTTCAGACATGTGTCTATATCTAAGATTGACACTGAGAAACACAAAGATCCAGTTTCTTCTGTTGGAAATTCTGCCTGTGTTGAAGAAGATTCTCTCAGAAGGTCCTGACGTTGCTGCAACCCAGTCTCCAGCATCAGTAGCAACATTTGCATTCAATACACTGGTGGTGTACACTGATCTAACTGCAGTAGTCATTCCCCTTTCCTCATGTTGGCTCTCTTCTTGTTTCTTTATCAAATCCCTCCCTCCTCTGTACATTTATATAGCATGTGTGCTATGTGTAGTGCCCAGTGCAATAACCATTCACGTGGCTTGGAGAAAGAAGGTGAGAGACAATGGGAAGGAGGGAAAAAAAGCAGCTACCAATCAGGAGCAAGCTCCTGTCCTTCACTTCAAAGGGTTGACACTAAGAGCCACTTCATTCTCCACACATCACTAAAGGGTAAGTGATCCCAGTTCATGAGAGTACACTACAGTACAGTACACTACACTGACTGAATGGGTCCAGAGGATAACTATTTGCACTAATTTTACTGCATTGAGCGTGCAATTCTAATTTTGGGTGAATAATTTAGTTGCACTCTAACGGCCCTATTTTCAGAGACAGGCTCAGAGTAAAAATGCACGGTTCTTATTTTCCTGCCAGGGCAAGTTTAGTTTGTTGGTGACTCCTTGATATGCCTTCCAGCGTATACCATTTTACACCCCCCGCCCCCATGTCTCTGGCAATTTGGTGACCATAAGTAGACTAGAAATGTATTATTATTATTATTAGATTTTAGACCATCTGAAACCAGGTCTCAGGTGTGACACAGGTGAGGTAACATGATTGTGATGGATTTAAACGAGGCAAAGACAGACAGATTCTGAGCTCCAAAAACATGTGTGGTGAATGTCATCATGTTTCATTCATATACTGTATTTGACAACAGCGTGGGACAATCCCACCAAATCATTGAAGAAATCAATTCATTGAACAAATTAGTAATAAGTCATGTCAAGTCAACTTTATTGTCAAATATGCGCTGTGGGCAGCATACAGCACAGATGACATTTATTTTCTCTCAACCACAGTGCAACCATAAGGGCGAGAGGAACCGCTGCGGGGACCCGCGCCACCATCAACAGAGCAGTTAACATAAAATGACAAAATAATACAACACAACACGTAAGACACAGACAGTCATGTAATCTTAACCACTTTTTTCTGCACAGACTTTGTTGGTTGAAGCAGGTATCGATGAAAGAGGAGAGAATCAAAGTGTCCTTTCAGCAGTGTTTCTGAGATGTCATGCTGAAAATATCTCACATCTGCTACATGCTAAGTTTGAAAGCAAGCAAGAAGCTGTAGCATCCATTGACGAAAAAGAGATTGGCTCACATCTCCTGTCCCATGTAAATCCACTTCAATTCCAAGTGGTGTATCATTATCATGTTTAAAATATTTTAAGAGCACCCCTGCTGACCACTCGGCACAACTCTGAGTGATGGGGAGAGGGCCGGAGGTTCACACATGGATTTACGATTTATAATTCAAGGCAGTCTCCAATTGCCCACGCCACATTTGCAGATGACTATATCATCCACGAGGGGAGATCTTGCAGTATACCTGTATAAATGTGTCAATATCATGCAAGGACCCCAGCGAGTTAATTTCTGCTCCTTACACTCACATTTACACCTTCTGCCGATGGAGAAAGACGCGTTGGCCAAATGACTCTGCCATCATGCTAAAACAACTGCCCATAGTGGATCTAATCACAGATACATCAGCCATCACAAACAACCACCTACCAGAAGCAAACAACACCCTACCAAAAACAGAGACACAACATCCCAGGACAATTGTGTACTTAGCATAAACTGTCCCACCTACAACATTTCAGATTACCTAAGCACCATTATTACTCTGCTCGTTGGCAAAACCCGACACTTTATCCACAACACCGCAGACTTCACTAACATGGTCGAGTACAAGAGGCTTGCTATCATTTGACATCACCTCATTGTCTACATACATCCACACCACTGCAGCCAATAATGTGCTCAGAGGATGGATACAAGCAAGAAAAAAAAATATGTAACCATTATCATAATTATAGTCAACAACTAGATAATAATGCCTCCATACGTATATGCCTAAATAAAAATAACTGTCAGTCCTGATCGTGTGTAGCCAAGAAACTCGAGCTGAGACTTCAGTAGTGCTGTAATTTATTGTTATTACAACAGTGATTAACAATTTCTAGCATCACAGATATGGGGTTTAAGAAACACACATACACACACACACATGCACACACACACACACACACACACACTCTCCATCTCTCTCTGATCTGTGCCACATTGCAGCGTGTTGGAGCCAATGCTAATGAGCTTTGATACTATTAGTGTTAATTACAAATGACAGCGATGAAACTGGATAATGAAAATCAATAAGGCACGCTCCTTTAACTGTGCAACTTTGATAAAAATCTTCCCTTGTTGAGGGAGACCGGACAAAAGACACAGTTATACATTTTTAGAATTAATTTAGGATATTTGCGGAACAAATATGGCATTCAACATTTAAAAATGTCAATCACTTGCCTATATTATATAGAACATTTTAATTATTTTTTAGACCGACTCATTTTTTATTATTTTTTTTCAACACATTTAAATCAAATGATTACTTCATTGTTATTTTGTATTTTGTATTCAAACACAATGATAATACTTGGACTATTGATAATGGCACAATAGCAACAATTAGAAATAAAGGTATCCTCTACGGTGAAAACCTCCGCTTAATTTTTTAATCAAATGTTAGGTCACTGTCTGTCAATTGTGATCATTATGGTGGTACTTGTAAAACCAGATATCTGCGGTGGTACTTGCAGTAAAAAAACAAACAAACAAACTGAGAACCACTGCCCCTATCCCACTGAGCGGCAAACAATTGTGAGTCTTTTCAAAGGCAGCAAATGTTGCGTTCACGTCAGGGGACAAACCCTGAAGAACTCTGATGTGTGTCCATATTTTTCTACTTCCGACAACAGAGGCAATAGTTCGCCCCTCAGAGGGAAAGGGGTTTTAATTGAATGAGTTATATTTTTACATTTTTTAGACTACTATTATTACAGACATATTTGGTGATAACACAATATACTTTCTGCATACAGGTCATTATAAACTCATGTTTGCTGCATGCAATTTTATTGGATAATATATGGTTTTGTTCATGAATGACGTGTCATGATTACTGAATTATAACATACAACAGCAGTGTGCCATTCGGCATCTAGTGCCAAGAAGACATCAATCAGTGTAAGTTTGTATCGGGAACATGCGTGAAGACATCCATCCATCCATCCATTTTCCGAACCGCTTGATCCTCACGAGGGTCGCGGGGGGTGCTGGAGCCTATCCCAGCTGTCTTCGGGCAGTAGGCGGGGGACACCCTGAATCAGTTGCCAGCCAATCGCAGGGCACACAGAGACGAACAACCATCCACGCCCACACTCACACCTAGGGACAATTTAGAGTGTTCAATCAGCCTGCCATGCATGTTTTTGGAATGTGGGAGGAAACCGGAGCACCCGGAGAAAACCCACGCAGGCCCGGGGAGAACATGCAAACTCCACACGGGGAGGCCGGAGCTGGAATCGAACCCGGTGCCTTTGCACTGTGAAGCCAATGTGCTAACCACTGGACTCATGCCCTTGCGTGAAGACAACACATGAAATAAAATTTCATTTTGCTGGAAAAATACATACCTGTGGTTTAAAAATTTTTTTTGTGTGTTTTGGAAAATCATCCCTCAGCGACCCTGGCCGACTTTCCTCTCGTGAATGCATTTGATTATCCTTCTTTTTCACACAGAGAAAAACATGCTGTTGTCCTCAAAGTGTCTAAGGCAGGGGAATTTACACAAGCAGACTTGATCTGATGACTCGCTATGTTTCGCTGTGTCACAGACGCTCATCAATCTTTTTTTTTTTTTTTCCCCCAATTTGGGATTACGGGGAGGGATTCAAAATTGTTTTGTGAGATTTTTTTTTTTGGTTTCCCCAATTTGGGATTAGGGGGATTCAAAGTTGTTTTGTGAGATTTTTTTTTTTTTTTGAGTTATGCAACTGCCGGCAAAAAAATTGTGGGACTATCTGCATCCAGAAATTTGTACTTTCTAGCCATGGTTTTCGACATGTTTTGACAATTTTGAAGGAATAAGAGGCCATTCACCAGAGGGGTTAATAATATTACCACACCACACCCAATTTCATCGTTGGTGACGCGGCGAGCGGAGAGCATGACCTGTGTTATCATTGGGAGGATGTCTTTGGTATTTTATTTGATTACGATCAATGGTCCATCTGCTTACATATGTTACTATACATAATTTAAATCACTTGGCTTCCATCCTCCATTCTGCATGATTTCCCAGAATTAGTGTTTGCGATGTCAAACGGCAAATATTAAATGAGCGTTTGGACTGCCCAAAAGCTGAAGTAATACATATTTTGGTGCGGTCAAACTTTTATACTTTATTGTATTTGAATTAAAAAAAAATACAAATTGTGTGTTAAACATGTTAAATGATTTGTTTTTAATTGTTCTAAATTAAATGTGCCCAAACCTTTTTGACGGAAGATCTACTTTTCGATCAACCAACCTCCCGCAATCGACCCCTTACTACGCACAGGTGCATATGCATGCATTTACACACGCATGCCATCCCTTACCACGCACGGGTGCATAAGCACGCAGTTACACATGCATGCCATGATGAGGATCAGCCATAACAGCTCTTAAGATGAGTGAAACAGAAAAATGAATTAGACACAAGCTTTTATGAAAGTATATCACTGCCTACCTTAGTGGGGGACTTGATGCAGATGCATGTGACATGCTTTTACAGCTTTTAAAAAATTGTACCTCACGCGTTCCGTTTTAAAATGCTTTTCCCGGCCGTCCAGATTCCCATTCTTTGTGAGTTCCATTGGTGAATTGGACATGAAACGCACCTTGCCTGATAATAATAATAATAATAATAATAATAATGAAGGTGACATCACAACAACTGTGATCACAATCTGCAAGGTGACCTGGTTTATTTTATTTTGTTTTTTAAATACCATTTGTGAAAGTGAGACTGATAGGATGATTAGGGTGCAGTGTGCATTAACACAAAAAAATATATATTGCTAACATGCACAGAGACACACACGTTTGTTAGTTTTTTTATTTTCTCTCCACCCCTCGCAATCGACTTGGGACGAATCCGTGGGCTACCGGCCGATCGTGATCGACGTAATGGGCACCACTGTTCTGAAGTGTTTGAAATTGTTCAAAATTCTTTTTTTTCTCCTTCAAAATCAAAAGTACTGCAACTAGTATCCTTATTGTATTTTTGGCACTGATAAATTTAAAAGGAATTTGAAGCTGTGTAGTTGCCAGTTATGATTTCACAACTCTTTACTGTTTTACTTGTTTGCCGTGTTATCATTTAAGTGTCGGTATTGAGATAACTTATGCAGGAATAGTACAAAAATGAAAGTTTGTTAACATGACAAGACTAAATCAGGTGCATGTCCACACACATCAGTCCTGAACCTCATACAATCATGCATGACAATCATATTTAGGGGTCTTGAACAATGTACAATCATGAGTGTAATATTTAGTCTCCCCCAATTTGCTCTGCATGTTATGTCAATAATAGTTTTTCCTCGGCCAGAGATGAGAAAACAACAGTTTCTTGTCTGCGATTATCACATGCACAGAAGCATAAACTGTACGCAAGTTGAAGAAAAAGTGTGCAAACCATTTGCAGTACTTGGATTTCTGCATGAATTGGTCATGAAATAAGAATATTATCATCATTAAATTCACAACAATAGACAAACGCAGTAGTCTACTACCAAACACACACACACACACACACACACACACACACACACACACACACACACACGCACACACAGTGTTGAAATATGAGCATGAATGAGTTGCCTCTATAAAGGTTCCTTCCTTTGGGATCAACTGGCAACTAGTAGCAAATAGTTGACGTCATAGTCCGATTTTTGCCTGAAGTTAGGCTCCATCTTCTCACAACCCAGAACAGGATAAGATAAAATGGATGGATATTTTTTTTTTATTGACACACCAGGAAAACATTTACAGTGCAGTGTGGAAGAAGTATTTGAATCTCCTGGCCAATGACGTCTCAGAGAGGTAATTGGAGTCAGGATTCATCCAACCTTGAGTCCAATCATTGTGACAATATTTTAAGTGTTGGTTGGAAACTTTCATGGACACAGAACACGATGTGTGGAGAAAAAAAAGGCAGTACAGAGCACCATCAAAAGCTCATCTCAATTGTGAAATGTAGTGGAGAGGGCATGGTTTGGGACTGCTACTATCTCAGAGCCTGGACGCATTGCTATCATCAAAAACATTGCAGTAACGCAGATGCGTTGTCGAGGATGCCACTGAATGTGAGTCTCAAGTTTGTATTGACATTTTGTAGAAATTATCAACATCTGTGTGCCAATTGAAGCTTCATAGATGATGGGAGACAGAAGACCCAAGACCCAGAGGACAGAAGTAAATCAATAACTGACCTATGGAGTGGCCAACTCAGAATCCTGACCTCAAATTGATTAAAATGCTGTGGCATTACCTCATAAGAGTGATTCACACCAAACATCCCAATAATATTGCTAAAAAAATTAATGATTCAAAATTCCGCCTGACCATTGTGCATATCTGATCTGCAAGCTAAGGTTTGTTGTGGTTATTACTGACAAATACACACAACTATGTAAAGATGTTTTTCTTCTCATTTGCCCTTTAGTGTTTTTTCTTTTTGGCAGCTGACCTTTCTTAGTATGAATGCCAGTGTCTCGAGGCATATTCTCTTTGTCCATGCAACTACTGTACATCATTTGTCATATACGCTCAATTTGCTACAATATGTATGACAAGCGTATGTAACAGTTGGATGCCTACAATCTTTTCAACACAAATTAAAATGAAAAATCACGATGGATGTGTTTCTTGTTAAGTGTGAAAATCTAGGGGGTGCTACAGTTGGACCACCGCAAGTGGAGTGGTCGTCAATCAAAATAAACTACACTCCCAGGTTCCTTCCCAACAATAAATCCTGAGGATAACATGCCTTGGATGCATTCAGTGTTCTTTTACTGGAAGTTGTCATTCTCATATGCTGGGTCAGAGTTTGTGGTTACGTTCTCCTTCAGCATTCCACTTTCTGGGATGTTGATAGTGGCTTTCAGACCGCAGGAAGCAATTCCAGAACATCCCTATGCACCCAAGTAGTTTGTGTAATACCCTTGTGCAGATGCAAAAAAAGGTTTCGGTACTGGGAGGTTCCATAACAGGCTTCCTAAATACCTAAAAGTCACTTGGGTGTGTGTGTACCTACCCGTAACACTTTGAGGGGGAGAGCTGTGCTGACGGACGCTGTTTGGTAGGTTGAACGTGGGGGTGTGCCGTTTTCGCATTGGTAGCTACCATAAACTAATTGCTAACTGCTTGTCAAGTCAAGTCAGCTTTAAGTGTCAAATATGCTCGATGTGTAACATACAGCACAGATGAAATTACTTTCCTCTCTCAAACACAGTGCAAACATGTAGTGCATTGAACACACACAGCTAAAATTTACGTAAAATTACATAAGACATAAAAATATAAATACAGTGAAACTCCTGTAGAACCAAACCTACATGGTCGGAAATACCTCCTAATGTGAAAAAATCTTCATGCCCCCCATACGACAAAAAAACCCCTGTTGCGTTATACAAAATCATTTTCTCTGCTCCTGCCTCGCGAAGACATTCACTACAACGAAGTATAATCCAACAGTGACCTCTACTGCTTCGTTCGGAAGCGGCAACAGCAACCACCACACTGGTTTACATCGTGAACGGTGTTTATTTCGGTCACAGCTGCAAATTTCCTGGACGCAACATACTCATAGCTGCTCTGCCATTGGCTTACCGAGCATCATCCTGGCCTCCGATTGGCCAAGAGGGACCTCACTGTCTATGTGTAGATGCTTTAGCTAGATCCGTGGAAGATAGTGTGGAATGCATCCGATTAGCTGCTCAGAGTAAATTGCTTATGGCTCGACGGACATTCAAACAAACGAATGTTTCCTCGAATGCTTTACTTGTTATCACGCTAAAAAGTGTACGCTAAATGGAGTCCTAATTAGAGCGAAGACGAATTCCATCGCGCTAACTATGGCCACCAAGGACTACGAAACGTCACGTGGCTGGCTTTAAAAGTCCATCAGCTGAGCAATGCTGTCTTGGGTGGCGATCGAGTGTAGGTCGAATTAGAGACAGTGAGATAGTGGAAAGAAAAGCCACCGGGATACCAGGAAGTATATGTTATTGTTAGATTCCGACGCAGCATGAACGTTGCATTGCTAAAAAGGCTACAAAACGGACCTTTGGATGTCAAACAGCTAAGAAAAGAAGCGTTCTGACGCTGGAAGAGAGGGTAAAAGTGATCAAAATAAAAGACGGAGGAAGCAAAATAAAAGACATTATCCAAGAAATTGATGTAAGTGAAAGTGAATGCTGATCATAAATTTCGCAATTTCTTTCAATTTTTTTCTTTCAAACACTGACTATATGAAGTGTCAAATATAGTGTGTGCTCATACTTTACACTATTGAAATAAAAATAAAGAGTACACATATGACTGTGTGTGTGTGTACACGTACGTTTGTGTGTGCGTGTTTGTGTGTGTGTGTGTTTACATCTGATGTCAAATTTGCTCTAGTGAAAAACCCCCTGTTGTGAAAAAAATCTTGCTGCAAACATGATTTCGTTGTAGAGGAGTTTCACTGTATCTTAAATTAAAAAAGTAAAATAAATAAACAAATAGCAACAACAGACAACCAAGGGCACTTGTGATTATTGCATATTCATCGTGACTTGTTTTAAGTGCAATAATCAGATGTCAGATGCTGAGGGAGGGCAGAGACCGCCTGGTGGAATAAACTGTTCTTGAGCCTGGTGATTTTATCAGAGAGACATCGCAGTCAGTAAGACGGGTGGGTGGAGTCACCTGCAATCTGGGTGGCTTGGCGGGTCACACGAGAGTTGTAAGTGTCCGCGAGTTGAGTCATCAGGCGCCGACGCGGATGGCAGCCTCGGTTACACGCTCCCTAGTATTAGCCCTCTTTTTGTCATTTTCGTTAGTTTTTGGCCACCCTACGCGGCTTACATACACGAGGGAAAAGTTGCTTAGCATTGGGGAGTCTACGCTTGGACTTTTTTTACCACCACACGAAAATCCACAAGGTTTTTCGGAGCTAAAAGCGAGCGGAGCGGCTGCGCTGTACGGAGCATGGAAACGCCGTCGGAGGAGGAGGGGGACGCAAGCCGGCGTGCTAGTCAAGCTCCGGCAGCGTGGATTTCGAACCCCGCTCCCATCGATCCATCTTGCTAATCTATGATCTCTACCAAACAAGATGGATGGACTTCTTCTCCTCACAAAGACCAACAAAACCTTTGCACATTCTGCTGCGCTTTGCTTCACTGAAACCTGACTCAGTGACCGCCACCCGGATTCCGCGCTACATCTACCCGGCTTCCGCCTACTCCGAGCCGACCGCGACACGGAGCTATCAGGACCTGGAGTCGCTGTCTCTAAACTGCAAGCCATTCTACTCGCCATGTGAGTTCACCACCTTTGTACTAGTCGGTGTTTACATTGTGCCACAAGCTAATGCTAACACGGCGATACAAACGCCCCTTCCTCATTCTATTCCCAACAGATCCACGAACAGGACTTGAGACGGCTCTTCAAGCAGCAGAAGATCAAGAAAGTTGCGGGGCCCGGCAAAGTGTCCCCCTCCTGCCTGAAAGTCTGCGCTGACCAGCTGGCTCCCGTCTTCACACAAATCTTCAACAGATCCCTGGAGCTGCGTGAGGTCCCATCCTGCTTCAAACAGTCTACCATCATCCCAGTTCCCAAGAAACCGGCAACATCGGAACTGAACGACAATAGGCCTGTCGCTCTGACGTCTGTGGTCATGAAGTCCTTTGAGCGCCTTGTGCTGAACCACCTAAAGAATGTCACCGGACTCCTGCTGGACCCTCTCCAGTTTGCCTACCGGGCAAACAGGTCTGTGGAGGACGCAGTCAACATAGGCCTGCACTACATCCTCGAGCACCTCGACAGCACAGGATCCTGTTTGTGGATTTCAGCTCTGCGTTCAACACCATCATCCCGGAACTCCTCATCCCCAAACTTCTCCAGCTCGGTGTGTCCCCTACGATATGCCAGTGGATCCTCAGCTTCCTGACGGGACGGACACAACAGGTGAGACTGAGAAGAACAACAGCACGCACCACTAGCACTGGAGCCCCACAGGGATGTGTCTTCTCTCCACTGCTCTTCTCCCGCTACACGAATGATTGCACCTCAACAAGCCCAGCTGTCAAACTCATAAAGTTCGCAGACAACACCACGGTCATCGGTCTCATCAAAGACGACGACGAGTCTGCGTACCGACAACAAGTGGAGGAGCTGGAGCTCTGGTGCAGCCGATACAACATAGGGCTGAACACGCTCAAGACTGTAGAGATGATCGTGGACTTCGGGAAACATCCGTCACCACAGCTGCCCCTCACACTATCCAACTGCCCTTTGTTAACTGTCGAGACCTTCAAGTTCTTGGGAATCACAGTCTATCAGGACATGAAGTGGGAGGTCAACACCAACTCCATCCTGAAAAGGGCCCAGCAGAGGATGTACTTCCTGAGGCTGCTGAGGAAGTGCTACGACAGTTCTACACGGCAGTCATCAAATCAATCATGTGTTCTTCCATCGCGGTTTGTTTCGAAGCCGCCACAAAAAAGGACAAAATCTGACTTCAACGGACAGTGAGGACGGTGGAAAAAATCATTGGCACCGCGCTACCCACTCTTGAGGACTTGCACACTGCAATAATCAAAACAAGGGCACGGAAAATCCTACCGAATCCCCCGCATCATGCCCATCACCTTTTCCAGCTACTCCCCTCAGGCAGACACTTAAACAGCTTCTTCCCTCTAGCCATTAACTCCCTAAACAGTCACTGACGTATACTCCACCGCACCAGACACTTCAAAGCGCTCAAGGACATCTGCACAATTGCACACTTCTTGTACAAAAAATACTGCTACTGGTCACTTTAAAATGGTTCAATGATTTTCTGCACCAACTGTACAACTGTTATAGTATTGTATTCTACCACTGATCACTTTAGCTCTGCTTGATACTTTGCACATTGTCTCACAGTTGTCACTGGGTGGTACCACCGCACTACGGTTCACTTACATTATGAAATGTACTTCCATACTTATTTTTCCATACTCATTTGTCATGTCCTTGTTTATGATGATTCTAATGCAGCGTGTTATACCGGAGACAAATTCCTTGTGTGTTCTACATACTTGGCCAATAAAGATGATTCTGATTCTGATTGAGGAGGAGAGACACCAATGATCTTCTCAGGTGCTCTCACAATGCTGCAGATTCTTTCTGCAGGACACGGTGCAAGTGGCGTACCACACGGTGATGCAGCTGGTCAGATGCTCTCAATGGTGCCTCTGTAGAATGTCTGCATCATGGAGGGTGGGACTCTTGCTCTCCTCAGTTTGCGGAGGAAGTACAGGCGCTGGTGAGCTTTTTTGGCCAGTGAGGTAGTATTTTGGCTCCAGGTCAGGTCTTCAGAGATGTGCACACCAAGGAACTTGGTGCTACTCACCCTCTCCACTGCGGCAACGTCGATGGTCAGTGGAGCATGCTGAGTATGCGTTATTCTGAAGTCCACAACAATCTCCTTCATTTTTTCCACATTCAGGTGGAGATTGTTGTCCTTGCACCACAAGGCCAGCCTGTTCACCTCACTCCTGTAGATTGTCTCATCGTTGTTGTTGATAAGACCCACCACGGTCGTGTCGTCTGCAAACTTAATGAAGAGGTTGGAGCAGGATGAGGGAGTGCAGTCGTGGGTCAGCAGAGTGAAGAGGAGGGGGCTCAGCACCCATTCTTGGGGGGCCCCCGTGTTCATCATGATGGTGCTGGATGTATTATTGCCTAACCGAACTGCCTGTGGCCTCCCGGTCAAAAGGTTCAGCAGCCAGTTACACATGGAGGTGTTGGATGCTGAGCTGAAGTCGATGAACACCATTCTGACGTGTGAGTGTCCAGTACTCACCAGCTGTGTTATCCTGATGAGTCGCACTATTTAAGAACAGAGGGAAAGTGAATGGAAAGGTGGACAGACAAAGAGGTGCAGGCTCTTCTGAGCATTTTGGGGGGAGTTAGACATCCAATGCAACGTTGAATCGGCGCCAAGTAACGACCAAGTTTACCACCACTGCCGAGCTAGGTTTACAAACAGTAAAAAGGTCATGAGATTTAAGAAGAGAGAAGAGCATAGTATTTGATCAAAAAACTGATGAATCTAAACCCCCCGCCCCCCAACAAATAATCGGAATCAAGGGTGATTCTGACCTAAAATGGAATCAAAGAACTGAAATTGGAACTGGAATTGTTAAAATTCAAAGGATGACCGACCCTACTTGTTGGACACTTAAATTATTTACTGATACTCATGTTTCTTTATTTGTCAGTTGGTAAGCCTTCCCGCTTAGAAACTAACTCTGCCTGGATCATGGATGGGCTGCTCTGCTGTTTCTGAGGAACAAAAGTACCAAGTAGTCAAACACCAAGGATTCCTGTGAGTATAATACCTGTTATTCTCAGAAAAATACAGTACTCAGAGGTCGGCATCTTGTCAGTTCTGACAGAAAAGTCCAGAAAATCTGGTGTCGAAACAAGGTGTGTCAGTGCTGGTTGCGTTTGGAAATGAATTGAACACAATCTGCTCTCAGAGCAGTGCATGGGCGTCAGAATGAATTTCCAAATGTGCCCTGAGTCAAAATCACAAAAGTAAAATGTGAACAGAGAATGGCAATAATGAGCCTAGCTGGGCCTAGCCAACACGGCTGCGAGCCTGTTCCTATTCCAGCAGTGCACGATCTGCAGTCGTCACCTGTTCCTGCTGTTCCTGCAAGTCACGGGCCTGCCATCCGGATGACCTGTGACCACAAGCTTTTCTTTTTTTTCCTTTATGATTATTTATTTCAGCGGTGTCCACATGTGGTCCGCAGTCAGCATCTTGCCACAGCAGAATAACAGCCAACCCTGATCCTGCCATTCCAATGGTTAAAAGATTCTTATTTGACATTTTTATTTTGAACCATGAGGATGTTTTACGTTTATTGAAACTTTAATTGCCTTGTATTTTCTGTACTATGCTAACTTACTGAAGTACATAGTAACGTATTTTCCGCACTATCCCGCCTATCCCAGCTGACATCGGGCAGCAGGCGGGGGACACCGCGAACCGGTTGCCAGCCAATCGCAGGGCACACAGAGACAAACAACCATCCATGCTCACACTCATACCTAGGGACAATTTGGAGTGTTCAATCAGCCTGCCATGCATGTATTTTGAAATGTGGGAGGAAAATGCAGTACCCGGAGAAAACCCACGCAGGCCCGGGGAGAACATACTCCACACAGGGAGAATTGAACCCGGTACGTCTGCTCTGTTATTTATGTAGAGCTTTCACAAACGCTGCAGCTGTCACAAAGCACTTTAGAGAACATTTAAAATACTACATCCAAAAAATCTGAATAGTGATCCATATATTAATGGCAGTTAATGTGTTCGTGTGTGTTAAAGTGAAATAAAAATGTTTTGTGTTCACTTTTTTTTTTTTTTTAAATGAAGACAAACGCTGATTAGAGTGCGGCCCCCAATTAATTTCTACTCTGGGATCCAACAGACCCAAGAAATACTGTTGCTTCCTCTCTGCATTAATGCCCCTTGATACAGTTTATCACACTCCAATTAGATTATTACTGGTGATTGGTTTATGACCCATCAGAATCAATAGTATCAGAATGTTGGCTGGAACACATTGGCTCGGTGGAACTGTGGGAAGATAATAATGCAGTTTATGGTTTATTTATTAAGCCTTTCTTCATACACTCTATGCTTATTTAACAAATGTGTTTAGCATTAAATTATTCAGCAACTCCACACAGTCTCAATGACTGACTTAACGCAGGAGAGAAAGGCATAAATTACTTTGAAATAGTTACATCTGTATGAAAAAAAAAAACATTATTATGCAATAAATAAAATTAAATGAGCAACAGTAAATAATCATAGAGAGAAAAATATAATTTCAAGATGCACTGTAATAATCAAATCCAGTCCCAGTGTGAGCCCGCTGAATAGTTCATCAAATACAATTCTTAGTTGGAGAAATTCCTATCCCCATACTTTTTCCATATTCAGAGCAGGAAAAATTACATGATGCTGAGAGAGAGAGAGAGAGAGAGAGAGAGAGAGAGAGAGAGAGAGAGAGAGAGAGTGTCTATGCATGTGTGTGAGTGTCCGTATGCATGCGTGAATGATGTGCGTGCGTGTCCTTTTATTGCTCTGTGAGCAAAATAAAATGTCAAATGATTCAGACTATATGATGGATGAGTTTGAAATTGTGGATTGAAATTGAAGGAAATATGAGTGTCATTAAAATGTGACAAGCTTTGCAGAAAGGTGGGCCCACTAACTTCTTCAAGCAAAACACAGAATGCAAATTGGATGACAGAGCCTTTTGAGAAATAGATGCACACAGGTTTATAGTGTTGACTTGTTGAGAGCCTCCTCCCTCACCAGGGCAATTCTGCAAGCACGGAGAAATCCAATAACGTCAGTGCTCAATACTCAATATATCAGAAAATAGATGTGATTTGCATTTGTAAATGTGCAATGTCATTTTGTGCAGGAGTAAGTGCAAATTGCCTCCTATAAATTTGTTCCTCATGATTTTTTTGGGTTTCCAAGTCCTATACAGGCGAACCTCAAGTTACATTCAGAGTTTTCAGTATTGTTATTGTTGATTTTTTTTTTTTTTCGACCTTCAGGATCTGCCTGTCACTTTGCTGCTTCGTCATGCATGCCTTGGTGGATGCGTATGCCTTTTTATTCTGGAATGTTTTTTGCTGTGCAACAGGGGAGTATGATATACCGTACTCCCTCCTTTATTGTTATTTTTATTATGATGGATATTTGTTGAAAATGCAGTAAGACAGAATGAGGGTTGAGCAGGGGGAAGGAGGAGGAAGGGAGGGTGGGGAGAACAGAGGTAATATAACAACAATAATATTGTATGTGACAATAATTACATTTCAAAGGAGTTGGATTTGACCTATACTGTGTGTGGATGAGGAAGGAAATACACACACTATGAGGAAGGCAGACAATGAGTAGCAAATCGAATAGGAATAGTTCAGGCTAGGTCATCGGAAAGGATGGGGCAAGACAGGTTGTGTGCGAGGTCTGAGAGCCACTCTCAAGCAGTGTCAACCACCTGTAAGGAACCATTACAAAGTCAGCATAGAGAAAGTCGGCCCACACAAAGAGACGAAAACTGAAGTCCATTCATCAAGTGCATATTTAATCATGAAGAACTTTGGTTCCTTAGATAAGTCATGATCCACAATGTGGATGAGCATTAGCATTTGAGTTCGATGGTAGGACCAGATGAAAAACAGAGGGGGGACCCCCCTCCCCTCCACAAGAACTATTGATAGCATTTGGAGTCCACGTTTTGCTGCATTGCTCGAGGTCTTTGTACAAGCAGTAATCAAATCCAACAGCCTCTCACATTTTCCTCACCCGTGGCTAATTTTTTTTTCAAACGTCAATAACACCTGTTTATCTTGTTTCCTTCAATGTCCTGATTTTCTGTGAAATTCTGCAGCGTAAAGAGAGTATGCCTTCCGAGCGAAACTAGCCATCCTTTTTTATACACAAATATAGAATACTACTCAAACTTTTCAGTTGGTGTTTTTTTGTCCATTTGTCAAGGTTTCTTTACTTTGTACTTGTTTGTTTTTTGTTTTTTTGTTTTTTTTCACCAACTCTAGTCTAAGACATCCTTGCTTTCCCTGCCCGCATGTCCTTGGGCTCATACAAATGAGTATATTGTATCCTTCCACAACAGAGCTCTCAAACTTGTGGTCTGGGGGCCTTTTGTGGCCAGAATGATATTTTGTGGCCCTCTACTTGACATCGATGTTTTATGTTTATATATTTTTAAATCATAGTTATGGGCTATTCTTGTATGCTTTTGGTAAAATGTAATCTGGACTGACACCATGTCTTTTTTTTTCAAAAACCTGCCATGAAGAGAAAGGATGGTGACGAGAATATCCAATTTCAAGAAAAAAAGGGGACAAAAAATGCTAGAGTGCAAAGTGTACTAATGTGTTAGAGTGTAGCTGTGTGTTATATCAGCACAATATAAATACATTCATTTTTTATTGATAGAAGTGATTTAAAAATGCACTATTGATCTATGAAAAGTATGGTGTATGAACCTTTTTATTTGTTGGTTATTCTATTTATTCACATTTCTTAAAAGCACAAAAGCTTCAGCTGTAACAGAGCATTTTACAGAACAGTTAAAACAAAATACGGTCAAATAACTAAACACATAATATAAGACACAGTCAGTCATGCAATCATAACCATATACCAGCATATGCCTTTTTGCTTGAAGCAGTTATAGATGAAAGCGGAGAGATTCAAAGTGTTCTTTCACCAGCCGATCCGAGACGCCATGCTCAAAATGTGCACAAGTAAGCTTAGTTTGAAAGTAAACAGGAAGCTGTAGAGTCCATTGTCAAAAAAAAAGAAGAGATTGGTTCACTTCTCCTATCCCATGTAAATCCGCTTCAGTTCCAAGCGTCGACTCTCAGTTCCAAACACGCAGACCGGCGCTCCGCTCTCCTCATCCTCAGCTCCAGCAGCCATCCATCCAGCCGCACCAACACAGACTGTTCAACAGCGCCTACATCTCTGCTGAACAAAATGGGGCTGTGTACAGTTACAAAAATCACAAATGCCATAAGGCTGTCCAACGGCGACAGTCAAATAGCGCTGACATTCCTCCCGATCAAAATCAATGCTGGTGCATGCATGCTGCTGAGGAAGGTGCAACCATCAAGCACATATTCTTCTTTGCCTACTGTCGTGGCCAAAACGCTGAAAACAGTCCATAATGGGTCCACACGAAGAAAAACAAACACCATATGACAAAACAAAAGACAAAAACAACAATCATGACAGACAGCGGCAGCGCAAAGGTGCTGGCAGACACGTTTGGCACAGAGCAGAGGGGAATGCAACAGACGTAGGCTACGCTTGTAAGTCCCGCTCCTGTCTTTAATATTTCCTGTCATTTATTGTGTTCATTATTTTTAAATTCAGTGTTCACATTTGTGTGTGACAGACACATGGGACGATTAGGAAAATCGGATCAAACAGCCTCCGGTATTGAACTATTCTAAACTATGTACCGATGTACTAGAAAGTACACAAATAATAATTTTAAAAAATGGAACAAATTCAGTTTTGAAAAGTATACTAGAAGTACATGGTCCCTGCCACGCTTTACCCCCTTCTGTCTCTTTTTACAAAGTTTTCAATTTATTTTGTCACTGAAAATAGGCTGTTATCCGCACTACCAGCCTAACCCTCAATGTAACATTCAGAGTAGAGTTAGTTCGGGACATTTACCTGTTTACTTTGCGTCTTTTCAAAAGCAGCAAATGCGTCTTCTCCTTCTTCTTTAAATCTGGGAAATTCATCATCGACGCAGAGCGAATCAGACAAAATAATGCCCAGTGGCGAGTTCTCATATGAGTCACGGCAAAATAGCACTAGGTGTTGAGGTGCCGTTCACTGCAGGATACCCATTGTGTGAATCCTCCGCTCTGGTTTTCCCTTTTTTTGGCAAAACAGCAAGTCTTTTCTCACGCCGTGCGTCATTGGCACCATACCTTGATATCACACTGAACTGGGATACATGGTTTATGTCTGTCGACTCATCCAAAGCGAGGGAACAGGATTCCGCTGCCTTTATATCCTTCAATTTGGTTTCTTGCAGTTGATATGCCCTCATGATGGTGCGATCGTGAACAGTTCTTGCTGAGAAGCATGTCTTTTATTTGTTGAATTATTTTATATTTACATGAAAAGTCATCAAAATGTTAATTGGCCATATCAAAGCATGAATGTACAGTATTGGCATGCTCCCCATCTGTGAATGGCTTTCCGTTCCAAGCTTGCCGAATTCCAGTCATTGTGTCGGGTCCAACCATGGCGTTGCTGCTGACTCCCTTCACTCTGCACAGTAGCTCTTGGCATGCCATCTTTCAGCTGTCCCCGGCTGGATATTTCGTTGCAGATGTTACATGGCCTGTGACGAATTGCCGTTTTATATTGATAAACATTTTTTACATTGCATATTAGACACACCGCAGAACCTGCTCTCTCCACAAGGACACATTACTCTGTCCATTTTCCCCTGAAATGTATGATGCGCGTCATTCTTTCCATTTTATGTGTACTCTGCAGAATTAACGATATAGTTTTATGATTACAAGAAACGATCCATGCCATCGACCGATTTATCCAAGAAAAATAGGTGTGTGACCTTACGTACCCGGGAGGACAGCCGGCATCGTATTCATGACTACATTGGGGCCGAAAATGGACGCATGAAAATGCGTAAAAATGTTTTTTTTATTTTCAATGTTATTGATAATATCGATTTCTGTAATGTTTTCCTCTAAAATGTCAGTGGAATTATTAATTTGTCGTCATGTTAAGATTGAGTGTTTTTCCTAATTCAAGAGCCACAGCCGCATGCATCTTTTGAACATTTTTTTTAAAGTCCATTAACCCAACGAACTGCTGGAAAAGTATGAGGACATATTCACCAACCGGCAAACTCAATTACAGTACTTTAAAAAGCTGACTGCAAATTCAATCAAACTCTGAAACCATGCACACACTTATGCAAAGTTAAATTGATATTGGGGTTTATAAAGGTCGCAGTGTTTCAATAATTTGTTAACGTGGGGATTTTTCTACAGTGTGTGTGTGTGTGTGCATATGTGTGTGTGTGTGTGTGTGTGCATGTCTGCATGTGTGCGTGTGTGCGTGTGTGTGTGTGCGTGTGTGTGTGTGTGTGTGTGTGTGTGTGTAACTGGAGCTTTCTGTCTACATACAACAGATGGATGACACATTTATCTCACAAAGCACCACACTTGCGTGTACACAAAAGCGCACACGCATGGGTACATACCGACACACACTCACACACAACAGATGCAAGCAGAACCAAGGCTGCGACTTTAATTATCACCTTGTCTCGGCCTAAATGAGGGTGTGAGGCTAAGCTCATATCCGCATGGATTGTGTGTATGTGTGTGTCCTCGGGAAGAAAACGACTAAATCCTGCATTAAGTCACCTCATTTCAATTTGCTTTGCTATTCTTTTCTCCCTTTTTTAACAGCTACTTCGTCTCGAGTAATTATACGGTGGTCTTTTGCCATTGTAACCATACGGGAGCTCCAACTGTAGATAGTATTGAAAGTATTAATTCACTTGTATTGTATTAATAGAAAAGACTCTGTACTTAAGTAGAGAAAGAAAGTGAATACCTCGTGCATCGACTGTTGTATCCCCTGAAAATATTTTAGATGTTGTTTATGGGGCGGCCCGGTGGTCGACTGGTTCGATTCCACCTTCGGGCCTTCCTGTGTGGAGTTTGCATGTTCTCCCCGTGCCTGTCTGGGTTTTCTCCGAGTACTCTGGTTTCCTCCCACTTTCCAAAAAAATGCATGGCAGGTTAGGTTAAGGTTAATGTTACACACTAAATCAGTGTTTTTCCAACTTTTTTGAGCCAAGGCACACTTCTTTCATTAAAAAAAATCTCGCGGCACACCACTAGATGAAAATATACCCCCCCCCCCCCCGCTTATTTTAACAATTATATTGTTACTATAACCATTTTTAACATTGAAGAATGACTTTATAACAGCTTGAATTGGAATCAAATGAACACAAAGAAAACAGTATTTTCTCATCTTTCATATTTATTGTTTCACCGTCGTCCTGCATTCACGCGTCACAAATTCGCTTGTCTCTGGTCGAAACACAAGGCAATTGGTTAGCTGTTGCTGCTCCCTAGCGGTATGGGACGGTACTACACGATTACTTTCTGAGCCATAGACCGCACAGCCATAAAAATTTGATATTTTACCGCGGCACACGTGACAATGTCTGCACACCAGTGTGCCGCGGCACATGGGTTGAAAAACACTGCACTAAATTGTCCATAGGTGTGTGGGAAAACAAATGTAGTCACCCTCTCAACACTGGCAATAAGTTACCTTTTTTTTGAGGGGGGGGGGACTCAAATCGCTTCCAAAGCTCAAGTTCTTACAGATGATCTGCAATGATCTGCAGTACTGTTTCCTGATGAAACATAAAATAAAACACAGTTTCCCCTTTAAAACATTTTCCACTGATGTATTGAATATAACAAGGACAAAAATTGTGAAATCCTTAGGAGAGAGAGACAGAGGGACAAAGAGAGAGCCCAACTCTTAGTATGCTAGCATTTACATCGAGGTGAAATATTTGACTGTCACAATCATGATGAGTTGCATATATGTTAAACAAACCTGTGTTTTAATTCTGGAAGATGGCAAATAACACTTTTTAGTCGCTGTTGACAAAACTATTAAATAAATCTTATAAATATTGGGCACCTTTATTTTGGACCAAAACTCTGAATCCTTTGGTCACTGGACCGGATGTTATGGGCAAAGCTAGCTTGGACCATGATTGTCACTGATTCCATTTGATGACATTTTCTTCTCTTCAAACCCTCTCTTATGAACGTCAGGCCCGATTCTCATACTTACGCTTGTCCCATAGTATTCCTACGGTCTCTTCTCATCTCATCTGCCTTTTCCCTCTCCGTTCCCCCTTGAACCACTCCCCCACATTCTCTTTACAGGATTCAGCACAGTTCGCATTCACAGGGTTGATTCATTTCCGCCACATCTGACAGATTTATGGTCAGAAAAGAGCTGAGGACATTATGTTCTCAAGTGGCAAAATAAGCACTTTGGCCTGACCTACTAGCTGGTTCCACACATAACAAATAATTTGGTCAGAGGTGCATATAGTGTGTTTTTTGGACAGTTATGTAACTCCACCATGCTTAATGTTGTTGTGACGACTGAAAGTGATTGTGTTTAACCATTTTTGAAGGGGCCCTATAAACTGATGGTAGCTCACTGACAGATTCAAAGGGCTGATGATGCCCATCTTTGTTTTAATCCATTACAAAAAAAACAACAAGTTCTTTGTTAGTTCCTGGATCTCAAAACGTCTTTCAAACCATTGGATGCATGTAAAACACAACTACAACATTACACTATTCCATTCCAACAAAAGAAGGCATTGAGAA
This sequence comes from Hippocampus abdominalis, assembly GCA_018466805.1. Classification (NCBI taxonomy): domain Eukaryota; kingdom Metazoa; phylum Chordata; class Actinopteri; order Syngnathiformes; family Syngnathidae; genus Hippocampus; species Hippocampus abdominalis. Next base: position 18,392,825 of record CM031706.1, on the reverse strand, counting down.
TGCAAAGTGATGTTCTCCTGATCACAGCAGAGGATCCCCACTGGCACATCATCGTACAAACATTCCTCGTCATCTACGTCCTGAAACAAAGGAACAGGGTATTGTCACATCAGAATGGTGCAGCAAAAAAAGTGTGTGTGTGTGGTGGGAGTGTGTGTGTGTGTGGGGGGGGCTTAGAGAACAGCGTATAAAGGGTATAGAGGAAAGGCAATCAATGGGGGAACTGGAGAGAGAAAAATCCAAGTTACTTACAGGAATGACAAGAAGCCCCCTGAGGACGAGGCATACATCTGTCACACGTGAAATCTGGTGGGTTGAAGGAGCAGAGAGGACCTCCCACACGCTTCAAAAAAACACTACAAACAGGATAGCTCTTATTCTCAGTGCATGATTTTACACATGTTAATTCCAAGTGGAAGCAAGTATCAGGCTGTTTTCCAAGATGTAAATCTAAAATTGAAAATCAACTATTTGGCTGCCGTATCAGGTCAGCCAGAACTTTACCCGAAAGGTCGCTTTTTGCCTTAAAAAGGCAGAAAAAAAATCATAACGATATGTTTTATGGACCACTAGTCATTGAAACGTACCGGGTTCGATCCCAGCTCCGGCCTCCCTGTGTGGAGTTTGCATGTTCTCCCCGGGCTTGCGTGGGTTTTCTCCGGGAGCTCCGGTTTCCTCCCACATTCCAAAAACATGCATGGTAGGCTCGTTGGGCACTCTAAATTGTCCCTAGGTATGAGTGTGAGCGTGGATGATTGTTCGTCTCTGTGTGCCCTGCGATTGGTTGGCAACCAATTCAGGGTGTCCCCCGCCTACTGCCCGAAGACTGCTGGGATAGGCTCCAGCACCCCCCGCGACCCTAGTGAGGATGAAGCGGTTCGGAAAATGGATGGATGGATGGATAGTCGTTGAAACACAGCAGTCTGATAAATACAATCAAACCTCGGTTTTCGAACGTCTCGGTTCTCGTCCAATTCGGTTTTCGACCAAAAATTTCGAGTTTTTTATGCCTCGGATGACGGAACAAATTTCGTTTCTCGAACAAACTGAGCGCACTTGAATGCACCATTTGACTCCTCTTGCCTTCTTTACACGAGAAAGTGACGCTTCCTCGGGTAGACGAGGAAGTGACGCTTCCTCGTGTTGCTTTCCATTGTGAGCAGATGTGTTCAGTGAACAATTTTATTTTAAAAAGAGCTGGTTTCGGTTTTCAAACAATTTCGGTTTTCGAACAGCCTTCTGGAACGGATTATGAACGAAAACCGAGGTTTGACTGTATCGTGTTTGTGGAATATACATTTGTTTTTTTCTGCCCCCAAATCACCATGGTTGTTCAGGTTTAATGTAGCCCCAGGTAGATCTCTGCAGCAACTCAAGGTTTTTCAAGTTTCCAACTTCCCTGAAGCCCAAGGCCTGATGGCAAGTAAGTCCTTAGGTCACTATCCCACGCTGTTCACGCAGAGCATGACCTCCTGTCATCATCAAACTTTAATGCTGGAGCATGCGTCTCGCGGCCGCCTTTCATCTCTATTCATTGGCCAAGACCTCTTGTCTAGACCAGGCAGCTCCAGTGGGTCCAGTGTACCGCCCGTCCCAATTGAAGGCCCTTAGTAGCTCCGTGAGGCCCAGTGTTCCGGCTGTCCACCTAAATGGCCTTGACGAGCCCCTAATGCTTGCTCCGCTTGTATAATCCAATCAGCTGGTGTCTTATCATTCCATCCGCATTTAGTTCCCGGTTTCAGTGTAGTATGTCTCCTATTGTTGTCCCATGTCGGATGTAATGTCCTGTTATTTTTGATGGCGAGTCTGTCTCCCTTGTTCTTTGTGTTCATTGTAGCTGATTTTTGGATGTAGACTTTTAATCATTATTGTTGATCGTGCTGTGAAGTTCCATATCTTTCCTTTTTGAAAATATCAACTTGAGATTCCCCTGCAGTTCTGCATTTTGCTTTGACTTCACCTCACTAAACCCAACGTGCCCCCCATAACCATATCACGCGTGCTTTTAAATAAATATATATATATATTCTTTTCTGCGTAGATTTGGGTTAAGAATTTCAGCTATGGGAGTACAGTAATCAGTGTAAATATATACACTTCCATCGAGAAGCATTATCAAGCTTGTTATGTTGTGTTGCATGGAGCAAAAGCCCAATCAAATACAGTACTTGCATGTGTACATAGTGCAGGAATAACAACACGGGCATTTTAGAAAATTGTTCACATTTGACCGATATTTCCGGTGTTATTTCAAAAAACTCCGTATAAATAGCATCTTGAAACCATTGTCAGTTAACATCTGACTACAGAGCACTGGAGAAATGTATATATTTTTTTTTAAACTAACTTTTAAGCCTCAATTTCTTCCCCATAAAACTAAAAGATAGATGTGATAAATTGTACCAAAAAAAAAATAAAAAATTTCCAAAACCTAGGACACAGGAATTAACATATGATGTGCAAGGAAACAACCAATGAGAGACCAGAGACAGTTTATTAAGAGATGTGAGCATGTGTGTGTGTGTGTGTGTGTGTGTGTGTGTGCGTGTATTTGGTTCTTTGCCAGCACACACCACCATAATGATTTAGCCAGTCTGTGCAACAGTGGGGATTAGCATACACTCCGCATGTGGCAGAAATATAATGGGCATTATGCATTTTGTATTGTCTTTTCGCAAAGGTATGCAGGATTATGATTGATTGTCGAGAGGATTTTGACAGAGAACAATATTATGTTATATAACAATATTATGATTATTATTTTTTACATTGTCTCAGAAACAAAGAATAAGAATAGAACAGGGGGAAAAAAACATTTTGCAACAAATCCCTATCGGAAATTGCCACATTTTTTAATTCAAAAAGTCTCTAATTCCTTCAGTCCCTTCTTCTGACAATCAGCAGAGAACTAAAGGAGGCTTTTAATTCTGTGAATTAGGATGAACTCAGCTCCACTATATAGCAAAGAGATTTGTTTTCAATATTTAGAGCACACGTTCTTACCATGACTCTTAATGACATAAAACTGGAACAGCGGAAGAAGCTGGGCCAAATTTGCTCTCAGTGAGTGAGACAGACTCGTGAGCATTATCAATTGTACTGTCAGGTGTCCGGAATGCTCCGGACAGAATTAGATTCCACAAACGTAGGCACAGACAAGAGATTTGCACATTTACATTTTATAATACTGATTGACTGTGCATTGTCCCTTTTTTAAAGAAATAAATCGAAAGAAAATAAATTCTACCACATCCAGCTAATGCCTCTCACCACTTCTTTCTGGGATTATGTCTAGATTTAGACCTAAACTGTGACAAATGGTGACAGTTTCAATGGTATTGCATTTAAATCACTGTCACACCGGTTTTATGAGGCAGGAGTCAAATGTAATGAAACAGAGAGGAGTACAGGAATGAAACAGGAGGCGCCAAAAAAAAAAGCATAAAATAATAAAATACAACCACTAGGACGAGAAAGAGCACCTGAGGCAAACAAGACTTGGCAAGGATAGAACAGCAACAGCAAGCAAAGGTTGAAGATTTACTGTGAAGTGTCGGACAGTCATTCATTCAATGATATTCTGAGTTAGTTTCATGTAATATATTATATACTTTTCTGGAAAGGTTTTCAACCTCACTTGGAGACGTGTCCAAACACCTGACCAAACACCTAACCAAGATCCATCCATCCAGTTTCTTTACTACTTATCCTCAATAGCACTATGGGTGAATTTGGCGTCTATGCCAGCTGACTTTGGTTAAGAGGCGGAGTACGTCCTGGACTGGTCATCGGTCAATCACATAGACGTCCAACCAGTCACACTCATATTTACCTTCAGAATATAATGGGAGTTAATACAACTAAAAGCAGTGATTTACAACCACTAGTAAGTTGCACATTAACATCACACACATCATTATCTTCGTTACCCTAAACCAGCAACATAGGCTATGGTGACAATCATCTATCCATCCATCCATCCATTTTCTGATCTGCTTATCCTCACAAGGGCCGCGGGGCATATTGGAGCCGATCTCACCTGTCTTTGGGCAGTAGGCGGGGGACACCCTGAACTGGTTGCCAGCCAATCGCAGGGCACACACAAACAACCATCCACGCTCACACTCACACCTAGGGACAACTTTTGAGTGTTCAATCAGCCTGCCGTGCATGTTTTAGGAATGTGGGAGGAAACTGGAGTACCCGGAGAAAACCCACGCAGGCACGGGGAGAACATGCAAACTACACACAGGAAGGCCAGAGCCACAATTGAACCCTGCACTTCTGCACCATGAGGCCGACGCGCTAACCAGTCGACCACCCGGCCGCCCAGTGACAATCAGATCAATGAAATACTGACCCGAGCAAATAATAGCTTTTCATTCAAAACAACAAGCAGGGAAGTGCAGAATGGGTGTGAAGGATGGTGGGTTGGTGGGGGTGTTTGGTGCTCTACAATCTTTCCTCTTGATGCCCATTTTTTTTTTTTTTTGCATGTCTGCCTGTGAAAGCTTGGTATCGACCCCTCAATGGTAAAATGTTAAGTAACTCAGCCAAAAACAGAGTTTAAGATAAAACATAGTCATAAGTGCCATAAAAGTGCAGGCAAATTAAGCAGTTGAAGTGCCTAATATCCAATCCTTTTAATTTACTTCCCATACACACTGTTTACACACACTTTTACAGCCAATAAAATAATACATTTTCAAATGTTACACTTATTTGCGAGCGTTCATTCACTATGGCATATGCAGGAGCTATTACAGTACACATTGTGCCTGTCGTCGGGGCAGAGCTGATCTAATATTCAACAAACAAAGCGTGGAAGTTGACACAAACTATTACACATTGACAATGTTGACAATTTATGACAAATAAACTGTCATCATTACGGGATAATCAAGGCTTGAGGCTGCGACCAATTCGTCGGCGTGCGTGAGTAGGAATTTCATCTGGTTGCATCCGTGTGCTGTAATGCTCCTTCCGACACAGGCATTACATTAGACATAGCACCGTGGGTAAAAGTCACCCTCTTCTTCAGTCTTCTGTGTTATTGTGTGAAGCCAGCCACTGTGGACTTACAAAGATGCTCTTAAAATCACAATAGCAGTTTTATATTTAAACATTGACTGATACATTTTAGCACATCAATCAATAAGTCTTATTCATTGACAAATACAGGAAAGGCCTATGTGGCTGTCTCAGAGAAATCATCTCCCTGCCACACTTGGAAGATAGAGCAGCTTGGTTCCTAAAGCGGATTATGTTCGCGTTTGCACATCCAGGACCGGAAACTGTTTTCTTTTTTTTTTTTTTTATTCATTTGAAGCGCAAGAATCCAAGCAATATTTTTCCTATTTTTTTTTAGCTTGTAGTGTGATAGCCGCACGTGCTTACTAGTGTGGACTGAATGGGTGCCAGAAATCGCCAAATGCCCAACAGCAACACAGTGTGGTTATGGGGGTGGGTGGGGTAGGGGGGTGAGGGGGAGAGTATGAGCTAGTTCATCTTTGGAACCATGAAATGAGTGAAAAAAAAAATCAATTATGAACTTTGAATGGACTATTTCATTTTAAGATGTGTGAGCTGCACTGTGAAGTAGTGGAAGATGGACTTTCTCAACACTGACTGTATGTGTGGAACAAGTGATGAAATGTGTTGTTTCACTTAAAACACAAAAGCTAATTTGTTTGCTTTCATGAGTTTGTTTGCATTTGTCGATGGAAATGATCACATTTGAGTGAAAATCAGATTTGGACTCTTGAAATGCATATTTAAAAGAATAGATCATTTCCGTTTTGTGTGCAATAAGAGTGCCATCAGCAGTAATGGTGTACAGTTTTTGTATTTTTGCCACCAGGTATTAAATTATCTTGAGACTTGTGCTTCAGTCTCACTGTGAGTGGCGGGTCGTGCACTATATTCATTCATGTTCCGCTTCATTCGTTCAGAATGGTTGAGATTTATTTGATTATTGTATTACCGAATGTGCTTTTGACATGGCGGTGACAAAAATTAAGTTCTAAACTGAAACATGATTATTATTATTATTTTTTATTTTATTTTAAAGGATTTTCTAATACAGTATTTTGAAACTGTTCCTTAACATGCTTACATGCTTAAGACTTTTCTATGCAAACATGGGCAACTCCAAATGATATCATGCATTTGAAAATATATCTACAAATATTTTAAAACCTGTTTCATCCCTTATCTCATGAATTTATTTGCGGGTTTGTGTTTTCATTCATTCATTCAATTCATTCATTCATGCGTTTAGGACTAGTATAAACATTGCCAGGCTGTTTGTTTTTGCTTCCTTCTGTCTGTGAACGTACATCTGTGTGACAGTAACAGAAAGCCGTACATCTTCCTGCTTAATTATTCATCAAAAACAATGAAAACGCAATTACACAGCCAGATTATTGTGTCTGATTCTTACAGTAGACGTTGCAAAATACTGCACATTACTGTACACGTCATCCAACCGAATCAAACAGTCAGCCAAACAATGTGTTAATCTGCATTAATGCAATTAATTACATTAGAATTATGAGCTTGTTTACTCAACAGCTCAAACAACTATATCATGCAGATTCATTCACGGCCGGAGCACCAGGCTGTGTGAATGCTCTTTTGGAATGGATGCTTATTGACAAATGAATCGCCTGTTTGGGGATCAAAATGTGCCCAGGAACACAGCGATTTTTGCAAGTGTGTGTATCCGGGTGCAAATATATGTATTTTAGGGTGCCATCTGGAAAAAAAAATACTTTGAAGTGCCCCCTGCAGTTGGAAAAAAATAAATAAAAAAGCCCCAGTTTCACGAACACAAAATTTAGTGGACATCTTTACAGCACATGAAAAAGTCTGAAAGACTTATTCTTGAAATTGAGCAGAAAGTCTGTCATTTTGGTTTGAAGTGGCTATTTTGACACAAATGCCACAGGCTGTACTTGAATAAACGTGACTAGGAAACTCACCCAAGTGAATTCCAAACACATGGTTCAGAGCAAGTTTCCAAGACAGATGGGTGACGCTGAATTACTTTTTTTTTTTATTCCATTTTTAATGTGGGCATGAGCATGAGAAGTGGCCATAAAAATAGGGGTGCTTCTCAGTGTATGAAGATAGAAATAATAATTTTAAAAAATGATTTTGCTTGAGCAAAAGTAAAAGTCAAACATTATATAAACACATTCAAATTCAAACAGTATTGTAACTCTTGGATATCAGTTATATCCATCAAACAAACAAACACGGACCGTGGGTGACGCAAGTGAGAGTTGCTCTCACATTCTCAAGCATGCTGACAATCTGGTGTAAGAATCCATCTAGCTCCCAATTATCGAGATCACACAGGCAATCTAAAACCTCTTAATTGGTGGGATTACAGTGTTCATGCTCATTATCACATCCAAAATCTGTTGCTGACACTAAGAATTTGAGTTAAAAAAAAAAAAACTTTCACTGCACATCTCTTTCATTCCTTGATGGATATGACAACATCAAATTGGTGTAATGGTTAAAACTTTTGGGATCAACAACACCCTAAATATGATTTCCATGTTTTCTAACCATATTCAATAGAAAAGCCTTTTGAAGTAAATAAATTGATGGTAGTTTTCTGGTTGTTACATACCTGTCTAAATAAAAATCATTCATACGTGTATTTATTGATGTATTTATTTTTACAGGACAGCTTTTTTTTTGTCTGAGTGTGTTCATTTTTTTTTCTTGTATAATTGAATGTGAATTTCTCACAACGATTAGCCTCTCCATTGCTCACTTAAGAGATGAGCATAACATGCAGTTTCACTCATGACAGATTTGCTTGTTTTGATAAGTCCCTAACATCTGTACACTGTGTGTTCCAAGAGACTTTCTGTAAGATCAATTGTATGGAGGCCGTTATATCTTCAGTGCTCTCTATCAGGGTTAGTTGGCATACTTATTCTTCCAAGTCCACCAACAGGGGCTATGCCCGTCACCGTGTATCCAAAAATTACTGACCCTAAGTGACTCCTTCACTGGAGCTCTAGTGGTCCGAATTATTTAAAGTCCATCCATCCATTCTGCAATTTGCTGCACCGCACATCCTAGCGTGCTGGATTCTTCCAAGTTGGTCCTCTTTCAGTGTCACAAGTGATCTGGAACGTATCCCAGCAGACTTTGAGTTCAGGTCAGTGTACGCCATAGATTGGTGGCCAGTTAATCATATGAGACTTATACAGTGCAGCAGGGGTGCTCATTATGTCGATCACAATCGACCGGTACCTCGCGCACTAGTCCCAAGTCGATCGCGGAGGGGTGTCGAGGAAACAAAATACAAACAAACAAAAATGTGTGTCTCTTTGCCCGTCAGAAATATATTTTTAATGTTAATGCACACTGCACTCTAATCATCCTTTCAGTCTCACTTTCACAAAAAATATTTTAAAAAATGAAATAAAATAAAATAAATCAGGTCACTTTTACCCTACGATGGCACGTGACCTGAGTCACCGGAAGCTGTTAGCGCTCAGCAGTCTACAATTGCAGCTTGCGATCAGAGATGTTGTGATATAGCTTTTATTATTATTATTATTATTATTATTATCAGTCAACGTTTGTTTTGTGGAGAACTTACCGAGAAGAGAATGATTTTAAAACAGTACGCTTGAGCTACGATAGTTAACGGGCATGCTCATCATGGCATGCGTGTGCAAGTGCATGCTAATGCGCGGTAACGGGTCGGTCGCTGGAGGTTGGTTGATCGCAAACTAGATCTTTGGTCAGAAAGGTTTGGGCACCCCTGCAGTAGAGTAACAGTTCAAACTCACAATCCGAGGACCTATGGACACTTGAGAACAGGGGTCACCAACACGGAGCCCACTGGCACCAGGTAGCCGCCAAGCAAAGCATCAGATGAGTAGGGCCTGTTCTATAGCTTAACCGTGATGGGACACTGTGATTTCCTATGAATGTTGTTTTTTGTTCTCTCTCTCTCTCTCTCTCTCTCTATATATATATATATATATATATATATAGTGAACTATCATGGCATTTTTGAGAGTTCTGGGGACATGCACACAAAGTTACATCCAATTTGTCAGTCGCAAAATATGGAACATTATAAAAATTTGTATCGCCAAACCTTGAATGGAAGGGAGACGCAGGATAGCCATCCACCGGGATCACCTCTCCAGTAGCCAGACAATCTCATGATAGAAATTGCTTTGATGGCACACTTAGTCGTTCCTTATGCTTATCTCAACTCAAAATGCTTCTGTTTACTCATATTTGTCCCGAAATAGCAGCCCACCGCTTCGCACAAATACTCACATTAGCCATTCCATTGGAACGATGAAGAAAGTGACCAACATTTCTGCCTGCTTTTTGAAGCCTTGAAATTATCATAACTTCCTTAATTCTTAACATATTGACAACATTTAAACACCAACTTGTCCCTTTATTTGAGGTCTTAACAGTGACTTTGGTCTTGCTGGGAAAAAAAAAAATAAGATTTACATTTTGTTGTCACATCAATAGGTGCTGGGGGAAACCACTCACTATCTCACCATCATCTCTGGAATCACGGTGTTGATCATGCTAGAATTTATTCATACTTTTTTATTTTATTTTATGGCCCAGTGTCTGAGTGGTTAGCGCATCCGCCTCACAGTGCAGGGGTTGATTCCAGGGGTTTGATTCCAGCTCCGGCCTTCCCGTGTAGAGTTTGCATGTTCTCCCTGTTCCTGCATGGGTTTTCCCTGGGTACTCCCGTTTCCTCCCACCTTCCAAAAACATCAGAAGAATCAGAATCAGAATCAGAATCAGAATCATCTTTATTGGCCAAGTATGTAGAACACACAAGGAATTTGACTCCGGTATAACACGCTGCATTAGTATCATCATAAACAAGGACATGACAATAGTATGAAAGGACATTTCGTAATGTAGTGAACCGTAGTGCGGTAGTACAGTGACAACTGTGAGACAAAGTGCAAAGTATTAAGCAGAGCTAAAATGATCAGTGGTAGGATACAATACTATAACAGTTGGTGCAGAAAATCATTGAACCATTTTAAAGTGACCAGTAGCAGTATTTGTTTACAAGAAGTGTGCAATTATGCAGATGTCCTTGAGCGCTTTAAAGTGTCTGGTGCGGTGGAGTATAAATCAGTGACTGTTTAGGGAGTTAATGGCTAGAGGGAAGAAGCTGTGTAAGTGTCTGCTGGATTTGGTGCGCATGGATCGGTAGCGCCTGCCTGAGGGGAGTAGCTGGAAAAGGTGGTGGGCGGGGTGCGGTGGATCCAGTAGGATTTTCCGTGCCCTTGTTTTGATTCTTGCAGTGTGCAAGTCCTCAAGTGTGGGTAGGGCGGTGCCAATGATTTTTTCCGCCGCCCTAACTGTCCGTTGAAGTCGGATTTTGTCCATTTTTGTGGCGGCCCCAAACCAAACCGTGATAGAAGAACACAGGATTGATTCGATGACTGCCGTGTAGAACTGACGTAGCACATCCTGTGGCAGGCCATGCTTCCTCAGCAGCCTCAGGAAGTACATCCTCTGCTGGGCCTTTTTCAGGATGGAGTTGATGTTGACCTCCCACTTCATGTCCTGGGAGACTGTGATTCCCAGGAACTTGAAGGTCTCGACGGTTGACACAGGGCAGTTGGATAGTGTGAGGGGCAGCTGTGGTGAAGGATGTTTCCTGAAGTCCACGATCATCTCTACAGTCTTGAGCGTGTTCAGCCCTAGGTTGTGTCGGTTGCACCAGAGCTCCAGCTGCTCCACTTGTTGTCGGTATGCAGATTCGTCGCCGTCTTTGATGAGACCGATGACCGTGGTGTCGTCTGCGAACTTTATGAGTTTGACAGCCGGGCTTGTTGAGGTGCAATCGTTTGTGTCGAGGGAGAAGAGCAGTGGAGAGAGGACGCATCCCTGTGGGGCTCCAGTGCTAGTGGTGCGGGTTGATGATGTTGTTCCTCCCAGTCTCACCTGTTGTGTCCGTCCCGTCAGGAAGCTGAGGATCCACTGGCAGATCGTAGGGGACACACCGAGCTGGAGAAGTTTGGGGGTGAGGAGTTCCGGGATGATGGTGTTGAACGCAGAGCTGAGGTCCACAAACAAGATCCTTGCGTAGGTCCCTGTGCTGTCGAGGTGCTCGAGGATGTAGTGCAGACCTATGTTGACTGCGTCCTCCTCAGACCTGTTTGCCCGGTAGGCAAACTGAAGAGGGTCCAGCAGGGGTCCGGTGACGTTCTTTAGGTGGTTCAGCACAAGGCGTTCAAAGGACTTCATGACCACAGACGTCAGAGCGACAGGCCTATAGTCGTTCAGTTCCGATGTTGCCGATTTCTTGGGAACTGGGATGATGGTAGACTGTTTGAAGCAGGATGGGACCTCACACAGCTCCAGGGATCTGTTGAAGATTTGTGTGAAGACCGGAGCCAGCTGGTCAGCGCAGACTTTCAGGCAGGAGGGGGACACTTTGTCGGGCCCCGCAGCTTTCTTGATCTTCTGCTGCTTGAAGAGCCGTCTCACGTCCTGTTCATGGATCTGTAGGGGAGAGAATGAGGGTGGGGGGGGGGGGGGTAGATAGAGTAGTTTCTGGTAGAGGTGGGTGTATGTGCGAAATGGCAGTGTCCTTTTCAAAACGGCAGAAAAACATGTTTAGCTCATCAGCAAGACCCTTATCGTTCACTGTTTGGGGGGATGGCATTCTATAGTTTGTGATTGCTTTCAGGCCATTCCACATAGATGCGGAGTCGTTAGCAGAGAACTGTTTTTTCAGCCTCTCTGCATAGCTTCTCTTAGAGATGTTAATTTCCTTTGTCAATTGGTTTCGGGCGTGTGTGTACAGTGCCCGATCTCCACTTCTAAATGCGGCCTCTTTCTCTTTCCTGAGTTGCCTGAGTTTAGGAGTGAACCATGGCTTGTTATTGTTGAAGGAGCGGAAGGACTTCGTTGGTACACAGATGTCCTCACAGAAACTGATGTATGATGTTACAGTGTCTGTGTATTCATCCAGTGTGCCCGTTGAAGTTTCAAAGACGCCCCAATCAGTGCAGTCTAAGCATTCTTGTAGAGCTAGCTTTGCTTCATCTGTCCATTTTTTCACAGTCTTAACAACCGGTTTAGCACATTTGAGTTTCTGTCTGTATGTAGGTATTAAGTGTATTAAATTGTGGTCAGAAAGACCCAATGCTGCGCGAGCGATCGATCGGTATGCATTTTTGATTGTTGTATAGCAGTGGTCTAGAATGTTGCCTTCTCTGGTGAAACAGTCGATGTGCTGCTTATATCTGGGAAGTTCACGGTTAAGATGTGCTCTATTAAAATCGCCCAGAATGATCAGGGGTGACTGTGGATATTTTAGTTCGAGTTTGTTTACTTGGTCAGCTAGCGTTTGTATCGCCGTGTTAGCGTTAGCTTGTTGCGCAATGTAAACACCGACTAGTATAAAGGAGGTGAACTCACGTGGCGAGTAGAATGGCTTGCAGTTTAAAGCCAGCGACTCCAGGTCGCTTTATCCTCACCTGTCACACATGTTACATTAACCTGTAACATGTGTGACAGTTTAATGGAATACTCTAAATTATCCCTCGGTGTGAGTGTGGGCATGGCTGGTTGTTCATCTCTGTGTGCCCTGCGATTGGCTGGCAACCGGTTCAGGTGTGTCCCCAGCCTACTGCACAGAGACAGCTGGGATAGGCCCCAGCACGCCCCGCAACCCTTGTGAGGATAAAGCGGATCAGAAAATGGATGGATGGATGGATTTGTTTTCTATGTTTTAACCCGTTTGAAACAAAAAGCATGAAGTGAATTTATGCGCTCACACATAATGCATAATTCAGACATGATGTCATAATTATTTGCTGGTCAACTGTCAAGGAACCATCCTCTCATTTCCGCAAATACTTTTTAGATCCTGCTGCCTGGCTCCTCTGTTATTCTCCTCGCCTACCCGATGGGATATTTGCTGAGAGGTGCGAGCTTGTAAACAGAAGAGCGAGAACAGAACACTTGGGGTGTTGCAAATAAAGAAATGAGATTAGACCCCTGTGGAGACAAAAACATGACGAGCAGACGGGCACAAACATTAACACAGGAACACAAAACACCATATAACAAAACCAAACCAACTCCAAAACGCAATCCCTCGCACATAATAAATTACCTGTTTCAGATTCAAACCCCAAAATTCACCCAAAAAAATCATATAATGGATGAATGATTATCTTGAGCAACACACTTGCAAACCCTTGGGTTATTTGTGGTTTGATCTGCAAACAGAAGATTTTTCCAAGTGAACAATGATGCAATTCTTAAAAAAGATAAAAACATTTGAAAAGTTTGCATTTACAGTCTCCAAAATGCTGTCCTATAAATAAGCAGCCAAAACATGTTTTTTTTCTTTTCAAATTTGGTGTCTTGTCAAAACAATCCCCTCGTGTAAGCCTTGTGACGGGTTATTTATCTGTCCAGTTTGTATACTCCCTCTCACCCACAGTCATCTGAGAGAGGTAAGCAAAAGAATACATGTTGTCACAAAACTTCTTGTAAAACTAAATATTGTAGCTGTAGTGTGCTTTTCTTTTGAGCTACAACAATCTGTATTCAGTGATGACCCCCCCCCCACACACACACACACACGCACACACGATTTTACACAGTTCCCAGGTTTCTAAATGTCGAAATATAAGGTTTTTGACATACTTCTTACACAATGCTAAAGAATTATAGCACTCTTATTATCCAATCGAACACACATCAGACTGGTTGTTATCACTCGGTTTGGACCGTTCCTGTATTTTCACTCGAAGATCCCGTATCACACGTTGTGTAATGGATCCATGCATGCCAAACGTAAATAATCCCACTCCAACATCCATGACTTTTGGTTATCAAAAGCTAACACAAGTAACATTGTCAGTTAATGCTAATATGTATTAGCATTGCAACGCTGTTTACATTTCTAGCTTAGACATGTCTGTGTGTCAGTTTGGTCAGAAGATTCAGCTCCCAGTCAGCAAAATTGGTCTGGCCCAGCTCTGGGGCAGACACGGCATGACACTCGGCCCACATACCTCAATGAATGACGGTCCTGCAGTGGCCCACATCTGGCATCCATGATGTGGGCCGCATTCGGCCCAGATCTGAGCCACATTGTATAACCATATCTGGCCCTACTCCGGCCCGACGCCAGGTCAGAACAGGTTCCTTATATCAGCCTTAATTCAACCTTAACTAAGCCACATCTTTCATGAGCCATATTTGACCCACATTTAAAAAAAAAAAAAGTCTCAAAAACGACTGTTATAAAAAATATGTTTATTGTCATAATTTGTGAACCTCACATATAACTCCACATATACTGGAAAAATGCACTTTTCTTTATTTAACAGTGAACACAAAGTTATTTAACAGTGAACACAAAGTCTAAATTGGGACGCAGCTTACTCTTGAATGGCATTTTTCTATCCATCAAATTGTTGCGCTCTCAATGCCCTCTTTTCTTCTCATGCTCTCCTTCCTGTCACCATCAGGAGCCAGATGTAGCCATCTTTTGATTATGACATCAATTTCACAGCGGCTGTAAGAACTGTAAGAAAACAAGGATGGGCAGTGTGTTAGGAAAACAAACATTTGAACATGTCATGACCAATGAATGTAAAAATAACCCTTGCAATTTCGTAAACTAGGTGTGACACTGTGGGGCGGAATATTTGCCACCAAAAACTAAACGTGAATAACTTTTAAATAGTTTATACTGAATTTGAGTTACATGAATTGAAGTTAAGTAGCTCGGATAATGGATGGATTTGTATATTTACTCTGAATCATATTGAATAACTGAATCTGAATTGTACAATCTGAATTTGAAAGGATAGACTTTTTTTCTTTGAAACTGTATTTGATCCTCACTGAATATTAAATTATGTTTATTTTAATATTCAGTCTTACAAATACAAAACTTTTCATTTCAACGTTAGATTTACTTTATGAATTAAGATGGGTATGAAGTAATTTGTTTTGAAAATTAACTTTACGTCGGGTCTGAAGTATCCGATCCGGGTGCTCCGGTATCGCTAAATTGCAAACTGAATCAAAATGAATTTCATTGTATTTCAGTGCAGAAAGGGTTCTTTTTTGGCAGCACCTCTGACTGTTCAATCACCTACATTTTCACTAAACTCACATGCACACGGAAACTGTGACACAGCAGGTTCACGCCCAGCTTGCATATGACGTAGCTGAGCGGTTTATTTTTAAAATTTGCGGGCTTCAGTCTCGATTTAGGTACGGCAGGTGACAATTTTAGAAAAAAATACATGTAAATAACCCTTAAATTGTAGCACAATAATTTTTTCTATATTTCCCGATGCCACCATAAAGAAGTCATACCTGTGCTTAGAGCACATAAGCCCCCCATATCGAGCTAATGCTAATCGTCTTTGTTAGCACAGAATTGTCTTCGTATTGTAACTGCCAGTGTACTGTCACAAACGACAAATGTCAACCTAAGCATGAAATAAATTTACTCACCACGTCTTTTCTGGATGTCTCACCGGAGCGTGCATGGGCAACTGTGGGCAAAGAGCGTCGTCGTCGTTAACTGCGAGCGCTGTTCTTCTTGCTTCTTCTTCTTCTTCTTCTTCATGTTCTTCTTCTTTTACTTAATTGGCGGGTGGCAGCTAACGTTTGCGGTGCATCCCCATCTACTGTATCGGAGTGTAGCAATACTTGACTGTTGTACATTAAAGTACGTACGAGGGAAAAAAACACGAAAATTCAAAACTTGTACCGCTGACGCCAGTCGACTTTAACATAATCTTAATTGACCACGTTTAATTTGTGTGTGCGCACTAGCGAGCGTGCACAGGAATTAGTACGTGCACGTGCAACTGTGTGTGTGCATACACGCTCGTGTGTGTGTGTGTGTGCATACACGCTTGTGTGTGTGTGTGTGTGTGTGTGTGTGTGTGTGTGTGTGTTTGTGTGTGTGTGCGTGCGTGCGTGTGTGTGTGTGTGATGAATGGGATTCCGCATAAGTGTGCAATTGCAAAACAAGGCTGTGTGTAGAAAAAAAAAGCTGAAACTGCAATTAAGGGTGGCTCAATACTGGCTGGCCATATACGGGCCGGTGTTGTAAATTTATTTCTAGCCCAAATACTTCACTCCACCACTGGCCCACATCTGGTTTGCCGGAGTCAAGCCAGTGCCTCCTTTGCCACGCCTGGGCCGTGTTCGGCCCACATGCATTATGCCAGTGCCGACACAAGGCCAGCTGTGCCGGCTTCATGCCGAATCCAGGCCAGATGGCTTTGTTGACTGGGCTGCCGCTATCTTAGGCCAGCCTGAGTCCCAATTCATGAGTGGTGTAGCGTTGCGTTGTTTCGCAAACGTTTCATTTCCGAAAGCACGAACCTTTTCAATTAACGCGAGTGAACGAATCACATGCTTTTTTTCAATTGATTTGAGCCCAGCAACCAGTGTCAGGTGGAAGGAGGACTTTATACTGCCACGCTACTGGCGTTCACAAAGGAGTCAATGAAGGAACTTGCGTTCGCGAACGATTCAGTGAGTGAATGCGCTGCCATTTCCCGTTCGTGAACTAGTCAGTGAGTGAACATGTTGTGAATGCATGTGTTGTATGACCATTCTCATTCATTCATTACAGCTGCAATGTTTATGATAGAAATAATAACAGTAATAATACAAAGCCACTACAATAACTGCAACATCAGGGTGAGCACTTTTTTAAAATCCACTGTCCATGCTCGGAGGTGGGGGTAGGGGTGTCGAGGTTTGAACAAATCGGCGAATGATTCTTTTGAACAATTCTTTTTGATGAAATTATTCTAATGATTCCGTTCACTTGAAAAAACTGTCATGCCGCTCACTGGGTTTGGGTGAGGATGTGTGTTATGTAAATTAGCCTCAGGAGGTTTTAGTTCTGCAAAATGCAGGATGACTTGCTTTTAGACACATTTTGGGAAATAGGTGGAATACGTACTTTTACTGAGTTGTGGACTTTGATGCTTGATGGGTTGGCAGGCACTCCAGAGACTCAGTACAATCATTTAAAAGGTCAATATTCCATAACACATTGTCTTTATTATCATGTCATGGAATTAGATGAAAACATGAACAGCAGACAGTCAGTGTGCACTTTCAAAAAGTCCTTTCAGCAGCACTTTCAGCTCTTTTATTCTCCAAAGACTTTGCACATGAATAAAAAGTCATCAAAGCCCTTCATATATGAGGTCATCAACCACACTGGTGTGGGACTGCGTCAATGTCGTGATTTAATACTAGGGCTCATGTGAGGCAGCCGTATAACAATTACACCGCGGACTGGATCCCACTTTGCTCATTCAAACCTATATGCATTCATAATTAAGAACATGAAGAGGAGTTAATCTTTTATTAATCCTGTCATTTATATTTATAACCAGTGTGTGATCATTGTTGCAGTTCACTGTCAGAGTTCACGATCTGTACTTCAGCGGATTTGACTTTCTGATAAGGGCTCGTGGCAAAGATCACATAAGCGGCAAAGCAGAGAATTTCTACTGTGGCGGCTGCGGGCTGGAAAATAAACAAATAAGAGCAACTCCCTTGTCAATCGCTTATTGTCATTCTGCATTCATTTCTTTTTCTTTTTTGCAACTTCAAGGTAGGTTATTTTCTAGGGGCATAATGCAAGTCAATATAACAGTAGGACTCAACACCTCTGCACTCCCAAAGTTAAGGGATCCACCCGTGATGAAATATTGAGGAAAGGAGTGAGACAAAGCCATCTGTTGTGATTGTACTTGCATCTATTCGACATGCTTCGTCCTAGTTCATTCTTTGCTCAGGTACCCAAGAGACAACTGCAATGTAAAAGGCAAAATATATGACACCAAGCAAACATAGTTTCTTGATCATGGCCTTTAGTGGTAAGCAGGCATTTGTGATTTACAAAAGAAGTCTTAAAATATATATATTCCAACAGTCAACTGTCATCAACTCCCTGGATGTTTCTGTCTCCGAATTGCATGGGAAGATCTTGTAGTGAAATAGTCGCATTGTTTTATGCAGTCTTGCCTCATCTATTTAAAGATATCTTCAGCAAAACCCTCAGGTACGTAGAAATCTTTTGGGGGAGAAAAGTCACATTGCCAGTAAAACAGATCTTAATCTTACAAGAATAAAATGTCCACTAGTGGGAACACGTGTATCGAAAGCATAATCTTAACCTTCAATTTCAAACCACTTGGGTTTCAGCTGATAAAGGACAACATTCTAGAAGTAGGTAGATATTCAATTATCAAAAACCAAATACATTTAGAAAAATGGAATGATATTAAGAAGAATTATGCACTCAGAAGCAGGCAGCTTGGGTTCAGTTCCCAGTCAGTGACTGATTGGGAACCAATGCCATGCTGCCCGTACACATCAGGCGAGTGTACCACTATACCATCAGTATCTATTTACCTGTGTGTGTGTGTGTGTGTGTGTGTGTGTGTGTGTGTGTGTGTGTGTGTGTGTGTGTGTGTGCATGTGTGTGTGTGTGTGTGTGTGTGTGTGTGTGTGTGTGTGTGTGTGTGTGTGTGTGTGTGTGTGCGCATGTGTGTGTGTGTGTGTTCGTGTACTAGCGAAAGAAAATGAGGGCCGGTTTGGAAACAGCACAAAAAAATGTCTTGACAATTTTACTTGAAGATCAAATTGTCACTCCTGTAAATGTAAATCTGACCAAATGAAAAATAAAAATAAATCTGATTGATCATGACAATACTGGAGCGCAAATTGCTCTCACAATTCTTATATTATTCACAATCTAGACTGCTCGCAGAAGCATACAGTTTGTACGCATCCAGCACTGCATCTGCCAAATTATCATTATAGGTATGTGGTTAATTTGGCGTGTTTTGGGAGAAGTACATCCAACTCATTGACTGCCTTGAGTCTTAAGTCAAGTTACTCTTTTTATGATATATCGAGCAGTGACTGGACTAGCCAAATCTAACAATTCACAGCTGGCTGGGATGCTAATTCACAACTTGGACAGCAAGAGCTGATACAGAGATTTTGCTGTTCCACAGAATGTTGCAGTCTTGCGGGTTACCTTTCATCAGCAACAGCAGCCCAACTCGGGAACAACCTCCAAGCAGTGTTGGGCGTGCCGTCGTGCTATGAACAGTTCCCAATCAACAGCCGACAACTGGGTCTGCAGGTAGCCGGGTCGCTGCGGCTTTCGGAGCCCCTTTGGGACCCAGTTACAAATACAGTGAAACTCCTGCGTGTGCACATATGTTTGTGTGTGTGTGTTTACATCTGAGATCAAATTTGCTACAGTGAAAAAACCCCCATTGTGAAACATGTCTTGCTGCAAACATGATTTCGTTGTAGAGGACTTTCCCTGTAACAGCAACCAGTAAGAGCAACACACAGGCAAGTTGGTACATCCCTATGTTGTCGACCTGCAAGGCTCGACTGTGCACATTCAGCCACTTAGAAGACGAGATGATTCATGACCAGGTAACAGAGCACACAATTGATCTTGAGCTACGGGGGAATCTGTTATTTTCACCTGATGACCACTCGCTGTCAAAGGCTGCAGAAAAAGTGGTCCAGTTTGAGAATGCTGCACAGTCAGCAACACCGCTTGCAAACCCGATTCATCCACCTCCCACTACTGTCTGCTCGCACAGACCGTCGCTCCAATTGCTCAACTCTCCACTGGGACGTCAGGGGGCTGTCACATGCAGACCCTGTGCAGTGTGATTCTTCCTCGCACCCCATACACACACTTGCCTGCAAGACCACTGGACAAAGACTGTATAAATGGATAAAGACTACTTCTTCAGGGTGTGCCACTTCAACAAATCCCTCATTCCGGTCTCCTGGGCAGTTGAGCACAAACACTATTCAACATATGAGTGGTGGAAAAAAAAGGCTGGCGTGTGTTTGCCGCTCCTGCTGGAGTCTGCAGCCTCCAGGTCTTTACTGAAAACATTTGACATTTTTTCCCCTGTTCTCAATTAAGACCAACGTAAAAGAGCTGTTTGAATATGGTCACAGTATAATTGGCACAGCGGGCAGTGCGACCTTGCTGTGTGCTATGGCTCCAGCACTTTGCTGCATTCGCCTTCAAAGCGTTCCATCATGGCGCTAACCTCTTGGGTGTCAACTTGTTTTGCGCGCTTGGTTTCTCCATCACGGACAACACAGATTCCACCACGCTGACGGGGACCTCATGCTGGCAGCACCGCTGGCTGTCACTCTTCTCGGATTTGCACAGAGCACCAAGAGTGTCAAAATTAAACACATCCATGCATAGTTAAATAAATAAATGTGTATTTATTCATTACAATATTTGTTTGTCTATATATTACAATATATATTTAGTTATTTCAATATGAATTAATGTCAGCATTTATTCATTTAAATTCAATCTTTAATTCATTTACTTCATGTATTATTTTTGTATTTATTCATGTCAATATGAGGATGTTCGGAAATAATGAATACGAGGCTCGTATGTTTCCTGGCCTTGCTGTCTGATTTTCTCCTGCTTTCTCTTGCTTTTTTTTTCAACTCAGACCTTGCCATTGCCTCAATAATATGCTTTGGAAGTTTGAGCGTTCCCTTCACGCGCCTCCTCATATGTTGCACGCACGCCCAACTTGGTGTTGAATAGCTGGCATGCATTGTTTACACCACCCACATGAGCAAAGTGTTGCGCCATGAAATTCGTTTGTGCATTGTGGGTGGCAAAATCCATCATGTATCATAATATTCCAGAGAGCCATGGGCTGTCTTCAGGTCATCTGCTTTCATGAGTCGTTTAATCCATCTGATGCACTGTGTTGACTTCTCAAATATATATTATCTTTCATCGTTGTGATCAAATATTTTATAAAGTAAGATTTTTTTGGGGGTCGCGGGGTGTGACTAGCTGAATATTGAATTTAATTGAATATTGAATACAACTTTATTGTCAAATGTGCTGTACGTATGTGTAACATACAGCACAGATGAAATTTCTAGTAATAAATGTGCAAAGGTAACGGTGTTTGTTTGCAAAGTATGAAAGGGAAATTTTATATTATTTGTCCTTCTCACCTGGATAACATATTTAATAACCAATCTTCCAAAAAATCGTACATTAGTTCCATCCATCCATTTTCCGAACCGCTTGATCCTCACTAGGGTCGCGGGGGGTGCTGGAGCCTATCCCAGCCGTCTTCGGGCAGTAGGAGGGGGACACCCTGAATTGGTTGCCAGCCAATCGCAGGGCACACAGAGACGAACAACCATCCACGCTCACACTCAAACCTAGGGACAATTTAGAGTGCCCAATCAGCCTGCCATGCATGTTTTTGGAATGTGGGAGGAAACCGGAGCACCCGGAGAAAACCCACGCAGGCCCGGGGAGAACATGCAAACTCCACACAGGGAGGCCGGAGCTGGAATTGAACCGGGTACCTCTGCACTGTGAAGCCAACGTGCTAACCACTGGACTACCGGGCCGCCCCGTACATTAGTTAAATATTGAAAATGCAAGATTCATGAAACAAAACAAACATGACATTCCATTGAAGAAATTTGAAAGTGAAACCCCCCCAAAAAAATATGCAGTATGATGATCAACAAAAGTTATTTAATAAATTGATATGTGATATTTTAACAACAAACAACAACAAATTGTTATTTTTGTCTTCATAATAGACGGGCAGGAGGTTACATCTATAAATTGAGAGCAAGCCTCATGTATTGGGAAATATGTTTCTGAATTTCTCATGACAAAATCGGATCATAGGTTGACTTTGAGATTCTGACTTTAGAAAATATTATTTGCTGTGAACAGCACGAACAGTAACACTTGAGAATCTGTTCACCTGCATTTTAATTGTTTTGACTGGTCTGTTAAAGCAGCCTTCGTTTGTTGATTAGGAAAATGTCCGATGCGAAGTTTGATGCACAGTATCACCACACCATTAAATGAAAAAGAGATATTCTGAATGTCATTCAGTTTAATTGTCATTCCTTTAAGCAATTGGACGTAAAATATGCAAATGACTGCAACACCCTCACAATGTTAGCTCGACTTAAAAAGCAGGATAAAGATGACAACCAACACCAAATGTAGCCGACATCAAAAAAAGCTTTCTCATGCTCGACAGCAAAATGTTAATATGGTGTTTCAACTGTAATTGACAGTTAATGATGCCCTTGTTTTGTGGTTTGCTCCCCCCGAATCCACTGAGAGGGTGTTTAAAACAAGTGCCAAAACCTCCAACATTGCCAAGTCAAATTGCTTTAATAATTCAAATTATACTGATCATTGAACATTCACATGAAAAATGAAGATGTTTCAACTTGACTAATTGGCCCCAAGAGTAAATGTTAGAGTGAATGCTGGTGTGTGTGTGTGTGTGTGTGTGTGTGTGTGTGTGTGTGTGTGTGTGTGTGTTTGTGTGCGTGAGTGTGTGTGTGTGTGTGTTTGTGTGCGCGCCATTGAGCATGGGTAGGTGTGAATGGCCTTTCTGAATCCACCACGCTTACTAGGATTTTAGAACTGAATGGCATAAAACACCTGGCAGATGATATCACCGAAAAGGCAAGGTCAGCGCAGGGTGAGACACTATTTGAAGTCTCATAAAACCTCCAACTTTATCACATAAAATCTGTGTTGCAGGGATGAAAGAGTGCTGCGGTCCTGATGTGAGTGTGAACACTGTTAAGTGCAAACATTGCTCCATCTGTGGCTAATAATGTTGAACACATTGGAGGCCTCTCCGCTGCTGCTGCTTCTGGTACTCCATAAATCATGTACATCTGGTCCACTGATCACCCGCTGATGGACACCGGTGGTAGCGAAACACATGCGCAGAGACCGATACAAAAGGCAGAGACAATACGAACACTCAGAAGTCAGACGCATACTCATTTATCATGTTGGCATGTTTCTTTCTTTCCACATGTGCAATTAATTCAGGGCTGCAGATTGTTTGTCTATAAATATGAGCTATAATCTACATAGAAAGTAGTGTTGTATTATGTAATTGATATTAGGTACACAATACTTCAATTGACTCACCATGTTGAGATACAGCACCTTTGTATTTATGTATAGTATTCAATGGATCCAATTGCAAGATTACCAATAGAACATATGGCATAGAGGCTCCCAAGCTGTGGAAGATGCAACCACACAGATGAGTTCATCAGGGGCAACAAGTGAAATGTTTTATAATGGCCAGGTCAACCTTACAGAGTAGGAAAAGGGAGTGCGCATTGTTCATGCTCCACAATTGATGGGTATCAAAGTGTCAGGCAAGTCATTATCAATGATATTTTTTTAATGCTTTCATAACAGGAAATGTGGCATTAGTTCAGCTGGCACACTGCAAACAATGCCTCCTACTCACCAGGCGCTTTACTTTAAGACTTTTTCCCCCCTCATTATTTCACACACATTTGCTCATTTACCAACAGTTCTGTCACAAAATGCGTATTCATGGTGTTGAAGGCAAAAAGGTGTAACAAAGTGCAGAGAAGCAGGGAGCAGCATTGATTTAAAAATATATATATTATTTTTTTCAAAAGAACAAAAGGCATACAAAGTCCACTGAGAGGGTGCTTAAAGCAAAGTATTCAAAAATACAAAATTGACAAAACTTTGCAAGTAACAAACCAACACTTGAGCAGACTGACCACAACTGCAAACTTAACTCACCTTCTACCAACATGTAAAAATATTCTCTTATCTCTCTGTGATTTAGATTTAATATCTTTTGGACCATCAAAACCGACATTTTCATTAAAAAATACAATTTGAAAAATGCTAAATAAATACAAAGCTGGCAATTTCTTCCACGAAATATTGAGCAATCAGGTGTCTGACATATCTGCGACCAAAGGGAAACAACAAGATAAACAGCATTTGGAAAAACTTCCCCAGAAAACCAATGGTGTTCATTGACCATAAATCCTACAAACCTGAGAATTCCAAGTATGGCACACTCAGTTATAGTGAAATAAATAAACACAACTATTTTAAGTTAGGCACATGCAAAAGCCAAAAACAGACCATGATCTTGTTTAGAGATGACATATTTGATAGCATCTCTGTTTTATCTATGGAGACAATAGACACATTATGTGAGGGGCCCTGTCATAACCAGAAACCCCACTGGTGATGAACACCATAATCACCACCATGTGATGACCAAGTGAGGCATTCCTGACCCCCTGACAGCTTCCTAACCGCCTTGATTGATGATATTGTTTTTAAAAAGTGAAAATAGTTTAAGGCCTCTACTGAGCTCTTTGTGGGTGCTCTCGCCAAAAGAAGTTGCATTCCAGTGGGAATAAAGAATGGTATTATGGAGCCTAATCAGCTTAAGTAAAATAACTGCAGGACTTTGTATAGTTTGAGTTTTACGTATAGGCGCATGCTCAAAGAACGTGACTGTGAGTGACGAAATGTTTCTGACATGAATAATATATTGAATACAGAGTCTTCTTAACGTCTATGAATTGTTTCCGTGCACTAACATTATGTCCAAACAAGAACCACACATATTAAATATTTTACTGTCAAACCTAGGTGCCGCTGAACAAGTGCATTGTCACATCCTTAGGCCATCACTGACTGTCTATACTAAGTCACCATTTTGGCACATACAGTATGACAGAAGAAGAAATGCCAGCCACATTTCATCACATACTCTGAGATGAATGCCAGCCGGTAGTGGTTAGCAGTTTCACAAAGGTACGATTTCCAATCACATACTCTGAGACTCTAAACAAAGCGTGAATTGGCTGGCAGACAATTTTGATAATAAATAACTGAAACATCATACACGGGCACTCATCCACTACCAATTGGTAAAGGCTCCAGCTCCTGCACAACACTGGGGCTACAAAGTACCTTCCAAAACATGTTACACAGTAAGTCAGATAATTTCATATTGATAGAAAATCAATACACATATTCCGGTATGAATTAACTATGACATCCTTCTCATATGTTAACAACTTGGCAGTAAGTCTACAATGTAAAATGTATGCGTGTATGAAGGTTTGTTTTCTGGCTTTGGGGAAATTGTAGACCACCATCCGGCATCTCAGGAGGGGGGAGGGGGGTGCTTCATTAACACTTTGTATAGTGAAGATGGGGCACTGCCGACCTCGCCTTGAGACGTGATACGTGAGGGAGAATACTTTGAAGACCCGCTCAATTCCACCGACACACCTTCATTTGAGGAAGCGGAGTCTGGGGACTCTGAGGTGGGCTCTCTTATCTCTGGGGAGGAAAAAGCTCCTCGGTGAAAAAGCCCGGGGGTGGATTAAATTCTCCCAGAGTTCCAACAGGCTTGGATGGTGTGGGGCTGGCTTGGTTGACACATCTTACAACATTGCAGGACATTGGGGACAATATCTCTGGAGTGGCAGACAATGGTGGTGGTGCTTCTTTTTAAGAAGGGGGACCAGCCTCCTTGTTAGGGAGACTGAAGAGGGATTGGTGCAGTAATGCAGACATTGAATTGGTCCATCGTGGTAAAGAATTAGCTGAGCCGGAAGGTGAAGCTCTCAATTTACTCGTCGAGCTAAGTTCCTACCCTCACTTATGGTCACAAGCTGTAGGTCGTGACCAAAAGAATAAGATCCTGGATACAAGCAGCCAAAATGAGTTTCTTCCGTAGGGTGTCCACACTCTCCCGTAGTGATAAGGCGAGAACCTTGGTCATCTCAGAGGGAGAAGGAGTCAAACCGCTGCTCCTTCGCATTGAGAGGAGCCAGCTAAGGTGGCTCAAGCATATTGTTGGAATGCCACCAGAATGCCTCCCAGATAAGGTATCCACTGGGAGGAGGTCCTGAGGACGACCGTGGATACCCTTGAGAGAATATGTATACAGGCTGGCTTAGGAACACCTTGGGATCCCCCAGGAAGAGCAGGACAAGGAAGCTGAGAGAAATAAGTCTCAATTTCCCTGCGTGAGCTGCTGCCCTCGCAACCTGACCTCTGATAAGCGGAAGACACTGATGATGACTTTTTTTTTCAAGTTGGGTTGTTTAACTATAATTAGTGTGGTGTATTATTTTGACATTGTACCAGAAAAATAACACTTCAGTTAGCATTCCAGTGATAATTTTACAGTTTGAGCCCTGCGAGTCCCAGGGACTCGTTGATCAGAAAAGTATGAGTCCCATTATGCATTTAGAGTCCCAAATTTCGAATTCCGAAATGGTCTACTTATTCAATTGCATATGATAATAACACAAACAACAACAATACACATTGATAATAGGTTTATTTCTTATAACCAAATGCTGAAAAAAATTACAATAATTCAGGCATGCAAGATTATTATCACAAAAAACTATCCAACTTTAGCTGCTTTCTCTGTGATATCTCTGCAATAAACTTTCACAACACTTGTTCGCAACACTTGTTTTAACGTTACACGACTTCACCAATCGTCTGCTTTCCCCGCGGTGAAGGCCAATCTCACCAATCTCGTCTCGCGAGAACGGAAATCTCGTTTTGCGAGATTACTTAACGCAAGATCAAAACAACAATGGTGGCGATTATCAAACTGCGATCGTTGCTGGAAAAAAAATATTTAACCTAGTTTTTTTTTCATTTTTTTTTGACTGAGAAATGTCCTTGCGTCCCAAAAATGAACTGTGCGTCTGGCGGAAAAATTCTGCGTCTGGGACGCGGGACGCGCAGGTAACGAGATGGCTGCATTCAAGTCTTTTTGTGCCACTGGATTGTTTGTGTGGAGATAATTAACATGAACATGTGTCAAATATTTGTACATGGGAGTAAACAGATAATAAAGCCACCATTGTTCCTGTTGTCAAAGCTAATTAACCTGGGATTTAGAAGTGCATACCTTGTGATCAGCAACCCTCGCTAGGTTATCGTGACACACTTGTAATATCTGATAAGAACTGCTGTTATGATTACGTGACACCATAACATGCTTGCGTTTGTTTCTCACCTTGTGTCTTTCCTCAATCTCATCAACAGATGCTGGTTTGTCCGCTCATTTGAGCTGCCCACTGGGCTGTTAGTTTGAAGCTTATCAACATGTAAGGGGACAACCTGAACTGGACGAATAACCATCCGCGCTCATGCTCACACCGAGGGACAATTTTTAGAGTGTTCCATTAACCTGCAACGGATGTTTTGGGATTGTGGGAGGAATCTGGAGTACCCGGAGAAAACCCACACAGAACATGCAAACTTTACACAGGAACACAGGAAGGCCAGAGCCCGAATCGAACCTCGCACCTCTTCACCATCAGGCCGACCCGCTAATCAGTTGATCACCAGGCCACCCTGTATATATATGTCCATCCATCCATCCATTTTCCGAACCGCTTCATCCTCACTAGGGTCGCGGGGGGCGCTGGAGCCTATCCCAGCAGTCTTCGGGCAGTAGGCGGGGGACACCCTGAATTGGTTGCCAGCCAATCGCAGGGCACACAGAGACAAACAACCATCCACGCTCACACTCATACCTAGGGACAATTTAGAGTGCCCAACGAGCCTGCCATGCATGTTTTTGGAATGTGGGAGGAAACCGGAGCACCCGGAGAAAACCCACGCAAGCCCGGGGATATATATATATATATATATATATATATATATATATATAAAAATTGAAAATATGTCAATATGGATTGAACATGCAAGACAAAGTCTGTAAACATGAAGCATTATAATTTGAGTTAAGTAATTCATACTGTGTTGCTTAATTGCTTTTGCCAGTATTATTAGAATGTAGTAGATTGAATGCTTCATTGAAAGGTGTTTGTGCATTCACATACCGAGACATAATTCAGAAATGATTCAACCTTTGTAGGCTGTATAGAAAGCTTGTATTCAATGACAAAAAGTGATATCACAAGATAGAACATAAGGTGCAGGGAGAAAGCAGCTAACGTGAGGTGAGGTGGTAAGAAATGCAATCAGAAGATATAAAATCATATCGTCTCAAAACAAGTTTCTCAGACTCTATGATGTGATCGAGAAATGCTAAATAGGTACGGCAGTCTGTTCTACGTCAGGCTGCTTCATGTCTAGTCTCGCTCGTGCCACTGGGGAGGGACAAGCAAGCTATAATTTCTGGCAACCCCACTGACAGATCAGACGTGTATGCACACCGCCGCACAGACTTCCTCCCTTTCATCTGATCACTCACAGATTCCCTTTTCATACTAATTCCTCTCATGCTTTCCTCTCCTTCAATTTAATCTCTCATTACACGTCTTCCTCCATCCCTTCCCATTTGTACTATCTCCTTTATTGCACCTCCTTTTTTTCTGTCATTCATCTTACTACTCTTTCACAGTAATGCATCTCGCATTAATTTCTTTCCTATTCACCATTTTGCTCCCCAATCACACACACACGCACGCACGCACACACACACACACACACACACACACACACACACACACACACACACACACACACACTTCACTCAATCTTTGTGCCTGCGCCCTTATCAGAGTTCAGGATGAATGGTGAAAGGCAAGGACGCGAAGCTGAGATGCAAACCTGATGCCTCGTGTGTGGGAACCTCATTGTTGCCGGCCACTCGAAGAGAGTATGGAGTGAGAGCGAATGCATCACGCTTCTCTCTCATGTGGTCGATAAAGCAGACCCTCTCATCTTTCCTTATGAGTGAATTGCTCCCAACCACTTTGAGGGGGGCAGGGTCGTAGCAGGATGTGATGGATGACCTGATGAAATGATAATATAAAGGATATACCTCCCTTCAGATATTTTAAGAAACAGAGTGGATGGCTGGCATGAGACTCTAAAATGTGCATGATGTGTTGTAAAAGGGCAAGCTTATCGATCATTAATCATTAATCAGATGAATCTCCAACCTAGCTGCTGTAGCGGGCGAGACATCTCTGTCCATTTCTCTGAACGCCTTGGAAAGAACTAACGCAAGCATTGGGAGAACATGCAAGCTCCACACCGGAAGGTCAGAGCCCGGATTCTAATACGCAACCCCAGAACTGTGAGCCAAATGTGCTAGGACCGGTAGTCCATGCTGCTTCCCATTATCCCAGTGTAATGGTATGCATCGCACTCATTGTCAGTGTGAGCGTGGATCATCACCATCATCTTCAGGCTACCCTATTGCTCGGAAAATGGATGGATGGATGTTAGTAGGAGCAGTAGTGTTGACTACC
Source organism: Hippocampus abdominalis (assembly GCA_018466805.1). NCBI lineage: Eukaryota > Metazoa > Chordata > Actinopteri > Syngnathiformes > Syngnathidae > Hippocampus > Hippocampus abdominalis. The sequence continues at coordinate 18,363,620 of CM031706.1, read as the reverse complement.
TATTCCGCAACAGGACATACAAAATTGACACTTCACATCTGACAACCGCGTTAAGATGTTTCAATATGCTTTATGGATATGGTTAATTGAATCATACCAATACCAAATCCATCCATCCATCCATTTTCCGAACCGCTAAATCCTCACTAGGGTCGCGGGGGGTGCTGGAGCCTATCCCAGCAGTCTTCGGGCAGTAGGCGGGGGACAACCAAGGGGTGGAATTGGTTGCCAGCCAATCGCAGGGCACACAGAGACGAACAACCATCCACGCTCATACTCATACCTAGGGACAATTTAGAGTGCACAATCAGCCTGCCATAAAGCATGTTTTTGGAACGTGGGAGGAAACCGGAGCACCCGGAGAAAACCCACGCAGGCCCGGGGAGAACATGCAAACTTCACACAGGGAGGCCGGAGCAGGATTTGAACCCGGTACCTCAGCACTGTGAAGCCGACGTGCTAACCACTGGACTACCGGGCCGCGTTTGCAAGATGCATACTGGACCATTCATGTACGAGCCAGATCCTCGGAAAATGTGCCCAAACGGCCGGACATGGGTTGGAGAGGAGACCCATTGAGATTGGAAGAACGGAAATCTATATAGGCTGCAGTTATTAGCCTAGTGTTGTTGTTTAAAATCTGACGCTGTGCAATGCTGTAAATTGCACACGATGGGATTACCTACTTGGTCTGTGTATTCCCACTAGCTCTAAAAGCACACGTCATAGTGGGTTGGTGTCCTCCATTGTTTTTGCTAAGCTCCACACATTATATTACCAGCATTGTTACTTGCAAAGCATTACAGAGGATTCCATCGATACATTCATATTTTCAATGCTTTTGTACAGGATTCCATCCATGTGCACGTATATTTTGAATCAAGAGTTATTCATTGTCATACCGAGCTTTATGAAAATCCATTATCATAAGCAAAATGGATGAGGAAACAGAGGAAGTGCTTGTAACAAATGGGTCTAACTATGAACCTGGTTAGGTTTTGTTAAAAACACTCCCAAAAGTATGCTTAAAATAGTTTTAGTCCTAAGTATTACTCAAAAGACGGTTGGCCAAATTTACTTCACCCTTGACCTTATGGAAGGAATTCCAACTGGTTGCAAGCATCAACAAATTTTCACTTGTATGAGCAAAGATGTTTATTATTTCAGATCACTTTTGAACTCCTTGTATTGCGTGGGGAGACAGACAGACAGACGACTGAGCAACAGCGGGAGGTTTTCAGTTGCGGTTACCTGTCTTTTCCTATTATAAAGTAGACGTGCCTTCCTTTTTGCAGTCAGGCACATTCAGTCAAGCAGTGGTGACTTGTTCCCTCTTCGCAACATTACTTCAACATGTAATCAGTTAAGCTACATTTTAATTTAGTCAGTCTGAACGATCTTGTGTTTGCATCGCTGTATATACAGCAATACCATCATCTGCAGCCTTTCGGAAAGTGAGAGCTACTTTTCTGCTGGTTAATGCAAAGAGCTATCCATTTGACACACGAGTGACGTCACATCTTTGCTCAAATGACCTTTTATTTTATACAGTATGTAGAGGGTTTCCCAAATATGTGTTGTGTGTTGAAGTTGAGAGCGATCTAAAACAGGAAAGTGTGCACATCTTTGTAGGACTGTATTACCGCACCAATCATTGTAGCTCCAGGTCTACATATTTGAACAATTGTCAATCAATATTCTCCAGCACAAGACGTTTTAAAGTGCTCAAGGACATCAGCATAATTGCACACCTAGAGTTTGACTTCAATCACTCAATGACCGGGTTGGCATGGCTCAGTGGTAGACTCCCAACCCAGAGGTTGGGGGTTCAAGCCCCAGCCGTCACAACCTTGTCGAAGTGTCCTTGAGCAAGATAAGATATTGAACCTCCAGTTGCTCCTGATGCTGCGTCATCAGTAGGTAAATGAGGAAACACTGTAAAGCGCTTTGAGCACCTAACGTTGAAAAGCGCTATGGAAGTGACATCATTTACCAGTCACTTAAAAATGGTTCAGCGATTATTTGTGCAACTGTCATAATATTGTGATACTAGAGTAGTTCATACAACCTGAGACAAATTTATTGTGTGTTTAAGATAGTTTTATACCCAATCATGGCACCCAAATGTGCCCACCCACCCTCTTGAGCTGTGGGATTTGTGTTTGATGAGCATTACTCAACTTTCTGTTTTTTGCAACCCACCCGATTTTTGAGGGGAAACTCTTGCAGCGATTAATTTTGAAGTTTTAATTCTTAAAAATGCATTTTTTTTTTCAGTTTTAACATTAAATATATTGTCTTTTTTGTGTATTCATATCAATGAAGGTTGAACATGATTTGCAAATCATTGTATTCCGTTTTAATTTGTTTCATTGTGATGGCAACAGAGAAAGGGTCACATCAGTGTCGGTTGGAGTTGGAGAGGAGTAAAAAGTAGCACGCTGTCATGGATTGTGCTATCTAACAACAACCAAGTACTCAGTGTCGGGGGTGGGGCCGGGGCAACTTACACACACACGACACCACAGGACGACACCCACTGCTTTCATACAACACGAATGAATAAGGTGGTAAAATTAATGACCCAAAACTAATTGTGACGAGTCTTCCGAATAAAACAAATGAGTAAAGTGGCGAAAAGAATGAATGGTTGCATCAAGCAAAAGGCGACAGTACCAAAGACGCATGAAGGATTGTGGCTGACAAAGACAGCACACATGACACATCCAGGCCCAGTTACTGACTAAACACAAAACAGAGGACACCACCACCCCACCTGGAAAGAAAACAAAAAACCCTTTTATACAGCGGTGATTAATCTGAAACTAGTTGCCTAATTGGGTCACCCTCCCCTGCACTGATTGGTCGGCTAATTTGGGGATGATCGACACCAATCAACAAAGAGCAAGAGGGACCTACAGCACACATGCAAAGATTAACCCCAACACACACAAAAAAAAACAAACGTGAATCAACGAAATATTGTTGCAATATCAATGCCCCACGCACGGTCCTACTACAATGTTACTGACAGAATTTTAAAAATAGGAAAATTGTTCAGGCAGTGAATTTCTATAAATTGGCAACGCTCACATTGGATTGAGGATCCAGACTCGGAGGTACAACAGTCCGCAATCACAGAGTAATCCGCCGCAGAGACCACCACGACCGATCGACCGGAGGCCTCAATCATGTGCAAGCCCCCAGGGTCCGAAGAATCTGCAGGGTGACATTCCAGCAGTTGTACCGAACACACCTCCTATTGATGCTCCTGTGAGAAGAATCTGGAGTTAAACTTAAAAACACTTTAGGACAGGCAAAAAGAGAGAAAAAAAAAAAAGATGGGCAAAAACAAATACAGCCAAACAGGATAAACATGAAATAGATAAAGGAATAAATAAGTGAGTAGATACAGTAAATAAGGGTAAGAATTAAATAAATAGTTCAGGGATAGGGCACAATTTTTCATCAGTGCTATTTGGCGGTCACATAGGATCATCCAATTCATCATCAGTTGTATGACAAAAATGTCATTTTAGATCTGAAAAAAATATATGCAGGTGCTCTTAATATATTTCATTTTCATAGTGCATTTCTCAATGCATGTATAAAAGATCCACTATCACCCAACAATTAAGTCCATCCATCCATCCATTTTCCGAACCGCTTCATCCTCACTAGGGTCGCGGGGGGTGCTGGAGCCTATCCCAGCAGTCTTCGGGCAGTAGGCGGGGGACACCCTGAATTGGTTGCCAGCCAATCGCAGGGCACACAGAGACGAACAACCATCCACGCTCACACTCACACCTAGGGACAATTTAGAGTGCCCAACGAGCCTGCCATGCATGTTTTTGGAATGTGGGAGGAAACCGGAGCACCCGGAGAAAACCCACGCAAGCCCGGGGAGAACATGCAAACTCCACACAGGGAGGCCGGAGCTGGGATCGAACCCGGTACCTCTGCACTGTGAAGCCAACGTGCTAACCACTGGACTACCGGGCCGCCCCCAACAATTAAGTGTGAAACAAAAAACTAAATAACTGCATACTGTGTGTTTTTTCCCCCAGTCCAAAGGTTCTCTTGTACAGAAATTACCATTCAAGCATGGCACAAAACTGCTGAGCAGCAAACTGACACTAAGTGTGAGAACTCATTCTGTGCGTTTTTTGATCAAAATCAAGTCCATCAAAACGTTAATATTACTGAGGCACTGTTTGTCCTACCAACAAATAATTTTATTTCAATGCTGCAAAATAATTATTCGGCCTAGTAAAGTGGGTAGTATAAGTAAGCGTATCTCAGACATGTCTGTCATCTGGTGGTGAATGTGAGGTTAAAACTTAAAAGTACACTCAATGCATATTTGCAGTTGGGCACCAAGAAATTTGGATATTCACACACAAAAAGATGTTTCCCTCTTTTTTCTCTAGTGTTTCAAAAATATGTTGTCTAGTTTTTTCTTCATTTCTTCAGTCCCCCCACAGCCCACATCCTACATTAACTGTTTTTCATGAACAGCGTATATTGGATGTTATCGTTTTCTGAAGAATTTTGGGGGGTTTGTTTGAAAAAAAAAAAAAAAAGATGAAAACTTTTTTTTAGCATTTTACTATTTGATGGGGGGGGGGGGGGGTAATTTTGGGGCCACTCAGAGTGCAGTCAGAATTGTTCATCCCTGAAATGCATAAATGAATGCGTAGCTAAAGATAAAAATTAAATTAGTAGATAATTAACAAATAAGTCTACTCACTTTTGTGTTCATTATCTACTCACTTTCATGTTGAAATAAATTAAAACAAAATGTATTAAAAGCAAAACCAAACTGGTGTATCTTGAACCTCCTTTTCAAAGAATTGACGCTTGAAGCTGTTCCAGAGGTGATTTAATGTAACCTAATAATTAATAAAAAAAAAAATAATTAACAGGCCACTGAGGGTTGATATGATTAAAACAGTTAGATAAAAGTGGTGGAAATAATATAAAGAAGAAAACCATTGTAATTTAAGTTCAGCGTATGCTTTAAAAAGTAAATCTTCACCCAGAATGTTAATCTTTATTTTGTTACGAATGAAAAAACTAATGCTGAAGATAAAGTCGATTATCCAAATTCCCTCTGTAAAATCTGCTCGAACATCAGTCAAATAGCTTTCAGTGTTATCATCCCAGACATAAGTTTGACAAAGGCTCCACTAAACCATTTTCAAGCCACATGCTTCCAGGCTATTTCCACTTTTTTTGCCTGTCGGGTGCGTCACAATATATCCTCTCACAAACTGTCACTAGACCTGATTAATGTGTTTTGACCCTTTGAACCCACTCTCAGGCTTCTCCACATGCATTCAACCATTTATCCTGTGAGACATCCAACAAATCAATTCTTTTTTATTCATCTTTTATTTGCCATCTAGCAAGATCCATTCCATATCCATCCATATATTTATTTCTTCAGCTATGCAGACTCTTCCTAAACCCCCATTTATTTTCTTGTCAAGCTGTTCGATATACTTTGTAGCATCTGACCTAGAAGTCCAACAACCATCCCTGACTCCTCAAGTTTGCACTAAAATAGATTGCAGCACAAGGTTTGGACATTTGGGGTATTGTGAACAAAACATGAGAGCTATCAATTCAAAAGCGGTGTGATAAATAATTGAGCTACAGTACGTAAAGTCATATAATGCGTTGGATGGATATTGATAGCTTCGCTGCACATCTGTGCGATGCATCCTTCCAAAATGCTCATCGGCCTGTGATACGCACTTTCTACTAAATGCTCACTTTTCCCCTTTTACTCTGATCGGTATTTCTCCGGGTGTCCCAGTGGTTCAGTGGGTATCGTGTCGCCCTCACAGTGCAGCGGTACTGGGTTCAATTCCAGCTCCGGCCTCCCTGTGTGGAGTTTGCATGTTCTCGCTGGGCCGGTGTGTTTTTTTTTCCCACATTCCAAAAACATGCATGGTAGGCTGATTGAACGCTCTAAATTGACCCTAGGTGTGAGCGTGGAGAGTTGTTTTGTCTGCGTTTGCCCTGCTATTGGCTGGCAACGGGTTCAGGGTGTCCCCCACCTACTCCCCGAAGCTGGGATAGGCTCTAGCACCCCCCCCCCCGACCTTTGTGAGGATAAGCGGATCGGAAAATGAAAGGTATCTGTCCTGTTGACATTTAACATGATTCCTTTATTTATTTATGTATTTCTATTTTTGTGTAGACCTAAGTTAAGTGTCTCTATTTGCCATCCCAGTTATCCTCATAAGGGGCACGGGTTTGCTGGGGCCTATCCCAGCTATGAGGCATAACCTGGGCTGTTTTCTAGCCAATGCAGGTTGTACATATTGGCGGCACAGTAAATGAGTGCTTAAGACATCTGAGGTTCAAGGGTTGAATCCAGGACCCGGACTTGCTGTGTGGCATTGACATGTTTTCCACATGCTTGCATGGATTTTCCCAGAGCACATGTGTCTAAATGTCCTCTGCAATTGGCTAGCAACCAGTCCAGGGAACTGGCTTCTCGTCCAAAGTTGGCTGGGATAGGCTCCAGCTTATCTGCGACTCTAATGAGGATAAACACTATTGAACATAGATTGATCATTTATTGTTATCCAAAGAGATGGGGGAGTCAAGTCATATGACTTGACTCGAGTTGGATTCTAGTTGCTATTTGTAGGACTTGCAACTTGCTTCCTAAAAACATGGGAATGACTTGACACAGACAGTACAAATCATTGAATAATGAATGTCATCATAAATAAATAAAGCTGAATATGTGTTCATATTCTTGTAAGTTATGTTTTGCCATTCACGATCTGTGTCTCCATGGGGTCGCCATTGTTGAGTTGACGTCACATTGAAGTCGGTTGGTGACCTTGGGCGTCATTTTTGCTTCCCCCCGACCTAACAATTCAGACCTCACAGTTCAAGGGGGCATTCTACTGCACTTTTCCTAATCGGAAGTTGGAAAAGTCCAACTTCTCTTTTTCCTCAAATGCAGCGTACTGCATGTCAACTTCCGAAAGTGACAACCTACACAGTGTCAAACGTTAATGCCTGCACACGCAAATTAGATGTGGGTGACACTTTGGCACCAGAAACAAAATACAGTATGCAGTTTTGAAAGCTGATGATTATACATGTTTATTCCCTCATTCAGCACGTCTCAGTATTTATCACCACATTAACAGTGTGCTACTCATAAAAAATGTTACAATGAAAAAAATAACATATGTTCTTCAAAATAATTTATATGTTGACATTCATTTTACAAGTCAATTGTTTTTGATTTATTTTCTTGAGATGTAAAGGATCAGTGACTGAGTAGGATTTTCTGAGTTGATTTAGGACTCGTTGCACGGTGTACGATTGGTTAGCACGTCAAACTCACAGTGGAGTTTGCATGTTCTTCCCATGCCTGCGTGGGTTTTCTCCGGGAACTCCGATTTCCTCCCACATTCTAAAAACATGTGTGGCAGGTTAATTAGATTGTTCCTCGGTGTTAGTGTGAGCGCGGATGGTTGTTCGTCTCTGTGTGTCCTGCGATTGGCTGGAGACCGGTTCAGGGTGTCCCCCACATATTGCCAGAAGACAGCTGGGATTGGCTCCAGCATGCCCGTTTGCATGATTTCCACAGTGACTTGGGACTGACTTGCTTGAGACTTGAGGGTGACGACTTGAGCCTTCTGACTTGCACATGTGACGTACTCCCACCTCTAGTTTTGACTTGCGCATGTGATGTACTCCCACATCTAGTTTTTTAGTTTACAGTTTCTTTATTACGCCAATGAGGGATGATTAAAGAACAATAAATAAATAAGAATAAGTGCAATGTGTGACGGACAGAGCAAATTATGTTTACGCAGTGTGAGAAAAGTATAGCTGTGCTTTCTGCATCCATGCCAAAACTGTTCATGAATTGAGGTGGAGTGCGTGACCAGAGGCGATATTTCTTTAAAATTGTGTTCAAATAAATAAATAAATAAATATATAACATGTCCAGGAAAACTGAAATGTATTTGTACATACTGTTTGCTTGCTGCCGGTGCTCCAAGAGCAAAATTACATCCATTTTTTTTTTTTTTCCGCAGCCAGATGTGGGAGTTCTTGCAACTTGTTTTTAACACATCACCTCTCTACCTTACTGCTCAATCTGCAGTGGAAGTGACTCGATTTTGCATCATGGTCTTGAATTTGCTATTTTGAATGACAAAAAAAGCATTTCAACATATTTATGTTTCAGGGCAGATAGATTATGAAAGTGTCTTTTCTATGACATACATATATAAAATACAAAAGTCAACACCGTACAATGATTACTGATAAATGTATTTAGTCATGCATAACATTGTTGCCAAGTAAAAATGCAGGCTGTCACAGTCACCGTCTCTCACAAACTGCATTAACCATTGGTTTGTGTATTTTGGCCCAGATTATGTTCTTTGTTCAATTGTGTTTCAAATGAGGTACTGTATAAAGATCGATAGATAGATAGACAGATAAATGGACAGACAGATAGATAGATGGATGGATGGATAGATAGACAAAACAATTGCATCATTTGAATCAGCAGAGTTACCACCAGTAACCGATCCTTTTTTTTTTTAATGTAGATGTAATATCGCCAACCTCATAGTGTCAGTAAACACACAAGGAACAGGATTAAAGCTTTAGTGGATATTAAGAGAAAGTAATGTAAAGACCTGACAAGTCCTAATACTGAGTGGCATGGAAAGGTCTGCATACTGTATTAGTCAAGAAAAGAATGCCTACCTAGTATTGCTGAAAACCCGGTTGTGTGTGTGTGTGTGTGTGTGTGTGTGTGTGTGTGTGTGTGTGTGTGTGTGCGTGTGTGTGTGTGTGTGTGTGTGTGTGTGTGTGTGTGTGTGTGTGTGTGTGTGTGTGCGTGCGTGCATGTGTGTGAGAGGAAGAGAGAGCTTTTGTAGATGGGGAGAGACAGAGACAGATGAAGACTCTGACTGAGCTGACAGGTGTAATTGGAATCTAAATAGCAGAGAGTGACATTGACTGACAGCATCTTCAACCTTCCTGGTGACACGGCTCCCGCCAAGTCTGTGTTACTTCCTAAGACACATAGCACTGTCAGTTTCGACCACTAAAATAACGTTAAAGTGAGACAATACAACACAGACCTCCAAAATTTGACCTGAGCCGGGAGCTACGAACGTATCTGAGCCTCTAGCTATGTTTTAAAGGTTGGACCGCTGTATATTTATAATCCTTCAACGATCTTTCTGGAGTTAACAATTTACATTTACATACAGATGGCTAGAGTAAGTCACATGTTTGCCAGCATGTTGTGGGTGTATGAAAGGTGACAAGTTGTTAGCATTCTGTTAGTTGGGTATGAGATGGAGGCTATTGCCGTGGCAACTGGGACAACACATACACACGCGCTGTCGTCATTGGATCTAATTAGCAAGAACGCTGACAAGGAGATGCTGATGCCTGTAATATCTGGATGGCAAAGAAACAGGCGGTTTAATATCTAAACATGGAAGTTATAAAATATTTGGAAAATAATCTTGTGTTTTTCTAATGATTACGTGCCCCCAGGAAGATAGAGTATCGGACAGTTTCAGATATGCCACTGCTGTATCTAGAGGGTCCATTAGTGTAGGCCACTAAAAAAGGTGCATTCTTCATTAGTGCCGACAGAATTCATAAGTAATCAGTGTGAATGTAAAATGACATCAAATTTCAAAGGCAGAATGCATATTCCCACAGTTAAAGAGCCAAACAAATCACTGAACTGTACTTAATAACATTAACACTATAGAGTGTATATTTGATTTTAATTTAATCCCACTTGTAAATTGAAGCGTACATTATTGATAGTGCTGATAGCAGAAATTCAGCCACACAATTGATTCATTTATTACGCACAGTAATGACGTGACATCATCTTTAGTAGCTGAAATAAGGAGGTTGAAAAGACTTCCCTCATTTCCCCCAAATATTTCTTCCTCCTCCCGCATTGATCCACTGTAAATATGAGATTATAAAAAAATGAGCCCCAAAACACTTCAAAATCATCTTTACGTCTGTAAACACCACATTGTGAGCAGTTACTTTAAAAAACATTTCCGAAACAGTTACTAGTTACCTGTTAAAAAAACTAAGAAAAAACATGGGTAGACGAGATTAAAAGATGTTCAAAGCATTGCGGAACAAGTGAGTTTTAGGAAATGCTTTGAAGGACTGGAGGTCAGTACAGTTGCGAATGTGTTGACGTAGAGAGTTCCAGAGGGCAGGGCTGGTGACAGAGAAGGTCCCCCGGATTCGTTTCCAGTGAGGTTTGGACTCCGCCAACGCTGTCTTGTGTCACCGATTATGTTCCTTCCTTTATGGACAGAATTTCTAGGCGCAGCCAAGGCATTGAAGATGTCCGGTTAGGTGGCCTCAGTATTGCATCTCTGCTTTTGCAGATGATGTGGTGCTGTTGGCTTCTTCAAGCCGGGATTTCCAACTCTCATTGGAGCCATTCACAGCTGAGTATGAAGCGGTTGGGATGAAAATCAGCACTTCTAAATCTGAAACAATGGTTCTCCGCCGGAAAAGGGTGGAGTGCCCTCTCCGGGTCAGGGATGCGATCTTACCCAAAGTGGAAGAGTTTAAGTACCTTGGGGTCTTGTTCACGAGGGAGGGCAGGATAGAGCGTTAGATCGACAGGCAGATCGGTGCAGTGTCGACTGTGATGCGAACTTGTTATCAGTCTGTCATGGGGAAGAAGGAGCTGAGCCAAAAGTTGAAGTTCTTCCTTTACTGGTCGTTCGCCCTCCTACCCTTACCTATGGTCACGAGCTATAAGTCAGCGGGTGTGCATGCACAGACTGACTTTACCTCACTAGGGAAATTATTTGTACTTGCTTTATAACATTTTTTCAAACCTTTCCACATGGCCAGTGTTTGTTACAAGTAAAAGGTAAAAAAAAAAAAAGAGGAGTTTTGGTCAACATATTTCATTGTGAGCTTGGAATAAGGTCCTCACAATAAAGATGAAGCCACAGACCCTGGCTACAGTCAAGACCGGGGTAATTACTGGGTTTATTCTTAACATGTCTGTCTTGGTTGAATCTTATAACTGTCTAAAAGCAACCCTTGATCTGTCATTTATTCGGTGCCTTGGTCTACTCTAGCCGTTCCAGTTAGCGTAATCATTCAGACATTAACAAGCATGATTTCGACATGCTAGCTCGTCAGACGACATAACTTGGGCTAATTGTGAATCATGATGCTATTCATTGTCGTTAGTCGTCAAACCAACAGAAATAAACTGCTCATTGAGATTGCTGTTTTTGTGATTAGTTATTACCGATAAGGGAAACTTGGCATTCTCTTCACAATCAAACAGGACGAGGAAACTGGACACTTCTTACCACAAGTACTGGTCCTTGAAATAAAATCAATTTACAGTACCTTCCCCTACATTAGGCATGTCTTGGATGAATGAGAGATTAAATTCCTGATAATAGGGAATTATACTATTTTAATTACTTTTATTAATTATGTGATTGTTTGATTGTAGTGTTCATGTGTTTTTTTGTTTTTGTTTTTTTAATGTTCAAGTTATATGTCAAACACAGCTTCCCTGAAAAAAAAAAGAAAACCTTTCTATGTTTGTCACTTAATAGGACATTTAGATATTCTTTATTTTTCAAGATATAAAACCAGAAGATGAGCATGGAAGGACCCCCTTCGATCCCCGAGGTGATGCAGACTGTACAGCCCCACAAGCATTTGTTTGTCTCAGAGAAGGAGTAGGCTGTTCCACATTCCCTGTCTTTACCTGAACAGACGGAAAAATAGTGGAAAATTCATATGCTGTTTTCGAAAATAAAAGTCAAAGTGCAAAACATTTGACATAAACAAATGTAATGTATTTTCAGTACAATCTGCAACTTCCTTCATTGTCGACTATAAACCATTAGACACGACAGACAACATTGAGAGCCTGCAAGATGTCCTGCCCAGATTTGAAGGGATCAGTGCTAAGATTTATTTTCTGTAGTGCAGCAAGTCAAGGGGGTTGGATGTCAGGTACGATGATCCCATCCCATCGTGTTCACTGTCATGGTCCAAAGGGATATGCTCTTTAGATTACTGGATCTGCAATGTCAAATTCAACCATGCATGCTACAGTAACTCTCATAGTTGAATTCTCAATTATCAGGAATGTAATCTCTACTTCAAACATCCTAACCCTAACCCTAATGTAGGGGAAGGTACTGAAAATTAATGTATGTATTTCAAGGGCTAGAACTAGTGATAAAAAAAAGGCTGCTTTCCCAGTCCGTCTTGTGCTTGAAGCGAATGCATTTTTCTTCATGAGTAAAAAATAATCATAACACCACTCTCAGTTCATTTATGCCGTTTCGACTCCCAGCAACATTGAATCGCATCATGACGACCCAGAGTTACGTCATCTGACTGTCAAAGCAAGCTAGCTAGCATGTCTAAATAATGTTTGTCAATTTCTGAGTGACTGCGCTAATTGTAATGGTTAGACCAAAGCACTGGATAAATGACAGATCAAGGGTTGCTTTTATATACTTATAACCAGGACAGAAACGTTAAGAATAAACATAGCAATTACCCCAGTGACCGTTCCAAGCCTTCATATTTTCTTTTGAGGACGTTAAGTTGTCACATCCTCATTCCATGCTGACCATTTGAAGTTGTCACAGCATCATTCCAAGCTGACCAATGATAAGGCTTCTAACATTGGTTCAGCGGAGAACCTACCCACAGGTCTGAATTTGATCTGCAACCAACATTTGGGAACTTTGAACAAAAACGTTTTAAATTGCAACCAACAATTTACAATATGCAAACAAATGAGAATAATGTTTTTTCTTATTTGTAAACAAAACCAACAATTGTTTTTTTTGGGGGGGGGAAATATTGCTCCATTCTTTGTTTCATATATATATATATATATATATATATATATATTGTATATGGTTTAACTTCAAATCCCGTTTTTGTTTAATTGCAAATATATATTTTTTTTCCATACACACACCAGACACACTGAGGCAACACTTAATATGTTATGTGAACTACTGTGTGAACATGCACACGCACGCACACACACACACACACACACACACACACACACACACACACACACACACACACACACACACACACACACACACACACACACACACAATGGATTTCACCCAAAAATCCAAATTGACCAATAAGACCGACAGCCTGAAAACAGCCTCTTTGTAGGCATCCCATGTGAAGCAGACATGGGGCAACACATTTGAATACATCAGAATTTTCTCCATGTTCCAAGTTTGTGAATCAATAGCCCCTTTCACTTTGGCAGTCAAAGCAATCTTTTGCCTGTCTTCACAGCTTGCTGTATTTTAACAGAGGTAACAGAGGAAGACGGCTGCCAGTATCTCAGGAGCTGCAGCCAGGGTGAAGTTCAACATCAGCAACTCACTACCAGCGCCTTTTTGTGTAAAAAGTTATTGTCTCTTTCTCAGAGGGTGGTGCAGATGTTGCAATAGATGTTATTATCTGAATTTGCCAAACCACAGGAGCTGTAGACATGGCAAATCTGTGCCGAGTTCGGTCTGAAAGGAGAAGTCAAATACATTCTGGTTCTCCTCCTCCGCCTCAGATGCGCAAGTGTCCCAGGAAGCACGTTTGAAAGCTTCTGGCTGCCTTGGTAGGCATTGTTTATTGGTGGATTAATTCTGCTCAAAATGTTTTAGTTTAGCATCACAACTCAGTACAGTATTTGTTTTGCACCAGGGATGGATGGCTAAGGGGGGTACAACCTCACCTGATGTTTGTGTAGCCCCAGAGTTAAGTACCTCGAGCATTTTATTTTATATTCTAAAATATATTTATAAGTCATTTTCCCAGCCTCACTATGTATCATTCAAGCCCCCCTGCAGAAAAAAAAAAAATCATGTTTGCACCCATGTAAACCTTGCTCATGTAAATCTTCACGATCTACATCAGGAGGGCCCAACTACTTGCCCACGGATAGACCGGGGACTGCTCCCGAGTGTGTGTGTGTGTGTGTGTGTGTGTGTGTGTGTGTGTGTGTGTGTGTGTGTGTGTGTGTGTGTGTGTGCGCGCATGTTATCATTAGTAATGTGGCAGTCAAAAGGAGCACACATGACTGACTGTAAACACGTCTTTATTCCACGACTGCCAACAAGTGGATCTGAACAATTACAAATTTGCGCCAAAGACATTCACATACACACACCCCCTACTGTATGCCTGCTTGGTGAGAAGCATGGTCCTAGTGTCCGCCACACAGCCCCCCCCGAACACCCAGAAGGACAATTAAAATGAAAACAGCCTGCAGGTCAGCCTGCCACAACGACTACGCAGTCCATGAGACACGAGTGAGAGAACGACACGCAACACTGACACGCTGAAGTGAGGCTGTGGGCTTCGGAGTACGACCACGGCGAGGGACTTGCAGCACATCGCCCGCAACCAAATGAGCTGGTTTGAGCCTATCTAATGAAACACTCCCTTCACTCACCCATATCAAGCACAAAACTCTTATCACCGTGCTCGAGCACTCTAAATGGGCCGTCATACGGTGGCTGGAGGGGCGAGCGGTAGGCATCATGGCACACAAAGACAAAACAGGCCGACATAAGCGCAGACGGCACGAACACTTTGGTAACACAATGGTGAACTGGTGTCGGAGTCAGGGGTCCCCCGACAAAAAGGGGAAGGAAGGCCTGCCGGAACCTTCTGACAGAAATTCACCGGGAACACGAAGTGGCTGACCGGGCACTAATTCAGCAGGGGCGGCATTAAGATCTTCTTTCGGAGCCGAACGTAACCCAAGCAAAACCCATGGAAGACGGTTGACCCAGTTACCGTCCGATAGCGCAGCCCGCAGCGCAGCTTTTAGTGACCGGTTAAAACGTTCGCTTGATAAAGTCTGAACCAAAATTTCAAATTGTCATACGTAATCCACATTAACAGTCATTATTATTGACTTCTGATTTTAAAACTATAGTTATCCATCAATTTGTTGTGCGCTGTGTATGTATATGGTTTCCCAAAATGCATAACGGCCCTCCAAGGGAAACCGTAACTACAATGTGGCCCGCAACGCAAAAATGAGTATGACACCCCTGCTCTAAATTGCCCCTAGGTGTGAGTGTGAGCGTGAATGGTTGTTCCTCTATGTGTGCCCTGCGATTGGCTGGCAACCAGTTCAGGGTGTCCCCACCTGCCACCCGAAGACAGCTGGGATAGGCTTCAGCGTCCCCGCAAACCTTGTTAGGATAAAGCGGATCCGAAAATGGATGGATGGATAAAAATAGCAGACTTCCCTTGTCAAGGTTTACCATATGGCTCCAACATACTTTTTTGAAGGTCATAGGCTGTTCTATATGCTTGCCAATTTCTGTGGCAATGCCCGCCACCTACAACGGGATGTGGGTGAAGTTCTGCTGGAGGTGGGAGTTGAAACTCTTTCTGAGAGGGGATTCTTCAAGACATTCCCAGCAACCCTCACAATACGCTTGGGTCTGCCAGGTCAGACTGGCATCTTCCCCGACGATCGGAGCCAACGAACCACCAGGTGGTGATCAGTTGACAGCTATGCACCTCTCTTCACTCAAGTGTCCAAAACATGTGGCCTCAAATTCAATGACAAACCATGAAGTTGATCATTGAACTGTGGCCAAAGGTGTCCTGGTGCCAAGTGCACATATGGACAACCTTATGTGGAAACATGGTGTTTGCGACAAACAATCTGTGATGAGCACAGAAGTCCAGTAACATCGCTCGGGTTTGGACAGGGTGACCCTTCCTCCCAGTCACGCCTTTCCAAGTCTCACTTTCAGTGCCCATGTGAGCATTGAAGTCACCCGGCTAAACTCCTTCCAATGACTCCAAAAGGGTGATACTCTGAACCTGGCGCATGAACACAAACAACAGTTAGCTGAGGTAGAAGTAGGTTACCCTCTCATCCACCGGAATGAAGCTCAATGTACAGGCACTAAGTGGGGGACAATAAGTATGCTCACACCTGATCTGCATCTCTCACCGTGGGCAACTCCTGAGTCGAAAAGAGTCTGACCCCTCTCGACACCAGGCTCTTTCTCTGCCAGTAGAAGTGACATTCCACTTCCCTAGAGCTAGCTACTTTCGCTGGGGATCGGACTGGCGCCCAGCTCATGACGCCCCCGCCCCCATTGGCCCTTCCCACAGGTGGTGAGCCCATGGGGTGGGGGACCCACATTGTCCTTTCAGGCTGACCCCAGCCGGGGCCCATGGTTGCAGGTCCGGCCACCAGATTTTCATCTTCGACTCCCACCTCCAGGCTAGCTCCATTGGGAGTACCCGTTAAGCCCGCGTCCGGTCAAGGTAAAATTAGATCTATTTTTCTTATTCATCATAAGGGGTCTCTGAGTCGTCTTTGGTCTGGTCCCTCACCTTCATACCTGTTTGCCATGAGTTATGCGGTCAGGGGCATAAAGCCCCAGACAACTTGGCTCCTCGGATCATTGGGACCATGATAAGGTGAGGGCTTATGGCGGGTCATAAGTGTATCTGTTAAAATACAATTTTAGTTAAGAAAAAACCCACATATTCTTACAGTATTTTATATATCTGACATATTCTTTCACATAACAGTGATGTTGAGTGTGATTATATTGTGTTAAAAAATATGTGCATACACAACAATCCAGACATCCATGTTCTGATCCGCTTCATCCTCACAAAGGTTGTAGGGTGTGCTGGAGCCTATCCCAGCTGTCTTCGGGCAGCAGGTGGGGGACACCCTGAACCGGTTGGCAGCCAATAGCAGGGCACACAGAGACAAACAACCATGCACGCTCACACTCACACCTAGGGACAATGTTGAGTGTTCAATCAGCCTGCCATGCATGTTTTTGGAATGTGGGCTGAAACCGGAGGATCCGGAGAAAATCCACGCTGGCACGGGCAGAACATACAAACTCCGCACAGGAAGGCCGGCGCTGGAATCGAACCCGGTACCTCTGCACAATCCAGACATATTAAACGTTTAAAAAAGGACAGACAAACAACAGCTCATGAAAGTGCAGCACATTTAATTTGAAACACACAATTACACAATCACAAAAACAAAGAAAACCTGAAGCTCACAACTCTTATGGTGAGGGAATGCCAATGAAAATAAGTGGGTTTTAAGAAGTGATATAAAAAACTGCCAGAGTGTCTAATATGGGGGGCAGTTAGTAACACAGTTTGGGAGCCACCAACTCAATCGGCCGGTCTCCCCTCTGTTTTAACTGTGCCCTAGGAACCCCAGGGACGAGTTACAGTATCTCCAGACACAGAAAGTATGACTGAAATAGGATTCAGCAAGCCCATTAAGAACTGTATTGGAAACATATGTAAATGTATTCTCAAATAAATTGGGAGTCAGTGAAAAGTAGCTGGCATAGGTGTAATATGCTCTCTCTTGAGTGTGCCAGTCAGCAGATGTGCAGCATCATTCAGCACTGCCAAAGGGCAGCCTGGCTAACACCAACGTAAAATAATAGAACCCGGTGAAGATGTAAAATTGTCTCACAGTTGTTAAAAGAAAGAAAAGGCTTGACCTTCATTAACAGTCACAAGTGAAGGAAAGATGATTTTGTTCAATTGCTCCATTTTGAAATCCTGGTCAAATTGTTCATCAAGATGACAAAAAGCATCATACAAGGGAGCTAGTGTGTTAAAAAGTACAGTCAAACCTCTGTTTTCGTCCATAATCCGTTCCAGAAGGCTGTTTGAAAACCGAAATTGTTCAAAAACCGAAACCACGCTCTTTTTAAAATAAAAATGTTTGCTGAACACGTCTGCTCACAATGGAAAGCAACACGAGGAAGCGTCACTTCCTCGTGTAAGGAAGGTGAGAGGAGTCAAATGGTGCATTCAAGTGCTCTCAGTTTGTTCGAGAACCGAAAAAAACTCGAATTTTTGGTCGAAAACCGAATTGGTCGAGAACCGAGACGTCCGAAAAACAATGTTTGACTGTAATAGGAGATTAGGCACGCTACCACATCGAGTATAATCTCCATATTACGCTTGTTGCGACTAAAGTATAGGGCCATCCAAGATATATCAGTTAGGCTGTCAAATAATGGTTGAATGCAAACGGTATTTTTTTTCTCCAGTTGGAGGTCAAATTGAGAGTCATCTACATAAAATTCAAATCAGAAGTGATGCTTTTTTAATAACAGCACCCAGGTGGAGCAAGTACAAAGGAAATAAAATGGGCCCCAGAATGTAACCTTGGGGCATTCCATGTTAAAGGCTAGCAGATGATGAATAAAATTCACCAACAGAAACGTTTCTTGCTAAAACGACTCTTGGCCATATCACTAATCCCCACATAATTCTCCAGACGAGAGAGAAGGATATCATGGCTATGTCAAAGTATAGTGCGTGATCTAGAAGAATAACCAACTGTGTTTCTAATGTCTGTTGCAAAAAGCAGGTCATTAAAACCCTTAAAAGATAATATTCCGTGTCTGGAGGGGGTTGAAACCAGACTGGAGGATCACGAGGATGGGATTCAAATTTAAAAAGTACCAAAGTCACTCAAGGACAACTTTTTTACGGTGGTTGATTTTGAGTTAAGGGGGAGAGAGTGGGTGGTTGGCAGTGATGGGTGGCGGTCAGGGGCACGAGTTGAGATATGGGTTGGGGTCTTTGGTGATGTAATGCGATTTTGGTGAATTTGATCGAGACGCAGGCAGCCAAATTCGGTGCTCCACAAATGTGTGTGGTGGATGTCACTGTATTTCAGTCATAAATGTGACACCATCATTGGACAGTCCGTTTCAATCATTGTAGAAATCAATTAATTGAACAAGTTAGTATCAAGATCATATAAAATATATTTGAATAGTACCCCCATCACGATTGCTGGGGGGGTTGTCACATACAAATGCACGCTTGGGGTTCAAGCTGGTTTCCAATTGCCCATGTCACATGCACGGCAACTACATCATTCGCAACTACATCATTCTCAAGGGGAAATCTTGCAAATTTACCTGCCAATGGCATTCACGGACCGCAGTGAATGTATCTCTGTCTACGGCAATGTCAAACATGATATACTGTACTTAAGTGTACTGCGCTCCACTGCCCTGATGTTGATGCAAATGAGGAATGCTGCTAAGCTTACCTGGGAAAAGACATTTTCCATCCCAGAACAGCACAGCAAGGCGCAGGTGCCACGCTCCACCCATTTCACCTGCGCAGTTTAATAAAATACCAAAACTAAGAGTACTCCACGGAAAGTGCACATTGAGACTGCACTTTGTGCTAGATTTGCACTGGGAATGAAAACAGGGACCTCAGTGTTTGAGGTGCAATGATCTTTTCAAACAATTTAACATTAAAACAACAGGCATTGGTCAGTGGTCTCAAGCAGTAACTCCCTCAGCATTAAATGTAAAACTCCATGTGGAATGAGTTCAGAGAGTCATTACAGTTAACAGTTAAAATGCCGTGGGGGGTGCACAGCTGAGAGCCCTTTCCCAAATTCAGCCCTTCCTTGAGGAACAGATAAAACAAGTGTAGCGCAAGAATGCAAGGCATAGCAAACAAATAAGTGGGACTCAAGCCGAACAGAGCCTTATAAATTAGGTTCAGTATATTTGTGCAGTTTGAGATGGCACATTGGGTTTTTATACAAGTCACAAAGGTGCGTGAGATGACTGCAGGCAATGAACAATCTCAGTTGCAGAATGAAAAATGGTGTCGAGGGAATGGAGAAAATTGGATGAGGAACTCAAATAAAGCACATCCTCAGAGTCAAGAATAGGAAAGGTTGATCTCACTCATTTCTTTTTGAGAAAAGAGAAAAGCAGGTTCTACAGCATTTTTGAAAAAGAAGTATTGTTCTTATGACCTCCATATTTGCACTAAAACTGTGAGAGAATCTCGGTTAGTTGCAGGGCCCATTATTTCAACAGTCGACTTTGTATTATTTATTATTGTACAAGCTGCTTACCCTCTGACATGTTTATTTTTTTTAAATATCCAAAGAAAACCAAAGTCATTCTGTTCCTTGAAACTGTCTTTATACAGTAATAACTGTAATTAACATGTTGGTGATTTGTGTTTGATTACCATGACAACCATTTCTAAAATTGCGAGAGTAGGCAAGATCTCCAAACCTCTGAGGATAGTAATCATGAAGGAGGGGGAGAATACAAGAGTGGGGGGAGAATGTATGGGAACGTAGCTTGAGATGACCACTGCATAGACTCATACAGAGAGTGGGTGACCATATGTTTTAAAATTTCTCCTGTACTCCCTACAATATAAACGTGTACACTGACTCCAGTACATACAACCCCATTTTCAAGCTTCATATTTTATCTCAGCTTCACCGATAGAAGAACAAGACCCTGGGGTGATAATGCTTATTTAAATCATTCATCCATCTATTTTCTAATCTGTTTATCCTCATGAGGGTCGTTGGCATGCTGGAGCCTATCCCAGCTGTCTTCGGGCAGTAGGCAGGGTATACCCTGAACTGTTTTTTAGCCAATAGCAGGGCACACATCGACAAACAACCATGCACACCCACAAACCACACTTAGGGACAATTTAGAATGTTCCATTAACCTGCCATGCATGTTTTTGGAATGTTGGAGGAAACCGGAGTACCCGGAGAAAACCCACACAGGCACGGGGAGAACAACTCCACACAGGGAGTCCGGAGCACTGTGAGGTGCACGTGCTAACCAGTCGGCCACCGTGCCGCTCCATTTCATACATGATCAATTTATGTAAGAATATCATTAGAATGTAAGTTATTAACTGTAATATAAATTAAATTAAGTGCTGTGGGCGACACGGTGCTCGACTGGTTAGTACGTGCAACTCACAGAGCAGAGGTGCAGGGTTCGAGTCCGTTGGGTATTTGTGTTCGACAAATGTGGCAATGTGTCCAATGCAGGTGCCACATGCACAGATCCACTACTGTGCACTAATTGAAAAGTATAATATATGGTGTGAAAGTGATGGCTACATGAGATAAATTGTTTGTCTTTCTCTGTTCTTATTCTGCTTGCTGTTCTGTAGACAACAAACTGTTTAAGAACAAATATGCACTTGCCTCGTTGGACTCCCCTCGCTTCACTGCTGGTCGTCTTGGTAACAAAAGTCAATTGGCCGTGTATAACAGGGGGTGGGTTAACAGTGGTTCATTTGCATGACTCTGAACCCCGCCCCCAAAACAAGCAATTTTAAGTGAAGCATGTTAAGTGTGATTCTTTGTCCTTTTTGTATATTTTGGCTGAGACTTTATATCAAGACACATGGACATATTTATGTATAATATGCCCTATTTAATGATGATGTTTAAAGCCATTGCATTTGTGTTACAGCTTGCTGATGCATATTATAAGCAGCGAAAGAAAACTGCACTCTGTGCAATTTTGATAACATATCTGTATCCGTGAGGAAACTTGAAATCTTCCTGTGTGGAGTTTATATGCTCTCCCCATGCCTGCGTGGGGTTTCTGCGGGTACTTCGATTTCCTCCCACATCCCAAAAGCATGCATGGCAATTTGATTGGGCACTCCAAATTGTCCCTAGGCTGGCAACCAGTTCAGGGTGTCCCCCCGCCTACTGCCCAAAAGACAGCTGGAATTGGCGCCAGCATTCCCGCAATCCTTATGAGGATAAGTGGGTTAGAAAATAGATGGATAGATAAAAAGTCAACACGTTTACACAATGTGCCTTTAACTGCCTATAACAAACTACTGTTTTTAATTTCATATTATTTCATAACTTATGAAGAGGAATGCACCGACACAATACCAGTATGAGTGTTGCTGCCAATACTCGTATTCTTAAAAAAATACACTGATACAATAACTCCAATACCACCATGACACATACCTTCTGGGAGTAAGAGACATGCCAGTCACGTCATTTTGCCGTTTTGCTTGTATAAAGGAGTTTTCACACCGCAATTAATGTTTGTGGTGTTAACCGGATGTTATGACATAGGTCAACAAATGAATGATGGCAGCCCAGGCATAAGCGCATCTGTATTTGACACAGGTTATGAAGCCACCAAACAGGATGTCGCGTTGTGCCTTTACCGGCTGATTTGGACATGAAGTACAGTAGTTACAATCCTAGCTTGGTTTAGTCGAGTGTGATACATTTGACATGTTGTGTGATATGCTGATGTCATGCATTGTGACACATTATTCATTGTCTCGAATGCAGTGCTACTCGACATGTATGGCTTTTTTTTCCAGAAATGCTACTTTACGTTGCTTATAGACTTTTCGGACAGCTCACTCCCAAATAGTGTGTTAGTTAAAAAAAATGTAATACATTGAATAAATAAAAAAATAAAAAACTATATCTCATACAGGAAGAGACATTCAATGTAATTTAGTCAAACCAGTAAGTCTATTTCTGTACGATTTTATCGATGAAACAAATTTTGCTCCCACAAGGTTCACTGAATAGGGTCAAAATAAGTTCCCAGACCGCAGCAATCAGTGGAACACAAAGCTAATGTCATCCCTTCACGTTGTTGGGAAATGATTACCTTTGAACCTTTGTTCCTGGGTTAATATACAGTACTGTATATGCTTTCAATTACATAACACCGGCTGACATATGTCTCTAACACGTCACCCTTTTTATCACTTAATACATTTTCAAAGGTGCTATTGAGATGAAATGTTGACCAGATGTTGGGAACACCCAAATGAATCTATCCATGCAAAGAAAGCAGAGCAAATAAGATCCGAAATTAAGTTGTGTATAATATGAAATGACATAGGGGAGTATTGAATAGGCCAATTGATATTCATTACAAAAGCCTTTGTTTGCAATGACAGCTTCAAGATTTCTCCAATATGGAGACACTTCGACACATGCGTTGCTGTGGTGGGATTTTGGCCCATTCCTCCAAATAAGAAGTCTTCAAATGTTGAAGGAGCCATGGGCTTCGTTTATGGACCTTGCGCTTCTGTTCTTTCCAAAGATGTTCAATTGGATTTAAGTCAAGTGATTGGCTGGGCCATTCTCGCAGCTTTCTTTTTTTTTTCTACGAAACAAATTGAGAGTTTTGTGTTCAATACGTATTTCAGCCGCTGTGTGTGGTTATTTTTAACTATAATCAAGGTTTCATCTTTAGGCAAGAGTGTCTTTGTACAGGTGTGGATTTGATGGTTTCCTCAGATGTGTGATCTACAATGTCTTGCCTCTCAAAATGAACGATGGCTGTTAAGAATACGTACCTCAGGCGAGGCAAACTACAAAGGCAGTTGTGATGGAAATATGAAATAGAAGATGGGCCCGTGTGAACCATTAGCTAAAGTGACATGACCTTGTCAAACACATAGTTATGATGATGGAGATTAGTCAGGCATAATAAACCACCAAAGGGGTTTCTTCAAATCAAGGTCTGGTAAAAAACTATCTTTACTTTAAAGTACTTTTGAAAGCTAAGGCCAAAGGCTCTCAATACTCCAGCTAATATGATTAAATCAGGTTTGTGCAGGTCTTATGCCTGAGGCTTTGGGTCAGTCAGCTCAGAGAATGTCTATTCCAGTGTTCCAGAGTAAAGCCCGCTTCCCAAAATCCATAGCCCCCTTCAGCAGCATGTGCTTTTCAGTTTAGATATTATGAAAACGTGGCTGTGAGATTCTTCTGAAATGAATGAGTGTCACACAAGTGCTGAGGGTTAGAGGCGGAGGGAAATGAAGCAAACCCTGTCTGGAAGTTCCTCAGGACCAGATCCAGCGGCTGACCTTTCACCTATGACCTTTGCAGATTAGTCCCTGGTGTCTGGGGAAAGTCATGAAAGCTCAATAGCTCAACAGTGGGCTTGACTACTGTGGGACAACTGGGGGACAGGAAGGAGGAACAGGAGTCTTCACAGTTGAAAGACTGAGTGGGGGTGGGTGTCGGATTGCCATTGTGCTAAAGGTAGTACTGTATAAATTCATATATTCCTAGAGTAAATTGAGGAAAGCTTGAAATGACATGATAAAGGCCCTTGAAGAACAGTGACGATCTCCTTGCTTCACATTCCACTGGCAGTCATGCCGCTTTGAGGAGACGAGAGAAAAAAGAAAAAAAAAACACGAGGAGAATGAACGACGGGGAAACCAAACAAAGCACATTCGCAGCTGAGTAGTTAAAGGGTTAATACATTATTATTATTCTTTTTTTTTTTTTTTTAACATGTCGATGTACGGTGGCCAGCGTCGGGTAGTGCGTCAGCCTCACAATGCAGAGGTGCGGGGTACGAATCCGGCTCCTGCGTGGGTTTTCTCCAGGTACTCCAGTTTCCTCCGACATTCCCAAAACATTCATGGAGGGCTAATGGATGGATGATAAAAAGGATGTATGAATGTCTATGCACCCCAACTTATCCAAATGTGGTATTGTGATTAATGTTGTCTTTGTGGAATATGAATTAAGCAGCAAAACACGCCCATTTTTATCCATCTCAGTGGACGGCCATTTTGCCTCTTGCTCTCGACTGAAAGTGACCTGATGTGTGTGTGTGTGTGTGTGTGTGTGTGTGTGTGTGTGTGTGTGTGTGTGTGTGTTCCCTTATTGCACCACACCTTTTTATTGTAGTCCGCGGAATGGTCCCAAGTCGACCGCGAGAAATGTGGGGGGAATGGTCTATGTGCATGTTATTAATAATGCATATTATATACAGTCAACCCTCGGTTCTCGTACAATTCGGTTTTTGAACAAATATTTCAAGTTTTTTTATGCCTCGATGACGAACAAATTTTGGTTCTCGAACTAACTGAGCCAGGGACGTGCGGTCAGGTTAGGCAGGTGAGGCAGAGCCTCACCTCTGACTGTGCATTGCATTGCGCAATCATCACAAACTGGGTTGATACATGCAACTGGCTCGTGCTGCTTGCCGCATACAGTGAAACTCCTCTACAACGAAACCTACATGGGCGAAAATACCCCCTAGTGTGCAAAAAAAATCGTCATGCATTAATGTGTGTGTGTGTGAATGTGTGTGTGTGTGTGTGTGTTTGTGTGTGTGTGGTTAAATCCGAGATCAAATTTGCTACAGTGAAATACCCCCTTTTGTGAAAAATTTCTTGCTGCAAACACGATTTTGTTGTAGAGGAGTTTCACTGTATCTGCATGTTGCAAATATAATGTTTAGGAAATTGAATAAGCTACCCTTTTTGGTTGATATATATTTGTAAATCTGACACTATTGTGTAGTGACGCTACCTCGTGTAGCGACGCTACAGTAGCGTCCATTGTGAGCAGACGTTTTTGTATTGTTCAATATATATATTTTTTAAAAGCAGACGTGTTTGGTGAAACGCTTCCTTGTGTAGCATCCATTGTGAGCAGACGAGTTTGTATTGTTCAGTAAAAAAAAAAGCAGACATGTTTGGTGAGACGCTTCTGTTAGGGGGAGTGAAACCCCCCCTCTTTTCAGAATGGTTTGCCCCAGCAGCACGGGGGAAGTGCGTGCGTTTGTTTACGGCCGGCAGTTTTCAATACAACGGCACATAATGAACACTCTGGTGTCCGGTGTCTCATTATTATGCAATAATCGTACAGAAACAGCTTCCTCGTGTCGCGTCCATTGTGAGCAGACGAGGTTGTATTGTTCAATAAAGATTAAAAAAAAAAAAAAGCAGACGTGTTTGGTGAGAACTACATAATATCGGACTGTTATTTTTGCATTGTGTATCAGCCCCTAATCATGGCACCAAAAAAAGCAAGTGGAAGTGGTAAACCTGGTGAAGAAAAGAGGAAAATAGTGCGCAAAACTATTGAATTTAAGAAAGATTTGATTGCGAAATATAAGTCAGGTGTGTGTGTGTCTGTGTTGGCGAAGGAGTTTGGGATGCCAAAATGCCCCGCCTACTGCCATGATGACAGCTGGGATAGCCGCACGCCCCACGGCAGATGGAAAGAGACAGAGAGAGAGATGTTCCTTCAAATTTTATGTTACTATGTTAATGTTAAAATTGGTGAAAATAAAACATATTACAGTTTGTTTGTACAGTATTTTACATATTACCCGCTCTCCTATTACATGTTTACAGTTTATGGTGTGAAATTGTAAAAAAAAAAAAAAAAAAAAGTGGTTTAAAAAAGTTTTCTTGACTTGGAACGGATTAAAAAGTTTTATATTGATTCCAATGGGAAACATGGTTTCGGTTTTCCAACAATTTGGTTTTCGAACAGTCTTCTGGAACGGATTAAGTACGAAAACCGAAGTTTGACTGTATTTTATGTATAAGCATCCTTTCAGTTTCGCATTCTCAAGAAAGTATAATAAAAAATAAAGGGTAAGTGACCATTAACCTACGGTGGTGCATGACCACTATCACAGGAAGCTGTTTGCAGTCAGCAGTCTGCAATTGCAGTTCGTGAACAGAGCTGTTGAGATATATCTATTTGTTTTTGTTTTGTTTTTGTTTATTCTCACTCAACGTTTGATCTGCAATTTACTGATGGTCTTTGGCAAACAATGGGAATCTGGAGCCACGGAAGCAGCATTGAGCCATGATCGCGATATTTATGCACTTAACATGCAACAAAAGTGTGCCCCTGGCTCTGTGCGTCAAGTTTTCAAGAAAAGTAGGCAGTGATTTTATTTTTAAAAAGTCAGTCTTGTCTTGAATCTAGCTTATTTTTCTCTTTCGGTCATGTTAGGGTCCATTCTGGCTGTTGCCTTCCAGAATTTACAGCATATTGCTGGAAGAGGGTAGACTCCTCATATCTCCAAAATCAACAAACAGCATGTTTGTTGAGTCATTAACATTGCATCATCAACGAGAGCAAGCCGTTTTCAACACATTGACTGGTCACTAATTTGTAAAAATAACAAACTCACATGGGAACTCCCAATAACAGATGTGGATGGGCTGTTTTCATCGGACAATGATGATGTGCAAATTGTTCTTTCTACAGATCATAATGAGCAACGGTGGTCACTTGTAGACCGCAAATCACTTATTTATATATATCCATCCATCCATCCATTTTCCGAACCGCTTGATCCTCACTAGGGTCGCGGGGGGTGCTGGAGCCTATCCCAGCCGTCTTCGGGCAGTAGGCAGGGGACACCCTGAATCAGTTGCCAGCCAATCGCAGGGCACACAGAGACGAACAACCATCCACGCCCACACTCACACCTAGGGACAGTTTAGAGTGTCCAATCAGCCTGCCATGCATGTTTTTGGAATGTGGGAGGAAACCGGAGCACCCGGAGAAAACCCACACAGGCCCGGGGAGAACATGCAAACTCCACACAGGGAGGCCGGAGTTGGAATCGAACCCGGTACCTCAGCACCGTGAAGCCGACGTGCTAACCACTGGGCTACCGGGCCGCCTTATTTATATATATATATATATATATATATATAGAGAGAGAGAGAGAGAGAGAGAGAGAGAGAGGGAGAGAGAGAGAGAGAGAGAGAGAGAGAGAGAGAGAGAGAGAGAGAGAGGGGGAGAGAGGGGGGGGGGTCGTTGCAACTGGTCCTCCTGAGTTTTTTCCTTTCGTTTCACCTTCGAAAGCAATGGCTGTAAGTCTGTTTGTGTTGAGAATTACTTAGAAATGTGTTTCGGAGATCGTTTTTCCTCATTGTCAGTTGTTGTTGTTGAAACTCGCTAGCTCAGAGTACTGCTAATGATGTAGCGATGGTGCTAATCAATGCTAACAACGTAGCGACGATGCTAGTTCGGTGCTAGCGAGCTAATTAGCATGCGAGCGAATCGCAAAAACGCATTGTTTATCGTTGTTTGTCACTCTTTGAGCTGCATTTATGTCTTTTGTTTACCACCAGACGATTTTTGTTGTATTTATGTACAAGATGTTAATGCATGTTTTAAATCTGTTCATTTCAGTTTCACTCTACATTTCATTGCATGTCACAGTTTTCCACTGTACGCCGTCAAGAAGACCCTCAGTTTCCTGGCTCATGAATGAGTTTGGCTTGCTGTTGACCTGCGTTAACATACCCAGAGTATCTAACACGTAGCGATAACAGTACAATATATATACATATATATATATGTTAACCAGTTTTGACTGTCAAGAAAACAAGTTTGGACTTATCTATGGCCAATGAATTTACATCAAATAAATTTGGAGACAAATTAGAAAGAAGTAGGTGTGTCTCCACTTTGCAGCTACAACAGCTGCTATACTTCTGGCTTCAAAAATATTCGGAGCCATTGTACTGCCCAAAATTTCCAGCGCAAAGCCTCGTCCAAGTCTTATTCGACACGGTAAATATGTTTCTAATTGATAGATTTCAGCGAGAGACTTTTCTTGAAACAACTGAGATTACTTTTCTTTTCGAATAAAATATACAGAAACAAGAAGAAATTTAAAATCAGAAAGGACATGGGGTAACTAATGGATGTCTGAGAAGGGAAGTCCGCTTTATTTTCCAAACACAAACTAAAAAGGCTGTTAATCGTGACAGGAAATAACATAAATGACAACAAGGCATGGCTGCAACACAAATTGACCATCATTATGTTGCCCACTGTGGGGAAAACAATCTTGTCAAAGGCTCCCTAAATTGCAACAGCCATCTCATTATAGATGTGTTGTAGCCATCCAGTTACCATCCAGAGGGAATTTCTGAGAGACAATGGCTGGTTATTTGAAAAAAAAAGCAATTCTTGAAAGAAAATGTAAAGCAAGTTTGATTCTTTTCAAAGTCCTGTCCATGCTCATTCCCGCGTTTGTTGTTGTTTTCCAGAGGCTGCATAGTTAGCAGGAACGTGTGGAGTATTTGGATGCCCTTGGGAATCAGTCCCATTCTGAAGCTCTGCGCACACACCAGGAAGATGTCAGATTGTTCCTTTGTCATACCTGAGTTTTTGATGTCCTTACTTCTTGCTGGCCATTTTCTTGCATTGTATTCTTTATGTCCACTCCCGTAAGTGTTTGTGTCTTCCTGGCAACCCTACTTCAGCCTAACTTTAACCAACTATTTAACCCTGGTCCTCTCCTTCTGTCGCAGTACTTGTGTTTGCTGTTGATTTGTACGGTGGTCTTCTTTTCTTTTGTAGAAGGAAGGGGGGTTGTTGGTTTTGGGGGTGGGGGGATTGTTTGATTTTGTTTCTTTTGTGAAGATATTTTTCCTTCTTGTTGTCATATTTCTTACTTTGTATTGAAAAAAAATATCTGTGTGTGTGTGTGTGTGTGTGTGTGTGTATATACATAAATCCATTTTCTGATCCGCTTATCTTCACAAGGGTCGCGGGGGGTGCCGCAGCCTATCCCAGCTGTCTTCGGGCAGTCGGCTGGGACACCCTGAACCAGTTGCCAGCCAATCACAGGGCACACAGAGACGAACAACGTGGGAGGAAACGGGAGTACCCGGAGAAAACCCACGCAGGCCCGGGCAGAACATGCAAACTCCACACAGGGAGGTCCAAGCTGGAATTGAATATATATATATATATATATATATATATATATATATATATACACAGACGCTCCCCGACTTACGAACATTCGAGTTACGAACAACGGTACATACGAACATTTTTGCGGGTATGTCGAAAAATGTTCAGACAGAGATGCTGTTAGATTTTGTATTGCGCGCCTTTTTCCGAGTAGTGCTTCTTTCCGCCGCTAATACCGATGTGAGGCGCTGTGAGAGGAGGAGGAGGAGGACGAAACGCCTGTCCCCATGAAGAATTTTGAGACGGAACTCTTGGCCGAGGGGTTTTTGCTCATAGATAAAGCCATCGCACTCTTCGAGCAGCAAGACCCAAATATTGAATGTTGCACAAAGGTTGCAAATCAAATGAATGATGCGATACAGTGCTACCGCATCATTTATGATGAGAAAAAGAAGAAAACTCTGCAATCGTCGTTAGATCGCTTCTTTTGGCCAGTTTCTACTACACCCTCCAAGGAAGATACTCGTCAACCCTCATCTTCTTCTCCTGGACACTCAACTTCTTCCTTCATTGATGTTACGGAGGAGGAAGTAACTCTTGAAGCCCATTCCAGCGAGGACGAAGACCCTCATGGCCCCATGATATAAAATCCTCTTCTTCCTCCTGCCCCTCCATCTCCTTAAGCCTTCGAGTACATCTTCCAAATGTAAGTTAAACTTCATTTTATTATACTTATATAAACCTTAAACATACTTATATAAGCCTTAAACATACATTCCATACAAATTATAGCACTGAAGCAAGCTTACGAACGAATTCACCATACGAACGATCGTTCGGAACGTATCTCGTTCGTAAGTTGGGGAGCGTCTATATATATATATATATATATATATATATATATATATATATATATCTTCTTGCCTGGCTCGCGACGAAGGTGGACACTTTGCTTTCTGTTCCTGTACCCCCCAACCCCCACCCTTCCCTGCTCACCACTCAGTCCATGTGCTGTCTTTGTCTAAACTTTTCCTAGCCTCCTGCCGTGTTTTCATCCTAAAAACAAACATGGAATTGGTCGATACCATCAATATAAATAAAATGTATTGTATTGACAACATTTTCTCGACGAGAAGAGCATGCAGTGGGGAGCCTACTTGCCCCTCTGGGACTTTTGCTGCTGGGTGCACCCTAGATCCCTGGAGGAGGTGGAGAATGGTGTGCCTGTCACACTGTTGAGGATGTGGAAGTCATCTACATTATCGGCCTTCTGATAACAGGTATGCTGCTGTCAACCGACGGGAGCGGCTCTATTGGAAGAGGCTGCCGGTCTAAGGCTGACAAAGTGCGGATGTCCAACACTCAGACTCAGACTGCTCAACCGCAAACTGATGCGGCTTTGAGCGGCGCTGCACGATGGGCAACAACTTGGTGAAACTGGAATTTGTGCTCAAACATTGAAAGAAATCGCGGATTTGGCGCATCAACGCCATTTGGAGACACAAGCCACAGACTTTCAAGGCTGTCTGGAATTGATGGGCAGCCTGCCACCAAAACATTGCTATCTCGACCTTCCCCTGATGAAAGGACGCATGGAAGCTAGTGCCCTACCATCACCCCCTCCTTCTCGGCCATAGACTGATAAGCCAGGGCTGTCTCCATGGGGTGACCTTGACGTAGCAGCTGTGGTCTGACACGCCCACACAACCAGACAATCACATTCGCATACACTCCCTTGTACCACCGCCTTCATTGTTTATGTATTGTGACCTGTTGTAATTGTCATATGCTTGTGCTGGAGTTTTATTTTCCTAACTCAAACTATCCTCAAAATGAGGATAGTTCGAGCGTGGTTTTTTTCTCCCCCTCTCCCTTGTGGTTTCTTCCGACTTCCGGGCTGATTATTTATAAGCATACATTTTATATATATATATATATATATATATATATATATATATATATATATACACATAGAGAGAGAGAGAGAGAGACCCATACGCACCATACCACCACTATATTCAAATGTTTTCACCTTTTAGCAGCTGCTAACTCTTTTTTTTCTTTTCTTTGCACATTGTTGAACCCATTGAACTGCTTGCCAGGGTTTAAAAGTAATTTAAAGGTACCGGTACTCAAGACGGTTTCACACTGTCACCTCATACAATTATTGAGGAGCAGCTGTTAGGTATTTTGGCATCAAGAATTCTGTGACAGCAAAGCATGGCATCTGGGACTCGAACCCACAACAATGACAGGTGACATTTAAAAAATAAAGGAAGAGAAATCAAATAAAAGCAGACAATTCTTCAAATGGATCTACAGCGCAGCCATGTAAATCATGGTCCAGTGGAGTGCAAGGTGAACGTGTGTGAGGATCATTTTTCACAGTTTGTCTGTGCTATGCCGAAAATGAGCTCGGGATATGACTTGTCTCTCCTTTATCATCGCTGGACAGGAAAAGAAAACAAATATTCCACAGAGAACAATAGCCTCTGAAAAGTGACAGAAAGAATGAGCGAGGGTGTGACAACATGTTCCTCTCGCCGCCTGGGTTTCCTTTATCCTTTCTCTGTTGTTTTTGTCTGCCAGCAAAACAACTCTGCTGAAGGCTCTCTCTCACATTTGGTGTGACCTACATCTTTTATGTTTGATTGAGATGATTTGTTCATATCTGTATCATTGAAAGCAGAGTACAAAATATTATTATAAGATTATTAATATGATGTATTAATATTTATTTATTTATTTTTTACATCTGTAAAAATGTGTTTTGCCAATTGTAGAACTCACATGGATTTGGTTAATCCACGCAACAAAGTATCGATTGCACAGGCCATTATCCAGCAGGTGTGTCTTTGTTTTAACCTGGGAAGAAATTACACATTACACAATATGAATCATGTTACAGCCCCAGGTGTGTCTGGTTAAAACAGTTTTTTTTTTTCTTTTTTTTCCAACTTCAGTCGGCATCAGTTTTTTTTTACACTTTTATTTTTAAACCCGAGCAGGTCTCTGTCTCTTTGCAGAAGTGTCAGGAAGAATTTTCAATGGAACTTGACTATGTCAAATGGTTAAGTAAGATCAATATAGGTGATGTGTAGTAGTTTTCAAGCATCATCTGTGCAAGGATTTGATAGCACTCTGCCAATTCTGAAAATCTACTGTACAAGCTCCCCAGCAAATGAACCTACTGTATAATGTAAGCATGGAAGGGGGTTCAATAAGACAACCTCTTTATCCACCACTGCATACCAAATGTGTCTTACAAGATGAACAATGGGGAATTTTTTTTAACTTGCTTTTTATTTAAAATATGAAATTGACTGAAAGGCTCACCTCTTAGCACACTTGGGTTGTAAAGACACCAAATCAAAAGTCAACATTTAACATAAAATAGGGATGCTGTTTTAGAATTATGTGAAGCTTGGTCTCACTATTAGCAGGGGTAAGCGACTCACTACAACTACAGAATCCATCCTTAAGACAAGTGTTACAATACTACCACAAAGGTTTGCTTGTATGGTCTTCCATGTGGTCGTTTCATTCATGTCTGTCCCACACGGTACTCTTGTTGACACCATAATGGCAGGATACAGCGGTAGAGCTTTTTACTCCTTTGAGAATGGCCAGGAGGTATACCTCCCTCAGGCGCTGAGGTTGTTTCCCAGTAGCCTGAAAATAAGCAGTAATTTTATTGGCAATACAAAAAAGACCACCATAATATGGAGACAGCTGTGATTTTCATCAGTTTTAGTTCTTTTTAAATCTTGTTTTCTGGATGCAGAAATCTATCTCAGAATATCTGCAGTGCATTTTTGGGTCCAGGAAATTCTACTTCAGTAAGATTTAGAAGAAAATACTCTGCATAATTATACATTACACACATTTTGCAATTATTGCATCTCTTTGATGTGTGTATGCCAAAGATGTACTTTGGTGCACTTTTATTTAAAAAAAAAAAAACAACTCCATGTGCTCATGAGAATGTCATGACACAATGGCTCTGGGCGACTTTAGTTGCTAATGCAGTGAGTCAAATAAAATACAGAGTGGTTATTTTGTAATTTGCTACCACCTTGTTTGCTGTGAATCGCCTGAGAACGACAAGTCCAAATTCGGCGCTGGTTAAAGTGGTCCAGCCCATACAGTGTAGTGGGCAGAATGGTTGTTCCAAAGGTGCTGCTTAATTCCTTCGCATTACAGGCTCGAGTCGCACTCTGTACATTTTTGTTTTATTTTGTTTTTTTACTTACATGCTTCCATTTTCTTGCAGCTCATCAGGATTGTTTCACGTATGTATTGAAATATTGTCCAGTTATGCAGTGGAACAATTTCGATGTGGAGTGTGAAACAGACATAATTGGCAAAATGATTAGGGACACAGAAAAATAATAGGTTATGCTTAGAACAAACAAATTTAAGGTAAAGTTGTGATTAGGAAATACAAAATTACTTGACTGATATTGCCATAACGGCAGGCCTGGATTGAAGCCCACCTTTCTCGAGTTCAAGTCAAGTATAAGTCACAAAGGTCCAATTTCAAAGTCAAGTCTGAGTTCACAAGGTATGAGTCCAAGTTCAAGTCCAGATGAGAACAGAAAAACACTATTTCATTATGCTCTGCACTCCTCTCAGATGGCATGCAGGTTGCTTCGCGTTTGTTAGTTTTTTCCAAGCCAGTTCTTGATGGTTGGTAAAAGCAAATTTTATAACCCTATCGGATGGCTACTTTGATAATCTGAAAAAGGTTGTTTCAAATCTCTTTTGAAGGAGGACATTTATTTTCAGAAATAAAACCATAGTTGGACGCAGTCGAGTCGCTAAAAATATTTGAGACAAATCCCAGAAAACAAAAAAGCTGTTGAGACCAACTCGAGTCCCGAGGTATGAAGTGTGCCTTTGGTGGTTTACTCTTGTCCCATATGTGTCATAACTATTAAGTAAGCTAGTTGTTAGACCAACTGAGGTACCGGGTTCAAATCCAGCTCCGGCCTCCCTGTGTGGAGTTTGATGTTCTCCCCGCCTGCGTGGGTTTTCTCCGGGTGCTCCGGTTTCCTCCCACGTTCCAAAAACATGCATGGCAGGCTGTGCACTCTAAATTGCCTTGGATGGTGTCTCTGTTTGCGATTGGCTCTTTGTCCCATGCCCGAAGACATGTGCTCCGGCACCCCCCGCGACCCTAGTGAGGATAAAGCGGTTCAGAAAATGGATGGATGGATGGATATTAAGTAATGTCATTTACACTATGTAAAAGCAAAACACATAAAAAGTTAGTTAAATAGTTAAATGACCATTATTTTGTCATGTGTTTTACTATAGAGGTTAAAGAAAATCACAGAAAGTATTGGTGTTGAAAAAAATGCCCCCTCCTCCCCCCAAAAAGAAGTGATTGTATTGCATTGAATCAAAATTGTCTGGTATCTCCCATCCCGACAGTACACACACAAGGGCTCACCAAAACGTCTATTTACTTTCTTGTTCCATCAGACAAAGATTCATCCCATTACAAGAGCACATGCAGCGTCCGTCAATACAAAGGGACTGTGTCTCAGTGTGCACTGAGTCAGTCGTGTATGACTGCAATTGCATGAGCCACTTCACAGTGTTTGCGGTGCTTATCTGTGTCAGTCGTCAGGTCAGGAGGGGACGCAGCTCTTATTTGCCATGTTGATAGACTGCGTAATGAAAAAAGCTTCTCAAGCACAGAAGCCACACACACAGACACACAGAGCAAACACTCAACAGCATGATATGAAAAATTAATGCATTTCTGTCAAACTTGTAAGAATTATGTACTGCAAATGTAGAGTAGACAAAGTCAATGGTTAATTGTATTAAAATGTTCAACTTTAAATAGAACATGTATAAATGTGAACCAGTTGAAGCCACACCTCGTGGTTATATCCGAAAGGAAAGAAAAGTGGAACAAATCAGCAGACTATGGAACTGTATTATTTAGTTTGTCTGTTCATGAATAAGCATTGATGGAGGGTGAATAAAGATGTTCCAAATATGTTTTTTTTCCTCAACTTGTGGTAAACTGTTGCCATGCCATGCTTCCATTGTGACTTTAAAGGTGTACCGTAGATAAGTTCCTGTAGCAACACCCTCACCAACATTTTGTTCTTTCCCAGGGCTGTTTTGTCACCCCCCCCCCCCCCCACCCAATTAAAATGGGTTGTGAAAATGGGTTGAGTAGTTTTTGCAATAAGAGCGGCACGGTTATCGACTGGTGAGCACATCCGCCTCACAGTACAAGAGGTTCAGGATTTGAATCCGGGCTCCAGACTTCCTGTTTGGAGTTTGCATGTTCTCCCCGTGCCTGGTTGGGTTTTCACTGGGTACTCCAGTTTCTTCCCACATTCAAAAAACGCAAGACAGGCTAATTGGACACTTGAAATTGTCCCTCGGTGTGAGCGTGGATGGTTGTTTGTCTTAGTGTGCCCTGTGATTGGCTGGCAACCAGCTCAGGGTGTCGACACCCCGCCTACTGCCCTAAAAAAAACGGGATAGGTTCCAGCACACCCGCCATCCTTGTGAGGATAAAGCAGATTGGATAATGGATGATAATGATGCTACTAATTAACAAACAAATAAACCACAACCAACACTAATCTTACAATGCCTCTCATCTTGGTAATAATTATGTATCCTTATTAATCTGTTGTACTTGATGGACATTTGTCAAGTAAATCTTAAATCCACGTGCTGCCGTGAAATAATCTCGGATATTGACTTTTCACAAGGCACTGATTGAGATCGTTATCTAATCTTGTGCCTTTTAATGAGTTTCAGATAAAATGGGCCTGAAAGTGTTCAATAATGAATTAAAGCAACTTAAGAACTTTCAGTTTCCGTTGATTGTGTCAGTGACTGTTATGGACAAAAGCGGTAGCGTTTTGCGTTAATGAAGACAGCCTTCTCGATGAGGACCGGGGCAAAGCATTGTGAAATCCATATCCCAGGTCGCCTGCAGTTGGACTCAATTTTATTTTGTCTCCAGTGTAGTGGCTGAGTGAAAAATTAATAGTGATGAGGTACTAAATCTAATTGTGTCTAAACATTGTCATATAACAATGTTGAAAATAAGTGTTTAACTGTGGTTAAACTATCAATTTACTGACTAAAATTAGTCAATGCAAATCCGTTATTGTCACTGTCATTTTTGAATGATCAAAAGGCTTTTAAATACAAATTTCTGAGAGCTAACATTAACATTGTCATTTTCATTAGAGCCCCGAAAGCTACTTACTTGTTCATCGGGAACAGAGCCAAGGCAGCATCAGTTGGAAACTCCCCGTCTTTGAGCTGAGAGTAATAGCTAGGCCAGGGGTTGGCAACCCAAAATGTTGAAAGAGCCATATAGGACAAAAAAGACAAAAACAAAAAACAAATATGTCTGGAGCCGCAAACAAATAAATGCCTTCTATAAAACTTACAATGAAGGAAACACATGCTGTATGTACAGTATGTAGGAGACTGAACTGTCTCAGAATTGTTTGTTATTCACTCCTTTGTTGTGTGTTCACAAACGCCCCCATAGAATTTATTTTGTGATTTCCTCGCTTGATCTTCTGTTTTGGGTTAGGGTTAGGGTTAGGGTTAGGGTTTTGCTTTTCTTAGTGTCAATGAAGTGATCATTAATTTCCGTTTTTCGGAGCCTGTCTTTGAACGCCTCTCGAGTCGAACGAGAAGAGAGAAGGCACGGAGTCGGACGCAGACGTGTCTGTGTTTGTCGAGACTGTTAAAAGCATAAATAAAGTGTACATTTTTAAAAACTAACACCACAGCTTTCCTTTTTTGGAGCTTCAACATGTAGCTATATCTATTTGAGCTATGTTAGCCGACTATCAAAATATTTTTCCATTTTCTAACATTTTTTATAAAGCTCCAGGGAGCCACTAGATGTCGCTAAAGAGCCGCATGTGGCTCTGGAGCCGCGTGTTGCCGACCCCCGAGCTAGGCTAATTTATATAGTATAGCGGCTATACTATCTATACTAGTGGCTATACTATAGCCACTAGTATAGACAGTGTAGAGGTCGAACAGGCGGTATCAGGGGGTTGGGTACCCCATACTCCCGAAGCACCCCCCACAGACCTCCCTGAGGGACACAGTCAAACGCCTTCTCCAAGCTTTGTGGACTTGGTAGACTGGTTGGGCGAGCTACCCTCGAGGACCCTCCTACCGCTTGTTGCAATGCTAGCTTGTTGTGACATAAAAAATGATTATGTTAAGATAAATAATAGATAAACAATTTCAAAACCTATGAACCGTACAACTCATTTGAAAAAAAGGAAATTTTTTGAGAGGGTAAGTAAAAATAAACAGATGAATGAGTTTGCACAAATGTGCACGCAATATTATAATTGGGTATAAACACATTTATAATCAGTTCGAGTCCCAGCAAAAGAAAAATATGCCCCAAAGCATGATGCTGTCACCAACATGTGTCTGGAAGGGTGTTCTTTTGGTGACAAGGGGCATTGTGTTTGTTCCCAACATACCTAAAAAAAATATGGCCAAATATTTTAACCATAGATCATCAGAGCATTACATTTGTGTCTTTTTTTTTTTTTCATAAAAACTGATGCCAATTGAACAGGATTGTGCGGACTCGTTACATCACTATACATAGTCAACTAATTTAAGCCTTGCATATTAAAATTGTGCTTGTGTATAAGTGTGTGTGTGTGTGTGTGTGTGTGTGTGTGAGAGAGAGAGAGAGAGAGAGAGAGTGTACTTGAGAAAGAGACAGATGGCAGTCATTCAGTCAAGCATCACTTTTAACAGGGCTGTCGAACTCATTTTTGCCGTGGGCCCTTTTGGGCAGACAGAGACGAACAACCATTCGTGTTCACAATCACACTTCAGGCCAAGTTAGAGTCCTCCATTAACCTCCCCTGCATGTTTTTGGTATATGGGAGGAAACTGGAGTGCCCAAAGAACACCCACACAGGCACAGTGAGAACATGCAAACTCCACACAGGAAGGCCGGAGCCGGAATCGAACCCTGCATCTCTGCATTTTGAGTCGCACGTGCCACCCTAACATGTCAGATATCAATGAAAGAAAACAAAAAGGTACAGAGTGGGACTCGAACCCGTGACACTAAGGAATTGAGTAACACCTTCGGAACAACTGTTCTACCCATACAGCACAAGCTGGACTACTTTTACCAACACAGAATTTGAGCTTGTAATTCTCATGCGATTCACAGCTAAACGGTGACGAGTTCCAAAACAACCACTGCATATTTGATTTGACTCACCGTATTAGCAACTAGTCGCCTGTAGCCATTTTGTTTCATGCGGTTCTGACTTTCTCACGAGCGCAGTTTAAAAAAAAAAAAACGGTGCCAAAGTGCGACATAAAAAATCGAATAATTGCAAAATAAAGTATTTAATGTGTAATTATGCTGACTAATTTCTTAAAATCTTAGCTGAATTTAATGTGACAGTCTCCTGTTTCAGCAGACAACAACAGTTATTCTATTCAGAGTGGAAGGGCTTGCCAAAATACAAAAGGGATGTGCAGTAAATTGCTGCTGTTAAGTTCCAGCCTTGGTCTCGAAGAAAACAAATGTACAAATACTGTATGTGTAAAAATGAGAACAATTTGAGAAATACGGAGTAGATATATTCGCCAACCCACTTGGGAAAGATGCTGACATTGACTTACCGTTGCCAGGCGTTTGACCTTTTTTGTTGTTTGGTTTTGTTTGTTTTTTTA
The DNA here is from genome assembly GCA_018466805.1 of Hippocampus abdominalis. Classification (NCBI taxonomy): domain Eukaryota; kingdom Metazoa; phylum Chordata; class Actinopteri; order Syngnathiformes; family Syngnathidae; genus Hippocampus; species Hippocampus abdominalis. The sequence goes on along the minus strand of CM031706.1, from coordinate 18,324,481 downwards.
TGTTATGATTCCCGCACTTATAAATCAACGTTGACGGTTTTCAAAAGATTAAAATGTGTAAAGTGCTTACCGAAACAGTGGTAAATCAAGAAATCCAAAATTCAAAAATGTCGAATTGAGCACAGTGTATGTAGACATATGAAAAGGATATCAAAGGCTGCCACGGCCGCCAGTAAGACTTGATTGGTTGATTTATTCATTTTTACCCAACAAAAACATTACAGGCGTATAACCCAGTAAATGTTTAATTTAAACCAACAATGTGGTAACCCGTTATCTTGACCCAACACAAACAACCCAAAAATCAAATTAATGAAATAACCCAACTGTTTCAAGAGTGAACCATCGTCCCTGTTCAGGAAGTAACCGTGATATGAATCTTCTTTTTTTTTTTTAAATTTTTTTCTTAAACTGAGCAATCAATTTCTCAGCCAAATCCATCAATATTAGCTTCAGATTAGTGGTGTTTGCTGATAAAACCATCTCTGTAGTAACGGCCTTGTGATGAGAGGCAGCCGTATTTGCTGGTTGGAATGACAGAGTACTGCACTGGGAGTTCAACCCATCATAACAGTTATGTATATAGATATATATATATATATATATATATATATATATATATATATATATATACAGTCAAACCTCGGTTTTCATCCATAATCCGTTCCAGAAGGCTGTTCGAAAACCGAAATTGTTCGAAAACCGAAACCAGCTCTTTTTACAGTAAAAATGTTTACTGAACACGTCTGCTCACAATGGAAAGCAACACGAGGAAGCGTCACTTCCTCATCTACCCGAGGAAGCGTCACTTCCTTGTGTAAGGAAGGCGAGGAGTCAAATGGTGCATTCAAGTGCGGATCCAAGGGATAAAAAACTCGAAAATCTTTGGTCGAAAACCGAATTGGTCGAGAACCGAGACGTTCCGGTTTGATTGACTATGTGTGTGTGTGTGTGTGTGTGTGTGTGTGTATATATATATATATATATATATATATATATATATATATATATATATATATATATATATATATATATATATATATATATATATATATATACCGGTGGCGGCCCGGTAGCCCAGTGGTTAGCACGTCGGCTTCACAGTGCTGAGGTACCGGGTTCAAATCCAGCTCCGGCCTCCCTGTGTGGAGTTGGCATGTTCTCCCCGGGCCTGCGTGGGTTTTCTCCGGGTGCTCCGGTTTCCTCCCACATTCCAAAAACATGCATGGCAGGCTGATTGAATACTCAAAATTGTCCCTAGGTATGAGTGTGAGCGTGGATGGTTGTTCGTCTCTGTGTGCCCTGCGATTGGCTGGCAACCAATTCAGGATGTCCCCCGCCTACTGCCCGAAGACAGCTGGGATAGGCTCCGGCACCCCCCGCGACCCTAGTGAGGATAAAGCGGTTCGGAAAATGGATGGATGGATATATACCGGTATATATGAAAATAAATGCAGTGTTGGTTTTGGAATATTTTGCTACTGTGCAAGCCAAATTTCATATAATTGTGGTTGAGGTTCATTTCTGTGGAAATATAATTCTTTAGTCAAGTTAGTGAACCGTGAGCAGTTTTGGATGAGAGCCGCTGATCACTGCTTTCTTTGTCTTCGCTGTCCTGCGCACTTAAATTCGCCAGGAGATTTTGTTTCCCTCTGGGCTAGAGATGTGTGTGTGTGTGTGTGTGTGTGTGTGTGTGTGTGTGTGTGTGTGCGCAGGCCTGTGGATGCGTGTGTAAAAGAAGTCAGTGAAGCTAGGTCAGCTGAAATCACATAGCTTGAAAAACTGGAGAAAACTCAAGGACAGGTATCTTATAATAGAGCATGAATACTGTGTACCCAGGGCCGGCACAGATGGCAGAGTCAGGAAGCCGTGGGCCTGCTGGGAGTTGAAGCCAAGGGATTGATTAAACACCAGCCCCTCTACAGGAGATCTCTGAGGGGTCATATGAAGTAGCTCTGCTCACATGTTGTTCTGCTCCGTAACCTATCACGACACTGTGAATATTTGTATGAACAGGGTCAAGAGGAAAGAGAGTGGATGGTGCTGAATGGACTCATTTTGAGATGTCAACACAATAGTATCTCTTACAGTTTAGGTGTTTTTTTGGGGGGGGAGGAAATACTTTGGACAGGAAGGGTGTGCACAAATCAAATACGAAAACAAGTTCAAGGATCAACTGAAACTGGACAAGAGAAATAGAACGATAATGGTAGCATCATCAGAATCTTTTTTTTACTGAGTCCTGGCCGGTTGACAGGGGATTCAGCAAGTATACGCAGCTGTGCAGAGGGAACGAGTGTCACTCCAAAATGGTTTACTTACTCGAGCATTCTCTATACTTTGATCCAATTCATATCTCCCTGCTCCATCTCAGCTCTGCAGGAGTACCGGGTCTCCATCACAGCACTGAGGAGAGTAAATAAACATCTTTTCGTCTCCTCCATGCCCCCAAAGAGTATACATTATTCAGTGACTTATATTTCTTTCACTCGTAATATGAATTAAAGAATGTGGTTAATCTCATCTCCGACTTTCTAGGGATGTATTTAAATAATCACACAACTATAAGTTTTTCGAGTTATTTTGCACTCTTTTTTTGTTTTTTAAAGCAGGTCAAATTCTTTAATTGTACTGAAATAGTTGTATGTATTTTGGTAATTCATGTTGCATTGACAAGGTATTGCTTTCTGAGGAGAACATAGTGTACATCACGTCAAAGAACAGATCACAACGCAGATCCACATTCAGGACATGAGCTAGTGATGAGTGTTTACGAATGATGCAGACTAATGACAAGAGTTATTTGTCGATGCCTTCCAGAACGAACTCGCTTAGTCCAAAGTATTCCGTCACGCAGCCATTGCGGTTTACCTCAAGAGGACATTCAAGGAAAATACCGTTCAAAATTCATTTTCCAACATTTGATTAGTAAGTGTGTATCAGGATTAAAAATTCAAAGATTAATAGCATCTGATTTCCCGAAAAATGCTTTATGGTCATTATTAATCAAAATAATGCCATGTTGGCCATTTTGGCCGGCTTCACGTAATCTCCGTGACGTGTTACGTGCTCTCCGCGAGACTGTTCATTTTGGATTTGTTTCTTGGTCTATTGTGCAATAAAAATGGCATATAGTGTCCGATAGATATCGCCCTTACCAATCAAGTTTCATGTCCTTTGCGAAAGAACAAAAAAAAAGGAGATATTTACAATGCAATGGCTGGCAATGCAGCCAGTCTGCGCCTCCAATGCAGCTTCTATGAAAACTCTACATCCAAAAACCATGACTGATTATCACCAAAATGTATGTGCACATGTGTAGGCATGTGATAAACCTTCTCTGAAAATATTAGAATTCAACTCAATTAGCTTTTTTTTTTTTTAATTCAGGTTATAAGGTTGCCTCTCCAAGTTGCCTTGTTGAGAGAAAACATGACTTTTTGTACAAAACACATGAGAAATTATCACCAATATTTATGTGCACATGGATATACTGTAAATATCCTTATCATTGTCTAAAAATGTTAGAATGAAACTGACAGGGTTTGTTTTATATTTTATGCAGGTGAATATGAATAAGGCCATTATTTTGTCATAATTATTTCGCAACCCATATCCGACAGCCGTCTTACAGTATTTCCACACTCATGCGCGCTTCGACATACAACTGCAGCCAAAATATGACAAAATACACAAGTACAAGGTGAGATTTTTTTTTTTTCACATACAGGGAGTTTTTTTTTTTTTTCTTAACTTGTGAGGCATAAAAGATTACGCTTGTTATAGATAATTGCCTCAATGTCTCAAGAGACGGAAACGCACTGAAAGCTAACGCTTCTGCCTGCTGTGAAAGCCCTGCGCGCCCCCCTCTTGCGCACTTCTCCCCTCCATTTTCAGTACAGTCGAAAGAATAAGAGTGGGCGGGGAGCAGATGCCGGTACTTACGTGCGTGCAGAAGGCGGAAGGAAAAAGGAGTTTGTATGCCAAAAAATAGACAAAAAAAGAGATATGAAGAAAATATAATAAATGAACTGCAAATGTCGATCATTTAGCTTGAGCAGCTTCTTACATTGAGTAACATCGAAATAGCGATATTTTGGTATCTATTCGCTTATCCCTAATGAGAAACTCTAGACCCTTGGGAAGGTGGATCCTCATCCCGGTAGTTAGTAGTACTGTATATGCTGGTCACTATTATTATCTGCACCATACAGTGACAATAAAGGCTTTCCGTTTTATTTATATTCACTCATTTGGCCACGTAGTCCTACAGGAAATGGAGTATGTAATCTTAATTGTTTTGTGTCCATATTCCTCTGTCTGTTTTGCTGCCGGCAGCACGGTGGGTGACTGGTTAGCATGTTGGTCTCACAGTGCAGAGGTGCATGGATGAATTCCGACTCCGGCCATCCTGTGTGGAGTTTGCATGTTCTCCCCATGCCTACGTGGGTTTTCTCAGGGTAATACGGTTTCCTCCCACATTCCAAAAACATGCGGTTAATGCAACATTCTAAATTGTACCTAGGTGTGAATGTGAGTGTGGATGGATGTTTGTCTGTGTGTGCCCTGCAATTTGCTGGCAACCGGTTCAGGGGAGACCCCACCTACAACAGGTCCAGCATGACCTGTGACCCTTGTGAGGATAAGCGGATCACAAAATGGATGGATGGATGGATTGAAACTGCCTCATAATTTGGTTTCCAGTTACTTTACTATTTCATATTGTTTCAAACTGATGGGTCAATAGTTTTATTTCACGTGAAGACATATAGTCACGTGCCACACAGCCAATCGAGTTCATTAAAACAGTATTTAACGCATGTTAAACACATGTTACCCAAAACATTTTGGTTCAAGCAGGTATCGGCAGCTAGAGTGACAAGCTGCACGGGACTTTTTTTCATTCTATCAATGAGTGTCATTCATCAGCTCCTTGGTGAATTTCATATATAAAAATTCAACTCAGTGTAGTGCAATAAAAACATGAAAAGACCTGACCCCTCCTAACATACACAAAGACGTATATCCCCACAAGCACGCCTACGCTCACACACACACACACACACACACACACACACTCACACACACACAAAACCTGGTAAACTCTTTAAAAAATGGCAAGGTACAGAGAAACCATTCGAGGAAACAGCACCCGAGGGGAGCTCATCCACTCTGAGAGGAATGATAGCCCGCAGCCACAGGGAGCGCCATCATCACAGAGACCCCTGGCCCAGTGACACAGAGATATAGGAGGAGTGGTAAAAATAAAAGGCATGGTGTTCAAGAGATAAATCCTTGTTAAAAAAAATATTTCCTTTGGGAAAGGAGTGGTTTTGAAAATGGAGTCCCACCTTCTTTTTCACCATGCCTCGTAGAAAATAAAAAGTTTACATTTGGTGGGCAAGCCTTGGCACACGTGCGCATATTCATGCACTTCGATACGCATGCAATAACAGACCCAAAGATGAATGAAACAGAAAAAATAAAGCAGACACAAGAGTTTGTGGGGTTGTGTAAAGGAAAATCACTGCCTACATTCGTCGAGACCTGACGTGGATACGTGGGACGCACTTTTGCAGCGTGTTGCAGGTCGTAGCTCATGTCTACTGTTTTTTAATGCTTCTCCCGGCGCTCCAGATTCCCATTCTTTGCCAGTGCCTTCAGTGAATTAATTGTACATTAAACAAACTCTGAATGAGAATACTAATAACAATAGAAGAAATAGCGCTACAGCTCTGATCGCAAGCTGCAATTGCAAACTGCTGACCGCTTATAACTTCCGGTAACGCAGGTCAAGCGCCACCATAGGTTAAAGATGACCCGCTTTTTAAATGTAATTACATTTTTTAAAACAATTTTTTGTGAAAATAAGACTGATCGAATGCTTAGGGTGCAGTGCGCACGAACACAAAACTATACCATATTGATAACACACACACAGACATACAAATGGTTTAGTTTTGTTTTTTTCTCTCAACACCCCTCACGATCGACTTGGGACCAGACCGTGAGCTACCGGTCAATCACCATCGACATATCGGGCACCCCTGTTCTGGATCATTGTCTAAAATCAGGCCATTAAGGAAAACAGTTTTGTTTCAAAGAGAGTGCATGTTCAGCGCAGTCAGGTTAATGTTTCTGTGCAACGTGCGCTCATGGTCACAGGAAAGTGAAGTGTTCACATGGAAAAGATTATCACTGTTAAAACCACTTTGTGAGTGTGTATGGGGGAGGGGAAAGCATCTGTCTTTGACAGTTTGAATGGAGAAATTCTCCGGTGGGGGTGGTAGTAATAGCTATGGCTTGTAGGGGCACTAGTGAGGATAGATTAGCTGGTGTTGTGGAAAGAGAAGAAGAGTCCGCGTTTGCGATTGTGGCAGGTCAGTCTCGTGGAGAGTGCTGAACGGCGTATTGTAGATTAGACATTCGAATCCGGCTACCCAGCATGTGTGGATTGTTATTAGGCGCAAAGACAATGGTGTCCATAAGCTTTCCGGTATCGGATATGAATTTCAAGCTTCCAGCTGGACAATTTTCACCACGAGATCAGGACACTTTGAACAACTGGGTCGGGAGATGAGGGGGATGAAATACTACAGACTTTTACTGGAAAGACTTCTCTGTAAGGCGGGCCCGGTGGATCAGTGGTTTGCGCGTCAACCTCACAGTGCAGAGGTACAGGGTTCAATCCCGGCTCCGGCCTCCGTTTGTGGAGTTTGCATGTTCTGCGTGGGTTTTCTCCGGGTACTCCGGTTGCCTCCCACATACCAAAAACATGCATGGCAGGCTGATTGAACACTCCAAATTGCTCCTAGGTGTGAGTGTGAGCGCGGATGGTTGTTCGTCTCGGCGTGTCCTGCAAATGGCTGGCAACTGGTTCAGGGTGTCCCCCGCCTACTGCCCAAAGACAGCTGGGATAGGCTCCAGCACCACATGCGACCCTTGTGAGGATAAGCGGATCGGAAAACGGATGGATGAAAATGGATGGACTTCTCTGGATGCTGTGGACAAATGACAGTTATTGACGCTGGCATTAACAGTCCAGTCCGTACAAATAAAAACTATAAAGTCAGTCCAACTGATTTTTGAAAGCAACTGCCTAATTAAAAAAGATCCATTTAAAGGTGTAAATAATACGCTGCAGCCCATAAGAGGCATTTGTCCCGAGCGTAAAAGCTCACAAATCAATTGAGACCTTATCCCTGGACGCAGTTCCAGAAGTCTGCCTCTGGCTTGTCATAAGGCAGTAAAAGAACCATATATCCTTTGTTTAATTGACAACGTGGGAGTATGTCAATTCTTCCGATGGGTTTTGATGATTACCTGAATGCATTTAGAATGGATGATTTATTTACTGTTATCGGTGTGGTCGGACTGATTTTATTACAGTATTTGCATGAGGCAGTTTTCACATGAAAATGATTGAAGAACGTGCATTGTTCCTTACTGCTGTTGGACAAATTCACTGTCTGATGTGTCCTTGGTTGAGGTAGTCAGTGACTTGCTGCTTGGGTCCTTTCGATCGACGGTGCCTCCACTGACGATACAGAGAGGCTTAGGAGAAAAGTATTGTAGGTATATGGATGCTCTCAGCGTCATTGTTATCTTGATTAGCTGATGACAATCTCTTTGTAGTTTTAACTCCAAAGAGAGTGTCTTCCAGTGTCAACTGCCTGTATTTCTCAATTTTTTGATCGACCGCATCCGTCCTCAGTCCTTTGCCCTAGATAGGTGTGTTAGTTTCTTCTCTAGGGGGTTATTCTACCTTTAAAACAGTATTGGCTATGATCCGATAAACAGCCCGATTGATATCTGCTGGCAATTGCACTCCATTACAGTTCTTCCCAAGCGTGATATTTTGTGATTAACTGCATCAGACCCGTGTGCACCAAATGCACATAAAAAAAACACAATTTTCGAGTTAACGTGTGTGGTGGGTGCTTAGCGGTTGGATTTTAAAAAATGAGTTAACAGCGAGGAACATTAAATAAGTTAAGGTAGTGATGCGTGCATGGGATATTTCCCCCCAAAGCTGTATAGCAGTGGCATGAACACTCAATTTGAAGCTAAACATTCAGTAGTCTCCTTATTACTGTATTGCTGTCAACACACATTTAACATTTAAGTACAGCCAAACCTCGGTTTTCGTCCATAATCCATTCCAGAAGGCTGTCCGAAAACCGAAATTGTTCAAAAACCGAAATACGCTCTTTTTAAAATAAAAATGTTTACTGAACACGTCCGCTCACAATGGAACGCAACTCGAGGAAGCGTCACTTCCTTGTGTGAGGAAGGCGAGAGGAGTCAAATGGTGCATTCAAGTGCGCTCAGTTTGTTCGAAAACCGAAATTTGTTCGTCATCCGAGGCATAAAAAACTAGAAATTTTTGGTCGAAAACCGAATTGGTCAAGAACCGGGACGTTCGAAAATTGTGGTTTGACTGTAAATGTTAATTTAACACCAGGTAGTGAGGATGAATATAGACAATTTGCCGCTGTTAGAAATGAACATCAAATGACGGTTACTGTGTACCCAAAAGTGAGGTTTCATCTTTTACAACTCTAATGCTAGAATTTTTTTGTATCCCTATCTCCCTGAGATAAACTAAATCAACAAATAATTGGACATATTAGACATGTAACTGCCAAGCAAATTGTGACTTGTAATGATGATTCCAAACCGGCAGAACGTGAAAAGGTAAGTGTATTGCAGAAATCCTCGAGCACCTTCAGCCATACACACCCAAACCAACAACATTCATCATCTTTTTTTTTTTCTCTGACACGTTCAGTTTCCTGTGAGACATTATCGCTAAAACTTGTGTTGCTCGGGTAACTGGAGTGGCAAAGTGATAGAGCTTAGTGTCTACCGCCTGCCTCTCCTTTAGTTAAGCAGCATTCAGCGTAACTTATGCGAGTGCCAATCACTCCAAATGAAACGTGCAAATTAAACTCTCACGCTCAAATGCATAATTAGACCTTGCCTTGGCAGTAGAGCGTAAACAGCTGAGGGTGCAGAGGAGAGTTTTTTTTTTTTTTTTTCCTGTAAACGTCAGCAGTCATTGTTGAACAAAGTCCTATAATGCAAAAGCAATACAATTAAAACAATGATGCACATTACAACAATAACAACCTTATTGGTATTGGTGTCATACTTAAAACTGCTTTTTGAGTTGCAAATGTCCCAGACAAGTGTGTGTGTGCAGTGTTTCATATTCAATTGCCAAATAAGCACACTCAAACGCACACGCACGCACACACACACACACACACACACACACACACACACACACACAATAAATCACAGGGGGTTCGTAACTTAATGTTGTCTTTTCTGAAGTGGATTTGATGTGCACACTGCTGCCTTGGAAACAGAAGCCTTGCAGAGCTGAGAGAGCTGATTTGAGAGAGTCAGCTTGTCTCTACTCTAATCCGACGTCCTGTGTCTGTGCAGGCAGCGTGTCTCGGTAGCAAAGGAGATCTTGACACTTGACACTCGTGGCTACGGTGATGTTCCAAATCAGGGGGGGGGGGGTCACCAAAAAGAAAAATAATCACCAAATGCTCCTGGAGTGTTTTGACACGTATTTTCGTGTACATACCACATATGACTATTTTATTTTGGGGGAAGAGAAGTTTTGCTAGACTTCATTGGATGAGCAAATTATGAATTTTTAAGGAGGATTTTTTTTTTCCTTGATTAATCCTAGGAATCTGAGGTGACGTTTATATTGAACATGTAAGTATGAATATTGTAATGCAGGGGTGTCAAACTCATTTTTGTTGCGAACCACTTTGTAGTTACGGTTTCCCTTCGAGGGCCATGATGAATTTTGGGAAACCATATAAATGTTTAATCACCTCCACATATTACATACACAGAGCACAATAAATTGATGGATAACTAGTTTTAAAATCAGAAGTCAAAATGACTGTTATTGTGGATTACATATGACAATTTGAAATTTTGGTTCAGACTTTTGCAAGCATCATGGAACTTGACATGCTTGATTTGCTCTCGCGGGCCACATAAAATGATGTGGCAGGCCAGATCTGGCCCCCATGCCTTGAGTTTGACACCTGTGATGTAATGGTTGAATGTTAGATATTTTTACCTACACGTCTCACTCGATAATGAAACAAAGAAGTGGTTTCCTTTTTGTATATAATCAACAGATTTGACTTGCTTATTTCACAATGCATTGTGGGGAAACTAGTTGAAACATTTTCATTGCCGCACTTTCAAACAAATACAAATATTAACTTAAATGTTGTAATTATTGTACAAAAAACAGGAGGTCCTACATACAAGAAGGCTTTAAAAGCAACTTCATCTGTGCTGTATGTTGCACACACAGCATATTTGACAATAAAGCCTGACCTGACTTGATTTGACACTTGAGCTAGCATTTTAGCACGCATTTTAGCACGCAACCATAATATCTATCATACAGTCAGTTCATGACTGTGCGTTTATCAGCTTGAAGCCAGCTAAAGATTCAGAAGTACAAGTTTTTTTAAGTGTGGAAAGCCCAAAAAAAAAAAAAAAAATGAAGTCACCGCAAGAGGAAACAGTTCAAATGATATATTTCAGTTCAAGAGTTTACTTGTTCGATAATAACCACCAAGAAGTCGTTGAATGACTTTATGTAGCTCAGTAACGAGGAAACATTTCTCCAATTCACACCTTTTAGTTGGTAGGAAATGGGAATATTAACCCCTTTCATGCACCCTGTTAACCTGATAACATGATAAACGGTGCACTGTAATGACCGCCCTCCCTGAAAGGGTTAAAATCATTTGTGGTAAATATAATATAAGATAGCTAGCGAACTTAAACTGTCAGACGAGTGTAACTTATTTCAAAGCAGGACAAACCTGTCAGACGTGGAGACCGATTGAAGATATATTGTCCCCCTGTTTGCATGCTTCCTTCTGAAGAGCCGTTTTGGAACAGTGTGATTCGCGCAGATCGACGTAAACATCACGTGATTGAACAAGGTGGAGTTCATTCTTCTGTATAGCAAAGTTGTCTGCATTGTTTTAACACTTTAATTCAAGCAATAGCTTGATAAAAAAACAAGTTGTAGATACTGTAGCTTGAAAATGTTTTCCCTTTTCAGACAACCTTTGGGGGTCAACGTCATTTTCAAGCACGTACACACACACACGCACACGGCGGGAGAGAAAGAGCACTAGTCGGCGGAGTGCAAGAAACAGTGGGGAAGCAAAACAAGCACTCAGCAGCGGCGGTCACTCAGATGAATTTTTTGTATTTATTCGGAACAATCTCCATGTATGACAGGAATAAGAATTAGTGTTCACGTGGTGATTCTGCAAAACTTGGCAACACTGCGTTTTTCATCATGCAATTGCCAACACAATCACAGTTTTGCGTTTTACTAGCCTTGTTTGAAAGGCAAACCCCCCCCCCGCTAATTTCTAGCATTGGTGTGTGTATGTATGTGTAGATAGATAGATGAGTGTAGAGATAGATAGATAGATAGATAGATAGCTAGATAGATAGATATTGTAAACTATAGAAATATAGTACACCATATAGAGTGCTGTACTTGTGGCTTTTTCGTTAGTTCACAGGGTTCAGGAAAAACTTTGTGACTGTGACAGATGCTGTTGTTGGTCTCTCCGCCAAGTGTTGAGCGGCTGCAGTTAGCCACAGCCTTCAGAAACTTCCTGAGTTTTTTTTAACATATTTGTGAACACAAGGGAATCATTGGACCTGAGGTTTGAGCCATCGACAGGAAAATGTTCAAATGCCTTTTTTGGGGGTTTTTTTTTGTTCTGCTTTTTGTTTAGTTAAACCTTGCAGTCCTTTTATTGTTATGATGTTATGACATGTGGCCAATTTACATCGACCAGTTCATGCAAAATAAAATTAAACCCCTACTTAAATCGAACCGTATGGATGAGAAATGAGATTCATTACACATAGATTTACCCTACACGCACACAAAATTTGATATCTGGGCTGAGGCTTGGTATGGGGCATGCTGCTCTTTGGTAAGCAATGTGAGGGTTTAAAGGGATTGTAAGGTGTTGACTTTGCCATGAACCAGCAAAGCCTCGGCACAAACTCCTGCCTCCCTCATCAATTCTAACCGATCACAGTGGAAATCGGAGCTGAAGATATATCACTTGTTTCCTTCTCCATTCCTCTTCTAGTCCACCTCATTCGATGTTTATACCGCATCATCCATCTGTAAAAGAGGTTATTTCCATACAACCAAGTCCCATTTTATTTTTAGTTATTATTTCAATCATTCAGGGGCACATTCTCCAACTACAGCAAACCGTCATTATTTGGGTGGAGTAGGTTTTTGGGTGGGGTCGGGACCCAACCCTGCCATGAATGGTGAAAAAAAAAAAAAAAAAAACCACATAAATGACCCCCGCCACCGAAAAAATGTTAATTGCCTAAATTAAGAACTCAAACTGTAATGCCAAAACATTTTCATCTCATATTTCAAACTTCAAACATAATCTCCAATTATTTAAAATTACATTGAAAATAAACAACTTTTGAACAGCTACTCGGCAGAGCGTAATCATACACCGTCTCTGTAATTTTCTCGATTAACAAAGCACCACCCTTTTGTATAAAGACTTCAAACGAAGAAGAGTAGTGTATCTCATCGTGAGGTATCAATTCAACATACTTCTTTGACAACAATTATTATCATTTATCAATTAGTTTGGGCTTTGGTGCCACCTTGTGGTGATACAGAAAGCCCATTTAAAAAAAGGCAAATAGCTGAGTTAATTGGCAAATTTTGATTTGATTTCTCTTAGGCAAAATTCCTGTTGTTCGCAGTGAAATACATCAACTTCAAAATCTATCTAAATCCAGATGATTCTATGGTGTGTTGACAAAATAAAATTAAGTACATTAAACATAGGGGCGGCCCGGTAGTCCAGTGGTTAGCACGTCGGCTTCACAGTGCAGAGGTACCGGGTTCGATCCCAGCTCCGGCCTCCCTGTGTGGAGTTTGCATGTTCTCCCCGGGCTTGCGTGGGTTTTCTCCGGGTGCTCCGGTTTCCTCCCACATTCCAAAAACATGCATGGCAGGCTCGTTGGGCACTCTAAATTGTCCCTAGGTATGAGTGTGAGCGTGGATGGTTGTTCGTCTCTGTGTGCCCTGCGATTGGCTGGCGACCAATTCAGGGTGTCCCCCGCCTACTGCCCGAAGACTGCTGGGATAGGCTCCAGCACCCCCCGCGACCCTAGTGAGGATGAAGCGGTTCGGAAAATGGATGGATGGACATTAAACATACAATTTTTTCAGTGGACCAAATACCAAATATACTAACTGGCGAGCATTAAATTGCAGATACAGAATTCTCACAGGTTGCGCGCAACAGGTATAAAGGTGCCAAAAATGTGTGAGTGCACAGCTAGCACAATATGAAATTGGAAGTGGTGCAATTGGAAATGTTAGTGGAAAGACAAACAAACACCATGTTACAGGAAATAAACATATTGCTCTGATAGAAGTTTGAAAGAAGAAAAATAAAGATGTTTTGTTTGATTTAAATTACCCCAAGTGTCCATCTAGTGCAAGGGTCTGCAACCCAAAATGTTGAAAGAGCCATATAGGACAAAAAAAACTAAACAAATATGTCTGCAGCCGCAAAAAAATAAAAGCCTTCTATAAAACTTACAATAAAGGAAACACATGCTGTATGTATGTAGGAGACTGGACTGTCTCAGAATTGTTTATGTTGTTCATTCCTTTGTTGTGTGTTCACAAACGCCCCCATAGAATTTATTTTGTGATTTCCTCGCTTGATTTTTTGTTTTGGGACATTGTTTTCGCTTTTCTTAGTGTCAGTGAAGTGATCATTAATTTCTGTTTTTCGGAGGCTGTCTTTGAACGCCCCTCGAGTTGAATGAGAAGAGAGAAGGCACTGAGTCGGACACAGACGTGTCTGTGTTTGTCGAGACTGTTAAAAGCATAAAGTGTTCGTTTTAAAAAACCAACACCACAGCTCTCCTTTTTTGGAGCTGACACATGTATCTATATCTATTTGAGCTATATTAGCCTACTATCATTTTTTTTCCCATTTTCAAACACTTTTTATAAAGCTCCAGGGAGCCACTAGATGTCACTAAAGAGCCACTCTGGATGTCACTCTGGAGCCCCGTGTTGCCGACCCCTGACCTAGTGTAACAAAACCTTTAAAACTTGGTAACGCACATCCGAAAAAACTATTGTGAGAGAAACCCGTACCGGACAATAGGCCTTTTGCACTGAACAATGTGATTGCATATCCCTTGCGGTTAATATGGTTTACCGCGTTCCTGTTTGGCAAAATATGTGCATTCATAGCTTCAAGTAAACAACAGTATGAACCTGAAAATAATACCACATTGCTGTGTTCCAAAAGTGAATACTGTCATCCTAATGTAGCAGCATTTTAAGCTTGCCTGGAATTCCCATCGATATTGAATTCAGAAACCAGTGGCTTTGTGAGTATCGATTGTGAGAAGTTCACTGTCAAAACACTCAAAGTCTGCAGTCTTCACTTCACCCCAGAGAATGATTAATCCATTCAACCGCAAACACAGGGTGTTTAAAACCGAGTAACCACAACTGAGCAGGACATAATATCAGCAGGAGATGAGTAGGCTGTGGAATGCAATCCTGCCACTTTTGATGATTATTGATCTTTAGGTAACTCACTGAATCAGACAAAGACACCCAAGATACAATAAGGGAGAAGTGGGATCATTTTTTATCAGCAGTTCCATGCCAAAGTAATGTATTTCTTTTTTTTTTTTTTTTGGGGGGGGGGGGCGGGTAGATTATAAGACTCAATTTTTATTTCTGAAATCTTTCTTTTTTTCTTGATTGAGTCTATCTCCTTTTTAATTTAATATTTTCAGAAGCTTAAAATGACAACATATTGGAACACGTCAACATTCAAGGTATAGTTTTATTTTGCTTTTTTAAAAAAATAAAGCAGGCTATGATTTTTGAAGGCTCATATTCAGCCTTTTGCTCAAGGCTATGGCTTTGCATCTCCCTTTCAGTCGTGGTTTTAAAAGATGAAAAATTAGCCATCACAATTTGTCTCCGGTTTGATAAATCATATTGTCCCTGCTAAATAATCTGTTTTCACATGATCATCCCAGGGCGCACAAAATGAGCTGGATGGCAATTTAGCACGTTTGGCAGAGAAGCAATCCTGGGTGTGCATGGTTAGCACATCAGCTCCCATATCTGTTTACGTGAGCAATCAACTTTGCGTCCGTTTTTGCAGGTGCAAACCTTTAGGCAATCGGGCCCCAAATTATTCCTGGCAACAATACAGAAATATTATTGCGGTGCAGTTATTAACTGGCCAACGGCTGACATTCAATGATTACCAGGAAAGATATTAGCAGCTACAATTAAATATGTTTAATACTAAACGGCAAACATGTTTTCTAAAGCTGAGCCATGATTCCTTGTTGAGTAACTGTGATGTCATTTTTAGTCTACAGCAAGTGGCAAAATGGCTGCCCCCAGAGATGGACAAAAATGCACGGACTTTACTGCTTAACTCATATTCCACATGCACATTACTAATCAGTAAGCTGTGTTTAGACTCTTGAATATATTATTGTCAAGAAAATGTTGGGGTTGACTTCCCCATATATTCAAAAGTTGATTACATGTCTCATCAGTCCATTAAAAAACCCCAAAATCATCTACAGTTATTGCTGATTAATTGTTTGCATCCTATAGTATAGCATTTGAATTGACTTTTCAACCTCCGTCCTCAACCACCTGTCCACCTCACCTCCTCCACTGTCCCATGACCCCACTGTCCTAACCAACTCCTACAACAGCACTCTCTCGTCCTGTCTCAATCAACTCCCCACCATCAAAACCAAATATGTCTCTTTCACTCACACATCCCTGTGGTTGACCCCAGAATTCTGCCAACTCAAAACGCCAGCTCGAAAGACTCTATTTAAAAAAAAAAAATCTGATTGAACTGTTCATCTCCTTGCCTCCACCGACCTCCTCCAGCTTTATAGGATCACCCTCGACACCAGCCGCAGTACATTCACACACAAATGGCAGCACAAATCTCAGTAAGGTTATTTATTTTATCGCTGCAGTATGTTGGCAAAATTGGAATCAGTGAAATCTAGTGATTAATTGTTAAGGGGAAAGAAATACATATGATCGAAATGGGTCAGTGTTTGAACATTCTGGAGGACCAGACTATCTGAGAACCACCCATATATATTTGCGCTATAGCGCCAAAACGTGTCTCCGTTTGAATTCACGTGATTCAGTGCTCGATAGTACACACCCAGATTGGTCCATACCAAAAAAAAGTACTGTCTTCTCTTCTAATCCCTAGTGTGCACTGCTGCACTAACCAACGGAAAGGTTTTCTTTTCAATTTAAAATAACTTACTTTAGCATCCAGGATCGCTCACCATACACAGGCTAACAGCAGAATGCAGGGTGTTTTTTTCACTTTTGGTAAAGTTTTAAACCCATCCGTGATCTGTTGGATCAGATTGCTAGTGTAAGCTAACCTCGTATGCTTTGTCTCTCCGGTCCGCCGTCAAAATTTTCAAACTCCCTTCATGCTAGGATGGCATCAGAGGCTAACAGTGAAGTAATGACAAAAAAGGTTTGATACTCTGCCAAAAGGGGCTTTGTTGAATGATTGCTTAAAAGTTTAATTTAATACTCACTAGATGGCTAAACATTCCATATCTTTGTAAACACTTCCCGGTGTCGCTCTTGAAGAGCGCGTTGCAAATCCCTATTTGTCACGTTATATGTATTTTTTCATTGGCATAGTTGTGCGATACAGAGCGGATACAGACTATTTAGCATGTCAAGATGCGTTGAAAAGGTGACAGCCATGGCCCCGATCTATTTAGCCAGCTATTCACTTGTTTCCTGTGTGATCCTTTCAATAATAATGCCCCTCCTTCCAGAGGTTTTGGTACTTAATGGTCTGCATACCCACTGATAGACAATGCTTGTAACATTTGTGACCTTAGACACATTTGCTGCTGAGTCACAAGCAAATAAGTTGTGTTATCTTGTAACTTATGAACTTATGAACAAATGGTTTTCCTGCTCTAAACTAACATCAAAGCAGCAGTCTATCAAAAAAAAAAAGTGGAAATTAATTTTATATGTAATACTGACCATACAGTAAACCTGTTAATCTTTTATGAAAAATGAAGTGAATCATGTTCTTTAACCCTTCCATGCATCCTGTAACCCAGGGGTCACCAACGCGGTGCCCGCAGGCACCAGGTAGCCCGTGAGGACCACACCAATAGACCGCCAGTGCTAGGATTGTGATTTGCTAGTAGAAATTATGATTTAAAAATGCAAACACCGGCAGTATTGTGAGACATCTTTAAGATGATCAGAGCCTGAAACTTAAAAAAAAGTATTAAAAATAACACATTATAATATTATTAAATGTAATTTGTACAAATGTTATTTCAGACGTGCATCAATTTGGTAGCCCTTCACACAGTCACTGTAACCTGACAACATGAGAGGCTGTCCACTGTAGTAACCGCTGTCCCTGAAAGGGTTAAGCGTTCCGACATATGGTGTAGGATGGACTGAGAGGCATGCAACACAGCCAGCTTTCTTAACCAACTGAAGTGTCAACCAACATAGCATTTCGCTGCCAACACAACCACCGTCGGTCATCAGACTGACTGACTGGCGTTGTGTAAACTTTTTTTGAACGGAAGACGAATGCTCCTCCTCTTGTCCGCTTGAGGCAAAGTGAAGTCACGCCCTCCATAGAAACACAATGAACAACTCATGAGACACACGTCGTGATATTTCACATTCAGTCTTAAGTACTTTATTAGTGGATCACACAAGCAAGACAGGCTGGGTGTGTCTCTGTCGGTTATTAGCGAAATGGGTGTCTGCAGGTACTTGACCCAGTTCGGGACGCTTAAAGGGACAGATGAAAATCAACTTCCGTCCTTGCTTAATTTGTCCTTTTCAAAAAAAATCTTGTCATCCATCTTCCGTGCCCAAAAACTCCGTCCTCCATCTCCAAAATGGCCGTCTGTCTGGGACGGAGCTAACCTGATTACCAGTGTTAACTTGAAAACAGCAAATACTTGAATGTTTGGCTAAGTCATTGACTTGGGGGTATTTGTCTGGTGACGTCAGGTGCCACACCGCTACATGAAATGATGTGCAAAGTGTAATATGATGACTTGATGATGAAATGCTGCTGCCACGAGTTAAATTGATATCAAATGTTTGCAGGTGAAGCGGGAATCGTCACTACACTCTGCACACGTGCTTTTAGTCTTATCTGATCCCTTAGCTTCGTCCCTGTCTCTTAATGGCACTTGACAGTGGGGATAATGTGAAAATTACTTCATGTAAGTGCCTGTGTGCATGCATATGTTAAATCCAGGGTCGTCTTGTCCTTGATTTCGAGAGCTGTTTATCAACTTCTCAAATTGTCTCCCTTCCTATAAAAAAAAAAAGATTAATGGGTGAGAGTTTGTAACCCTGACACATAAAGCACATCAAATACAAGCATGTGACATCACCCGCTTGCTCATTGATGGATGCGCACACACAATGATTGAGGTGTGATTTGAGGATATGATATGTATTCTAGTCAACCAGCAAGGATTCCCCAATGTTTGCTACTGTTGATTCCATGATTGTTTAGGTCAAAGGCAACAGAAGGCCCTGCAGTTTTCCAGATTCATGCTCACGGGCAAGTAAAAAAAGGTGCATTTCTTTCGACCAGTGCCACAGTTTAAATGTTGTCCTCTCATCAATCTAAAAGACAGCCATGCTTAATACACACTCATGTTAATGACACACAGTTACCTGAGCTATTAATTTATTAAGATTACGCACTATGTGGCTTGGTATTTTAAGCAATTTTTATAATGGAAACTTACCTACAGTGGTAACTCTAACTTACAAAATGAATATGTTCTGGAAGAAATCTCTTCATTAGAAAATGTTGAAAGTAGGGACGCGTTTTCCATGTAAATGCCCTAATCCGTTCCAAGACCACCAAAATTCAGACATAAAGCATGAAAATGAATCAAAATAAGAAACAAATGCATGCTATAATTAGATTGTTACACAACAAATGAGAGTTGTGCATAATGTAAAAAAACAAAGAATAGAGCAAACAATAAAAATGATGGTCATTTAACCTAACTGTGACCTAATCGTCTTTGGATGCTGCATAGACACGTATTTATCTATATACATACACAGACACATTCGGTCGGTGGTCTCCCTTAACCAATGGGATGCCAGGACGATGATTGGTAATAGCCAATGGCAGAGCAGCAATAAGTATGTTGTGTGCAAGAAACTCAGAGCAACGCATAGCAGCCCATACTGTATTTTTACCTTTCGTATCTTGAAATTTCTTTCGGAACAAGAGGCAATATTTTCCTGTTGAGGCGTTCCGGAACTTGAAATTTTCTTATGAAGAGACCTTCATAAAGTAGAGGTACCACTGTATTTGCTTTTTTTTTTTTTTTTTTTTTTTGGCAGGAGGTTGTTTTATGTTTTGGTGGACTTTGAAGTTGACCCTCATGGCGTGTTGCGTAGCATATGCACAACAGTTGTTGTGGCGGCTGCCTTGACTAGACTATAGCCAGCAGTACTCGCTGTTAGACGGGTGCCAAACGAGTCGTTGGGAAGCCACTGACGAGACTGTTATTTCCGTGTCGCTCCTACGCTCTATCAAAATATGTCCTTGCAGTCCGTTGCCACTGGATTGCTGCCCTAGAGAAGTGTGCTGAACTAGTTGATCACACACTTCGAATGGGACATGCAACTAGATTGTTTCAAAGATTAACGTATTTTTATCAATCCAACCAATATCTGATCCACTTATCCAGACAAGGGCAGGCATGCTGGAATCTTTCCAGCTGACTCCTGGCAGTAGGCTCTGTACACCCTGAACTGGTAGCCAGCCAATCACAGGGCACATATAGACAAACAACCATTCATGCTCACAATCACACCTCGGGACAATTTAGAGTGTTCCATTTACCTGCCATGAATTCATTCATTTT
Source organism: Hippocampus abdominalis (assembly GCA_018466805.1). NCBI lineage: Eukaryota > Metazoa > Chordata > Actinopteri > Syngnathiformes > Syngnathidae > Hippocampus > Hippocampus abdominalis. The sequence continues at coordinate 18,304,399 of CM031706.1, read as the reverse complement.
CCGAACCGCTTTATCCTCACAACGGTCACGGGGGGTGCTGGAGCCAATCCCAGCTATCTCCGGCAGTCGGCAGGGAACACCCTGAACCGGTTGCCATCCAATCGCAGAGCACACAGAAACTGTCATGATTCTGTTTGTGACCAACATATGGCACTGTAGGGCTCTCCCTGCAGCTGCACACCTGTTGGACGTTATCAAATTGTTGCTTTAAAAGACTCCCGGCACGACCACTCATTGTCGGGTCATTGTTGCTGTTTGCTACTGTCATGTTTGTCTCAGTCAGTCATGTTTCTATTATTGGGAGTTTTTAGCTTCTGCCATGGTTTTTGTTTGTTACTTTGGATTAGTTTTGTTCTTTGTACTTTGTTTTGGATTTAGTTTACTCTGTGTTTTAATACAACCTGTCAAGTACACCCTGCTCCTCCCTCTTGCCTGCTTTTTGGGGTCCACCACCACCATGCATCGTAACAGAAACGAACAACCATTTGCGAACACACTCACACCTAGGGACAATTTGGAGTGTTCAATCAGCCTGCCATGCATGTTTTTTGAAAATGTTGGAGGAAACTGGAGGACCCAGAGAAAACCCACGCAAGCACGGGGAGAACATGCAAACTCCTCACAGGAAGGCCGGAGCCCAGAATTGAACATGCCCTCCTCACTGAGTGACGTGCTATCTATTTATTTTTATTTTTTTTAACTCTCATTCAAAGTTTTTTTGATCTGCAATTTACCAATGGCATTATCCGAAAATGGGCATCTGGAGCACCAGGAGCAGTATTTTAAAACAGAGCACGCAAGCTACAATAGTAATGTTTCTGCACTTAACATGCAACAAAAGTCCGTACTGGCTCCCTGTGTCAGGTCTCTCACTTAAGGTAGGCAGTGATTTCCATTTTCCAAACTCAGTCATGTCTTGTATCTAGTTTATCTTTCGGTTTCGTTCATGTTAGAGTCCGTAATAGGTGTTGCTCATCATGGCATCCGTGTGTGTGTATGCGTGTCTGTGTATGGGTTGCAGGCGTCCCCGTGTGTATGCATGCACGTGCAGTAACGGGTCATCACAGGTGGTTGGTTGCTTGAAAAGTACATTTTCTGCCAAAAAAGGTCGGGCACCCCTGCTGTATGATATTAGCTGGGCATTTGCATTTATGTGTTTAACCACTGTTTGAAATCCAGTTGAGATTGCTGCCCCAATGTTGGCATTACTTAGCCGATTATGACTTTGGTGCGGTTGGTGTGAGGCCAGGTTGACCTCGGAACTGAAGTTAGAGGAAGCACAGGAATGTTGAAGGCCGGTGTTTTATTATTACAAAGGCAATGTGGGTTCGAGTTTTAATATCATGTGTTAGACTACAGACAAAAGTGGGAGGGCAGCCAGCGCCACCACGGGAAGACCAGGATGGGCTCTGAACTCCTCTGATCGTCTTTAGCCATGTCCCGGACTCGTGCCGACCTGCCGCGTACCGTGCCTCCAGTGACAGGGAGCGGCTGCACACCCTGCACACACATTCCCTAGTTATCCTTCTTCAGTCGTGCTTGTTCCGCTGGCAAACTAGGCATCAAAATGACTTTATATATGCCTGGCAAGATGGCCTCATACATCACTGGCCAAACTGGTCGGTAAGTGTTCATTGACATCCGCCAAAATGAATTTGAAACCCACATTTGGCAGGTTGGCGGGTGTTAATTTAGAATCTTGGGGAAGAGCAAATGTAATTTATTCTTTCTGTCTGTGTAGGTTTTCAATATTTTATTTTTGAAACAAATTAATCAACATTGCAGAAGAATTAACCGCCACAAGAGATGGAATTTGGAGCTCATCACCCTGTAAAGTATGAGTTGTGTGCTCCCGGCACTTTACTTAATGCACAATAAAACATGTAATAGTGTTTACATGAGTAGAACATCAATTCTGCTGGTGAGTATGATTCATCTGTCTTGCTGAGTTGCAGATTCGACTTCAAGTAGTGAGTTGTTTAAAATTCTGAACTACTAGAAAGACAAATTCTGATTTATTTTTCTCTAACTTGAACACATCAGTAGCTGGAGTCCAACATAAGCGATGCAAGCCCGATGTAAGGGGACCAAGTCAAAAGAACATGCACCCCCCGCCCCCCAGCCCCAAAACCCAAGTCCCCATTGTCATATGTGCCTATGCAAGTGTCATTTACACTTTAAAAAAGAACATTTTTATTTTTTTATTTTTTTAAAGCTGTGTCGGGTGCAGTCTAGGGACAGCCATGTAAATATTGTAAATCTATGCTGGAAGTTAGGCAAGCCCTCCCACGACAAAAGGGAAAAAACACTTCAAAAACATTTTTTTTTGCAGGATAAGAGCATGCCTTAGCGACAGTAACGGCACTGTGAGGAGAACAGAGCACCACATGCTTTCTGCCTCACCGGTTGGCTCTGAATGTTCTCTGCCTGACATGACCTTGGCATAGATACAAATCACTTTCTTGACATTAACATAAAATAGAAATGGATTATGATCATTGGGTCTGGTCAAACCTCTTTGATAAGACTGATCCAAAAACTCCCCCACCCTGATAGCCTTCTCTGCCACATGTATTAAAGCAGATAAGAGTAAGGAGGACGAGACAGGAAAGCTAAAAATGTGTAAGCCAACATACACAGCCCGGCCCAGACTGTGTAGGAGTATTGTGAATCAGTAAATCTGAGCAATGAGCAAAAAGGATTGCTGGTTTGTGGAAAACTCCTCTCCCATTTGCACCAGAAACATTGAATCATCATTCCTGACCCATCTTAATCCATCTATTTGTCAGAAAATTATTGTCTGTTCACGGTGACGAGGAGCTGGAGCCTCTCCCAGCTCACTTGGGCGAAAGACAGCCCATCTCTGGCTATTTATTGATCACTAAATTGTCCGTTTGTGTGATTGTGAGTGCAAATGTTGTTGTTTTTTGTCGATGTGTGCCCTGCGATTGGCTGGCAACCAGTCAGCTGGGATAGGCTCCATCACACCTGTGACCCTCGCGATGTCCTCCAATTCAAAATGTCCTCAATAATTGTTGTCATCCAGCAATAATCTTTTTGTGTATCTCAATAAAATGTTTGAAACTCCAACCCTCAATATGACTTTTCATAAATATAGAGATGTCACTGGAGTTCAACAACAAATGTGAAAGCTCAACATTCGGTTTGATTAGCCTTCATTTCGTTTCATTCGCTGTCATGAATGAAAACCTGATCCGTCATTTTTACTTGGATGATTTGTACTACTGAACATTAAAAGCACACGTTATGAGTTTGTTTTTCACATATTCATTTGTTGATGTCTGCTGTTGATATGATTTCATCTTTTATATAATGTAATAATGACTTTGATTTTGTTTAGGCGCATGTCCTGGCCAAACTGAATGTTTTCCCTTTCTGCATTTACTCCCACTCTTGTGGATTATTAAGTGCTGTCTGTCCCCGTTTACTTTTAAGGCCATTCACAGCAGAGCTTTATTAATTCCACAAGATTTATGGAGGCTTCGATTTTGTGGGGAGTTGCTGACACAGAGTACGGCCATACACTGTCAGACACAGAAAAATGAAAGCGGGGAAAGGAACTGCAAAGGGTAGAGTGAACTCATTTGCATTATTGCACTATGTTGTCTTGGACTTTGTTTTCCCCATTCGTTTTGTAATGCACACAATCTATTTTTCTTCTCAACACGTCAACAGATTTTGTTTAGTTAAGGATAACTTTAGTTAGTACCTACCACTAAAGTTTTTAAATTTGTGTTTTGGGCATTTGTGTGTTAAATTAAGGACATCAAAACAAATGATCTATTTTCTTCCCATTTGGAACCCCTATTTGCATTTCCCAGTGATATGTTTGTTATTTTCAAAACCTCTTTAAAATGAACACAGCAGTTATTGTCTCAAGTTATGGCAACAAAAGTGAGTACCGTACAACTCGAGGTGGAGATGTCCAAATTGTGCCCAACAGCCATTTTTTTCCCCCTCCCTCTTTAGTTTTACAAGGTATACGTTGTAAATCGGGAGCAGGTGTGTTAAATTTGAAGTTATCAGTAACACACTCTCTCAACCTGGTCACTGGAAGTTCAGAACTTTTTGAGGATCAAGAAAAAAAAAATGGTGTTCGACACAGTTGTGTTTTTTGTCAAAACCTGTGCCCTCAGGCTCTTGTCTGCTGGCTATTTTGCAGCTTACACTCTTCGGGTTGAGGGACCACCCACAGTCGTCTATGCAGAGACTCAAGTAAAAAGCAGAGGATGCGCCTTTTAAAAGATGGATTTTTTTTTTTCCAAAAGCAACACAAGCAATACTCTGAACATTGTTGAGTTCTAATGTAGACTTTGCCATCCATTTTTAACAGCGTTTTAAACACGCATCGGATTTCTGAGCGATGTTTAACTTGTTTTTCTGGATACCACAGTGAATGACACAATTGGCCATTTAGAGCATGAATTATGCATTGCTGCAGAGGTTCAAGTGAAGTGGTTAGGGCTCAGGCTGTCAATGCTCAGTGAAAATGTCCTATACTGCAATCAAAAAATAGATGCAACAGCACAGACTCCGTTGTGCTTAGTATGTGGTGAAAAGTAGCTCTTACAGCTTAAACTCGATCTCCAAACAAAACACCCTTCACTTCGAAACAACGATGTGGAGTATTTTGTTCGTCTGCATGAACAGACGGAGGCAGGTGTCGACTTTTTACATGCAATGTACCATAATTTCACACGCTTCAAACCCTGCGGCTTCAAATGTAATGCGGTTTATTTGTGCCTTTTTCTTACTGAGGAGCTCCAAACCGCCAGTACATATAATAATAATAATAATAATAATACATTTTATTTGTGGGCGCCTTTCTCAGAACTCAAGGACACCTTACAACAAGCAGTTAAAAAACACAAATACAATGTTAAAAAAACATCAAACAATATCATATACCCATAATCTTGTCGTATGCTGTTTTCAAAAACAGGTTCAAAAGTAAAGTCCAAAAAGACATATTAATCAGATTTAAATTGGTAAATGTATAACATGATGTAATGTAATGGAATATTAATAATAAGTATGAGGCGGCCCGGTAGTCCAGTGGTTAGCACTTCGGCTTCACAGTGCAGAGGTACCGGGTTCGATCCCAGCTCCGGCCTCCCTGTGTGGAGTTTGCATGTTCTCCCCGGGCTTGCGTGGGTTTTCTCTGGGTACTCCGGTTTCCTCCCACATTCCAAAAACATGCATGGCAGGCTTGTTGGGCACTCTAAATTGTCCCTAGGTATGAGTGTGAGTGTGGATGGTTGTTCGTCTCTGTGTGCCCTGCGATTGGCTGGCAAACAATTCAGGGTGTCCCCCGCCTACTGCCCGAAGACTGCTGGGATAGGCTCCAGCACCCCCCGCGACCCTAGTGAGGATGAAGCGGTTCGGAAAATGGATGGATGGATAATAAGTATGAGAGAAAAATGATATGTAAATGTTCCAGTGTGTGTGCTTAAGTAGTCCCTACACAAACCGAAAGTTGTACGAATTTAAATAAGTACAACACGCATTAGGGTAAAAGCATTTGTTTATATGTAGAGTTTTTTTCTTTTCTTTTCAGATTGAGATCCATTGAATGATCCATTACTATATTAATATCAACTAAAATTAAAATTCAGCAAGAACAAGAGGTAAAGCTAGAAACGTTTTTTACTTCTTTCTACTTCCTTTGAACATGTACATTGTGCTTGAATGATGACTATTTGTTGTTTTTTTTAATAATAATAATAATAATACATTTTATTTATAAGCGCCTTTCAAGACACCCAAGGACACTTTACAATCAGGAACAAAACAACAAAACACCAAACGGGTTGAGCAGCGGCAGCCAAATGCGCCAGCATTCACTCAGCCCAGAAGTCGGAAGAAACCACAAGGGAGGGAGAGGGGGAGAAAAAAAACCACGCTCGAACTATCCTCATTTTGAGGATAGTTTGAGTTAGGCAAAAAAAAACCTCCACAAACTTTTTTTCTTTACGTCTCCTTACTTTCTTCCAAAATGTCTACTGTCTGTTTATATGTTCAATAAATAAACAACCAAACAAACATCTGACCAATGAAATGACTGAATGCCTCACAATGGACCAATGAAATCATCTGAGCAGGCCCTCATACTGAATCTCTCAGCAGGTTGCGTCGTTGAGTGGGAGGCTTGGATGATTATTATAAATTTTAAGTTACCCTTGTAGACACATTGTAACAATAAACACACAAAACAATTGTCTGAAGGAACCACGGGGCTAAAACATTACAAAACACAGATAACAGGGAAAAATCATTTCACTGTATCTCAAGATCAGAGAGCGTAGTTTTAAAAAGTTTGGATGACCTTACTTTGGGTGTTATTCACACTGTGCGCCCTCTCCTTTATGAGTTGAGAATGGGGGACGCCCCCGGATGTATCAGGAATGAGGTAAGATGTTACACACGCAGGAGTTGGAAGGTCGAAAAGGTTGGGCTTGTTTTCGAAGGCGTCATTGCCAGCTCTGATCCTTCCACAAAGTGTGATAGTCTTGACTCACAGCCACTTCCTGCTCAGAGTCCAATATCCCCGTTCTATTCCAAAACATATTTAAACTGCGGACTGTGACAGATGGGGCTGGTGAAATGTAGATGCATAATGGAACTTTTTTTTTATTTTTAAATGAAACAGCCCTCTTTTTAAAGTGATGGCACAGCATGTTATGACTTGTAGACATGACTCATCCATCAAAAATATATCTACAATGCTATCCAGACGTGTAAAATGTAATTATTTGTACCCACTTCAGTCGTTTCAGGGGGGCTTCAGCCAAGTGTATCCCCCAACTCCATTCATTCAAATTAATGGTATAGTTAAATGCAGACAGTTCTTCAACCAGTTTTTCCATATAGTCGAAAACCACATGTCACGTTTCTTCATTTCGTGTTGAGTCATAGCATAAAGCTCACACAATGACAGCAATATATCACCGAGTGCATTGACCTTCTTTCTGAACAGAGATATTTCCAATGGCTGCAGACAACTTCACAGGGCTTGTTTTTAAAACGGAACGAGAAAGAGTTGTCATGTGAAGAACATAAACTGAATTCAAGATCAGAGACAATATGAATTTCAGCTGTGGGTAAAGAATTGGTGATTGTCCCAATTGATTTCATTGTCTTTTCACCTATTTCACAACTCACGCTAGTACTGAATGACAGAAATAATTAATATGGACTCTGGAGTCAATGGGCCGCAAGAGAAGAAATGTGCTTGTTAGTCCCAGATACACACTTGTCAAAAATCCCGCAGTGCATATTTTTTTTCCTCGACAACACTGAGATACTCATAGTAATCACAGTAAGACGGAGGGAGATAGGCGGCTACTCCTCTTATTTGGTGTGGGTGCTCGGGCCTGGTCTCTTCTGGTGGGGAATAGGAAGGTGCAGTAGCTGCCCCAAGGTTGTTCAAACAAATGCATCTTTTGAAGTCATTGCTCTTGTTCAACTCTAGAACTGCCGACACCTCTGCATATTAAAATAAAAGCAGAGCATACTTTCACATTTTATTTGGATTTCATAAAGGCTGCAAATGCTGGTCAGAGACTGTCAATGGGCCAGATGTGGCCTGCAGCCCCTACTTTGCTCAGGTGTGCTGTAATTCCTTAAATTTCTCGTATTTTCACGACCATAAGGTGCACTTAAAAGTCTCACATTTTCTCCTCACCATTTTGCACCTTATGTGTGCGCAGCTTTCCAAAATCTGTGAATGCTGTTGTGTACCTTTGATGAGTGCTCCGCTTGACTGACTAGGGACATTTGCTGCTGGCACGCTGCTTATATAAAGGAAAGGCAGACGTGACAGAGATGTGAGGACAGCATGCGGACATTAAAAGGGAAGGGTGCGCGTGAAAGAGGACGCTAAAGGCACGCCCTAAGTCAGAGGTGTCCAACATACGGCCCAGGGGCCGGAACCGGCCCACAAGAGGTTCGATCAGGCCCGTGGGGTAATTTAAAAGTGGAAAAAATGCATACAAGACGGGAAATGAATATATTTAATAAGATGCAATTCATGGATTTTCTTTTTTGATTAGAGAAGAAGATGACAGCAGTCTCAGTTTGTCACTGAGACAGACCCAAAACAGCAGTACAAGCCAGCTACCTAATTGCTAGCGAGATAGCATTAGCATCAAAGCCGTATTCTGACGGTGACTTTGTTTAACAGATTCATGATGAAGGCGGCTGAATACGTTAATCCTGAGAAGCGACAAATGTTTGCCAATATTAGCCTTACGAGGAAAACTATACCAGAGAAAATTTCGGACCTATCAGCAGATTTAGACAGCCAATTGAAACAGAGAGTCAAGTCATTTTGTCAAATGTTTTGTAAAAGATATGTTCGTTAAATTTCACATTTTCCTAATATTCTTATGCTTCTTTATACCAAAACAAAGGAGAGACATGATGCTTTGGTTATTCATAGCAGAGTATGGTGTAATTTTAATTGTCCGGCCCACTAGACATCTACCGAGGCCGTACGTGGCCCACAATGTGAAATGAGTTTGACACCCCTGCCCTAAGTAGATATATAGTACCGATATGTGCATTGTGCAAAACAACATTGATTTGGACCCCCGAAAATGTCACCCATGAAGAGACAGGTTTACGAAGCACAGTTTATACTGCAAGCTATCAGTTGCATGGAGGACCATGGGCATTGAGCAGCCGCGAGAGAATTCTCGTTCAACGAATCCATGGTTCACAAGTGGATGGAGCAGGACAACGAGAATGACGAGAGGGAACTTGGTGTGCTTGATACAGAACTTGCCCAGCTGTTTATATCGGATCCAGAAAATGAGGATTTGATGGATTTGTGTATGAGGATTGAATAACGTGAGGTCAGGTTTGCATGAGTAGTTTTGACCAAGATGTATAGAACAAATTTACAAACAGGAGTACATTGGGGAAAAAACGCAAACATTCAAACCAAGTGAAAAGTGATGACCAAAAATGACAGGAGCACACGTGATCCAACAAAGACTGACAGAACCCCAGGGAACAAAACACAAGCAAAGTTAAATTGAGAACCATGGTGCTCTTTTACCCAAATTGTTATGTGCGTCTAGGTTTGATTGCTCGCAGTATAATTGTGGTTTCTGAGTCATTATTGTTTTGGAGGACTGGCCTCCAAGGTTATAAGCAAAAACAACTTGGATAGGGGGCAGCACACCCAAAATCCTAATGAGGAGACACCTTATGGAAAACAGATGAATGAATGTTTGGGGAAGTGAACATTTGTGTTGTTCGAGACATGATGTGGATTTTTAAAGGTACTGTATCTGATTTTTCCACAAATATGTCTGTCTGACTTTTCATCATCTTTAAGAGTAATTTTAGAATGCATTTTGAGGGGTGTAACGGTGAGCCACTGTTCACCTTGTCCCACTTGACAATGGGGTTTGCCAAGTAGTTTGGCTTTGTGTTACCACAATACCTTAGGGTGAAGATAATGGGTTGTTTGTCTTGTAGCCAAGTACAGAATTAACCACAAGTCTGTAGAAAGAGAGCAGGCTCCGACAAGCACAGTAAAAGCAACATTTTTTGATTTAGATAGGCAGAACCCTATCCTCAGAGGATAGAAATGAGCAGACATATGTATGCACAGTAAGGTATTACTTTACCTCATCAAGCGAAGTAGTACAAATTTGTAAATAACTAACATGTATAGTGACCGCCATTTGCACACTTTTATTCTTATAATAGTGTAAACCAGATATAATGTGGAATACATTGATTTACTCACCAGTCACGATGCTGCAAAATGTTTTCGTCTGGTCCCAGCTGCTGGTGTGCAATAATTTAATGAGCACATCATGGAATTATTGTGCTCAACTTTATCAACACTAACATGCCCAGCTCTGATAACACTGCCCAACACCCCTCCCTCCCTCCCCGCCCTTAGAAACATCAACCAGCAATGTCCACATAACACAACTAACCATGTGTTGCAAAAAAATCAATCTAAAAGAAAAATTCTGTGCAAATACAACCAGGCGTGATTAAGAAAAGAGCTGAAGGAATGAAAATAAATAGAATATATTGGTTTGAAGCTCCCTGTGGCCTCTTTTTCTCACCACAGCTTATGACCTTGCCTTACCTAGCCCTTCACTTTCACACTTTCTTTTCATTGATTGCTGGTAATTAGCCCAGTGAGACCCATTTTTGGTAAATGAGTGGCACTAATTGTGTCTCTATTATTTTTGTCCACCTATATGGAAAGGAGTCTTTAGTCAAATAGAAAACAGCTGCTCCATTTTATTCCCCAACCCGCCCTTTTGACTGTCATGACTAGTTCAGATCTGCTTCTGTTCCTCTCAGTTTGTGTATTTTTGCCTGGTGGCGATGGCAGCTGTGGGTGGTATGATAATGAATATCACAGAGGAAAGAATGCACACATTATATCACAGTAGGTTGTTGTTATTACCCTGAACGTTTACACAATCATATGTGATTATGTAAGACGTGCTTGTTTGCATTACGGTTTTATTCATGACTTAACCTATGCAGCTTTGGCACATTTGTATCTGCTCCATCACAAAATAACTGGTCCTCCCATTAACATGGTGACCAAGTTCAAGTCAGTAGAGTTGGAATCATTTACAACAAGCACAGGGACTTTTATTTTTTTATTTTTTTAATGCACGATTGTACAATTGATTTGCGTGCCAGGTTTAATTTGTATTTCGTGGCTACATTGAAAGCAATTTCAATGTTCTCTGTAGTAGTCCAATAAAATTTAACTGGAGGACTATCCAGGACAAGGGCATGTGTCATTGTGTGAATAATGCTCATGGGCAGTGTTATGTGTGTGTGAGGTGGATGTGTGAGTCTGCTAGTGATTTGTATGTGTGAATGGGATGACACTAAATGTAGCGGATGTAAATATCCCTGCAAAGTATATTTTAAAAGGAGAGTAATTTGCTTGTTGGGGATCTCATACTTACTACCACATATTGCATGATGTGGAATATCTCGTATCATCCAAGTACTTTTATTTTATTTAATCATATTCATCTACTATTGTTTTATTTTTACATGTTTTCACGACTGTTTGATTAGTAATATCCCTGTTTCCGGACTGCACTCACCTTGGACCCAACACATTTATATCATCTTCTGCATAGCGTGAAGCGGCAAACTAGAAAGCAATCCCGAGACTTCCCTCATTGTCTCTACGACATGTCCCGAACCTTCCTGAGGGACTTGTCCCAGTGGGACATGCCCAACACACTATGTTGCCCAGGGCCACCTTACCCACTCATCTACTTACCCTAAGTGTGCATGATTGGTCCGTGTGGCAATGCCGCAATGATATGACTGAGTGAAAAATAAATACATGGCAGAATAATGTGGGATTCCTCTGATAGTATTAAGCTACAGGCACTGTAGAGCCGGCATCTTCGTCAACTTTTGCAGCGGTGAAGTTCACCAAGTGACAAAATAATATGAAACTATTAAGACTTTTAAGAAACTATAATTACAGCCATGGCGCTGCACAGAATCACCTGCGCGTTGGTCAACTCATACCAAGAATGTAAAGTGATTGGCTAGAAAATCAACAAATTTGGATCGACCCAAGAGTACCGTAAGAATCTGGGCTTCAGCCCCAGGTAATGCCGTCAGTAAAGCCAGGCCTGATGGAGGCATCAGGGAGGTGTCCTACCTAGATGCCTGATCCATCTTACCTGGCTCATGGCATTGCAAAGGAGCGGAGGCTCAACAATGAGCGTCTGAACATAGCTCTAAGAAAGAGCACAGACACCCTGCGAAGAACTCAATTTGGCTGCGTGTCATTACATCCTTGTTCTTTCAGTCACTACCTAGCTCATGACCAGGATGGAAATCAATCTACAAACTAAGAGCTTCACCTTTCAGTTGCACTCCTTCTCCATGACAGATTGATGCATAGCCTGGATCACTGCAGATGCTGCAACAATCCCTCTCCATACTACCCTCTCTCATAAAGAGCAGAAGAAACTTGAACACATCCATTTCAAGCAAGATCTCAGCCCTGCCCGGGAGAAGGTACTCAAACCTTTTTTATGGCTGAAGACCATGGTCTCAGATTTGAAGGCTCAAATTCTAATCCCAGCTGGACATTTTTGGCTGCAAACCGCTCTGATGAGAGTTGAAGATAAAGCACTGATGAATCCAATGTCACCACATCATCTGCAAAAAGCAGGGATACAATCCTGTGGACACCATACTGGACCACTTCCACTCCATGGCTCTGTCAATAAAGTCTGTCCACAAACGTTATGAACAGAAATTATCACACTACTTCATTCATGGTACATATGAAATTGTAAAAATGGTTCAATATTGCTTCAAGACACAAAATATGTGTGCTCTATATACTGCAATTTTGTCTGGATGGTGGCCCACTGTCTCGCTTTCTAAAATGTTGTCACTTGTGAAATGTTATGACGCACTGTGAATATGACTAGCTTGTACAATTCAGTTGAATCCGCCCCCATTTTTCCCTCGAGTCTGTTGTAATGCAAAAGCAATGGAAACCGTGTAGTGTGGTACCCGTCTAAGCGCTGTGGTGTTCTTTGGGACTAATAGAAAAGTCTGTCTGAGTTCAGCCGCGAGCGTGTTGACTGGGAGTGGAAATAGAACTGCCGTGTTTGTCACTTGCCTGGGTGATTTTTGTATTCCTTTAAAAAAAAGATTTGGTAAACTAATCTTTTGATCGATTACTATAACTGATACTAATGATTCACTACACTCAACTATCATGTCCATCACTCGTGCATATCACACGACAATAGAGCTCCAGGTGTCACGTGACTATTCCCGTGTGCATTTGTTTACGCAGCCATACTGGCAGTGTAGTAGCGCTGGCACGCCAATGGCTAATGGAGAGCAGCCATAAAACTAGCGTTTATACGTCAACATACCGTCACGTGAACTCACATTCCACTTTGATGAAAAGGAGATAATAAGATATATGCACAACCAGGACAAGGTGGATATTCCTAATCTATCATGCACTAGGAGTGCTTCTTTCAGCTATCGTGACAGCAGATAGGAGAACGTTCCGGCCAAATCTGCAGTACCCACATATCTACAATTATATAATTGAATTTCCCTATCACCATACAGATGAGGCTTAAAAGGTTAAACATTTTACAGACAGCAACATGCCCCACCTATCTAATGTGTTCACTGGGATTTACCTGTCTCATGTGTTCATGCTGGGATTTCTCGGGAAAGACCGTATTGACTATATATTGTAATATCTGTTCATTATTTGTGTGTGTGAGGGCGGGGCCACTTGAGTGGGGATGAGCCAGGAGGGGAAGACTGGCTCGGACAGCCAGTCTGAGTGTGGAGTGCACGAGTGTGAGTTGTGGCCATCAGCAGCTCTGGTGGGTATGTGTTCTTTTGCTGTTTTCTTCAATAAAAAGTGTGAACAGATTGCATCAGTGACTATGTGCATCCTTGACGACACTGAAGGGCATTACAATATATGCGATGGCAACCAATCAGGGTGTCCCCCGCCTACTACTGCTGGGATATCCAGCACCCCCCGCGACCCTATGAGGATGAAGCGGTTATATGGATGGATGGAGGGATATATATATATATATATATGTGTGTGTGTGTGTGTGTGTGTGTGTGTGTGAGAGAGAGAGAGAGAGAGAGCTCTTCTTTTCAGTTGGATCTCTGCGGGGACTGTGTTACCCAGCTGTAATTGGCTGATGTGGAACCAGATAACCACACTTCACTTTGCTATCATCACAAATCTACAATCTTTGTTTGAGTCTAATATTTTATGTATGTGTATTTATTTGCAGACAAACCTTTATGCTTGTGGTTTTCTGTTAAATCTTGGTGAAATTATTATATATTCAAGACTATCTCTTATACTAGTTCGCGGGGCTGACGGAATATGGAAAGCATCTGTGCTTCCTGTACGGTAGGTATCCATAAAAAAGCTGTAATCTGCCAATGAACCAAGGAGAAGGAGAAGAAGACGACACAGATGACCATTTTAAAACAGGAGTTAGTGTGCAAGCTACTTGGGTTGGATTTTACTCTTGGCCATAATATTGAGATGGAATCCGGTTACGATAAGCCAAACTTCTTGGAGATTTAGGAGTTAAAACAGCTGCAGCAGCCACTAGTTAAAATGACAGGCAAATAACTATGTGAAATGTACGTGAGCTACACGTGTGTTTGGGCAACCACCGTATGATGTAGGATGGACTAACTGATTGTGCACTCCATTTTTCCATTTGAATCACATTGGATTTTTCATGTGTTTGACTATGATGTGTTTTTTTGGGGGTGGAGCATAGGTGTGTGTGTGTGTGAGGGGGCAGGGGCTAACAGACAACTGACTGACGGACAGGGGGCCGGTGAAATTTACCGATCCATTGCATTCCTCTGCCTGATTGTATCCACCTGTTCCCCATTACTTTTCGTGTGCATTTATGGACCCGATCCGCACAAATCTGGTCCATTACCGTTTTGCATTTGTGCCTCAGGAACTCCTGAGCATATGTCTTTTCCAATGAAATCTCTACAAATATCAAACCCACAAAAATATATCTGTTCTTCCCCACTCCTCATTCACCATCGTTATTGTGTTTGTTAACATGGCACACCTCATTATGCCTGTGTTGTAGGTGACCAGGATAAAGGTTTCTCCTATATTCTACTACAGCATTTTAACATTTATGTCATTTCTTGAGTCTAGTAGGTTCCTTTTGTCCTGTGCTAGTTCATGGCCTGCCTCTTGCTGAACCAAGTTTTGTGTTATGTTGATACCTCCACTCATTGCTAATCCAAGTTTTAGTTTATTTGCAGTGTTAATGTAAGTGACTTTTTACTTTTGTGGGTGAGTTTTCAATTGTTATGTGTTCATGAAAGCAGTTGCTCATTGGAACTCAATGACTATTGCTTTCTATTGCATTTGAGTTCAGGCGTAGTTCAGTTGTGACAGAATTGTTTTCAAATTTCTTCATTTGTTTCCAAGCATTGCTCAGTGCTTTATCAGGGATTTTATAGTGACTTTACTTTTTCATTGAAATGACTCATATTTACAGTAAATGATAATAATAATAATGTCATCCCAACATGACTCAGAATTTCCTCTACCACCTGTGCTCTTTGTTTTCTCCAACATTACTGTCTACTTTTCTGTTATGATTGGATCGGATGAGCAGGGTCAGTGTTTGCCAGTATGACATAAATGGTTTTTGGCTGAAGGAGTTATCTGCTGGCATTTAGTGGACTCCACGGACTGGCCCCACTGTTTCCTTTTCGACATCCTGATACTGCGACAGAACTTCCTCAGTGAGGCCTATCAGTTTCATACAACCACATTGCTAAAACAGACCTGTTGACCCACATAGAAAAGCAGGGGGGTTTTCAGGTCGGGTAGGTGTCTTGGGAAGGCAAATGTATTTAGCATGACTGGTTGATGGTAGTGATGAGTCGGCTGCTAATGAAATGACTTTTCGGCTCATCTTTTTGAAGTGAACGATGGGAGCTGGATCCTGACTGGGAGCCACACTCGTCACATTCACTTTAAGAAGGAGGAAACAGTCAAATCATGCAGGATAATGGCCCTCACAAATTTTTGTTATAGTGTGGTGGTTTTGACAAAATTCACCCACAGAAATAAAGACTGGTAGTTTGTTCCACATGTGTTTTGGACATCTGGGTTGCTTTTTGTTTTTATCCTTCACAATAATATGCTCATTGTGACATCATTCCAAGTGGAAACAGAGGTGAAGAACAAGGAAACTTCAACAAATAAAAAACAAACATCATCATCAATTTCATGTTTTGTATGAAACTGGTTTCCCCAGAGAGTAAAATAATTTGCCCCAGCAAGTCTTTCCCTCTCCTGCAATTGGCTGGCAACCAGTTTTGGGTGTACCCCGCACCTACTGCCCCAAAGACAGCTGGGATAGGCTATAACACACCCGTGACCCTTGTGAGAATAAGCAGATTAGAAAACGGACGGATGGATTGGAAGCCACCCCCCACCCCCCAAATCGCCATTTTGCAGTGCTCTTGCCTCAGCCATGAAAAGTTCTCCCCCATCTTGTTTCACCGTCCCAAGTCGAGGTCAGTAATGCCTCCTTCTTCAGCTTGACGGCATCCCTCATTGCCGGTATCCACCTATGACTTAAGGGCAACCATCCTGCATGTTTAGATGTTTCACTCCTCCAACACACTTGCTGATTTAAATGTTCAGGATCGTTATCATCTAAAAAGATCTAAAATATGAAGGGCAGTGAGCCTCGTGGAACAGAATTTGACATTTGCGTATTAGGGGATTGCCACCAGGACAGTTAACGACCACCAGTGAAATCAGGCTCCAAATTTCACTAGGATCTTCAACATTGCATGATGCACCACCACTTTCTCAGGCGCACTATCCAGGGAGGTGGAGTAATAGTCGGTTTTAGTAAAGGAGACAGAGAATGGAATTCATTGTTTGCAGACAACTCATCTTATCAAACACTAAACAAGTGGGCAGTTTATGTGCGTCACCAGTGCTGACATTGAGACTTGAGCCTGACCAGGAAAAGGTGCCTCATTCAATTCTGCCGGGAAAACAAATTTGCTCCAAAGGTGCTTGGTATCCAGGTTTCATCGATAAAAAAGCCTTGGCAGGATTTTGCAAGCGTGAAGGACCACATCAGAATTTGATGGGCTTGGGAAAGTAAATACTGGCATGGTAAACAGCTGGCAGGAACATAACATACATTTGAGCCTCCGGCACTAAGCAGCTCCCCATGACCTATCATAGATACCATAACAGAAGGTGAGAAAATGTAGCATAACTTTAATGCGGATGAAAATAAAAACAGCCCAATCCCATAATGCACTGCTTTCCGAGCAAAGGGGGCAGCTTTGGCCGCCAGAAACAGTGTAAGCGTAGTTTTATCCCCAGTAAGTCTACTCTTGGCAGGGTGATGGTATGGATTTCTCCCTCACATTCACTGCTGATGCCCTTATTGTTACAATGCCCCTAACTCCTACTCGATGCATCGTTCACAAAAACC
Source organism: Hippocampus abdominalis (assembly GCA_018466805.1). Classification (NCBI taxonomy): domain Eukaryota; kingdom Metazoa; phylum Chordata; class Actinopteri; order Syngnathiformes; family Syngnathidae; genus Hippocampus; species Hippocampus abdominalis. The sequence goes on along the minus strand of CM031706.1, from coordinate 18,287,330 downwards.
GCTAGGAGGTGCCTTCCTCTGCGAGCATTTCTACTGCCTTTCAATGCCTGCCTTCTGTATACTTGGCTCACTTTCACACATTGGTAATAGCCAACCCCTCCTCCCATGGCACAGTCAACTCCACAATTAGGACTGTCTTGTTGACTCTGGACCTCATCACAGTGTCCGGCCAAAGAGTTGTTTCCATGACCTCCTTAGGAAAGTGGTAATTGCCAAGGTCGACAACCATGCTCCAGTCATTTTAAAGTTGATTCTTATGTTCTCACCAGCTCATGGTGAAGTTATTGGCTGACCGTCTGTTTGTAACTTACAAGTGTTATTTTGCCACTTATATATCGTGTTGTCATCCGTAGTGGCCTTGGACGACTACTATCTTGCAGCTGGGGAAGATATTCTGGAGGCCAGCTCGTGTTGCTTGTGTCACACAGGTACCAGTTCTCTTCCATACCTAACACATAAAATGATGTTGATTTGGCCCCCAGGCCTTGAGTTTGCCACCTGTAATTGAGGGGAATGAGGGATATGTATAAGCAGGATCCAAAGGCAAACTCCAACCACACAAAACTTACTGATTGGAAATAGTTTTGGGTGTGTTGAAAAAAATCATACTACGACCAGAGGAAAGAATTGATAAGCGCCATCTCTCATCAAGTTTTGACAGATGTTTTTTTAGTGTAAAAGGCTAAATGGGAATTCTGGGATTTCATTGTAGGCCGTTATCATTGAAACATGTAGGGTGCAAAGGTAGAAAGATAAAATAATGTACCTCTGCGTCAAATCAACCACTTAATCAGAGGACATGCTTGTCACAATGATTTCAGATCTGACTGACTCAAGCAGATTGTGTCAATTCATTGTGAATGGCATTAGGCTATGATCTCCCTGCATTCATCTTTACTCCCTCAACAAAATATTGCCACTTTCTTTACATTCACATCCCTCCAGTTTTGTTTTGAAATGGATCAGAGGGCCATGATCATTTCTGAAGGAGCAGAAGGCAACATCCGCCTTTGATTGTTTGATAGAGTCGAGGATATGATCTAATCATCACCTGTGGCTGAGGCGACAATATCCTCTCATATTCAGACTGCTGTGTCAGTTCAATTCCCCACCTTGGCGCTGACACTCACAAATGGACAAATGCACCGTCTGAGTTACTGAGATGGGTCCAGTCCACATTGACTCGTCAATCATCTCTGGTCCTGACAGCTTTCCAAAAAATGTGATACAAGCAGATGAAATGGGGAAGAAACCGAGAGGATTGAAGGTAGAATTGCACACTCTCTGACTAAACCCTCCCTCTTGTCTTCAGGCTACCATAAAAAACCACAACTGCAACTTCCTAACCAATACCGACTTCCAAGTGAGGTAACCACCACGCTCCCCCCCACACTCCAAGCTGCCATCATGCTTTTTGATGACGCATGCAGCCGCTTGTGGCTTTTGGGGTTGCCAGACTAGGTGTTTATCCCCCTACAATTGAAGGCTCACTTGCCATGTCTATAACCAGGGTTCCTCCTGGAAGACAAACAAAACCTGGCAAAATGCTGTCATTCAAAATGAGCGTGTTGCAAAAATGTTCATGAGAAAGAAAAACACTACGTTCAGTTCAGGTTCACACAAAATATGAACAAGTTCGTCAATTTTCAATAGTACCCCTTGAAAGTTTACAATATCAAAATCCAAAACAATGACAACCAGGTACATACAAAGCGATAATACAACAGTGCTTTAAATGTCCTACACCCTAACAACATCCCCAGTGTACATCTGCAATATGAATAAAAAAAATACTAATCAAAAGAAGAGTAGTAGTAGTAGTAATAATAACAGAATGTAAAGCACGATTCATTTTGCCAAAACATTTTCAAAGTGCCACAAAACACACTCATAAAACAGAAGGTCAAACACAAAGCCAATACAATCTGAATAAAACTTTATTAACAGCAGTTTGGAAACGCCTCAGGGAATAAATGTTTTCATACAATAAGATTACGGGCAGCACTAATCTGGATGAATTTAAGTTTTTTTTTTTTTTTTTTTTTTTTTAGGAATACCAATGAACAAACAAATAAACAGTAAAACAGTATTGTATGTTGAGTTGCACACACTGCACTTTCAAAGTTCAGTCAATCAAATGGAAGCAAAGGAAAATCCAATTGCTACTATAACAAGTAAAGAGTGAAGGTGGAATCATGTACATGTCCTGTAATGGTGAGATGAATGATATTCCGGTGGTAGCTCGCCACTCGGGTTCACCGAGGCTCATGTTCAAATCCAAAGGTTTCTCCTGGAGAAAATAACTTGGCCTGAGGCTCGGGTTATGAGGAGAATAAAATGTACTTCATTTCGAAAAATACTAAACGAAAACCAGTGGTCTACAACGAGTGGTCGCCAACCACTGGTTCGCACCCATTTGGCACTCTCTCTCTCTCTCTCTCTCTCTCTCTCTCTCTCTCTCTCAGCAAGGTTGGATGATTAATCGAAATGTAATCATGATTTTGACTTTGGGTTCTCTCAATGTTGAAAACATAATCCAATCAAAGAGAAACGATTAACGTGCTGAACGTCATTGTGAACGTATCCTGAATGCACCATGTTGCTTGCTTAGTAAGCGTGTTGCATATGTGATTCTGCTGTCCCGAAGCGTCCTTAAGCTGTTCAACTGCCACGCCAGTTGGAGCTAACTGTAAAACTCAATGCACACCAAAAATGATTAAATGCATTGTTTATTTAAATACACAAGTGCTCTTATTTTACTATATTCTTATTTTACTTTTTTATTGAGTGATTTTTTTAATAGTTATTGATTATAGTTATTTATAGTGATATTTAAAGTTACATTTTCAAAGATTCCTGGAATTTTCCTTTCCTCAAAATCAAAGGGCTCAGATCCATTCTCTGACATTTTTTTTCACATGAAATGGCATGAAATACCATCCCCGAGATTCAAGTTTATCCACTAAAGACAAAATAAATATGACAAAGAGATAAGGGTAATGCTTCAGTGTGAGCAAAGATGCAAGGCATCGAAGATGTAGCTTATGTAGTTTCATGAAGGTCATGTTTAACGCCTCTGTGCCTGAAGCACAACATGAGGGTTTTTTGCGACACAAATGCTCTTTGGCTGGATGCTGAATGGCCCGACATGAACAGTGTTTTTAAGATATTTGGATCTAAGTGGAAGGCAGGTGAATAACCTTCCTGAAATGACCTTGGACAATGGATCTGTCGATTTTGTTTGTCGCTGTGTTTGAGCACACTTTTCGATGGTCGCGGGTGTATTTTAATGGCATTTTCATAATCCTGTTTGTTATTTGCTTCCTTGATGCTGTCTTTTTTTTTTGTTGCTTTTAGCAATGTATGCCACACTCACAGTCACAACAGAATGGGGTCATCCCTTCTCCCATCTTGCAAAAACACCATGGCTAGCACATTTTTTGAAAGTAATTATATGAATTAACCCATATTATGAGCATCCACCTTGTCAGTGATACCCAATCACAATGTCCTGGTGCTAAACTGTCCAAGGTTCGACCTAGATTCACACTCTCAAAAGAGAAAACTCAGTCATTAAGTCAGCTGTTCATCAAACAAGCCCCAGTAATCTACCCCAATCCATGCCAAACCGAAAAAACATATGGTAGTTTATTTTAGAGGAGTGTGTGAACATTTTTGTGGTTCCATGTGTCCAACTCAGCAAAGTGTTGACTGCTGAATTCAGATGAGCCACAAGCATCCTGCTAAGACATAATGGCCAATAAAATCTCCAAAATAGAAAAAGCAAGTCTTGCATCCATTCCCCTCATTTGTATCTACTCTGTATATGTGCTTTAAAGTACATTTCACTAATTATCTTTATTATTTTAAAAAGTAATGTTTTATGCCAGACAAATTGATATATCCATGGGGACGGTCCTCAGTCAGCTACAATTACCGGTAATATATCTTTGACATTTCCGAAATGGATGAAGAATAATATACCAGTGAGTATTGTTATATTATTTGCCTGCATGTGTTTATGCTCAAATAATCATCGATTAAAGGTATTAACACTGCAACGCAATCCTATTCATTAGTCGGCCTGTGGTCTTTTGCACTGTTTGTTTCAGATATATGGATTTACCTAAGGCAAAGCCGTGTGGTTATTGTCAATACACAAAATATAAAACCCTGCTTCATGTTTAGTTTGATAGTAAACTTCAATTAGGAGAGGCAATGATGAGTTTGCTGTGTCTTATTTTGTTTTTATTTAATTATTGTATTTGATACGAATTGTTAACTGCCAAATTGCTTCTTCTTGTGGAACGAGTTAAGTTCACTGCAACAATATAGCGCTCTCATCTTTTAGTCAAAGCTACAACTTGGCTGAAAGATGCCTTGTATTGTGAAAAAAAAGGCTGCTTAGGTCATTCATATCTACAGGCACCATTTTATAAAAATGATGTTAAGATCTCAAAATAAATTAAAATCCGCCTGTTATTCTCCATCTTGGGGAGCGGACTTTGAAATGACATCACATTTGCTCAGAGCTCAGGTAACCACCAATCATGGCTCAGCTTCAGAAAACAGTCAGTCTTTACCTTAGCCCGACCATTTTCAGCGAAGAGAAAGTGGCAAAATAGCGGTCTATGCGATGGCTAAAAAAGGCTCGATTTTGATGCAAACACAATATGAACCAGAAAGCAGTGTATAGACCAGTGAAGGTGCATAGAACATTTTACTGGGGAAAAACATTTAAGTTGACTTCCCCTTTCAGGTTTTGTCATTTAAGGCTTGTGGAGTTTTTGTTATAGGAGCGCTATACAAAATTCCAGCGTTCAATTCATGTTACCTGGGGTTATGCAGCTCCATTGATGCCTCACCTGCCAGCATCTTAAACCCTGATGTGATATACTGCACCATGTCTGATGCTAATTTGCATAACCTGCACCTGGGTGCTACCTTGATGTGGTCTGGTCCTCAAGAGCCCCTATGCAGGTTCCCTCTTCCAACACACCTGTTCAAAATGTATATATATATATATATATATAGGCGGCCCGGTAGCCCAGTGGTTAGCACGTCGGCTTCACAGTGCAGAGGTACCGGGTTCGATCCCAGCTCCGGCCTCCCTGTGTGGAGTTTGCATGTTCTCCCCGGGCTTGCGTGGGTTTTCTCCGGGTGCTCCGGTTTCCTCCCACATTCCAAAAACATGCATGGCAGGCTCGTTGGGCACTCTAAATTGTCCCTAGGTGTGAGTGTGAGCGTGGATGGTTGTTCGTCTCTGTGTGCCCTGCGATTGGCTGGCAACCAATTCAGGGTGTCCCCCGCCTACTGCCCGAAGACTGCTGGGATAGGCTCCAGCACCCCCCGCGACCCTAGTGAGGATGAAGCGGTTCGGAAAATGAATGAATGAATGAATGAATATATATATATAGAGAGAGAGAGAGAGAGAGAAAAGAGAGAGATAAACACTACACTGCTAAAAAGTGTAGTCAAGTCGCAGAGCCCCTCGGAGCTGCATCAACGTAGCCCACCCCTTGCACGCGTCAGCTCCACTGAACAGAGGCTTGAGCGGCGGCCGTACTCAGCTTTAATTGCCTGTACACACGCACCATAAATAACCTGCAAGTGAGTGTGTGTGTGTGTGTGTGTGTGTGTGTGTGTGTGTGTGTGTGGTGAGGGGCGGGGGGGGGGGGGGGGTACAAGTGAATCAGTGTTGGACCGGTGGAGTTCCACTTTAACAATCAAGCAGCCTAACAGTGAACTGAAGCACGACAGAAGCTGAAAAAGCCTGTCAAGGAAAAGCTGTAAATAGCCTGTGGACTAACTGTTTTGTCTATACTTGTAAAGACGGCTTAAGGACCTAATATACTGGTCAGAACAAGATTTAGGATACTAGGACTTCATCAGGACAAAGTTTAGCCTCCCTTACCCTGGAAAGCAGCTCAAAATATTTTACACCATTGACACAGACACAAAATATTACCATTCTTAAAAAGGAATTAAAAAAGAGTTTTTAAGACCTTTTTATTTCAGCAGATATATTTCTATCAATTGTGTTGTTTTCTGAATCATGCAGCATTAAATGGGTAAAAAAAAAAAAACATATATATATCCATCCATCCATCCATCCATCTTCTACCGCTTAGGGCGGCCCGGTAGTCGCGGGGGCCAGTTTAGCAGTCGCCCAGACTTCCTGCTAGGCTACGGGTTCGATCCAGCTCTCCCCGGGGGATACCGAGGCGTTCCCTGTGCTGGGTGCATGTCTCTCCAGCGTGTCCTGGGTCGTCCCGGTTTCCTCCCACATTCCAAAAACATGCATGGCAGGCGTTGGGCACTCTAAATTGTCCTCTAGATGTGTGAGTGTGAGCGTGGATGGTTGTTCGTCTCTGTGTGCCCTGCGATTGGCTCACCTTATCTCTAAGGGTGTCCCCCGAGCCCGAAGACACCCTGCGGAGAATAGGCTCACCCCCGCGCCGCTTGTATCGGTTCGGAAAATGGATGGATGGATATATATCCCGGATACATAGCGGCCGATATATATACCCATATAGTATATATACGACCCATATATATATATACTGTATATATATATATATATATATATACATATATGTTTTTCCAAATGTTACTTTTACAATCGTTGAATCTTTATATGTCAATGCAAAATGGCTAGTGAGTAAAGTTGATTTTTTTTAAACCTATTTTATTTTAGCACACTCATTTTAAATGATTTTTAAAAAAAAATGAAATACTGTACATCTCTGATTGTGGGAAAAAGATGTTCCATGAATAAATGCTCCAACAATAATATTATATTTAGATGAAAGATTATTTGTAATGTGTTAAATTTACTCATTTGCTGTACTCTATTTAGAAAGCAGGCAGATGGAGGATGAGGTGATCTTTAACAGGAGAAGTAATGGTGGAATCTTTGGACATTGGTTGAATGGAAAATGGATGTAATTCGCTATTCAATTGCCTTAATACCGGAAGGTGGTCAAAAGCAGAAGAGTTTATTGTACAAACAAAGATATGTATTATGTTGGATTACAAGTAAACAAAAAATGTGCTACAGCTTAAACTCTAAAAGCTCAAGCTTGAACTCTATCTCAGCGTCTAATGCAAATTCATATTCTGCTAAAAATCAGTTCAACTCCATTTTACTGTGGACATTTTTTCATACAAATGAAACATTCCCGTGTGTCTAGTGATTATATCATTAGTGAATCATTCGTGTTAATGTGTCAAACTAAAGGTCCGGGGGCCAGATATGGCCTGCCACATCATTTTGTGTGGCCTGCAAAAGCTAATTAAGCATGTCAACTTCTACGATGATTACTAAAATCTGTACCAAAATGTAAACTTCTTATATGTAATAAATAAGTGAGATATTGTAAGCATTTTCTGGTGACCAAACCCCTCATTACACGAACTTAAACAATTGTTAAATGAACCATCATTCTTGACTGTTTTACTGTATATGTTTTCACGGTCATGGCGGCCCTCCGAGGGAAATGGTCACTACGATGTGGCCGGCGACAAAAATGAGTTTGACACCCCTGCATTAGTGGAAGTTAGTGAACTTCACTGTAGTAAGTTTAGAATCGATACACGTGGATAAAACTGTTAGTTTACAAGAAGACTAAACTCTCAGAATGGTCCCTAAAGTAACTGAAGTAGCAGTGTAAAGCAATAATAAATACAAAATGTACTCAAATTTAACTAATGAAATGGTCCTGGGCTAAAATAATGGATGCTTTCATTTGAATTATGTTTCAGAAAAACCTTTGAGGGATTTTTTTTTTTTTTTGCCAAAGGATTGCTGTAATTCTACCCTTGTGTTACAATTTCTACAATTTTTGTAGATTTGTGCGTATTGTCATCTTTAAATCAAAGACAAAGCATAAATAGTGTGTGATATGAAATATTCCAATTCATGTTTTATATATATAGACATATATATATATACAGTATATATACAGTATATATATATATATATATACACTGTATATATATATATCTATATATATATATATATATATATATATATATATATATGTGTGTGTTTTGGTCATAGCACAGTACCGCTTTTATTGTCCATAGAGGGCAAAAATACAAAGAAAAAAATAAGAACTATGTGTGTATGTATAAGCATTGATGCCACTGAACAACTCGAGTGGTTGAAAGTAAAATAAATATTCAGGAATAATACTTTTACAATTTTTGTAAAATTGTATGTTGCGTTGTTTAAACTCATTTACATCGACTGCAGCACAAGGGTTGCAGAATTCTTTCTCAATAAGAATTCTGCACTGGATTGAAAGATATTTTAGAAAACTGCTCCAGCACTCTCAGGTAAAAATTAACTCCAGATATTCTTCCTTCAGATGTTCAATAGGACTCAGAGCAGGGCTCATAGAAGGCTTCTTCTCAGTGTCCCTTCAAGGTGTTTATAGCTGTGTTTTTTCACCAAACGTTCTAAGATTGCAGCACGTTTCATTACAGAACTACCTTGATAGTCTTGAGATTTCAATTTACTGTGCACAGATTAAAGATATCCCTGCCTGCTGAAGACAAGCATCCCCTAACCATAAGTTAGCCTTCTTCATGTGTCACAGGAGGTTATAGTGTAGTCTTATAAATTCAACAGAATTTGCCACGGCTACATCAGCGTCATTTCTTTTCACCGGTTGCCCTTGGAAAAAAAATGGTTGTGCTTTTTTTTTTTTCCATGCAGTAAAAATGTTCACTCAAGGTGCGGGTCGTGCAACTCAATCATCAAGCCTTTTTTTTTTTCTCTTTTGCCCTTTTCTCCTTGGGTCTGTGTGTGCGTGCCCTAGACAAAGTGACTGGTGGCGGAGGCTCCCAGGCCAGCCATCTGTCACCTGGGCACCGGCGGGGACAACATTTGTGGGGGATGGCAAAGGTAAAATCATCACGATGTCCAGATAAGTAACATTTCACAAGCAATTACATTGAGCAGGGCAAGGCTCACCTTCAGCAGATAGTTTTCATGCACGTACTGTAAAATTCCCACCGGTCACTGGATTTTATTGCGTGCATGCGCGCTGCAGGCGTCGTGGCAACCACTCGAATAAGAAACACACACACACAAGCACATGCAAAGTTAGCAGAGGTCTGCTGAGATGTCGATGAATTGATGTGCGGAGTGTCATACTGTACAAACAGAACTTGAGCCCACATGCGGCTACATCCTGCAAAATATTCTTTTTTTTTTTCAGTAACAGCTGTGTCGGGGAAACAGTTTGAAGGATTCAAACGCATTTTGCTCACTCTGTCTTTGTCACATTAAATATATGCGGCGAATGACACATACTCATAGACATTTTACGCAGATGTTTAGGCTGTGTACTACACACGCAAGGTCGGCGTTTTGGTTGAGTGGGAACCATCAACAGCCCACCACCCACATGCCGTTATAGCCAAATGAATATGAACTCTGCCATCCACTAATCTCTCATGCCAGCCAGCCTCACTCTGCCAAGGGTGTGAAGATAAATATCGGAGCAATTATGGCCTCTTAAAATATGACATTGCATCACTTGCTGAAAATGAGGCTGGAGTGGATGGAGGGATAAACGATATACAAGAACTATCAAAAAAATCTTTTTTTTTTTCCTCCTGATTTTTATAATTTGATTCATGTGACACTCTTCCCCGCTTGGACTATACTGAGCTGGCCTAAAATGACTGCATAACACTTCCGCTCCGGAGAGAACGTGACAGAGGAAAAAGCCACAAAAAGACATATAGCTTCGATGACGGTTATTATTCATCAAGTGGTAAGGGAGGGAAGGGGAAGAGCAGACGATGAGGTTGGAAAAAATGCACCGCTGGAGGGAAAAAAAGAGCTACAGGGGGGTGCTGATGTGACTGTGAAGTATTGTGGGGGTTTTCTCTGTACAGTACACAGCTTTGGTCAGAAAGATATATGAACGCTTGTCACATTGTGAATGTTGAGGTAGGATCTCTATTGGTCCAGACAGTGACCTCCAGCACAGAGGCAAAGCATTTCCAGATGTCTGCCAACAGTTACTTGAGTTGATTCCATGTGTAGCTTCGAAGAGGCCAACTGCAGCAGATTGGGAGAGGAATGAATTTGGCTTGCAAATCAAATGGCAGCAGAGACATAAAAGTCTGGCGCTTTCCTGAGTAGAAGGTGGGAAGCGTGTGGGATAACACAAAGGAGGACTTTGTCTGTATGCGTACAGTATGTGTTGGTGCATAGGTGTGAGTTGACAGTGAGATAGAAATCAAAAATACTTTAGATGTCTTTGCTTCTGCGGATAATCTTAAATTGTTCCCCAGTGTCAGATAGCCAAACATCCAAGATCAATTTCTCTTTAATTTTTCATTACCAATCTGTGCCAGCAATCTGGTTGTATCATATTGAGATATTTACAATACCAAGCACTCAACTTGGTTAAGTGTTCTGGAAAGATTTTCTTTGGCTGTATAAAGGATTAGATGAAGTTGAGTACGACTGGACTGATCACCCATCACAGGGCTATCGACCGGGAACTGAAGGCAGGCCGATTACATGAAAATGAAATAACAGAACGGCTATTTTAACAAAGACAAAATCAGTCAATGATAGACGTTCTCTCCCTTTGAACAGATGCACATGAGACAGCAGTGTGTCTTTTTTTTTTTTTTTAAAATTCTCATTCTTTCAGAGCATCGTCATCTGCAGACGTTGGATAGAATTCGTGTACGAAAACATTCTGTACCAAAACATTCACAATATGTGGGTGCATGTATGGAATTCTCTGTAACGGTATGCAACTAACAATGCTGCAGAAAGCCTGCCCGATATATTGTGCGTAATGGCCGACAACGCAACAGAACTACCTTACCAATGAGGACACTAAACCACTATGACGTGCGCTCTCAGTGCTAGCGAGAAGACATGGACCAAGTAAGCAATCCCATCGTGTGTATTTACAGCACGGCACAGCATTGAATTTCAAACAATAACGCTAGGCTAATAACCGCAGCCTAAATAACTTACCATTCTTTCAGCCTCCGTGTGTCTCGTCTCCACTCCATGTCGTTCCAGCACAACATTTTCGGCATCCTGGGAATGTGGGTCATACATGTACCCTCCAACATACATCCTGCCAACAAACCCATTTCCCTCCAACTCTTCGACCATCTGAATCATCCCAGATATGTTTGAAACATCGCTTTACGAATCAATTCCTCACTGGCTTTGTACACTTTTAATATTGAGCTGTGCCACTGTTTTTCTTTAACCCTTTGATGCATGCGTCAAAAGTGACCCGGCTGATTTTTTTCATTTTCCATCTCTTTGCAGTCAATTAATTTCATCATTCAGTATTCAAGGTATTTCTCAATTAACTTATTTTTGACCATCAGACATAATTATTTTATTTTTACCTTTCTTACATTTTGAATGAAGAAATTTTTTATAACACTACCCTTCTAATGCACAACATGGGTCTAAAATGACTCGTATTCATTTTCAGTTTTTTTTTTTTTAAATTACTTTAATTTAATTTCATGCTTTCATTTATGAAATGTGTAGAGGTACCGGGCTCAATTCCAGCTCCGGCCTCCCTGTGTGGAGTTTGCATGTTCTCACCGGGCCTGCGTGGGTTTTCGCCGGGTACTCAGGTTTCCTCCCACATTCCCAAAACATGCGTGGCAGGCTGATTGATCACTCTAAATTGTCCCTAGGTGTGAGTGTGGGCATGTATGGTTGTTCGTGTCTGTGTGTCCTGCGATTGGCTGGCAACCGGTTCAGGGTGTCCCCCGCCTACTGCCTGAAGACATTTGGGATAGGCTCCAGCACCCCCCGCGACCCTCGTGAGGATCAAGCGGTTCGGAAAATGGATGGAATGGACTAATGTTTTTTTTTTAATTGTTAAAAAAACAAACAGTACAAATTTATAATTGAACAGCTCATGATTTGTTTGGTTAATTTGTTGCAACTAATTACTGGGTGGTATTAGTCAATGTTGGAATATCCCATATTAGCCCGAATATAAGACGGTGTTTTTTTGCATTGAAATAAGACTGAAAAGTGGGGGTCGTCTTATATTCGGGGTCTAGACATTATACCCATTCACGACGCTAGATGGGGCCAGATACCATTGAAGCGAATGCTGAACTTGACTCCCCAGGCCAAAGCGAACCTCTGTCACGAAGAATAAAAATAAAAATAGCGACAGCATGAAGAAGAAAAATAAAAAATAGCGGTAAGAAAGAAAAGAGAAGAAAATAATAGATGAGATAACAGAAAATGGAGAAATGTAGCGACAATCTGGAGAAAAGTGGGTCGAAGATCGGCCAGGTTAACCGGCAGCTGAGGAGACATTATGATGTAATTTACATTTCAAAAATCAGAAGCCATTCATTTACGAATGTGATTGCACTTTAGTGTACATATTTAAATGTTCAGATATTAAGATTTGAATGAGGCAAAATAACGCTTTTTCTCTCAAATACATTGTTATAATCATTTGTTTCAGATGCACTGTAATTATTGTATGTATAAAATTTAATTTGGTGTTCAAAAAGTAGTTTTTCAAACTTGAGTCTTGAATAAGAGGGGCTTGTCTTATAATCAGGACCGTCTTATATTCGGGCCAATACGGTATATTCCGTAATTCTACTCCACTCGATTGTTCAGTTCATACTATGTATGCCTTCCCTTTGAGTAGCATTGCCGTCATTTTCAAGTCTCTCTAACTCGACACGTCCTCTGCTTTACACACATTTTGCAATTCAAAAGGGCATTTTTTGAAATGCACTGAACACGGTTCTCTGCATAAAATACCACAATCTGACACAAGGTCAAATGTTTCCCATTTCAAAACACTGCCAATGCAGAATGACATGATTTGCCACCTGGCCAAACAACCTCAATGGTGAATTGTTTCCACATCAATCAAGAAGTAAGCTCTATTAAAAAAAAACACAGTTGACCACTTTTTTTTTTCTTTTTTTTTACAACACCATATTCAACAATATTCAGCGACTCAGTCTTTCCACTTTGGCTCGTGTTTTCATGTGAAACAAAATCAGAAGGAAGCAACTTAATAGATGCCTTTTGAGGGAAACTCTCAAACAAAGAGCTCAAGGTGAGCATATGTGATGTGGATGTAGGTACAATATTGACTGCAATACACTACACATAACAGCGTTTAAGGAGTACTGGAAATGGATGCTCATGCAATCCCCCATGAGTCGGGCTTAACTCATAATAATAAACACACGTGAAAACCTGGACTCACCCCGCACTCACCCATTTTAAATAGCACAACCACTTTTCTGCACATGCATCAATGCTTTATTTATATTTCACACTATACTGTGTACAGTCCATTTTTAATTTTTTTTTTTTTGTACATGCAAATACTTGTTTTGTTTTTCTACTTTCTCCTTTTTATAAATTGTGCTGCTGTAAATTGCGAATTTCTCCATTGTGAGGCAAATAAATGCTTTCTTCTTCTTCCTCAATGAGGCTGGGTTCAACCTAGTGTAAGCTTTTGCTAAATTGTTAATTATTATCATTTTATATTTGAGCATTATATTCTTTTATGTTACAATTACCTAAATTATATTCTGTTTAATACTTTCTGAGATATTCTTATGTTGATTTGATTGGCGAAGGAAAGCAGGAAGTGCGGTCGTTAACGGAAGGAGGTGTGTTCGTTAGAGTTACGAGGCATCCATCCATCCATCCATTTTCTGAACCGCTTAATCCTCACTAGGGTCGCGGGGGGTGCTGGAGCCCATCCCAGCTGTCTTCGGGCAGTAGGCGGGGGACACCCTGAATTGGTTGCCAGCCAATCGCAGGGCACACAAAGACGAACAACCATCCACGCTCACACTCACACCTTGGGACAATCTAGAGTGCACAATCAGCCTGCCATGCATGTTTTTGGAACGTGGGAGGAAACCGGAGCACCCGGAGAAAACCCACGCAGGCCCGGGGAGAACATGCAAACTCCACACAGGGAGGCCGGAGCTGGATTCGAACCCGGTACCTCTGCACTGTGAAGCCGACGTGCTAACCACTGGACTACCGGGCCGCCCAGTTACGAGGCAGACGTTGAAAAAAAAAATAAATAAATAAAAAGAGCTGTGTTCACACGAAGTCGTCCTCCCCTTTTTGCCCATTGTAAACGTAGAGCAATCCATCTAAAACCTACGAACCCCTTGACTTACACTAGCAAGGACCAGAAAGATGGGAAGAAACGTCATTGACCACAAAGCCAATTCCAGATGTTCCCTGCCAACGTGGTGGTAACATTATAATTTGCGGTGCCATCACCAGTGTGCACCGTGTCCTCCAGTGTCACGGCATCTTGGGCCATACACCACCATCCAGATTTTCACATTTGCTGACAGACTTCACACCATTCACATATCACAAGAGCGTATGAATGACGAAGACTATCAGAGAAACCGGCACATTGTATTGTGGGACAACGTGGACTTTAATCGTGTAGTAAAATTGGTTTGCCGACCACCCGCCGTTTTTCTTGCAATACCACCTACCATATTCACCATTTCTGAACCCCACGGAAGAGCTCTTTTCAGCATGGCAGTGGAAGTACACGACCAGCAGCCCATTGTGCGTCTATGGAAGAGGCATGTGAGAAAATTCATGGGGCTGCGATTCAGGGATGGATAAGGCACTCAAAGAAATGCTTCCCTCGATGCCTGGAAGGGAAGATACTGCTTGTGATGTGGATGAGGCATTGTGGCTATATCCAGCTGCGCAACAAGATGCCGCTGAATTATTATTCTTGCTCCTTTTTCTTTGAAAAAAACTTTTTTAACATATATTTTTTTGTGCAATTTCCTTTTTCGGTCTATTTTTAGACAGGACAGCTGGAGATGGGAAGGGAAGTGGGAGGGAATAACATGCAGGATAGAGCCGCTCTGCAGGGGATTTGAACTGGAGTCACCCGCAACAACGACTATAGCCTCGACACATGGGTCGGGTGCTCCATAGCTGAACAATGCCCCCAGGTTACATTTTTTTTGAGGAAAGATTTCATGTAAAGGCACCATATACTGTCAACAGTGTTCGGGGTAACGAGGAAATATTACCTAGGTAATATACCGCATTACCCATTTTATTTATGATATAATATTGATGTCCTATAATTACAGGAACTGAAATCTGGAATACATTATAATCCCAGTGCTAAAAAATCAATATTAATCAGTAACATCATTTTAATCTTAGTCCAATAGGGCATTGGTCCCCATTTTTTTTTTTTTTTTTTGGTCGCAGACCAGTTGAGACAAGTTGAGAACTGGCAACCATTTTTTTTCTTTCTTTTTTTTTTTTTTTTTTCCTTTGCATTGCTTTCGAATTGCCAGTTTTAAAGCACTGGTACTGACTACAAAGATAATTAAAGTCATTAAATATTTTATTAACATGGGTTTGTTTTGGCTACACATTTCTGGTACCGCTGATGGACTAAATGCACTCACAGCTCGCATGTGTGTTTCTGTGCGGCCCAGTCCTTAAATGAGCCGAGGACCGGAACCAGTCCGCGCACCGGTGGTTGGCGACCCCTGCAATGGGGCTCATCCTATTTCAACTGCTTCAGAAATTGTCGACGAATTGGAGAAGAGCGCTGCGAAGTTCTTACAATAAGCTTCTTAACTCATTCACTCCCAAAGACGTTTTTAAACGTCTTTTCAGACTTGATCTAGACTTGGCTGGTACTGAATGAGTTAAGCATTTCCAGAAACTTACCATTTGACATCAAGGAGCAATATCATTGGCCGCCTTTTGAATACAGTAATGAATAAAATTTGACATTATGAATATTTGTCACGGTGGTTTAACCCTCGTGTGTATCTGAAACAAAACTAATAATAAACAAATAATAAAATACAGCAAATCCAAGATAAAAACAACCCCAAACCACTGTACTTTATAGAATACAAAAAAAAAGGGGTTGTCACGGTTCGGTTTCGCCTTTGCCATGTTGCTGGGCTGTGGTCTCCCCATCTGCTTTGCTGGAGCGTTGCTACTTTGTTTTGGAATGGAATGGAATGGAATACAACTTTATTGTCAAATGTGCTGTACGTATGTGTAACATACAGCACAGATGAAATTTCTTCCCCCTCAACATAAAACAAGAGGAGCCGCTGCGGGTGTCCGCGCCGCCATCAAAAGAAAAGTTGACCAAAAAAATGACAAAATAATACAAGACAACACATTAGACACAGACAATCGTGCAATCTTAACCACTTTCCTGCATACATTCCTGTTGTCTGAAGCAGTTATAGATGAAAGAGGAGCCAAAGTGTCCTTTTCACCAGTGGATCAAAGAAAACAACGTCTGCCCTAAGCTGTAGCAACAAGAAGCTGTAGCATCCATTATTGGCTCTCTTCTCCTGTCCCATGTAAATCCGCTTCAATTCCAAGCCGCGACTCCCAGTTCCAAAAAATCGTCGGGCATCCATCCAATCCATTGTCCACGGTTGAACAAAGCAGGGCTGTGAAAATGCTGCCTACTTCAGGCGCAAGACACAAGCGCCCCGGGGATGTCCAGCAACGACAGTCAAATGCAGTGCTGGTACGCGTGTGCTGCCGAGAAGGCGCAACTACCAAGCACAGATTCTTCTTCTTTGACGAATGACGTGGCCAAAAATGCTCGGGTCCCATCTGACTTTGCTCTTGAAGAGCACTTGTTGACGGCTGCCTATTCGGGCGCCATTTGTTTTCTTGAGTATATGATAGTTTTGTTTTTGAGTATAGTAATTTTGTGTTGCTGCTTTGGAGAAAATAACTTTTTTTTTTATTGTTTTATCTCAAGAGCTCTGCTTGCCGGGTCCTGGCCTTTTTGTTTGCCTCACGGCCTATAACGGGGGAACTGTGTTTATAGCTTGAAGTAAAGCATTCTGATGACTTCACAATTTAACGTTCCATCTGGGGAAAGCGATGTTACGTATGCGCAATGTCACGTTTCGACCGCATGAAAAATAACAACAGGGGAAGCAGAGAGATTTGCATTTTCAAGCTGGAAATCCAGTCACTATTTTGAGTTTGTGTCAGCTAAAGAAAATATGAAGGCATGTTTTTGGTACACTCTCTCAGTCTCCATGGAACTGAAATAAACCAGATTTTCAGAAGTTCAATGTAAGTCATTATTTCTGCCGTTCTCATGTTCTTCTATTACTGCTATTTCAGGGCAGGATATACGCTCAGGTTCCTAAATACTTTAAACATACCCTGTCTGGTTGCTGTTAGACGTCATTGTTGAAGTGCACTTTTGTTTTTATTTCTGAGATTGTGTAAGCTATTAAGATGTTTAATTTCACAGACTTTTTTTTGGTTCAGTTTCTGTGTGGCCGCACTCTGTAACTCAGGAGTTAAATGAGGCATGGAAAAAGAGTCATGTCATGTAAAGGTTTGGGTTGTTTAATTATTCTATATCACAGGGGTGTCCAAACTTGGTCCTCGAGGGCCCATGTCCTGCCTGTTTTCCATCTCTCTCCGCTGCATTGCACCCGATTCAAAGGATCAGCTCATCAGCAAGCTCTGAAGAAGCAAGATCATGATCCTGATAATTTGAATCACGTGTGTTGCAGCAGGGAGAGGTGGAAAACAGGCAGAACAGCGGCCCTTGAGGACCGAGTTTGGACACCCCTGCTATGTCATTTCATTATTGTAATTCATCTACTCATTGTAAACCCTGCTTGCAGATGCAATATAGACATCATGAGACATTAATGTTGTGCGCCCAGCACCTCCACTATAGGACATGTTACAATTAACTGACACCTAAAAAGTCACTTCAGTAATCTGGAAAGTATTGCTTTCAAATGCAAGAAACTAGTTACATGTAAGATAACATTTAAGATGTAACTAGCCCAACACTGGCAGCTAAACATGTACAGAGCATACCCAAAAGAGAACAAGTATGTTTGTGTGCATTTGGGCCTTTCGTCCGCACACAAACGTCTGACTTTTGGAGAACTCTGGCCAAAGAGATGACTAATCCAAATGTCATTGCATTCAGACTGTAAAACTAATTACCGGTATCTCATTTATCAACGGTATCTCATTTATCAACCATTCTCCAAACCAAATGTGTTTTCCCAATCCCCAAGATGGACATGTTTTCTTTCAGAATACTCCACAGAATACCTAAAATACTTAGGTGTATCGTGAATCAGCTGAGTAATGTGGTTTATTGCCAGGCTTCGTGTTGTGACTGTTCCTCCTCGATGTTGCTAGGTAGTTGATGTGACCCGTGTATGCCTTTATTTTGTCATATAGGCTTCATGTCTTAGAGTAGGGGTGCCCAAACTTTCTTGATCGAAGATCTACTTTTCGATCTACCAAACTTCCGCGATCGACCCGTTACCGCGCACGTGCGCATGCCATGATGAGCAACAGCCTGGCGCGGAGGCGTTCGGAGGCATTCGACTCACTTTTGCAGTCTGTTACGCGTACAGTTTTAAAATGCTTCTTTCGGCCCCCCATAATTCCCATTCTTTACGAGTGCCTTTTGGGAATTGTACACGAAATGCACTTTGCATGCTAATAATAATGATAATAATAATAACAATAATAAAGGCTACATTGCAACAGCTCTGATCAAAGCTGCCATTGCAGACTGCTAAGCGCGAACAACTTCCGGTGATGCAGTTCACGCGCCACCGTACGATAACATTACTTGCTTTATTTTATTTTGTTGTTTAAATAATGTTTTTGTGAAAGTGAGACTGATAGGATGATTTGTATTCAGTATGCATTGACACAAAACTGATATTTATGACATGCACAGAGATACACAAATGTGTGTTAGTTTGTTGTTGTTTTTTTTTTCCTCTCCACGCCTCGCGATTGACTTGGGACCAGTCCGCGAGCTACCTGTCAATCGCGAGCTACGTAATGAGCACCCCTCTCTTAGAGTGTATAAACTCAGTGACACGTTAGTAGGTCAAGCTTTCGACTAGTCAGAGTTTCAGCTGTCTTCCGTGTCTTCTACATCCGTCCGGCCCTGCTCTCTGTAGTTATTTTGTATTTTCATAGACATTTTTTTTTCATTTATTTCATGCATTTTTCAACTTATGTGTCATGTCTGCTTCTGGGTCCAAATTCCCGTACGTGCTACTCCAGAAGTAGCGGAATACATGTACCAGCATTTTTTACGCAGTCAGTTTGGAATCTGACTCGAAGGGAATGGATGGTGACTGCTTTGGCTCATATTCACTCATATTTTAATAACATTTACAAAGAAACGTGTGACCTGTCAAACTAATCGGATTGCTTATTACCATATGAGAAGCTTGCAGCCTAACACCACGTCCCCAACTTGGAAGTAAATACTTAAACAAATCCCCATCACCCACACCAATGCTATAGTATTTAAATGCCAAATTACGAATATCATCTAAATTTGTAACCGGAGGGAAAGATATAAAAAAAGAAACGCTGTTGACGTCACGCATCGTATCAAAATTATGAACACGTGCCGGTGCATGTGTATATGTGTATATGTGTGTGTGTATGAGACAGGAGTGGGCTGTTGAAGCTTACTGCTCCTTTTTGCCTTTTCACTCATAACAAATGCTGGTCGTGTGGAAAAGTTTGAAAAACTTTATGACACTCTCAAAATTAATTTCCCTCATGAGATACAGTTCTTTATCGGTCAATCTATCGATCTAAGTGTAGCGCTGCCTTTCCGGCACGATTCGAAAACAGCCATTTTTGCACATGGCCTTCCATCCATCCATGCATCAATCCATCCATCATCCCTCTTTCCCTCCTTCCCGGCAGCATGGTGAGAAAGTCGTTAGCATGTCTACCTCCCATTTCTTGCGCTTTGGATTTGAACTGCGACTTGGTCAGGCGGCCTCTAACAATTCAAAAACCTGCTAATTAAACAACCGCAGTACAGAAAAGACCAGACAAATATGTGAAAATGTATATCCAATTGATTTTTTGGGGTTTGCCGTAATACTAACTTGTTCTCAATAGATTCAGTGTTTTCATGATTCCCTGGTTTGTGGCGCTGTAGCCTGAATACATTATTCGGGTTTTTTTTCTATACTTAGAGCTTACTCGGGGAAAACAATGGCTTCTTCAAAAAATGAAGAGACATCAGTCTCTGAAACTGCTCCCCTATCAGATTCTTCCCCATCAAGTCTCTGATGTAAGGGTAAAGCCTTCATCGCAGTCAATTGTGTCTCTCTTGGGTTGATGAACCTACTGTAGCGTCACAAAGCATAAATAACAAACAATAGAGCAGCAGAAAGTTATTGGAGTACCTACCAGCTGTGTCAAGAAACCAGATCATCCAGACCTCACCTCTGTTCCCAAGTGTTAGCATGACCTTGGGCAGGTCTTCCCCAAGGATTGTGCTGTGACCCCCCCTCCAGTTCATATGATTGGGCCATCAACCTTCTGCCAGGAGCCACTCTCCTTCCAGGACATCTCGATAACATCTTGTGATTGTAAAAAGAGAGGCTATGGAGAAGTACAAAGCAAAAGCTTTAGCTGCAGAGATTATTTGGTCTTCTTCCTCCCTGGTGGGTGAAGGAGGGTTTTTTTTGTTGTTGTTGGAAAGAGAGATAACATATTAAGACCCTGTAAAGATTATCAGTGACTGATAAGAATGCTGGAGTACAGTTTATGTACACAGCTGAGGAGACCCATTCTGCTGTAATCCATCGGGGATGCGAGGGTCTGAGGTCTGACTCTTGATGATAGATTCAAACCAATTGTTAGCCAAAAGCTCTTATTCCAGACAAATACACAACTTACTTTGTTAAAGTACTAGGTCGTTTTAGCAACCCATTTGACAAATTATTAAATCCAATTGCCTTCTTTACTTAGTTTGTGGGCGGCCCGGTGGCCCAGTGGTTAGCACGTCGGCTTCACAGTGCAAGTACTAGGTCGTTTTAGTTTCCTCCCACATTCCAAAAACATGCAGGCTCGTTGACAGTGTGAATGGTTGTTCGTCTCTGTGTTGCGATGGCTGGCAACCAAAATGCCCGAAGACTGCTGGGATAGGCTGCCTTCTGGATTACTTTAAGTTTGTTTACAGCTCTTCTGACTTAGTCATTTTTTAATTCAAAGTTTGGATATGGATTAGATATTCAAGTCAGCAATTCCATTTTAGACATGTCGCCACTATGCTCAAGCAAATGCTGAGGCAGAGAGAGCTGCACAGTCAGTAAAAGGACTTGTTCAGCAGCCTGATCCTTTTTTGGCCCTAATGATACACAGTACCAAGCAATCCCTTTGCAGGCGGCAAGTGCCAGTTCTGCCCAGCTAATGCTTGGCAGACAAAGTCGCACCACAATTCCTACTTTTGCTTAAGAAGATAAAGCAGCGCTGCAGGCATGCCGATGACAGAGGGCATGATGCTCAACCTTCATCAGAACTGCACATATAGTAATGAAATGGCCACGGACGGAAGAAAATTAAGAGGAATTCATCAGCATGATTCAGTAGAGGCCACCCTCGTACTTATATCAGGTGAGACTTATGTTTTTCTCTCCTTCAAGCGCTTTAATAGAAACGAAGCGTAATTGCCCTTGTGCTTGATATATAGTTTGTTGGCCCTTTTGGTTCAAATATTCAAAGACAGCTATCTTATCTGAACTGGAAGGAGCCGTATCTTAAATCTGTCCTTTGGAAATGAGGAACAAATAATACTTCTGACAGACTGTATTTACATGATTGGTTTGTCATGATCGCAAATTTTTCCGGACGATATATTTTCGCACAGAAACTATCATGATAAATGACAGTATCATTTGTTTCTTATTTCTTTTATTTTTTTAAAATGCCACTGATATCCTGATGATGATAGGGCGACAAGAAAAGAAAAAAAAGAATAGGCTGGTGGCCCATCAAGCTTGTTTAAACTCTGCAGTCATTGTAACCAGTGACTGAACGATCAGAAGCAAACAGGTTGCTGGCCAGCCCAGCCAACGTGGATGCACAAACTTGAGAGAGGACGGTGGCGGCACGGCACGCAAGGCCATCCAGTGACAGCACCAGGCGATCAGTCAATCCAAAAAAGCCCCAGCACGGTGAGCTTGGCACAGCAAAACATAAAACTCGATGAAACATAGCAAAGCAGCCATTGTCCAATAGTGATGTCCCACTTTCCCACTGCCGCACCACACCAGCCCCTCTCATGTAGTTACTGTAGCTGTTAGCAGTTTAATCCTATAACTATTATAATATAAAAACACCTACCAGCACCAACATAAGAGGTGTATCACTCAGGCGGTCTTAAGGCAGGACAGGGAGGAGAGCTCGAGTAACCCAAACATCCATGAACCCCCCCCCCAAAAAAACAAGTATTGGGACAAATGCCAAAATAATCAAATCAGGCAACTCACGTTAGCCTACCTGAGTCCTGGGTGGTAACAACCGGTGAGGAAACGGAGACCTGGAAGGGGGCAGGTTTCAAAGCCAGAGAGTCAGAGCCGACCCTCTTTTATATCTACTACGCACCCTAACTGACCAATAGACTCGATGCATGCATCATTTCCACATATCCACCTTATTACTGAGGGCTCTCTTGGAGAAATGATTATGTACGCCAATTCCTGTAAGACACTCCCGGTAAGAATTTTGGAATCTGTTACAGTGGTTTTTGTTTCACTGAGAGATTTATTTATAAGCCCCCACTGCATTGGAAAATGGCTTGTACGGCTTGGGAACTTTTGTGCGGTTGGCGGTTGTACAATCAAGCAGAAGAACTTGATTCTTTGACAAGGGCAATGTTTTGAACTGGCACCCTGGACGAGTCGGAGAGAATGTTGTTGTAAGAAATGCAAGTTTCCAGCACTTGAGGAGTTTGAAAAGTCGATATCAACGGAGCTGTGCTCCTTTCACATTGTGGACAAAGTTCACGGTGCATTTACTTTTTGTGCTAATGTGCTTGCGTTACGACAAACAACCAGATCAGATATGGTAGGTCCCAGAAGACTCATACATTTCAACAAATTTCACTCGATTGTTATGATATTTGAGTGGTTAAAGTTGATGAAAGTAAAGACGTTCACTTAAAGTGAAGATTGATTGCCGTTTTATGACATAGAGTGAAGGTTGTTTACATTAAGCATCCTGGTTATGCTCTTACCATTTAGTGCATGGGTCGGGAACCTATGGCGAGGTGGCTCTTTTGATGATGGCATCTGGCTCGCAGATAAAACAAAATATTCTCGCTTGTTTAATCCTTCCATCGATTTTTTTTTTACTGCTCATTTCCTGTTCAGGGCTGCAGTAGGCTCCAGGAGCAATTTTGATGGGATAATACTGGCCTACGTTGGCCGTTTCTGCGGAAACAGGTAAACGCCCCCTTTTGAATCAACCCGCTTGGTCATTAGCTCAAAGCTAATCCTTCGCCGAATAAAGTGGCGAAAAGAAAAAAAAGATGACGAGTATGGTGCACTTCAGGACGAATGGACCGAAGGATTCGCCTTTGTGGAGAGAACAGGTTCTGCGGTGTGTCTAATTTGCAATGACAAAATACCATTGATGAAAGGGTCGAATGTAAAGCAGCACTTTGACACACGCCATGCTACGTTCACATCAAAATACGCTGCGTGAGACAGTAGAAAGGAAGCGTGCAAGCTACTGAGGAAGGTGCAAGCTAGCCAGAAGCAACTCCGCGTATGGACCCGGCAAGCTGACTATAATTTTTTGAGTTTTGTTGGATTTTTAGCAATCGCGAGGAAGGGAAAACTATTCCCATTAATGGTGAGTATTATCACAAAATTATTTAAAAGAATACATCCAGAGGCTACTGACATTTTGTTGAATTCACTTTTAAAATACAGTTCTCTCTCTCTCTCTCTCTCTCTCTCTCTCTCTCTCTCTCTCTCTCTCTCTCTCTCTCTCTCTCTATATATATATATATATATATATATATATATATATATATATATATATGGCTCTCACTGAAATACATTTCCCAATATTTTGGTTTTATGGCTCTCTGAGTGAAAAAGGTTCCCGACCCCTGATTTAGTGGGAACGTAGTGGGTTTGACTATGTGTGCTTTAAGCAAAGCAAGACTGTGTCCAATGTCTAAAAACAAAACGCGAGCAACTTTATTACTCTCTCAGTACTGAAACGCCTCCGAGCTTTTGTGATTGCTCATTGACTCACGTCTGACATGGGCGAGGGAAGGAGCTGTCCAACAAACTAAAGAGCTACAAACAGCCAGTGTATATAACAAAAGTGTCAATTACGAAAGTGCAGCATTACAGGTTTATAGTGCGAATGGACAGCCCCAAAGCTCAGGAAAACAAAGAAGCTCAGCATTTATTTCAAGTCAAATGGTGCTTGAAGGAAATATTTGATGGGTAATTAAGATGGTCCTGTAACACCATTCATTCAGCTCCAGCTTTGATATCTCAGCCATTTTTGGTCAGATGTTCCCAGACAGTAAGATTGCCAAAAGTTTTCATGAAGGCAGAACAAAAGTATCTTACTGGTAAATGTTGTCTTAGGTCCTTATTTAAAATATCAATGGATCAAAGATGTAAGAAAAGTACCGTGCTATGTAGTATCTTTTCAGGACCGCATAAATCAAGTGTCACAGACAGAACAGTTTGAAGTTGAAGTGAGGCACTAAAGGGGACGCTCGAGGTGTGTTATTTTGATTCAGAGTTTCAGGGATACACTCAGAGAAGCTTCTGGAAGAAATCAAGTGAGATCTTTCACCGCTTAATCCCAATAAGTTCTTACAGATTTCAATATATGGTCCTGCTGTCAACTGGAAGCTCCTGATGTTATTCCAAGACTACAACAAGCCGACAAGGCCCAGATGGGCCAAAGATGATCAATTTGGGAATTTGGGATGTTGCGGTTTGCGTGTTGGTCATGGAAGCTTACAAGGAGAAAGAAACAGGTTGGAAGGTGGGAGATGTGCTCAAAGCACTTTGGCAGATGTTCCATGACTCACAAGCAAGACGAGCTGAACTTCACTGAGGTGACCAAAACATACCCTCTGAAGTTCTGTGCCCATCAATGATTGCCGAACGTGTCATAAAAGTGTGGCTTAATGTGCAACAGTACATCAGTAGCCATCAGAAACGCCCGAAAAGCAAACGACGATCATCTGTGTCCTGCTGTACTTTTTCAGGATAAGCTCCATTGTTTTTCATGTACAACTCAAACAACCGAACACAGGATCTGCCACAAAACAAAATTTAGAGAAGGCATCTAAAAAGCTTCAGTCAAATCCAGTGAGCACACAGGTGTTCAAGAAGGAGTGTGCCTCCTTCCTTGCGGTGACTTGGATAAAAAATATATAAAGAGAAAAGTCCTTGTGTGAGCAGCAGTGCGGTACATGAGCTCCTTCGGCCCTGTCATCATGGTGACAGAGACTGAGAATGCAATAGCAATGTTTGAGAAACCCCTACAACTTCTCTTTGCAGTATGGTGCACTGCCTCAGAGTATGACAAAATCCTTGTTCGGTATAAAACATTCTCAGTGCACGCGAGTGCCAACCTCAAGACAGAATTACAAGATTTTTCATACAGTTGCAGTTTTGAAGGTTTTTTGGGGGGGAAGATTTCTCAGAGGCAGAGCTGAGTGTGCAGCACTGTGGGACATGATGAAATGTCTCCTCCCTCTGTCTCATGGACAAGAAACAGTGAAGCCAGCGCACTCCGTTAATAAGGAGATGCTCGTTGAAAACTTGAAGGGGAAAAGTCTGATCATAATGCGCTTTTTCCAGGATGTAAGGCTGAGCGTGCTGATGATAAAGCCCAGGTCAAAGATGTGAGGATGGCGTATATGCAGGAAAAAAAAAGAACCAACTGATGAGAAGCGGCCCGGTAGTCCAGTGGTTAGCACGTCGGCTTCACAGTGCAGGTCAAGCTCCGGCCTCCCTGTGTGGAGTTTGCATGTGCAGGAGGCTCGTTGGGCACTCTAAATTGTCCCTAGGTGTGAGTGTATGGATGGTTGTTCGTCTCTGTGTGCCCTGCATTGGCTGGCAACCAATTCAGGGTGTCCCCCGCCTACTGCCCGAAGACTGCTGGGATAGGCTCCAGCACCCCCCGCGACCCTAGTGAGGATCAAGCGGTTCGGAAAATGGATGGATGGATGGATGAAAATGAGAAGAAAATAAAGGAGCTCCACCAACACACAAAATGCCAAAGCAAAACAATAATAAAAAGCAGGGAGATGAAGCAGAAAAAACAAAACTATGGACTTTTCGTGACTGTCCAAATCCATTGCTTAACTGTGGCTGAGAAAAAAGGTAGAGCGACAAGCTGTTGACGAAACACTGACAGACCTGTAGGAAAATGTAAAAAAGCTACTCTGAGATTTTTTCCCCTGAATTCTTTCATTTAAATGCCATTGATTTGCTTTATATTGCCCTTTTTGCACTGCCTGATAGTATTTGATTTTGAGATTTATTTATGTTGACAGTGATTTAGATTTATAATTTATGAATGCAAGTGTCACATACATAAATCGAACCAAGTAAACAGATGAATAAAAGCAATGTTTTTATTTATTAATTTAAAAAAAAATGTTTTGGGGATAAAGTACAAAAGAGAAAGAAGGAGGGAAATAAACATTAAAGCAATGTGCTTATATCTGGAAAATATAAGGTACGGTTGTTGGAATCACGTTTCTCCCAAGATTTAGGGTGGAATTTATTTGTGTTTGTTGTGATAACTTGACTCATACTGCAGCACAGTTTCCCAACCTTTAGTGAGCCAAAGTACATAATTCACATCGGAGGGAAAAAAAAAATCTCACATTGCAACAATGAGGGGTTTTTTTTGTTTGTTTTTTTTGGTGTGGATGAACTCAGGGCTCGTGTCGTGGTACACACGCCAAATTTGTGTGCGGTTCCCACTGAGTGACGATGTGAATGTGGTTGTGACTGTTCGGTTGTCTCTATCTCTGCCCTGTGAATGACTGGCGACCACTTCGGGGTGTAGTCTGCCTTCTGCCCAAAGTCAGATGGGATAGGCCAGGGGTCGGCAACCCAAAATGTTGAAAAGAGCCATATCGGACCAAAATAAAAAAAAAACTATGTCTGGAGCTGCAAAAAAAAAAAAAAAAGCCTTATAATGAAGGCAACACATGCTGTATGTATCTATACGAGCTATATTAGCCTGCTATCAGCGTAGCTAACGTTTGCTACAAATACACAACGAGCATTCATGATGAAAAGTTTTTTTTCCCCTGCAGTTCATCCTGTAGAGGAGGGGTGCCCAAACTTTTTTGACAGAAGGTCTACTTTTCGAACAACCAACCACCCACGATCGACCAGTTGGCCGCTCTCGCGATCGACCCGTTCCCGCATACGCACACACTTACACACGCATGCCGTAATGAGCAACAGCCAGAACAGCCACTAAAATGAACGAGGCACGGGACGCACTTTCGCAGCGTGCTAACTCTCGTAGCTCACGTGTACCGTTTAAAAATGCTTCTCTTGGCCGCCCAGATTCCCATTCTTAGCAAGTCCCCTTGGTGAATTGTGCTTGATAGGAGCTGTTTTTTTTGTTTGTTTTTTTGTGTGTTTTTTTAAAAAGAACAGCCCTTTGACTGACATCCCGCCCTGCTAATAGAAACATGTGTCGCAGGCTATGACGCAAATATTCGTTGACGAAATGTTGACATTTAATATTTATTCCAACACATTTTTACAGCATCGGAAAACGTTAATGATGTTTGTGTCATGTTTGTCCTCTGACAGAAACCATTGTGTAATATCTGTTTCTTGTTATTTGTGTATTTGAGGGCGGGGTTAGTTGAGTAGGGGGTGACGTCATAGAGAGGGGACGAGCCAGGTTGAGGAGTCAGTCTGAGTGTGGAGCGCATGGGCGTGAGTTGTGGCCAGCAGCAATTCCTGTGAATGTGTTTTAATTGCTGCCTCTTTTTGTTTATTAAAAAGCAAACAGACTGCATCAGCGACTGCGTGCATCCTTGATGACATTGGCATTACAATATCCATCCATCCATTTTCCGAACCGCTTCATCCTCACTAGGGTCGCGGGGGGTGCTGGAGCCTATCCCAGCAGTCTTCGGGCAGTAGGCGGGGGACACCCTGAATTGGTTGCCAGCCAATCGCAGGGCACACAAAGACGAACAACCATCCACGCTCACACTCATACCTAGGGACAATTTAGAGTGCCCAACGAGCCTGCCATGCATGTTTTTGGAATGTCAGAACATGCAAACTCCACACAGGGAGGCCGGAGCTGGGATCGAACCCGGTACCTCTGCACTGTGAAGCCGACGTGCTAACCACTGGACTACCGGGCCGCCCGCATTACAATATTAAAACAAAAAAATATATTTTTCCATTTTCAAACATTTTTGAAAAAGCTCTAGGGAGCCACGTGTTGCCGACCCCCGGGATAGGCTCCAGCAACTCCCTGGGACACTCTTCAGGATAAGCGATGATGAAAATGGAAGAATAGATGGAGGGCAGTTTTTCCAGCTGATGGGACTTGAACACTGTGAAGTGAACTGTTTTTTATTGCATTGATGAGTGGACTGATGATAATTGGTTGAAGCAATGATGTTGGGGGAAGATTAAGCCTCTTGTTCACTTTAAGATGCTCCCTTACCTCCTCCTGTGCCACATTAGTGAATTGTTGAAGGGTGACAAGGTGGACAGGGATGCTGTGTACCCGTGCTGAGTAGGAAGAAGCAGGGAAAGTGGAGAAAATAGATTTCACTTTGTTGGAAACCATTTTCATCAGCCTATTTTACTGCTCCTCAATTTGGTCCCTATCGCTGGTGAAGATCTACGTTATCAGTAGACGAGCGACTGTAAAACATTATTTTTTCTTTCCAGAGCTGGTACTAATTTTATCTTGGTAAAATTGGGATCTGACTGTGACTAGGGCCTAAGAGTAGGCTTTTTGGTGTTTACTGCCTGCTTTTGGACGACCAAGGCAAATGTAACAAATCTCTACCTAAGGGCGCAATCATCTCTCTTTATACACCAGAAGCATCTTTAAGATTTAAGATTTATAGGATTTGTTGCATCAAAATAAAAAAACTATAACAACTGTATTAATGACTGTTTTAGTGGGCGTTGTAATTTGAAGACTGCAACTTTTGAAGGATCCAGTACCGGTATAGGTAAGCAAATGACACTGTTGCTGGTGCTACATCAGCACCAGCAATCATTGTGAGTGGGAATCTATCATAATACCCTCTTTTACATTATTTTGCAAAAGTATACTTATAGTTTTTTTTTTTCCCCATGTACCAGTTCCCAATTTATAATGCAGCGTGAAACCGGGCTTGGTTTTTTTTTCCCAGTAGGCAGTTTGGTTTGCATGACCTCTGTGAAAGCTTCTGTTTTTTTCACGAGCACCTTGACTGAAATAAATTGGCGTCAGTCTCTCTGGGGGTGTTTGCTGTTTCTACAGAGTTGAGGCCTCACCGGTGGAACTGCAGTTTCTCATTTTGTGCGGGCGTATGTGACTGTGTATTTAACTCTGAAAAATTTTTCTTCCTGATCTGCTGTGGCCGAAGAGACTGCGGCAATGTTTGGTTATCTCGATGTTTATACACTTAGACTTCAGTGACATTTTGAAACGGGAAATGATTTGGAATAAATCCATTCTAGGATCAAACATGTGCCATCATAAAACCTTCATTGACTGCATCAGCGTTTTTCCCTTTAACTATTTACATTTGTAACTGTCTTGCAAGTGTAAAAAAAAAACTACCGCTAACTACATTATTTGGAAAATATGTTACGAAATGTTAGAAGATTTCCTATAAATTCAATCTCAAATGTAAACTTTTCCCTTGGGACAGGAAGAGTGAAGCTAGTTATCACAAGAGTCGCTTGAATGTCTGGTTCCCGTAAGCCATCAAGCTGTATACACAATAATAATAAACATGCTCAAGCAGTGAACAAAAAAAATCTCAACTTTCCCTTGTTGATCATGGGGGGCAACACGCCATAACTCCCCATGATAGATGAAAACCCGTGTCGTGGCAATCATGTATTTATTTTGAGTATGTATATACAGGTATGTAACAGGTGAAACAGTAGCCAACCCACATAAGGACCGACAGTTTGATTGAAGACGCAGTGGGGCGCCGCAAGGGTTTCTCGATGTCACCGATTAGTTTGATGTTTTTAAACAGTATAATATGACTGTAAAAAGGAATATTTTAATCTTCTGCCTTCCTATTGTTGTTCTTTGTGTTTTGTTTTGTGTTTCATTGATGTACTGCACTTTGATTCAGCAGCAGTTTTTTTATTTTATTTTTTTAAGTGTGGTCAATTAATAAAGTTGAGTTGTGTAAGGATTTATGAATGACTATACAATGTAGTCAGGGAAAATAATAGAAATAATCCTTCTATAGCACACGTACAGTAAAATAACATACAACATTATTTTTTTATAACTAAATATATTGTCTGAAAGTAGCATTTTGATGACTGCTGGGTTTGATGATATTGTTCTCATTGCAGTACAAATTTGATGTATGAAATGCATCCATCCATTTTCTGATCTGCTTTATCCTCACAAAGGTCGTAGGGCGTGCTGGGGCCTATCCCAGTTGGCTTCGCAGTGCACCCTGAACTTGTAGCTAGCCAATTGCAGGGCACACATAGATAAGATAAGACAAGATTAACTTTATTTGTCCCACACTGGGGAAATTTGCAGTCTACAGCAGCAAAATTGGGGGGGGGGGGGGGGGGGGGGGAATGAACAAAAGAAAAAAAGATGAACAACCATCCGTACTCACACTCACACCTAGAGACAATTTAGAGTGTTCCATTAACCTGCCACGCATATTTTTGGAATGTGGGAGGAAACCAGAGTACCCGAAGAAAACCCACGCAGCCACGGGGAGAACATGCAAACTCCACACAGGAAGGCCGGAGCTGGAATCGAACCTTCCACCTCTGCACTATGAGGCTGACGTGCTAACCAGTCGATCACCAGACCATGATGTATGAAATGATTATGCAATCGGAATTCATGGTAAAATTGGAAAAAGAACGCACCTCAGGCAAACTCCAGACGCTTTCACTAAATACACATTACGTTATCCACAGAGTTCATCTTTTATTGGACATATGGACACGTATCATGCACCCCACCAACAACATCACCCCCGTCCATCTATGTGCCATTAAATCACCTTTCAAGGTCAGACCTCTGCTCTGCTTGTACTTTGTATAATTACCACTAAGGGGATCATTAGTTTCTGCAGCTCAGGGTCTCCGGCATCTACCTGCACACTTTTACGCTGTCACCTGCGCCCCACCAAGAAAAATGAAACATTGCACATAATGGGTCAAGTGGGTCTGTGTGTTCTCTAATAAGGTCCCCTTTGGAGTGATGCAGTATTTGTCTGCGTTTGTGTATTTGTACCCAAGAACAAGGAACATTACCATTGAACTTATGTTTTCCTTTTCCATACTGACTGAAAGACAAAGATAATATATATTTAATCTCGTAAGCATCATTAAACCTTTTGTTCCATTGGCCACAATACATTTACTTTCACTGGAATGTACCATGGCCAGTGTTTGCTAGATAAATAAAGGAGCACACAGTATATCTACCGTACCATAGATCCAAACTATTGCCAATTATACTGTAACATATATATGCTGTTGTGCAAACAATGACAAAGCTAAAGGAATATTTGATCATACGCAACATGAATCACTTCTGTCACTGATGGTGTAGTTAGGATCCGCTTCCCACGCAGTGACAATGTGAATCTGAGTGTGAATGGTAGGTAGTTAGCCTCTACATGTGCACTGTTATTCAGTGGCGACCAGTGTGCCTTTTGTCTAACGTCAGCTCTGGTTGGTTACTCTGAACAGGATAAGCGGTACAGTATATGAAACAGACACTTGCTCCACAACCAGTATGGGGCAGGATTGGAGCGACTGAACTGTGCAACTCTTCACTGCAGGAACACACACACACACACACACGCACACACACACAAACACACACACACACACACACACACACACACACACACACACACACACACACACACATACACACTCTGTATATAAATTATCTCCCTCTCTGTGGTAGTGACTAATAGCTGACTATTGAATGGAGCCAATGACAACAGTGTGCATTTGCATAATCAGAAAATTGCAGCTAAATCAGTCAGCGAGACGACTATGGTCTGGCTGGTCTCAATTCCAAGGCAAAATCTCCCACGACATGTATGCCCGACAAATTATGTTATGAAATCAAACTCTAAAACAAAACTCAAGTTATTTTTCCATTTTGTAGTTTGAAATGTGAAAAATATGCACTTTGGGGTGGAGGTCTTTTTTTTTTTTTTTTTTTTGCATTTGATGGAAAAACAAAATCAACAGTCATGCTAGTATTGAGAATTAGAATGAAAACCTCACAATTGTTATAACCAGCGTCAAATCATCTTGAAATTTGTCTCCGGTAAATACTCAACCCCATACACATATTCATGAATGGCATCTCTCATCCCATTCTGTCTTATACTTTTTTTTATACCACCTTTCTGTGTGTGCGTGCGTGTGTGTGTGTGTGTGTGTGTGTGTGTGTGTGTGTGTGTGTGTGTGTGTGTGTGTGTGTGTGTGTGCGTGCGTGTTTTTCATAAAAAAGAATTGGGAACGATATTGAGCCCTAGGTGTTTTTGTCCTCGCCAGTTCTTTGAAGCTACAGGCCTTCCTCACTCTGCTTGGGTAAATCCTCACACATTGCAGCAACTCTCAAGTATATGTCCAAATAGCAACTTGCAAACCCATTCCAAAAGCCAAAGGTCTGATTTCAGCTCAGGCTTAGGTACAGTAGCAGTAAAGCTGGGTGCCCTGAGGGGTAATAGGAGAGGCTGAATGAGGCAGTTGGCAGCTTTACATAGTGCTGAAAAGATGAGAGAGGCTCAGCACTATTTCATGGGTCACTTGATCTGAAGAAATTAGACTGGAGGTAGAATTCTGATGAGTTTGGAATACACATAAAGTGTGTGGTTGAGGGTGACACGGGAGTGGATTTTCACCCCAGTCCCATCCCACTCACACAGAAAAAAAAAAATCATGTCCCGGACCAAAACAAAAAATGAAATTTAGTCCTGTCCTGCTCCCGGTGAAAACGACTCCCACTCCCATCTGAACTTTTTACATGCTTTTGGGGCCACCTCCAACACCATCAGGGCTGAGAGCGTGCCACGGTGGCTGAGCGTGGAGGGGTAGCAAATGAGAGTACAGGGGCATGTTTCTGTCATTGTCAGCAAAACGGGCGGTCGTCAGTGACAGACTCGTGGACCTTCTTTCAGTTCTGATGGAATGCCCACCTCTGTTCATTGGCACACACAAACCTAAACCACAGTAAGGTGACAGCTCATGGAGAAGACAATTGGATTAAGCAATCCGACTATTACGTACAAAATTATCATTTATGCACAATGTGATGGAAGTGGAATTACATACTCGTTATTAATAAAATGTTTTTCCCCCTTCAAGTTCCCTTCCCATCATACTTCTTATGACATCAAGTCCACTGTAGACTTCAGTAGCATTTCCACAGACAAAAATGTTTGTTGTGTAGTACAGTACTAACAATTTCATTGTGTGTACATGTCATTGGCTAAATATGCACTACAACGTGCTCAACTTTTGTTCCGAATCAGCTTCTTCTTACTGGTTATGACGCGACTCACTTCTCATTAATTCCCGCAGCTTCGCTGTGCTTTAATTGAATTGAATTGAATTGAATACAACTTTATTGTCAAATGTGCTGTACGTATGTATAACATACAGCACAGATGAAATTTCTTCCCCCTCAACATAAAACAAGAGGAGCCGCTGCGGGTGTCCGCGCCGCCATCAAAAGAAAAGTTGACCCAAAAAATTAAACGGTGGACGCTGAGCGTCTGCTGAGCGTCGACTGCCCGGACGCCGAGCGTCTCGAGAGTTCAGGGTAGGTTGTCCCAATGCGTTGAACGAAGACGAGTCATTGGATACAAGCTGGTTTTTGTCCCACCCATGGACGCTCAGCGTCTCTGGGACTGGATATCAGTGGGCGGGTACCGGACGCTCAGTTTTTCTGCATCAGAATGGATGATCTGTCTGAGCCTGTGTTCCAGTTTGATTGACATCAAAATGAGATATTTTAGTGTAGGCATCCGTGGGAGCACTTTCAATTCTCATTCTGTTCTAAGTTGAACTGGAGACGACTTCTAATCACCTTAGCGACACTCTCTTTGTTGAAAACAAATAAATATTTTATTACTGGTGGGTTTTATTGTAGTTGCTGTAGTTGTAGGACACTAGTTAAGTTCCTGGAAAAGACGTCTTGTTGGTATGATAGGGTTACCGATAATTTTCTTGAAAAGGAACGAGAGTAGAAATTGCATTTATATAAACGGACACATTTTATGATGTCGGACAAAATTGAGCTTCCCCTCCTTGACAGACCAGCATCCGCCACTGATATTGTCTATATTGTATTTCTAAATTGGCACGACACCTGAAATCCGCCCACACTGTCTGATTTTGCACGGTCTTTTCAGTCTGGTAAAGGGTCCTGCAAAAGAAGAGATTTGTTACACTCTGCTAAGAAAAGGGAAAACTAACAATAATGCTACTGTGGCAAGCTGTGATGAAATTGTTGCTTGGCGATTCACTGAAAGTATTGTGAAGGACTGCATAAAAGAGGTTGCTTTTGGAGACACTTGAGAAGAAATCTATTCAGGTAGAGCCTCACATTTGGTGAAAACTGATAGAACTGGACTTACTGAAACCTGATCAGGTCAATGAAGCAATAACAAGAAAGCCAATGAGTTGCTAGCTAGTTATAATGAAAATATGTACTTTCTAGCAAGGGAGCTATACAGAAGTTACCTCGTAATAAGTATGCTAAATGTATTAAAGCTAATCACTGCCTAGCAAGATAGTTACATCATTATGGAGTTAATTAGTGAATAGCTAGCTAGCTAGTTATGTGACTAGCTTATATAACTACTTACGAACTAGCTAGTTATTAGTTAGCTCTACCGTGTTTTATACATTTTTGTACTTTATTACTTTTTAAATACTATTTTGATCTGAGCAAGTATTGTTGGCGCAAGAGTTCATTATGTGTGCTAATTTGTTATGTGTAGCGGTTTGTAATGTCAGTGCAATACTATTAAAATATATTTTCAGATGTTATCTATTGGTAGAGCGCCAGCGCTGTCACCTCCGGAGCCTTATTTCACCTTTTTTTATGATGAGCAGTACATTGTAATTCTCTCTTGTGAAGGTGGCATTGGGAAAAGTTAATAGAACTGTGGTTCTTCTCGTGTTTGGTTATTTGGACAGGAACACTTCCATTACTCTTAGGTCTCTGGACCGCAGACCAGACTTTGATGAGTTAAACTGGTTTTAAGAGTGCTCAATCGTCCCCCTTTCCTCAGTGAGTCTCTTTGGTGTTGTCAAGTCCATCTGATTAAATGATTTGCTTTGACGACATTGCCAGATGACATTGCTGTCTTTGAGGCATTGTCCATGATGACTTTTTTTTTTGCCATTTGAAGCTCTTACTGCAGCAAGGTATTTGCGAGGTGATGTGTTGTTTCAACTGGGAAGTAGTGGGTGCACCATCCTCTGTTTTCACACTCGGCAACAAGGTCTTGGTACTTGCACTTCTTTCTGGCATATGCATTGAACAGGTTCTCCTACATTGGAACAAATAGTTTTATGATGATTATTGTTCTCGTTCTTTCTAAGTAGATGGTAATGTCAGGACATTTGGCTGTTTCTGCACGGTTGTGGGTCTGGGGATGTTGGTAGTAGACAGTTCGTTGTCGGATGCTCTCACAATTTTTTTGTTGTTGCCCAGGTGTTTCTATTGGTCGGTAAATTAAACCTGGTTCCCTGTGGTGGCAGGCGACGGCTGCCCATCTCAGGTCGTTAATTCTATTCACTAAAATGTTGCCGCTTTGTGCAGGGAAACCAAATGTATGGCCCCACAATGTGGACATTTTTGTCCAAGTGAAGTTTAAAAAGAAGTTAACGGTGTGTTTCTGCATTACAAATGTGAAGTATGTTAACCTGAAGCAATCGTCTTGTCCGCTCTGACCCCCTTAAAAAAAAACAGACATCTGCTGAAAATAAGCGGATGCAGCTGATTGTACTTGGGAGTGTACAGTCCTAATATCCACAGCAATATTGACACACTTTTACATGTTCTCGAGCCAAAACCACTCCCATATGTCCTGTCTGACTGGTGGAATTACACCACTGTATAAGATGTTGCTGACTTACATCCTCTGCCATGTCAGCCTTGTTTCCTTTTTAGTGGGAATCAGGATAAGGGGGCCGCTGCCACGACTTGCAGTGTGTCATGATGATTGGAAGGTAAAAAAAAACAAACACTGCTTTTCACGGGATGAATCACACACCCATGCTGCAGTTCCTGCCCGAGTCTGATTTCTACAGACCTGAAGGCAGACACGCACATGGACACAGGAGAATTCAACACACACTGTCTGCCTTCATGTGGCATAGATATATAAGCTGAAAATCAAAAAGCAGGCCAATTCCCAAGCAAGCCTTTGAGTGTTAAGTGCTTTCAGACGGCTGGATCCAATTTCATTACAACCGATGTATATTTTTAAGGGGGCCAAAGTCTGGACACACTGGTGGAGACGAATGTCTTGGAATGCGTTGATAAAAAATGAAAAAAAAAAGTATTTATGTCTGTTAGAACTTAATTAATTTACTAGTGGAGCTGCTGTAATGAAAGAAAGAAGAAAACAATCACACACACACACACACACACACACACACACACACACACACACACACACACACACACAAAGAAAACTTAACATAATAATTAAATGGAAGCAGAGGGTTGCATTGTCATCTAATACAATAGCATGATTTTCATTTCACCAAATCATTTCGCATTCTAACTTATTACTAATTTGTGGTAGCTATCATGATATTTGTATGCGACATTGTGGAGCCGATCAGACTATTGTTCATGCAAGATGTGCTATGTTGCGGTGTTCCCTCTGAGTTATCATATTTAGCTGGCCAAATCGAAATATGTTGAACCGTTGCTGTGGTAAAGGGTGGAAAAACACCTCCCATAATCACAGTGAGGGGAAAAAAATGACAAAGGAGTATGAATTTACAGGTTTCCTACTTGGCAGAAGACATCGTTAAGCCTTGTTTAAGACCTTAAAAAGGAGATGTCAGATGGCTTGATTAACAGCTGTCGGAGAAATAAAAATAAATTAAAGAAAAAAATCACCTTTGACAGTATTCCATCAACAATGAGAGTGTTCTCTCTCTCTCGCTCTCTCTCTCTCTCTCTCTCTCTCTCTCTCTCTCTCTCTCAATATACATATTATCGGTTATGCTTGCAACAGCCTTTAAAAATGATTTCTTTTATGACTCTTTGTAGTGGTGCGGCAACCATGAGTAACCTTGTTTCCTCCATTCATCAGATCCTTGGAGTGGATGGAAATAGCGGTTAAAAAAACAATTCTACTGGTAGTGAAAAACAATCAAAAAAGGAACACGGTTTTCATTTTTGTTAGTTTATTCAAAACGTCATCTTATGAACTGCTGTTTGTTTGCAATTTAACACGGATGGTTTGTGCTTTATTGAACAGGGAAACGTTTGCACTGATGGCATGATTAATGTTTTCCAGATGGTAATGTTTATGAAAGTTTCCAGCAATCATATAATCACAACACAACGTGGATCATAGATGTGCCATAAGTTCACAAATACTTTTTTTTCGTACATGCATATAGTTAACCTTGCAAAACGAAAGGACTATTACCATATTGCTCATTTGTTTTGAAGTGATCAAACAAATCCATCATGTCAAAACATCACACCGAAAATATTGTGAATGTTGGACCGCGACCAACACACACCTTAAGAGGACTTGCAGGCATGCTAAAAGCATAATAAGGTTGCCCAATTTATTTTTCTTCAGTGAACTGACAATTTACAACCTATTTCATCATCAAGAAAAGCAAGACCTAATGATTAAATTGTGCTTGTTTGACGCCATGTTTTTTCACCGACTTGTTGCACGCGCTGACTAATTTCGAAACATTACACAGTTTAAAATAGAATTGTAGCAACAATAATGGCCAGAATAACACATCAGCACATAGCAATTATCTCACAGTGAACATCCAAGGTTAACTCGAGCAATTAAATGTGATATCACTGACTGGGGTCAGTGCTTCTGTTTTTAGTGGGCCCTTTTCCAGGAGTCTGTGCCCACGTGGGAGCAAAGGGTTTGCTGAGTTTATGGATGTTGATGAAAATGTAACCCCCAGCTATCCTTGTCCTTATCACGTTTTGTGAAAACATTCCCAATTTGCAACATGTGAAATTGGAAAGTAGTACCATCCACTTTTTAGTGTAACAGTCTAAGTCAGAGTACATACTGAATACAACAATGAAAAAAAAAGTTGCCAACAAAGTCACTTGATATTTACTCTGGCCCAATGTTACAATATCCAACAATGTTATTAGAAGAAATTAATAATACAGTCATACCTCGGTTTTCGACCATAATCCGTTCCAGAAGGCTGTTCGAAAACCGATTTGTTCGAAAACCGAAACCACGCTCTATTTAAAAAAAAAAGAATTACTGAACACGTCTGCTCAATAATGGAACGCTACACGAGGAAGCGTCACTTCCTCGTCTAAGGAAGGCGAGAGGAGTCAAGGGGTGCATTCAAGTGCGCTCAGTTTGTTCGAGAACCGAATTTCGGTCGTCATCTGAGGCATAAAAAAACTCAAAACTTTTCGTCGAAAACCGAATTGGTCAAGAACAGAGACGTTCGAAAACCGAGGTTTGACTGTATATTTGCAACTTATTGAGATGGTTGCTCAAGCAGAGCAATGCTTCGGTCACACTGAACGTTAAATGAACGAGCTAAAGTTTGATGGCGGGTACGGTGGCCGACAGCGGTAAATGTGCTGCAAATGGCCGAACGCTGCATACACAGGAAGACTGCCAAAAAAAAAACAAAAAAAAAGATGCAAACCAAAAGAATGACTAACACACACACACACACACACACACACACACATACACATACACGCAAGCTAAAAAATAGCCAACTGCAAGACCAAAATGCTGAAGGTAAGAAATGCTGCAAACAGCCAAACACTGCAAAGGAAAGGAATGATGCAAACAAAAAACATAAACTCATTAAAAAAAAAAAGAAAGAAATGCTGCAATCAGAGCAAAAATGGGGAATGTAGGAGCACCACAGGACCAGTCCAGTGAGACCAGATCGCCTGTGAAGACCTGAATGGGATTGCCTGATTAGTTGGTACTGTAATTGGCCGTCCGTCTTTTGGAGAAAATAAAATGTGTGTTTGACTATCTTAAAATACAGCAGCATAGTATATGCATAGAGTCAGTACGATTACATAATGGAAAAAGGACGGTGCTAAATAGAAGTTCCTCGTGGCCAGGGAAACTTCCGTTTTGGGGCGTGAACTTTATTTTTTTCCCTTCCTGTCGTTTTTGAGTTGATGTTTTTTGGATTTCCGCAGCGTTTTTTTTTGTAATGTTTGCTTCCATTTTGTTGCTGTGATTGCAGCATTTCTTTCTTTCTTGCAGCATATTTGGTCGTTTGCAGCCTTTCTTACTTTACTAGCGTTTTTATTTCTGATTGGGTATTTTTTGCATGTGTTTGCCTTTTATATTTGGATCGATCTTTTTTTTTTTTTCCCCCAGCATTTTTGTGTTTGCAGCATTCAACCATTTGCAGCGCGTTTGCGCCGTAGAAAAAGAACCACTTCCTTCACTTCCTAAGCAACAGTGGATGACATGGCAACCGAGGCTGCTTTATTCTTGTTGTTCCACAAGTCCCACAAACTACCGGACCAATGAGGAGCACACAGCTGCTTGTGAATTTCGCAGCCTTCTCCAAGTGGGGGATTGTGGCTTGCAGCGTGACGGGGCTGACCTTTGTGGCGTCCGCTTTTCATTCCTTCTCCCCAGGATGTTGAGCTTACTGGTCAGTTCTCTGCGTTCCAAATGTGGAGACCTGGGCTCGATCTTGAGCTCGGGTGGAAGTCACAAAAGCTTTTTATATTTGCGGCGTCCTTTTTAATCAAAAAGTAAAAACGCCTTCATGGCCAAAAACCCCCCAAAACACTCAATACAGTATTTTTCCTCTTCTGTGTACTCTTCTGATATGGTTGGTGCGCTTTTAAATATTCACCGTTTTTCTGCTTTTCTTTAATATTTGAGTACGATGGTCGTTGACTAGTTACGTCTGGAAAGTTTGTTGTGAAACCTGTAATGCCTCAAACAACCACTTCCCTCCCCCCCAACCCCAGTGAGCTTCACCGGATAACCTTGTCAAACACTTTCAAACTTTATTGAATTGAATTTAAAATACTTTTGGGACTATACTTGGCTGTACATTTTAGGCGACGAGAAGTACAAAACAATAATTTTGTACTTCATTGGATGTTTTTAGGCCATGAAAAAAAGGTACTGCGGTGCAACAGACAATCTGCTTTAATAGTCAACCCCTTCCCCCAATCAGTCCTTTTAATCAAGGTTCAATTGTAATTGAATTAAATTGAAAATACACCAACTGGGTCGAAATAACAAGCACGGTGTGCACTTTTATTCCACTTTCTTCCTTTACTTACTGCTGCACTGAAGATTGGCAACCCAACGAATGCGTGTAGAGAAAATGTCTGGAGGCATTTGAATGATTAAATAATTGTTGTGATGGCTCCCTCTGGGGTGATTTCCCAAACGGCCCCACTCACAATTAAGGGTGGTTTTACTGCATGCTTCAAGTGACACAATTCCAATTTTTCCATTTGTTAAATAAGGATAAGAATTGCAGACGGCAGTGGAGTAATATGGAATTATTCTCATTTAAATCTGCATTTTAAGAGTATGAATTCTTGGTGTTTACCTTTGTGTTGCCATTGGCTACCTCATGCTCGCATTTGTTATTCGTGTGCAATTTGGGCATCTACACGTGGGTTGTTTCACGTGTTAAAGGAATGTGTGTGTGTGTGTGTATATATATATATATACATATATATATGGGCCGGCCCGGTAGTCCAGTGGTTAGCACGTAGACTTCACAGTGCAGAGGTACCGGGTTCAATTCCAGCTCCGGCCTCCCTGTGTGAAGTTTGCATGTTCTCCCCGGGCCTGTGTGGGTTTTCTCCGGGTACTCCGGTTTCCTCCCGCATTCCAAAAACATGCATGGCAGGCTGATTGAACACTCCAAATTGTCCCTAGGTGTGAGTGTGAGCGCGAATGGTTGTTCGTCTCTGTGTGCCCTGCGATTGGCTGGCAACCAGTTCAGGGTGTCCCCTGCCTACTGCCCGAAGACGGCTGGGATAGGCTCCAGCACCCCCCGCGACCCTAGTGGGGATAAAGCGGTTCGGAAGATGAATGAATGAATATATCTATCGATCGATTGATCGATGGATATAGATAGATTTTGGGGGGGGGGATTACAAGCTATACACCAAACTAGCAAACTAATCCAGTAAATTTATCATACCTTATCGGAGTCTTGCCTTTTACGATGACTGACGACGTCAGACTCAAGTCATTCAGGCTGTGTGACCGCAAGATCAGACGCTATAAAGTGTCTTTGGTTCCTAATGTCTGTGAGTGCAGACGCACTTGTTTCTTTGAGTGTGTCCACTTCTGCTGGTATTTGTGTGTGCGTGTGTGTGTGTGTGTGTGTGCGCGTGCGTGCGCATGCACAGTAGTGATTAATTAGTGTGCAAGAAAGCCTACTCAGAATTATTGTGAGGTAATTGCTCTCAGCTGCACATTCAGACACATGTCATCAGCCCAGAAATCAGACAGAGTTGAGATTTACATTCCAGAGGTCCACTTCAGACTGCTTAAAATGATGTGAAAGCGCTTTGGGAATGTACGTGCAGCCACTCACTTGTTCACGTGGGTTTGAAGTTTTCCTTTGGTTTTTACAGCTTACTTACCAGCACCACCAGAGCTAATGTCCATCTGGAGCTGTTGTGAATTGTTCAAACAATCAGTGGGCAAGTTGAGCTTTTGTACATTGTTGGTCATATCATACTAAAAATGTGTTTGACAGTCAGACATTTCTGTGCACACAAAAAAAAAATTACATCTTGATATTTTCCATCCATTTTCTGATCTGCTTATCCTCACAAGTGTCGCGGGGCACGCTAGAGCCTATCCCAGCTGTCTTCGGGCAGTAGGCAGGGGACACCCTGAACTGGTTGCCAGCCAATCACAGGGCACACAACCATTCACACTCACACTCACACCTAGGGACAATTTAGAGTGTCCCATTAACCTGTCATGCATGTTTTTTGGAATGTGGGAGGAAACCGGAGTACCCGGAGAAAACCCACGCAGGCACGGGGAGAACATGCAAACTCCACGCAGGAAGGCCGGAGCTGGAATCGAACCACTCACCTCTGCACTGTGAGCCTGACGCGCTAACCCATCTATATATTTGTTCAATGAATTTTACAAAATGTAAAACAAGAAGAGAAACTGTCATGAAGGTGTGTCACACTCAAAATAGCCCCATTTACAAATAAATGGAAAGGAATGTTTGTACTCTGCATGCAAGTGGAACATATATGCAAAATCACTGTCGCATTCATGCCACGTACGTACAGGCCCATTTTCTTGAGTGTATATTGATGAATCAGAATTCTACCTGAATGACAGCGCATGCCCTAATTTGCATAACCCACGGCCTTTTACCCCACAAAACAGGCATCTGTTTAAGATCAAAGCCACTTTGTGCATCTTTGGTAAAATATATCAATACACAAATTTTACCCAACACAGTAAATGACAAATACTGGTTTTAATTTGGGCCAGATGGAAAAGGGTACATATATGTCCGACAGTGATGTTTGATTTAGTAACATTGAGTAAAGATGTGGCTGGCGACTTTAGCTTCTCACTCTAGGGGCCTTAAGGTAGTGCCATGGAAAAAATACACAGAGGTATGTAGCTGCTTTAAATCATTGTGTCGTTTTTTTTAAATACTTCGAGATGTGAGTACACACATTCTCTGTCATCATCATTCAAATGAAAGTAGTGTTTAAAGAGTATTTTACAAAATGCTTTTCAACAGATTAATACTTCGCTGGGTGACACGGTAAAATCAAAAAAAGACATGTGCAGCACACATCTGATAGCCATCTGACAGTACTTCCACACATTTGCGCTCTGACATACGACTGCAGCCAAAACATGACAAAATACACGCTGGGAGTTTTTTTAAACTTATGAGGCGAAAAAGATCAAGCATGTTATAGATACCGACTGCTGTGAAAGCCCTCTGCATCCCCCTCTCCCTCCTCTGCTGTGTGCTTGTCAATACAGTCATAAGAGTCAGAGTGGCAGGAGCAAACGCCGCTGCTTATGTGCAAGGCAGAAGGAAAAGGTAGTTTGTAAACAGAAAAATACACCTAAAAAATTGGGAATAATATATATATATTTTTTTTAAATCAAAAAAGTTCATTTCAACCTACTCGGGCGAAATGGGACAAAAATTGCCTCCAAATGCTTCAAACGCGTACCGGTCACCCAAACACGCGTACTGCATTAAATTTTTAAAATTTATTAAATACAGCATTCCGCTCCCAAGCTCTGCTGCAGTGGAGAGGGTTTTTGTCAACAACCAGTGACATCCTCCGGCCAAAGAGTACCGCCCTGGCCAAGCTGGTCATCCTCAATGGGGAATATCTCCCTATTGGCGTACCCCACCTACAATGACATGGAGAAGCCGCTAATGAGCGTTAAATAATGTTAATTAATTAGGAAACCATCTCCTATTAGACTCTTTCATGACGTCATGCACAGAAGGTTTTTTTCTTTGCTGGTGAAATGTAAGGGCAAAGGTTTAAAAAGATGCAGACAAACAGGGACGGAAGACAATCATCTTATGACGAAAAACGGAGGGACGATCACAGAAGGGTGCCCATGTCTCGGACGGAGGACAGAACAGCCAAATCGGGTAAAATGTCTATCTCTGGTTGCAATTATCTCTTTGGTGCAATATTCAGTCAGGCAAAATATACCATCATATATTAGCAGAAATACTAATTAATACAGTCGGCCCGGTGGTCCAGTGGTTAGTGTGTCGACCTCACAGTGCAGAGGTCGAGGGTTCGATCCCAGCTCCCTATGTGGAGTTTGCATATTCTGCGTGGGTTTTCTCCGG
This sequence comes from Hippocampus abdominalis, assembly GCA_018466805.1. Taxonomy (NCBI): domain Eukaryota; kingdom Metazoa; phylum Chordata; class Actinopteri; order Syngnathiformes; family Syngnathidae; genus Hippocampus; species Hippocampus abdominalis. Next base: position 18,243,128 of record CM031706.1, on the reverse strand, counting down.
TTTCCTCCCACATTCATGCAAGGCTGATTGAACACTCCAAATTGCCCCTCGGTGTGATTGTGAGCGCGGATGTTTGTTCGTCTCTGCATGCCCTGCAATTGGTTGGCAACCAATTCAGGGTGTCCCCTGCCTACTGCCCCGAAGATGTCTAAGATAGGCTCCAGCATCCCTCATGAGGATCAAAGCGGATCGGAAAATGGATGGATGGATGGACAAAATAATCCAGTAAATAAATAACATATACTGTTTCAGTAAGTGTCGCAACTGTTTTTTTCTTCTTGTGGCCATGGTAAACAAAATCTTACTTAGTTGCCATTTGTTTTTCATACTCCTCATTTATTTAGGTTAAGTTATGCAGTTCAAAGCTCCTTTTTTTTTTTTTTAATAATTTACCAGTGTGCAGCTCACTGTCCCCAGGGAGCGCGACATTAGATTCAATTTCAGGCACACGTCAGACAAATTTAGGGCAGTCATGTAGACGCCTCCTGAATGCACATGCTGAAAGGCTGGCGGACTGTGTGCGCGGGCATGCAAGCATGTCTGTGTACGGCACTGTGCGTGCATGTGCAAAGAATTGTGCATGACCCTTCCCAAAGTCCTCAGCCTGCCTTCATGCTGAGAGCCCATCTACATCATTTTCATTTGGGCTATCCTGCGAGACATTTTCAGACGTAATTCAGAATTAATTGAATGGTTTTATTTTGGTAGCTTTAAACAAGGCTCCCGCATGACACATTCCAAAATCAAATGAATTATTATGCTGAGGGACAGAAGTAAATACACCTGGGTCGAAATACTAAAATAAACTTAGAAGTTATCTATGTTGGGTATGACATCTTCAGCGCCGACCAGAGATGACGTACATGAGCGAAAAACAATTCAAGTACAAGTTTATTAAAAAAGGAAAAAAACATTCAAACTGTTGAAGAAAAATAAAAGACTGTTGGTCTAAAATTATTTTATTAATTATATCCACTCAATCAATCAATCAATCAATCAATCGCGGGCGGAGCATACACATCGATTTATATGCAGAAAATACATTTTAAAATGAACTGTACACAGTACAGAATGCAATACAAAATATAAACTATAAAATATAAGCATATATGCAACTGCGTATCTGCTGCATAAGGTGACTGTGGTATTTAAAATGGGTGAGTGGGGGTGAGTCCAGGTTTTCAGGTGCGTCTATTCAAGTAGCCTGACAGCAGTCGTCAGGAATGAGCGGCGATATCTCTCCTTCTTGCAGCGCGGGTGTATCAGTCTCTGGCTGAAGGAGCCGCCCAGTGCTGTTAGGGTGGCATGGAGGCGTCTGTCCATCATAGCTGTTAGCTTAGCTAGCATCCTCCTGTTGCCCACCTCCTCCAGAGTGTGGAGGGCAACAAGCGGTGAAACAGGGTGAGATCTTTTATTTTTCGAGCGATAAAGGTCTGCTCTGCAAAACATGCAGCAAAGCTAAAGTTGTAAGTGAATTTTCCGATGGAAAATATGGACGAAATGGAAGCTGGACTACCCCACGTGAGAGATTTAGCAGAAAAGTCATTTGAATGCTTTTGGAATTATATTAAGACGCAAGTGTAAAACCATTAGGCAAGTGAGAAGCACAGACGTGAAAAATATGGTAAAATTTAAGTCAGATTTGTGCATATTCTAATGACATTTATTAAGATGTTTTATTTATGGATATTAATCATGAAATTCTATTATGACTAGATCATTTATGAGTAGTAGAAATGCTAATAAAATATACTGTATCACAATATACAGCATACGTCAATGTAGAAAATGTGAATGTTTTAATGTGAACAATATGTTATGTCTGAAGGATGTGTATGTCTCATTTTGTCCAGAGCAAGATCCTCATCCAGCCCAAAACTGGACCTCGCCGACCTTGGCCAGAGTTGGACTCTCACGAGTTTGGTCTTTTTCACTGAAAGTGGGCCAAATTAGTTATAATAAAAGTAAATGTATGGAAATTCCATCCATTTTCCGAACCGCTTTATCCTCACTAGGGTTGCGGGGGGTGCTGGAGCCTAACCCAGCTGTCTTTGAGCAGTAGGCATGGGACACCCTGAACCGGTTGTGTATGGAAATTGCTGCTGTAATTTAATTCTTTTAGTAAGCCAACGTGTTATGATCCCAAGTGTGATACTGGTGTGTGGCCACAGCGAGCACAACTGATGTCGCCAACCTCAAGACAGAATTACAAGATTTTTCATACAGTTTCAGTTGTTTTTTTTTGGGGGGGGTGGGGGGGGGGATTTCTCTGAGGCAGAGCTGAGTGTGCAGCACTGTGGGACATGATGAAATGTCTCCTCCCTCTGTCTCATGGACAAGAAGCAGTGGAGCAGTCATACTTCGTCAATAAGGACATGCTCGTAGAAAACCTAAAAGGAAAAGAGTCTGATCGTAATGCGCTTGGTCCAGGATGTAATGGCTGAGCTTACTGATGTAAAAGACTTAGTCCAAACCTGCAAAGAAGTGAGGATGAGCTCGATGCAGTATCTCAGGAATGAAAAAAAAAATCCACTGCTTATCCCAAAAGTGTGACTCAGGAAAATGTAGAGCAATAAGCTCTAGACCAGGAGTGCCCAACCTTTTTTTGACCAAATATCTACTTTTCAATCAACCAACCTGCCGCGATCAACCCGTTACTGCACACGCACGCACTTAGACACACATACCCTGATGAGCAATAGCTCCTAAGATGAACGAAACAGAGAAATAAAGGAAACACAAGAGTTTGTGTGTTTGTGAAAAGGAAATAAATGCCAACATTCGGCGAAACCTGACGCGGAGGCATAGGAGGCACTTTTTCAGCGTGTTCATGATCCTAACTCACACGTACCGTTTTAAAATGCTTCCCTCGGCCCTCTAGATTCCTATTCTTTGCCCGTGTCCTCGGTGAATTGTACATGAAACAAACTGAGAATGAGAATAATAACAATAAAAGATATCGCGTAGCAGCTCTGATCGCAAGCTGCAATTGCAGACTTCTGACCGCTAACAACTTCCGGTGATGCAGGTCACGTGCCATTGTAGTAAACCTGCTTTATTATTTTATTTTTTAAATACTTTTTTGTGAAAGTGAGACTGATAGGATGCTGAGGGTGCAGTGTGCACGAACACAAGAATATATCAGACTGACACACAAAGGTTTTGGGTTGTTTGGGGAGTTTTTTTTTCCTCTAAAATCCTCGCAATCGACGTGGGACCAGTCCGCCCAATAGGTCGATCACGATCGACGTACTGGGCACCTCTGCTCTAGAGAAAGCACTGACAGACCTGTACGAGAATGTCAAGAAGCTACAATAACTGTACTATGAGATTTTGTTTTAACATTTTAATTTAAATGCCAATTCTTTGAGATAGGGCGACCCGGTGGTCGACTGGTTAGCATGTCGGCCTCACAGTGGGGAGGTGTGGGTTCGATTCCTGTTCTGGCCTTTCTGTGTGGAGTTTGCATGTTCTCGCAGTGCCTGCGTGGCTTTTCCCCGGGTACTCCACATTCCAAAAACATGCATGACAGGCTAATTTAACACTCTAAATTGTCCCAAGCTGTGAGTGTGAGCCCGGATGGTTGTCCGTGTGTGTGTGTGCCCTGCGATTGGCTGGCAACCGGTTCAGGGTGCCCCCTGCCCACTGCCTAAAGACAGCCGGGTTAGGCTCCAGTACATCCACGACCCTCATGTGGATAACGGGGTTCAGATCATGGATGGATGAATATACTGAATGTATGCCTGGTACAAATGAAAAATAAATATGGTTATGAGGTGTGGTTTAGTTAATTTTAATGAGTGGAAACATACTCAATGAGGTCCGCATTAAACATGGTTGTGCTTTGAACAAAGATTTATCAAGCCTATCGAATGAACAGGCATTCCCTATAAATTAGCTGTCATAACACAGATTAGAATGAATAGAAACCGTGCATATTTAAGGTACATCAGTTCTTTTGGCTCGTTAATCATCACTTGACTGAACATTGAATGAACTTCTCAGGGTTGCCAAGAAACAATAAGTGCCATATGCTCTTACGTTATTAGAGGCTGCAGCTTCTTACTTTGGTGCAACATCTCAGGTCGAGGCTCTGATTGCAAATCATCATCTCCATTAGATGGAACTTAATTAAAGAGACAACAAGGGCTGATTGCCTCTGCCTCCCACCGATGCTGTGATGGAGATATCAATACTAAAGGAAGAGTGTCATTAATGCTGATCAGATCTAAACGGGGGATGCGAGTCGTTCTTTCAATCAGCATATTTCATATTCATGCAAATGAAACATTGTATGATATTGTGTATGTCTCAGGATAAGCAATATAGTCACTGAGCATGTCACTGGATCTTTAGTAAATGTTGATGTAATAAACCTCATCCAGTGCAACTCAACTCATTCACCACAAGTCGGTTTGTGTTCAGAGATTGAATTGAGCAACTTTACAATAGGAGAAAAGGACTAAAATGCATCTTTACTTTTTACCAAAATAACTTAATAGGCCCTATTTTTGTTCCTGGTGCAAGTCTTGCACAAAGTATAATCTAACAGTGCACATGGGTTGAATTTTCTTTATTTTGGTATTTGTGCTATTAAAAAAGGGCGCATTTCTGTGCCACTGTGGGAGGGAACGTCCCGGCCAGTCCTTGGCATCCCTCATTTGCATCAAAATCATGGCGGCACGGAGAGCACGCCCGAGTACGCCATGTTTGAAAATTGTGCTAAAAGAAATTAGACTTGCTAGAGCAATGGTTCCCAAACCCATCCATCCATCCATCCATTTTCCGAACCGCTTTATCCTCACTAGGGTCGCGGGGGGTGCCGGAGCCTATCCCAGCTGTCTTCGGGCAGTAGGCGGGGGACACCCTGAATTGGTTGCCAGACAATTGCAGGGCACACAGAGACGAACAGCCATCCACACTCACACTCAGACCTAGGGACAATTTAGAGTGCACGATCAGCCTGCCATGCATGTTTTTGGAACGTGGGAGGAAACCGGAGCACCCGGAGAAAACCCACGCAGGCCCGGGGAGAACATGCAAACTCCACACAGGGAGGCTGGAGCTGGATTTGAACCCGGTACCTCAGCACTGTGAAGCCGACATGCTAACCACTGGACTACCGGGCCGCCCCTGGTTCCCAAACCTTTTTTTGTGAAATCGTAAGAAATGGACCAATCAGAAATAATAAATACGCCTTGTAATGCAAACATAATAATACTTAAGTTATGATCATACATGCGGCTTTAGCATCATTGCAACTAGGAAATGTGACTGATCAAAAGATGACACGATGAATTTCTGCTTTTATTTGGTGGCTGCTGGCCTGTTATTAGCAACTAAACTGCTAATGTTTCCGTGGGCATTCTCTGCAAACTGTTCTCTTTTTCATACTTTCCCTTAGTTCACTTGAGTGCTACTTGTTCAAATGACTCAACAGGTTTCTTGCCTGGCCTTGTTTTGATGACATACCACCACAACAGCTTCCTCCTCCACGTCGCTTTGGAGATACCGCCAAGCGAGCAACTTCTCTTGTCAAAATAACATTTTCTTCGGAAGCCGTGCCTGCCCGTCAGCTGTGCGTTTCGCTTGTACGTTTGGTCAATTTGTGACCATTACTTTCTGTTTACCGCTTCTTCTTTCATTTATTCTTTATTCAACTTGTAAACTAATGTTAGTAGGGGCAATCCGATTGCCGAGAATCGCACACATTTCTGCCACGTCTGTTTGAGTAAATAAGCTCAGAGCACAGATCGCAGGTCTGTTTCTGTGCAGCCCGGTCCCAAACAACTTCACACAACATGAAGACTGTGCAATGAAAAGAAATAATATTTTGGGCAGCCTGTATGCCGATGTGAAGGGAGAATACAGATCTTCTTCTCTCTCCCCCTCTGGGTAATCTGGCCACAACCTGAGACACATTGACACCACCCACAGGTCACTGGCGGTAGAGCAGGTGGCAATCAAGGACTGACAGTTTGGTTTGGAGGTATCAAAATTAATCGATCATTATTTATTCAACAACTATTTCGATATTAGCTTAATCATTTGGACATATTCTTTAACTTAAAGCTTTTATCTTAAAATTGTCCAAGACTGATTATCTTTGTTTGATCATTATTCGGTACCAAATTGGTTTTCAGTTTCAAAAACGTTGAGGGGAGGACATCAGTTTTGCTTGATTGTTGTTTATTTGCTTTTTTTTTATCATTAAACAATACCAAATAAAGAACAATAACGGGCTAATACACAACAATGATTTTTCAATACATTTTAACACATTTTAAAAATGTCAATGCATTTCGATGCCCCCTGACTGGTTTTCCCTTTTTTGTTTTTTTTTGTTTTTTGTTTTAATTTACACAGTTTTTTAAAGTGCTCTAGGAAAAAAAAGTTGAGTTGAGATGAACTATAATCTCTTACATCGGATCTGTGGAAAAACTTAAGTGGAGACGAGGGAATGTTTTCACGCAGGTAATGAGAGGAAGCTGACACTCAACTGGGTTTTGGCTATTTGACAGGTCAAAAGTCAAAGGAACTGAAAGGGAGGTGGTATTTATTCCATTCAGTGATACAACCCTAGCTAGTAACCTGGGGCAAAACACCCGTCTAAGTTGCAAATGTTCGCGTTTGGTCAAAGGAAGGGGCCACAAAGTAAGAAATGTCTTTCCTCCCATCAAGTATTCTAGACATGCAAGAGTTGCCTTCAGGCGAAAGCAAAGCAATAGTTTGTGAGTGGCATACCGTAAACTCTATCACAAAACAAATTTCCCCACTCATGAAAGCGTTTCCAGTGCATGGTTGGTGCTAAAAAGCTTTAACGATACCTTGTTTTGTCTTCGGGAATACAATGAGGAGATTTGATGAAGTGTTCACTGAAGAGTGGCTGTGATTACAAAGCCTGAAACCGAGACAATCACCAAGCATTAGGGAAAAGTGTGATTTTTACAAAGAATACTGATAAGAATGTACATGTGTTTCTCCATGTTTCATGGACTCTATGGCCCCAGGTTTGTTTGCGGCCTACCATCCATTTTTCAGCTGCCCGCTGCATATACTAAAAATGAGAGTTGACATGGCTGGTTACAAAATAATAGTAATTAAATAAGGGTGGATTTATACATCCAATATATAGGCAAAGAGAAGGTAGGGGTGTCAGAAAATAGGTGCCACTCCCACTAATAAATCGATCTAAATATTGTATAGCTTTACTAGTTATGCAAGGATACAAAAAAAAGTATGACTAAAACACAAATAAAAATTATAATGTGGTGAATAAAGCACAAATTGTTTCTTCCACTTTTTGCTCTGCGACAAAGTCCGATTTCGGGAACATTAATGTTCCTTCAGTATCTGTTTTCAAAATGGCCAGCTGATGTCACTGACTATGTTTCCATGCTGTCAATATTCGAATTAAGGTTGAAATTCCGGTTTCATCCTCATGAGGGCCGCGGGTGTGCTGGAGCCTATCCCAGCTGTCTTCGGGAAGTAGGTAGTTCACCTTGAACCGGTTGACAGCCAATCTGACACATAAAACAAACACCCATCCACATTCACACCTAGGAACAATTTAGAGTATGTATAGGTTATATGGTGCATGGTTTTGGAATGTGGGAGGAAACCGGAGAGTGATCGCGTTTATATGACCAAATCTTTGAGTTGGAAAAGGGGTAGTCAGAAGGTCTTATTTAGGATTTTCGAAACCTGAATATGAGCAAATTTGGGTATTGTCAAATCTTGAAAATCCAAATCTATTTGCCTTATCTTCACCTTGAATAGAAAGCTGTAATGTAGCTGTTTTTCAAAAAGCTAGAAATTATCAACAATAATTGCTTGCTTCATTGATTTCAGTGTGCTCAATGAAGGAAAGTTGAAGAATTTCAAAGCGGTCCCTTGCATCCTTCCATTTTTATGTATGCAGCCTGCAAATGAATGTTTGGACACCCCTGGCTATATCATATCATTTTTGCCAATTCATTCATACGATATCAAGTGATTCATAGCCAATAAATGTGAACGCTTACATTCATTGGACACCCAGAATAACACATATATGCATGGAAAAAATCTTACATCCCATAAATGCTTAAAAAGAAAATGAGTGAGGTTTTCAAGAAGAAAAAAAAGAGGGGGAAGAGTTATACTGAGTGATGTTTGAGCAAGTACATCCATCACCATCACAAATATCTCTCTTGTTGCTTCTTTGAGTAAGTGGTTTTACATTTCTTCTGAGCATCTTGAAAGGACACATCTACTTTTTGAAACAATATCACCACTTCACTGGTGCTAAAGGGAGACAAAATCCAAACAGGAATTTGGCACCAAACCTGCCCCAAAATTTTCTGCCAGCTGAGTGAGGAATACTAGAATGTGCTGCCACAGAGGGTAATTCCAGCACCACAAGTGGTTTGTTTTGGAATGTGGTTGATGGCAGCATTGGGTAGGGCATATTGTCACTTCTCCTGTTAATGTCCCATTAGCCAATGCCCATCTCTCCCCCTGTATTGTCGAACTATATTAGGTGGTTCAATTCCATACGACGATTATTTTCCCCTGCAGTCTGCAGTAAGACCTCTTTGTCCCTCTGTACACTGGTGTGTCTGTCCAACCACTGCATCAATGCAGCAGGCTGGGCAGAGTGACAATACCACAGTAGGGCTTATGGCCAATGAGCTGGCAGAAGCAGGCCTCAGTGGATGAAGGCAGGTTTCACACCTTGGCACTATGTGAGGAGACATTGAGGGTGAAGAGAACAGTGCTGTGTAAAAGGTGATTCAAAATCCAAGAGAGGAGGGAAAAAATTAAATAAGAAGCCATGTAAAAAGTTCAAAGAAAAGAAAAAAGACCATTCGGAGCAAATCAATGAGGAATAAAAAGGGGAAATAATTTCTCTCACTGTTTCCAACTCTGTTATTGATCCATTAATCTTGCTTATTTTTTATGTATCCTGCTGCTTTAATGGGTTGTTACCAAATAAAACGGTTTGTAAACAGCCGTTTACACTACCCTTAATATTTTGAAATCAAAGCCATCCTGTGTGGAGCATGAATGTACTCCCCATGCGCTCTCCCTCATTCCAAAAACAGACCTCGAATTTGTCCCGAGGTGTGAATGTGAGTGTAAATAGCTATGTCTCTTTTTTGTTTTTTTCTTAATTCTGGGCGAGAGAGAGAGAGAGATCTCCATCCATCCATTTTTGAATTTGCTTCTCCTCACGAGGGTCGCGGGGCATGCGAGAGCCTATCCCAGCTGTATTCGGGCAGTAGGCGGGGGACACCCTCAACTGGTTGCCAGCCAATCGCAGGGCACACAGAGACAAACAACGATCCACGCTCACACTCACACCTCGGGACAATTCGGAGTGTTCCATTAACCTGCCATGCATGATTTTGGAATGAGGAGTACCTAGAGAAAACCCACGCAGGCACGGGAAGAACATGCAAACTCCACACAAGAATTGAACCCTCCACCTTTGCACTGTGAGCCAGACGTGCTAACCGTCGCTAACCGTGAATAAGACGGTCATCATCCAAATTGTCCTAATGTTTGCATAAGTGTTTACAGGTACATTAACACATACTGAAATACTGCATATTAACGGAGTAAACATTTATAATCATACAAATTACATGCATGGGTGTGAATAGCTTTATTGTCACAGTAACGTACAAAATTAAAATGTCCAACCATGTGTACAAAATAAAATGAATAAAATATCTTCTATTTGTCTTCAGTAGGCTAAATATGGTATCTGATTAATATTGTGTTTCTGGAGTAAAACCTAATCAGATTAATCAACTCATTTTCATCCATCTCAGGGGTCTGCCTTTTGGCCTTATACCACCTTTTGATGTCGACTGGAAATGACATCAATCTGCAAATGTCATGAGACCAAACCCAGAAAACAGGTGAGCTGTAACTCTGGATCAGGGGTGTCACCCGCCTCCCTTTCCTCGGGCATGTGCCCCAGTATGATTGAGCTGGTCCTCGGTATTAGGTTCAGACTTGATATTGGGAGTACCACACATTTTCCCAGTGGGCTGGAGTGGAAAAAAACCCTAATCTTTCTGCACAGTTAATGTGTCACATCCATCCGCAATGTTTCCTTCATTTATTTGCGACGACCTTGCGACGAACGCGAACCTCTCCTCTCCCACCCAATTTGTGTTTGTGGCGCAGGCTTGTCCCACCTCCGACAAAAAATAAATAAATATATATATATAGTCAAATGTCAAACCTCAGTTTTCGAACGTCTCGGTTCTCGACCAATTCGGTTTTCGACCAAATATTTCGAGTTTTTAATGCCTCGGATGACGAACAAATTTCGGTTCTCGAATAATCTGAATGCACATGAATGCACCATTTGACTCCTCTCACCTTCCTTACACAAGGAAGTGACGCTTCCTTGTGTTGCTTTCCATTGTGAGCAGACGTGTTCAGTAAACTTTTTTTGTTTTAAAAAGAGCCTGGTTTCGGTTTTCGAACAATTTCGGTTTTCGAACAGCCTTCTGGAACGGATTATGGACGAAAACCGAGGTTTGACTGTATGTATATATCCATTCCATCCATCCATCCATTTTCCGAACCGCTTGATCCTCACTAGGGTCGCGGGGGGCGCTGGAGCCTATCCCAGCTGTCTACGGGCAGTAGGCGGGGGACACCCTGAATCAGTTGCCAGCCAATCGCAGGGCACACAGAGACGAACAACCATCCATGCCCACACTCACACCTAGGGACAATTTAGAGTGTCCAATCAGCCTGCCATGCATGTTTTTGGAATGTGGGAGGAAACCGGAGCACCCGGAGAAAACCCACGCAGGCCCGGGGAGAACATATATATATTCCAAAATATATATATATATATACACACATTTATGTGGGTGGTTTTGTGTATGTATGTGTGTGTGTGTCTGTGTGGGTGTGTGTGTGTGTGTGTTTGGTTCGGCTTAAAAAAAAATGATGGCGCCCAGGCCGCTGACGGATGATGTATGACGGACCGGCAACATTTTGTAAATTTCCCTCCTCTGGTAGTTTCGGTTTCATCAAACAGGTGACAGTTAGATTACCACTACTACTGTCTCAACACCGAGCAAGGACACCCCCCACTACCTCTCCACCCCTCTTGTGTTGTGTGGTCTGCCATGACTGAGCTGTGCAAACAAGCAAGCAGCCCCCCCCCCCCCCCCCCGCCCGCCCACCAGCACACACATGCATTCATAGAAATAAGGAGCTCACCGGACTCTCCTCCAAAAACCCAAAGCAAAACCTTTGTTCTGTACAGGGTTTCTTCTTTTTTTAACATTAAGGCTTTGGGAATTTTGAATTGTTTGTATTTAATTTATATATATTTTTTCCAGTAGTTTGTTTGTTTCTTTCTTTTATCACAGAAAGAGAAAAGATGTTCACTGAAGAAATGTTTCATTTTTTAATGTTTTATCTCACAAATGATCAATGTATGGGAAAGTAGCGTTTTTCTATTTCCGATACATTCCAATTATGGCTGTGAAAAAAAACAAAAAAAATTGCAAGAACTTTTTTGCAGCAACCATGAAATACGTGTAGTACCAACAAATATAGAAACATAAATTACTGCAAAAAAATACAGACAATTATTCCCTCCTCAACCACGCCATGGAACTCAGCAATGTACAGTCAAACCTCGGTTTTCAAACGTCTCGGTTCTCGTCCAATTCGGTTTTCTACCAAAAAAATTGAGTTTTTTATGCCTCGGATGACGAACAAATTTCGGTTCTCGAACAGACTGAGCGCACTTGAATGCACCATTTGACTCCTCTCGCCTTCCTTACACGATTCGTGGAAGTGACGCTTCCTCGGGTAGACGAGGAAGTGACGCTTCCTCGTGTTGCTTTCCATTGTGAGCAGACGTGTTCAGTAAACATTTTTATTTTAAAAAGAGCGTGGTTTCGGTTTTTGAACAGCCTTCTGGAACGGATTATGGACGAAAACCGAGGTTTGACTGTATGTACTGTACATTATGATAGAAAAATAAACAAATAGATAAAGTCATGATAGCTGCAACAAGGCGTGTTAATTTAAAGACATTTTGGCATTAATTTGATCAGCTGAAATTGTTTTTCTTTTTCAATTTCGCATTATGGATTTGGAGATAGATTTCTAGAAAATTAACATCAAGAAAAGTCAAATATATTTGAGAGATACTAACCGTGTGTGGAGATTTCCATCTCACTTCAATTAGTGATTTTAAGCTGACCATCAGTCTCAAGAAGACCAACATCTTGAGTCAGGACACGGAGAGCCAACCCACCATCTCCATTAACAACTACCAGCTGGATGTGGTCAAGGAGTTTACTTACCTTGGCTCCACAGTGACAGACTCGCTTGACTTGGACCCTGAACTGAACAGAAGGATCGGCCGAGCCACCACAACTCTTGCCCGGCTCACCAAACGCGTGTGGGAGAACAGCAAGTTGACGACCAACACCAGGATGGCAGTCTACAGGGCCTGTGTTCTCAGCACCCTACTGTATGGCAGTGAGTCCTGGACCCTGTATGCACGCCAAGAAAAGAGGCTCAACACCTTCCACATGCGAAACCTCAGGCGAATCCTTGGTATCAAGTGGTCCGACTACATCACCAACAAAGACGTCTTGGAACGTGCCAACATCCCCAGCATGTACACCCTCCTCCGTCAGCGTCGCCTTCGGTGGCTCGGCCATGTCCACAGGATGGAGGACGGTAGGATCCCCAAAGATCTGCTCTATGGAGAACTCGCAGTTGGAAAGAGAACACAGGGCCGCCCACAGCTTCGTTTCAAAGACGGTTGCAAGAGGGACTTGAAGGCTGTTGAGATAGATGTGAAGGGATGGGAGTCACTGGCCCAGAACCGCACTAGCTGGAAACAAGAACTGGCACGTGGTCTGTGCCGAGGGGAGGAGAAGATGAGAGCATCAGCAGAAGACAAGAGAGCCAGGAGAAAGAACAGCCAGGACAAACAAGCGCCCCCCTCCAACTGTGTGTTCAGGTGCATCTACTGCAACAGGGACTGTCACTCCCGGATTGGCCTCTTTAGCCATACCAGACGGTGCTCCCAGTCAGGCACAAACAGATAATCACACTGTGATTGAAATGCCGTTGTTAGGACAACCAAAAACAATTGTCTTTTTTTGTTGTTGTTGTGATACATTAATTGAGCATAAATTACTTAGTATCTGAGGGTTTAACGGTATAGACTGTGCTATTAGTAACGCTAAATTTCAAGCAAATTGTAGCCAAAAATTGGACAGTGATTTGAAGTCCCAGGACCATATGTACAAAATAGAAAAGTCTCTGGTTCATTAGATAACAATGATGTACATAAGTGGTTATCAAGAATCAAGAAAATGCTTGAAAGGTATTCAATAAATTCTGTCAAAGATTGGCTCCCGATCTGGTATTTCCCCGCTCCACATCGCGTCAACGGCTAAGGGTTTATGCATCTCAGGGGGCTGGCATTTTGGCCTTATGCCGCCCTTTGCTGTCAACTGCCATTGATGTTAAACTGCCCTCGGAGACTATTGAAAATGTCACAGCTTTTTTTTTGTTTTACAAAGTCAAATATTACACAGTGCATTTCCCCCCCCTTAAATGATCAATTAAATGTATTTTACAGCCAAATTTATTGCTCATTGATTAATTTGACGGATCAATCCTCCACAATGATCCATCATTTTCTTATTTGTCTTCATTAGTTTTGCTTGTAACATTTTTGTTGTTGTTTTTTTCCGATGACTTTCCAATGACAAATTAAGGCGAGAAGTAGAATGTTAGTGGTGCTTCATGTATCCATTAAAAGCAATAACAGACAACATTTTCAGGCAGCGATGTGACAAAAGGAACTCAATGTTGTGAATCACCAAAAAAATTATCTTCGTACTAGTTTAATTAAACAGGCTAGTTCTGGTTGCTGCAGTTGTAATGTGACTGCAAAGGCAAAAAACAAACAAACAACCAAAGAAGAGTTTTTGCAGTACAGCTGGCAAAAGCAGTACGGCCCATTATGTCAAACCGCAGGTACAGTGAGTTCCTGTGTTTGTCCTGACTCATGATCGCAGTTACAAAACGAGGGGGGAAAAACATTCCTCTTCCTGCCAGCTTTGGCGTGGAAAGATGATGTTGACAGTGATATAGCTGCTGAAGCTGTCCCCTCTGTAATTAAGGTGAAGAATTGAGTGCAAAAAGCAATTTGCACATTTAGCCTGTCTCGTCACATCTGAGCTTCGAAATACTGCTGCGTTTGCTGCTCTCCAAACCATTTCTCTCACCTACCAAGAATATCCCGCCCATATTCTCGTGTGAAGACATGCTTCGAGACAGTGCTGAAGATATTAATCAAGCGATCTCACTTTTTAATTAACTCCTGCGTCTGTCTCTCAAAAGTGGGTACAAACGGATTGTCTTGCATGTCTTTCCAAATCGTATGAATTCTCTAAACTGAGCATAGGGTCACTTGAACATTGTCGATGCTTGCCAGTGGGGAATGGCAACCATACAGTTAGATCATCAAAATTCACCCAAACACCACAAATTGCCTCTGCAATAAACTCAATAGCCTTGGTTAGATGGTTATTGCACATTGAAGAGTTTTGAAGGAATCCGTGATCTCAACAGATCAATGTGTCCATTGCAATTTTGTTTGTACAGTGCTTGGTGCAAAATATTTTCCAACCGGTCTTACGTGCAGAAGGAAGCATTCAGTAAAAGCTCAGCATGTGTGGCCATACATATATTGAAGTCAGATAAGAGTCAAATAAGGGATATTAAATGTTATTCATTGAACTTTAAATTGTGTTTGAAAAAGAGCTTCAATCCCTTCTCTTGATAACCCTTTCGGGGACGGTGGTTACTACAGTGGACAGCTTATGTTATCAGGTTGCAGGGTGCATGAAAGGGTTAGTTAGAACTGGTTCTGTTATTTTAAAAAGAAATAGAGCTTCCATCACTAACAAGAAGAATGAAAATCCCGATAAAATTCAAATGTTAACATTTTGCATTTGACGAAACTTATTATTTTATATTTGAATATACAGTCAGACCTCGGTTTTCGAACGTCTTGGCTCTCGCCCAATTCGGTTTTCGACCCAAAATTTCAGATTTTTTGTGCCTCGGATGCCGAACAAATTTTGGTTCTCGAACAAACTGAGTGCACTTGAATGCACCATTTGACTCCTCTCGCCTTCCTTACACGAGGAAGAGACACTTCCTCGGGTAGACGAGGAAGTGACACTTCCTCGTGTTGCTTTCCATCGTGAGCAGACGTGTTCAGTGAACAGTTTTATTTTTTAAAAAGCGTGGTTTCGGTTTTCGAACAATTTCTGTTTTCAAACAGCCTTCTGGAACGGATTATGGACGAAAACCGAGGTTTGATTGTATCGTTATTTTCGGTTATGTATCTAAAAAAAAAAAAAGAAAAAAGAATGCACTCCAGAAATGGTGTCATCCGAATTCAATGTGTTAAAGAATAACATCATCCCATCTTCTGTTTGTATTTGCACTTTTTTTTCCTTCTAAAAATTGTATGAAGAAATGAAAAGGTACAATATGAATAAAATACGGACCAAATGTACAATGCCTTTGCTGTCACACCAATGAAAGCATCGAGTAGAGGTGTCAGTGTGTGCAAAAACACAGCTTGTATAAATAGTAAGTCGCAAGAAAAAAAAAAGTTCTCTTCATAAAAATGCATTAAAAAAGGACAGACACATGGCTTGGAATACCGAAACTCTCCAGGAGTGTCAAATCCAATTCAATCACCTTGCAACATCTTGACTTGATTTTTAGTCTCTTTTTCTATGATCCATGCAGAAATTCAACTGTTATCCAAGTATTTATCCTTGCTCCAATCATGTTTTCTCTTTACTTATTATCATAATAAGATGATGATCACCATCCGACGTCTCAGGAGGGTGACAAAATTAATTGGAACCCAGTTTCCCTTGCCCGGACGTGGGTCACCGGGGCCCCCCTCTGGAGCCAGGCCTGGGGGTGGGGCCGGTTGGCGAGCGCCTGGTGGCCGGGCCTGCTCCCATGGGGCCCGGCCGGGCTCAGCCCGAAGAGGCAACGTGGGTCCCCCTTCTCATGAGCTCACCACCCATGGGAGGGGCCAAAGGGGTCGGGTGCAATGTGAGCTGGGCAGCAGACAAAGGCGGGGACCCTGGCGGTCCGATCCTCGGCTGCAGAAGCTAGCTCTAGGGACATGGAATGTCACCTCTCTTACAGGGAAGGAACCCGAGCTGGTGTGCGAGGTAGAAAAGTTCCGACTGGATATAGTCGGACTTACCTCCACACACAGCCTGGGTTCTGGTACCAGCTCTCTCGAGAGGGGTTGGACTCTCTTCCACTCTGGAGTTGCCCACGGGGAGAGGCGCAGAGCAGGTGTGGGCATACTCATTGCCCCCCGGCTCAGTGCCTGTGCATTGGGGTTCACACCGGTAGACGAGAGGGTTGCCTCCCTCCGCCTTCAAGTGGGGGGACGGGTCCTGACTGTTGTTTGTGCGTACGCACCCAACAGCAGTTCAGCGTACCCACCCTTTTTGGAGTCCTTGGAGGGTGTGCTGGAGAGTACTCCTGCTGGGGACTCCCTTGTTCTGCTGGGGGACTTCAATGCACACGTGGGCAACGACAGTGAGACCTGGAGGGGCGTGATTGGGAGGAACGGCCCCCCTGATCTGAACTCGAGTGGTGTTTCGTTATTGGACTTCTGTGCTCGTCACGGATTGTCCATAACGAACACCTTGTTCAAACATAAGGGTGTCCATATGTGCACTTGGCACCAGGACACCCTTGGCCGCAGTTCGATGATTGACTTTGTGGTTGTATCATCGGATTTGCGGCCGCATGTCTTGGACACTCGGGCGAAGAGAGGGGCGGAGCTGTCAACTGATCACCACCTGGTGGTGAGTCGACTCCGATGGTGGGGGAAGATGCCGGTCCGACCTGGCAGACCCAAACGTATTGTGAGGGTTTGTTGGGAGCGTCTGGCGGAATCCCCTGTCAGAAGGAGTTTCAACTCCCACCTCCGACAGAGCTTTTCCCATGTCCTAGGGGAGGCGGGGGACATTGAGTCCGAATGGACCATGTTCCGTGCCTCTATTGTTGAGGCGGCCAATCTGAGTTGTGGCCGTAAGGTGGTTGGTGCCTGTCGTGGCGGCAACCCCCGTACTCGCTGGTGGACACCAGCAGTAAGGGATGCCGTCAAGCTGAAGAAGGAGTCCTATCGGGCCTTTATGGCCTGTGGGACACCAGAGGCAGCTGACAGGTATCGACTGGCCAAGCGGAATGCAGCTTCGGTGGTCGTCGAAGCAAAAACTCGGGCATGGGAAGAGTTCGGTGAGGCCATGGAAGCCGACTTCCGGACGGCTTCGAGGAAATTCTGGTCCACCATCCGACGTCTCAGGAGGGGGAAGCAGTGCACCACTAACACTGTGTACAGTGGGGATGGGGCACTGTTGACCTCGACTCGGGACGTTGTGAGCCGGTGGGCGGAGTACTTCGAAGACCTCCTCAACTCCACCAGCACGCCTTCCTTGGAGGAAGCAGAGTCTGGGGACTCTGAGGTGGGCTCTCCTATCTCTGTGGTTGAAGTCACCGATGTGGTTAAAAAGCTCCTCGGTGGCAAGGCCCCAGGGGTGGATGAGATCCGCCCGGAGTTCCTCAAGGCTCTGGATGTTGTGGGGCTGTCCTGGTTGACACGCCTCTGCAACATCGCGTGGTCAGCGGGGAGAGTGCCTCTGGATTGGCAGACCGGGGTGGTGGTCCCTCTTTTTAAAAAGGGGGACCGGAGGGTGTGTTCCAACTACAGAGGAATCACACTCCTCAGCCTCCCTGGTAAGGTCTATTCAGGGGTGCTGGAGAGGAGGGTCCGTCAGGAAGTCGAGCCTCAGATTGAGGAGGAGCAGTGTGGTTTTCGTCCCGGCCGTGGAACAGTGGACCAGCTCTACACCCTTAGC
The DNA here is from genome assembly GCA_018466805.1 of Hippocampus abdominalis. NCBI lineage: Eukaryota > Metazoa > Chordata > Actinopteri > Syngnathiformes > Syngnathidae > Hippocampus > Hippocampus abdominalis. The sequence continues at coordinate 18,225,162 of CM031706.1, read as the reverse complement.
AGGGTCCTCGAGGGTATGTGGGAATTCGCCCAACCGGTCTACATGTGTTTTGTGGACTTGGAGAAGGCGTTTGACCGTGTCCCTCGGGGAGTTCTGTGGGGGGTGCTTCGGGAGTATGGGGTACCGAGCCCATTGATACGGGCTGTTCGGTCCCTATACTGCCGAGGTCAGAGTTTGGTTCGCATTGCCGGCAATAAGTCGGAATCGTTTCCAGTGAGGGTTGGACTCCGCCAAGGCTGCCCTTTGTCGCCGATTCTGTTCATTACCTTTATGGACAGAATTTCTAGGCGCAGCCGAAGCGTTGAGGGGGTCTGTTTTGGTAGCCTCAGTATTGCATCTCTGCTTTTTGCAGATGATGTGGTACTGTTGGCTCCTTCAAACAGGGCTCTCCAACTCTCACTGGAGCGTTTCGCAGCCGAGTGTGAAGCGGTTGGGATGAAAATCAGCACCTCCAAATCTGAAGCCATGGTCCTCAGTCGGAAAAGGGTGGAGTGCCCACTCCGGGTCGGGGAGGGGATCTTGCCCCAAGTGGAGGAGTTTAAGTATCTTGGGGTCTTGTTCACGAATGAGGGCAGGAGGGAGCAAGAGATCGACAGGCGGATCGGTGCAGCGTCTGCTGTAATGCGGACGTTGTATCGGTCCGTCGTGGTAAAGAAGGAGCTGAGCCAAAGGGCGAAGCTCTCAATTTACCGGTCGATCTACGTTCCAACCCTCATCTATGGTCACGAGCTGTGGGTCGTGACCGAAAGAACGAGATCCCGGATACAAGCGGCCGAAATGAGTTTTCTCCGCAGGGTGTCCGGGCTCTCCCTTAGAGATAAGGTGAGAAGCTCGGTCATCCGGGAGGGGCTCAGAGTCGAGCCGCTTCTCCTCCACATCGAGAGGAGCCAGATGAGGTGGCTCGGGCATCTGATTAGGATGCCTCCTGAACGCCTCCCTGGTGAGGTGTTCCGGGCATGTCCCACTGGGAGGAGACCCCGAGGACGACCCAGGACACGCTGGAGAGACTATGTCACCCAGCTGGCCTGGGAACGCCTCGGGATCCCCCGGGAAGAGCTGGAAGAAGTGGCTGGGGAGAGGGAAGTCTGGGCTTCCCTGCTAAAGCTGCTGCCCCCGCGACCCGACCTCGGATAAGCGGTAGAAGATGGATGGATGGATGGATGGATGGATGGATATTATCATAACTCCATCCCTACAAAATTGATTTTCTATGCGGTTTACGATGTTGTCCAGTTTTTTTTTCATTAACCTACTTTTTGTAACTTCATAATTTCTCTTTGGAAGTGTTATCAAGACAAATACAGAGCACCTCGAGTTTCCTTTCTCTTTGTGTTTGTTAAACAAACACACACACACACACACACACACACACACACACACACACACACACACACACACACACACACACACACACACACACACAAATAAAGATCTAGACACTAGTTCACAAATCTCAGGGTATTACACCCAACAGTGATGATATATGAATTATGACAAAGTACTGCCACTTTATAATGTAGTATCGGACATGGCTTTGTCCTCAGCAGCTACTCAGCAAATTTGGTGTCCAACTTTGTTGCACACGTATACACAAAGGAATGGAGGCATATGGGAAATTATTTATTTACAGATTGCTCCAAACCCGACTGATATAAGTGAAAATAAATGCCCATTTCATTTTACTGAGCAAGAAACACATGGAGTGAACTTGTTCATGAAAAATGGACCAAACACAACATCACTCTTGCTAAGTGGGTTGATCCAGCTGGTTTAAAAAGGAAAACCAAATACACTTCCTCCATACTTATTAACCCTGATCAATCAGAAAAAGAAGCTGAGCTCTGCTGTTTGCCTTTCTGCTCCCCAGTACAGGTCGTGGCTTCAAGGACAAACAAAATGGTGGCCACAAAGCAGAACGCCTTGCTCCTGTGGCTATCAAGAAACCACTGCTGTTTACTCAGCACAAACCGTGCGGTGGCTGCGGTCCTCGGGAGAAGCTGAGGGATCAGTAAATGACTTCTGAACAGATAACATTTTTGGAGAATAAGCTCTGCTGCCTGACCAAAGCAGAGCATGTGTCTTTTTGACCTTATTCAACTCAAATCCTGCAAATGAAACACGTGTATGAAGTTCACAGCTCAGTATATTTTTTTGACAGATTATTTCTACCATCCCAGGGGAAGAGTGAGAAAATGAAAAGCATTGTATTTTCTGCTGCCTTCACAAAAATAAACATGCACTTAACCACTGATTGCAGCTCATGAGAGAAGGCCCTCTATTACATGGAACCTCAAAGCATAGCTTGCTGATTACGGGGACCGTGATAACTGCATTGATGCTAGCACTATCGCAAAGGTAGTCGTTGGCCTGTGACCGATTGTGACTCATATCTCCATCAGTCCTGATCATCAAAAGGTGGTCATTGAAGGTCTGTTTCAAACGGCTCTCCATTTAAGTGTACATGGGTGGGCTGATTCGCTCTATAATTTATTCTGTCTGTAAAATTGAAATCGGAAATGGGCAAAGCTCAAACTTTTCTTCATTAAAAATAAATAAATGAATAAATCAGAGGACACTATGATATCATTTGACATTGGCTTGCGGGTTTGCATTCCTATGGCAGGGACATAAATTTGTTGAATGAAGTCAGTGAAATAATCAAATGAAAAACATTAAGTAAGGAAGTAATTGAGCCTTTTTAATCATGATAACCATTTGCGAATATTTGTTAAGAAAAGCTCCCACATTTGGAGTGCGCTAGCCACATGTGGAGAGGCGGGATTTTCATAAGCCAGGCGTTCTACTTCGGGGTTCCAAAACTAGCTACCAAACTAACATATATTTTAATTAGATCGCCATTGTGCCAAAGGAAATCATATATATGCAGGTGTGCACATAAAATCTTTGGCGTGGTCCTCACATGAGCACCAGAGGTAGTTGTTTGGTGCTTTTTTTTTTCCGACCAAGCACTTGCTGCACATCTGGGCAAGTTCGTCATTGACATGTGTTCATATGTCATTTAATATAACTTAAAATGCTTATTTTTCAGTTCGGAATTTTGATTTGATTACAACATACCAGGGCAACACGATGGCAGATTATTAAAACGACACCATTTACTGTTGAATAAAAATACATTCAATGTATGTTAAACACAATTGAGTAGCATGGCCTGTTCGAAAAATTAATTGTCCACCCCTGACTTGCAGCATGGGATCCCGTGATCAGATAGAGTGCTGTGAAATAGTATCTGCCCCCTTCCTCATTTCTGTGCTCTTTGGATGTTATCACGTAGAAAGGTTTCAGTTCATCAAACCAATCTTATTACACAAAGACTACCCAAGGAAGTACAAAACGCAGTTACTAAATGCCAATTTAATTTATTAAGGCACAAAAAAAAACATCTAAACTACCTGTCCCTGTGTGAAAAAGTAATTGCCTCCCCCTTGATAAATCACAAAGTAGTTGTGACCAACGAAGCTGAGTTCAATTTCACAGGCAATACCTGAGCACCACCTTTGTTGAATCAAGAAATCACATAGATAGAATCTGTCAGACAAAGTGAAGTAGGCCACGAGATCTCAGGAAACAAATGCATCATGCCACGATCCGAGGAAATTCATTGAAATGTATCAGTCTGGAACAAGTTACAAAGCCATTTCCAAAACTCTAGGGCTTCAGAAAACCACTGTCAGAGCCATTACCCACAAATGGAGAAAACTGGGAAGAGTTTCATACATTCCCAGGAGTGGTTGACCAGCTAAAATTACTCTAAGAGTGCGACGACGACTCATCCAGGCGGTTACAAAAGAACCTAGAATAACACCCAAAGAACTGCAGACTTCCCTGGCCTCGGTTCAGGTCAATATTTACGACTCTACCACCAGAAAGACACTAGCTAAAAATGACATCCATGGGAGCATTCCCAGGCAAAAACTACTGCTGTCTAAAAAGAACACAAAGGTGATGCGCCTTTGCCAAAAGACATCCTGATGATCCTCAAGACCTTTGGGAAAACATTCTGTGTCGTGAAGTCAAAAACAGATTTTTCTGGGGAAGATGTGTTATGTGTGGGGTAAAAATGGCAGCACATTTGATTAAAAAGAACATTATGCCAACATTGAAGCATGGTGGTGGCAGTACGATGGTCTGCGGTTGCTTGCTCACTCACTCATTGTCCTCTCAATCACATTTTGCTGTGATTGACGGGACAATGAATTCTGCTGTCTAAGAGAAAATCCAGAAGAAGAAAGTCCGAAAATCAGTTTGCGCCCTCAAACTCAAGCGCTCTTGGATCGATCGTGGAACAGGGCAACGATCCAAAACGCCAGCAAGTCCACCTCTGAATAGCGGAAAAAAAACCCACACAAAATAAATGTTTTGGAGTGTCCAAGTCAACATCTGGATTTGAATCCAATTGAGGTGCTGTGGTGTGACCTTAAACTCTGCAGTTCATGCAAGAAAACCCTCCAAGACTGAAGCAATTCTGTGAAGAGGAGAGTGGGCCAAAAATCCTCCACAGCAATGTGAAAGACTCATCACCACTTATCGCAAACGCTTGAATTCTGTTATTGCTGCCAAGGGAGGCACAACCCATCATTAGGTTCAGGGCGAAATTGCTTTTGAACATAGGGACAGGTAGGTTTGGATTAAAAAAAAAAAAAAATGTGTGTGTGTGTCTAAATAAATTAAATGGGCATTTAGAAATGACATTTTGTATTTCCTTAGGTTGTCACTGTGTGTTATTAACATGGATTTGATGAACTGAAATCTATATGTGTGATAAATATGCAAAGGACACAGAAATCAACATGGACTGCAAGGACATCGTTTGACAGACCGTAGGAGCAACACAGGGATGACAGCCTCACCGGCAGCTCTTCCACAAAGCATTTGACCAATGTCTATTACAGTGAATGTAGCTGTTGTAGTCTCCCTGTTGAAGATTTGGCTAAGTCTGCACGTCCACAAACATTAAAGGGTTCCTTCAGTGGTTAGATATGTCTCTGGGGTTTTTTCCGCACATTGCGGCCATGTAGTGAAAAACTGCCACATGCTGGCTGTGGCACCATACCTACAAGATTCCACTGTGCATTTTGAGTCATTTTTCTGGGCAATAAGAAAGACTAAATGTCACATTAAATATATCAGTCTGTTGAACGTCAGCCTGTGACCTCTCAAATTTTCAAACTGACATTTGTTTTTAAAACTAAAAATTGGTGGACAAGCAGTTGAAATCTTTCTTGGATGAATTTTAACCTTGTTGAGAGAGTGCTCTCAATTATTTATTTGTTTGTTTGTTTGATGGGCTGACCCTCATAGTTGTGATGTTACTGATTGTGCTGCTTGACATCCGCTGTGTGAAATTGTGGGCGTGTTCAATAAATACCTGTGCATCCACAGCTCACTGCAGTTGTGTGACTGAGTGAAAGAAATGACCGTCTGTGAAGTTTTCAGTGCGTAATTATTTTATTCTGGGTTACCACGCCAAACCGCCTGCTGCATCACCCTGTCAATAAACGTCATGGATGCCTTCCAGTTATGTTTTAAGATGATGAATAGCACAGAAACTGCCTTGTTACAAGTTTTTAATGACACCCTCCTGGCAAATGACACTAGAGACGACGTGTCTGGTTCGGTTGGATTTAACTGCAGCGTTTAATATGGTGAATCACATTATTCTGTTGGGTCATTGGCAACACCACGTGGGCATTAGTGGTTGAGCCCTTGAGTGATTTGGATCCAATATGGGTGACAGAACATATTTTTGTAGCCTTGGTTACTCTGAGTCGTACACTGCTACACTGTCGTATGGTGTTCCACAGAGTTGAATTCTGGTGCCTCTGCAGTTTCCATTGTATCTGCTCACTTTGGGCTCATCTTAAGGAAACATGGCATTTCCTTGCAATGCTATTACCATGACTATCAGATGTAGTAAAGTACATCCATATTCTTATCAGGTATTGAATTTGGGAAAATACAGTTAGTTATACAGCATTGCTCAGAGATGCTCATGAAATCTCTGAGTTTTTCTGTATACTCAGCAAATCGTCCTCTGCAAACTGTAAATGCAATTATTTAGCCTGCACTATTAGAGTCTGCTTCTCTGAGGCCATTTTTTCTTACAGGAAATTGCATTCTGTGTGGGTAACAGATCCTTGATTGACTGATCAGTAGTATGGTAGAAGTGTTTTAGACAACCCAATAAATTGAGAATATGGCTTGATTCTTCACATTTAATTTGCTCTTTTTAAAAAAGTTAGGCTTTTTAAATGTAATTTCAGGAACCATGTCTATTTCAACTATTTCAAACTTGGTACACCTTACTTCAAGATAGGGTACATGCATTTGGTTTATTATATGACAATATCATGGCTGTGAGAAAAAACAAACAAAACAAAAAAAAGAATGTTTTTTTTTTAATTCAACCTAACAATTAAAAAAAAGAATCTCCAGCACACATGTGAAAGTAATTCAGGGCTCTGAAAGGACTCTGAGGCTGGATGTCAAGGGGAGATTTACTGTATATGTTCAGTCTGCAACCTGTGTCATGATAGGCTGCAGACAAAAATGAACTCGTCTTGTGTTCACGCATGACACCCAATAATAGCTGTGACAAAACGGCTATGAAAAAAAAAAGCGTAACACTGCAATGCCATGTGCTTCTCTCATCTACAAAGGATATGGGACTGTTCACAAACTGTTTTTGTAACAGCTTTTTGATGTTAACATACTAGAATATTTATAGAGATACTATTTGCAAATAAGGTTAACTACAAAAATGAGGTACAAAGTATAGAAAAGTTCCCCAAAAATTACTGAATTTTACACTCTGTAAGCTTGCTACTGCATGCCTGAGCTTGTTTCAGCTCACGACAAAACAGAAAGGCCCTTTTTCATAAAAATAAATAAAATTATATTCGAGGCAAGGGAAGACATTTTCCAGCCGCATAGCTACGAATTCTGGTAAATGAGTGTGGTGGCATTAACATGCCACTGAAGTAGCTTAATTGGACTAAATAACTGTTGTGTGTCATGAGGTCAGTGAGGAGAAATCTTTTTGAGGTAAGGCAGCTCTATTTATACCATAGTTTGAATCCGGCTGAAAATATGAAATAACACTGGGAGAAGCGAGTGAAGTCAACTTGTGCCTGTCAGCTATGGCTTGCCTGGAACTAATGAGATTTGACCATTGAACTTTTGTCTAGCTTTGGTTCCATGTTGAATATGTTATGTTGTCAGTAATACATGTTTGTTGGCTGACCAAAAATATAGCTACTATCTACATTATTAGAGTTAATTACAAGATAAAAGAATACAATTGTCAGTAATAAGAATCTTAGTGGGTTACAAACAAGTATTATATGTGTTGCAATTTATTTGTACATTGTAGAAGGTAAACTGATGTGAGCAGGCCAGAATGGCAAATGAAATGTATGGGGAAAAATATGGATTACCGGCCACATTAAAATCCAAAGAAAATGATGTCATCAGATTTATGTCAGGATTATCACAGATAACACAATTTACCAAGAGGATAATTTGATTAGCAGTAATTGTCCACATGGTGCCACCTCATTCACTTTTTGGTGTTGGCAGCTAAGCCTGTTCCAGCCCGGCTAAAAACACCGCTTAGTCACTTTGAATATCATAGAACTCATGAATTTATTGCCCGCAGGCATACTCAATTTTGTGTGAAACCTCTCCTTACTTTATTGAGTCCCACGGGCATGCACATTACAACCAACGATGAGCTCACAAGAACCTGCTACTAACCTTGGGGGAAAGTCAAGGAAACACCATCAAAACTTTCAAATCACTAGCACATTTCATGTGTGTTTTCATTCTTTCTTTCCTTGCAGTTCATCAACTTCCAGAATCCGTTTGAGGCGCTTTTTTTTGGTCATGTGTAAAAGTAAACATTCTTGACAAAATATAGTAAAGTAAAACAAATCCCATGCAAGAACACTCACTCATGCACACAATTAAAAAAAAATCTGCTATAATTTGTCCAGACTATTAGGCAAATTTCAATCATACTCTTAATCAATTGAGGTTCTGACATGGTCATAAAACGTAACGAGCCACTCTGGCACAGTTCCATTCTTCTGAAGAGAGGTTTTCAAATCTTGAGGTGAGAATTATATACTGCCCTTTGACAGTAGGTGAGGGGGGAGGCATGATAAAAGAGTGAGAGTTTAATGTAAACGTATAAACCCTCATGTGGTCGAATTGCACCACCATTCCCTCACACGAAAGGGCCACATGATGTCATATCCCCTGGAGACGGTTCAGAAGAAACACTAATGCACACCAGATGGATTTATGCTTATACTCTATGAAGGAAAGGCATGTTGAGGTGCGATTTAGGTTTGAGGAGCTTTGTGTGAATGCTAACAAAGACATTTTATTTTTTGGGGTGGAGGGGGAAGGGTAATAATACAAAATGGCTCACTCCTCTCCCCTATTGGTTGGTTGAGGGTCCGGATGGGTATCAGAGTCAGTACTTTTTATGATTTTGACCAATTCGAGTCAGTACTATGCAAGTTAAACCATGTTTTAGTTTTTTCTAAAATTATGACTGCGCACGAGTGGAAGAGTTAGTGATTTTCCAGGGTGGAATTCAATGCAGCAGTGTACGCACACCAGCATAATGACGTCACCTACTCGCAGGCTCACACACATTAAAAATACATTTCCGGGATGGAAGCCAGCGAGACATGACCGAATATGTAGCCGCCAAGCTGCACAAATACAGTTTATGAAGTAGAAATGTAACAATGGTAAAGCTGCACATTTTCCAACATTCTTTGACTCATCGTGGGGACTTCCTGCTGATGTCCCCCTGGAGGGGCTAGCAACGTGCATGGGTTTGACTGAAAGGAACTTCAGGAATACAAAGAATGAAAAAGATCAATATAAAATACATAATTGAAATTGGTATAACATTACTCATTGTTCCTACTGCAGTTGTTGCAAAGACTTTTGCTTCCCACTTTGTGTTTTGAAATATCTTTATTTTTACTTCATCCTTTTTGGCTTATTTGTTTACTTTTTTTTTTCTTATCATGGGCTCACCACCTATGGGGGGGGCCAAAGGGTCGGAGCTGGGGGCAGCCAAAGGCAGCGATCCTCAGCTTCAAAAGCTAGCTCTAGGGACGTGGAATGTCACCTCTCTTGCAGGGAAGGAGCCTGAGCTGGTGTGTGAGGCAGAGAAGTTCCGACTGGATATAGTGGGACTTGCCTCCATACACGGCCTGGGCTCTGGTACCAGTTCTCTTGAACGGCCCCGCGGATCAGAACTCGAGTGGTGTTTTGTTATTGGACTTCTGTGCTCGTCACGGATTGTCTCTAACGAACACCTTGTTCAAACATAATGGTGTCCATATGTGCTCTTGGCACCAGACACCCTTAGCCGTAGTTCGGTGATTGACTTTGTGGTTGTATCATCGGATTTGCGGCCGCATGTTTTGGACATTCGGGTGAAGAGAGGGGCTGAGCTGTCAACTGATCACCACCTGTTGGTGATCAGTTGACAGCTCCGATGGTGGGGGAAGATGCTTTCGGGCCGACCTGGCAGACCCAAACGTATTTTGAGGGTTTGTTGGGAGCGTCTGGCGGAATCCCCTGTCAGGAGGAGCTTCAGCTCCCACCTCCGGCAGAGCTTTTCCCACGTCCCGAGTGAGGCGTGTACATTGAGTCCGAGTGGACCATGTTCCGCACCTCTATTGTTGAGGTGAGTTGTGGCCGTAAGGTGGTTGGTGCCTGTTGTGGCGGCAACCCCTGTACTCGCTGGTGGACACCGGCATTAAGGGAGGCCGTCAAGCTGAAGAAGGAGTCCTATCGGGCCTTTATGGCCAGTGGGACCCCAGAGGCAGCTGATGGGTATCAACTGGCTAAGCGGAACGCAACTTCAGTTGTCGCCGAGGCAAAAACTTGGGCATGGGAAGAGTTCGGTGAGACCATGGAAGCCAACTTCCAGACTTTGAGGCTGAGAGGAAATTCTGGTCCGCCATCCGACGTCACAGGAGGGGGAAGCGGCGCACCATTAACACTGTGTACAGTGGGGATGGGGCGCTGCTGACCTGGACTCGGAACGTTGTGAGTTGGCGGGCAGAATACTTCAAAGACCTCCTCAAATCCACCAGCACGCCTTCCTTAGAGAAAGTAGAGTCTGGGGACTCTAAAGTGGGCTCCCCTATCGCTGTGGTTGAAGTCACTGATGTGGTTCAAAAAACTTCTCGGTGGCAAGGCCCCAGAGGTGGATGAGATCCGCCCAGAGTTCCTCAAGGCCCTGGATGTTGTGGGGCTGTCCTGGTTGACACGCCTCTGCAACATCGCGTGGTCAGCGGGGAGAGTGCCTCCGGATTGGCATACCAGGGTGGTGGTCCCTCTTTTTAAAAAGGGGGACCGAGTGTGTGTTCCAAATACAGAGGGATCACACTCCTCAGCCTCCCTGGTAAGGTCTATTCAGGGGTGCTGGAGAGGAGGGTCCATCGGGAAGTCAAGCCTCAGATTCAGGGGGAGCAATATTTATTTTTTTATTTTTGGAATAGTTGCAATGATTACTCTTTTAATGGTAACAGCTGACAACTGCCAATAATTCATTGAAATTGTTTCATTTTCAAAAGGAAATCTAGTGGAGAATGTTTTGACTGTAATTGATCAAATTGAAAAAAAAAAATGGCCCATAAATATTATATATCCATAAAGTGACAGAGAGAAAGAGTATGAGAGAGACAAAAACATACTGACAGGCAGACCAACAAAAAGAAAGAAAGAAAGAGAATGAATTAGCCTTAAAATTCCTCCCCCATTTCTGAAGCCAATCGAGGGTCATGAAGAGAGAACAAAGAATCTGTTTTGTGGTTGGGGGATTAGAAAAAAAAAGAAATCACACACATACACACACACACACACACACACACACACACACACACACAAGTACGCATAAGAACAGTGAAATGCCCTCAGTTATTTCCAATACTGACTCCTTTTTTTTTTAATCATAATTCTTTAAAGTTTGATTCAAGCATTCTAGATTATTATGGTAAATCAAAAAGGATGTCTATTTTTTTTAATGAAAACAACCTTTATTCTTAAATTTCACTCTTATAGATTTGATTTAACATAAAGGGGCAACATCTTTTTAAATTTAAAAAACATCAAAATGGAAAAACCAGCTTGACAACACAAATCTCCCTGACTCTCTCTTCCATTGTTAACGAAGAGATGCAAGATAAAAACACCAACCCTGTTATTTTGTACTTGTGTCGCAAACATGCCGAGGGAGAGTGCCTATGACAAGTGTATTTGACGACATCTGATGAATTTGGTTTGAGGCTAATTTACTGCAATCGTCTACAATGTCTTTATCCGGGTGCAAACATGATCCTGGATGTTGACGGCTTTCAAAATTCCTACATTTTATCCATAAACTCCCACTCCAGTTAGTCTCTGTGAGCGTTATTGTATATCATCTGCTGCTTAATTTTATGTAGAACACAAAATGAAAGGCAGCATCCTCCCATACAAAGCGAGCAGGTGGACATCTGCTCCTGTGAACAGTGACTCGAGCTGTCTGTGATTGTGGGGACATTGATGATGATGAATACACACCAAAACCAGATGAAAATAGGTTTGTGAAGTTTCCGCTTGTTTGTGGCAATTATGGATGGAAATATGTGTAAACATTGAATAGATACAAATTTCTAAAGTGCTTTTGTGAATTTCAGCTGAAATGACTCACTCTGTACACTAATAGATCAGTCAAACGGAGTGGGAGTAAAGCTAAGTAAACTTGTCTTTTGTGTTTATAATGTGCATTTTTATTATTCGCAGCAATGTTTTGCATGTAATTTCATTCAATTTTTATATTTATTTTTTATTTTTTTATTTAATAAAATGGACTTACCTATCATCCGATTTACAAACAGGCTTTCAGAATCATTAATGTTCGTAAATTGAGGACCACCTGCCTTGCTTGCCTTTATTTTTCCTTGACTTTCAACTAATATGAAGTTATAGATTCTTGTAGAGGTTATTGTGGACTATAGGAGTCTGCCGTAGGCTAACTGTCAAGACAGTCGAGTTCCGACGAACTATAATCTCTCACGACCTAAAATGGTCTCTAAAAGGCAATACGATACACGATGGAGCTATTTGTGTGGAAGGAGCGCAGTCTTCTACAGGAGGTCTTGAGACAGTGTTCCACACACTGGTGCCTTCTTTTTCACTTCTCAGTACTTTTTCACTGTAAAAATATGAAGTGGTCAGCCAAACTCTTCCTGGAATCCTTCTCCTAGACATCATTTTTTCCAGCACCGCACTCCACAAGCACCAGCCAATCCACCATCTTATTTTCCGTTACCATTACACTTTTACAATTACAATTGTCATGTGTGTTCGCTGTGATACAGTCATCATTTTGCACATTATTGGGCCCGCCCACTGAGGCCAGAGGTTGAAAATGAATGTGACACCTCTAACTATGTATCATGATTATATTGCTATCACACGGAAATTAAAAAAAAAAAAAGATTCTAATTACTGACTAATTATTTCCTATTTCCTCCTCTTGCCATGTTGTCCACATTTACAGACCTGTAACAATGCTTCCTAATACATCTGTGAGAGAAACCTTTCATTGCAAGCGTTTAGCCCTCTGTTGGCTGAAGGGGCTTGCTCAAAACGTTTGTGTTGCAGCTCCGAGGCAAAAAGACCTTCAGTGTTGTCTTTTAAGCGTGCGCTTTATTATTTTCTTAAAACTCCCAACCGAATACAAACACGTCTCTCCACCACAACGTGTCTTCTCTTCGGCTCAAGGGGCATTCAAAGCCCGCCTCAGAAAAAAAAAAGATTAATGATACCTTCACTAAGAAAAAAACAAAACAAAACAAACAAAAAACAAACAAACGAACGAAAAGAAAAAAGGAAACCACAAGATAAATTCTATAGGGGTGTTTGTGAACACACTCCAAAGGAATAATTCTTTTAAAATCAACATAAACACTGGATTTGCCTGTAATCTCCCAATGAAGTCCCTCAAACAAGACCATAAATGCTGTAGCACTATTGTTGTCGTTAGACAGGCAAATGCAATAAACTGCCAACAGATGTGAATGCATTTAAAATGAGATGGTTTAAAGCTTAGGACACAATGAATAATCTTCAAGTTTCATTCTTGTCAATACTCAAGGGAGGGGTCCCATTTCTGAGGGTTGAGTGCTCCAACGAAATTTTGATAGGCTGTTTTAGACATTTTGAAACAAATCACATAATCTCAAAACAAAGCTCTTTTGCACTCCCTCAAGGAATGTTTATGGTGATATATTCGCTACAATTCAAGATAATTGTAGCGATGCGATGCAGATGTGATACAGGCTGGGCCACTGACATTATTTAACAAAAGTTAAAAAAAAAAAAATACAGTATCAGAATATGCTCTTTGTATTCATATTCAGTTTCACTGGGAATGTGTAGTTTGCTCTCCAGATAATGCCGTCTTTCATTCATCAGGGAAATAAAAGGTTGGAAATTTCAGATGGCACATCACACCGCTGTTTCTTTGTTATGGTGTTGCTCAGAGAAGTGTACATATTTTTTTTTTTTAATTTTGGCTCACTTTAGTATAAATACTGCAACTGTAGTTCACTCATGTTTTGAAAGTGCTTTTAACCAATAGTAACCTTAAATTGTATTGCTAGTACCTTTTTTTTTCTCAAAAGAAATGTCTAAATAATAAATTTATCATCTAGGACATAGGTGTCAAACTCAGGTCCTCGTGGGCCGCTGTCCTGCATGTTTTCCAAGTCTCCCTGGTGCAACACACCTGATTCAAATGATCAGATCATCAGCAAGCTCTGCGGAAGCCTGACATTGAACCTGCTCATTTGAATCAGGTGTGTTGCAACAGGGAGACTTGGAAAACATGCAGGACAGCGGCCCACGAGGACCTGAGTTTGACACCTATGATCTAGGAGCTCAGGTCCTGATCCAAAGAAAATGGATGGGTGGATAATCTAAGAGCAGTTCAAATCAAGGATTACATCAAATACACATATTGAGCAAAATAACTCAATTCATCTGTGTTCATAGACCACTTTAAAAACAGCCACAGCTGCATACCAAGTACATGAAGTAAAACAGTCTCATAAAAACAAAGACGATGAAACAATAAATGAATAACTTAAAAAACAGTCGACACAATAAAACACAATACAATGCTGAATCTCATTTTAGGTCAAAAACCAAAGAATAAAAATGTGTGTGTGTGTGTGTGTGTGTGTGTGTGTGTGTGTGTGTGTGTCAAAATCACAAATCAAAGTCATTTTTGTCCAAATGAAATTCTTTCTAACATAAACAACATTAGCTATGTAATGAAGCATGTAGCAAACTATGCAATAAAGTATTAACCAAATGTTAATTATTTATTACATAGTTAAAATACTACTGTGATTTTTGGATGAATTTACAGAAATGTAAAAATTATTTTATATTATTATTATTTTTATTATTAATATCAGCGATGGGCACTTTACCCTATTTCGCCAGTCCGTCCCTCCAACCTGGGCACGTAATACATAGGGAATGTCTTACCGGTCATGGATCCGTGTGGGTGGACTTATTTAAAGCACTTTCGTCCTTACATTTCACCAGTCCCCCCCCAGCCCCCCCAAAAATGAGACCAGGCCATGGGAGAGAGGCTAAGGCAGATCCCCATTTGGGTCACCACTATTTTAAGACCCGGTAGTAAAAGTGTACCACAGGCTTGCATACAATTGAATGCATTGTGAAACAGTATGGACCGCTTTACACACAAAAACTATAAATTATGAACAGCTTGGACAACTTTACACACACACAAAAAAAAAAAACCGTTTTATTTTGTGTGTGTGTAAAGTTGTCCAAGCTGTTCATAATTTATATTTTTTGCGTGTAAAGCGGTCCATACTGTTTCACAATGCATTCAATTGTGTGCAAGCCTGTGGTACACTTTTACTGTCTTAAAATAGTGGTGACCCATGGGCGATCTGTAGCCTCTCTTGGCCTGAGGATGTCGCCGGCTTTTGGGGGGGGGGGCTGGTGAAAAAGGACTCTCTCCGAAAGTGCTTCAGACACAGGGTGGTGCTCCAGGAGGAGGACGTAGGGGTGTCGCTGATATTAATAATAAATAAGTCCACCCACACATCCATGCGCTCCGCCGGTGCATTCCCTGTGTATTACGTGCGGTTAGGGGACCAGTGGCGCGTTTGGAGTGTTCCAAGGCAATTTTTGTTCTTAGCCCATTTCACTCGAGCAGGTTCAAATTAACTTTAGGCTGCCTTGCGTGGGCATCGAAAGTGTACCTAGTGCGTCCCACGCATACGCATGAATGAGCAGACGCAGCCAAATAAAGTAAAACACACGCACACACACACACACACACACACACACACACACACACACACACACATATATGGTGTAGGACGGGACCGAGAGGTATAAAACACAGCCAGCAATCTTAACCGGTTGGATTGAATGATTAACTGTCAAAGTGTCAACCAATACAGCATTTAGCTGCCAACACAACCACTGTCGGTCACCAGACTGACTAAAGATGTGTAAACTTTTTTGGATAGAGGACAAGTGCTCCTCCTCTTGTCCGCTTGAAGGAAAGTGAAGTCACTCTGTCCCACATAAAAACACGGTGAAGATGCATGAGCCAAGCGGTGCGTTGTGATATTTCACATTGGGTCAGAAGTACTGTATTGGCCGATTACACACGTAAAACAGGCTAGGCGTGTTTCTGTCAGTCATTAGTGGAATGGACACCCGTAGGTACTTGACCCGGTTAGGGACGATTATCGGGACAGACGAAAACCCCCTTCCGTGCTTTTTAAAAAAATTCTCGAGCTCTCTCACCAAAATGTGTGTCCATTCGGGACGGACCGTTACGTTCACGGAATGCCCATCTCTTGTCAATATGTGGCTTTATGTGTAAAATTTAGAGCAGGGATGTCAAAACTCGGTCCTGGAGGGGCCCTGTTCTACATGTTTTAGATGTGTCCCTCCTGCAACACACCTGACTCGAATGAACAGGATCGTTTTTGAGGCGTCTTCACAGATGGCTGATGAGCTGATCATTTGAATCAGGTGTGTTGCAGGAGGGACACGTAAAAGAACAGGCAGGACTAATTCTCTTGAGGTCCAAAGCTGGACATGCCTGATTTAGAGTAAAAAATGCATGTATTCATTTTCGAATAAGGCTTAAAACCAAAAAGTTGATAAAGTGATGCAATATGTGAATATGTTTTGCATGCGCTGTATACTTTGGTACAAGAGTTGAAGCATATCGACCCAGGAGCAGAAAAAGAAAAAGGGGTGTTCATAAATCAAAGGTAGCCTTCTACCCTTCTTTTAGTTTAATTAAGGTCATTTATTATTTATTCTGAAACACGTTGCCCTGAGGTTACACTACCTTTAAATCACCACTATAGACCATACACTTAACATTCCTTCACTATTTAACCTTTTCTCTTCTGTCTCCATATATGACAGATTACGGATTATGTATGAAATACAAATCGCTTGATTGGATTACGCCAAAATACAGAAAGTATTTTCACTGGCTACTGTTTATCTGTTAATGATATTTCTTTAATTTTCTTTTGCATTCAAAACAATACTTAGATGGTCAAAACACAAAGTATAGTTTATGAAATATCGAGATTCTATACTTTCATGTTCCACACCAGTGAAGGAAATTGAAATAACAGTTTTTTGCTTGTTTTGTTTGTTTGTGCATGCATATGTTTTACCATGTATATATTGATAAAATTAGACATTAATGACTTATTCTGTGGGGTAGTTACAGTCTGTGTATGGATGATCTCGTATTTATGTTTTGATGTAACCACACAGTTCTGCTATGTTAGGGAGTTTTATATTTGTATGTGATTGGTTGGGGAGGCAGGCAGAGATGATTTATGTGTTGTCTTTGTGTTGTGCTGTCATGTTTGATTTTGCATGTTGTATGTCGATCCAAATAAAATAATAAAATAACAAAATCAACTTCGACTTCAAACCTTTCTCAAGGCATTGAATAAATCGCAAATGATATGTTGTAGTTGTTTGGCAACACATTTCACCAGTCATCCGATCAGGCATGCTTCGACTCCATTTCTTCTCCATGATCCCCCTCAGCACTTCCTGTGTCATTTTCCCTTCCAATTTCATCCTTTGCCTGAATCCTTTGTCTTCTTCCTTGTCTTATCGCCTCCTTGCCTTGTCTTTCTTTTGTGTTACTGTACAGGTAATTGCCGATCCTGTCAACCTGTCTTCACAGTATTTGTTACTCGCGTGTGTACCTCGTCTAACTTTCAAGTACTGAATTGAGTCAAGCAAGAGATGCCATATTACGGGAAGTGCAATGCTTCAAAATGTTCTGTGAAGAACTGCGATGCATGGGTTATATGGAATATTTTGATCAATTAAGGTGCTACGGTAACTACAGAACTAAATACTGTAATTTCCGGACTATAGAGCGCACCTGATTATAAGCCGCACCACTAAATTTTTAAAGGAAAAAAACATTTTGTACACACATAAATGTGTGTACAGATATTTTTTTTGTCTATAAGCCGCAGGTGCCCATATTGTAACAGGAGATATTTACAAAGAAGGACGGTACACAGGCGGCTTTTAGAAAAGTCTTTATATAGGCCGCTTCATTAAATAAGCCGCAGAGTTGAAAGCGTGTGACAAAAGTCGCGGCTTATAGTCCGGAAATTACGGTAGTCATTTCTTTCTGGATGAGATAGTGCAGTTCTACCCGCTTGCAAATTTCAGCCATGATGATAACATACAAACTCTGACTGTGCCAATCAAAACTGAACAAGATTATAGCTGTAAAGATGTCATTCCTAAAATAGACATCCCTCATGGTCAAAAATGTTGAAAAAGTGAGCAGAGGCAGGTGCACACAGGTGGACCTATATTCTATATAAATGATGCAACCCCAGCAATAGAAGACTAAGGTGTTTACAGGAGAGAGTGAAGCTAGACTGAATCACATCGTAGCGTGTGGGATAACTCCGCAGGTGAGAAAAGGGAAAATACTAGAGGTACATCAGCAGATCAAATGGTAGAAGACATGCACTGATAAGGGTACATGTCCATAGGATAAAGGTGCTGAGTAGATGGAATCAGTACTTTGACTATCACTTTGAATGAGGAAAAATAAAAGAGAAAGGAGAAAAGAGGAGGTGAAAACTGTGACAGAGGAGATATGCCAGATTAGAAAGGAGTTTGTAAATGCTAAGAAAGATGAAGAGTGAAGAGACTTATGCTGCCATCACATCGACCCCGATTTGAGTGTTCCTCATGGTGCGGTGACATATTTGGGATTATTTTTTTGCCCAGCGCAAGTGTAGCGCAAAGTGGAGCGTGCCTAGCAAATTCAACTACAGACAATATAAACTAGTATTGCTTTGACACCAAATTGAAAATGTGCCATTTTTACTCCGAGTACAGTCTACTTTCTGTCACCAAATTGCCATCCGCGTTAGGGGCTCGGCAGCCGTGCCTGCCGACCACGCAAACACGGTAGACTAGAGTTGCCCGGAACGAAAATTAAGATGCGCCTGTTTTTACGCCGAGCACACTGAAAATAGGGTCCATTAAGTCAATACACAGATAGGCGCAATTCGGTGAAGTGTGGCGCAGATGGCGAGGAAGATGTGACTGATGAGACCCAAGTGGGGGTGAGCACCGACAAATTTATTGATTCATCAATTTTCACGCCTTTGACAATTTGAACTTCCTGCTTCCTACACTCCATGCCATATATATTATGGATGTAGAAATGAAATAAAAAACATATGCGCACGCACACACATATTCGAGAAAACAACACATAGTTTAGAAATGGAATCCATCCATCCGCTTATGCTCACGAGGGTCAGGGGCGTGCTGGAGCCGATCCCAGCTGTCTTTGGGCAGTAGGCGGAGTACACCCCAATGCCAGCCAATCGGAGTAGAAATGAAATAAAGGAAAATGAACCATAGTGACTTCCAGTAAAGTAAGCTTCCTTTTTGCCCATGACAGTATTTTTAAAAAAGCTTCATTTCACCCCAAACTATGAGGAGAAGAAACTTTAAAGCGGCATGTATCTCAAAATATGTGGCATGTGCATTCGACCCTCACCTATGGAGAAGGTGTCAAAATTGATGAATAAATCATGTTTTTCCTCGGCCCTTTTTTGCACTCCTGTGTGGTGCAATGCATTGAGTTCACACCTTGAACTTAATAAAATGCTCTCATTATTTTCTCAACTGTGTGAAACAAGAAAGAGAAAAGGAAAGAGAAGTAGGGTGGTGGATGTGAAACTTTCTGTGCAGAGGTATTCATCCGTTAGGAGTGAAGATAAATGTCATCTCTATTCAACACCTACACATAAAATCCTTTCCTCCTTTTTTTTTTTTTTTAAAGTGCTCCATCAAAAGAATTTTAAGAGTTTTGGTCTTTTCCATATTCTCTACACGGCCCAGCTGTCTTTTGTATCCATCAAACATCACCATAGCACAAAAAGCTCTAATACTACCAGAAAATGGAGAAAATAGAATCATATGACACTCTTAGCCAGTGGAGAAGATTTGCAGAGCAAATATTCAGAGTGCTGAGGGCGAATGAAAAATAGAAAGGACATCGACCCATTACCTTCGATGGTAATGGGTGGAAGCCAGGGCACAAATAGACAAATAAGCCTTCACACTCAATACCTTTGGACTATTGAGAGTCCTCGTCAAACATGCATGTAATGTGGATGGAAGCATGAGTATCTTCTCAAAAAAACATGCAAGCAGAGTGAGAAGAGGCAAAAGCCACATACAAAAGCTAGAGTCAAGATTCAAACCCTGTACCTCGAGACAGATGTACGGCTAGGCTCACTTTTTTGCTAAATGATGATAAGAATTAAAAAGACTTCATCTGGTCTCAGAAATCAAGTGACTATCTTATCTAGTCACCTGGCAAGCCTCAGACTGTCAAAACAACTGCAGTGCCACCTGCAGATTTGCTGTGATGACTGCAGTGGTGATGGGCCGTGGAAGGAGAACAGAAAGCAGGTAGACTGTGACGTAGGTGGACTGGTGTTGCAGGAATAGTCTAGTCTTCAATAACATGTAAGGAAGTAGTTATGGACCATTGTGGATCAGGACCACCACTGTCATGGTGGAGCCAAGTGACATGTTGAAACAGTACAAGTACTTGAGAGTATACTTACAATGGGCTACACAAGAGGAGGACTGTAGCACCAACATGAACACTGCCTAGATCAGGGGTCGGCAACCCAAAATGTTGAAAGAGCCATATAGGACAAAGAAAAACCAAAAAACAAATATGTCTGGAGCCGCAAAAAATAAAAGCCTTCTATAAAAAGTACAATGAAGGAAACACGTGCTGTATGTATGTAGGAGATTGGACGGTCTCGGAATTTTTTATGTTATTCATTCCTTTGTTGTGTGTTCACAAACGCCCCATTAGAATTTCCATCCATCCATCCATTTTCTGAACCGCTTAATCCTCACTAGGGTCGCGGGGGGTGCCGGAGCCTATCCCAGCCGTCTTCGGGCAGTAGGCGGGGGACACCCTGAATTGGTTGCCAGCCAATCGCAGGGCACACAAAGACGAACAACCATCCACGCTCACACTCACACCTAGGGACAATTTAGAGTGTTCAATCAGCCTGCCACGCATGTTTTCGGAACGTGGGAGGAAACCGGAGCACCCGGAGAAAACCCACGCAGGCCCGGGGAGAACATGCAAACTCCACACAGGGAGGCCGGAGCTGGATTCGAACCCGGTACCTCTGCACTGTGAAGCCGACGTGCTAACCACTGGACTACCGGGCCGCCCCCATTAGAATTTATTTTTTAATTTCCTCGCTTGATTTTTTGTTTTGGTGCATTATTTTCGCTTTTCTTAGTGTTAGTGAAGTGATCTTTAATTTCCGTTTTTCTGGGGCTGTCTTCGAACGCCTCTCGAGTCGAACGAGAAGAGAGAAGGCACAGAGTCGGAAGCAGACGTGTCTGTCTTTGTCGAGACTGTTAAAAGCATAAATAAAGTGTGTTTTAAAAAACCAACACCACAGCTCTCCTTTTTCGGAGCTGCAACATGTATCTATATCTATTTGAGCTATATTAGCCTACTATCAAAATCTTTTTTCCATTTTCAAACATTTTTTATAAAGCTCCAGGGAGCCACTAGATGTCGCTAAAGAGCCGCATGCGGCTCTGGAGCCGCATGTTGCCGACCTCCGGCCTAGCTATAAGAAGGTAATGTTTATCCTTGTCCAGGAGAATATCTTTCTCTTGAAGACTCATTCATTGGTAATTCCTGAAATTAGGTTTTAGGTCACCTTCCATGTCATTCATTTATATACCTAATGTGTGTGAGACAAAAAATACTCACTGATAATGTTCAGTAAATGTTATACATACATGTTTATACATGTGCCGATGAAATTATTATCAGTGGCATACCTTTCAAATTTGCATTCACTTTTTCAAATGTGGCAGGAGCATCCTGAGGCTTTATTATTACCGTAAAATGATCCAAGTAAATATGTATGTATTATCTTAATCTGTAGTATATGCTTGTGTGTGTGTGTGTGTGTGTGTGTGTGTGTGTGTGTGTGTGTGTGTGTGTGTGTGTGTGTGTGCCTTGAATTTCTTTTCAAGGCTTTGAAAATTTTGAAAAACATTATTTTAGGGGATTTGTTTTACTTCAGTTCATCAGTATCGCTTTGCACAAGTCCATAGGCAGAAAAATAAACCTGGCCGATGAGTTAAGAGATGTCAAGGTTAATATGAGTCTCCAGCGGGTTACTGAGAATACATCGGTGAGTAGAGCCTTTCCAACTCACAGCAGGATTCCAGTGAAGTTGCTTGAAATCAATTGATCCACCTTACTGATAGTTTTAAATGGTTTAAATCTGCGCCAAATTGAAGCCAAGTCACTGCTTGCCAAGTCACTGCTCGGAGAGGGTCTCGCAAGCAGATGAGGAGCGGGAGAGACGGGGGGGGGGGGGGGCAGTGGGCACTTAAACAGACAACCCACGAATTCAAGTTAAAGAAAACATCTGTCTTTAATTTACCTGGTCACTGGCTCAGCCGGCACTAGTTGACATAATTACATAAAAGAGAGCGCAGCATCCTTCTTGAAAAGTGAGGAGATGTGTCTAGACAGCATTCAACATTCACATACATTTTCTTTAAAAACTGCCTCTCGCGTTAGCATATGTAATTACTATTAAAAAAAACATGTTGAGTTTCATAAAATGTCATGTCTGTTGATCATTTTTCTGTACCCCTAAAAAGGAATGCAGCATTTATCTATAAACAAGGCGAGGTGGATGACCTTGGACCAAGGCTCCTCCTGTGGACAGTAACGGGAGCTGTCTCAGTGATAGCGGAGAATCCGATAGTGACGAGGCATTCACTCCTAAACCAGGGATGTATGGGATCAAACTTCGGCCCAGGAACATTTTATCGCTGGGGGTAGTGCAGTCTGCGGCTGTCACACGACAACACGTAATTGTCGATAGCGGGCGGGGGGAGAAGAGGCGGACTGCGGTCATCACGCACCAAAACGCATTCATCGATTCGGGGGTGGACAGTGCAAATAGCGGCCATCGTGTGCCTGAACGTAATTGTCGACAGGGCGGGTTGAGGTTTGTACGGCGGCCGTCAAACTGCGGAGCGGTGATGTCAAGCACTACACGTGCTGAACGACAGCAACATGTCATATGGGTCAATAATGTCCCATTTGGACACTTCTAAAAACAGTGTGAAGCCCTAAAAATTGGATTTGGGGAGGAATCTGTATGAAATCAGATACGCCTACCGCCTGGACACAACCTATGTGTACACATTGAATAGGATAAATATGTCTGCTCTTTTTTAAAGTGACTTATTTTGTCTACAATATATCTTTATCCAATTGTAAGGGCCAGACCGTGTACAATTATTCAAAGTGCAAAGTTCAACTGTGCCACTGTTGCGATTTCCACAAGTGACCTGAAGTGAATTGTAACTCTCCACAATGTGATCCAAAAATAATTAAAAGTAACCAAATTCTATCCATCCATTTTCAACACCGCTTATCCTGAACGGGGTCATGGTGGGTGCTGGAGCAGTATCCCAGCTAACTTTGGGCAGAACTCCGACTACACCCTGAACTTGTCGGCAGTCAGACGCAGGGCACTTATAGAGAGGAAAAACTATTCACACCCGCATTCACACCGTCACTGAGTGGGAACCGATCCCACGCTGCCCACTCACAAGTCAGACGAGTGTAGCACTACACCATCTGCGACTTGTAACCAACTTACATTACTTTAATGTCATTTAGTCAGTCAAATTGAGTGGGAGTAAAGGTAAGTTTATTTATGTTTTTATAAATCTTACTAGTGTTTTCTAATAGTATAGCAATTATAAGAGTTGTAACTTCTGAAAACAACATTACATCAAGAAAAAGACTCCCCACCCATGAGATGGGCTTTTATGACCTTTTTGTTGTTGTTTTTAACCATGAATGCCTGTTGTCACTAATTTGCATAATACCTAAACACACACACACGCACACACGCAGTTCGATAAACTTTATTTTTCCCCCTCACAGTGACTTTTGCTTCTGCAGCTTTTAAGAAGAAACAAATCCAGGCTACACAGTCACACCCACATTTTTATCCTGAGTAAAATCATTGTTCATCTTCAAAAATACATTTTCCAAGACAGCAGGACGGTCAAGAGTGGCTGTCTCCTATCTAAATGCTCTACTGAAGCAGTTTATTTCTTAAGCCTGTTCCTGAGAATTTCAGGATGCATTGCATGAGACATGCAATCAGTAGTGCTCTGCATGCAACATAATTTCAACCACTGATTATGTTCATTACCAGGAAGAAATTAGCAATTTAAGAGAGAAATGTATCTTATCAGTATTTCTTACTTCATACATTTATGACGCTAAAGAGTTGTTTATTTATTCATCCATCCATCCATCCATCCATCCATCCATCCATTTTTTGACCCGCTTATCCTCACAAGGGTTGCGGGGGATGCTGGAGCCTATCCCAGTTGTCTTCGGGCAGTAGGCGGGGGACACCCTGAACCTGTTGCCAGCCAATCGCAGGGCACACAGACGTACAACCCTACGCGCTCATGCTCACACCTAGGGACAATTTAGAGCACAGGTGTCAAAGTCAAGGCCCGGGGGCCAGATCTGGCCCGCCACATCATTTTATGTGGCCCGCGAAAGCAGATCAAATATGGCAACTTCCATGATGCTTGCTAAAATATGTACCAAAATTTCAAATGTTCATATGTAATAAATAAGAGAGACATTGGAAGCATTTTCTTGCTGCCAAACACCTCATTACAGTAACTTAAACAATAGTTGAATAAACTGTTACTCTTGACTTCTTTATATGATTTTAGTCATAATGGCCCTCCAAGGGAAATGGTAACTAAAATGTGGCCCAAGACGAAAATGGGTTTGACACCCCTGATTTAGAGTTTTCAACCAGCCTGCTATGCATGTTTTTTTTGGAATGTGGGAGGAAACCGGAGCACCCGGAGAAAACCCATGCAGGCCCGGGGACAACATGCAAACTCCACACAGGGAGGCCGCAGCTGGAATTGGCCGGGCCGCCGTGTTTATTTCAGTCGGATCCATCCATCCATTTTCCGAGCTTCATCCTCACTAAGCCTATCCCAGCAGTCTTCGGGCTAGGCGGGGGACACCCTGAATTGGTTGCCAGCCAATCGCAGGGCACGCAGAGACGCATCCACGCTCACACTCATACCTAGGGACAATTTAGAGTGCCCAACGAGCCTGCCATGCATGTTTTTGGAACGTGGGAGGAAACCGGAGCACCCGGAGAAAACCCATGCAGGCCCGGGGAGAACATGCAAACTCCACACAGGGAGGCCGGAGCTGGAATTGGCCGGGCCGCCGTGTTTATTTCAGTCGGAATTAATCTGTTTTGTTTTTATTTTTTTATTTTGCTTTTGCATCATGCATATATCTATATAGTCATATACACAACAGAAAGTGGAAGTTACCAAATGACATGCTTTAGCTGCCGATGGTAGTTAGATTGTGCATAAATGAACAGTTGGAAGTTTCTGATACCACTTTTTAATTGCAGACACAAGTATGCAAAACCTAAATACGTATTTGATACAGTAGTGATGCCAATGTAACACATGGTTGTATGCTGTAGTGTTATACAATGTTACGACAATGTCGCAAAGCATCTGTCAAGTGAAGGTATACTCCTGTTACTGCAGTTGGAACAAAGTACCAATGGCACCCAATCTTTGTACTCACGTTATGGGACACAACAGCTCACCCAACCCTTCTTTCCCCTAGTGAGCAAATTTCAAGTTCAGTTTTTTCCATTCATTTGGGAAAGATTAAAGACACGTTTCCCTCAAAAGCAGTTAAACCCATCATTAAGTGGGAATAATACGGGCGGCTGGGTCCTTGGTTAGATAATATGGTCACAGTCTCCTACCTTGAAGGAGTCCCCCTTGAAAGACTCATACAACTCCTTGGTGAGGCAGAACAGACAAGATATGTGCTCGACACTCTCTTGGAAATGTTTAAGAGCTCTTTCCAATCCTAGGATCTGTTCTTAACATTATTAATTTATCTCTACTCTCTGACATTCTATCTACTCTGTGAAGACTGCAAACTTGGTCCATTGAAAGGAGGAATTGATAAGGGACTGCATAGTATTTGCCATAAAAGTGTCCAAGCTGTCAGAGAGGCTTCAGTTAGACCCTAACCCCGCAGGTGTCAAAGTCAAGGCCCAGGGGCCAGATCTGGCCCGCCACATCATTTTGTGTGCTAGTGTGGATGCCATACATTTGAATAAAGGGTGAATGCAGCACAGACGGGTGCTCCCCACACAGGCTGCAGCAAATCAACTGGTAAACTGAACTCAGTGAATAAAACGTTCCAAGAACAAAAATGTAAGAGGTGAGGTCAAACTCCATGACACCACTGGTAGGAGCGCCTAGCCAAAGAAGCGGAATGTCGCAAGTGTAACAAAGAACGGCCATTTTGTGGCAGTTTGCAGATCCAGAGAGTGGACGCAAAAGGAACAGATGAGGTGTGGCTGGCTAAAAGACATCAGCATGAATGGAGAGAAGATAACGTTCAAACGAGATGCAAGGGCATCTGTTGCAGCTATTCCAGCTCCACTGTATTTCAGCTTGCATGAAATATTGATAGAACCTCCCAGAAGATTCAAAGGTCCAAATAACAGTCCACTCCATGTTTTGGGAGTTGAGTGCATCCATCAAATCGGAAAAGGAAGGAAGAAAGTCACAATCTTTATGTGGTGAAAATCCTTGTGATGCCACTGATGGGTCTACCAGCTTTAATAAAACTAGACCTGATTAAACAGGTAGGCTCGGTTCAAGAGGTGAAACCAGAGAAGAGCCACCTGTACAAAGCTAGGTTCCCAAGTGTTCCTAGTAAAGTTACGAGGAAATTATGGGATAAAGCTGAAAGATGGGGCAGTTCCTTCAGGTTCCTCAGCCCCACTGAAGGTCCCATTACCAATGAACGACAAAGTTAGAAGAGAGTTGGACAGGATGGAGGCACTCGAGGTCATAAGAAGAATTGAGGAGCCGATTGAGTGGAGTGCACGAATGATCATGGTCCCCAAACAACATGAACCGACTGAATGACAGTGTGTCATGACACATGGCACAGTTGGAAGGGGGAAAAGTCTTCTCAAAGTTGGATGCAACATCTGGGTTTTGGCAAGTTCCTTTGCAACATGAATCACAGCCTTTAATGACATTCATTGGCCTTTTGGAAGATACTGTTTTCAGAGACTCCCCTTTGGTATCTCATCATCGCCTGAACGTTTTCAGCTAAGAATTTCACAAATCATTGCAGGGACTGAGGGTGCCATGCGCCATGTGGATGACGCCTCGGTCTTTGGAAAAGGTAAAGCACAGCATGACAAAAGGCTCAAAAAGGGTGAAAAAGCTGACCTCACTCTCAATGAAAAACATAAGTTTGCTGCCGAAAGAGTGAAATTCCATGGACTTTATCACAAAAGGATTTGAGGGGGATCCGGATACAATCAGTGCTATAAAGTGGAGACCTGTTGTGTACATCTCTTGGGGGCTCACACCCAGAGAGGTGCAATATGTGCAAATTGAAAAGGAAGCTGCCGCAGCCAAATGGGCCTGTGAGCGGCTTGCACGTATCTACTAGGCTTGGAATTCACAGTGAGAGCTGACCAGGGATCGTCCTTCTGCATTCAAGATTCCCAAATACATGAAGCGTGTGTAGAGTACTAGTAGATGTTTTGATATTATTCTTTGTTAGATTTCTGTGAGATCAACACAAGCCTATGCATTTTCTCCATTATCTTCCTGAGAAGTGTAGTTGCATGCATACTGGGTCATATATTTTTATGAATCCCCAACACTTTCATGAAATTCAGTTCATGTTTTTCAAAAATGTAAGTGTTGCAAATAGAGAAAAAAACAATCTATTTGAACTAGATCAATTTCAACTTATTCAAATTGTGTTATTCAAATACGCTATGCTCGTTGTTTTTATTTACTCTGAACGGTGACTCAGACACTCAGTGTACAACTGGACTATTTCAGCATACAAAAGCATACAGAGGTTAACAATTCTCAAAACAGCATGTGACCTGCCTCAACGCATTCTGGCAAACATGAAATTATTTTTGCTCTGCAGCTTTTATGTGTAGAGGCCCATTGCTGTGTAAGGCAAGCGAGTGTAAACTGATATTTTCACTCCCTTATCTTGTCTCAGTCAGTGGTGCAAAGGACAGTGTGACTGATTTACCTTGTCATCATTTCTGTCACGCTCAACTAGAGTAGTGCCGGAGAACTGAAGAGGATTAGAATTCTCAAGTTAGGAAAAAAACAAAAAAAACAGCAGATGATTTGACTCAAAATGGAGCAGCAAACTGGAATGCACTATTGAATAGATGTCTACCTGAACGTGTATTATGATTACAATGCTTTATGTATTGCACTTTACATTTCTAATTTTGGTCTTGAGATGAAAAACTTAAGGCATCCAAATACTGTAACGGCTAATAATATTTGTTAGCAAAAATATCAGTTTTCATGAACACATGCCCGCGACCCTGGTGAGGATAAGCCGATCGGATAATGGATCGATGGATGGATACCAGACCTGACAATTATTGAAGTACTGTAGTTAATATCAGAGATGTAAATATACCTTATGTCTTCACTACTGGAATTCACTGTTAGTGTCGTCAAGGTCCAAAAGAAAGGTCATATAAATAATTTATTCCCGCCCTGTCTATATACAGTGTACCAGTACATGCATTTCGATATTCTAGTCAGCATCACCGTGAGCAATAAAAAGACATCAATAAATAAAGCGTTCTTTATTTTATTTATATTTCAAATTTATAATTCATACAATCGATTTTGCTCCCAAAAGGAATAACATAGTAGACCAACTTACTGTGATACATGAGGGCAACAAGGTTTGAATCAGCAACCGTGTTTCTGAGACACCTAAATTGACAATGAGAAAACAATTGGAGGGTGACTTGGCTTCAATTTCCTCCCTGCCCCAGAAGAATACTTGAGTCTACCCATGAGCATATAAATGTCATAATTGAGCATTTTCTCATAAATTCCTCAAAAGCATTAAAGGTCATACAACATCCAGTACAGAGACCTGCATAGCACTTATTTCAGGACAATGAAATGATGTCACCACAAATGAATTCTTTGATTGAGTGTTGGTGGGATTTCCAAATTTCGACTCATCCTCCAGCAGATGATAAACAATTTGGGGTCTTTTAGAAGGTCCAGACAGCTTTTTGGCAACGTCACGGGCCTTTATGACCGGTAAGAAAATGCTGTGAGAACATCCCGGGAAGCCAGGCCAAAAGCCAAAATAGATTACACTGGCAGACATGTATGCAGTATTAAAATGGGATTGTTGAAAAGTGTTCTTTTCCCTACAGAAAGTAAAAACTTGATTGGAGCTGAGGTGCAAATTACAGTCAAAGGTAATAACAGGGTGCAGCGAGGGTGTGCATCACAAAAGAAGAAAAGTGCCCCTGGCAGGCATCTGGCAGGCATAATGGCAGAGTAGGGTGTGTGTGTCTGGATGTGTGCGCGTGCGTGTGTTTGTGCGTGTGCAAGTATGTCATACTTGACTAACCCGGGTATTTCTTGACTACAGGAGATTATAAGATGAATTTACAGAGGAAGAGACACATAGGCGGCCAACTATCTGACAAGTTTATTTCCTGTAACATTCAAAAGAAATGCGTTGATTCCCGGTGTTCTTTGAATATTGTCTCATGGAAAGACGGGAACACAAACACGCTACAGACAGGACATAGCTGTCAAACAAGTACTGTAATTAATTGATCAATCAGGGGTGCGGGAATAATACTTAAACTGCCCACATATTGAATGTTGTGCTTCCAAGTAATTGTGCCCCACTGAATTTCGTCGACAAACGCGTGGATGAGTTTGGTGTGGAACCATTTCGCTTTCACTGAATTACATACCCACAAAACACCTTTGGGATGATTGTAAACAATATTATTAGTTACGATGCATAGTGAACAATAATATAAACACCATAATTGGCTTTGTTCTGATTTTCCATGATCTTAACTCATAGATGTAAGACTTTTCCGAAGTAATCAAACGGCCTATTTCTCCCAAATAGTGTTTACAAATCTGTCTAAATGTGTATTAGTGAGCACCACTTTGCATTAATAACATTGGGGAACCATTTTTTTTTTGGGGGGGGGGGGATTGGTTTCATTAAATTGTTATGCTGATTAAAACTAAAAATTGTTATGCTGATTCGAAAATTGCATTCAGGTTTTTCTAGTAGGTCAGATTTTTTTCCCCCCCTATCTTACAAGAGAAGCAAAATTCCACTGATTAACTGTATTCTTTCCAATTTATTGTGATCGGAATAATCTACAGCTATGTGCCACTTGTTTGTGCAGTCACAATGGAGACAACACAGTGAGAGGTGCGTGCGGCTCCCAATAGGTCAGTATCTAATATCTGCAAACAGAAGCTAGCATAGTAGCAATTAAGAGGATTAGCGTTGGCTTTTTCTTAACCGTAACCATTTGCATTTTCCTTTGCAAGTTGTATTTTGTTTTATGCTGTTTTGTAATAATGTATTTATTTATTTTAGATTTCAACGCTTTTAATTATACAATTTGAGTGTTTTACTTAGTGTTATGCATATAAATGTATTTCATATTTTGAAAGAAAACGGACATTCTAGAGCTAAAAAAAACTGAGATGAGTTTTGCATTTCGCACCTAAACATTTGTCAAAGACAGCAGTCAGGCATAATTCAACAAAAATGTGTAATTATTCCTCACCCGTGTGGCACATCAAAAATGTTCATTAGACAGCAAGATTGTTACACAGCTGTGCCTTTAGCTGCCCGCAAGAAAAGGACACTCTAAAATAAAATACAATGAAGTAAAATCAATATTTGTCACCCTTGCAAGGTATTGTATTGTTGTATTATATTGTTGCATTGTCCAGTACAAACATGAGATAATATTTCCCAGGGAATAGATAGCACCAACACATACAATTGAAGCATACCTTCATTCACCCATGAATAAAAACAACCCAGTACCTGATTAAAGGTACTGAGTTGGTACAGGGAAACGTGCCGACAGATAGCCACAGAATTACGTGTGTGGGTAAACTATTCTTTTTCTCTCACATGCGCTATTCGCTCACTTGAATAGATCATCAGATCTCCCTTCTGTGAACGTGTCATAATCTTTATTTTATGTTTAGGTTGTATTCAGTTTTGTTCCATGTTATAACTTGACTTCTTGTGGTGTTTATCTTGCTCTTTTGTTTTGCTCCTGTGGTCGTCAACTGGTCCCTTGTGCCTACCAATCAGCCTACCACTCAGCTACTTGTGTCTTGTCCAGGTGTTCTTTGTTGTCTCATCACTTTGCTTATATTAATGCTGCCTTTGAGGAAGGGAGGAAGTTGGAGTTATCCCACTCGGATAGTTCCAGTTACGACCTCAAAGCGTTTGAGGCGAATGTAAATCATCGCCGATCTGGACAGGACATTCCACCCTTTCCGACTGAGGACCATGTTCTTAAGAGTACGCATACAAGCTTTCCAAATCCGAGTCGTGGCAATATTTGAGTTTTGAAAGCCAAAGAACTCAACCATGCTCGTATTCGGGTTTTTTAAAAACCTGAATAATACTACTTATTTTTCAACCTGAATATTTGGTCATATAAACGAGGACCTGATTCGAAAGGAACGCTATAGTCTGTGTTCTGCGCCGTGTCACTTAGTCTGTGTTCTGCGCAGTGTCACTTAGATGCTGTAACGAGAAGTGAAGCCCTGGAGGCCAACTTATATTGCCACTCGTGAGGCAAACCTAACTTGAATGCATTGATTTCTCTGCGTGACTCTCTATCTCTATGGTGAAAATGACAGTTTGTACACACACACACACACACACAGTCACACAAACATGTGTCAGGCAAGTCAAATACACAAGTAGAGGTAAACAAAAATGGTGAAACACAGCAGAGAAGCACTCTTTTGGAGAGAGGAGGAGACCATCCATTTTCCGATCCGCTTTATCCTCACAAGGGTCGCGGTGGGTGCTGGAGGCTGTCCCGGCTGTCTTCGGGTAGTAGGCGGGGGACACCCTGAACCGGTTGCCAGCCAATCGCAGGGCACACAGAGACGAAAAACCATCCGCACTCACACCTAGGGACAATTTAGAGTATTCAATCAGCCTGCCATGCATGTTTTTAGAATGTGGGAGGAAACCCGAGTACCCGCAGAAAACCCACGCAGGCCCGGGGAGAACATGCAAACTCCACACAGGGAGGCCGGAGCTGGAATCGAACCCAGTACCTCTGCACTGTGAGGTCGACGCGTTAACCACTGGGCCACCGGGCCGCCCAGGAGGAGACCAGCTGCTTTATTACTGTGATGACATCAGGATCAGAATCAGAATCATCTTTGTTGACTAAGTACATCAAACACACAAGGAATTTTTCTCCGGTAGTACAGGCTACCCGAGTATCATCAATAACAAGTAAATGAATGAATATAATGTGCTTTTTTTATGACGGTAGAAAGTAAGAAATGATGTCTATTTGCTTTGTGACATTATCGGTACGTGACAGTTTATATTAGGATATTCCCCATACATCACCGATAGACACCAACTCCTTACATTCGACACCTTGGCAGCAAAATACAATGGCTGACATCAATGAACGAGAAGAAGCGGGAAGCACATAGATCTAAATAATATTTATTGAGTTTCATAGTAGTGATAATTGTGGTTTTATTAGATGTTCTTTACTTTGACACCATACAATTGCATGTTTTGAGTTGTGGGTTAACACACTCTCCATAGAGTTGGTTTCGGGACCAAACAACGACACTAGAAGCTAGATAGAACAGTATTTTTGCTTCTGAATGCCATGCCAGATTGATTTTCAAACCAGTGACACACAACATTTCATGATATTCTGTAGGTGGATGTCATTCGACGTGTTTTTTAGTTGTTGGTTGACGCTCGCGATAGAATTGGCACGCGGTAGGAGCTGAAAATAGCAGCACTGATGCTAGAGGCTAGGCTGCTTCTGAATTCTTTGGCATCTGTTTTAAATTCTTTGGTTGTGTAATCAGTCATGTAATGTAGTCATTATTAAGAAGTCAGTTGGCTGTTGTCACTGAAGTCAAGAGACATATCGTCAGCCAAGGTAATAATGTACCATAATAACCAATGACTTTTGAACACCTTTTTTTTTTTCCTACACACCGGCCTCTGAGAAATTTTGATTTTCATACTAATGACACTTGACATTTAATTACCAGTAGATATACCGTAGGTTTTTTTTTCTCTTTTAATTAGCCATGTGGTTGCTAAAAACTCGTTAAAGAGCTGCCATGTGGTCAAAAATAGCAACCCTGATCCTGTATGGTCGGCTGTCTCTGAATTCTCTGACATCCATTTTCATTCAGTAGTTTTCCAATCAATCACTTTTTAGTATTGTTGTCTATCAATATTTGTGTGTGTGTGTGTGTGTGTGTGTGTGTGTGTGTGTGTGTGTGTGTGTACAATCACTTTCTATGGATTCAGCACACTATCTCTCCCCATTTACGAGTTACAACCCCTTGGCCCAAAAGACAAAAAGTTGACATAATGAAGCACCTAAGGGCAGAAGAGGAGCTTGAAAAACAACAGCATCAGGAGAACCGCAAATTGACAGAAAATGCACAAAAACATTAAGTTTATTTGACTCACAAGAAAGTTGAATCTTTCACTCAGTTAAAATTTTAAGAAGACACCTTTCATTCTTTGTTCAAAAACAATACATCAACAATTCAATCAGTTATGCCAGTACCGTATTGGCCCGAATATAAGGAGAACCGCAAATTGACAGAAAATGAAATAAGACTGAAAAAGTGGGGGTTGTCTTATATTCGGGGTCTAGATATTATACCCATTCACGACGCTAGATGGCGCCAGATATCATTGAAGCGAATGCTGAACTTGACTCCCCATGCCAAAGCGAACCCCTGTCACGAAGAATAAAAAATAGCGGTAGCAGGAAGAAGAAAAATAAAAAATAGCGGTAAGAAAGAAAAGAGAAGAAAATAATAGAAGAGATAACAGAAAATGGAGAAACGTAGCGACAATCTGGAGAAAAGTGGGTCGAAGATCGGCCAGGTTAACCGGCAGCTGAGGAGAAGTTATGGTCTAAACTTCAAAATGCTTTTTCTCTCAAATATATTGTTATAATCATTTGTTTCACATGTACTGTAATTCTTTTCTGTATAAAAATTAATTTGGTGTTCAAAAAGTCTTTTTTCAAACTTGAGTCTTGAAAAAGAGTGGGTTGTCTTATAATCAGGGCCGTCTTATATTCGGGCCAATACGGTAAAGAGAAACATATTGACTTATCCACTGTCATCCGAAACGAGTGTGGCCAGACTGTTCCTGATGTTTCATAACTTGCTGCAGGTTCACATGGAGGCTGAGGGTCAAAAACTTCAAAATCCATCTGGTCATCAAGATTCATTATCTTCCCGTTGTGGAGAAAATGCACAGGAGGTGATGACCAGAGGTGCCAAGGTGGACTTTACTTCCAGTGCCCGGAAAAGCTTGGACCTTGATCTTGTCTTGATCGTCCCGCAGGCTCTCTCGATTATGCTGCGTGCTATATTCGTCCATGAACAGGTTGCTCAAAGGCACGCGGGTTTGGAGACAGGGTTATTTACCATCACCGAGGATCATGTAGCCAAGCAAAGGGAAAACATTTTGTTCGATAGAACAAGCTGTTCTTCATGGGGCTATATGGTATTCCATCACATTGAAACATACCGTAAGATGATCCATCATCACTGCTAGCCTGCACAGAAAACATTATTTGTGGTCTTCTCCTCCTTCTTCTAACACCACTACAACGACTACTACTACAACTCTTACCAATATTTATCAGATGTCTCTTGCTTGTGTCAAAGAGATCAATAGGTCAATGAAAATTGTGAGGACCCAAGCAACGCACGCGAAATTAGAAGACAACACGCTGTACGTGAATGAACAATTGTCGCATCTGCTTTTATCCGCCCCCAGCGCGCGGCTCGATGTGATGACATTGTAGATCTTGTTCGTTCCCATTTCTTAGAATGATTTTTTTTTTTTACCCTTTGCCTCCACCTTTCCAAAGAGCAGGGAGGGGAGAGTCAAAGATAAGAATTCTTGTGAAAAAATGTCAACCTCCCATGTTTTTGTATTGTTCTGACACATCTATCTTTTCCTCCTTTATTTTGTCTTTCCTCTTCATATTGCCTGATCGACGAAGAGTCAGCAAACAGCCGCCACAAAAGCAGTGAGGTCATTCAAGATATTCATTCGTGATTCATAGCCAGAGCCACAACAGCTCCTGACGGACGACGATAAAAATGAGCTGGACTGCTTGTTGGTTCACTTCTCCCCCATATTATCAAGGTTAGTGGCATTTTCAATGATCACAACAAAACATAAAACTTGTAACACAGAGCTGTATGCGTGTATTCTGTATTAGTCTTGACCCATGTCAAGACAAGCTGTTATTGCTCAAGTTGAATGAATGGACATAAAACAGCTTATGTGGTCCAGCTATCATCGCCACCCTATTACTGTATTATCATGGCCATAACCGCAAATGACAGCAACTAGCAAGTAATAAATTACTAGGTTTAATGAAGTTCAGATACATGTTTCAAACGGCAGAAAAAAAATAATGTGGAACAGCATTTGATCAAAGGCTTTTCATTTGTTGTTATTTGAAAAGCAATGGCATTTCAAACTTATGGAAACATAAGCTAGATCCGTCTTATATTCAGATAGGGCTGTGATGCAAATTGTTTATGGTAAGGGTTACATCTAGAGAACAGACCACCACGCAGTATTTGAGAGCGGCGACATAGGCTTTATTCCAACAAGTAAGAGGGAGCAAACAAAGAGCTGTAATCCAAAACAACAGCGGCAAAATGTCATTGCGAGAACAAAAACAAGTGGAATTACTCACGAACAAAAGGTGGTGGACAGAGCCACAGAGGAACGTAAGAGCAAAAGAGAGCAACAAGTAATTTCCAAAAATAAATAGTTAAGTACTTTGGAGAAGCAAAGACCTCAAGTACTTCTGGTACACATGTTAGAGATAAAACG
The DNA here is from genome assembly GCA_018466805.1 of Hippocampus abdominalis. NCBI lineage: Eukaryota > Metazoa > Chordata > Actinopteri > Syngnathiformes > Syngnathidae > Hippocampus > Hippocampus abdominalis. Next base: position 18,189,368 of record CM031706.1, on the reverse strand, counting down.
GAAACAACAAATCGAGGAGTATCAATCCTTGAAGCTGTTTATTGTTCCTTGAATCCTTGAAGTTGTTTATTGTTTCTTGAATCCTTGAAGTTGTTTATCGTTAGGAATTACATGGACAAGTCAAACCGTGCCATATGCAGGGTGATGGTGACAAAGCTGCTCTGACTTCCGAGTAAATATGTTTTCATTAATTCAGGGGGCATTTAGTCCCATGACTATAAAAAAACCTAAATGTCGTATATTTTTGTAACACCTCTTACATGTCGTACAAATCATGCTTGCCGAAATGGTGTCCTCCGCGGCTTGTAAAAGAGGATTCTCTTCTCGGAAGAGAATCAGGTCAGATGTCAGGGGTTGGCACTGTTGAAGACTTCATCAGAATAAGCATGGAGGGACCAAGCATTGACAAGTTTGATGCCAAGGAAGCTCAGTCTGACTCAACGGACAAGGAGAACACATTACAAGGGCTGGCTGACACAGGCTCCCGACCCCCCCTCCCACACACACACACACACACACACACACACTTAGCGCGGGCCTGCTCTTGGAAGAATTTCGGCTCAAGTTGTCTACTTGTTCTGTTTTTGGTTCATACAGCTTAAAGGTTATTCTACCTTTCTCTTATTTAAGATTTACACATTATCTTATTTGTTTTACAACTTGCATGATAAAATATGAATTCACAGAGCAGGAAATGTGAAGTGCAGGGAGCAAATATTTTCCAGAAAGTGTGGATTTTTTTTTTATTTAATTTTTAACACTGATAAAACAAAATCAAAAATGCTAGAGACTAAAAAGAATGCTAATATACTGTAGTTATTCTTTTTTGATCTATATTTCTTTGTCTCTTTTCTTTTTTTTTTGCCCAGAAAGGGGTATTTTATTCCTTTTTAGTCAATGGTGTCTGATTGTGACATTCGAGTCCTAAAAAAATTGGCTCTCCCGTTTTGTCTCATCTGTTTCCTTGTTATCCATGACAGCCCTTCCCCGCCCGACGCGCATGTAAAGCACACACACACACACACACACACACACACACACACACACACACACACACACACACACACACTCACACACACACACACACACACACACACACACACAACGCAATCAATATACTGTGTGTCCCGGAATCAGACATTGTTGTTCTAGGCCAAAGAATAACTTACGCCTTCCTGCGACCTTGTGGAATGCTGTTTTATACCCTTGTTTTCTCTTTCCTCCAAAATATTTTCACACCAGCCTGGAGCCAGTTACTGCAGATTTAGAATTTCTGTGTGAGAAGTGATAAGAGTTTCGACTCTCACGTAGCACAAGAGTAAATCTTTGCCCAATCTGAGGAAAAATATCTGTATTCTGAAGTTGGAAGTTTTAGTGCATCACACCTGGCATTGGGCAATTGGAGGAGTAAACTTTTGATTAGATGTGTAACTGAGCTCGAGCACTAGGGATGTAACAATAATGGCAACGTCGCTACCTAGAATGGCATTGTTTATTTTTTCAGTCAATTTAGAAAAAGAGACAAAATTATACATATATATCCATCCATCCATTTTCCGAACCGCTTCATCCTCACTAGGGTCGCGGGGGGTGCTGGAGCCTATCCCAGCAGTCTTCGGGCAGTAGGCGGGGGACACCCTGAATTGGTTGCCAACCAATCGCAGGGCACACAGAGACGAACAATCATCCACGCTCACACTCATACCTAGGGACAATTTAGAGTGCCCAACGAGCCTGCCATGCATGTTTTTGGAATGTGGGAGGAAACCGGAGCACCCGGAGAAAACCCACGCAAGCCCGGGGAGAACATGCAAACTCCACACAGGGAGGCCGGAGCTGGGATCGAACCCGGTACCTCTGCACTGTGAAGCCGACGTGCTAACCACTGGACTACCGGGCCGCCTTATACATATATATATATATATATATATATATATATATATATATATATATATATATATATATATATATATATACACACACACGCAATTTTGTTTCGAATTTTGTTTCGAACAGCACAATATACTCACTAAGACAGTGGTACAGTGGATATAAAAGTCCTACGCACCAGTGTTGAAATGCCAGAATTTCGTGATATTAAAAAAAAAAATGTCAACCAAGATTAATCATTTCAAAACATTTTCCACCATTAAAGTAGTGACCTATAACCTGTACAACTCAACTGAAGTTTTTTAAACATTTGTTTGAGAGGAGAGGTAGAGATAAAACAACCCCCCCCCCCCAAAAAAAAAAATTGGTTAATCAAAAGTGCACGCAAACCGGGTTATGGCTGTGTGTGTGTGTGTGTGTGTGGGTGTGGGTGTGGGTGTGGGGTGTGTGTGTGTGTGTGTGTGTGAGAGAGAGACAGAGGTGACAGTACATTAGTTCCCTCAAATGATTTATCCCAATTTATCCCAAAAGTTACTTGAGTAAATCAAACGGTGTCAATGTAGCCAAACACACCTCTGTTAAATGACAATGTTCATCCATTCTCCAGGTAGGAAGCGACCTACACTCGGAAATGGTCACCAGCCAATTGCAAAATGTTGATCTAAAATAAAATATTATTTAGTTTTTCTTGTTTTATGATCTTTTGGCTGTCTTGGTGAATAAGCATGACGTCAAAACCTTTTTTGCAGGCTCTTTATATTCAGCCAGCAGTTTTTCTGGGGCCATATTGAGGGTTCATTTACAGCAAAAGCAAAGATGCCCCCAGCGGGTAACCCATAAAGTGAATGATTTTTTTTAATTTTATTTATTTTTTACCAAAACACAGCTGCGCCAACTCTGGACCTGCCAAGTGAACTGAGGCAGTATTTCTGGAAAACTTTGCTTCGGAAACTGTAATGTTTGTGAACCACTGCGTTTATGAGCCAAGGTTCCGCTGTACAACATACAGTAAGTGTCATAAGGCAGTATATTCCTACTGCCAGTCCCAAGTCAGGATAAATTAAGTTTGTGTTCGGAATGGCATTGAGTAAAACATTTTCCATGTCAAATATGCAAATCCCAAACTTGACAGCCATCCCAGATCAGTTGGAACAACACTGCTATTGACATACAGGATGCGGGTTCCCGAAGGTGAAAGAGGAAGAAAAGGAGGTAGATTGGTTCGAAGACAGACGCTGAAGGGGAAGGGCAGGGGTGATGGACTGAGAGTTTGAAACATTGTAGGCACGAGGAAAGCCAAAGGTAGGGAGCTGACTGATTTGATGCAAAGGAAAAGAGGGGCCATTTTGTGGGTGCAGGAGACCAGACGGCAAAATGAGATGAAATGGAGGACGACACTAATTTATTTTTTCCTCTTCCTAAATTAGCAAAACTCACAAGGTTAGTCAAGCACAGTGTCTGAATATCTTGGCAGAGGATGAAAATGATGTAAAAAAAAAAAAAAAAAACTTGTAATAGACCTGCTAATTATTTTTTTTAAATAAATTAAAGCCAATAATCCCCTTCAGGAACTGAAAAACGATCACATTTTGTTCCATATTTATAATACAAAGGGAAAAAAAGCCCATGGAATATATTACATAGTAGTGATGTAATAAAAGGACATTTAAAAAAAATTGTTTTATTAAATGTACTGTAATTAAGCAATAGTCACAAACACACATCATTGGACAATTGTGTATTGTGCCTTTAAATGGCGTGGCCATGTGGTTGCTGTGAATCTCTCCTCTTGCTCACCCGATATTAGTGGATTGATGAATTTGATGAATCAAATTTCCTTCACAGAATGAATAAAGTATCTATCTATCTGTTTACCTTGCTTCACCCCCCCCCCCCACCCCCCACCCCCCTTGCAGCAAGCAGAGGCCGTCTGTGTTTCTTTAGCAGATGCAGTTTCCTGTCGCACTGACATTTTCCAGGGATTTGTAATAGCACCAGCACTTGCACCGTTATACTTTCCCGGGAACCATACTGAGGGATAATTCACACTAAGAGAAGCACACGGTAGTTTGTGGACCCAAGCAGTCTCGCTCTGAAAACTGTCTTTGTAAATGCATTTGTTCGGGAACCAATGTTCCACTGAGAGAATTCAAAATATTGCAACATTTTTACTTCACTCAATTGGCTAAATGTATGACGTGGAATTGGACCTGAAAAGCATTGCTAGCAAGTCAAAGCAAAAAGTCAACACTAGGCGACTGCACGTACAGTCAAACCTCTGTTTTCGAACGTCTCGGTTCTCGACCAATTCGGTTTTCGACCAAATATTTCACGTTTTTTTATGCCTCGGTTGACGAACAAATTTAGGTTCTCGAACAAACTGAGCGCACTTGAATGCACCATTTGACTCCTCTCGCCTTCCTTACATGAGGAAGTGACGCCTCCTTCTGGTAGACGAGGAAGTGACGCTTCCTCGTGTTGCTTTCCATTGTGAGCAGACGTCTTCAGTAAGCATTTTTATTTTAAAAAGAGCGTGGTTTCGGTTTTCGAACAATTTCGGTTTTCCAACAGCCTTCTGGAACAGAATATGGATGAAAACCGAGGTTTGACTGTACCTTGAAAAGCTTGGAAGTCTGGTCACTTAAACGTCAAGTTAACACAGGATTCAAAAGCACAGTGCACTAAATCTTGTGGATAGAACTCATAATGACAAGTTTAAAAACACAAGTTCAAATCCTATCCAGCTCAATGCCAACGAGTCACTGGAAAATCATACCAGCAAAAGGAATACGGGAATGAGATTGAATAAACTTCACATCGGAGATAAACACGCTAAAGGGGTCTATCTTTCAAACGGTTCCATTTAAAATGCTGCATCTCAGCATATTTCAGTTTTAATGGTGCATAAAATGAGCACTTAATGGCTCGGGGAGGAAAAAAGAGTGCCTCGTTGCTTGACGTACAGGCACAGCAACAGGACTCCATAAAAACTGTATGATGACATGATGAAGGCGTGGGAGTTGAGAGCAGTGAGCATGTCCTCATTCTGGCATCACAGGAACAACATACACAGTTGTATGTTGTATTTTTTTTCTTTTCTAACGTTTTCTCCCTATGTTTACCAAATAGAATGACATAAGTGTCAAGTTGAACTCAACTTGTAGCTAAAACTAAACATTAATCCGGTTGTTGGCTGATCGAGTTTTACTTCTGCAGCGTGAAGGCACCTTCACTCTTTTTAAGTCTGCTTCTCGTTCACCACCGATGAGTCTCAATAAATCACCAAACCGACACTTTGAAATCAAGAAGGGCAACGCTGACGTCCTGACTAGACTAAAGGCGGATGGAAGGCATCTTCACACATGGCTTTGCAAAGATCTGAGGGAGACTGCTTGACATCTAAATTACTTGCGAAGAAGCCGCAATTCATCATTTGTTCTTTTACAAGCAAGGACGTGCACCTGTTGGTCTGCTTCGTCCCAACTTTCTACTTTGCTTCAAGAGCAGCATGAGGTATCCTGCCATCATAAATATATTCATAAATGATTACAATCAATGCATATGTGGAACTTTGGAGTACGTCGATAAAATAGTGGTGAGTTGGGGTCTCCACATCAATTTCAAGATAACAAATCGGGGAGTGGGACGAAATAACTGCAAGTAGTCACACCCAAAGCAATGTTGAGTACAATCATGCCGCATATGAATTAGTGGGAGTGTCGGGTATGAACTGTAATTAACACATTAACTTGTGCCACCTCGCCGAGGAACGAGTTTAGATCTGCAAAGTACAAATTTGGCGGCAGTGGACGCGTTTCAACTCCTGGCATAGTGGGGGAAAGCGGCTGCACAGAAGTGCGGCATTATTCATTCATGTCACGGCTTCAAATACCGCTCGCTCTCTCTTCTTTTGTTTTCTTGTTACGATGTTCACAATTGATTAAAATAAGTCGGGAGTCATAAATGAGACATTTTGTTTCATGTGTTTATTGAAGACTTGAACAGTTCTGCAGGTGAAAAATTTTGTAGTTTGTGACAAATATGGAGACAGCAACAACAAATGAACGGACATTGCAACCCTCGTGAGGACAAGCGGATTAGAAAAGGGATGGGTGGATGAATCAAAAGCGTTTTTTTTCAGTGTACTTTCATCCCTTCCGACACTCTCATTTAATTTGAGCCCTTAATATTTCCAGTATCAATTATGAATCTGTTTAAAAACAAAAGGGGGAAAAAAAAATTCCACTCTGCCTGATTTTTTTTCAGGCCTTGCATGATGATTGCCCATTGTTAACGTTGCTGTATCGAGTTGAAAGGGTGCAAGCGCCCATCTGAAAGACACACCGCCTGCCAGTCAGCTGACTGCTGCTAACAACAAGGCCAGACACACCAGCTCAAGTGGTTGGAACAATTTCGAGTCGCTACGTTCTTGTGGGTGGAAACGTGCTCACAAGACATTTTACAAGGTCACAGTTGACAGTGACAGGTTGTGAGCACAGTGAAAGGCAATTTTGTACCAGGAAGACATCAGAAATGCCTTTGATACCTTCGGCGATTAGGTAATATGTTCCAATTCTGTGTTCATGTTTTTTTTTCTCCATCATTTATATCAAGTTTATCAGCAGTGATAATTTTACAGTTTGAGCCCTGCGAGTCCCAGGGACTGATCAGAAAAGTATGCATTTAGAGTCCCAAATTTCGAATTCTGAAATGGTCTACTTATTCAATTGCATATGATAATAACACAAACAACAACAACATACATTGATAATAGGTTTATTTCTTATAAACAAATGCTGCAAAAATGTAATTAATTTGGGCATACAAGATTATTATCGCAAAAAACTATCCCACTTTAGCTGCTTCCTCTGTGATATCTCCGCAATAAACTTTCGCAACACTTGTTTTAACGTTACACAACTTGGCAATTGTCTGCTTTCCAGGAAGTGATGGCCGATCTCACCGATCTCGTCTCGCGAGAACGGAAATCTCATCACGCGAGATTACTCAACGCGAGATCAAAACAATGGTGGCGATGGTCAAACTGCGTTCGTTGCTGGACAAAAAGATTTACCATAGTTTTTTTTTTTTTTTTTTTTTTTACTAAGAAATTTCCTTGTGTCCCAAAACGCACATTATTTGGAACTGTGCGTCTGGCGGGAAAATTATGCGTCAAGGACACGGGGCACAGAGGTAAAGAGGCGTATCAGGACGAATAAATTATTGAACACCGATTGTGAAGCTGATAGATTATACAGCGGGCCTTCATCTACCGAGTTGGCATGCCCTTACCCTGCTTGTGTGGGTTTTCTCCGGGTACTCCAGTTTCCTCTCAGATCTCCAAAACATGAATATCATGTTAAGTGAAGACTCGGCATAGTCCATTGGTGTGACTATGATTGGCTGTTTTTATGTTTGTCTTTATGAGCCTTGATGGTGATAAGTTGCACGGAGTCTGTCTCTCGCACGAAGTCAGCTGGGATAGGCTCCGTCACACCTGTTTCCCTAATTAAGATGAGCTGTATAAAAAATGGATGTATAGATTTTGAGAGGTTACGGATGGATGAAAAGTGAGTTCGACTAAGATGAGTAAATCACATCACCAAATCTAAAGTAAAAGCAGATGTTTCCAAATGTCTTTTGTTGATTAAACACAAGATAGCCAATCGTGCTGGTTTCATTGCTGCTTTCATGAAGGATGACAGAAACATTTACTTTTTAGAGGTTGGAATCAGTGGTTTTGGACTGTTGGAATGTTGTGAACAATTAATTCCTACACTAACTCAAAATTACTCGATTATCACAATAGCAATTAATAAATTAATGTTGACACCTGTAAGAAATATTGTTCATATTGTTTAATAAAGCACAATGGAAACAAATTGTTCAATTTACTCACTTTTATTTTGTCAAGTGGCTGCTCTCAAAACAAGATTCTGGATTTTGATGCATTTTTGGAGTAGATATATATATATCGTGATCATAGATAAAGGGCAGAGGAAAGCCGTTGTAGTGGATGTAGCGGTCCCAAGTGATGGAAACATCAGAAAGAAGGAACACGAGAAACCTGAGAAATACCAAGGGCTCAGAGAGGAGCTGGAGAGAGCCTGGAAGGTAAAGGTGACAGTCGTGCCTGTGGTGGTCGGAGCACTCGGTCGGGGCAGTGACCCCCAAACTAGATGAGTGGTTGCAACAGATCCTGGGAACAACATCGGACATCTCAGTCCAGAAAAGCGCAGTGCTGGGAACAGCAAGGATACTGCGCAGAACCCTCAAGCTTCCTGGCCTCTGGTAGAGGACCCGAGCTGAATGGGGGATGGACACCACCCAAGGGGTGAGGCGAGGATTTTTTTTTCTTTAAATATCTATCTATCTATCTATCTATCTATCTATCTATATATATATATATATATATATATATATGGATCCAGCTGATTTTGTTTCCACTTCAAAAAATAAAATGGAGTAAATTCAACAATCTTTTTTTTTTAGTGAAGCTATATTTAACCCCGTCTTTTAACCATATCATAAATACATCTGTAAGAGTTTAAACGTGCTTCAAATTGTTCCAAAGCAAAATAGCGGGAGGGAGCATAGACCTTCGTCCTTACTTTCCCGTGAGACTAAACATCAGACAGCCACTGTGTATGCTTCAGACATTAAAAAAAAAACAACTCCTGTCTGATATATTCTCCCTATATCACTTAAACAGGTACAACCTGTTTACCTGCACACAAATTTAATTAATCCCTAAAGACATGAATTTAGCCACAGAGGGAGGCTTTTTACTTTTATTGAAGCGCTGCAGCTCCTGAAGTCAACCCTGCCCAGTAAATTGCCGATACCTGTCAATGCTGCATGCTGTTTTTATGTATTTGTTCAACCACAATGCCGAAAAACTTTTATCTGGTGTGTGGGTATGACTGCTACTGTACATGGGTGCGGAGGGACAAACATGTCTCTTGGCACGAACCCACTTTAATTACTCACCACAGGAATTTGAAACTTAACAACTGCAAAGCCACAATGTGACACATAACACCCAAAAGTGCGTGTTTACATCCCTGAAAGGACAAGTAGGATTATGAAAGCTTGGGAACACAGGTAGGAATCACAATGTTGTCAATGTTGCAATCGGCTTCATTAAAGGGCAAAGGAGTGCACAGAGGAACTACAGTAGACACATCAAAAAAACGAAAGCATTTTTGCCGCCATGTTTGCCAAAATTGCCATCAGTTGAACACAGGAATTGATGTCACAGACTGCTTTGCTTGCTGCTCTTGAATAGCGTCGACTGACACCTTTTGAGAGCGATGAATTCCATCATTAAATTCTATATTCACCATGGTTGACGGTGATCTTGACTTACAAGTTTTTCATCCATCCATCCGTTTTCCAACGACCATTTGTGCTAAGAATCACACAAAGGGACAATTTAGAGTGTTCCATTAACCTGCCACGCATGTTTTCTGAATGTGGGAGGAAACCGGACTACTCGGAGAAAACCTACGCCGACATGGAAAGAACATGCAAACTCGAAATTGTACCCTTCACCTCTGCCGACGTGCTAACCAGTCTCCAAGGGGCCTCTGTCTCCCCCCCCCCTCTCTCTCTCTTGGTTTTCGAACCGAATTGTTCGAAAACTGAAACCACGCTCTTTTCAGAATAAAAATGTTTATTGAACACGTCTGCTCACAATGGAAAGCGACACAAGGAAGCGTCACTTCCTCGTCTACCCAAGGTAGCATCACTTCCTCGTGTAAGGAAGGTGAGAGGAGTCAAATGGTGCATTCAAGTGCGCTCAGTTTGTTCGAGAACCGAAATTTGTTCGTCATCCGAGGCATAAAAAACTCGAAATTTTTGGTCAAAAACCGAATTGGTCTAGAACTGAGATGTTCGAAAACCGAGGTTTGACTGTATATGGATGTGTGTGTGTGCGTGTGTATATCAATATGTGTGTGTGTGTGTGTGTGTGTGTGTGTGTGTGTGTTGTTTGAAACTATTCTTCAAAAATGATTTTACATGATCGAATAAACCTTATGCAAACAAACCTCATGAGTGATGTCTACAAGAAAATTGCATTTTAAAAATAATAATAATACTGGTAATAATATGAACAACACAGTCCAGCGCGGGCCTTAAATAGGTGAGTTATGAGTTTGGATTTTAAAGTGGTACAGTGAGTTGCCAACGTCTCTTTGTTCAGCTGGAGATCAAACCTCTTCCATTTCAATGCTGAGAATATTTCCTCTGTCGGAGTGAAGTACAGGGAGTGTACATGGTAGGAACAGTTTTGTCAGACAGGGCTGGGCTGCAAACCATTCGTTCACAAGGCGGGAGTGGCGGAACCCAAATGATAGCATCAGAAGTCATGCCAGGCCTCCACAGTATGCACTCTCAGGTGAATTGATCTTGTGCAGCAGGGAAAAGAGGATGGTGATTTGGCGTTCTATGATGTTGGGCCCACTAGTAGGGATGTGGCAGAGCATCCCATTGGTGGAGATGACAGCGCACAAAGTGGTGACATTTGCAGCCTCCCAAAAGAAAAATACTACCCCGCCAAAAAAGACTAAAATGCAAGGTGAGCTGTTAATGTAATAAATGTCACACACAAAACATTGCTCTCCGCCAAAGCCACCCTCACGAGCAAACGTGGAGTTGTGCCGCATTCACACTGTCCACTTGTCACCTCACCAATCCACTTGTAAGTGATCGGGGGAAGGAGCCTCGATGCGAGAATGTCTCTGCAATTGAAGCATTTCATCACGATTCAGATAGGAAGCGTCGATGGTCACGTGTCACACAATTCGCGTTGTCACCAGTGCACGGGACATAAATGATCATGCACTGGCTGGCTCAGTTGAACATCGTTAGAGTCTCCCGCACCCCCGAACTTCAGTTCAATATTTACAAAAGGTGAGTTATGAATTTAGGCCACTTTGACTTGCTTTTTTAAATCTGTTACAATGATGTGACAGCTTAAGTTAGTCTACTATTTACCGCCAAAGAGATGAAATATTTAGCATTATTTAAAAAGCAAGAATTGTTTTTTTAGACGGTTATCCCATTTCCTTAAAAGACATCTTGAGAGACGTTATCTAACAAGTGAATCATTTCAACACTTAAGCTATTACGAGTTACATGCTCCATCATTTTGTTATATTCAGCCACCTTTATACTCACATATTGTGATGAAAACCTTGTTTTATGTTGAGGGGGAAGAAATGTCATCTGTGCTGTATGTTATACATACGTACAGCACATTTGACAATAAAGTTGTATTCAATTCAATTCAATTCAAAAGTGCCACTCGTGTCACTCTCCACTTGATCATAGTTTTGCTATAAGATTGCAAATATTTAAATTAACAATTATGTTTCTTACAAATTGGGCTGATTCACAACATAAAGAATGGCATAAAATACGTCTACGGTCTTTAACCGGTTCTTAAAAACTGTGGTTTTCAACAGTGTCTCAAACCTCTATTCAACGGTGTCTCAAACCTCTATTCAATGATAGACTCTATTTCTATATATAGAGTAGGTGGTTGGACTTTTTTTGTAACATACCTACATCATGTAACGTGTTATGATGCCAGTCTGGTCTTGGACGGGTGTGAGACTTGTTTGGCGGCCGTGCGCATGCGTGATGTTGCTCATTGTGGTCCGAGGAATGCGCAGGGAAATTCTGTGAATGCATAGAGACATGTAAAATACAAGGAACAGTGATTTTGGCCCCTTCTCAGCAATTAATATCAGATGCTAGACATAGCATCTTATTCTCCGAGCACTTTAAAACAACCATTGCTGGATACAAAGTTATGTACATGCAGCACAAATAATTCATCCAACAACAAACAATAAAACAATCAATTCATAACGGAGACAGTGGAAAGCGCAAAAGAGTAAAGCTAAAAATCAAGTCTCATGCTCATTTTTTGTTTTAATGTTTTTGTGTGTAAGACTTTCATGTAATATTATGTTTATGCCTGAGGTGTGTTAAGGGTGGATTTGTCCAGACAGGCCGACAAGCTGACATATTATTAACCGTGTTCAATATTTACGACAAAAAAAGAAAAATAAATCATCATATGTGTGACGAAAGCCAACCACTTTCATCCTACAATATCCGATTTTGTGAGCTGTAACGTGAATGGAATGCAGCCAAACATAGAAGCACCCTGCCTGATGTCTTTTTTTTTTTTTTTTTTTTTACATAAAAGTGGATTCCCCAGACGGCATAAAGTACTTTCCTTTTCTTGCTATCTTACAAGGCAACACAAACCCAGATAAACGGCAGTGCGAGTGTGAAACTGACATGCTGTGGCGTCTTCGAGACTGAACTGTAATGGGAAGCACAGTAGCTGAAGGCCATCCAGACTGTCTGCAAATGCAAAGAAGAAAGAATACTTCAATGAAGCGAAGCTACTGTAACTGTTCACTTATCTGGTAACGATACTGCACATGCACACGCAAACACACACAGACACCATCAACAATGCATTGTAAATTATATCCTAACACCCTCAAGATCCGTAGTTTATTTATTCATATTAGAAGGCTATTTTCTCATTATCATCACTTCACACGCCTCTTTAAAATATATTTTTTCCTGACCCCCAACACAAAACAGTTTATTTGTTTCCTCTTCATAACTGAGATGAGAGAATTGTTCTCGGGGGGTATCTTTAATTGAATTAATTGTTTTGGTGTAATTAATGGGCTTTTTTTATTTTCAAATGAGTGGATGTCAAACAACAGGAAAAAGGCACGAGATGCTCTTCTTCTTTGGAATTTTCGTTAGATAACAGGCTTTATGTAAAGGGGAAAGGATGGGATTATGCAGCTGTGGATTTTATAATGAAACGAGCTATAATGTGACAGATGCGATTTAGCAAACCAACTCGTCGCCCAAATAATCTCGTGACTGAATTTGAAGTCACTTTTAACTTTGAATAGTTCAAGAAACTAAAGATAGAAGCCAACAAATATATTCCATGACGTGTCTGCCTTTCTTTCAAACCGGTTTTCTGCAGGTACCTTCTAAATTTGCCTGATAGGTTAATTAAAGGGCGGCCCGGTAGTCCAGTGGTTAGCACGTCGGCTTCACAGTGCAGAGGTACCGGGTTCGATTCCAGCTCCGGCCTCCCTGTGTGGAGTTTGCATGTTCTCCCCGGGCCTGCGTGGGTTTTCTCCGGGTGCTCCGGTTTCCTCCCACATTCCAAAAAAAACATGCATGGCAGGCTGATTGGTCACTCTGAATTGTCCCTACGTGTGAGAGTGGGTGTGGATGGTTGTTCGTCTCTGTGTGCCCTGCGATTGGCTGGCAACCGATTCAGGGTGTCCCCCGCCTACTGCCCGAAGACAGCTGGGATAGGCTGCAGCACCCCCCCGCGACCCTCGTGAGGATCAAGAGGTTCGGAAAATGGATGGATGGATGGAGGTTAATTAAAGATATCTGGCCACAGGTATGAATGTATGTGTCTGCGTGTCCGGTGAATGACTGGTGAGTCCAGCTGAGTGTGACTCTAGCTCACCGGCGATGACAAGCAAAAAAATACATGGATGGATTGGTGGTGGCCTGGTGGTGCAGAGGTGCAGGGTTCGATACCGGCTCCAGCATTCCGATGTGGACTTTCTCCCTGCGCCTGCGTGGGTTTTCACCGGGTACTCCAGTTTCCTCTCACATTCCAAAAACATGCTTGGCAGGTTAGTAGATAGATAGATAGATAGATAGATAGATAGATAGATAGATAGATAGATAGATAGATAGATAGATAGATAGATAGATAGATAGATATTCCTCACTGCTTTGTCTTCTGCTATACCCTACACTTTTTCAGTGCTTTGGGTTCCGGTTTTCCACAAGAAAATCTCTGTTAAAACATTGCACTGTTTTCAAATATCTTCATTTTTATTTTTCGACACAAAATAAAATGAAATAAAACAGTAAATAAACAATTCAAAAAACGTAGTTTCCGCTGGTACCAGCTCGGCTCAGGGTCCTGCGCCTGCATATGACGTCAAGCACGGCACATTTAGTGATTGGTTGAAGGTCAGAAACCATGGAAACACTATGTCTTTGGTGGCCGTTTAATATTAAATGAAATAAATTTAAAAAATTAAGAAAGTTTGAGAAGTTCGGCTAGTAACATGGAGCTAACGCTAACAAGGACACATACGCACAAAGCTTCGCTTATGTATATATAATAGTGCTTGCTCCGTGTTAGCGTATTAGCACTCACTTTCCCCGTTCTTGTGCATGTTTAACATCAGGTATGTTGCTTCGGAGAACCTGGCTCCGGTGACAGCCACACTGGCATGTTGTTTATCATTTTAAATGTGTGTACAGCAGCACTAGCGAAGGCAGCAGCAGCGGGTTGTTTACATCCGTGGTTCACACGTGTATTCAAGCTGGTACAGGGCACCTGTCGCGGCACTTGCCGCTAGAGTCCGGGTGCTCCCAAGTTGTCAGCCTTCGAATGAGACAGACCTAATGATTTAGCACGGAGGTAGTGCTAACTCATACAGCATCAATATCAAACTCGCACAGGCCGCACTAACATTAAAATTTCATATCAAGGTGGGGCCACAAATTAGTTTCCTGTAGGCCACATTTAGCCCACGGGCCACGGGTTTGAGACCACTGCTCTAAATTGTCCCTCGGTGTGATTGTGAGCGTGAATGGTTGCTCGTCTATGTGTGCCCTACGATTGTACGATTGGCTGACAACTGTTTCAGTGTGTCCCCCCCCTACTGCCCGAAGACAGCTGGGATAGGCTCCAGCACGCCCCACAACCCTTGTGAGGATCAAGCGGATCAGAAAACGGACGGATGGATGGATGCATTGTTGAACATCAGGAAACCGTAAGCTGCAGACATCTGTTTTGACTATAACGAGGCGGTTCAATATCCGATGTCATCAAGCACCTGTCCCAAATAGTGCATATTTCACACCATTTTAGTTCATATACAAAGCTCAAATACACTGGGGGCTCTGGTAAATCAATTTGATTTGTTCCAAATTTTTGCAGCAATGCAACTATATGCATTTTCATAATATTTTCAGATTTTAGTTGTTTACCGTATTGGAAAACATTGGAATGGGAAAGAAATGGTGTCCTTTTTGCTCTCCTACAACTTCTCACATTGTGGATGTGACATTTCCAGAGGTAAAAAGACTAGACGGTGACAAGACATGACTCATTGGTGAAAAAGCAAGGTCATAACAAGGCTTATCTTGTACTTTGCTACCTCCAGACAGTGTCATTGTTCTATTTTAAGTCATGGTGCTTTCCACGCGGAATTCCAAACTCACGGCAGACAGAAAGAATGCCAACCTGTCAACACACACCTTGATGTTCAAAGCCACATTTGACGCACGTGTAAAATGGCCAATTATTGTGTGTATTATTGGAGTCACAAGAATCTTGGCACTAACCGCTTTTTTTGGAGGGGCAGAGGATGTTGGTGCAGGGTGGGGGGTGGTCATTTTACAGTGAAAGAAAAACCTACCTGTTTGGAAAAGGAAGACATAATTCAGACTTTGATGTATTACAGTGGCTCATACTTGTTTTTTCAAATCTTTAAAGTTGTGACTTTGTTTAATTTTCTCATAAATCCTACAGAAAAATGAGCAGTTTTACAAGCATACATTATTTCCTCATCCTCACATATACAGTATATACTGGGTAGCGCGTCAACCTCACAATTCAGAGGTGCAGGGATCGATCCCGGCTCCGGCCTTCCTGTGTGGAGTTTGCATGTTCTCCCGGTGGCTGTCTGGGTTTTCTCCGGGTACTCCGGTTTCCTCCCACATTCCGAAAACATGCATGGCAGGTTAATGGAACACACTAAATTGTCCCTCGGTGTGAGTGTGAGCGCGGACGGTTGTTTGTCCATGTGTGCCCTGTGCTGGAGCCTATCCCAGATGTCTCTGGGCAGGAGGCTGGGGACACCCTGAATCGGTTGCCAGCCAATCGCAGGGCACACAGAGACGAACAACCATCCACGCTCACACTCATACCTAGGGACAATTTAGAGTGCCCAACGAGCCTGCCGTGCATGTTTTTGGAATGTGGGAGGAAACCGGAGCACCCGGAGAAAACCCACGCAAGCCCGGGGAGAACATGCAAACTCCACACAGGGAGGGCGAAGCTGGAATCGAACCCGGTACCTCTGCACTGTGAAGCCGACGTGCTAACCACTGGATTACCGGGCCGCCCCTGGTTGGATATATGTATGTATATAAATATTTCGCCTGGTCATTCAGCTGGGGGACAGCTACACCAAGCTTTTCCTGATATACCTTTTTAGTCATGTTGTCATTTGCAATAATCCGGGTAATTTGTGTAATGGCAAGGTTTATTATCTGTCATTTTTTTTGCCACTTGAATTTGTCAATACAGTACTTGTACGTGGATGAGCAATACTCTTCGAACAAATGGTGAGATCCTAAATCATCGCTCTGCAAGATGGCTAATGCCATTTTCATCAGATGCCAGATTGTAGTCGCGCATTTGATCATTCATCCGTTCAAATGAAAAAGTAATTACCAAATGTTGAAGAAGGTAACAGGTGGCTGAAATGCTGAAAGGCTCATATCTCAATCAAATATCGCCAAATGGGGAGAAATAAAAGGTTAACACAAACTAGTATAAATCAGACTCGGTTTGTGTCGCATGATGAGCACAGTAGTTTTAGCGATGGCTTTCTCATTTCAATTGTGGAAGGTCTTTGGTGCTATGGTGTGAATGAAGCAGTATACTGCAGTGATCCAGTATCCTATGGCCTGTTTTTTTTGTCTTTTTGTACTTTGATCTATGTTCTGATTCATGTGTTTGCATCATTGCCCTCCAGTGCTTGCTCATTTGTCTCATCATAAGGTACGCCCATGTTTTTGGTTGATGTTTCTGCACCTGCCCTGCTCTGACTGTCTCCTCCCATCGGTTCTTTCCAGGTCTTGGAGATATCTCTTCAGAATTAGTCTCTGCAACGTCACCACGACCCTGACTCCCTGGAACCCGGCTAGTCTCCAGGAGATGTTGCGGATACTCTTCAAGAGCCATATCCTGCCGGTATTAGATCTCTCCTGACTGCAACACACCTAATTTAATTACACATGATCTTTTCAGACTCCTACAGAGCTTGCTGATGAGCTGATCATTTGAGGAAATGGAGTTGGCTGGTATTGAAAGCTCGTTGCATATTATAGCTCACGGTGCCCACAGATTGCAATGACGTTTTTTTTTTGTCCTATAGTGTTCCTCTACACCAGTGGTCCCCAACTTATTTCTTCCACAGACTGGTTCATACAAGTCCATCTGCCCGCGTCTTGAACAAATACACCCAAATCGTGTAACACCACCCGCGCTACCAATTGCACCTGATTTTAAGTCGTCTAAAATTTAGTCTACTTTTTGTCACATAATTACGAGTTGTGCCTGGCCATGCACCATAGTCGCGTCACTCAGAATGCCCATTGCACATCTACCAAATTCACAAAGACGCTCAACTAGGCCTGCCCCGGTACGAAAATGGAGATTGGCCTTTTTTTTTTTTAACCCCAATTTTCATTACAAAATTATCATGTGCATCGGGGGCCCCAGAAGTCTGCCGGAATGCCTAACGAGGAGCATTGCAGACCCCAAAAATGCTAGACAAGACTTGCACCGGCATCAACATGAAGATGCGTCCATTTTTTAAGCAGACGGGCGCCTGCCTTCCAAAATAGGGCCATATTGACAGACTGAACAAATGAATGGTCTTGTATTCGGTGGTAAAAAGTACTGTCTGTAATCAACATGTACATCCACTCTTAGTGACTTTTTTTTTTTTTAATTGGGTGGTGTGCGCTGAGATTCTTCACATTTTAAATCTGTGCCCAATAAAGTGGTTGGGAATCACTGAAGGTAATGCAGGGAAATCTGCATTATAAGACACAGAATAAGACACCACCTGTGTGCGTACAAATTCAAGGTTTAAAGTTTTACCACAGTTTAACCATATACTACATTCATGCATCCCAAAAGTAGCAAAACAATCGATTTATACCTGGTATAAATCTTTCATACCTAAGGGCACTTATGTTACTGTTGATTTCTTTCTTGCTTTTATCATTGTTTCCACAATTAAATCTCACATGATTGAATTAATTGCTGGTCTTGTCTACTACAGATATTTAATTGATGTACCTTTTTCATGCTTTTGTGTTCGGTCTCGAGCAGCAGAACTGGGAAATTATCAAACAAGTCTGGAAGCCAGAAGAAGGTGAATGCACACAGTAAGAGTCCAGCTCTCACAAATAAACACTGGGGCATTGCCTCTTTCATCTTTCTACCCCTCCCTCTAACCTTTCAACACCCCAACTATCCATCCACCTGTCTGTGCAAGGAAAAAATAACAAAGGTTAGAAGAGGGAGCAGGTAGAGTGTCTGGTTGGTTTTAGGGAGAGCCAAATTTCACCCGCAGTTGAAACGAAAAGCCAAACAAAACTTTAAACATTTCCATTCCATCGATGAGAACTGTTAGGGTTAGCATGTTTGATGATGATTTTGAAAGAGTATCAAATAAATGAGAAGGAGGTTGGTGGAGATGTAGCTCATGCCAGTCACATCAATCAAGCAGATATGATTTAAATGAAAGGAAATAATTGGCAAAGTCTGAGCTCTGTATCACTCATAACGAGCCTTTGACTCCATTTTTTGTGATTCATAAATGCAAACCTTTGCGGGGAAGCAGGGAAGGCTCAGGGCATGATTGGCAGTCAAAGAATAAAGAATGGTCAATTATCTTCATCTGTTGCAGGCAGGATATTAAACAGATCAAATTAGTTTTGATAGTGAGCGTTGAGAGGGTGCTGTCAGACTGAAGGACATTGTCATTAATCTAAACATGAGTTTTGTAGATTGTTCTCTGTGTGGTTTAGGAATGCATGCCTTCTAAAAATATGCATACATCGATTGGCTGTAGCTCCGGGGGAGAAAAAATTCCCATGGATGTCACTTAGCAATATTTTCTCCCTCAGTGTCTTTATTGGGCCTTGGAGATAAGGCCCAGCTTCCTATGTTTCCATGGGAGTTGCCCTACCCTCCCACCCCCGCAAGGTTTTTTTTGTTGTTTTTTTTTATCGCCGCATAACACTGTCTAACCTCCTACCGCACACAGACACGTAGGTAGTTAATTGCTCAGGTTTCAGCAAGTTCCATCATGTTATGCCTTTGCTTTGATGACAGAAAAACATCACCAACCTCTTAGCGTGCCGAAAGGCTGACCTTTCACCTTGGAATCTGAACCATGCCCAAGGTCACACCTTGATCCCCTATGCTTTCAGGGATGAATGAGGAGTGATGGGTGAGCTAAAGCAGCAGGCACCCACCCGAATAGCATGATAGTAAAAAAAACAAATGTTTTTGCTCTGTGTCAGTCAGCGGAGAACAACATATTGTTTTTTATGTCCCAAATAGTGAGCCCACAAGGCTCGATCCAACTGTAAGAAAAGCCCGAAAAATGTTGCTAAGTAAAAGCCACTGAGACAGGAATAGTGAGTTTCTCAGTCTTGAACTTCACTGAGAAAACAACTTGGTTCAATATGCACAACGTTTTGTGGAAGGTGGTGGCAATAGTTAATAATAAACTTTCTTCTGCCCTTTATAATCTGAATTTCATAAATAAAATGTACTGTATACATAGAGGGTGGCCCGGTAGGCCAGTGGTTAGCACGTCGGCTTCACAGTGCTGAGGTACCGGGTTCAAATCCAGCTCCGGCCTCCCTGTGTGGAGTTTGCATGTTCTCCCCGGGCCTGCGTGGGTTTTCTCCGGGTGCTCCGGTTTCCTCCCCCGTTCCAAAACCATGCATGGCAGGCTGATTGTGCACTCTAAATTGTCCCTGGGTATGAGTGTGAGTGTGGATGGTTGTTCGTCTCTGTGTGCCCCGCGATTGGCTGGCAACCAATTCAGGGTGTCCCCCGCCTACTGCCCGAAGACAGCTGGGATAGGCTCCGGCACCCCCCGCGACCCTAGTGAGGATAAAGCGGTTCGGAAAATGGATGGATATATATACATATGATTTAAATACATATATATTTTTATAGTAGTCTTATGAGTAACCCCAGACAACAGCTTTATAAATAATCAATATTGAATTGCGCTTTCCGAGGGCTGATCCAAGAAATGGGTTGCTGTGCGGAAGCGACTGACACAGTTGGGTGTGCCGGCCTTAAATTTCTCAAACAATAGAACACTAAATTGTCCCCAGGTGTGATTTTGAATGTGAATGGATGTTTGTCTACGTGTGCCCTGCAATTGACTGGCAACCAGCTCAGGGTGTCCCCCCGCCTACTGCCCGAAGACACTCTGCTGTTTTCATATACCTCCTTCACACAACCTCTGTTCGTTTCTCAAGCCAGGTGTTTTTCTTGCGCTGGTTGCACTCTACAGTGTAGTGTGAAATATCGGTGTTACGGTTGAAATGTCTTCGAGATTAACAGGCTCTCGATTCCAGCTGTGGCAATGTCAGTCCAGTAATTTGCTGTTTCCTGTCTGCAGATTTATCACATGCTACATCAAAACTGTTCAAGTGCATAACTGTTCAATTCGTCAATTAACATATTAACAAAATGGCTGGTTTACAACGCCCAACTGGCTGTAAGAAATTGGAAACATATTAAAAAGAAAAGAAATAAAATAAAAAGGTAAAAGGGGCGGCACAGTGATCAACGGATAAACAGCATTTATGCGTCTCTCCCTTGTGAGATATATCGGGCATCATCACATTGCCAACATTGATTTTGCCGCATATGAATTTGTGGGAGTGTCAGGTATGAACTGTAATTAACACATTAACTTGTGCCACCTCGCTGAGGAATGAGTTTAGATCTCCAAGTACAAATTCTGTGCCAGGGAAAGCGTGTCAACTCCTGGCACAGTGAGCATAGTGGGTAGAGCGGCTGCGCAGAATATGCAGCATTATTCCTTCGTGTCAAATAACACTCGCGCTCTCTCCTTCTGTTTTTATTACGATGTTCACAATTTCCTAAAATAAGTCGGGAGTTGTAAATGTATTAATTGAAGAATTGAACAGTTATGTCTCTCTCTCTCTCTCTCTCTCTCTCTCTGTATGTATATATGCAACAGGAGACAGACAGGACGATTTGTGAAGAGGGAGAGTTAAACTGGAAGGCGAAACTTAATGAACTGGTTGACCTTCGTTTTCTACTCTCACCCATGGTCACGAGCTGTGGTTCTTGACGGAAAGATAAAGCTCCTAGAAAGTGGCCAAAATTAGTTGAGTATGCAATGTTTATGTCGCCCATTTAGAGATTGGGTGAGAATCTTGCTCATCTGGGAGGGACTCAGAGTCCGCATTGAGCGGAGCTGATGGAGGAGGTGGCTCTGGCATCTGGTTCGGATGCGTTACGGATGCCCCCCTGGTGAGGTGTTCCGGGCACATCCCACTGGGAGGAGGCCCCGGGGATGACCCAGGACACATGTGAGAGATTCTCTCAGCTGGCATGGGAACACTTTTGGGTTACCCTGCAAAAGGTGGATGAATTGACAGAGGTGCAGGAAGTCTGAGCTTCCCTGCTGGAACTGTGGCCCGTGCGATCTATACTGTGTATCTCCATTTTTAAAATATTTTTTTTTATTTTAAGTGATCTGTTATGTGCTGCAGGCTCACATTTGGCCAATGCATTTACATACAGTCTAACCACATCTCCTCACTTACTTCAACCTTTTGCAGTAATAATCTTTTGTCTTTTTTATAAATGTGTGTGTGCGTGCACGGATTATGAACTAGAAAAAAAGGCAGGAAGAACTGGTGTACATTTACACAAATGAAGAGGGAAATACAGGAGTGATGCATCTGCCCCCAGAAACACATTATAGAAGGAATAAAAAGGTGTGTTACTCAAGTCACATGACTTGTCTTGAGTCAGACTGAAACGGCCAACTTCGAGACTAAGGACTTTGCCTAAAGGCCTCCACTTGACTTTATTTTCGAACATGAGACCTTACATATTTTGCCTTTTTACATTTAAAATTTTAATTTAAAACTGTTTTTTGGTGGGAAAGCAAAATTACTATTATTTTTTTTGTACTGCCACAAAGGACGAAAGACATAAGATTATATAAAAACCTACTCACTCGTTCTTTACAGCTTCTGGTATGATTTGTGTGGAATTGTAGGTGGTTACTGGTTGCCCACTGTGGTTATTTTGTTGGTTATTTGTTAGGATCCCCATTAGCTGTTGCCCTGAGGCACTGCTTGTCTTCCTGGGGTCCTCTTAAAAGAAGAGTACATAAATTCAAAAAATACTGAGTACATAATTGGACCTAGGCAGCTCCCTTGAGGAATTTCCCATTTCATAGACCACCTATTTGGAAAACCTGCCATTAAATAGGATCCTTTGTGCTCTGTGTTTTAAATTTTAAATAGCTTACCTATCCAAGCTAAACTAGCCCGGTAGAGTGGTTTCGGCTTCACAGTTAAATCCATAATTTTCCAATTTTTCAAGGAGGAGCGTGCGGTGCCCTGCGATCAAAATGCCCGAAGACAATGGGCTCCAGCACCCCCCGCGACCCTAGTGAGGATTAAGCGGTTCAGAAAATGGATGGATGGATGGATGGATGGACTGCCCCACAGATCATTTTGTCATCCAGAGCTCAATACCAGTCGTCGGTCATTTTGCACTAGAGCTGTACATGTACAATATCCCTTTCTATATGCATGTTGGAAGTTAGTAATTAACGTATTTTCTGCACTGCAAGGCGCCTCAGAGTATAAGGCGCACCTTCAATCAATGGCCTATTTTAAAACTGCTTACATATGTTGGGCGCACCGCATTACAAGGCGCATCGAATGAATCGAAGCTACGATAGTGACTGCGGTACCATTATGCATCTACTAGATGGAACTACGCTAACGGGAATACAATACAGTGATCCCTCGCTATTTCGCGGTTCGTTTATCGCAGCTTCGGTGCATCGCGGATTTTTTTTAAACATTCATAATTTTAAAAAAAATGTTTTAATGAATGTTTGAAGTCCGCAAAAATTCCGGAAACGGTCCGCGAGAAGCAGCGAAAGTCAGCAAAACAACATTGAGTCACATTGAGCAACATACACTGTACAGTCTTACATGTGGGGTGAGGTGGGGGCTGAGAAGATGCAAAGCCATGTTGATTGGCTGTGCATCTTCTTTGTGCCTTATCACGTGGGTTACTCTTTGATCTTTAATCAGTGTCTATGTGTTGTTTACGTGTTGCTTACGATGCGTGCTAGTATGTTTATTGGTCGCTACTTCGCGGATTTTCGTTTATCGCGGGTGGTTTTGGTCCCCATTAACCGCAATAAACAAGGGATTACTGTGCAATACAATACAATACAATACAATACAGCTTTATTTTTACAGTGTTTTCACAACAACTGCAGCTGTAACAAAGTGCTTTACAGAACATTTGAAATACTACATCCAAGAAATAAGAATATTGATCATATATAAGGATTAGAAGATGCACTGTCGGCTTTTGAGAATCTTGAGTGCCTTTATGGCTGCCTTATAGTGTGGAAAATATGGTATATTATTTACTGCAAGATATTTATGTTTTTGATTGAATATCGCCCTCTCATAGACTTGACTATGTGCAGATAGAAGACTAATGGGACGACTATTAGGGCCACTGAATGGTGTTTTCCTATCTTTAGGCAATGCTGTATCACTTTGGCGTCTTTCCAAACCTGTGGAAAAGTTGACATTTATTAAACTAGTATAAATGACAGTCTGGTTGCCCAATATGCTCTGAGACCATCCATCCATCCATTTTCTGAACCGCTGTATCCTCAGAGGGGTCGCGGAGGGTGCTGCAGCCTATCCCAGCTGTCTTCGGGCAGTTGGCGGATACCCTGAACCGGTTGCCAGCCAATCACAGGGCACACAAAGACAAACACCCATCCGCACCACACTCCCACCTAGGGACAATTTGGAGTGTGCCATCAGCCTGCCATGCGTGTTTTTGGAATGTGGGAGGAAACCGGAGTACCCGGAGAAAAACCACGCAGACCCGGAGAGAACATGCAAACTCCACACAGGAAGGCTGGAGCTGGGATCGAACCTGCAACCGCTGCACTGTGAGGTCGACCACCGACCGCCGAGCCGCCACTGCTCTAAGACAGTGGTCCCCAAACGTTTTCCTATGAGGGCCACATAACTTTTTGCTTCTCTGATATGGGGCCGGGGTCAGTTTGTAACAGAAAAAGTGTGACTGCAGGAGTATCTAAACGTAAAAATGTACTGTTTTCCAGGAATCCACACAAAATCAAATAACCTTTTCACAGAACAAATGTCTGGAAATAAATAATAACTAAATAACCCTCCCTGGGTTCTTCACAGAAAAAAAGCCAGGAATAAATTACACCATTTATGGAATAAATAATAATCAAATAACCCTCTGGGTATTTTCAGGAAAAAAAGGGAACATACATTTTCTGTTGAGCTGTGCACAACCTTAACAGGTTCAATTTTAGCAAATTTCTTAAGAGCAGGATTTTTTTTTTCTCAAATAACTCAAATTAGCAGTCTCTCAAAGTTACTGTGTTCCTTCCTTTGAATTCTCTTGTAGGTTCCAGCAGGCTTGCAGACATCGCTGTTTGCAGCTCGCTCTCTCATCAACTTCCCTGTGAAAACCACAAAGCAAGCTGGCTGAGAAACTGAACCCAGTGATATGGCATCTTCACAGCACAACCAGTACCATTCCAAGTGTAGCTGATGGATTTCATCCCATCATATTTTGATAATGCAGTATTTATATATGCTCAGAATGACTCATGAACATCAGAAAAGTGAGCTTACCTTTGGATGTTCATCAATGTGAACTGTGGGCCTGCATCTGGCTGGTGAGAAGTTGAATATCAAGTTCCATTTCAGTCACTGCCAGTCTCAAACACTGATGTTCATCTGTCAATCTTGATCTCATTGGGCTTCAGCAGTTTCATGCGTGAAAATATATACAGATATGCATGCCTCCAAAAAGTGTGGACATCTTCATTGCATGTTTTCTGATGTTGGGGTGCGTGTCGTTCGGGAGGGCAGCATAGAAGGCAATGAGACTGCTGGGCTTGAATGTGTCTTTCAGAATGTCACAGTTCTGTAACTCGGCCACCTCAAACTGATAATAAGGCTGGGCTTTATCAATGTCGGCAGCAAAGGGGTTCTGGAAAAGACAGATTTCTTCAGCATAAACATGTAGTTCGCGGAATCGCACACTGAAATCCGCCTTCAGCATTTCCAGTGCTTCCACACACTTTTCAGCTGAAAACGGGGCCTCTGGGTTTTGTGCAGAGAGGTTTTTTGTAGCAGGGAGATGGATGAAGATGTGCTTTTTCACTTGTCCCAAAAGCAGCTCAAGTTTCACATCAAATGCTTTTATGTGGGAATACATGTCACAAATGAGTTTCCCCTGGCCTTGTAGCTGCAAGTTAAAGTTGTTCAGCATTTCTGTCATGTCTGTTAAAAATGTGAGGTGCCATTTCCATTCTGGGTCGATCAGCTCTGGCACCGTTTTGTTTTGTGAATGAAGAAATGCGTTAATTTTGGGTAGCAGCTCAAAACGCCTTAAAACTCTACCCCGGCTCAACCATCGGACCTTTGCGTAGTACAGCACATCACCGTGCTCAGATTCAAGTTCAGACACGAACTCTTGGAACTGCCTGTGTTTAAGTCCCTTCAGTTTCTGCATGACACTACAACCTTCATGACAGAATCCCACATCAATACTTTGCAGCACAGTGATTGCTGGTGAATTAGGCAGTGGATTTGTATTGGGGTGGTGAAACCCCGTTCTTCCATCTCTCGGTTAATACCTCCTACTAGGCCCCGAGACGAGCCCACCATACTTGGAGCCCCGTCAGTTGTGACGCTGGCCAGATTTGACCAGTGCAGGTCTAACTCTTCCATCGTTTGGTGCACTTTGCAGAAAATATCATCCCCCGTCGTAGTCCCTTTGAGACTTTGGACGGCTGCTGCGAGCTCCTCGCACATCTCAAAGTTCGCGCTGACTCTACGAATAAAAATTAGCAGTTGCGCCGTGTCCTGCACGTCTCTGCTCTCATTCAATGCCAATTAAAAAAATTCAACAACTTTCGTCTTCTGCTGCACATGGGCATATAAATTTCCCGCGATTTGTTCAATACATCTGGTGATTGTACTCGCTAATAGACTCACGCTATTGAAGACGTCTTTCTTCTCGGGGCACACCTCCTCCGCGACATCATTCATGCATTTCTTCACAAACTCTCCATCGGTAAAAGGTTTACCGCTGCTTGCTATCAGTTGAGCAACCCGAAAGCTAGCCCGGACAGATGACTGGTTCAGCTGAGCTTGAACGTATTTTGCTGAGCGAACATTCCACTTTTTAGTTTTGACAGTTTGTCTGCTCGCATTTGTCCTTGGGACGGGTTTCATAGTGTCTCTGCAGATTGTATTCCTTGAATACAGGCGGTGGCGGTATTCAAGGAATAAACAGACAGATAAAACAGAGAGCTTTTTCTTTGCATTGAACAAAAAAATAATCGTTTGTCCACTTTGGGTTCAATACCCTGCATTCTGCATCATACCTAACCTTTTCGCCATGATCCCGTTCTCTTCGAGAGGGGCGGGTTAAGGATTTTTTTTTTCCTGAGGTTACCAGATAAGGGCACAGACCGCAGAAAGATGCAACAAATGTCACGTTATAGTATATGTGTTTATGAAATAGTTACTCATTAATAGTTACTCATGAAAATAGTTCAGAACTAAGGAACATTGTAATGCAAAAGCCCAACTTTACTCTCAAATAAAAATACACATAAATGAAAAATAAATCAAAATACTCTGGTATTGTTCAGGGGGGCCAGACCAAATGCAGAGGCGGGCCAAATCCGGCCCGCGGGCCTTAGTTTGGGAACCACTGCTCTAAGACCTTTCCAACCAATTTATCAACTATGTCGTCAATTCCTGGATGTTGGCCTTTTCACGTTGTCTGTATTAATGTATGTATTATTTCCACTTCTAGTTCTCTGAACTCAAATTGGCAAGGTCTAACCTTCAAATATTCTTTCCTGTTTAAGACAGATGAGCTATTGTCTATCCCATGTGATATTTTTCTCCTATTCATTAAATATTCATTCGGCTGGTTTGCAGTTTCTTTAGGTTTAGTCATAAAGGTACCTCCACACTTAATGTATGTGGGCTCTTGAGTTATGTTATGTCCCATTATATTATTGAGCGTACTCCCTAGCTTTTTGCCATCATTCGTTGTCCTGCTTCACTGTACTAGCATAATATTGGTTCTTTCTAATTTGATTCAGTTTGGTAACACGATTCCTTCATTTGCAATATTTCGGGTTGTCAGTTATGCAAACACTCCTTTGTGCAATTTCTTTTGCAGCATTGCTTTTGGTCACATAGCCTTTTACTTCTGTGTCAACTTGAAGCCAATATAATGAGCACCTGGAAGATAAATAATGATAATGATATGATAATAACCTCCCCAGAGGGAAATTGTTTTGTTCAGTTGTTTTTTGTTTTTTTTCTCTACCACAAGGTCAGAAGTCCAGTGTATCCAGTGCCATTCCCATGAAGTTCTTTGGAGAGTGCAAACAAGCCACGTTAGTAAGCTGCAAGCTAACACTCCCACCCCCAAAAAATTATTGTTTTATAAAATAACTCCTGCTGCAGACCAAATGTTCTATTAATTTTTTTAACATGGCAACCAGTTGTTGGAGAGAGTCTGCCTAGCAACTCTCGCGTGCCCTTGAGCAAGGCATCGCCCTCATCTCAACACGAGCAGAACTGTTTGTGCGCCCCTTTCAGTCTGACACCTCTCCTTGCATGTCACCGTGTGTGATTTGGCTGTTTGTTTTGTTTATGGTGTGCAACACAAAATCTCTAGAGAATATAAATTGAAGATGGTCAGTGAATGTAAAATTGAGACATTTCATTTAGATGTTCAGATTTACTTTATACGTTATCTTTATATTTAGGCTTATATAAAAACATTTTTATGTTGTCAGTCAAGCTTTTGACAAACGTTGCCAACAGCTTGCAATTAGTACCTTGCAATTAGTACCAAACAACACCGGTACTCCAGCTTGAGTTTCACAACTCTCATGGTCGACTCACTGCTCTCCCCCGAAGGTGCCTGATCAAGAATTCCTGAAGACTGGGGCCCAAAAGTTGACTGAGGGTAAGACTACACTTTGTGAGCGCCTTCAAAGTGCTTTTTATGCCAGTGCAGATATTAATGAGGGGAACTACAACATAACTCTGCTGCAAGGAGAAAAAAAATAAAAGCAGTGTCAAATCATTAATGAAGCCCTTAAATGGTGTCTGTGTGACAATCATCGGTTACTTTTTAGACATGCCGCCTTCCTTGTAACCATTAAAAAGTGAATATGAGCAATTGAGGCATGGGGTGATGCCATGATATGTGTTCTTGTATTTGGCATGCTAATCAAGAGCTTGAACCACCGTGTGGGAGAACTCCCAAGCCACATTCATTATTCAGAACAGTGTGCTTCCCAGATCACTTTTCATCTGACGCTGAAGCAAAGAAGAGTCGAAGACCAAGGCTATATTCGTTTAAATTAAAGCAACTTTATGTAAAAGCTGTGCGGTGTAATTTACAATTGGCCACAAGAATACATATAAATCAACTATAAAGGAAAATCAGTGGATTAAGCTCATATAAAACGCTGCAGTGTGACTTACTGTTTGGATGCCTGTTCTGGCAGAGACGTTTTGAGTGCGAAGAAATTGAATGCTCTTCAGTAAGCCAGTCAGTCGTCTCATCTCAGCCCTATAAAGCATTGCTCCTCAATAACTGCCGGTGCGGATCCAGATTCATTTTACTGTGCCATGTTTCATGGTTTAAAGCAGTGTTCGTCCCATGCAACTTTACAGCATTTTTTTGTTCATGATGATAGTAAATGTACAGACCCGTGTCCATGTAAATGTAAATACTGCATCCCACATCACATCCATCCATTTTCCGATCCGCTTTATCCTCGCAAGGGTCGCAGGCGTACACCCTGAACTGGATGTCAGCCAATCGCAGAACATCATAGATGAACAACCATTCACACACACACACTCACACCGAGGGACAGTTTAGATTCTTCCATTAACCTGCCATTCATGGTTTTGGAATGTGGGAGGAAACCGGTGTTCGAGAAAAACCACTTAGGCACAGGGAGAACATACAAAGTCCACACAATAGGGCCAGAGCCGGAATCGAACCCTGCACCTCTGCGCTGTAAAGGCGACATGCTAACCACTGGGCCACGGTGTTACCCACCCTACATCACATGATCTAGCCAATGAAATTGTGTATTTAGAGAACTGTTGCGGGTGGGTGTGTGCAAGGTAGGCAGCCATTAAGAGTAACATTTGGTGAAATTTGCCAAAACTTGGAAACTAGAGCAGACACAATAAAGAAATGAGCAATCAAATCAAACAACACTTAATAAAACAAAGAGTGGGCATTATCAAGGAAATAACACTGCCCGTTAACAAAAACAATGACGGTGTAAGGTCAACAAAAGCTATGTGTAAAAACAGCAAACAGAATAAGGTGGCAAACCATTGAATTATACAGCTGTAAAAATGAAACAAGAACAACCAGTGAAGTCAAGCCTACACAAGGAAAACTACGGTAACAAAAATGAAACACAGGAGTACAGTCAAACCTCGGTTTTCGTACTTAATCCGTTCCAGAAGACTGTTCGGAAACCGAATTGTTCGGAAACCGTAACCATGTTTCCCATTGGAATCAATGTAAAATGTTTTAATCCGTTCCAAGTCAAGAAAGCAAGAACAAAGGAAGAAAAACCCATAACTCAATGACGATGACGAAATAGGGGCAAACTAATCATGTGCCTTCAACACCCCTGGAAAAAAAAAAAAAAAAGTAAAGCCTAGCATGAGAGGTATTCAGAAGGAGTCTAAATACAGGCTAAATATTGCGACAAATCTGCCCCCAGATTACTCCCTTCCTGGTTCATGCAGGATGTTGTACGGACAGAGGGTGCCATTATATTCCAGTTATATTATTGTTTCATGAACTGAAATAAATGCATGCACCTGCATAATAAAGACACCCGACAGAGATACTTTATTGAGTTGAGTAGGATGTGATTTCAGCAAGGCGCCTGAGGGTAGAAATAATGAGTTAATTTTTCACGATTTTCATTTTTGAGGTGCTTTTTTTTTTCAACACTTGGCACAGTTGTTAACAGTCTTCTCTGGGGTTTGGCAAATTCACAAGACATTTATTTTCAATTTACACAGACTTTTCAGGTGTTAAGTTCACACTGAAGGGAGTGATGCCCAACTCAGATTTTTTTCATTAAATCGGATCTTTTTGTGTACTCGTTCACCGTCCAAAAACAAATATGACTTCTACTACGTAACCATTTTTTTAGTAGATGTCGCCGTGACGTGACATCAATTTAAGTAGATGTCTCTATTAAATGAAGAAAAAAATGTCATCTTATTTACCCAAATATTTCTACCTCCTCCCGCATCACTCCTCCGTTGAAACAAAATGATAAAAACGATGTGCCCCTACATGCTGGAGTCCATATTTACTTCCGTAAACACTGCAGTGTGATGTGATCTTTTGTGCTAGTACATGATTAGCAAACCTGGTGTCATTAAAAAGTTCTTTCTTTCTTTCTTTCTGTCTTTTGTTTGCTATTTCTGAGCAGAAAACAAACGCACATGCATGTAACTCCGTCGCAGTCATTGACAGCTGCTTGTCCCACTTCCCCAATGGATCTGCGCCGGATGAACTGAATCTTGACGGAAGCATGCGACGATTGGGCAGGGTCTGGTTGGTGAATGACTCGTCGTGTGACGTCTCGCCCGGTTCAAGACATAGAATGATATTTATCTGATAGCCTGACAAGCGCGACCGTCATGAACAACAAAAAAGTTGGTTTGAGAAGGCTACATCTTGAACCCTTGACCTTTTATTTTGTGACATCAATTTAGTTGGTCCTTCCAACAACTTCCATTGACCTTTGTACTCAGTTGGAAAAATATGCTTACAATCATGGCAACTACTTCATGCCATTTTTAAATTTAGGGCATTTAGTCAAGAGTGTGATCGTGCACGCATGCGCGCGCGCACACACACACACACACACACACACACACACACACACACACACACACACACACACACACACACACACACACACACGCGCGCACACACACACAAACATACAGACAGAGAGAGGTCAGTGGTAGAAGGGGAGCAAAACTGAAGAATGTGTGAGAAACTTGCTTGAGCATCTGTTTTTGTGC
This sequence comes from Hippocampus abdominalis, assembly GCA_018466805.1. Classification (NCBI taxonomy): domain Eukaryota; kingdom Metazoa; phylum Chordata; class Actinopteri; order Syngnathiformes; family Syngnathidae; genus Hippocampus; species Hippocampus abdominalis. The sequence continues at coordinate 18,158,135 of CM031706.1, read as the reverse complement.
TGTCGAACACAAAGACAGGGGGAGCAACTGGGGCATTATTTGTGGCTTTTAAGGGTGTTTTCACAGGCTAAGTTTGTTTATTTGTTTTTTCAGGTGGATTTGATGAAAGAACTCTTGTGGGACATCAATGTCGGTTTGTCAGATGGCAAACACCCCACAAAGGCCACACCATTGCCTCTGCTGTAATTATCTCAGCAAGGTGAACACAAATCAAACCTATTTCCGTCTGTAAAAAGAAAAAAAAAATCGAACCTACAAGGTGCAAACCAGTGTGAATCTTGATCTGATTTAATTTGTGAGATAATCTAGCATGTGGTACAGTATTGTGATGTTTTTGGCTAGAGCCTTTGCCTCATTGCTCTTGGCTCGAATTCCAGCTTTAACCTTTTTGTGTAGAGTTTGTGTATCATATGGCAAGGTGTATGTTTCCACCCACGCTCCAAAAATATGCAAACTAGGTTAACTGAGGACTAACATGCTGATGTCGTGTGAATCCGACACCCAAAGTCAGCCAGCACCAGGCTCCGATCTCCCCTGTTACCCTGAACAGGATATGTGGTATAAAAAAAAATGGATGGAAGGATTCATGGAGAGATGTTATTTCTCAAAACACAGCTTTTCTTTTCTAAATATATCTTCTGTTAATATATTACACTCCTGGCATTCCTGTCACTTAGTCTAATTCATTTCCACACACCATTGATCTTACACTCATCTTACATACACACACAAATGCACACGCGCACACACACACACACACACACACACACACACACACACACACACACACACACATAAGATGGATAACTAGTTTTAAAATCAGAAGTCAAGAATAATGACTTGTTTAAACATTGTTTACGTGAATGTAATAAGGGGTTTGGTAATGAGAAAATGTTTGCAATATCAAATGTTATTATGGATTACATACGACAGTTTGAAATGTTGGTTCAGACTTGAGCAAGCATCATGGAAAAGTTGACATGCTTGATTTGCTGTCACGGGCCACATAAAATGATGTGGCGGGCCAGATCTGGCCATAGGGCCTTGACTTTGATAGCGGTGCTGTCGCAGACGCCTTCAGGAAAAGACCATTTTTCTGTTGGTATTAAATCCATTCCTCCATCCCTCGATTTCCAACACCGCATATCCTGAACAGGGTTGTGGGATTTTTCTGGGGCCTATCCCAGCTGATTTCGGATGGAAGGCGGACTACACCCTGAACTGGTTGCCAGTTGGTCACAGGTAACATATAGAGACATATGACCGTTCACACCGACATCTTCACCATCACTGAGTGGGAGCCAATCCCACACTGTCTGCTTAGGAGTCATGCAAGTGTACCACTACACCATCAGTGACATGGTATTAAATCAAATTAACTTCATAAAATGGACATTCCATCCAGGTTTGATAGGGGCTAAAGTCCAATAACAAATTTATATCCTTACATAGTTGGAGTATTTAGAGATGTTCCGCTATTGCAACAGCTTTATCATAACATTTCCATCTGCTTGGTATTGATTATTTACCATAATGTTACAACATAATTTTAAAGAAAGTGTTAGCTCATATATGTTGATTTGCATTCAAGCCATTTCACTGGAAAAAAAGTACTTGAGTTTTTGTTGCATGTCAATAAGATGTATTAATAAACATTCATCATTTGTTTATTTTTGAGGATAACAGGAAAATTAAATCGGTTTACCACATTTTAATCATGTGCAACCGATATACATGTTCGAATTAATGTAAATCCAAAGGATTTGTATTTTTTTTCACTGTGGCACAGTTAGAATGCGCCCATTATTCATGGCTGTGTAGATTCTCAGTCAACCAGGTAATTTGCATAGGTTGAATCTAGGCAACTGAGAGTCTTTTGTTTGGTGAAGACGTTTCACCTTTTATCTAAAAGGCTTCTTCACTTCTAAATGTTAACACCCGAGGGTAAAAACAGGAGGCAGTTGTAGTGGTGCATTACGTAGCTGGTTTCTCACAGAAATCTGAAGGATCCCCCCCACCCCCATAACATACCAATGCTTTTCAAACATCAAACACCACACAAAAGCAGTTTCACCCCAAGGACATCATTCCAACGGGCAAACTCAGCAATGTTGTTTATGTTGTGCAGTGTAGTGAGAAGTGCAACGAGCGCTAAATTGAAGAGACCAAGCGAGTCTTTACAATATGACAGTGAAACCATTAAAGGTTTAATCGGCTCACCGTATTGTTACTTGTACACAACAAATTGATGGATTATATTTAAACATGATAGTTTTTAAATCAGTCAACCATAACAGTTTGTCCAGTCATTGTTCAAGTGGGGCGGCCCGGTAGTCCAGTGGTTAGCATGTCGGCTTCACAGTGCAGAGGTACCGGGTTCGATTCCCAGCTCCGGCCTCCCTGTGTGGAGTTGCATGTTCTCCCTTGTATGCATGGCAGGCTCGTTGGGCACTCTAAATTGTCCCTAGGTATGGATGTGAGCGTGGAGTGCCCTGCGATTGGCTAAATCATGGTGTCCCCCGCCTACTGCCCGAAGACTGCTGGGATAGGCTCCAGCACCCCCCGTGACCCTAGTGAGGATGAAGCGGTTCGGAAAATGGATGGATGGATGGATATTTTAACTAAATCTATGCATGTTCAAGTGAGTATAAACAGGGCAAAAAAAAATTTGCAAATTCTCAATGTTATTTTTTACAAATGCCGATTTGAAATTTCGGTACAGATTTTAGTAAGGATCATGGAAGTTGAAACAAATGATTTGCTTTCACGGGCCATATAAATGTCATGCCGGGCCCGATCTGGCCCCCGGGCTTTGAGTTTGACACCTGTGCTTTACACCAATGCATAGGCTGAACAGCTCAGAGCTGTTTCTTCGAGTCCAGAATCAGCTATGGAAAGAATGACGTACTGTCGGTCAAAATCCACAACATAGGGAGAATTTGTACTGAAAAAGTAGAACTGAAAAGTGGAGCTGCCTCGAATAAACCTTTGCAAATCCTTCATTAACGTACAAATACAAAACTTGATCGGAAGCGCATCAGCTGAATTTTAAATGATAGGTTTTAAAAATACCGTAAATCAGCTAAGGCACCGTCTGCAATTACTTGATTGTGTGAGTTGGATTTAATGTCTTGTCAAACGTGGTGCAGTGTTAATAGCATCAATGACTATTGATTGCCAGCCAGGCCTGGCTACCGCAAATTTTCTGTCGTCTGCCGACTCATAATAAAACATGCAATAAAGTGAGTAAATCATGGAAATAAATTAAAAGATTCAATACAGAGAATGTGAGGAGAGGTAAACTAAAAATCCTTTCCGGGATAACGACAAAACAACGGAGGACGCTTTTTCTTTTTGCCATCTCCTTTTACTGTTTCCTTCTATTGCCACCAGCTTCCTCTGCCCCACCAACAAACACCCCCCATGAGCTTTTTATGGCAGATGACAGGGTAAACCTTGAAATCGTCAGCCTGCTGTGTTCCCACAGTCATACCAGATGATTGTTAGGGTCAAAGGTCGAAACTAAATGTTCCCAGACTACGTGGGCAGTCTTGTGGTTGTAGTTAAAAGTAGTTCAAACAGTTCAGGTTCCTGATGTACAGCTCACGATGCAAAATCAAAAATGCACACACCAGGTTTGACGCACATTTCATCTCGTTTCGACTCCATCAACACAAGAATAATCATTTGACTCTCAAGCCGCCTACATTTTGCTGCTGTTAATACAAAATAATGTAGATTATTATCAACTAAGCATGACATCACAACTGGAAGTGTTGTGTTTCACCCTTTCAGGGACAGCGGTTACTACAGTGGGCAGCTTATCATGTTATCAGGTTATAGGGTGCAAGAAAAGGGTTAATAAAGGTCAATTAACTTCGGGGCAAAAGTAAAAGAAAAAAAATCTTATCCATTTGGAAAAAGCTTTTCATGTGTCCTTCATTGATTCTGCCTGTTGGCACCGGGGAGAAAAAAAAATCCGAGCTCTCTGGCACTCCACTTCTATCCCAAAAGCTGCTACAAGTCAACAAGTCTAACTGCATTTTTAAATGCTTCAAAGAACAGTGTGCGTGTGTGTGTGCGTGTGCGTGTGTATGTGTGTGTGTGTGGGTGTGTGTGTTTGTGCGTCAATTGAATTTGTCCCCGTGGTGAGCATTCCTTACTCTCTGTTAGCATTCAGCTCACATAGGTCACGACCAGCAGGCTTTTGTGCCCAACTAGCCCTGGTTGTTACTGCATTACAGTAGTGTGTGTGTGTGTGTGTGTGTGTGTGTGTGTGTGTGTGTGTGTGTGTGTGTGTGTGTGTGTGTGTGTGCGCGCCCACCCACGCACGATATCAGTGGGAACCCGCACATAGCCACGCACTGGGTCCCAGTCCAGTTTAATGTCAATTGTTAATTATTAATTAGCTCAATGGACAGTAAGTGGTTAGCACACTAGCATTACAATTCTGAGCTTGGGGATTTGAATTTGGCCTTCCCCAGTGGAGTTTTTATGATCTCCTGATGCGGAGATAACCTACGCGTACTCCGGTTTCCTCCCACATTACAAAAAGGTGCATGTCAGGTTACCTTCACTGATTCACCTCCCGGTTTTACAATGCAAAACACTTATAAAGATTGTGTTTTACATCTGATTGCCTCAAGGTCTCATCATATCCTCCACAAAGGGCACCTGAACACAAAAAAGGGAGGATGAACACTTTTTGAATTTTGAATGATTTCGGCAACACTTGCTTACGCTTGAGGTGTTCCTGGTGAAAAGAGACGGTTGTAGGAAAGGAATGGCCATCTAGATTGTTAACTTCACCCCGAGACACACACACACACACACACACACACACACACACACACACACAGTAATTTAGCTCATTTGCTCGCATATCAAATATGTAAATTAGGGGTGTCAGATTATCACGTTAATTACGATCAATTGATTACAGTCACATTTGGAGCATTGTGTGTTTGTTTTTTTTTCATTCGCATTACTCTAATTTTTAATCTCTAACGTGACAGTTTATGCATGTTGATTAGTTCCATTTTTATGCATTGGGCTCCTTGCGATTGAGTTGTTGGGGCGGAAGGAAGGGGGGGGGGGTGGATAACAATGGTCAATCACACCCTGAAGAGGCCACTGATTGGCTGTCACTGTGTTTGGATAAGGCTCCTATTGTAGTTGCAAAGACCAGTTGAGACAAGCATTGAGAAATGCATAGATGTGAAAGTAAAGGAGCAGGTAAGGGCTGTCGGTCCTATGAATGGTAAATTTGGTTACCACATTAGCAGCTCAAGTTTAGCCTACCACATAAAATAATGCAAAACACTCAGCCGCCACTGCAGCTGCAGCTAACGATAGCAGTGAAGAAACTCATGTAGTAAAACTCTTTGCTAAACTAAATTCAGGAACACCGCGTGTGTGAGCAAGTCTGTGACCGACAGACTGACGAAAGTTCTTATCAAGTGGATCGCGATGAACTGTGGATCGGTAAACATAGTTACAGACGAGGGATTAACAGAGGTGTGGCTCTTCAGGAGTTGGACGGGGCTTATTTTTTTTTCCATCGCGCTCTCGATCAGGGTTCGTGGAGGCTCGTAGAGGACCAAATGCAGAAATAGGGAAAAGGCAGGTTAGCGTTCAACAAATCTTTATTTGAATGCCCGGTTCAACTGGGGGTGGAGTGGAGTTCAGGTGGGGAGGCAATAGGTGTACAGGGAGGCAGGCAAAAAGGATTCTTTAAAGCAATGATGGCAATGACTGATCCGTCGTCGGACACTAAGACAACTAAATATGGAACTCAGCTGCCAACAACTCCAACACACCAAACCTTCAAAGCATCCAAACACACACACACACACACATGCACACACAAAACACCTGCAAATCTTCGACTTTGCACCCCCTGGGAGTGTGGGAAATCTTTGGGGGATTTTTTTTTTTCCATCACAAAGCGATCCATTGCTGAGATGGACTGCAAGATAAATAACTGAAAGGTGCCTTCAGAAATTCACTCTGACGTCCGTGCACTACTCTGAGAATGGGTGTGTTTGGAGAGTTAGAGTGCACGACACATTCATTTCCGAACGGAGCCAGCACTGGCACACCGTGGCCCCATTCAGAGCCAAGAGTGCCAAGCGCCATTTTGGTGCACTCTGAATGTCTGAACGACAAATGTGAGCAACGTTTTTTGAATTTTCGAGTGGTCACAATGAACCAGTGCACGCTCTGAGATTTGCAAATGCACCCCGAGATTATTTCCGAACATGCCCCCATTGAGCATGTAACGAAAAGACTCATCCCATGCCTCCAGAAACACACACCTACTTGTGAACTAAAAAGAAAACGTGTTTTTACACATAAATAATTCAATAAATTGCTTGGCTTTGAAGTTGGGGTAGACAGATATCTGATGGCCAAAAGCCCTCCCTGCCGCTGGTGTAATTCACGTAGTCATTATATTTCGTTCAAAATTCTAGGTTTTTAATGGAAATTGCAATGGACCCTCGCATACTTGTGTTTCAGGACTTGGAAATTTACTGTATAGATTATAGAAGATTCAGTTCGATTTTACTAGAGTGCTTAAAAACTTACCATCATAAATAACACCACTGCATTAAACATTAGGGGCCACTTGATGGAGTGGGTCACCCAGTGACCAAAGAGTCAATGTTTTGGACCCTACATTCCCTCCGAGTCTGAATCATTTTTTTTTTCATTACTTGCGCTGAACTACATAACAAAGGGAGCACATGCACTGCAACTTCAACAGCGCAGTACCCAACAAACCCTAACCATGAAACCCTCACCTCACTACCCTGAGAACACAAGTACATGACACTTAGGTCCAGGTGGGCTCTTTTTAGGAAAATCTTAGACCTCACAGTATTGTGTTGTAATGATTGTTGAGTTTTATACAGTAGTCCGTTTTTGCTCATTTTGATATTGTGGAGTGGAAAACAAGTCGAAGTCTTTTAATCTTGGACCACCCAAGCCCATGGACATCATATCAATAAATCATTGGCTTATTCCCAGCAGAAAATGTGACAGGTTTCCCTGCAGGCCTAACCCTGCAGCATTTAGTGTTACTACTTTTTTCAAAGGCAGACTGTCTTCAGTAAGTGAAAAAACAAGCTCTTCCTCGCGGCCCCAAAATATTTGGTATATAAGATTCTTTAAAAGTGAGTTCAACAGTTGTTGTCCGTTTCAACATTCTAAACGGTTGAATGAAAGGCATGTGTAATGAAACACACACAAAGAAAATCCAGTTGCAATCAACCAAGAAAGGTAAGAAGAGAAGCAGGAAGAGAGGAACTGAAAGATGTGTGTTCAAACCCGCTTCGGTGTTTGTGTATGTGGGGCCTGTGATCCAAGCTGCTTTGAAGAATAAAGGCCCCTTTCAATAATCTGCTGGCTGACGTCATCCTGACAGACACTTGCAACCCTAAAGCGATCTAACCAGTCGAGCTCACCTGCTTGTCCTTTACCCTCCCTCCCTAGAAACCCTCTTTATGTCTCCTAGTTAAGCTGTACTTCACTTCTGCTTGACTCCATAAAGTGACACTCCACTACAATAAAACCGCTATCCCTGTTAGAGGGCCTCCCAGGTGCTCAAGCTGAAAGCTTTATTGACTTTAAATCCTCTCTCACAATAACATCATGGCAATTCAGTTTGAGTATAAATCTGTCATTGATGGAAAAACGTTTGCAGTATATATATAAAATGACTGTAGTCAGTGGTAGCACATCGGCTTCACAGTGAGTACCGGGTTATCCAGCTCCGGCCTCCCTGTGTGGAGTTTAATGGCAGGCTGATTGAATACTCTGTCATTGATGAATGATTGTTCGTCTCTGTGTGCCCTGCGATTGGCTGGCGACTGATTCAACTGGGTAGGCTCCAGCACCCCCCGCGACCCTGTGAGGATTTCGGAAAATGAATGAATGAATATATATATATATACATATATATATTACAGTCAAACCTCGAAAACCGAAATTGTTCGAAAACCAAAACCACGCTCTTTTTAAAATAAAAATGTTTACTGAACACGTCTGCTCACAATGGAAAGCAACACGAGGAAGCGTCACTTCTTCGTCTACCCGAGGAAGCGTCACATCCACGTGTAAGGAAGGCGAGAGGAGTCAAATGGTGCATTCAAGTGCGCTCAGTTTGTTCGAGAACCGAAATTTGTTCGTCAACTCGAAATTTTTGGTCGAAATCCGAATTGGTCGAGAACTGAGACGTTCGAAAACCGAGGTTTGACCGTATATATATAATTATTCTTATTTTGCAGCAGTGGTGTTAACAGCCATGCCTCTATAAGCTGTGACATATGCTGTATTTGCCTTAGTTAGGCAAGAATAGCATAAAAGCCATCAATACGTGTGAGGACGTACATGAAGCAATTCATGATCGATATGGCTTGCGGCCACGAGCTATACACAGGTTGAAAAAATGGTTCTGACTCAAAGAAATGAAACAGTGTTAGGACTTTGTATGTAGTTAAGTGATTTAATGCAGGCTAATGCACATAAATTGGTTGAATTCTAATGTATGACTGAAAGAATATCAAGTTGCCCATTTTCAACTAATTTGCACAGAGTTGCATGGCAATCACTCGAAGCCAAATGAACTTCAACGACTTACATTTTACTCATAATCGTGCCTCTTTATCCCTCCATTCGAAATATTAGCTTCATATAATTGTTGGTGCCACTGAGCAAGTAAAACGGTCAAGGGAATGCTCTTGAGTCTAGACCGCTGGAGAGGTAAGAGCCCTCTGAAAATTTCAGGAGTGCTTGCTCATTGTTTTGACTGCGTCGATTCAAGGGGCTGTTGGTGAGGAGTGATTGTTGCTTGAACTGACAGAATCATTTAGCAATAACGAACTGGCTTCGCTGGTTGGGAGAACCTGTAAATTAGTTTAACGTTCACCAGTTTGCCGAACATTTTCCCCTTCCTATTTGTAGTTTGTCACTTTTTTTAAAATTCCATTCGAATGGCTGATTGTGAGCAGGGAAATGTACATTTAACTCGTTTGACCACTTAAAATTTCACATTTTGTGACAGAAATTGTAATACTGATATAGCCTTGACTAAGATGAGATTCTCTCATTTGACTTTTACAGCTATCTATTTTCAAAGGCAGAATTTGCAATTGCAAATACAGGATATCATTTTATTATTTTAAAACCTGTCATCCTGCGACAATACTAGCCCATTAGAGACGTTTTTGGTCGAAGGATGACCAAAGCGTGTGTCAATCATTGTCATGCACTGACACATACACTCATGTCATGCATACACACTCAGCCTTCCGCACACCATGCCCCTGTGTGTATAGTTTCGTTGGGAGGGTCATTTAACTCTGCTTATCATAAAAAGTTAAAAAGAAGGACAGCTTTCAAAACAAAACAAAACATGGGTAAACATATGTAATGCTGATGTCCTACATGGACAGGTGTATTGCTGGGCTTTGAAGTCACATCGCCAGGGTCGGAGTTCTCACAGTGTCATCAGGTAAGTTTGATTGAGTGTACATTCCAAAAATAGACAACATCAAAGAGTAAAGTAAGCTTTAGTGCAACTTTCCAACATGAATAAGTCATGCTACCAATGAAGCAGCTGCGGCTGATGTCAGCGTCTACACAGTGTACCAACGCGGCTCAGCTAGGCTCAAACGACCCCATGAGTAGGCCACCAGCCTGCTATAAAAACAAATAGCTTAATAGTGATGGGACATTGTGATTTCCCTAGGATTGTTGTAGAACTCATCATTTGACAATGTAAACGCTTGCAGAGATCTATAGAAATAGAATTGACAATGTACGTCGACTTCACAGTGCTGAGGTACCGGGTTCAAATCCACGCTTGCATGTTCTCCCGGGCCTGCGTGGGTTTTCTCCGGGTGCTCCGGTTTCCTCCCAGATGCATGGCAGGCTATTGGGCACTCTAGAGGTATGAGTGTGAGAATTGCTAAATATGAGTGGATCAATCAAAATATCGATGACATCATTACTGACAATTGTCCCCTATTGAAAGTGGTGGAAAGGCCGTCAGTACCGTTGGAAGGTCCATCAGCCTGTCACTGACAGACTCCCGTTTTGCTGGTGAACTGACGAGTGACGGAAACTTTGAAACACTGACAGAATAAGTGCCAATGGAAGCAATTTGCAGCCATCACCCGGACCGCCAGTAACCCGAAAAGCATATACGACCTTAGGCAATTCATGTTTGCGGCACAAGTTGGCCTGTTAGCGCATTAACCCCGTTCACGCAATCCTGCTGCGTCATAGGGCCAGCATCCAGAACTGGTAGCCCCCTCCTGGGCCCTCTTCCCTGAGGAGCACAGGGAGGCACGAGTAGACTTGTTTGTCAAATAATTACACCCCACTCCCTAGTTCAGCTACCGTGGGGAGGATGTTGTCCACATTGTCCCACCCAAGAGGGCCGCCCTGGCCAACGCCATCTTCTATAAGCTGGTATTCCTCAAGGGGAACATGTACCTGTTGGGGTACCCCAGCTACAAGAAATCCTTTGTGGAGGAGAAGCAGGAGGAGCAGTGTGTGAACAGACGGTCCTAAAATAGTGGTGAGGAATTGTAATTTATTGATGATGATGACAGGCTGGTGGGCCGGCTTCTGTCTACAACTGATGTGCCTCTCTGGGCGGCCACGTGGAACAGACACGCTTTGCTTTTACCATTGTGCCACCCGTCCTATGAGCTTTCCGGTTATCAAGCAAATAGGCTCAGCAAGCAACACACCCAGCAGCATGACCATGCATAAGCAGCACAGAGAGATGCCGATGGACCTTGGGGGATGGCAGAGAGGAAGAGAAGCTCCTCGGGTCTTTATTTTCAGGCCAAAATTGATGCAAAATTTGGAGCGAGTAAATGAAATACAGTCAAACCTCATTTTTCGAACATCTCGGTTCTCGACCAATTGGGTTTTCGACCAAAATTTTCGAGTTTTTCATACCTCGGATGACGAACAAATTTCAGTTCTCAAACAAACTGAGCGCACTTGAATGCACCATTTGACTCCTCTCGCCTTCCTTACACGAGGAAGTGACGCTTCCTCGGGTAGACGAGGAAGTGGCGCTTCCTCGTGTTGCTTTCCATTGTGAGCAGAGGAGTTCAATAAACATTTTTATTTTTAAAAAAGCGTGGTTTCGGTTTTCGAACAATTTGGGTTTTCGAACAGCCTTCTGGAACAGATTATGGACGAAAACCGAGGTTTGACTGTAATGTGGAAACGCTACAAATGTATTCAAACTCATAGCATTTATTTGAAACTTACCTTACCCTTACGAGGTTTTGAGTGTTTTACTCCTGTCTATTGCTTCCAGTAGCAGGATTTTTTCAGGGGAAGGCCTGAGCCCAGAATTGAACCACCGTGCCGTCCTGGCAGAAGTACATATACGTGTGTGTGTGTGTGTGTGTGTGTGTGTGTGTGTGTGTGTGTTACATAGCCGGAACAATCAGTGTTACAGGAGTAACGAATTTGTGCTCAGTGATTTCCGGAATAAAATAAGGACAATCCATAACAATTGGCATCTCTGTCAGAGCTTTTTGGCTTACATCTTATGGCGGCTTGCAATAAAATCTGTTCCAGCAACAGCGGGCAGTCATTTCGAGAATTACAACCCAATTGCAATTAAAAACCTCGGGCTAAAACCAAACCTCGACTACCCAGGTTACTAAATAGCTACTGAAAATATTGCATAATTTCCAGTAAAAGTGTTGTTCTGCGGCGGTACGGTGATTGGCTAGCTAGCATGTCCACCACACAGTGCAGAGGTTCAGGGTTTGATTTCAGGCCCTGGCCTGTTTTCCCTGTGCCTGCGTGGGTTTTCTCCTGGTACTCCGATTTCCTCCCACATGCCAAAAATATGCATGGCAGGGTAATGAAACACTCTAAATTGTCCCTAGATGAGGTTGTGAGTGTGAATGGGTGTTTGTCTTTGCGTGCCCTGCGATTGGCTGGCAACTCGTTCAGGATGTACCCCGCCTACTGCCCAACGACAGCTGTGATAGGCTGCAGCATGCCTGCGACTCTTATGGGGATAAGCGGTTTAGAAAATGGATGGATGGATGGAGTTGTCCCCAGGAATGTCTGCTGGTTGAGAAATAACAATTGTTCTGAAGAAGAAAAAAAAAGAAAAATGAATTGTTTTTGTTTGCGGCCGCTTGCACAACTTGTTGTCGTGTCCCTTTTTTGTACAAAATGTTCCAACTAATTAACAGGCCTCTTTTCATAAATATGCTTGTTCAAGTTCTTGGTTACCATCCACCAAAATATGAAAAAGAATCCTAATCTGTTTTACTGTATTACAGACATTGCCTCTATTGGTTGTAAATGTAAACATTTCAATGTTATTTTTTTTTCTGGACTGCAGAAATGTAATGCACAACAATATTCTGGTAATGTACTCAACATTACGTTTCTCACGCATGTAACGATGTATTGTAACATTTGGCACCGTCTTTTCAGCACACATTTTGATACCAGCAAAAGGTGTCCCTTTCGTAATTTCTTCTAGTTTTCTTTTACAGTTGAACATACACATCTGCCAACGCATCTCACACAGTCTCACATTCTGTGTCTTTAACTCTAAATTCCAATGGATACATATTTTTGTTTATACAGATATATTATGAAAAATACTTAAAAGACACTTGAGACTACTGGGATAATTACTTCTGTCAGGATGAAAAATCTCCACTGTGTGAACAGAAAATGACAACTCTTTTGTGTCTAAGAAAATCTTTTTTTTTTTTTTGTATTTAAAGTATTTGCTTTTGTTTAAAGCGATGAGTCCAAATCATATAACTTCATAAATTATATAACCTTTGGAGCCTCAAACAAACAGTAGAACCCATATTCCCACAAACCCATTCACATACATGAGTACTGTATTGACTAGAACTAATGCTGTCTGATCTTCTTAAATGGGACATTGGTTATTTTGCGCAATCGATACACATATGGTACACTGTGCGTGAGGCACGCAGCACGCCACCCATCTTTCTCTCTCTCTCTCTCTCTCTCACACACAACTTGGCGCAGCTGAGCTCCCGCCCGGCGAGATTTTATTTGATACGTCTTCATTTCTTTCAATGTGATTTCATTTTATTACAGCTATTAACTGTTTCCTGTTCATAAAAGTTGTCAAATAGGCATGTTTTGGTCTGGTGATTTTGCAGCTATCATAATAATACATTTGGGATGGGGAGAGACGGGGAGCCTCCACATAAGATTTCGCTTAGGGCCCCAAGTTGGTCAAAGGCGGCTCTGTTTATGTGTCTTAATTTTCCTGTACAGTGACGATAATTCTACTCACGAGCCATTCTACATTTGTGATTGGCTTTTAATCCAGTGACAGCATTCCATGTTATTACCGTAACCGTCTATTTTGGAAATACTAAAAGTGCATATTAATACTGCACCGATCTAGTAAATAATTGGAAGAACTTTAGGCCTGTCATGTGCTGCTTCACACTAGCAAACAGTTGATTTGCATGATTCTTTTAGAGGGATCCCTAAAAGCAGTCGCACAGCAAAAGATGCTCAGCGCTTCAAGACAGTAGAGACGATTGTGGACTGATGGAAACATCCTTGGCCACAGTGACCGCACACACTGTCCAACTACTCTGTGTCAACAATTGAGACCTTCAAGCTCCTGGGAACTACAATCTCTCAGGACCTGAAGTGGTAGGCCAACATCAATTCCATGCTCAAAAAGGTACAGCAGAGAATATACTTGTGCCGGGGCAGCTTGACACAGATGTCATTGAATTGGCTCAGTGTACTTCCATCTCAGTCTGCTTTAGTGCTGCTACAAAGGAGAAAATTGGACCACAACAGACAGCGAGGATTGCTGAAAGGATCATCAGCGCCCCGTACTCTGTGTCGAAGACTTGCAAGCTTCAAGGGCGAAGAGGAGGGCAGGCAAAATACTTTCGGCAGACTTCACCTTGGACACCATTTTATACAGCCTGGTTGGTAGTATTGAAAAACGCACACCTTGCAACACCTTCCAACAGAGTCTCTTCCGGTCATAAAATTGTTCAACAGTTGAGCCGCAATCTCAACGTCAAACGTGTTGATGAGAGAAATCATTATACTATAGGGCACTTGATATTGGTGTCGGACTCTGTCGTTGTACATTTGTGTGAATGTCCAGTAAATCTATTTTAGTAGAGTGTCTTTTTTTCTGTCTTACTACTAGCGTGACTCCAACTACCAGAGTCAAGTTCCTTGTATGTTTTAATATACTTGTCCAATAAAGATAATTCTGCAGCTGTGAAGTCCTGCAGTGTTAGCTGATAGCTATGGAATGTGTGAAACAAGCAGAATGTGCCTGTTACAGCTGTGAATGATGTGGAATGTTCTTTTTAAACTCAATAACTCTATTGTCTTGCATTGTAGCGTGGTCTGCATGTCTAGCCCGTGTGAATGTTTTACTCGGAGCGTTAACTATTTTGACAACCTGTGGTGTCCTGTGTCGAAGGTTAGGAAAGCAAATAAATTTGAGAACAGTAATATGCAATAGTTGAACAGTTAAGCCACTTTTTTTAAACAGAATCACAGATGTGGTTTTAAGGGGAACAATTGAGAGTACTTTTCTTTTCGTGATGTTTTGTTCTTTACATTAATTGACAGGGTGGATAGCAAAAAGGGTGACACGGTGGTCAACTGGGTAGCATGCGCGCCTCACAGTGCAGAGGTACAGGGTCCGATTCCGGCTCTGGCCTTCCTGTGTGGAGCTTGTTCTCCCCGTGTCTCGAACATCTCTGCTATAGACAGTGACTTTTAAACACAATACTCAGTCATGATTCATGGTTCTTAATCATGTGCTCCAAGAGTGAGTGAACAATAATTGAATAAAAGGGGTGGATGAACACAAGTCTGCTATTGTTACCAGGGAATAATTCACCTCGAACATTAAAACGTAAAATTTAGAGTAAAAGGAACTGCAAAAAGATCTCCACTTGCAGATGAAGTAAAGTTGGGCTGCCGTGTTTGGGCAGCTTCCATGTGTGAGAAAACCCACCCCACCACCACCCATAATGATGCAGTGGGAGTTTGATTACAAATATTTTTAAGATGATAATAATATGTTGAATGAAATGATTTCTGCAATGATTCAGAGGGGTTGTCCCACGCTGTTGTCATATTTATAAATGAAATACGATGTTGTCAGAATCTGTCTGTCTGCCCGTGGATCAGATCCACCAAAATCGCATTGCACTACCTGCACAGAAATTTAAACCTGCTTTTGGGCAGTCTACTGTCATCAAATTGCCTGATGCGGCGGGGGCAGTGCAATCAAATGAGCTGGAAAGCCTATCGATACCAAATTCGCAACAAGGCTAAATTGGACTTTTCACGGCAAAAAAATGAAGATGCAACAATTTTTACACCGACCGCACATTCCTTTTCGATGAAAACGGGGCCCTTTGTGTTCACTGCTCTTCAGTAATAATAATTATAAAACAGCAGATTTAAATGACGCTTTTCTGTAGCACATTCAAAGCGCTCTCATTTGATACATTATTCATGCACTCGCACATTCACATCCTGGTGGCGGTAAACTCCATTCCATAGCCACAGCTGCCCAGGGGCAGGCTGACAGAAGCGTGGCTTCCAGTGTGTGCCTACGGCCCTTCCGACCACCACCAAACGTTCATGCAGTGAAACTCCTCTACAACGAAATCATGTTTGCAGCAAGACATTTTTCACAACAGGGGGTTTTTCACTGTAGCAAATTTGATCTCTGATGTAAGCACACACACACACACACAAACGTATGTGCAAACGCACACATAAACGTATGTGTAGTATATTTTTATTCCAATAGTGCATAAGTATGAGCACACACTTATTTGACACTTCATATAGTCAGTGTAGAAAGAAAAAAAAAGGGAAAGAAATTGCGAAATTCACGATCAGCATTCACTTTCACTTACATCAATTTCTTGGATAATGTATTTTATTTTGCTTCCTCCGCCTTTCATTTTGATAACTTTTCCCCTCTCTTCCAGCGTCAGAGCGCTTCTTGTCTTAGCTGCTTGACATCCAAAGGTCCGTTTTGTAGCCATTTTAGCAATGCAACGTTCATGCTGCGTCTGAATCTAACAATAACAAATACTTCCTGGACCCAGTGGCTTTTCTTTCCACTATCTCACTGTCTCTAACTTGACCTCCCGTCGATCGCCACCCAAGACAGCGCTGCTCAGCTGATGTCATGCAATGAACTTTTAAGCCAGTCACGGGACGCTTCGTAGTCCTCGATGGCCATAGTTAGCGCGATGGAACTCACCTTCTCTCTAATTAGCGCTCCAGTTAGCGTAAGGTTTTCAGCATGATGACAAGTAAAGCATTCCAAGAAATGTTTGTTTATTTAAATGTCCGTCGAGCAATAAGCAATTTACTCGGAGCAGCTAATCGGATGCGTGTGGTGGTTGCTTTTGCCGTTTCCGAACGAAGCAGTACAGGTCGCTGTTGGATTAAACTTCGTTGTAGTGAATCTCTCGCGAGGCAAGAGCAGAGAAAAAGATTTTGTATAACGCAACAGGGTTTTCTTTCGTCGTATGGGGGGCAGGAGAATGGGAATGGTGTTAATGCATGAAGATTTTTTCACATTAGGGGTATTTTCGCCCATGTAAGTTTCGTTCGAGAGGAGTTTCACTGTACTCCTCTGTACACCAAGTGAGTGTCACTGGAAGCAAGCTGGGTGAAGTGTCTAGCCCAGGGCCCAAGGACACATGACTCGGACAGAGCGGGAATGTCATGTTTCTGTTTATGACCAACAGGTAGCACTGCAGGGCTCTCCCTGCAGCTGCACACCTGTTGGTCGTTATCTAAATACTGCTTTAAAAGGACTCGGCACGACCTCTCAGTGTCGGGTCATTGTTTCTTTGTTGCTGTCATGTCTGTGTGTTTGCTGGAGCATTCTCGATCATTTTTTGTTGACTGTTAGTTTTAGCTACAGCCTGGGTTTTGTTTGCTACTTTGGATTATTTTTGTTTTGAGGACTTTATTTGTTTAGGATTTAGTTTTCTCTGTGTTTTATCAATACAATCTTTCAACTACACCCTGCTGCTCCCTCTTCCCTGCTTTTTTGGGGTCCACCACCACCACGCATCGTGACAGAATGAACCGACCACCTGGACCCCGCAGGTACAAAGGACTGGTCCCTTTTCCACCATGTGCCTGGAGGAGCTCGTTCGCGGCCGTCCCATGTTTCCCCATCAGGCGGCGCATGTTATTGTGGCCGTCCCATGTTCCCCGTCCACGTCCGGCCGTCTCATGTTCCCCATCACGCCGAGCTCCGTCCACGTCAGGCCAAGCCCAGCCAAAGGGTTGCCGCTGCCCTCCGGTCCTGTTCCCTGGCGAGGCAAGGGTTGCGTTTTTTGTTCATGTTTCCCGGCGAGGCAAGGGTTGCCGTCGCTTTTCGTTCCGGTTTCCCAGCGAGGCAAGGGTTGCCGTCGCTTTTCGTTCCTGTTGCCCGGCGAGGCAAGCCTTTGGTTGACTTTGGGACGTCTGGGATCCGTCCCTTGAGGGAGGGGTAATGTCATGTTTCTGTTTATGACCAACAGGTAGCACTGCAGGGCTCTCCCTGCAGCTGCACACCTGTTGGTCGTTATCTAATTACTGCTTTAAAAGGACTCGGCACGACCACTCAGTGTCGGGTTAGGGTTGTAGCCGTCATGTTCTCGATCATGTTTTGTTGACTGTTAGTTTTAGCTACAGCCTGGGTTTTGTTTGCCATTTAGATTCTTTTTGTTTTTCAGGACTTTGTTTGTTTAGGATTTAGTTTTATCAATACAATCTTTCAACTACACCCTGCTGCTCCCTCTTGCCTGCTTTTTGGGGGTCCACTACCACCACGCATCGTGACAGGGAATCAAACAGTGGCTATTTTTGTTATGTCAAACAAAGAAAGGAGCGAAAGTACGATTCACCAAGTTTGATATAAAAGACTGTCAACCTCATATTTGTTGAGAATTGATGACTTTCATTAATTACCATTAGTTAATAACTTAATTTCTTTGGGACTTAAAGCTACCAATAGGTATAAAGTAACCAATACAGATGGTAAACAATGTACATAAATCTAATCTTGGCGATATATAAAACATGTAAGGACACCGCAGTGTTGAGAGGATGCTATCACATAAAATAAATTCCAAGTCATGTCCATCAATCCATCCATTTTCTGACCCACTTTATCCTCACAAAGGTTGCAGGAGGTACTGGAGCTTATCACAGCCGTCTTTGGGCAGTAGGCGGGGGACACCCAGAACCGGTTGCCAGCCAATCGCAGGGCACACGAAGACGAACAACCATCCGCACTCACATCTAGGGACAATTTTAGAGTGATCAATCGGCTTGCCATGCATGTTTTTGGATGTGGGAGGAGACTGGAGGACCCGGAGAAAACCCACGCAGGCACGGGGAGAACATGCAAATTCCACATATGGAGCTGGAATCGAACCCGGTACCTCTGCACTGTGAGGTCGATGCGCTAACCACTCGACCAGTGGGCCGCCTGTAAGTCATGTGTTCAGTTTTATCTTTTTTTTAATAACTAAGACAGCTGGGATAAGCTCCAGCACGTCCGTGACCCTTGTGAGGAGAAGCGGTTTTGAAAATGGATGGATGGATGACAGTTACCTGTAGGGTAGTAGTACACACAAATGTCTTGACAGCCACTGTGAGATCAATTCATACTCAGTCAACTGCAGATATGAATATTTGTCTGTCTCTACAGTATATGTGTCCTGTGATTGCAACAGGTTGTCATCTGGCCCACAGAAAAAGGATGGATGCATGCTTGATTGACCTATACTTATAATTTTGCAGGAGCCCTAAAGATTACAAACTTAAACACTAGGCTGCAAGTCGTCATTTTTTGCAGTAAAAGCCATCTGCTCGACTGAGAATGAACTTGCAACTCCATTTTCTGCTTGTTTTCTTCTCGTTTGGCCACTGGCATTGGCTCACCAGTGGGACCATCATCCGAAGAGCACCAACCAGCACAATTTACTTGAGCTGCCTATTTACAGTCATTGGCATTTTCTTTGTTGTCCAATGTAAGATAAGTGTGACCATTTCCTCTGTGGTATTTAAAGATGACTTCTCAATTAAAGTGCAGTGATGCAGCAAACTTCCAATAATGGAATATGACTAGACTTTTCAGTAAAAGTCTACTTAAAAACAGTTCAGCCAGCATTATACATTCATTTTCTACACCACATGTCATCAATTAGGGTCACTGATAAGTCCCAGCAGCAGGCTTTACCGACAAAAGAAATAGCAAAAAAAGTTATTATTCAACTATGACCATCACTTGTTAATGAGTGCATTAATGATTTTGAATTTTACAGTTAATTTCTGGTCACAATTGTCACTGGTCAAAAATTTGAGTCAAAGAGTGCTTTGTTGTGTTCATGTATTATTATTACAGGAATTAACTTATTTTTACGCTTGCTGGGCCAGTTGTCTTTACAATTTAGAGTTGACTAAGCCATGGATGACACAGGTGGTAGAAAATGCACGTAAAAAGAAAAACTTGCTCGATCAATGTTTTTATAAGACTCATAAAAATAAACTCAGAAACATAAGAAATCATAAGGAAAAACATTACCATTCAGGAGTATCACACAGTAAACATGGAGAATATAAA
This sequence comes from Hippocampus abdominalis, assembly GCA_018466805.1. NCBI lineage: Eukaryota > Metazoa > Chordata > Actinopteri > Syngnathiformes > Syngnathidae > Hippocampus > Hippocampus abdominalis. The sequence goes on along the minus strand of CM031706.1, from coordinate 18,138,445 downwards.
ATGATATACTGTAATGGCTTTAAAAAAAAAAAACTATCCATAATATTTAATAAAAAAATAAAAATTTCTGTCGATTAAACAAATTATTTTTTTTTAATATTTTATTCATGAAGAGTCGACAGTCAACTAGAAAAAGGAATTACTGCGGCAATAAATAAATAAGAAATAAATAAATGTATTATGAACTCCCCCACTATGTTCCTTACACCACTAAGGAATGATATATAGAAATATTAAAAGTTCTAAGAACACTAAAAAATAGAAAGTGCACTGACAGCACAAGAAAAGTACAAAGCATGCACTTACCAACTTTGCCACAGTGCTGAGAAGCGTTTCAAAATCAGAGATCAGAGAGGGTTCTAGTTTGGGGGTGACTACATATTAAAAGCATGAATGTAATATTAGAATACAAAAGTAAAATGGAAATAAATTAGCATGGTTTTGATCTCACTCTGGTTGTCATTTTGTTTTTGAGGTTCTTTTTTTCTCAGTTCTTGTGGGAATGGAGGGCGTTCCCTCCAGCGTCGCACCTGTGATGCATTCCTGTAAGGGGATTTGAAAGGACTTTGGCAACGGCAGTCCTTTGTCGGATTCAAACTTGCTCACTATCCTAGGGCCAATTGTTCAATTTTTTTTAGATGTTCCACGATAATTTTTTGATCTCATGTGTAAGTACCGGTACTGATTATATTCTTTTGTTATTGATTCTTGTTTTGTTTTGTGTAATTGGACTTCCTTGCCACTTTGATGTGAGACTTTTTTTAATTATCTATTCTCTTGTCGTTTGTAAGAGCCTTGTGTTTATTTTGTTTCATCCTGTGTCTTTGTTGTTGGTGGCTTTTCTTGTACTTTGTCGCTATTGTGTTTTCTGCAATAAACCTCTTGTTCTTCATTTATACTTGTCTAAGTTTGTGGGATCCCTTTCTTTGCACCGGAACCTGCCAATAGGAAATGATGTTATAATCGCCGTTATAAAGGTAACTTTGTGACGCTAGTAATTTGTTTTAAAAATTGTTTGTATTACATGATACTCACTTTGGATACAATAGAATCAAAAGAGTGCAACTACTCATAGTTTTTAGTGGTGACAAACCAGTCCCTCTATTATTGTTTAATTGTTTGTTTGTTTTCTTCGAATTAACTGCATAGCCGACTTGATCTGAATGTGAAGTTGACAAAACTTCCTGTCTCTGTTGTACATTTTGTGTGTGTTATTTTTGAGTTGCAAACCTTGGATGTTGCTGTTTTCTTTTTCTAAATTCCATCGAAAAAAATACAATATTTGAATCCAAATGTAATAATTTCCATCGCTGCCTCCTTAATACTGTTAATACTGATGGTCCATGAAGTGGGCTGTTTTCTGCATCCTGACATGTTGGTCGGTTGTACGCACTATAACGTTTGTGCTTACGATGTAAAAAATATTTCTCCCCAAATAAATCAAGTGGCACAACTATGTTGAAAATACAGATACGTAGGGATAGACTTGTCAAGGTCTGCATTTCAAATCAAAGTAAAAAAATCTCATGAAAACCAAGTCAAAGTCAAGTCTTTTATTAGATTTTGCCAGGAAAGTAGTAGATTCAAGGATTATAGTTTCAATGAAATCAGCAAAAAGAAAAGACTAACATGCAAGGTTTCAAAATTGGACCACTGAGGATCAGTAGTTCTGAACAAAGAGAAGGAGCTCTAAAAATGATTTAGTTTGTCGGTCTCTGCTCTCTGTAACACACACTCACCACACCGTAGCTAATTCACCTGACGACAGACATGCTGACAGATGTTTCACAGGCAACCCACGCAGGCTGGCCATACAACGCAGTCTCCTCAGCATGACATTCCATGTGGAAAGCTCATCAGTTCGTCTCGTCTGTAAAATAGTAGTTTTCCCGTCATGAACACAACCTGTAAATATCCATCCCGACAGACAACACTTTGAGGGTGCAAACGGCATCCGGCGCAAAAATCCCTCGTCGCACTGAACAAGAAGTTCACTCTCAGTTCCCACCTCAATTTACTGTTTGTCACTGTTTTATATTCCTAAATCATTATCCATCCAAACCACATTTAATGTGATTATGACCACTACTGTATTACACTGTTGGAAAAAAGTTGTTAAATTTGTACCATTAGGGATCCAATGTCTCGTCACTGTGGCAGTACCATCAATGGTACACCTATTGTGTCACATAAACCGGGTATATATTTGGACCTTTAAAAAGTGCACCCATTGTAGGTAAAATTGTAGCATTGGGTGTCAGGAAGTGACAGGCCAAGTCAGCGTCGAAGGGCGGCCCGGTGCTTGACTGGTTAGCACGTCCGCCTCACAGCGCAGAGGTATAGGGTTCAATTCCGGCTCCGGCCTTCCTGTGTGGAGTTTGCATGTTCTCCCTGTGTCAGTGTCACAAAGACACACAAATGGTTGTTTGTTTGTTTTTCTCCTTTACAACCCTCGCGATCGACTTGCGACCAGTCCACGATCTACCAGTCGATCGCGATCGATGTAATGGGCACCCCTGCTCTAAACTGTCCCTCGGTGCGAGTGTGAGCGCGGATGGTTGTTCGTCTCTGTGTGCCCTGCGATTGGCTGGCAACCGGTTCGGGGTGTACCCCGCCCACTGCCCGAAGACAGCTGGGATAGGCTGCAGCACGCCTGCGACCTTAGTGTTGTGATGGACGCCAGAAAAAGCTTCTCAAAGTTGGTGATGTCAGCGATCTTGACGCAGTCATTGCAAGTAAATACACCAAATACAAGGTCACATTCAAATCAATCTACTTTTAGATTAATTCTGTTCCCATTCTGTCGAACCCTTCAAAATTATGTAATATCCTACAAAATAACGTGGAGCATATAAATTGTGTATTTGATCCTACTTGAAATACTGTTGATCACTTGTCTGAAATTTGCCGTTTTCTGTCAACAGCAAAATAAAGCAATCTCACGTAATCATTTTAATTTAAAAACACTCGTTAATTACCTCTCCCTCCCTTTCCTACTCACTTTCTCACACACAATTACGCAGACTGGGCTCAAAGGTTAATGTCCCCCCAGGGGTCCACTGCAACCCAACCTTTGACCTACCATAAGATTCTGCTCTGTTACCGGCCTCTGGAGAGCATTATATGCTCTACAACAGTTGGCAACTGTCTTTCATCGAACTCACTCAATAGAGAGAAACAAGCAAGAGTACAAACTCTGTTGATTTGTCTAGCCTAGGGGTCTCCAAGTCAGGTCCTCGGGAGACCCAATCCAGCCAGTATTAGATGTTTCCCTGCTCCAACACTTGATTCAAATGATCAGCTCATCAGCACGCTCTGCACAAGCCTGTTAGTGATCCCCCGTTTGAATTAGGTGTGTTGGACCAAGGGAAATATCTAAAACAGGCTGGATAGGGGCTCCCAAGAAAAGGACTTGGAGAACTCTTGTCTTCCCGATCGATTTCTCAAGGTTTGTAGAGGTAAAGAAAAAATAGCTGTCTCAAAAAATGGCCTGTTATTGCACGCAGGATTGTGTCATCTCTGTCTCTGTAGTGTTCGATGGCACGTTTGTGCCATGGCTACAATAGTGGTGTTTGTGCAACTACAGACCTGTTCCACAGAGCTGGGCATTCCATCAATACTTAGGTATGGTCTGTCAGTCCGTCACTGCTGGATGCTCCTTTTGCTGACAATAGACGAATGATGAGAACCTTAAAAAGAATGACAGAGACTGTCGGAGAGGGGTTTCCATCTGTCAGTGGAATCGTCACTAACCAGGCCTAGTACCGACGGACCTCTCAGTACATCACTGACGGACGCCCGTTTTTCTGGCGACTGACTGAAACACGGCCCGCCTGTCTTGTGTTTGTTCCCATGTGTGAGAGTGAGTGCTTGTTTTCAAAAGGATCTCTGCGGGGACTTGTAAGGTCACTGTTGTGATCGGCTCAAGGAGGCTTTAAATTTGGAGATATAACACTATCGTTTAGTCATTTGATCTTGCTTTTTTTGTCATGTGAATTGGATTTTTCTAAATTTGTTTATATCCTCAGTGTTCCATTACCTTGCCTTTTACAAGCGCCTTTTGTTGATTCCTCGTTTTCCCTGGGCCCTTGTTACCAGTGATTTGTTTTGGACTTTGTCGGGTTTTTTTTTAAATCCTAAACATTATTCAGATTGGTACATTTTGTTGTGTGGTTGCTCAGGTTTTCCCCGACTCAGAAATGCACTTGATGGGACTATGACCAGACTCAATCGCTGTTACAGCGATGAGTCTGAATTTCTATGCTCGTGACCCAAAATCTGTTCGATGTTGTCCGGTTTCCTTGTGACCCTTAAAAGGCTAAGTGATACAAAATCCATGAATGGCCATTTTTACGAGGGCAAAATAACCCACACCTGATCGATCTGTTGACTTGGCTTTATGTATTATAGTGGAAACTCAAAAGGTGAAACCTGACAGAGATACAAGATAAGATCAGCAGCGGAAAAGGAACAAAACAGCAATATTGTCACTTTTGTGTGCTTTTACTGAGTCAATATGTTGTGACATTTTGTTACCACAGCATGACTGGCATGTTGCCCAAGTAAATCCTAAATACCAAATGAAGCAGATCTCAGATCAGTGTGAGAGTCACCAGCGTCATGATGTAATATTAAATGTGCAACCACCATAATCATGTTCAAATGCCCGGATTTTGTGATCTAAACAAAGGAGACCAAGATAGTCAATTACCTTGCGATGTGTTTGACAACATGTCAATTGGAGACGAAGCGTTGTCCAGCGTTCGTTCTGTCCACGCGCCATCTCACCGATCCCTTTATAACCGACCGGAGAAAATCCCTACACAATTGAAGCACATCACCCAGGGGTGTAGTGGGCGTGGTACGCGGGGGTACGCCGTCCACACACTTCTCCCGACTCCACATTAAATTTTTATTTCGGTTTTAGCCCTGCACTGTCTGTGGGTTATTGAAATGTTTGTTGATCATTGTTCTAATGCGAGTTATGCTTAATAACGTTGGCCTGTGATTATTTTGGAGTAGTAAAACATTAAATTTAACGTTAGTTCAACTGGTGTTGTAGCCTATGATTGATGTTAGAACGTCCCAGAATCGCGTACACCCACTTAAAAAATCCCCACTACACCACTGACATCACCCCCGACTTAGTAGTGTCGATGGCTGTGTCGTGAAATTCACATGAGTTCTTCCTCCGAGCTGCTTTGCCTCATCAATGCAGGAGCAGCGAAGGAACACATGTTGACTGGCTCAGTCCAGGGCTATATACCAGTCATTTAGATGCCCAAGGCAAACATAGTCAGACATTAAAATGCAAAGTGCAAAGTGGAGTTGCTTCTTTTTTTTTTTTTTTTATTGATGCTGTTTGCAAATGTTTTAAAAACCATCTGGTTTCTTTATATAGTGCGTGTTCTTTTCATAATACTGTATACTATTGTTTTCTGCTGTAACTAGTAATTTTCACTGTTGTGGAATTAGGAAAGTCTTTGATGCTGTGGAAGCTCAATGCGGCCCATGGCTTGTGATGTAAAATGTGTCGACCAAAAGCGGTTATTCAGAGACACTTTAAATGGTGGCAGCTGTGTGCTGGGAGACACAGCCACGTCTCCAGAAGTAAGAGGGTGGGAAAACTTGTGCAACAACATTAGCTGGGTTTACCCGCACCACTGTCAATCACTTTAGTCAAACAGGTTTTAGGTCACGTTAATGGTGGGGGAAAGCTTTAAAATGATTCATCCTGGTCTATTTTTTTTTATATTTCAGACGTTTTGTATTAACTGCACTTTGTTGTCATTGGAGATGAGAAAACGGTGAATCGAAAATGCTTACCTCAAGCCACATTTAAATGTGATTTTAACTTTCCATGAGGCTGGATTAATGATACAGAGAGAAAAGCTAATTAAATATTCACTATGCCCCAGTGTGTTTTAATTGTTATCCTGGACAGAATTTTAATTACATAATACATTTAATTATATATATGTTTTTGTCCATGTCATCACATACACCATCTGTCGAAGAGTATACCACTGGGAGGAGCAAACGCTAAATGTAGGGAATATTTGGAGATGTTGACACCCAACTAAATTTGCAGAGAATGTGGATACATACAACATTAATGAGCCACCCTCCCAAACAAGCCATCTACCCAGCTTTCCCTTTGCACTTTAGTAAGACGGCATTAAAGATATCCAGTATGAATTTGCTCCTGGTGAGTGGAAGACAGAGTGTTCCAACTTAGGTACAAATTCAGTACTCATATATTATCAAGACACAAGTTCCCAAGAAACAAGACAAAATAGATAATATGATGTTGGCTGACAACCACCGTTCATAGCCAGTACCACACAGTGGATCAGTTGGTAACCAGGCCACATGGGAAGAAAATGTCTATTTCATTTACATTTATGCATGCTGACGATGCATGACGAATATGTTGTTCTCTTATTTGGCGAAGGTTCTTTCTTGTTTCCTCATTTCTGTCCTGTCACTGTTTATTTGTCGTGCCGCTTCCTCACAAGTTGTAGCAGTAACATCATTTACAGCATCTGATGATAGAATTAAAACTCGTATCATATCGTTATTGTTGTCCAGGGGTGTCAAACTCATTTTCGTCATGGGCCACATCATAGTTATGGTTTCCCTCATAGGGAAAGTATATAAATGTATGTTCCCCTTATATTATTTCACAAACACAACAAATTGATGGATAACTACATCCAAAATCAGAAGCCAATGAAAAGTGTTCAGCAATTATTCATTATATTTTGAAAGGGAAACCGGTAACAAAAAATGCTTTTTATAAGTTGAGAGAAGTTGCAATGTTTTTTGTTGTTGTTTTTTTGGGGGGTTTTTTGTTTTGCAAAAAAGGTTGACATTCATTATTTGCTTTTGCGGGCCACATTAAATCATGTGGCGGGCCAGATCTGGCCCCCATGCCACCACTTTGATAACCCTGTCATAAACTGTTATTCATATTTTTTGGTTCTCATTTCTATTTGGCCTCTTGCAAACCTTGTTCTGGCTGTATGGATTTCTCCTGTCACACAGAAAAACGGTTGCACGCTCAGGCAAACATTTATTTTTAATTTGACGTTGACAATATTAATTATCTTCCTGTTAAAGTATTTACATCGAGACATGAAGTGGTTATAGAGAAGAAACAAGGGAAATCCAACCTAATATCTAATTATATGTGACTTTACAGCTTCCTTACGTGGCCCCTTTGCACTTCTTCCTCTTGCATCTTGTGAACACAAATGTCTTTTGCCTTCTAGCAGTCAGGCACGCCAAAGGAGGGAAAAGTAAAAAGGGGGATGGGCCTTCTGAAAGGGGGCGGGAGGACGGTCGCCCTTGCACAAAGCCTGACCATGACAGACTGGACACCCTATTGTAAAGGCAGTACCATAGAGGACAGGGTGGGACTTTCTAACTCCACGAACGAATAGCTTTTGACATCTGTATATCTCTTAAAAGGAAATAAATATATGCTTCTCAGATAAGACGTGGATGATGGAGAAGAACAAGTGTGCCATTAATGATAGAGAAAAAAGCTTTCAATTGCTGGGGTGAAAAACAGGTGGAGGGAAATCAGAAAGTCCAGAGATTTATTAAAGTGGCAAAGGAGAGTTACCACCAATAACAATGAAATCAAACACCTGAAAATTGAAGTCCCTGAGCGGTCGGTGGTGGGTTTATCGAGTTAGAGCATGGGAAAGAAGAAAAACAGATGGCAAAATAAAGATCGATGTTGTGGAGGACAAAGAAGTGAGAGAAGCCCAAGACTGCCACTTTGCTGAGACGTGGTCCCATCGCATCCACCCTTCACCAAATTGCGTCACATGTCTACTCATCTATCAGTTGTTTTCAATCAGCTATTTTCCCACTATTCCCATCATTTGTACAGGTTGATCTTTGCAGTCCTCAAGCCCCCATTGTAACAATGGATCCCAAAAGAATGATACCGGGTATGTTGGTGTGGCGGGGGGTGCCTCCAACGTGGACCATAAACAGTTGGCTTTTCGACACCAGCTCAGTCTGGTGGATCCCAACCAAGCCATGTTGCATGAACTGATGAAGCCTTCTCCAATGAGAGGAGAAAGTTCCTCTAAGATAAGCAGAGCAGTCCAGTTGTGATCGAGTCAATTCATTGAGAAAAAATGGCATGAATATCCACCAGTGAGCAATCAAGAAACAAAACCATCTAAAGGATGAAAGGCCTGACACCGTACTACCACGGCTGCTTAAGATCTTGCTCCCATCGCTGCTCACATTATGAACCCTTTTGGTGCTCATGAAACCCATCCCAATATGTGGAGGGTCCCATACCCAAGTCAATAAACATAAAAAAATGATTGCCGGCCAATCGCATTCACATAGTTCCTAGTAAAATAGAAAGCTATCTACCTATGAAAATCCAGGACCACAATGGACATAGTCGAAGCCACTCACTTCCAGTTATTGGCTACAGAAGGCAAGATGATCAACCATGGTGTGAGTCCTTTTGTCTAAGGCATTCATCTGGTTGGACCACTTCATACAACTGCAGCATCTGGCCGACATGAAGCTGTGGCCTAAGGACCTGGCCTCGGTACACAGTTTCATCACAGGAAGAAGGCTAAGAGGTTTGGCAAATGGCTTCCAGAGCACCTGGTCAGACGCCATTTCATGGTTCCCTCAGGGGAGCGTGATTTCCATTCCTTCTGTAAATGTCCATCTAGAAGACTGCCTTGACCAAGACACTCGACATCAGGTACGCAGATGACACTGGGCTATCTCGGGTCATTGTCATCACAGACGTCAGTAGTAAGAGTAGCATGGAGAGTTGGGCATCTTCCAACAACAGGCTGCTCAATGGACACTAACCTACGGAACTGAGGATTTGCCTTTTCCAAAAGCCACCACAGCCTGCTTCCCTGCCTCTCGGGCGCCAGGAGGTCCCAGTTGTCTCTTAATTAACTTTCGAACTTGTCTTGTAGCTTGTCGAGGTGTGCTTTTGGGTCAGAACGGCTAAGTTTTGAGCTAAACCACAACACAATTGTTTTCTTTTTATCTTACACTTTCAACACAGCAACCCCTTTATGATCTTTCTTGAATAAAAAGGAGCGGAGTGCAAACCGTATACCGGCACTGTGTTCACTTTATAAAGACTTAAATCTGTCTACTTATGGACGCTTTTCACCTCAGCCAAGAGCGTTCTTATTGAGGGCACTTCAAATGTATGTTTAAACCGTCTTTTTAACATGTGAAATCATCACGATCCTGTTCTTGTGTCTCCAGCAGGTAGCAGATTAGAGCCAATCCTTCAGTAATGCTGCCAATGTTCGCATCATTGAGCCATTTATTTAACGACTGACAAACTGCCTGCAGTTTGTCGGATTATTGTTGACCTTGTTGCTGCTCTCGCTAAAGTGGTCATTTTCTCGTCCTCTTGTTCTCATCAAAGTCGATCTCGTTCCGTTAGTACCTGTTTGTTTGTAAGTAATATCTGGTTTAATCATTTGTTTTTGTTTGTTTCGCGTAATTGGATTCTGGACATTTCGTTGGTGTTCACGGTTAAACTATTTCTTGCCTTTTACAAGCGTTTTTCGTTCATGTATTGTCTTTCCCGGTTCATTTAACCAGTGTTTTCTGTTCATACTTTGTCGGTGTGCTGTTTGTTCTTGTAATTAAACCTTCTTGTTATGGAGTTTTGTTTGGTGTCTACGTTTCTGGGATGCTAAAACATTTATTCATTCATCTTCCGAACTGCTTTATCCTCACTCGGGCCGCGGGGGGTGCTGGAGCCTATCCCAGCTGTCTTCGGGCAGTAGGCGGGGGACACCCAGAATCGGTTGCCAGCCAATCACAGGGCACACAGAGATGAACAACCATCCACACCCACACTCACACCTAGGGACAATTCAGAGTGCTCAATCAGCCTGCCATGCATGTTTTTGGAATGTGGGAGGAAACCGGAGTACCCAGAGAAAACCCATGCAGGCCCGGGGAGAACATGCAAACTCCACACAGGGAGGCCGGAGCAGGAATTGAACCTCTGCACTGTGAAGTCGACGTGCTAAACACTGGACTACTGGGCCGCCCTGCTAAAACATTATTCGGTTCATTTCGAACCTTGACACAAACAGTGGCTTTCGGGGAAAAAAATGTGAATAAGCAAAAAGAAAACATCTCTTTTCTTTTGTCAGTGTGAGTTTTAACGATTGTGTGAATTCCTGCCTAATTTGTATAGAATGCCTCCTGTAACAAAACCTACAATTCTGCCTGTTGTGAGATGTTTGTGAAAGTGTGTGGATATTTGAGAAGCAGTTGTGCAGTAAAATGAGCTTCAGGGTTAGGTGACCCGACTCTTCTATTGGCAGGTTCCCACACCAGCTCACTCTCAAACTAACACACTTTGTAAACTAGATGCTCAGGTATCACCGAGCATCCTGTTGTTTTTTTCAGTCACACAGTAAAGTATTTTGTGTGTGTGTGGGTGTGTGTGCTCTGACTGTATTTCTTCCTTATGTAGTTTGTGTGTATGAGGAGGACTCGGTTTATGCCATCTTATTTTTAATTAATTTTCTTTTCCAGCGACATATACTTCTCAACGGATGCCTACTGGTTTTCCCCTGTTGCAGATGACATTTCCAGTGAGTGGCAAAAGAATATGCGCCAATGCAACCAGACTTGTAGTTGCATTAGTAAAATATTCAATTAAATGGTTCTACTCAGACATATGGACTGCGGTAGGATATGTGGCGTTTCCACTGAATTGCTACCATTTTTGTCCCCAGGTAAAAAAAATGAAAAGTTTCACAATAACAGGAACTGTAAATCCATGTGTTATTTAAACAAAGCGTCCTTCGTGTGGATCTCATAACTATTTTCCACACAATAAAGTGCACCTAAAAGTATTCAATTTTCTCAAAAACCGATGCGCCTTTCATATGCATCAATATTCTGATTTCTTGTACATAGTATTTTAAATGTTCTGTCAATGGCTTTGTTACAGCTGCAGCGTTTGTGAAAGCGCTATGTAAATAACACTGTATTGTATTGTATTGTATTGTATTTCCTTTAGCGTAGCTCCATCTAGTGCATAGGTGTCAAACTCTGGCCCGCGGTGTAATTATATTTGGCCCGCAAGGCAATACTAAATGACTAGTAGAGCTGGCCCGCCGGTATTATGCAGCGCATGTAACGCTAATACTACAAATCCCAGAATGCTCAGCTGGTGTTTTGGCGCTTCCATCGGGACCAATTAACACTCTCTCCGTTGTTGACAGTATACCTCGCTACCTCACGCAACTACTGGCACAGCGCTACCTCTCCCAAAAATGGCGGAAAAAAAGGCAGGAAACAGGACCTTTCTGGACAGGTGGGAGACAGAATATCTGTTTATAAATCTAAAAGACAAACCTGTGTGTCTTGTATGTGGAGCCAACGTGGCTATAAACAAGGAGTACAATATACGACGACACTATGAAACAAAACACCACGACAAGTACAAGGACATGGACACGACTCAGAGGCGCCAGAAAGCGGAGGAGATGAAAAGACGTTTGGCGACACAACAGACTATGTTTAAAAAAGCCACATCGCAAAGTGAGGCTACTGTAGCGGCTAGTTTTGTTGTGGCGGCAGAGATCGCAAAATCAGCACGGCCCTTCAATGAGGGAGAGTTCGTGAAAAAGTGCATGATGAGAGTTTGTGATCTCGTGTGCCCAGAGAAAAAGAAAGCAATTTCAAATGTGAGCCTGAGCAGGAACACAATCGCTGCTCGCACATGTGATCTTGCCACCAACCTATTTGAGCAGCTGATGGAGAAGGGAAAAGATTTTGTTGCATTCTCCCTTGCTGTGGACGAGAGCAGCGACACGTGTGATACTGCCCAGCTGTCAGTCTTCATCCGTGGAGTGGACTCAAATATGTGTGTTACGGAGGAACTTTTGGGATTAAAATCAATGCATGGCACCACCACAGGAAAGGACATATTTGAAGAGGTTTCCACCTGTGTCACTGAAATGAAGCTGCCTTGGGATAAACGTGTGTGGGACTAACGACAGACGGCGCGCCAGCAATGTGCGGTCAAAAGAGTGGACTGGTGGGCAGGGTTCGGGAGAGGATGCGGTTGGAGAACTGTGTAGGTGAGCTAACCGTTTACCACTGCATCATACATCAAGAATCACTGTGTGGCAAAGCCCTAAAGATGGAACATGTTATGACCTCAGTAACACAAGTAGTGAATTTTATAAGAGCAAAAGGTCTGAATCTCCGCCAGTTCAAGTCTTTTCTGGAGGAATGTGGTTCGGAATACGAGGATGTGCCGTATCACACAGAAGTGAGATGGTTAAGCAGAGGGAAAGTAATGAACCGATGTTTTGAGCTGCGTGAGGAAATATGTCGGTTCCTGGACAGCAAAGGGAAAGACACTGCGGAGCTCCGTGAGCCAAAGTTTTTGTGTGAACTGGCCTTTCTGTGTGACATCACAAACCATCTCGATGCGCTAAACCTGCAGCTTCAGGGGAGGGAACGTATCATCACAGACATGTACGCCGCAGTGAGGGCCTTTAAAACTAAACTGTTCTTGTGGGAGAATCAGATGCTCCAAGGAAACCTGGGCCATTTTCCCTGCTGCCAAACCATTTCAATGCACATCTCTACCGCCGTGTTTCCACGTGCCCAGTTTGCTGATAAACTCAGCGTACTCAGTGTTGAGTTTGCCCGGCGTTTTGCCGACTTTGATGTCCAGAAATGTAGGTTTGAACTGCTGAGCAATCCGTTTGCAGTTGCTGTGGAAAATGCACCAACCAACCTTCAAATGGAGCTGATTGAACTCCAGTGTAGTGACACACTGAAGTCAAAGTACGATGCTGTGGGTGCTGCACAGTTTCCACATTTCATCCCTGACACAATGCCTCAGCTACGCACCCAAGCTGCTAAGAAGCTCTCCATGTTCGGCAGCACTTATCTATGTGAGCAACTATTCTCCTCGATGAAGATGATAAAAAAAAACAGCTCACAGAAGACGTCTGACTGATGAACACCTTTGCTCGATCCTAAGGATTTCCTCAGCTCAGAGCCTGACCCCAGACATCAATGAACTGGCATCCAAGAAGAGATGCCAGGTATCTGGCTTGAACACTTCAGAGTAGATCCATGTGTTTCAACCGGAGTAATAATTCATGTTTTCTTTGAGCACTTTCTTGCTTCTTCTCCAAGGCATGGGCTTGAATGGTTGCACTTTCATCGAAGGATATCATTGTTAGTTCATTTATTATTAGCCTGTGGAAAAAGGTTACTGTTGAAATTTAAATCAGAAGTCTGCAAATAAAAAGGCATACAATTTTCATTTCAATTTTATTTAAGAAATAAATGCCATTGATGTGTTTTTTTTTAAATTTGAAATTCGATTGTGCAGTATTAAGCTATATATTGTGAAGTATTCAACTTTGCTTGTTCCATATTCAGTGTTTAAGCAAAACGTGTTGTGTCCAAATGCACAGGTTCATTGTTATATCCGAAGGAAAAATTTAAATAAATATCAATGTTGGCCCGCGAGTTTGTCCAAGTTTTAAATTTTGGCCCACTGTGTATTTGAGTTTGACACCCCTGATCTAGTGAGTGTATAACGCAGCCTCAGCCCAAAAAAGGACAAAAAAATCATTGCAAACAAAAACAATGGATTTGTAATTAAGAAATAAAAATTAAAACAAACGTTTCAAAATATTTTTGGAAGTGTTGGGTTTTTTTACAAATAAAAAAAACACATTGTTCTCATATACATGTTGTTAAATGTTAATATAGTCAAACCTCGGTTTTTGAACGTCTCAGTTCTCGACCAAATCGGTTTTCGACCAAAAATTTAGATTTTTTTATGCCTTGGATTACAACCGAAAATCGGTTCTTGACCAAACTGAGAGCACTTAAATGCGCCACTTGACTCCTCTCGCCTTCCTTACACGAGGAAGACGAGGAAGTGCTGCTTCCTCATGTTGCTTTCCATTGTGAGCAGACGTGTTCAATAAGCATTTTTATTTTAAAAAGAGCGTGGTTTCAGTTTTCAAACAGCCTTCTGGAACGGACTATGGTCGAAAACCGAGGTATGACTGTATATATTAATATAAATGTTGTTTGTATATTTTAAACTTTTGGTTTAAAAGTTTTAACATTTTAGTTGCAAATTTGGGAGTTTTGTTTGCAACGCTTCTGTTTTAGTGATATCTTAGATCGACCGAAAAGCACTCTTCAATTGATACAAGTCGTATGTACACGTAATTACCCCTTTCAGGGACAGCGGTCACTACAGTGGACAGTTTACCAGGTTACAGGGTTCACAAAAGGGTTAATATAATATAACTGAAAAAAACCTAAAATGTAATCTATAATTAATGAAAAAAATGCTTTTTCCACAATCACACACACATAGCGACCTACATCTGAGTTTTCACTCACCAGTTAAAGTAACAACAGCCCTTGATAAAGCTGACAGATGATTTATAGCTACAATGACAGAAGGCTAATATTCTGTGAATCTTTCGTCAAGGTCTATTCCAGAGAGGATTAGCATGCCACAAGGTTTGTACTGCAGAGCCTGAGCCAATATCATCCTATTACATTCTACATCTTCACCCCTCACCACTGTGGAGATGCAGGAACGAACAGATAAAAATATGGGGTTGCAATGATGTGGTCCAAAATAGTTGAAAAGATAAATGTGAGAGGATGATGTCAGGTGTCTGTTAAGTAAGGGGTATGCCGTGACCTTATGAGGGAAGGTGGTCAAAGTAAAAAAGGGGCACATGTGTAACTGAGGGTGTTCCTGCGCCATCCAACAAGCAAACCGGTGAACTAAAACTGAGCAAAAGGCCAGCAGAGTAAAGTTTTACTAACATACAATCATACGGCTCAAGCTGGAATCTGTTACGGGTGGAACAAAAACTCCTACCATAAACATAATTTATAATATTGTATAACTCATTGCACTATGAGCTTGTTGCATAAGACTGAAATGAAAACCCCTCTTTAACCTGGAACAGGCTGAATTGCAGAAACCTATACTCGCGTTTAATGTTACATAGGACCACAACATCCCATGTTATTGTACTCACCTGATCTATTTGGTAGAGAGCAGTGGGGAGGAAAGGTATGTTTTACCTGATGGGGAAGGCTGGACAGCTTCTGTTTGGGAGGGGGGGGGGGGGTGAAGAGATTGCTGATGATGATCTTGCTCGATCTGGGCTGATTTGTCAAGCAACCATGGAAGCGGATACATATTGTGACATTTCACACTGTTTCTAGAAATGCACTATAATCATGAATTTGCTCCATGTTGCTGATTCATAATTTGCTCTTAATTATTATGTATGCAACCAAGTACAGTCAAACCTCGGTTTTCGAACGTCTCGGTTCTCGACCAATTCAGTTATCGACCAAAAATTTCTAGTTTTTTATGCTTCGGATGACGAACATATTTCCGTTCTCGAACAAACTGAGCGCACCATTTGACTCCTCTCGCCTTGCTTACACGAGGAAGTGACGCTTCCTCGGGTAGACGAGGAAGTGACGCTTCCTTGTGTTGCTTTCCATTGTGAGCAGATGTGTTCAGTAAACATTTTTATTTTAAAAAGAGCGTGTTTTCGGTTTTCGAACAATTTCGGTTTTCAGACAGCCTTCTGGAACGGATGATGGACGAAAACCGAGGTTTGACTGTAATATAATTTTCGATACAAAACACACACACACTCCTACAAATTGTCCAAATTATGAGGCATGTTTTGCGTGAGTTTTTGGCATTAAACACTACTCTCCTGTTGGCTTTTTGTGTACTGTGAGTAATGAACAGGAAAAGGAGCTCCCAATTTACCGAAAGCAGGTGCAGCGTCGACCTGGCTCTGAAAGAGCAGTGTGTCTGGTGCAGGGGTAGGGAACTCCAGATCCTCAACAGCCATATCGTGCCCATTTTAGATCTCTCCCTACTCCAACACACCTGATTCAATTGATCACGATCATTCCCGGCTTCTAGAGAGCTTGCTGATGAGCTAAATCGCTTGAATGGGCCACCTCCTGGAGACACACAAGAACAAGGATCATGACACATGCCCTCTGGCATTGTTGGTCTGCATGTTTGTTACACACTGTGGTTCTGATAACACTTGACCAAACAACCCACACGAGCAGAGAAATTGCAGTTCAACCAAACCAAAAATGAGAAGTGTGAAAGCAACCATGGAAGCGGATGAAGGAACTTGAATTTGTCATTGGAGTGCAATTGAAAGTAAAGCTGTTGCTTTTTCCAGTTGAAGAGGAGCACCCCCCTCCTCCCAAAAGATGCAGATTAGATATTGTGATTTGACAATAAATAAGACAGCCCTGCTCATTCATGTACATGTCTATCACTGTAAAACAACAATCTTAGATCAGCTACACACACACACACACACACACACATACACACACAAAAACTGTGGGGATTCCTTTTCTAAGGAGATTTGTGGGAACTCTTGATAAAGCTCCAACCAGGATGGATAAACTAACCTTCCACAAAGCCAGACCGGGCAAACCACCAGCTCTACAGGTGGCTACATTATCCGGCACTGACTAAATGTGGAACACCACTGGGCTGAGTTTTTCGGCTTTTTCACAGAGCTGTGTAATCCCCTAAACGGGCCAGGAGATATTCTGCATTCCAGACCTTTGATCACCCTCCTTGCAATACGGATTTAGAGCTGTGTTCAGTTTGTAGTGAATGCAGCAAACGTTTAAAAACAAAGAACTGGCAGTGATGTCAGCAACATTTTTTTATTATTATTTTTTTTAATATTCTGGGGATTATTTTTCATCCCTCCATTCTCTACCTCTTTATTGGATTAAATGTTGCAGGAAAGCCGGAGTCTTTCTCAGGTGACAAGAGGCAGGACATCCTGGTTTGGTCAAACATAACAGGGTACACAAAGGGGTGCTTTCAGATAGCAATAGCCGTGTGTTTTACAAAGTGAGTCAAGATCAAATCCTTCTCTAATTTGTTCATTGCAATTGCATTGAGGACATTGCAGACTGTACTAGTATTCCAAATCAAAACACGGAAATGCAAACCTATTGGGGAAATTCCACATTCTAATTCCAATCAAGACACTTCAGCAACGCGATTGACGCAGTCTCGTGGAGCATACAGACCATCAATTCCTTTCAACCAAGACCCTAGACTTGTGATTGTGATATGCATTTGCTAAACAGCAGATCTGTCTTCTTTGGCCTCTTTGAAATCGAGAACACACGAGGGACAGACCGCCCCTCCCACGGACGAGCAGGCTAAAAACGCGTACACACTGGCTGTCATCCACCTTTTTTTTTTTTACCATCTTAGCGCCATGTTTGTGAGGTACAGATGGTCTTTTTGTTTGTTGTACAAAGTACATTAGTGTTCACCACCAGCGAGCTGATGGGAGTTATCAAACAGACATCAGCGCACGTCTAATTATCTTATTGCAGATCGGCTGTGTGAACACATAGTTTGACCATGGCAATGTCCCACTTCACCTCAAAATAAAACCTGGCTGTACCGCATATTGCCTCTGGTGATGATTTATCGGGAATGCAGTGTTCACAGCCAGTGTGAAGATTATCATCTTCGGGATCAACCCACGCAAGGCAGCTGGACCGAACAACTACTCACGGAGGTGCAAGATGTCAGCACGTTGCCGCACATCTGCTCATCAGTGATGATTTAATGTTACACTGATGATAACTATTGTTTGAACGCATTGTAAATTAGTGGACATGAAGCCTACTTTACAGAGTTGACTTGGCGCTTTGTTGAAAGTCATACCACATCTTGAAAAGCTCTCTTCCAAAAACATGTCACCAGTCCTAACAGTGTATCAAATAATGTGCATGCCTCCCTGGATTCCTCTCCCCTTTCCTGATTGACTGAGATACACCAGGTGTGACTTATCTCAATCAGAGCACCTGTTGTATTTTCCATGTGAACGCTGCAAAGGACTGACACCGTCAAAAGCTCTGTTTTGCCCTTTTCAAAAGGGAAAAGCATAAAACTGTGCAGAAACCAAGCCCTCAAGCAAACAACGCAAAAGGACAGCCGGTAAGCGCGATTCCATTTGCTCATGCTTATGATTTGCTTATTTGCAGTTTATTCCAATCCTTTTCTGTTTGCTAATGTCAAATACGAAGGCTTTGAATTCATTGAATGCATTTGCATCAGAAGATTAAAACTTTCAGAATGTATTGAAGGGTGCAAAATGAATTAACAGGCAATTGTTGAATATGCTTTATGGAAAATAAGAAAATAACTTCATTTCTTAAAACGGCTTAAGATACTTCGATTTGTTTCGAAACTTAAAACCTATTGCTTAAAAGTGTTTTGTTTTGCCTCATAACACTTTGAACTTCATGTAGGTTCAGAATTTAAAAACAATGATAAATGCATATCTGCTTTTGTTGCCTGTATAACCTTTATGTGACTCTGGGTATTTGTGTCATGTTTGTGGTCTGTTTCGGTTTTTTCAGAACAATAAAAACAGACATCTGGTCATTGGAGTGAAATCCAACAATCACTCTATGAACAGTTGTCCCAAGTGAGTCAAAACCGACTCAACTAAAGGCAAGCCCGCACCAGAGCCTCAAATCAAGGGAGCAGCAATTCCCAAGAATGTGTCTTCTGTGGAGACGGCAAACACAAATGAAATCTATACTGCAGAAAGTTTTGCGCACTAATCCTCCCAGGAAAAAAAAAATGATGCTGTGAGAGGGCTGGAAGCGTATGTTTGGAGGTTCACTCTGATGACATCCATTGCAAAACAGATATCCTCTGCAAGAATCCAAATTGGATAGACTCACTGGTGACAGGATATCACACATATGTATGTCTAAAGGGGACCACAGTCAGCGCAGTGGCAAAAGACAAAAGAATCGTGAAATGTATTTTACAACAGTCTTCTGGCAGAAAATGCTTTGGAGGAATAGTCTGTCATCATGATGCTGCTTGAAGTCACAACTGGACATAGCTCAAAAAGTCGGCACATTAATCGACAGAGCATCGGACACAAATTACATCACGCAGAAAGTAGCTAAAGTCTTCAACTGAAAAGTGAACCAATTATGCTTGTGGTCCATGGCGTTGGAGGTATGGAGGTCACTGTGAAAACAAAACGATACTTTCAAAAGTTTCGTCTCCACACTGAGAGATGATTCTGCAAGTCTCACCAGTTGGTCTGTAGCATTGCATTGCCGACATCCAATCGGAATTGAGAATGTATTTATGTCACGAAGCAGCAGCACGAGAGCAAACCGACACTCACAGCACGGGGAATTAAAAACGACGTGGGGCAATATCATTGAGGTATGTGATTATACAACACAGCCAGCTTCGGATACCGGTCGGGACCTAGCCAAATAGTAGCATGATGAGACAATGGGGAGTAAGGAAGTTGGCATTATCTGGTGAGTGTATTGACTTGTTGATAGTCTACCACGTGAAGCGACCCCCATGTAGCACCCCCGGGAACAAATGCATGCAGTTTGATTTAAAAATCTGCAGATCCTGATAAACTGAATTTCTACTTTTTGAAGCTGTGAGCAGACACAGTGCTCCACCTCTAACATGCATTTTTTATCCCCTCCCCATGGGTGGAAACCTGCCTTTGTTCTCCTCCCGTTTAAAGAAGGAGATCCTGCTGTGTTAATAATAACTAAAGGTCTGTCCTTTTGGGCAAAATCGTAGAATCTTCAACCAACTTACAACTGAGAGACTGACTAAAATCAATGTTTTTTTTTTCTCCTTCATATCTATTTTTAATTGTTTCTTTTCCAAAATATATTATTCTTTAAAAAAAAAATACAGCCATATTGCAGAAAGATGCGATGTTTCATGTTGATGCGCGAGTGAGATTTCCCTGCATGCCAAACGAATCGGAGGCTTTGTACGTGCCTTAATATGCCCTCCTCTGTTCATCAGAGGCCGCCAGCGTAACATAAGACAGCAGAGAGGTGTCGATGAAAGAGGCAATAATAACCATAATGACAATTTAACAGTACTGTATTTTTATTCATTCCTTCATTTTCCGATCTGCTTATCCTCACAAGGGTCGCGGGGGGTGCTGGGGCCTATCCCAGCTGTCTTCGGGCAGTAGGCAGGGGACACCCTGAACCGGTTGCCAGCCAATCGCAGGGCACACAGAGACCAACAACCATCTGTGCTCACACTCACAGCTAGGCACAATGTGGAGTGTTCAATCAGCCTGCCATGCATGTTTTTGGAATGTGGGAGGAAACCGGAGTACCCGGAGAAAACCCACTCAGGCCCGGCCGGGGAAAACATGTAAACGCCACACAGGGAGGTCGGAGCTGGAATTGAACCCAGTACCTCTGCACTGCGAGGTCGACGCACTAACAACTGGACCACTGGGCCGCCATCAGTATTTTTATTTGTAACAAAAAGCAAAACTCAGCACAAAGCACACACACAACACATACCCCAAACCCCTGAGCTATGCAGCGACAAATGAAGAAAAGCCCCCAAAAGACTAATGTCTATAACCCAGGGGTAGGCAACTCCGATCCAGAGAGCCGCAGTTCCGCATGTTTTCCGTCTCTCCCTGCTGCAACACACCTGATCCAAATGATCAGGTCATCAGCAAGCCTCCGAACGATTCTGATTATTTGAATCGTGTGTGTCGGAAGAGGGAACTTCGAAAACAAGCAGGACTATGGCTCTCTAGGACCAGACTTGCCTACCCCTGCTATAACCCAAAACAACCCCAACATTAACCCTGTAATTGACAGGTACTGAGTTCCCCAAAATCTACGAGTTAATGTCACCACTCTATGATGTGGAGTGGGAATTTCTCCATTATGAGACTATTAAAGGTTTTCTTATCTTATCTCATCTAACCTTTGGATCTAATACAGGGAGTGATCTACGTGAGGTGGGGGACACTATTTATACCTGCACTCTGCCTCTGTACTCTTTGCCTGCCTGGAAGACAAGACAAAAGATGATTCATCAATTAATGGATTGAGAACAAAAAGGCAGAATTATTTAAAGACCGGAAACTCAAAAAGCAACCTATATCACAACAAGAACAAAAGTATAACACAAAATAATCAAAGTAACAAACCAACATGAGAGCTGCCACCTCCATTGAACAAAGCAAACTAACAAATCGTATTTTCACGATCATAAGATGCACATAAAAGTCTTAAATGTTCTCCAAAATGGATGGGGACCGAATAATGCTGCTGTGCGACTTCAATGACGGTTCCGCTTAAATGACGGATGTTGTGCCGACATGATCCTTATAGAGAGGAAAGGCAGACGTAACAGATGACAGCATACGGACATTAAAGTGGAAAGGGTGGGCGTGAAATAGTGCCAGTACGTGCATTGTGCAAAACAACATCCCGAAAATGGCACCCACACTCTTATACTGGAACACATTTTTATTTATAAATGTATATTAGGCTTGGCTCCTGCATATGTTTGTAACTCCATAATCTAGAACAACACATGCTTCCGTCGACTTTTTCCTATTGTCTCAAACAAAGGTTTGAATGCTCTCTATGACCTTATCTAACTCCCTCCAGAACTTCTCCTTTTCAACATTCATCATCACACTGTCAATTTCGCGCTTTCACAATCATCAACTTGTCCTACTCATTTCCCCTCACTTATGTTCTTTGCATCCTCTCCCTTGAGAATCACCCTTTTCCCATCTAGTTCATGATGAAATACGTTTAACTCTCCCTTACAGCCCTTGAAGGTGGACTCTTCAACAAACAAAATGGCCACCTTTCTCATCTGCATCAGGTCTCTGTAAAGTGAAATGAATGCCTTCTAATTTTAACATCACAGACAAGTCTGGGTAACAACTCTGTCAAATTGTAATGATTAGAATTGATAAACATGAGGTATAATAATCATGAAAAATAAATGCACTCACTCAGCTGTCAATCTAATACCACTACAACAAACTGGAAAAATGGATGCTATTTGGTTTCAGATTTTTCTTATGCTTTCACATAACTACATGTTTGAGCTGTGAAATGTTATCCACTTGAGCCTCCAGTGGCTGGAATACATCCCATTGGTTCGTCATGGAGGCTTTTCCATCCCACAACAACAACTCTAAAGTTGCGGTGCCAGCAAGTCCCTATCCACATGCTAGCTGTCACACAGGATTAAAAAAAAAAAAAATTACATCTCTTTACCGCCTTCTCTGTGTGGTATTGCACACATGACAGACAATGAGGTGCTCTAAAGAGTCCATGCCAGCTGGCGATCCGAAAAATGCATATTTACGGTGTAGCTAGCTAACTAACTGAATGGATATTGCAACAGATAACCACTGATGTAAATGAAGGAACTTAAGTTCTTATATTGCAAAGTGTTGGAGGACTCACACTGAACCCCAAAACTGCATCACGATTGCTACGCCCACCACCCTTTGCAAAAAAGAATAGTGAAAAACAGTTTAACGCTATAGCTCTCCAAGTGAGCCTATACATTCACAATATTTGCATATTTTTAGCAATTATCTTTAAACGTGTGTATTGTATTTTGAAATAAATCTCTGATTTGACTTGACAGCGCCTTTCAGGCTCCGATGGTGATGAGGACGCAAATCCAGATGCGAGAGGCGAATAAGAGGTCATGACGATGAGATATTTGTTTACAAACATAGTTGGAATGGCTGAGGCTGAATGGGAATGGTGCTAGAGGTAGTAAACTGTGTGCTGAGTTCAGGCAGACAGGGAACAAGATTCAAAGCATGTGTGCATGGAACAAAGACAAGGAGGCAAGCGGGGGACAAGAAATCCAGATAGGGCGAGGATAAGCATATCATGTGCAAACTAGACATATAGTGTTGAATATCCGGGGGTCTATGCTGCTAATCAGTTTGATCATATGCAGCTGCTGGTGACTTCATCACACCAAACCTGCAATCACACACACACACACACACACACACACACACGCACACACACCCAACACAGGAGAAAGGGGCTGAGCTCAGGTTGCAGAGAGCAGACCTGACAGGACCCCTCCCCCCTCCACCCACTGGCGCCACTTGTTGCCCGACTCAGGTGATCAAGTGTTGTTGATGGTAGTCAGAGATGAGCGTCCTGCCAAAATCAGGTCCATTACTTTCAGAGGTACCGGAGGCCTCTGCGACACACATCCAGAAGCTTGTTAACGGTGTAGGCAGGATATCCGTCGAGCATCTAGGGCAGGTTTGTTTTATTTTATTTTATTTATTCCATTTGATGTTGTTTTTAACATTGGATTTGTGTTTTTTAACTGCTTGTTGTAAGGTGTCCTTGAGTTCTGAGAAAGGCGCCCACAAATAAAATGTATTATTATTATTATTATTATTATTATTATTATTTTAAGGTGCTCTGCACACAGGTTCACTTATGGAAGCGCTTGAGATGAGAGAGGGTCAGGGACAAACAAACAGTTCCAGGGGCTCCCACTTGAAGAATGCTCACCCCGGGGCTTTTTATCCAGTGTTTTAATCTCCAATTTAATACATGACTAGTAATGTGATTCCGAGGAATTGTTTGTTAGCCTGATGATGGCTCTCACTGAGTTCTCTTACGTTGCAAATGGGTAATGACATCAGTCACAAGGAGTATATCGTGTTTCGTGTTTTTCCAACGTGGCGTCAACAACGCAGAAGCATCCTGAACTTTGTCTGTATTTTAAACAAATATATGATCTACTCGCAATATATTTGCAAAGCTTTCATTTTGTCAAATGGGGAAATATTGCCGACATGCCGAATGGTTGTGTGATACTGTATAATAAATGAAATGTTTCCCGAATGAAATAACCCTCTGTCATTTACATCGTTATTTTGATGTGCAAACACAACAGTCCACTTTCTGTTATGTCATCCTTGTGTCTCATTCTTCAGCCGTGACCAATCAATCCCTCCTCAATCCCACTGTTAATTAGTATAACAACTGGATTCAATTGATTAGCCATGCCTGGAGAGCATGATGCATGGATGACATGCTAAAGAGGCGACTGGTCATGTTATGCTAGTCACTTGGGAGCTGAGTTCAATTAAGTCTGGGCGGCGTGTGTAACAGATGCCAGCTCACACCCTTGTTCATGAAACATCACTCTTTCAGTGACTTAAACAGTCCGGGTTTTGACACTGCTGGTTCGTGCTCTTGGCTCCCAACCTGGGCTTAGGACAGCGGTAACAAGGATTGGGATTCGAGCAGGACTGGTTCGATGACCACTATCAAAGTTGTGCTCTAACATAGATTAAGCTGCAGTTTTAGTTCCAAGATAGATAGCTAGGGTTCCTCATATTTTGTGTGATGAAAATGTATTTTTTGAAACATATATATATATAATCAGTGGCAGATGCTGGTCTGTCAAGCTCAATTTCGGCCTACATCATAAAATGTGTCCGTTTATTTATACGTGAATTCTACTCTCCGTTTCTTTTCAAAAAAAAATGAAAAAGATGCCTTCACCATAAGATCAGTGATTGGCTCATTTCGCTGTCAATCAAAAAGAGATTCAGCCTCAGACAGCTCATCCAATCATCATGCAGAGAAGCTGAGCGTCCCGGCCAGCCGATACACGCCCACTGTCCATAGACTCCCAGAGACGCTGAGCGTCCAATGGGCGGGACAAAACCAGCATTTATCCAATGACTCGTCTCGTTTCAATGCATTGGGACAACCTACACTGAACTCTCTCGACGCTGGGCGTCCACACAGTTGAAAGCACAGTGAAGTTGCTAGAATGAATGAGAAGAGAGTCGCGTCGTAACCAGAAATAAGAAGCTGATTCGGAACAAAAGTGGAGCGCGTTGTATCGCATATTTAGTCAATGACATGTCCATACAATTTTATGTACACACATATATTTGATCACTTACTTTTTGACATTTTAGGGGAAGCTGAGCTCCCCTTGCAGTCTTAGAGCAATCGCCTCTGATATATCTCTATAAAAAATGCCAACTGAAGGTTGGTGCGTTTGACACACTGGTATATAGTGCACTCCATATAATTTAATCACGTTGGATGGTTCATCTGTTGGCCTATGATGTGCTGACAATGATCGATGGGTGCCCAAACTCTGGTTATTAACATTTTATCTTTTTTTTTTTTTTCATTTTATGAGTTCAGAAATAATGAATATATAATGTATACATTTCCCCCAAAATATTGTGGAACTATGGATTCAAAAATCAAATCAGTGCAAAATTGTATTCCCCTTGGGAACGTATCCAATTTAAATGCCATTCCTTCAGGTTGGGGCTGCAGTTCAAATTTTGCATATTGCCACTGTCAGCTAGAATCCTCAGAGCCCCAAAATCATCATGTTTCAGCATGGGCCCCAAAACGACAGCTTTGTTCAACCATTAACATTGCACTGTCAGAGCGAGCAAGCCATTACCAACATTCATACCTGTCAACCTCGGCTAATAGCTGCCCTTATAAATGATTATGGTTCCCCTTACAAAGCAACAAAAAACCTTACAACGGCTTACCGCGCATGCGCACATCATGCTTTATCAATCCTACTGTACGCAGAGATGAAAAAAATACAAACGATTGAGGATTACTTTTGCTGTTTTGCCGTGACAATAGTAGCGATCGACGGCGGCATTGTCATTGGTGAGACGATCTGGATTTGAGCCAAAATGGTCTTTGTGAGATCGGTTCACTATTTTTTTTTCCCCCGTATAAAAGTTGTAATACATACATGATTACAAATTACAATACATGATTTGAAATGATTTTTAAAAAAACGTATAAAATACGGGGAAAACGTACAAGTTGACAGGTATGAACATTTTAGATTGGTGACTAATTAGGAGAAATAACACCCCACATGTGGACTGACCAATAGTGTAGGTTCGTGAAAAAAAATATTACATTTAACAAATTGTGACATCGAAGGTGTTGGCCCGACACTAACGATATGTGTACGGCAAAAGTTAATGACTGCCCAACTGAAGTGGATGGAAAATGGAGCGATGTAACGACTTACCGACTGTATAAGTTATTTTTGCCCATCAAGCCATGACATCCACCACTTCTACTGACCTTGTAAAAAATGATTGCTGGAATTCCTAGAATACTTTGAGGGCCGCCAGTCCTTTCGCTTGATTGCTGCTATCCATTGCATCTTTTATCTTCATCAGCAGGTATGTAATAAAAAGCCCAGTTTGGTTTACGCCATTTTCTATTAGTACATCCGACCGCACAGCAAGACATGGCCATTTTAGAAGATAATCCGTTATATAAATGGATACAGGACAATATGCTTCACAGGAGTTTTAATGGTTTCAACAAGCACAAATAGTCATTTTGCCATCCGTCAAGGCGGAGGGAGCGTTCCGATGAAGGCTGCGAGGTAACGTGCAAAAGGTGAATACCAATGAGCTGTTGGTAAACACAAACAGGTGCTGAGCATCTGCTTGTGGTGACTCAGCTAAGTCCTGTAAAAGCTAATTTGGTGGCAAACACATTGCATCGTTGCAAACAAATGTGAAGGAGAAAAGCGGAAACTAGGGAGGCTGTAGTAAAAAAGAAAATAAATAGGGGAGGATAAATCATGACCTTTTACAGATGCAAAATGAGGTGAAGAGAAATAGGGCTCAGTGTGGTAGGATGGAGTTTGAAATCAAGTGTAACCAAGTTTCTTTACATTCTAACCCCACGAGATAAATAGCATCCTCCCGAATTGTGACTTAGGAATTAACTGATAAAGAGGAAATCTCCGTTTGAGATTTAGAAATCGCAACCCTTACAATTAGGCAAGGTGAACCTCGGGAGGGGCGCTTCTTAGACCCGATCAATCTGCGGAGGGCCCGCCGATGATAGACAAAGCGAACTATTAAAATCGCAACAGCTATATGATTTAATTGCTTTATTATGTTAGTTATTTTATTATACTCCCTTAAATTACGATCTTTCTATCCACTATCCCTTACCTTCCTCCTATATGACCTATCTTTTTACTTACTTATTAAATTTACTGTTATTACTATCATTGTCGTGAGATGACAAGGGTAATTTGTAATCAATTTGCATGTCGTGATGTTCGTGATTGCAGCTGTGAATTCTCAGCGACTGGCTGGTTTGCATCTTGTGAGAATGAGCATTAAAACTGTTGATTGTAATACTCAATCTCTTGTCCTCTCTTATGATATTGAGAGCGTCACCATTGCACCCTCCATCGGAAAGAGTGTGGACGGCGATCCATCGGTGCGAAAGAACGTTAAATGTGTTTTACTCCGGCTTAGGGTTATGCCGAAACCCTAAAAAATAAGTGAACAAACCCGTACGACCGTAACAACGGTGGTTAAACTTAATACTGTACCTAGGTGTGACACCAATAGCAACAGCGTAAAAATTATGAGAGTGAGCCGCCGTAAAAACGAAGCGTTCCTTTTCGTGGTTCTCCGACTCAGACGGTGCGGTTACTCGTCGGGGACAAGAGACGGAACGGATGAAAATCGGGTTGGCTTCGAGTCTCTCTCAGCGGTCGGCTCGCGAGAAAGTGGCAGCCAGAGAAAAGGGGAACTGAGAAAAGGGAAATGCCGCCCTTCTGCTTTTCCTTCTTCCTCATTTCGCGGCCCTCTCTGGTTGACACACAGCCCGTTGTCGGGAGGGCCGACGCGGGAATGATCAAATCTAACTGAAATTTTATTAGTGATAATAGATAAAATGATAAGTTCCCGGTTCGATTCCTGCTCGCTGACAACATACACAACACTTCTTTCTGGTTCTGTGTCCTTTTTTTTCATCCAAAATGGGTTCCAATAATGATTGACGATGTATTTTTTACACTAAATTTGTCAAATTATTTTCTGCACACTCGATTTCTGCCTTACTGTGTGACACACTCCTTACGCTTGCCCTTGGATTTCTCATTGGCTGGCTTTCAGCTGACGGCTCACAGCAAGCGCGAAATGCGGTTTGTGATTGATTGGCCTTAGGGTTGGATTCGAATGTACTTGCAGTTTAAACAGGGAAAATCACTATTGTTGATTTTGAGATGCAAATATGTTGAATGTTCAGATCTCAATCTGGCATTTATAATGATAAATCATTTAGCCACAAGCAAATATGACCAGCTATAACAGGCGCAGTTTCAGGAGGTCACCGAAGGGACATCAGCAATGGCAAACAAACACACACATGCTTAGATCCTACTTTGCGGCATGATGGGCTGTTGCACATTTGAAGTCCCATCAATCAAAAAAACCTCCAAAAAACCCCATTATTGTTACTCAATATTTTTAATGTCTGAGTGATAAACAACTCACCCTTGTGAGGATGAGCAATTTAGAGAATGGATAGATGGAGGATAAACAACTCAACACTAACATTTCTTTACATAAAATAGAAACGATTGTCGGCAAACTCTGCAATTTATTCTCTGATTCAGGTAAATGAGCTGTTTGCACACCAGTCTCTTGGCCTAACTGTCGGGGTTCAGTTGGTGCGGGACAGAAGTGGACTCTCAAAACGCAGACTCAGATCAAATGCACACAACAAATATGTATTACATAAAAAGTGGCGTGCGGCCGACAAAGTACAAATAAAGACGCTGGGACACACACCAGGATAAAACGAGAGACACAAAAAGGCGCTTGCAAAAGGCCAGGAAAATATAAATGATAATAGCTTGTCACAAAAGAACAAGAAAACCAATTCACAATGAATACAAACAGAGAACAACTTACCGAAGCAAAATGACTACGACTAGAAAATGGAAAAATGAAGGAACGGAAGAAAAACGCAGCAAGATTGGGATCGTCTGGAAAATTGGACATGAACAATGGCTTGAGCAAGGTGAATTATTTGACAGCCAGTTGTTACCAGGTGAGTCCTTATATAGTTGCTTGATTGCGATGCATAACAGGTGGCTCAGGCATCTGATTGGGATGCCTCCTGGACGCCTCCCTGGGGTAGTGTTCCGAGCATGTCCCACCGGCAAGAGCCTGCGAGGACGACCCAGGACATGCTGGAGAGATTACGTATCCCGGCTGATCTGGGAACGCCTTGGGATCCCCCAGGAAGACCTGGGAGAAGTGGCTGGTGAGAGGGTAGTCTGGTCCTGCTCAAAGATGTTGTCCCCGTGACCCAACAACGGAAAACCAGTCGAGAATGGATGGATGGAGTGGCAAGAAATAAGCGGTTTTCCATCTCACAGTGCAAGTCAAATGATTATTTTGTGACTCGGCAAAACACATTGAATAGCAAAACTGAGAATCGCGGGGTGACACATTTTTCTGAGAAGTGAACTGTCGAGGCGATCCCAAATTCATGGATGTGCGCACGCTGCTTGTGTGCGAGTAGTCGGAGGTCAAGGCAAGCTCAATGCTATTTACGCCGCAGTAGCTAGCAACGGGCTTTGTCTTGCCACTAGTGCAGCCAAGCACATTCCAAAGGCACCATTAAGGCAGGAATCATCGTCTCCATGGATAAACATCTGACAAGTGTTGTTCTCTCAAAGGGATTACGAGGAAAGACAGAGCAATAATGCTAATTGCTAAGCTAACCTAAGATTAACATGTAACTGTGAGACACTGGAATCACGGGTAACTGCGTGGTGGGGCCAGCGCATCGAGAGGAAGAAGCAGTCCGCCTCCATGGCAAGAGTACGTGGTTTGGTGATCTTGGTGTTAGCAAGGGAAGGCAATCTGAACATCTAGTGGAATGTGGCGGAGAAACTGTTCCATAAACAAAATGATATTGATAATTGACCTCTCATGCGCCAGCAGTGGTGCCCCGCCAACACTCCCCCCCCCCAGCGCCGAAACAATGTAGTGTTAGCGCGTGTCATCATTAATCCCACTCGGAGCAAATTGAGCCTCCATCTGTGCGCCCCAGGATGCCATGGACGTCTCCCAAAACTCCGACAACTTCAGAATCACTTTATTTCCCATGTTTGAAAGAGCCATTGACACTTCAGAACTAATCTTGGGTGGTCACCAATGTGGTGGCGAAGGAATGGAAATGCAGGAGGTGTGTGGCAAAAAACTTCACTGAACATCACATCACATAAACAGCAAGTTAACCGGAAGTATGGCATGAAAAACAACCCCGCCCCGCACACAACCCTCAACTCTTACTTCCATGGTTGAATTATGTCAACAGGCACCACAATCTTACATACTCATATTTTTTAAAATATATATGTAGAAATTTAGCTTTGCTTCAGTTTGAAGTGAAACGAATATTTGTGTTTGAAATTGCCCCCACTGAAAACATTTCCACCAAAAGAAAATATCTGACTGCTAGGCACAATGTGAATTTAAGATGGCGATTAAAAGCAACCCCAATTGTTCATTTGAAATATTGTCATTTTTTATTGTTTATTATTAATAGTGTTGCTTCAGGTCTCTGAGACTGCCCTGCAAAAATGTGCCTCTCAAAATTTGAAAGTTTCTCCTCAAATAGTCATTTATTAGCAAAAGTACTCTGTAAAGAACAACAACAACAACAAAAAACGATTCCAAGTCTTGCATTGATATGCTCCACCCACAATGAACTAAAGTTCACTACAATGAATGAACACAATTGGAATATGATACCTGTTTTGAGTTCCATTCTTTTAGACAAAGGGCTCAGACAAAGGAGATACACATGTTTATGCACAGGTTTACTTCCCCCTTCTTTACAGAAAGGGTGGGGACTTTTTTTTTGTGGTGATGCAACACACACTCATACATTGTATGAGTATGTTAGGGAGATTCTTCCTGCACTCTTTAGCTGGTTGTTTTTCACCCCAAGGAGTCTGGGAGTTGAAGATGTTCGTTTGAGGGGGGGAGTACCCACTGGGAATGTTCTGAAAGTAAATATGCTATATGTGCGCTAACACGATGTGTGCTTACTGTCAAACATAAGTCAGTGGTAATCAGTTAACCTTATCTGAGGTGTTAAAGAGGCATTCAGAGTAATGAGCCTGACTCCCTTATTGGCATGTGTATCATTGTCTCATAAATATATACATAGTCCCTGATGTGATAATATAATCGAGACATGTCAGCCCATGGGAGATAATCCCCCCCCCCCACACCACCGCACCCTCACAAGCACACGTAAAGTGATCAGAGAGAGAACACACACACAAGCACACAGACTGCACTCAGCAAAATAAAAATCTCATTATGCTCATGAACCTGAAGGTATGAGAGCAGTCTCTCATCTCAACTCGTGGTCTGGAATATTAAATGGCATTCTGCTTCTCTGCAACTCCCTGGCTCCCCTCTCTCTCTCTTCCCCTCTGCATACATATGCCTGCAACCCTCCTTCTCCCCACTCACTTGCCTTTGGGATCAAACACACTCAGCACCCCAGGGGCCCAGGCTGGAAATGAATCGAAATTACAGCACTCGTTTTCCCAGGCATACATTATTATTCCTTTGGTGTCTTTTTTTTTTTTTTTAAGAGTCTGTACTGCTGCTTAGCGGTTTCTGCAATATCCCCATAGATGGTTGGACTGCAGTTGACATTAAGGGATAAACAAATGGACAATAGAGAGAAACACATGAAAGGGGATGGATGATATGGATTGTAAATTAATTAACAATATAATATCCTTTTGTTCGAGTCATTTTTTAATCCAATATAATTACCAGTGTTTCATTATGTGAAAAGATGCCATTCTTTTTTTAATCCTTAACCCCATTGTGCAAAGAAAACTTGTTATTAATTAGCCCTTTTTTTCCAAATTCAAGGCCGTTCAGGCAGCTTCTTGTCCTGTGCGTCATGTTGCTAATGGTGCCACAAACGGCACATTCTAATTGTGATCAACGGTAAATTAGCTAACTAATAAATAATGAGTTCTATGTTTTAATTAAAAAAAAACAGCATCAGTGCTGAATCAAGGAGGATGGCGTATTGATCTTAAATTATAACAGTCAAGTCTCTGATCTCAGCCGGACCCAATGCCACCCTATTGGCACAATCTGCAGCCATGACCAGTCCCTATGGCAACCAATGTAGTGAATGTGTGTCATGCTGTGTGTGTGTGTGTGTGTGTGTGTGTGTGTGTGTGTGTGTGTGTGTGTGTGTGTGTGTGTGTGTGTGTGTTGCGGTGGGTGCTGCGATGTGTCCGTGGAGTTATCATAAAACACTTTCCTAGCCCCTCTGTGGAGTTATCAAAAACACTTTTCTGGCCCCTCCTACTCCTCAAACCTTCATCGGCTGCTCTCAATTTACACTATGGGCCGCATAGGCTTTGGGGAATCGTTCACTGGTCACCATGCACAGAAAAACTGTTGACTTTGTGCCACTGAAGAAAGTGAATGAATGTTTTCATGTCGGTGACAAGAAGAAAAGTATGACAAATAATTCAACTTGGAAGATGGAAATGAGTTGGTGCGTGACTTGCAACAATGACAATGAACCTATACTCTATGAGAAAAAGCTTTAAATTAATCCAACATTCTGACGGCAGGATGAGGATAATTCATAAAAACGTTCATTGGGCAGAAATTCAGAACATTTTCTCCCAAAATATGAATGAGTTCGTAAACGGTCATTCAAGTAGAGCACAATCTATAACGATTTTGGGATATGGGAGGAAACCGGAATACCCGGAGAAAACCCACGCAGGCAAGAACATGCAAACGCCGAGCTTTAAAACGATGACCTCTGAATTATGAGACAGATGTGCGAACCAGTACCTTGCCATGCCCCCCGCCCACTCCCAAACACAAAACGCACCTATTTATGCTAAACGACAACAACCATATGTAACAGATAGACAAAGAGTTCTTAAAATTGCTGACTCAAGATGATCATTTTCAATGTATACAAATTATTGTATTTCAGCCAGCCCTCGTCCCCCAATTCCAAAAACATGCAAATTATAATAATAATAATAATACATTTTATTTATAAGCGCCTTTCAAGACACCCAAGGACACTTTACAATCAGACAAAACAACAAAACACCAGGTTAATTCAAGACTCTAAATTGTCCATCGGCGTGGATGGTGAATCCTTTTCGGCGTGCTCCCTACAGCAACTAATGAGGACAAGCAGCAGAAAAAAGGACGGAGGAATAATAGCAATCTTCAGATAGCAACATTCCCCTTGGAAGTTGTGTTTCTGACTTTCCTTTGAGTGCAGAATGCACCCTGGTCTTTAGGTTGTCTTAAGTCTCTGCAGATGCCACTCTTTCATCCGAATGTTTTGTCTTCTGGCTCATCACACAAGAAGTCAGCGCAGTCTTCCCTTTCTCTTTATCCTCTCCCGCTGTTCTCTTCTTTTTGACCAACACCCAGATACCCAGTCACTTTCACACCACCCACCTGCACTTCCTCTGCCTGTTTTGTCTTGCATCATATTTCTTTCTCGCCATTGTTATTCATCCCCTTGTGACTAATTCTATGGACAATGAGACCATGCAAGGAAAACGTATGAGAATGCTCTGGAATTGCCTGGACTTCTGCGTAAAATTTGCGAAAAAACAACTTTACGTTTGTGAACTAAGCTTCTGGTTTTAGTATTTATAAATTAACTTCATTATTATAGTGTCCGACTGGTTCGCTCATCCGCCACGCAGTACAGAGGTCCAGAGTTCCATCCTGTCTGGAGGACAGTGGTACCTCTACTTACGAACGTCTCTTCATACAAAATTTTCAACTTATGAAATGTCTCAACAGGAAATATTGCCTCTTGTGAAATTTCGAGATATGAAAGGTAAAAATACAGTATAGCCTGTCATTCGCAGCTCCGAGTTTCCTGAACGCAACATATTTATAGCTGCGCTGCCAATGGCTATTACCGAGCATCATCCTGGCATCCCATTGGCTAAGAGGGACCTCTACCGTATGTGTCAATGTGTGTAGATAGATAAATAGACGTGCCGATGCAGCGTCCTCGTCATTCGGGCCTCGGGTTATGAGGTGTTCCGATACTTTTACGTACTGTACATGTGAATCCGCTCCGGTTTCCTCCCACATTCCAAAAACATGCATGGCAGGCTGATTGGACACTCTAAATTGTCCCTAGGTGTGAGTGTGGGCGTGGATGGTTGTTCGTCTCTGTGTGCCCTGCGATTGGCTGGCAACTGATTCAGGGTGTCCCCTGCCTACTGCCCGAAGACGGCTGGGATAGGCTCCAACATCCCCCGCGACCCTAGTGAGGATCAAGCGGTTCTGAAAATGGATGGATGGATGGATACATGTGAATCCTGAGAAAAAGTGTTCACCAGTCAGGCAACCGCTCACTCTGCTTGTTTGCCTGAGACATTTTCGAAGGATTGTTAAAAGCCTACAAAAGCAAACATTCTTGGTTCAGTTCTTTTCAAAACCTGGCGCAAAAACCACTTCTAATTGAGAAAATGAACTAAAGAGGGGAAAAAAAACGATGAGGACGCAGTTAAAAGTTAAATGACCATCATTTTATTGTTTACTCAATTCTTTGTTTTTTTTGACATTATGCACAACTTTCATTTATTGTGCAATAATGTAATGGGGGTTTGGAACAAATGAGGGCATTTAGTACATGGAAAATGCGTCTTTACTTACAAAATTGTAAGAAATTTCTTCCAGAACCACTTAATTTCGTAAGTAGAGATACCACTGTATGCAGGTTTTCTCCGGGTATGCCAGTTTCCTCCCACATTCCAAATAAATATCAATGATGGATTAATAGAACACTCGATATCGTCCTCTTGGTGTGATTGTGAGTGTTTGCCTGTGTGTGACCTGTGATTTGTCTGGCAACCAATTCAAGCTGTACCCCGCCTACTGCCTGAAGACGGCTAGGATAAGCTTCAGCACGCCCGCGACCCTCGTGAGGATAAGCAGCACAGATAATAGAAAGATGGATTGAGTATATGAGTGGCATTTAAAAAAACAGCAACAAACAAATGCTACTACTGTTTATTATATTTTATGAGTAAATATATCGTCCAGAAAAATGTGTAAATCACTTTAAAAATATTGCGAATAGCATCGCGTCCTGAGATATCGCTCTCCTTCACGTTAGTTTCACACCAACCATTTTTTTCCTCCCGTTGTCTCACTTTTTCTCTTTTTTTTCTCCCCAACTTTCACTCAAAGAAAAGTTGCTGCTTTGTGTGGAGAGGGTACCTGATGTCAAAGTTCGGAAGAGAGATCAGGGAAGTGGGCGGTAGAAGATTGCCCCGAAGCACAAAATCTCTCTCCAGCCACCATACTCCATTTACTGGTTACACAAAGCACATGTTCCAAAAAAAATAGATAGTGTAGATGCACAAGTGAGTCACACTTGTGCATCTACACTATCTATTTTTTTTTCTCAGTAACATTCAGTGTTTATATACTGTGTGTCAATATTAACCCTTTCATGCCCCCTGTAACCTGATAACATGATAAGCTGTCCACTGTAGTAACCATTGTCCATGAAAGGGTCAATACTTTTTCAGCATAACCGATTCCATTGTGTCGAGTGCAGGTGAACTGTGCGTTTGTGTCTGCGTTTCTATCATTCCATGCATGCGCCAGCATCGATAATTCACAATCCCTGCTACAAAGAAACAAGATTTTGAGTGGTTTATTTGCTGCATTGGTCTCATTAGCTGCAGTTTCACTATACCAAATTAAGCTGACATCATTTTTTTCATGGGCTAAGTCTTTACACTCAGTGCAGTATACAATCTTTGTAAATACATATATAAAAGCTTGAAACTGTTTGAAAAAGTTTTAAAGTTTATCTGAGCTTTCCTCACTGGTGCTTTGCAGCGGAGGGATAATGGCAGGCAGCTGGTCGCGTTCATCCGCCGTTTCCTTTTTTCACCTCCATTATGAATGGATGCCCGAAATAGGGATTGATTTAAAAAAAAAAAAAAAAAAGATTTGTACAAATTAATTACTCTTCACAGCAATAATTTTGATATAAAATAATAAACACACACAGTACTATTAGCAATAACATGACCTTGTGTTCCATTCGGGGGCAGGACGCAACAATGTTGTTTATGAAAGTGCTATAGAAACAGAGCTGAGTTGAGTTGCAATTTATTATTCAGGTGGCTTTTGACTTCAGTCTAATCCATGCTTTGATTGCATCATAACAGTTACATTGACAAAAATGAAGTGTTAGAGAAGAATCACTGAATTGAAAAACAAGAAATCCTGTTTGTATATATACAATATACAAAATTATAGTAGCGCGTCGACATCACAGTGCAGAGGTACCGGGTTCAAGTCCAGCTCCGGCCTCCCTGTGTGGAGTTTGCCTGTTCTCCCCGGGCCTGCGTGGGTTTTCTGCAAGTACTCAGGTTTCCTCCCACATTTCAAAATCATGCATGGCAGGCTGACAGAACACTCAAAATTGTCCCTAGGTGTGATTGTGAGCACGAATGGTTGTTCGTCTCTGTGTGCCCTGCGATTGGCGGGCAACCGGTTCAGGGTGTCCCCTGCCTACTGCCCAAGGACAGCTGGGATAGGCTCTAGCGCCCCCCCCACCAGCCCCCGTGACTCTTGCAAGGATAAGCGGATCGGAAAATGAATGAATGAATGAAAATTCTTGTGTAGATATAATACTGTATGTGGAAATATACCCTCATATGATCAGATACATATTCTGTCTGTATGTCAGTGTAGCCTAATGACTAATGAATAAGAAATTTTTCATGTCATGCCCTTACAGCAAAATTCACTGTTTTCATTTGATGTCCAGAATTTCCATCAGTGTCACTGATTAATCCAAAGCTAATGGACATTCAACAATAAGAGTTCCAGATCAGGACAATCTTATCCCAATATTGTTGCGAAAGGGTTATGGTATTGAAGAAAAAATGGCAAGGTTTTGAAAATTCTAATGCTGTTGTAGAAGATTAAATGGATTTTGTTTAACAGGAAAGAATGGCAAGAGTGCAAAAGTGGAAGAGCGAGATCCAAAATAGGGAGCTCTTAGGGCAGTTCAAAGTCAACTGAGATGGATTGAGTCGCCAGGCAATAACATTAAAGTAATAAAATAACATTTAAAATTCATTGTCCAAGTATACAGCCAGCAAATAATGAACAAAACCAACCAAACAAAAAAAAGCATTTTCTTGATTACATTGCTTTTTTACAATATGAGTTTTGGTTTTGATGTGGAGCAGATGTCATTTATAGACAATTTCCATTTCATTGCATTGCTCTGGACGCTTGTTCATCGATCTAAAGGACATTATTCCAAGGATTGTAAATAAAATGATTGAAGAGGAACACACCCTTTGTAAAAATAAATATTTATAAGCAGCAAAGATGTAATTGAATTGATGATGTTCAAGTAACTTGTGCAAACTAGGTCATACGAAGCCATACTGGTGTTTAGAAGTTCAAAGAATAGGGAAAAAGTCCCCAGCTACTATCAGTCATTGGACTGGAACTAACAGCTCAAAGGGTGAGCTATTTCTGGATGTTCTAACAGGGAAAGTTGCCATCTTGATCTGCATGTGTTTGGGAGAAGGGTGGAGTGTAAAGAAGGCATAAAGCAACATCTCATCCATTGGACTTTTCCAGCTCATGTGTATTTTATAGTCTGCAGTAGCAACAAACCTTAATATTTAAATCTGAAGTTAGACTTTCACATTGTGCTGAAGGGAAATCCAATTAACAGACAAAATATCAGTTATTGGTTTAATCATTTGAGGTATCTAAGAGTAATGAAATTCCACTACTTAAATACAAAAAAACCACAAGTTTTAGAGACAAAATATCTAGTTTAATGGCATTTATTGGAGCAACTAAAGAAATCACTAATGCACAAGATCGAAAAAATTTTTATCTTTAAAACGCCTTCCATTCAATTAAATATCCAATCCTACTCAACAAACTAGAACAAAATGGCATTGTAAAAGGGTAACTTAACTGAAAGGGGACATGATATGGGGCAGCATATATCAGAAAACTTGGTATCATTTATGGTATCCCCCAGGGGTCTGTTTTGGGACCACAAGCCATTCAATGTCATTCAAAATTACCCTATTTTCCGCACTAAAAGGCGCACCTAAAAGCCTTCCATGTTCTTAAAAGCTCACAGCACGCCTTAAAATCCGATGCGCCTTGTGTATGGTCATTACGGTAATATTTCGACCCCAAAATGGCTCCTTGCTCGAGACATGCTGACAACGCAGAGTTCAAACTTAAGGTGATCGATTACGCAGTTGAACACGGAAATAGAGCAGCGGCAAGAGAGTTCAACGTTAACGAGTTAATGTTATAACTTGCTGTTGGTTAAGTGAACTATGTTGCTGCTTTATTAAATAATTTTTACTGACATCTAATCGTTCTGTCGGCGTTTCCTTGAGCGTAGCTCCATCTATTGGATGCATCTGAGTTTTCTCCGCAGGGTGTCCGGGCTCTCCCTTAGAGATAAGGTGAGAAGCTTAAGGTCATCCGGGAGGGGTCAGAGTAGAGCGTCTTCCATTGAGGTGGCTCGGGCATCTGATTAGGATGTAGCTCCTGGTGAGGTGTTCCGGGCATGTATTGGAGAGGTCACCCAGCTGGCCTGGGAACGCCTCGGATCCCCCACTGCTAGAGCTTGCGTCTTATGTAGATTGCGTCTTATAATGCTGCGCGCCCAATGTATGAAAAAAAAATGACAAAATGGGCCATTCATTGAAGCTGCGCCTCATAATCCAGTGCACCTTTTAGTGTGGAAAATACAGTATACATTTAATACATCACAATCATTAAAATACATCCAGATATATTTTATAGTAATGATGACTACTACGAGCTAGTAAATACTATGAATAACAAATTAATTAAAATAAAAGAAAAGACTTTATTCATTGAACCATTTGCTGCAGCAATTTGCCGGAATCCAAACATTGTACGAATACAGACACCCACACTTCTCACCATAAAACTAGCTTAACGCGGACAATATACTACTTTATTTGCAACAAACACTAATGCAAACCTTCGTAAAAGTCTTTGACTACTTCATTATCTATCACAAGTGTACAATATAACCGGTACAGAGCATAAACTGGGATGAAACTGTCCACTCACCATCTTTGCAGAATTCATATTACTTACCTTGGCTTCAACATCTCCAAGATGTCAGAACTGTTCAATCTAAACGACCCATCTCTTCTGAAATCAATCACTGACAACCTTTTGCGCTACATGAATCTTCCGTTCTCTCTCATGGGTTGAGTAGTAGCAAAATCTCCATCCTTCCAAAACTAAACTGCCATCTCAATGTGATCCCAACTGATCCTACTTCATCCTGGTTTCAATCCCTTCAATCAATATCCAAACTCTATTGGCAAAATGAAACGCCACAGTGAGAGGTACCGGGTTTATTATCAGCATTACAAAAATCCTCAAATCCCTAGGTGTGAGTGTGACATGGTTGTTCGTCTCTGTGTGCCCTGTGGCTGGCAACCAATTGGGGGCTACCAAGATGCTGGGATAGGCTACGACCCTAGTGAGGATGAACTCGGAAAATGAATGAATGAATGAATATCAATTCAATTACAATATATTGAGAAATGGACATGCCCACACCATGCAGACAGTCCCTAGGTGGAAATAGAACAGACAAACTGCGACAGCATATTCGATTTCTTCCAAGGCAATAAACTGTTTTCATTTCAACATTTGGTTCAGAAGTTTAGGCATCAGAGCTCACGTTATCTGGAATATAATCAACTCACATTTATGATTCAGAAAATGTCCATTATCGGAAAAATATGAATGTCATGCTCCTGTCTCACAATGCAAACGTATGTCCAATACAAAATAATACAGAGATACAATCTTACAGGAGGTCAAAGGTAAAAAAACATCACTGCAAATACAGGAACATGCACTCAATGCACACAAAATACCCCTGACACCTACATGCATGCCTTATGGTTTTGTTCAATTGTCTCCCAATTTTGGAGACAGGTGACAGAATCACTCTTTGCCCTCCTCGACTGCTGAATCTCATTGTCTTCATTACTCCACCTCCTGGGGGAAGCCTCAACTTTGACCCTGGATCCATCAAATAATAAACTCATCTTGGTGACCCAAACTATAGCAATGAAAATTCTATACTCATCGAGTGGAAAACAAAAGACAAACCTAACCTTCAACAATGGAAAAATCTTCTTCGAGACCACATTTCCATAGAACAGAGATCCACCCTGACAAGTATAAATCTCCCTGTTAACTGGAACTCACTACTTCATTTCTTAGAACACTGACCATTCACCTTCTTGTTGTACTCTCCTTTGTCACTGTCCTTGGTCTGCGCGCCCACCCCCTTTTATTTTTCTCTCTGCTAACCATTCTCCAAATTAACCTCTGAAACAAAGGCACTTCTTCTTGTTAGTCTGCTCATTTGTATTATTAGGTTATATAATTTTTTTCTTTTTTTTTTTTTAAATACAATTAGGAAGAAGCCTGGGTGGCCTGGTGGTCTACTGGTGTGCAGATTTCCAGTGCAGAGGTGCAGGGTTTGATTCCGGCTCCGGCCTCGTTGTGTGGAGTTTGCATGTTCTCCCCGGGTTTGCATGGGTTTTCTCCGGGTACTCCGGTTTCCTCCCACTTTCCAAAAACATGCATTGCAGGCTGATTGGACACTCTAAATTGTCCCTAGGTGTGAGTGTGAGCACAGATGGTTGTTTGTGTGCCCTGCGATTGGCTGGCAACCAGTTCAGGGTGTCCCCCGCCTACTGCCCGAAGACAGCTGGGATAGGCTCCAGCACGCCCTGTGACCCTTGTGAGGATAAGCGGATCAGAAAATGGATGCATGGATGGATGGAAAAGGCCTCAGAAAAGACTCAAGACAAGCTGGAGAGACTATAAGCCTGATTTATGAAAATCCAAAATAGTGTGTGCTAATCAGCGGGTTCGCTCTAAAAGATCACATGCGCTGTTGATCGAGATGTTTTTACTACGATTGCAATCTGTTGTTAATATCTCAAATAGCGGGTCCTGAATTGCGTGTTCACTCACTCGCGTGCTGTTCCCAACAGGTGTAAAAGTGGAGACCATCGTTTTAAAAGAGATTTTTGTGCTTTTGGTGGTGATTTTTACCATGGAAAATTTGAGTAAAACCAAATTAAGTTTGAAATGATGGAATTTGTTGTGACATAAATAAATATATAAATCTCTCATAAATCTCTGATAATCGTGGGGAAGCCAGAAACTGCATACAAGCCATGACTTGTTTGATTTAACACATACTGAGTGTGTAGCTCCTGGATGTATATTTATATTTATTGCATTTAAAACCCAGGGACAGCATACCTGGAAGACCGCTCTGGGAGTGGGCAGCACTAATTGTCACAGTGTGCTGAAATGACCGAGACAAAAAGGAAATGCAGACTTAAAAGGAGTTTTGTCAATGAAGACAGGGCATGACTCCTTCTTGTGACAGGCTCCAAGTCAGCTCTTAAATTCAAAATGTTTACACGTGCAGAAGGTTCCCTATTTCACCTTTTATTCAGCTTGTGTTTCACTGGTGTTGATTTTCACACTGATTTGCACTTGCCTTTTACTGCGCTATTTCAAGATGCAAAATGAGCCAATGCATCTGCACCCATTTCAGTTTTGGGCCATCTTCTCTCTATTTTTTTTTACATTTCTCTTTCCACACCTGGCTTGCGCACTTTCAAGATATGACAATTCTCCCGACCTGACTTCTGATGCATCCACCATGTGCAAGAGGATCATGTGGGCGCAAAAACTTCACAGGTGCCTCGGTTGAAGGTGGCCCTCATAGTCAGAGCATGACATTTTTGAGTTGACAGTTTTTGAATTAAGATATGAATTCCAGAGAGATCCATTTGAAAAATATTCATTCATTCATTCATTTTCCAAACCGCTTTATTCTCACTAGGGTCGCGGGGGGTGCTGGAGCCTATGCCAGCTGTCTTCGGGCAGTTGGCGGGGGGACACCCTCAATCGGTTGCCAGCCAATCGCAGGGCACACAGAGACGAACAACCATCCACGCCCACACTCACGCCTAGGGACAATTTAGAGTAGTGTTCAATCAGCCTGCCATGCATGTTTTAGGAATATGGGAGGAAATCGGATCACCCGGAGAAACCCACGCAGGCCCGCGGAGAACATGCAAACTCCACACAGGGAGGCCGGAGCTGGAATTGAACTGCACTGTAAAGTCGACATGCTCACCACTGGACTACCAGGCCACCATTTGAAAAATATATCACTCTTTAAATGTGAAATTAACTTGCAGGGTCGATCCAGAATTTTAGACTAATTGTCGACAGCGATGTGTGCACCACTCATCTAACAGGCTACTTTGAAGGAGTGTGTGCATTTGTATTCTGTGTTCATAAATGCAAAAGGCAGGTCACTTAAGATTTCTGCCAGCAGCAATAAAATAAAAAGATTCAAAATCTAATACACAGTGCCCTTATGATGACTGTAGTTGTTTGTAACTGCCACTGGCAACAAATTATTTTTCACCAATTAATAGGATATGATGTTTATGTTCGGCTGTCGGTGTAATGTAGTAGGGACATTTTAGTGCTGTCCAGTGGGCATGTATGGGCTCTGCGTAACTTTCTTGTTTACTGGTCTATTTTGATCTAAAAATGCTAAAATTTTGATCTAAAAATGCTCAAGTACAGTAATCTCTCATTTTTCACAGTTATTATTATTTTAGAATCCATTTTCTCAAATTAAATGTATTTCCACAATAAGCTTTTTGTTGATACCAGATATGATGTATAGTTTTCCTGGTTTTACGCACAATAACAGTCGATTATGTAGTTTGGTTGATTTTCGGATTATGTCCAGAAAAACATTTTTCTCGGTTATAAGGTAAGAAATTCACATCAATTCCAACTGGTAAATACTGTATTTTCATAACCCAATTTTCCGATGTATGAATAAAATATCTGAAAATCAATCAATTTCAAATTGTATTCTAAAGGTATAAATGCTTTATGAGTGGTCGTGCGACTTCTGATGAAATTCATGCTGGAGAGTCAGAATTACCTAAAAAGGCTGTGGTGAAAGCCGAGAAACATATCACAAAAATAAATAAATAAATAAAACATAAAACTTGTGGTCCCTTGCTTGCTTGTCCCTACCCTACAGTCAATGATTTAAATGCCGTTTTAACATTCCTAAAAGTTTTGCAAGTTGCAAATTTAGAATTTTGAGATACCAGTGCTTTGCTCAAGACAATGCTTTGAATTATGTCGACATTAAAGAGAAAAAGCCACGATATCACAAAACATAAATATGATGCCGCTGTTCATTATTTTTGATCTGTTCAGCAAGTACCAATTATGGTTAATTGAATGAGACATATACACATACATAATTTACCTTATCACCAACAGACACACCCCAAGTCCTTTACTAGCCATGTCCCTTACTGCAGCAAAACAAGTTCTGGCTCTTGTTAGCGGGTCTGGAGTCACTTTGTTTCGCTTGGTTTGAGACACAGAAGGCTTTTCATGCTCCAGGGGGCTGGGCAGATCAGCTTGCAGGTTCTGACACAGATCTTGGCCTGGAAAGAGGACCATTGTTTCGAGGACATCTTATCTGTTCGCCACACTACATCTTACTCCTGTCACACAGAACCACTCATATAAAACGTAAATTTACACTCTACTCCACAAACAGACAATACATGAGATGTTGATATCGATGGAACATTTCCTCAGTCAA
Source organism: Hippocampus abdominalis (assembly GCA_018466805.1). NCBI lineage: Eukaryota > Metazoa > Chordata > Actinopteri > Syngnathiformes > Syngnathidae > Hippocampus > Hippocampus abdominalis. The sequence continues at coordinate 18,094,825 of CM031706.1, read as the reverse complement.
AAAGTCAGAGTCTCAAGTTTCAAGCTCCATTTTTGCTGATCAATAGTTATTTTGGACATGCATACTGCTATGTGTACACATACATCTCTTGGGTAAGGTATAAAGATGTTGCTGTACCTATGCAGAAGAAGATGGAGGCAGAAAGCATATGGTCACACTGTGCTCACAATAAATCCTTTCGAAGGTTCATCTGCCTGCACACATTTACATACACCCACACAGTCTCACAACCTTAAATACTTGCTTTTTTTTGCTGGGAAATTAGCATTTAGTAAAACTGTGGATCTAGCCATTTGCAACTATCTTCTACTATTGATTGTCATTGTTTGTTCCTGACCACCAAGATTTTTCACTTAAGGCAGTTTGACATAAATTTCATCCCGATGCCCCGTTATGGTTCGACAACAAATGTTTTAGCATGGATCACATTTGTTTCTTTTTTTTTTTTTTTTAAATAGTGTTACTTAAAACCTACTTTGCTTAAACAGGTCAATTTAAGGGTCAAGTACTGTAAATGTACAAACAGATAATAATGTAGCAGAAACATTCGCAATGCTGTGAAAAATTATATGCACTCTTCCCCAGATCTTTTTTTTTTTTTGCATAGTTTCCCCCCTTTAATGGATTAAGATCATTTGGGCGAATGTAAATAATGTAAATATCATACCAGGATACCCCAAGTAAACATAAAATGCAGTTTTTAAATTGTGATTTTTATTTAAAGGGAAAAAAATCACAGCTACCTTGGCCCTGTGTGAAAAGGTACTTGGCTCCATGTTCAATCATGAACTAACTGTGGCTAATCACATTAAAATGGGAAGCTGAGCTCATTTACACTGAGGACACCCAAGCCTGATTACCTCCAGACCTGTTCACAAATCCACCTACGTAAAACCTATCTTGCCAAATGAAGTCAGCCACGAGAGCTCAAAAAGCTGCAACAAAATGCCCAGCTCCAAAGAAATTAAATAACAAATGATAAATAACGGAATTGACATTAAGAGTCTCGAGTCGCTGATGGTGTAGTGGTACACTCGTTTGACTTGTGTATGGGCAGCATGGGATCGGTTTCCACTCAGTGACGGTGTGAATGTGGATGTGAATGCTTGTTCGCCTCGATATGTGCCCTGCGAATGACCGGTTACCAGTTTAGGGCGTCGTCCGCCTTTTGCCCACAGTCAGCTCCAGCGCCTTCTTGCGATCCTGTTCATGATAAACGGTGTTGAAAATAGATAATGGGTTAACAATTTAGATCGGGTTACAATAGATGGATGGATTAACAGTGTAGATCGGGTTACAAAGCCACTCTGAAACCTTCAGACTCCAGCGTACCACGGTGAGAGCCATTATCCTCAAATGGAGCAAACAGCGATCAGTGGTGAATCTTCCCAGGAGTGGCTGGCCTACCTAAATGACCCCCAAGACCACAGTGACGACTTATCCAGGAGGTCACAAAGGAATCCAGGACAACATCTAAAGAACTGCAACGTTCCATTATCTCAGTTAAGGTTCATGACTCACCATTTAGGAAGACACTGCACAAAAATGATATCCATGGCAGACTTCCAAGTAAAACTACTGCTGACCAAAAAGAACATAAAAAGCTCATCTTACTTTTGAAGAGGAAGGGGGAAAAAGGACATCTGAATGATTGCCAAGACTTGAGATGCAAAGTAGTGATTTAGATGTAACACACCTTTTCAAACAAAGAACATCACGCAAACAGTCAAACGTGGTCTAGGACTGCTTTCATCTTCAGGAAATGGACGACTTGCTGTGATTGAGGGAACTATGAATTCTGCTCTTTATCAGAAAACCCAGAGGGAACATTTTGAGATATCAATTTCTGACCTAGAACTGAAGTGTGCAGCAAGATCATGCTGAGAAACACAACAGCAAGTCAACTTCTGAATGGCCTCCCCCTACAAAAAATGACGAAATGAAAGTTTAGGAGTGGCCTAGTCAAAGTCCAGACTTGAATCTAATTGAAATGCTTTTGTATGACGTTTTAAAGGCCATTCATGCTTTAAAAGCCCTCCAGTCTTGCTGAATTGAAGCAATTCTGCAAATTATTTCCACAGAGGTGTGAAAGAATCATTGTCATTCATACATTTTAATTCTTTATTACAAACCCCAATTCCAATGAAGTTGGATCATTGTGGAAAATGTAAATATAACAATACTTTCAATCTATATTCAATTGAATACAATACAAAGACAAGATATGTCATATTCAAACTGATGAAAATTATATATATTATATATATATATATATATCCATCCATCCATCCATCCATTTTCCGAACCGCTTCATCCTCACTAGGGTCGCGGGGGGTGCTGGAGCCTATCCCAGCAGTCTTCGGGCAGTAGGCAGGGGACACCCTGAATTGGTTGCCAGCCAATCGCAGGGCACACAGAGACGAACAACCATCCACGCTCACACTCATACCTAGGGACAATTTAGAGTGCCCAACGAGCCTGCCATGCATGTTTTTGGAATGTGGGAGGAAACCCGAGCACCCGGAGAAAACCCACGCAAGCCCGGGGAGAACATGCAAACTCCACACAGGGAGGCCGGAGCTGGGATCGAACCCGGTACCTCTGCACTGTGAAGCCGACGTACTAACCACTGGACTACCGGGCCGCCTATATATATATATATATATGGGTGTACATTGATGGAGTAAATTGGCATTTAGTTGGTTTTTCTGAGAGCACACATTTGCTTCGGATTAAACTGGTGTCTTAGATAGCAAAGATAGACAAATGAAGCTCACTTTGTTCTGTAACACAGTGAGTCACACTGAGGCATAATAATTAAAATACTGGAGGTGGTTAATTTCTGCTTTAGTTGGTTTCACTGCAATAGGAACAGAAATGTGTGCCCTGCGATTGGCTGGCAGGCAGTTCAGTGTGTACCCCGCCTACTTCCATTTGTACTGGGAAGTTGCGAAGTCGGGGACCAAAAAACGGACACCGAGTTCACGACCAACTTCCATGTGACGTCACTCAACAAAAACATAATTTTTACAAGATTATAAACATATATTTTTGTGTCTTTATTTATCCATCCATCCGTTTTCTGATCCACTTTATCCTCACAAGGGTAGCAGGGGGTGCTGGAGCTTATCCCAGCTGTCTTCAGGCAGTAGGCAGGGGACACCCTGAACCGGTTGCCAGTCAATCGCAGGGCACACACAGACGAACAACCATGCCCGCTCACAACCACACCTAGGGAAAACTTTGAGTGTTCAATCAACCTGGCGTACACACACAAAAAAAACACGCAGGCACGAGGAGAACATGCAAACTCCACACAGGAAGGCCTGAGCTGGGATCTAACCCACGACCTCTGCACTGTGAGGTGGACGCGCTAACCATTGGACCGCCTATCTTTATTTATTTATTATTATGTTAAATTAATTACAGTATTTGACATCATCGATTAATGCTTTGAAGATATTTCTTTACTTAAATACATAAAATAAATTATGAAGAAGGTTTGCTGGAGGTCAAAATGTGTTGTCATGAACCAGAACAACAAAAAATTTCTCGGAATCAGCCGTCTTTGCTGTTTACATTCACCTCTAATGCTTTGAGGTCGGAACTGGGACAATCCGAGTGGGATAAATCCCACTTTGCACCTTCCTCGAATGTAGCATCTATTCAACTCGTGAAGCAAATTGGCATAAAAGCCGTGAAAGTCCTTTGGGATGACATCCCTAAGGTCTTGGAGGTGTTTGTATTTCAGCTCCTTGATCTTCATTTGCTCTGAATAGAATGGGGTGACTGTGCGACTTTCTGAGATGGAGTTTTTGATTTGGTGATGTGAAAGTGGCTGCCAGTCAACAGAGTGGTTGATTTTGAAATCCATCATTCCATTGGTGATAATACAGTGAAACTCCTCTAAAACGAAACCTACATGGGTGAAAATACCCCCTAATGTGAAAAAATCTTCATGCATTAACACCATTCCCATTCTCCTGCCCCCCATACGACAAAAAAAAACCCTGTTGCGTTATACGAAATCTTTTTCTCTGCTCTTGCCTCGTGAGAGATTCACTACAACGAAGTTTAATCCAACAGCGACCTTTACTGCTTCGTTCGGAAACGGCAAAAGCAACCACGACACTGGTTTACACAGCTCCGAGTTTCCTAAACTCATAGCTGCTCTTGCCATTGGCTTACCGAGCATCATCCTGGCCTCCGATTGGCCAAGAGGGACCTCACTGTCTATGTGTGTAGATACTGCAGCTCGATCCGTGGAAGATAGCGTGGAATGCATCCGATTAGCTGCTCAGAGTAAATTGCTTATGGCTCGACGGACATTCAAATAAACGAACGTTTCCTGAAATGATTTACTTGTTATCATGCTAAAAACCTTACGCTAACAGTTAGCACCTAACTGGAGCGCTAATTTGAGAGAAGGTGAATTCCATCGTGCTAACTATGGCCATCGAGGATTACGAAGCGTCCCGTGGCTGGCTTAAAAGTTCATTGCATGACGTCAGCTGAGCAACGCTGTCTTGGGTGGCGATCGAGGGAAGGCCGAGTTAGAGACAGTGAGATAGTGGAAAAAAAAGCCACCGGGTCCAGGAAGTATCCCTTATTGTTCGATTCAGACGCAGCATGAACGTTGCATTGCTAAAATGGCTACAAAACGGACCTTTGGATGTCAAGCAGCTAAGACAAGAAGCGCTCTGACGCTGGAAGAGAGGGTAAAAGTGATCAAAATGAAAGACGGAGGAAGCAAAATAAAAGACATTATGCAAGAAATTGACGTAAGTGAAAGTGAATACTGATCGTAAATTTCATAAATTTCTTTCCCTTTTTTCTTTCTACACTGACTATATGAAGTGTCAAATAAGTGTGTGCTCATACTTATACACTATTGGAATAAAAATAAAGAGTAATTGTGTGTGCATATACACATTCGTTTGTGTGTGTGTGTTTGTGCGTGTGTGTGTGTGTTTACATCTGAGATCTGAAATCATGATTTCGTTGTAGAGGAGTTTCACTGTATCACAAAATAGAACAAAAACATGATCCCTGTAATGTTTCATAAAACTGTGTAAACATCATGTCATGCCTAAGCTATACAGAGACATATATCCACTTCAGATTTACATCCATTTATCCATCCATCTTCCAATTTGCTTTATCCTCAAAAGGGTTGCGGGGGTTGCTGGAGCCTATCCCATCTGTCTTCGGTTGCCAGCCGGTCGCAGGGCACACACAGACGAATGACCATACTCGCTCACACTCACACCCAGGGACAATTTCGACACAAACATAACTTTGCAGACACTTCTTCGCTACGCACTGATCCATCACATAAACAACAGGGAGTTTGATCTTCAGGAATGGTCAGCCCTTCCCCTTAGCACAAGGACCACATCAATGAGACCATGAACATAAACCCTCGTCTCATCGCAGGTCACAAGTTGTCAAACGTTGAAAATGTTACTCCTATCTGGCTCGCCAATTGCTTTGCAGTCATGTTTACCAGACTGGTGCAGATGGCTGATGTACAGTAAACTAGGACCCATAACCCATGGCTGCCTCAGCATTTCTTTCTGCTTCTGTTTTCCAACTTAGTACAAATTCTCTTTGTTCAAGTCCTCTTGGCTTCCAACATGGAAAACTTGCACAAACCAAATAAGCATGTGCATGAATTAGTTCATCTTTATACACTGTCCTCAGTAAAGGCTATAGTTGAAAGAAATTATCCAATTTTAAACTCTCTTCAACCGTTATCTGACCATATGGAACATTGAAAAGGGCACGGACATGGTTGCTGCAATTAAATAAAGAAAGAAATAAAAGGTCAAATGATCATTTCCCCAAAGATGTATGTGTGTAGATAACTACACACACACACACACACACACACACACACACACACACCAGAATAGCGACCTCACTAAACACGCTGGTAAAACATAGCAGAAATAAAACTAACATCCTCAGAAAATATTTATTGCACATCATCACTACTTCAACAAAAAGATAAAACTGTGGCGTGTAACTGATCCACATGAGTTACACGTCAGTTTTTATTGAGCTCAGAGGGCTTGTTGCTCAACGATTTCTTGCAAGTTGCGGCAATACTGTGAAGCTGCCGCCCACTTGCCGAACGGGGTGGAGTTCGGAGATTTATCAAACAGTTGATGTGGTCAGTTTGAGGAACGGATTCACGTTCAAGTTGTATTCAACAATTTTGATTGGTTAATAATGTGCAAAAAATGATTCGCCCATGTGGGGACTGACCATTAGTGTTGATTTGTGAAAACACTGAAATGACAACTTTTCAGCTTTCGGCCCGACAGCTACGATAGTTCGCTAAAATTTCTGTCCCGTTTGGGGAAGCAGTAACTGTTACCAAAATGACATCATTACACTTCCTCATGGGCCTACACTGACCCAAATAACCGTTTCCAAGGTTTGCAGAAATTAGACTGCTATATTTCAAATGCATTTGGTCACATAAAGCAAATAAAAACTTTTTGATGTTTTTCACATTCACCATAATGCCTAAAGGTACATACCTACATTTTTTTTTTCCGATATTTACAGGCAAGCTTTGGGAGTGACGAAATACATGTACCAGTGTAACGTAAATCAGATTATCGGTACTAGTACATTTATTGAAAAAGTGGATTTTTCGCAGGATTACATTTTTATTGCGGTAAAACAGCGAGCGTAGTCAGTCCTCAAGCATCGGCTCTTAACTTGTTGGTCAAACAAACTTTGCCGGATTTAAGTGGATAACTGCTCACAATAGAGCGTAACGGTCGTCCCACGTGTAACTTTTTGTTGGCCAGCCATTAAATGAGACAGGTCACTAGCTAAACACATGTTGGTCTTCGAGTAGAATGGAGGATAACTGTTTTGAACTGAGGATTTATTCACAGTGGTTGGCATTCCGTCAGTACTGTACTCAAAGCAACACACTGAAAACAGCTTCCCTTATGCAACTCAGCAATTATTATCCTTAAATATATTAACACATTTTACCCTTGGGGTCTATTTGACCCCAGGGATGTATGGCTCCAGAAAATTATGTATCTTAAATTTGTTGACCCTTTTTTTTTGGTTTATTTGTTGAATACGTAATACCCCCTTGATAATAAAACTCATCAGCGAGTTAAGTTGTCCACCATCAGGTCAAACTTTTAAATTTGAATTCATGTATGTTAAAATGTTTCCATACAAATCTTAAGTTCTCTGACAACATTAATAGCCACAAGAGGATGAAACCTATTAGTTTTGGTGATGAATTGACCTTTCCTATAGCGCCACCATCAGGTCAAAAATCCGTTTTAGAGTCTCAGTCTTGAAAATCTTTCATCCAAATCTTTTTTTAATTTGGGGTGTGCATTTATGAATCTCACAGAATGAACCATATTGATTCATTCTGTGAGGGGGGGGGGGGTTAGCGTGTGTGTGTTTGTGAGACACTTGCCCCGTTTCTTGCCCACGGTTTGTACCAATGGAGGAGTTCGGATGTTTGTCTCTGTCTGTATGTACCTCACAAACCCTGCAGCAGCTGTTGATACTCTTGTAAGGCACCATCTTCTCTCAATCTCAGGTTCCACCAGTGCATTACACAGTCTTCCTGCCATATTGGCAGGTTTGCTTGGCATCTACTGTCGAAATGGACAGGGTCCACGAGATGCAACAAAACATTCCTTGACAGTCCCATGAGGGCCTGCATTGTTATCATATCACAGTATTTATCCATTTTTGGAAGGGATCGTGTCTGCTGGTGGTTGAGAAACAACGGGAGGGTCAAAACTCTCATTCGTCAGATGAGAATGCCTCAAAATTGAGATCCTCCTCAACACAATCCTCTGTCTCCTATATATCACTTTCTTTGGCTAAGAGCTGTTCCAAAACCTCACGGACAGTATTTTTTTTTTTTCCCAGAGGACATTTTCAAGTGAGAGAGCATGCAGATTGCACGAAACACAGAGCACAATGTGGAAAGATTTAGGTAGAGGCCTGTTGTGCAAGCTTCTATATGTTTGCTCCTCCCTTATTTTGCATGAATTACCATTGTCCTTGTGAGAATCTATCGAAGTTCTCACAGTAATAGTTATTCACCCCACCCCATGTAATGTATCCACTCTAAAGTATCAACTCTGCACCTGCGGGTGCGGGGATGTTAGGTCTCTCTCTCTCTCTCTCTCTCTCTCTCTCTCTCTCTCTCTCTCTCTCTCTCTCTCTCTCTCTCTCTCTCTCTCGCTCATACACACACACATACACGCATTTTCTGTTCACTCTCTATCTACACGTTCCAAAACCATGCGTATTTACCATTCATAAGACAGACTAGACCAGACAAATATGTAAAAATATATACTGTATCATATAAAGTTTTTTGGGGGTTAGATTTAAAAGTAAAAAAGCAAAAGTGTACAAGTCACATTAGTATAAATATGGTAACGAACATTCCTAACAAAATTTTTTTAACATGTAACCACAGTCTCAGAATACATTTTTAAGTGCCGTATTTTCCACACTATAAGGAGCACCTAAAAGCATTTAATTTTCTCAAAAGCATGTAATTTTTTTTTTACATGTAACCACAGTCTCAGAATACATTTTTAAGTCCCGTATTTTCCGCACTATAAGGCGAGCCGAAAAGCATTCAATTTTCTCAAAAGCCAACAGTGCGCTTTATAATCCGATGCGCCTTATATATGGATCACTATTCTTATTCCTTGGACATAGTATTTTAAATGTTCTGTATTTTCAACAAGTTGTACGTCAGAGTTTTTGATTTTGCAGGGTTAGGAAGTACACCATTGAACAATGGCATAACAGGCAGTCTGCTCGTGGGCGTGGCTCTATTTTAGTCTCAATGATGCTTGACGGCGTTTGAAGTGTTCACATTATCTTCCTGTGACACTGTACAGAACACATACCTCGATGCTTTTGCGTCTTTGCATGTTGCTGTCTGTCTTTTTTCTCCGTCTGTTACTCATTCTGGCTTTCAAACAGTGGCTGAGCTTCTAAAAAGAGCCAAAAGACAGAGGCCAGGTTGAAGTCTGCAAGGAGGTATCGCTGCTGGCTTTATTTTCTTCACATGAACAAGCACTGCGCCTTGACAGCATGTTGAGTAAGCATGTTACCATGTTGGATTGTTGTCAATGCTACTCAAATGTCATTTGGTTGAAACGGAGATGACGCAATCTGCCAAGAAACAGGAATGCCACTCGCCGCAGTTTGGATCAGATATTTTTTTTTTTTCGACACAGTGCAAACGGTTGTTTAAATTAGGGCCTACAGCTTGACAACATGTTGACTCTTAGGTTTGTCAAAAATGGCAGGGCAAGATTGCATTAATTTAAATTTGGCATTCATTACTCACCATATACACACAGAAAGGACGTAATTTTCATCAACTGTTCAGGAAGGTCAGAGGAAAAAAGTTTTTAGTCATGAATATTGATAAGGAGCTAGTATTTATTGCAAATGTCAGCTCCATAAACCACAGTAAAACCTCCCTATATTTCATAACTGACACTGGACCAATTTATTTGCTGAAGAAATCTTAATTAGAGAGCTGACACACATGCTCAAAATATAAGAGACGAGGGTGGAAAGAAAATTGGTGGAAAAAGATTGTAAATGCTAAACGGGTACATCATCATTGTAATAAAATATACTCCAAGCATTTCCTACAGACAGATATTGATCAGTGTCTTCATCGCCGATAAAGATGCTAATTAAAAGATGACAAAGGCATTATGGTATCATATTGGAAGGCGCTGAAAAGAACTCTTGGACGGCACCATTTCATGAGGTGTCATCATAAAAATAATTAGCCAGAGAAGTCTGGATTCTCACTTTTACATTCCATATAAATACAGTGCTGTGAAAAAGCATTTGCCCTGTTCTAAATTTCCTTTTTCTTTTGCAAAATAGCAGCCAAAAAACAGATTCACACAATATGTGTGTGTGTTTGTGTGTGTATATATATACATATTTATCAAATCAGTAGGCGGGGGACACCCTGAACTGGTTGCCAATCAATCGCAGGGCACACAGAGACAAACAAATCTCCGCGTTCACAATCACACCTAGGGACAATTTTCAGGGTCCAATCAGCCTGCCATTGCATGTTTTTGGAATGTGGGAGGAAACCGGAGTACCCGTAGAAAACCCACGCAGGGAGGCCGGAGCTGGAATTGAACCCGGTACATCTGCACTGTGAGGATGACGCGCTAACCGCTGGACCACCGGGCCACCATATATACACACACACACACACACACACACACACACACACACACACACACACACACACACACACACACACACACACACACACACACACACACACACAAACATATATGAGGCAAGCCGCTGATGGTGTAGTGGTACACACGCCGAACCTGTGAGTAAGCAGCGTGTGTGACGGTGTCAGTGTGGGTGCTAATGGTTGTTTGTCTCTGTATGTACCCTGCGACTGACTGGTAACCAGTTCAGGATGTAGTCTACCTTCCACCCAAAGTCAGCTGGGATAGGCCCCAGCAACTCTCCGTGACCCTGTTCAAGAAAAGCGGAATTGGAAATGGATAGATACTAGCAAATACTTTTCCACGGCACTGTAACCTACCTTCCGAACACAAAGTTTAAATAAGTTGTGAGCTTTGAAATAACTCTCTTTTATCTCTACCAACTCTTTTTTAATGTATAACATCGATTGATATGTATGAGCGTTTTCAATCAAACCGTGCAGTACCTCCCAGAAGGCCTTTTAAAAATTCTTCTTAAATTTGGGTTACCGGTATACTGCGTGGGCGGCCCGGTAGTCCAGTGGTTAGCACGTCGGCTTCACAGTGCAGAGGTACCGGGTTCGATTCCAGCTCTGGCCTCCCTGTGTGGAGTTTGCATGTTCTCCCCGGGCCTGCGTGGGTTTTCTCCGGGTGCTCCGGTTTCCTCCCACATTCCAAAAACATGCATGGCAGGCTGATTGAAGACTCCAAATTGTCCCTAGGTGTGAGTGTGGGCGTGGATGGTTGTTCGTCTCTGTGTGCCCTGCGATTAGCTGGCAACTGATTCAGGGTGTCCCCCGCCTACTGCCCGAAGGCGGCTGGGATAGGCTCCAGCACCCCCCGCGACCCTAGTGAGGATCAAGCGGTTCGGAAAGTGGTGGTGGTGGTGGTATACTGCGTTGTTTGAGGCATGTGTAAGTCAATGCGCCAAAACTCTGCAATAATTTAAATCACTAAAATGAGTGCTGAAATCATCACCACCATTATCTCAGTTGACACCAAATGTCAAGACAAATCTACGCTGAAAGCGTTGCGTATTCTTTGATGGAGTAATTAGTTAGAAATTTGCTAATATGGTTGCGTCTGCTTCAAGACGTTAAGGGCTTGATGGGGTACATGTCCATGATTACTTTTTTAAAATGCCTGACAGTGCCGGTAAGTGGAGCAGGAAAGGTGTCAATCAACTCATCAGGGTTCAGCATCTTGCTGCGCTTGTGGGTCTCTACTTTCATTTGTAGGTCAGGATTGAAACTCCTCTCACACTGAGGAAAGCACCACCTCCAAACATTCGTAAAATGTTACAAGGAGTATCAAAATTTAGAATGGGGGACTGAAACGTCCGTTCTCTGTCATCTGAGCAAAAATGGCAGTTTGCTGTTTTTCTCGAGATAGAAAATGGTGTTGACCCACAGTTCAGCTAACTTATCGGCTCAATCATGGCATTAGCCGATTTTGACTTGTTGGTGTGGTGACAGGCTGAGCGTCGGAGCTGAAAGTTAGAGGCAGCACATGAATGTCAAAGACGGTGAATGCGGAGGTGTGTTATCATATTTGAAGGGCAACCACCATTGATATTTGACGACACGTGCTACGCTATGCAGAAGACTGGCTTTTTCCACCCTCAAAGTTCAGCCTTACTTTTCAAGCAGCTGAGGAGGCCCAGGCGGGGCGGCCGTCACCCCGAAGGGCGGCCGCTAGCGCGAAGGGCGACCGCCACCGCCACGGGGTCTCGACGGGAGCCGCGGTTGGGGAGATCTTCGAGAAGCTTCCAGTGTTGTTGCTGCGGGCGCCTGAAAAAGGAGGGAGCGGTGGGGACGGCCGGAACGACAAGTGGCCCGCGGGACGGGCCCTGCAGACGCAATTCGGCTGACCGATCAAACCTAGCAGGTGTTAATTCTGAACCATGTTGGTGATGTCTGTTGAAGACATCTGGAGTAGTTCGGGATATTTTTCCTCAGGTCAATTTAGTCTAATGAGAGGCTTTCATTTTCAGTCCATATTCATGACAAGATCACTTTCTTGTTTTTTTATTTATTTTTATTTAAACCCAAGATGCCTCACATTGAAAAACGTTTTGGTTAAATGTAATTTTATTTCACAAAATAAAATCATCTCTATCCAGATTTTTTTTTAAGGAGATACTATCCATCCATCGATTCTATCCTCACAAGGGTCGCAGGAGCCTATCCCAGCTGTCTTCAGGCAGTGGGCGGGGGACACCCTGAACCGGTTGACAGTCAATTGCAGGGCAAATAGAGACAAACAACCATCCATGCTCACAATTAGGGTGTTCAATCAGCCTGCCATGCATGTTTTTGGAATGTGGGAGGAAACCAGCGTACCCGGAGAAAACCCACACAGGCCTAGGGAGAACATGCAAACTCCACACAGGAAGGCCAGGGCGGGGATTGAACCCACGATCTCTGCACTGTGAGGTCGACGCGCTAACCACTGGACCACCGGGCCACCTGTAGATTATATCGCTACTTTTAAATAGACATAAAGCTCCTTAGAAACCATCTAGATCCAGATGATTTTGTTTTGTGCAAGCCCTTGATGAAATAAAATTGAGTAAATTCAACACACCATTTTTTTCAGGGGAATTTTCTGAGTGATTTTTTGGTTATGTAGCCCCATTAGAACATCTGCTCAACTTTATACTCACTGCATTCCCATTCAACGAGTGTGTGTGTGTGTGTGTGTGTGTGTGTGTGTGTGTGTGTGTGTGTGTGTGTGTGTGTGTGTGTGTGTGTGTGTGTGTTTGCATTAAAGGAAGCTCATCTCCAGCCAATCACACGGATCAGTGCAGATGATAAGGTAAAGTGTGAGCTAAGAAAGGGAAGCTATTGTTTTTGGCCTGATTCTTCCGTCCCCTGTGCCCACCACAGTGCACCAAACCTGACGTGAAGCTTCACAGCTGGAGCCAGAGCAGTTAATTTGACCATTTATATGTATGTATGCAAAATCCTTTCCTGTCTGCCGTTACAATAGTGATAATGAAACCAGGCTGCATGAATAATTTGTCTCTTTTGTCTATACACACATTTTAATGGTGTATCTAAACCTTTGTGCCGGAGTCATGCTCCAGCAAAACAGCAGGCTCCTTGCCATACTGTACATCTATCTTTGATACAGTTAAAAAAAATTTTCCAATGACCCAGTGGTAAACTTCCCAGCCTTCTCAAAATGAAACACCCATTAAAAAGCCAGTGACGCCTCGTTGCCCCCAACCACCATTCCACCACACAAGGCATGAAAGCAGACAAGATAAAACAGAAACGTCAAATGGGAAAAAAACATCAGAAAGTTGTCTTTGCCTACAGCTCCTCTTCCTCATCAAAGTGAGTGAGTAAGACGTGGGGAGATGATGCACTGCTGTGAGAAAGCCACAATTTGTGTTCTCGTTTTTCATCTTGGCTTGTCAGGCTTTTTCAATGTTTTTTTTCCTAAACAGCTAAGACCTGTTGTGTACAATAGTGGTGATCTTTTCATTCTCAGCTTCGGACTTATAAACAAAAGGAATTTTTAGGCAAAATGCCTAGATATTATGGCTGTAACTCCTGTCTCAAATGTGAGGTTTTACCATTTACTGTACACATCCAAAACTGCACTGTTAAAACTTGGCCCAGACCGCCATTCTTGTTCGATTTTGATCTCGAGTAAAATTAAATGTTCAAGTCCTGACGCCAGAAGCCAAAAACCAATGTAATCTAGACTTGGCCAAGGACGCAGATGAGCTGAATGGTTGGGTGTCGTATTTATAATCCCATTTGCTTGATGTAGTGGATTGTAGACTCTGGCTGGAGAGAATGTGGCAGCGGCTCAGGATTTAGCGGTGTGAACAGGCATTGGTAACAGTACAACGGGTGCCCAAGTGCAAACAGATGCCTCGCTTGTTCCGGGTTGTATTTCCACGATGCAATATTTCTCCAGGTTTCTCCATTTCTTTCTGGGCAGGACGGTTGGTTAGATACATTGGCCAAGAAAACTAAAGCGAGTCACACGTTTGGTTTATTTTGTTACATAGTCCTCATATCGCTTACAAGAAGCAAACCTAATTACTTTCTCCATATGACAGTAGATCAGCAAAGAGGCTGAAATTGCACTGAGCAGTCCCATTTATATTACTGTGTTTGAGACTCATCGTGCAAGCTTTGATTTTTTTTTTTTTTGTATAACTGCCAGCGGGATATTCACACTTTTTTTTTCTCCATACATTTTAAATTGATTTCAAATCATAACTCTTGCAGGGAACATCTGTCATATGCTGACCCGAGACGACGCAATGAGCACTTTTCTAATCATCCGGATATCATCTCAATATTCATTCGCAGTTTATTGCCATATTTAGTGCAATCCCAAACGATTTCGGCGAGGAAGTGGGTCATCGGGCTGTCAACAAGTCGCTGTTGATGCAAATGTGCTAATTACTTGTGATGTCCTCCTAAAATAGTCCTAGATTGGATTGTAAAACCAAAAATATTTTAAGCCCTTGCTTGAAATAAGCACATACAACCGGGCGACATTCAAATGGGTTATATACTGGACAGTACCAGTCAAAAGTTTGGAAACACCTTCAACATCAAATGGTCTCAAACACATTAAGAGGTCAAGACATGGAAGCTATTAACTCTTGCTAATTCATAGCTGTGAAGTGAAATTTAATACAAGGTCATAAAACATAATCCCCATCACAAAGCTGACGGAGAAAATACCAAGATGTGCAAAGATTTACGAATCAAAATTGTAAAACATGCTGTTTTCCATTTGGATGGATATTGTTTTGATGACCAACGTAGTCCATCAATATCACTTCATAATGTCAATGACGTGAGTATTAATCTGCAATTCAGGAAATTTTTAATCCAAACCGTAAATCCTCAAGAGGGTCGCGGCCTATCCCAGCTGTCTTTGGGCAGTAGGCGGGGTGACACCCTGAACTGGTTTCCAGCCAATCACAGGGCACACAGAGACAGACACCCATTCGCGCTCACAATCACAGCTAGAAACAATTTAGAATGTTCCATTCACCTGCCATGCATGTGTTGGGAATGTGGGAGGAAACCGGAGTACCCGGAGAAAACCCACACAAACACAGAGAGAACATGCAAACGCCACGATTCGAACCCTGGACCTCTGTATTGTGAGGCAAACTTGACTGGTACTGCAAACTCGACTGTTACTGCAAATTTGGGGATTTTCAAACTTCTTTTGCATATTTTAAAGATTAAAATGTGCAAAAATGCCTTTTCAATGGCACTATGCCTTATGCCCTGCCAAATAATTTGGTGTGTATGAAAAACAAAACAAAAAATCCTCCCGGACCAGCCCTGGGTTGCATGCTGCTTTTCAGTTGTTCAATCACTTTATTGATCACGTCACGCTAGCATCTACAGAGGCTACATTTCCCCAGCCAGTTCTCACCCCTTACATGCATGTCTACCATTTGATGTGACATTACGTATGCTCCTTGCTAATGTCCTCTCACGATAGTACTGACTAATTGTGTGGAGCGGTAGTGGATTATAAAAGGTGTGCAACTAGATAAAATGCCATAGGAGGGGGCATAAGAGTGTACTATAGTGTATTATAAAATTGCGTATTACTCTCCGTGGCCATACTGTGATGTTTTGTCACAGCCCCTCTTCCTTCTGTGTATTTATTTTCACTTGCTCATTTATTTTGGCGAGTCCACTTCCGGGGACCTTCCATTTGTCTTTTTCCTTGAATTATTAGGCTGGGCCGAGTGAATTACGAAACTTTGGTGCATAACCATTTGATTTTGGTTGTCTTTTTTGACTCCCTGCCCAGCATGGCTCCACGTTTTTCTCCACAGACTACTTGATGCTACACTTGTCCTTCATGCCAGTCCATCTTCTCGTCGTCAGTTCTCCAACACTAAGCCAGAGTTTTACCTCTTTGTTTGAGAGCCACCATTGTGTTCTGAGCTGGATCATCAGACTCCCTCTTTAATCAAACTCTCTTTAACCTCTGCCAACTGTCTCCCATTCGCTTTTGGATCAACTGCTGCCTTTTAACTTTTGTTATCCACAACACATACCTCAAGAAATTCGTGCAATTTGAGGAGTCCTTAACAGTCTCAAAATATTTATACATTTTGGTGTTTACTGTACAACTCCATAATGAAGTTCCTGTCATCATCCAAGACACCGTGGACATATTTAAGGACAGGCATTCCAGTATAGCCTGAAGTAAACACAACAATCGGCATCGAAACAAAAATCAGTCAGCAAACATCAAAAGCTAACAACATAGCACTAAATTGTTGCCAGCTATAGAATAACATTTTGTGTGTGTGTGTGTGTGTGTGTGTGTGTGGGGGTGAGTGCGGGTGAGTGAGAGAGACTGCGTGCGAAGGGATTTTGACAAGAGGTAGGAAAAATGAGGGAGCAGATTAAATTGAAGCATATAACTGGATTATGTTACACCAAAATATTATTTGTGCAGGTTATTTTCTTGACAAAACCAAATAGTGAGGGTGCGGTCTATATAAGCAATTATTTTGATATTTGATAACTTGCCAAAGCCCAAACCAGCCGTCTTTGGGCAACATACACCCTGATCCGGTTGCCAGCCAATTGCAGGGGAGCTCATGCAAACTCCACACAGGAAGTCCGGAGTCTGGAATCGAACCCGAAACCTCTATACTGTGAGGCGGATGTGCTAACCATTTGCCAGCAGGTAGCATATAATTCAGTCATAAAAATGAATCGAATTACAAGATTTTTCGGTCCATAACATCACAACCAGAGAGCTTGTCCATAGGAAAAAAAACTTTTTTTTTATTGAAAAATTTTGCATTGTGTAACAGACTGGTGGAATGTGTCATATATCCTCACTTTGATTTTTTTTTCTTCAGATTTTAAACATGAAAACCATTTTTCACAACTTGCTCAACTCATTCTTGACAAGAAAGGAGAAAAGGGGTACAGCCACTCAGTAACCATGACAGGACAACAGAAAACCAAGGCTGAAAGAAAGAAAAAGCAATTCAAATATAATACTGTGTTACTGACAAACTGGACTGAAGAAAAAAAAAAGGAAAAAAAAAACCCTAATTCAATAAATATTTATGGTACACACTTATGGCACAAATATGCAGCAGTCAGTTTGGCGAATTTTTGCTCATTTTTTTTTCTTTTCCCAAACCAAATTACTATGGAAACAGTGCAAAAGGGAAGGGAGTGGGGAGGACACTTTCCATTGAGCGCTAGCTAAAATACATAGCAAAAAATTCAAATTTTATACAAAACCTTTTACTTTAAGAGTTTATAAAAATGTTTTCTTGTGTTCTCATCAATATTTACATAAGCTATTTACCAAAAAGTAGTATGCTCTGTTTTACCGAAGTGTAATTCTTTTTTTTTTTAACTTTTTTTTAATTTCCTAAAAAGGTGAATAAGGCTATTGTAACAACCCAGGATCCATATACAGTACAAACATGAATGTATTTACAGTTTGTTACCTACAGAAGAGTGGTGCAAAATTTCTGAGTCAAGTGACCGAGTGGGGCTGAGCATACGAGCAAGGCATTTTACAAGAACGTGACGTGCTTTTCCTCTCCGACTTTCGAAGACTCTCACGGCCTCTCACAGCCATTCAATCACATTCATACCAAATCCGCTCAATGTAAGGAGAGTGTTATTCAAGTGACAGCTAAGAAAAGGACGCCAGATTCAAAGAAACTAAATAAGATTGTCATATTCTGCTGCAGTTCAACAGCAACTAAAACAGCTTGTATGTTATATGTCTTTTTTTTTCATCTCTCTTAAATACCTGTTCGGATGTCATACGCTTTTAATTGTTCATTTTTACGCGGCGAAAACTTTTGCACGGCGGTAAAACAAAAATAGTTGGAAATAATATGCATGGAATGAAACTAACAGCAGGTTTGTTTGACACACTTTGTTGTTGTACAGTGATGTCTTTTGGAACATCTTATCGGTGGTTAAGAACACTTCCCGTAGGTGGTTTTTTTTGTTTGTTTTTTTAAACGTATATATCAGAATTGATTAAAAAAATAAATAATTGCATATTTGCTGATTCTGTAGCCTCTTTGAGGCACAAACCTCATACTAGGCTTGGCTTTTCGGTGAAATTTTGATGCGATTTATGAGGAGATGGCGGGGGCGCTGTACACTCAGAAAATGGATCTCATCGTCGGCTGAAGATTTGTGAAATGGGTGAAAATAGAAACTCGAGCAGTCACACGCGTACACAAGCAAGGGTGACATGAAGGATGTGTGTGAAGGGGCACTGGGTGTTCTTGACATACAGTATATGCTACACTGAGCGAGTGACGAGAGACGCAGCTACTCTGCTCTATGAGAGCCAAGGGTCCGAATTCCCTCACCTGGCCCTGCTTCGCCTGGAGATCTCATGAAATTGCAGGACTTGAAGCATATCAATTAATAAAATATCTAGGTTGCATAATGTGCACGTATACCACAATATATTATCACCTCTTGCCATGCCAACACCTGCCTGTGCTCTGTCTATCATAAATAAAATCTCATATTTATATATTTTTTTCATTTGAGTTTCTATAAGGTATACTTCGTAAAACATCGTTTTAAAGCGGCAAGACATAGAAACGATGACGGGGGTGGAAAAAAAGAGCGGCAATGGATGAGTGTGTCCCTGCTTTAAAAAAATGTGAGCACTGGCCATACTTCTTTGGGCCCTTGTCCTCGGATGTTTAGGGTAAACGTTACAGTACCAAGGGCTGTTCCACGCAGCTATGCTAACCTCTGTTGTATCTTGACTACTCTTCACCAATGTAAAAAAAAAAATAAAAAATACGACACTAAGGCAAATTGGATTTCTTATTGCCCTAAACAATTTCCCGTTTAAAGCTCAGGTTGCGGGGAGCTGAGGTGAAGTCGTTAGTAATCACAAATGCCAGGATACAGCTTCTCTCCGATCTCCTCTTGTCTCTGGACTGCTATGAAGAGTGCAGGTACCAAAACAGGGTTAAAAGTGCTGCTCTTTATTTCGAATGCCCTCCACGCTTCGGGCATGTCTTTTGAACTGACCTGTCAGACAACCGTCCTCATTCCCATCCATCTTGAACACACTTGCTACTTTACTTAGGTTTGAATGTTACATACAAAATGATGTATGTGTGGAGGATGAATTAAACCCCGATGTGCACACAAGCTACACAAGGATCTGAAAGCCACACGTGATCAATTCCAACGTATTTTGACACAGGATACATACTGGATACAACCTTCAAGTAACAAGAAAGGAGGATGACAGATGGAATGAGGATTTAAAAAAAGAACAACAACCAAACAAACTGTTGGTATTGACGCATGTGCGTAGTAGTGGGTGGGTGGGTGTATGTGTGGCTGGCAGAATGCTTGGGCGGTATCGGCGAGTCAGTCAAGAAAGTCCCAGAGAGCATGGGTGCAAAAATCGATCCCCCTTTTCCTTGTTTGCCTGGGGAATCCAAATAGTCATTCAAACCAGTGAACATCAAGAGAGGGCAGTCACTTTCTCAGTTCATGGTCAGCCTACATCCCCTCCATTACCTTTCCTCCGGTCTTCCCAGCTCATTTCATATTTTTCGGCAATCACTATGATGAGGTCAAGGGACAAGGAATTTTTCACTTCCATATAGCCGTTTGGCCTTACCATCACAGCGAAATCAAAATAACACTTGCGATCTCTCGAACCTTTCCGACTTCACGTATCAAGCTCCCAAACATGCGAGCCACTTGTGCACAAACCAGAAAAGGGAAAAAAAAGAGTGGGCAAAGATATTCTAAGTTCTTCCTCCTGTTCCCCAAAGCCAAAGAGAGTAGCAGCAGCAGCAGCAGCAATTTCTCAAGCCTCTGCCAATCGCAGTCAAACTCGCTGTGAACATACCAGAGGAAGTAGGTATAATCTAACGTCGACAACGAAAATACTACCGACAAAGTATCAGAGGAGAGGACTTGGCAGAATGAGAGAAAAAGGGTCAGGGAGTTTGTTTGCAGGCATGGAGGCTGTGCTCGCTGAAACCATGAACCTGCCACTCTCTACCCTGGGAGCGATCCAGTATGTCTCATGTTTTGAAACGTTCTCCTTCAGACTTTGTAATAGATGTTGGCAGGGCTCTGCGGTGGCATCTCTTGGACGATGTAGACCGGGTGGCCGTAATCGCCACTGACTTTTTCGTAGTGGGGGCAAAAGACGCTGTCAGCAGTCCTGAGCGGGATGATTATGTCGCTGGGCTCGGAGCCATTATTGTTTCCGCCACTGCCGCTTCGCTTCGGCGTGGCCAGAGTGCTCAGAGACAACGTGGTCGCGTGCTGCGGCGAGTGCTTGCGGTGACGCCGCCGGTACTTGAGCAGCAGCAGCACCAGCATGATTATGATGATGATAAAGATGACGCTGCCTGAGGCGATGCTGACAAAGATGGCCACCCCGGAACCGATGATATTGGACGACTTTCCGCCTGTGTTGTTTGCATCACTTTCTCTGGATGCTGCGCCTGACGGACAGAGAAAGACAAGCGTGAGGGTGGAAATGACAGAAAAAGCTTGTTTTTCACAAATATGTGAGTCCATAATACAGTCAAACCTCGGTTTTCGCACGTCTCGGTTCTCGTACAATGCGGTTTTTGAACAAAAATGTAACGTTTTTTTATGCCGCGGATGACGAAGAAATTTCGGTTCTCGAACTAACTGAGCGCACTTGAATGCGTCACTTCATTCCTCTCGGCTTGCTTCCTCGTGTAGCGACGCTACCTCGTGTAGCGATGTTACCTCGTGTAGCGATGCTACACGAGGAAGCGGCGCTACAGTAGCGTCCATTGTGAGCAGACGTTTTTTGTATTGTTCAATAGATTTTTTTAAAAAGCAGACGTGTTTGGTGAAACAGTTTATGGTGTGAAATTGTAAAAAAAAGTGGTTTAAAAAAGTTGTTGTCTTGACTTGGAACGGATTAAATTTTTTTACATTGATTCCAATGGGAAACATGGTTTTGGTTTTTGAACAATTCGGTTTTCGAACAGTCTTCTGGAACGGATTAAGTACGAAAACCGAGGTTTGACTGTATGTGCTAACTCTTATTGGGCTATTTTGAAAGCGTTGTTTTTTTAAAGGGGAAGTCAACCCCCACATTTTGTCTGCAAAAATTCATGGGTCAGCTTCAGAAAACAGAAGAGCCCTAAATTGGTCATTACCTAAGCCCTCAGTACCTGTGAGATCATTTCAGTTAAGAGAATGTGGCAAAATGGCCGCCGCCATGGCTCAAAATGTTGCTGCTGAACACATATTCCACAAATGCAACATGAATCAGAATGCCGTGCTCAGACAAATTGAGGCGCATAGAACATACAGTATTACCGTAAAGAAAATTTTGGGGTTGACTTCCCCTTTAATGTCATGGAAGGCAAATGTGCCATGGAAAATGAAAACGGTTCAAAAAGAGATGACGTTTCAAACAAGACATCGCATTGGTTTTGTGCAACAAAATTAACAGAATTGTGAATAGTGTTGCTCGGTCGTGTCTTGGGTGGGTTTGAAATTCCCAAGAGCACTTCAGATGTGGTTAATGCTTTCAAGAAAAGAAACAGGGACAGGAAACCTCTTATCTTTCTTTTCTTTTTTTTAACGTTCTTTTCATAATGTATCCTGGGAGACATGACAGCACGATGACGAGAGTATGAGAGCGAGCGAGCAAGAGTAGGGATACTTATATTGAAGGCTTTTCTACGAAGGTCAAATTAAATTGGTTGCCATTCGCATCCAGCCGACGTAGAGTGCTGCCTTAAAACGAGGACAAAAATCGGCACTTCAATGCTCGGAGTATAATTTGAAACTAACAAGCCAGAGGGTGTTTTTTTTTTTTTAAATTAAAATAAATAGATACATTTCCTGTCTTTCTGAACCTCTAAATCACGGGTGTCAAACTCAAGGCCCGGGGGCCAGATCCGGCCCGCTGAGTCATTTTATGTGGCCCGCGAAAGCAAATCATGTGTGCCAACTTGCTAAAATCTGTACCGAAATTTCAAATTGTCATGTGTAATAAATAACATTGAGATTTTGCAATACTTTTGTTACCCAGTGTACACTCACTTGAACAATAACTGAATAAAGTATTAGAATTGACTCATTTCAAAACTAGATACCTATTACAGTCAAACCTCGGTTTTCGTCCATAATCCGTTCCAGAAGGCTGTTCGAAAACCGAAATTGTCTGCTCACAATGGAAAGCAACACGAGGAAGCGTCACTTCCTCGTGTAAGGAAGGCGAGAGGAGTCAAATGGTGCATTGAAGTGCGCTCAGTTTGTTCGAGAACCGAAATTTGTAATTGGTCGAGAACCGAGACGTTTGAAAACCGAGGTTTGACTGTATTTTGTTGTGTACAAGTAGTAATTTTGTGGTTTTACTGTCATTACGGCCCTCCGAGGGAAGATGTAACTCCAAATTGGCCTGAGACTAAAATGAGTTTGACACCCCTGCTCTAAATGGTGGAAATTGTTTGCGTCCAGTACTAAAGGGTTGGTGTACTCAGGTGCTGCCTGGTGTCCATGATTTCTGCTGATCCCTCGAGGCCTAAAAGTGATCTATCTGCAGTAGTATTGAGGTAAGAGCTGATACAAGTTGGCAGGCAGCCCAAAGCGAGAACCCTTCTGCTGTCATACAAGGAGATTATCCTGCCTCGTACACTCTCCTCTAATGCCCATATGCTCCTGGTAGCAGCTGACATGAAGGGGGACTTTTTTTTTTTTTTTTGGATGATAGCACAGGATATTAATACGATGGAAAATATGGTCGGAGCAAAGCATTGTTTTGGGAGTTTTGAATGAAATTGTAAAGAAATGCCTGATGCGTGCAAGTGGATATTTTCGTTTTGCTTTTGTACAAATATTGGTGGGACAAGAATGGAGCAGGGTTCAAAAGACGGCACACCATCGGTTCGTTTTGCTGAAAATGTCACTTCAATGATGGATTGCAGTACATGGGAGTGGACCCGTATAATGATGACTTTAAAGTCCTTGAGAGTGAAGAGGCCAGAGATGCCTATCACGTTAATGGCTAACATTCAATTAGAGACGGATTAATTGGGCTCCATTCTTTCCAGCACTTCCTTTGTAATCCCAGATTGTTTCAATAAATTCTCCACTCAGTTACCACTTATGCTCATTTTAAAATGGCAGAAGATGAACTCACCTGGCTTCTCCAGCACTTCATTATTTTTGTGGGTGTCCTTGCTGTCTGGGTGCTTCGGAGAGTAGGGGACCCTGGTGGGTTTGTCTTTGGGTGAAATAGGGTCAGCAGGATCTGAGAAAACACAATCGAGGTACAGTTTTGAGATTTCAAGTACAGCTTTCAAGTTACCGAAAAGCATTCAATTTTCTCAAAAGCCGACAGTGCACCTTATAATTCGATGGGCCTCACAAGTGGATCAATATTCTGATTTCTTGGACATAGTATTTTAGTAAGCGCTTTTTTACAGTTGCAGTGATTGTGAAAGCGCTATATAACTAAAGCTGTATTGTGTTGTATTGTATTGTATTGTAATGCATTGAATTGTATTCCCGTTAGCGTAGCTCCAGCTAGTGGATGCATACTGCAACCTCGGCCACTATTGTAACTTGTATTCTATGCACCTTGTAATGTGGTGCACCCTATATATGAAAACTATTTTAAAACGGGCAATTAATTGAAGGTGCGCCTTATACTCCGAAGTGCCTCATAGTGCAGAAAATACAGTTCTCACATTTCCATCTAAGCCAAAATGACAACAACAACACAACAACAAAAATATGAATAGTATATCATGATAATGAGGGTTAAAAACCACCACTGTGGCTTTCAGGATTTGCATAGCGTGGCAGTGTGATGTATGTTAGGCATGGCATGATGATCCTTTTTTGGTTCCACATTGTTGTCTTTTGTCCCGTTTATGCCGTCATTGTCTACCACCCATCATGTCATTGTCTCCACATGGTTTTGTCAAACGTGATCCTTGTGATTGCCAATCAGCCCTCTCCAGCAAAGCGTGACTTGTCCTGGTGTGCATCGTTGTCTTGTCAGGATGTTTGTATTTTGTTCCGTTTTCCTTCAGTAAGTCTCTGATCATTGTAGCGTGGCCTGTTGTCATCTTTGCTGGGAAGTCGATCCTCTGTGTCGCAGAGCATCTTTTGGTTTTTTTTAGACTTATTATTTCTCATTTTTATCTTGTTTGTTAGTGAATAACTTTTGAAAAATCATTATTTATTATTATTATTATTATTTTAGAATACCATGCATCCCTACCTTGGCTTGCCTGATTCAATGCACATGAACTCTAACTGTGTGTTTCTTCACACTAGCCGTAGACGGTCACTTGTTTTGACCTGTGACATTTGTGTCATCAATAAAGTAAACGGCTATCCGCGTGGGATAGGGAAAGCTGCGAATAGCAAAAAAAATGCAAATAACCCAAACCCCTGATAACCCAAAAGTTTGAAATTGTATGTATTGTATGAGGTAGTTTAAACTTTAAATGGATTATAAACTATAATCCCAAAAGAGTTTAATATCATTTCATGGATATTGAAAGAGGCGAGGGCGCGTTTTCTGACTTATGTACAACATCGGGTGACACATTTTTGGGGGGGAATGTAACTACATAAGTCGAGAACTGCTAGTACGTTATTTCAAAGCATAAACGTTGCGCTATTTTCAACACGGTACCTCAAGAAAATGTGCCAGCCTTGGGGAATTGCAAAAAAAACAAAAGCACCTGATTCAGGAAAAATTATTGGATTCATTAATAGGATCTGTTTTATAACTGTGCTAACATGTGGGTGGTGCTTGTGATAACAGTTTGTGTGTATCTATAAAAAGATGACAATTGCATGGGTTCAAAACTGCAGATGTTTTCACCGCTTGCAAGCTCGCACAATTGTTTGAATATGTCTTTCTCTTCATTCCATCCCTTCCCCTGCAGCGTAGGGGCCACAGAGACGATGACGCTTTAGTGCCACTGTCTCTTGTGACCTTATCAAGACATTACATTTGTCGAATGTTACATGTTTTTTGTTTGTTTTTTACACTGAACGAACACTGCTGCTCATTGCTATACTATAATTTACTAATGCTCACCTTGTCCCACTTTCATGATCATCTTCATGGAATTGCTCTTACATACTCCACCATCCTGGTTGTCGATTCCCTCCATCGTGCCATTTGAAGTAGCTACAGGACAAAGAGAGATTAAAAAAAAAAAAAAGGTTAGAATGATCAATGCAGTTTTCTTGGTAGCCTGGATTGCTAAACAGGATATGCCTCCTCCGGTTTATCTTTGGGGGGGACAGTTAGTTCAGAAAGACAAGCAAAGAGGTGAAAAGACACTAAATGAATCCATTAACTTTGTCGATCGGCCCCTAATGAATGATGATAAGCATGGAGGGGATTCAATATAACAAACCCTGCGACAATAGTTTCGAGTGTTTCTTGGTTTGAAAAGAAGGTCTTTAAATGGAACACCAAAAAAATCCATTGTCCGATATGTGATTAATCAACCATTAATCAAAAGCATATCATTTGATTCACTATACAACAGAGCAAACTATCCTCCCCCTGCCCCTTTTTTCAAAAACATTTCAATGTTTATCTTTGTCTTTTGTTGTAATGTGCGTAATGTGTATCGGCCGGTTAAATTGGTCGCGCCCTAATAAGTATGACGTTTCAAGACCCAAAGGTTCCACCACTCTGTCTGGTTGCTATTATCTAGCACAGGGGTTGGGAACTCCGGTTCCTCGAGAGCCATATCCTGCCTGTTTTAGAGCCCTCCCTACTCCAACACACCTGATTCAACTGTTCTTGATTGTTTCAGGCCTCTACAGGGCTTGCTGATGATTTGAATTAGGTGTGTTGGAGTAGGGTGGGATCTAAAACAGGCAGGATATGGCTCTCAAGGAACCAGAGTTCCCTACCTGATCTAGTATGTAGTATCTAGCGCACGGGTAGGAAACTCCGGTTCATCGAGAGCCATATCCTGCCTGTTTTAGAGCCCTCCCTACTCCAGCACACCTGATTCAACTGTTCATGATTGTTTCAGGCCTCGACAGGGCTTGTTGATGAGCTGATGATCCCTCCCCCTGATCTAGGATGTAGTATCTAGCGGCTGGTAAGAAGCACTGCAGTTGGTTGGTGGTTTGAGTGAAGAAGGAGGGGGGCAGGGGCGGGGTAGAGTTTGTGGTCTATCAGGTCAGTAACATGGAGACTAACGAGCTGCCAGGGCTTAGCAGCTTGGCTTCTTGCCAGAGTGCAGTGGCCCGCATTCACTACATCTGCCTCCACCATACTCGGACAACCTCCCGCCCCCTTCCTCTGCCTGCTTCTTGTCCCAAGATCTCATTCTCTATCCCCTCCTTTGAACAACACCCCACCTTTACTACTGCCTTACGAAACCCTTTTTGCTCATCACCCCTCCCTATCACCACCACATGTTCCACCCACTCCCATTACTCCTATTTTTTTTTCATGCAAGCACAACCGAGCCTTCAGAAAGATACTGATTTGAAAAATTAAGCTCAGTTTTCTCTCTCTCTCCCCATTTGCCTTGTTAGTCTTTGTTTTTCTTCTCTCGGATCCTATTTTGATCTGGATCCCCTTGCTGTGATGGGAGCAGACACAAAGAGGATGTTAACAAGGGCTCCTTCCCTCCTTCCATTCTCCCTCCTCTTGCCCAATGCCTCTCTCACTCACTGACCTGTGGCTTTCCAGTAGGGGCCCAAAAGCACATTACAGACAAAGCTCCTTAAGGGCTTGTGCTTCTGTGATTTTGTGTCCGTGTGTGTGCGAGCGAGCGCTTCATAAACCTGTTAGCACAACACACAAGAATTTAACAATCCTGTTGGAGATCATTAAGCGACACTGTTGACTTGTGAGTGACTTAACACCGTGAGGCCATGTTTTTACAGTTGTGTTTATGGCATGGCACATTTGTGCGGACAGGTGTAAGGCAATAAATAAAAAGAAAGAGTATTTCGGGTACAATCACACAGTGTCGGAACCAAAAGAAGGCCAAGTAGGTTGGTTTCATTTGATTTGCAACACACTGCAGGGAAAATTATTGGTCCTGTTACGTACAGAGTAAAAGCTGTTGTGCCAGGCAAGCCAGACTTGGATTTAAACGTAATGTGTTGGTTTAATGGGCTCAGGAAGACAAAGCAGCCCATCTGAAATATGCCAGACAAGGCCATGATGGATTGATTGAAAGACTAGCCAGTTAGAAATAACGGGCTACTCCTAATTGCTGGGTCACATTATTGGTTTTTGGACCTGGTTCATGCAAAATAATCCCAAATGGATTACATTTTCAACATCCACGAAACAAGACTTACAGTCAGGATGTGATGAAGGACAGGAAGGTGGAAAAAAATAAAATAAAAATCTACTGGTCTTCTGTGTTTTGCAGGCCACTAGTGATGGACGAGGAGGATCGCTGCGGAATGTGATTTATTTAAAACTTTCAATGTGGTAAGAAGCTTAGTGGTTGGAAATTTTACGCATGCATTCGTGTGCGCACACAATTGTGAAAAAAATCCGTCACGAGGAACGGACATTAGGAAAAATCCTCTAACAGCAGCACGAAAAAAGTCATGTTAAGACTCAAGTGGCTTAACCAACAGACACAAAGCAGTACAACCCATATACATTTTGGGCACACACTATGGATGAGAGGACTGACAGGTCGACCAACTTTAATGTAATTACTTTTCTCCCTTTCTTGCTGTTAACAAATATCCAATTTCTTTTTTTCTTCTGTGAATGGAATTGTTTCCTTTTACTGAGTGCAGTCTGCCTTTTGTCCAATGTCAGAGGAGATGGGCTCTAACTAGCCAACGACCTTGTAAAATGTAAACGGTACAGAAAATGGATGGATGGATGGATGGCACTAGCCCTGGAATACAGTATGTCACTAAAACCAACATAAAGCCTTTCTCACTTGAACATGCCTTCCTGCCCAGAAGAATTTTCTTGGTTTCACGCCACATCACGTCACAAATGGTCTCAACAAAATGACAACAATCAACCTGTGTGTCCTGATTCTCTTCCTTTTTTAAGACACTTGTGAAACGATCAACAGCATTCATTGAACCCACTCCCGATCTTAAACGCGCTTGCAGCCTTCACCTGTTCTGAATTTGATTTCACATCTTGAACTTCCTTTTTTCGCATTTTTTAAATTGAAAGAGTGGAAAAGCATCAAACGTTTAACTAGACAGTCAATTGTGAGATGCGATTTCAAGTACCTAATGCAAGGTGAAAAACCTCCAGTGTTGCGGATAGCTTGGAGAGTCGTTACTGCCAGAGCTAATTGAGACAATTAAACTAACACTAAAAATGTAATTGCATTTTCCTCACTTAAGAAGCTGTGAGAATGCCGCCGTTTTACTCGACGCTGGACACCGTACATTTTAGCCGCTTCTGTGGATTATCTTTTCATAAAGACTGGAATCTCCTTTGCTTTCATTGTCCATGTTGTGGGTTTGATTAACATACAGGAGAACAAACGCAGCGCTATGAGACAGTGAAGTGATTCCAGAAATACAGATAAGCAGAAACACAAATTGTGTTGCACACACAGAGAGAGACGAGATGATAAAACCAAGCGCGACCAAGACAGCTATGATCTACCGGTACATAAATATGAAGCGTCATTGCCATCCGTAGGGTAGCTAAGGAGCGTGAAGCCATCATCTCAGTGTCGGGGTTGTGACCTGGTTAATTCCTGTCACCGCTCTTTGCCAAATCACCTGTGACAGGGGGCACCTTAGCATTCGGGCATCCCAAATGACCCTGAGAAAAAGGCCAGGCCAAAAGACAGGTCACCCCAAATATCAACGCTGTCTCATAACAAGTGCTGCTCATCACCTCAGAAGGAATTCAAAGGTCTACATTGTTCGGGTAGATCGGGGGTCGGCAACACGCGGCTCCAGAGCCGCATGTGGCTCTTTAGCGACATCTAGTGGCTCCCTGGAGCTTTATAAAACATTTTGAAAATGGAAAAAGATTTTGATAGTAGGCTAATATAGCTCAAATAGATATAGATACAAGTCGCAGCTCTGAAAAAGGAGAGCTGTGATGTTGTTGTTTTTTTTAAATGTACACTTTATTCATGCTTTTAACAGTCTCGACAAACACAGACACGTCTGCGTCCGACTACCCGCGCCTTCTATTTTCTCTTTCGACTCGAGAGGCGTTCAAAGACAGCCTCCGAAAAACGGAAATTAATGATCACTTCACTGACGCTAAGAAAAGCGAAAATAATGTACCAAAACAAAAAATCAAGCGAGGAAATCACAAAATAAATTTTATGGGGGCGTTTGTGAACACACAACAAAGGAATGAATAACATTAACAATTCTGAAACAGTCCAGTCTCCTACATACATACAGCATGCGTTTCCTTCATTGTAAGTTTTATAGAAGGCTTTTATTTTTTTGCGGCTCCAGACATATTTGTTTTTTGTTTTTTTTGTCCTGTATGGCGCTTTCAACATTTTGGGTTGCCGACCCCTGGGGTAGATGATGAACAAATTAGCCATTTATTACAGACATGAGAAATGGTCGCATCATATATGACAGGTTTCAAAGCCAATCATTTGCAAATGTTTCCACAAATCCATCACCACATACAATTTTTTTGGTTTGTTTGAGCCTATTAGTGATTGGAAAATGAAACCTTTAATTTATGGAACTTCCATTTGCTTATTTTCCATGCAGACGACTCTTTTCACCGAGATGTGATGACAGTTTGTTTCTCCATCTGAAACGTGCTGCATTCGCTCTTTTTGAGGAGATCTATTTTTTGCTCCTCCCTTTTGTTGTTTTTAACTCCACTCACTCGACTTCACTGCGTCTTTCTTTCGATACGTCTATCACGGACCTGTAATTGTTCTCCCCCGATGCTCGCGTACTGTAATCTTGCTAACAAAGGCTCTCATCTTTAGGCCATGCTGCCGCAAACGATCACATCAAATCCATTTGCCTCCCAACTGGAGCGGCAAGCGCGGCCACTTAAAGACACATTCACAGACACGGGCGTGCGTGAAAGCATATCGTGCACACTTGTAGGCACAGTGACAGAAATATCTGCAGACATAAAGCTGCCTGTTGGACAGATGCGACACAACATGTGTCAAGCAGCCTGCTTACACACACACACACAGAGGCACCGACACAAATCACCAATTTATTTTTAGCAACAGGAAATAGACTTGAATGTCTGTCAAAAAATGAGATCCGGAGCATATATTTTGAATCAATATGCTTGAATTGATTGTGTAGGTCGATCCATGTAATATAAGTCTAGCCTTTGCGCAGTTTATCAGCATAAAGCAGCGCTAATCCAATTGGTTGAGATCCAGATCTTTTGAATGGATGTGGGTTCCTTGGCAATTGAGAGAGGACATGGAGGATTAAACGCTGGTTAATTAATTATGTATCAAGTGCTCGCTCCAAAAGACTAATCAAATCCTTGCAGTAAATCTTGAGTGCGAGGCTGCAAAGAATGGACGCTGCAACGTGCATACAGACCCAAGTTTTTTTGTTGTTGTTGTTTTTTTTTTTTCAGGTCACTGTATACGCTTCTACTATTAAACAAACTTGACACAATAACTATTGTTGTCTCACAAGCAATTACACCCAGAAGCTAAGACCGGCGCTTCCGCTCTGCGTCTACTTTCAGTCTCCGTCTTTTCTCGTTTTTTATTTATTATTTATTTATTCTGTTTTGTGTTTGTGTGAGGCTTTTCTTAATCCAAAAAAAAAAAAAAAAAAAAAAAGATCATCACTGAGTTCACAGCATCGACGCCATCATTCAAATGCGGTCGGCTGCAACAGCTGCAGAGCTGAAGCAAGAGATAGACTAAAGAGGCAATTAACAGGAAAAAAAAGACCAATTTCTCCTTCTCTTTAGGGTGACACATGAGCATTTTTGAGGGGTGGATGTCGAATGAGGGCACTTTGCATGCAATATAAAAAGCCGTGATCGAGAACCCTTTGTTTTGAAAGCGGGCAAGATAGTATTTCGTGGGAAGCTTTTGGAAATTGAAAATTACTCTTTGCTCATGCTGTGATAACGCCGTGTGCGGGGAGACATAATCTATCGCTACGTGGAGCTAAGAGGACGTCTCTTGTTGCCGTAGCGAGCATGCATCTGAACAGTGTGTGCACGGGGAAAGCTGCCACAAGCTGTACCCCGGGGCAGTGCGACAATATTCAACATCATCGTCACACATCTGTTTCTCTGAACATGTACTCCGCCCTCAACTTGTAGATGGGATGCCTCTTCATCGCTTACTCATTCCTGTTCGCCATTCTCTAAATTGAACACGGTTATGTTGAGTCTACAGTAATCCCTCATTTATCACGGTTAATGGGGACCAAAACCACCGCGAAAATCCGCGAAGTAGCGACCCTCCCTCTCCATATAGGTACATGTACATAATATTTATAACGCCAAATTTAATGGTATACTGTACATGCATGTAGAAGTACATTTTGAAGTAATTAACATGACTTAATGCTGTATACTAATAGATTTAAACATGTATAAGTCAAGTTAGTTTACGAATAACAAAATACAATCAAACCTCTGTTTTCGAACGTCTCGACCAATTCGGTTTTCGACCAAAAATTTTTTATGCCTCGGATGACGAAAAATTTCCGTTCTCGAACAAACTGAGCGCACTTGAATGCACCATTTGACTCCTCTCGCCTTCCTTACACGAGGAAGTGACGCTTCCTCGGGTGGAGGAAGTGACGCTTCCTCGTGTTGCTTTCCATTGTGAGCAGACGAGTTCAATAAACATTTTTATTTTAAAAAGAGCGTGGTTTCGGTTTTCGAACAATTTCGGTTTACGAACAGCCTTCTGCAACGGATTATGGACGAAAACCGAGGTTTGACTGTACAGTAAACATTTTTCTTTTTCCTAAAGTCCGCAAAAAGTCCGCAAACGGTCCGCGAGAAGCTGCGAAAGTCAGCAAAACAACAGCAAGTCACATGGAGTAACATATACAGTACTGTATTACATGTATATGATTTTTTTATTTATTTATTTTTTTTTTTTTATGAATATGTTTGGAAAAAATCCGCGATGCACTGAAGCCGCGATAAACGAACTGCGAAATAGCGAGGGATCACTGTAATCCCAAACTGATGACATTGAGTGGCAGGAAAACAGGCGGATGACTCTTGGAGCATCAAAGCGGAAAAAGCCAACATTGACCCATCAATATTTAACTGCAGCGTTTTGGTGAAGCGAGCTAGGAAGAGGTAAGAGTTGGGTAATTGAGCTTGTGCACTTTGGTTCTCTTACGTCTTTGAGCGCACACACGTGCATCTTTTTTCGTGTTTGTTCAGCTTCTGCGGACATCCATGACTGACTGAGTTGAGTGTCTGTGGGGAAAAAGCCGCTAGATCAGGGCGAAAGCTCTCACCTATAAGAACATAAATGACCAATGCGAGCTACTACAAAGACATACAGGTCAATGCAAATAGGACGACAGGGACACTTGTTTGGTTTAACCCCCATGCAGTAATTATCCCAAAATTGGACATTTCGGAAACTTTGGACGATTTTGGACTGTTGGACAAATGGACACCACAGACAAAACAGTGAAAAATAACTCCACAAAGCTGTAATTTTGCATAGGATGTATATCTATGTCTTGGCCAATTCCCACTGAACATTTTGAGGGGTTGAAAGTGAAAAAAAATGTAAAGTGAAAAAAGTTGTTGCACATTGGAAGAGGCACATTTTTGGGATGTAATACCCTTCATGCAGCCGCTTAAAAATACTGCATGAGGGTTAAGAGAAGCCGTCGTTACCAAAATCTGCACCCGTTATTAGCCGTGAACGTGTTTTTTGTTTTTCTGAAACAACTGCTTTTCATAAGGCGCGCCCCTGCACATGTTGCGCAAGAGTCAGAACGGGAAGGTTACTGCGGGAGGTTTCCTACGCTGACTCATAATTGAATTGCACAATACAATCATACATTGTTTGGATTAATTACTATTTCCAGCAATTCTCTCCCTATCTGTAAAAAACACTTCTTCTTCCCCTTCCGTCTCGAGACGAAGAAATATTGCCTTCCTCTACAGTGACAGCACACAGATGGCGGTGGCAGAGCCTCACAGATGGTCTTATCTTCAATATACGCCCCTACACACACCCTCTGCACCACACAGATGGTTCGGTCCACCTCCCATATTACAACCCAGGAGGCCTTCACTAAACCCCGTCAAAACTTCCCCGAGGATGTTAGCACGTCACAGGTGATCAGAAATGTAGACTGACCCACGTAATTCTCAGAGTGGATTATTAAACGCCGAGAGAATAGAAACAGCCGGGTCAAAGTCACAAAACGAATCTCAAGGTCGCAACTAAACACAAAGAAACATTTCAACGGATATTTGAGATCGCATTGGAGATATTATTGGTACTTACAGATGATGTAATAGTCTTTTCCCCTGAAGAACTCCAAACCCCAAAGGTTGGGGCTGAACTCCTGAAACTTGAGGGTGAACTTTACGTCCTGGTCAGGCTTGACACAGTTCAGGAGTGGCGTGTCAGCCTTGGTAATGGTGCAGCTCTCCAGCTGCTCCCTGGGCACCATATACACTTTGTAGTACTCCACTCCCTCAACCACCCCACCATCCACTCGGGGGCACACAATGTCCAATTTATCTCCGATCTGAGGGTAGAGTACCACACCTTGTCCTGGCACAAATCTGAAAGAAGAAAAGAAAAATGGAACTTTACTATCGCACATGACTTGACATTCATTAAGCAATGCGTTTGTTGTGGACTTGTTTGAAAATTAAAAGAATCATCATCATCAAATAAATGTCCCAACATTTGGTAGTTATGTCCTTTAATTTAGCAGCTTCACAGAAAACAAATATGTACAATTTTTATTCAACGTTCTGGAAACGTTACCATGTAAGAAATAGCAGGACACAAAGTAACAAAACAATAGGGGGGGGGGGGGAAAGCCTTGCTTTGTGTGGCAACATTTCAACAACAGCAACAGTAGCAGGAATTCATCGCCAGGAAGCCTGGAGGCCTTTGTCTGGGAGTGTAATTGAATTTCCCTAAATATTTCCCAAACGTAAAATAATAGCGCCATTTAGTCTCAAGTATGAAGAGGCCCTGCAGCATTCCGATGATCCACATATTCTCATTCGCATTGAATTGAAAGTGAATCTTTATTTGCTGTGCCCCGAGTCAAATCAAATCAAATCAGGCATGTTACCCACAGATTCGGGTATTAAAACAAACCATCTTTGGTAAAAGATACATTTGTAAAAATGTAATACTTCAGCACGGTTCAAGGAAGTTACTGAGCTGGTGAAAGCTACGATGATGACTTTTCATGACTCCAACCGAAGATTATCCTTGAGTTTCATCAAGTGTATTCTGTGTGTGTTGACAGGCTGCAGGAGTCTGGAGACAATTACATTGCAAGCCCAGTTTCATCAAAAATAAATGCGCAAAAAAAGAAATGAATGAAAGACCAACCCAGTCACATTACCGTGTCCACACATATAAACAAACATTTTTAAAACAACAGCTATATATTTTCCCCGCATCTCCGAGGGAAAAATAAAATAAGATTAATTTACACACAAGTAAAATGCACTCGTGTCTGTCACTCCACGGAATAAAATCAGCACATCATGAGAGATGTTGTAATATTTAAACAAAGAAAGTGTCTATCAGATCATGCCGAAAAGGAGCTGGTTTCCCCAGAGACAGATAACGAAGATGAACCTTTGGAAAGTATGCACCCTGGATAAAGGTATCAAAAGGTCACTCGTTCAAGACGAAAGTGCAGTGTGTTTTGAAAATATCCGTGAACGTGCGGACAAGGCATAAAAAAATGTAAATGGTGCATACACTATTCATTGTTGTATTCATTTATTCTGTACTCAGAAATGCATCAGATACTCAGAACATTGTTTTTAAAAAAGTGTCATCTAACTGACAAACAAATAACCTGGCTCACTGAAATCACACGCACACACACAACGCACATATATATATATATATATATATATATATATATATATATATATATATATATATATATATATACATACTTTTCGGTGCGCCATGTATATATACATACATGTATATATATTGTATATATACAATATGTCTATATATATAGTGGCATTACTGTGTTCATTCCTGCGTTACTTTTTTCACCAATATGCTATCGGCCAAAAAAAAAAAAAAAAAAAAAATATAATTATTTTTGTGTGTGTGTGTGCGTGTGTGTGTGCGTGTGTGTGTGTGTGTGTGTGTGTTATTCACAAGTGGAGAACACCCAGAAAAACATTCCTGAAAACAATTTGTGGTTCCATGCACTTTGAAATGATGTAGGACAAATATACTTTGTATGATTATTCCCTTTAAAGTTGGAATGGAATTAAATGATTGCGACATTGTGTGTGAATCTTAACGGATCACAGCGTATTGCTTCAAAAATTATGAATTTGCAAGTGACACCTTCACAAGTACTGAGGAAGTCTTGAATTTTGCCATTTGGGTCTTGAAGTTTTATGCTGTAACATTGGCCTGTCGAGATAA
This sequence comes from Hippocampus abdominalis, assembly GCA_018466805.1. NCBI lineage: Eukaryota > Metazoa > Chordata > Actinopteri > Syngnathiformes > Syngnathidae > Hippocampus > Hippocampus abdominalis. The sequence continues at coordinate 18,058,924 of CM031706.1, read as the reverse complement.
TTACATATTGACGCCATGAGAAAAAAAGGAACATAATAGTTTTTGGGGGACCTGCTAAATGGTCATTTACATGCGCGTTTGTTGACATACGTTATCAAAATCCACTCACACTTATTTGTTTTGCCTCTTCTTTCATCCTGTTCGCCACTGTGCAAGTTGGCGCTCAATCGCACGCACACATACACACAAAGAGCTGCAACTGCTTTTGAATCCTGTCTCAACGGTTCACCTCGACTGTTCGCTTGTCTCCCGTCGCTTCATAGGCACACGCAACGCTTTTTCTCATTTATTAATGAGCCACTGCACCGTGTACAATACCGCTAACAATAGCCAAGTAGCGGTAATGCTATCCAGCTAACCCTGCGTTTGGCTAACCGCTATCCTTATGGCCCGAACAGCTATCCTTATGGCCCTCTTTTCTTTGCTTGTTTCATTCACTACGCCCAACAGACACTTAAAGACACTTGTGACTGGCACAAGATACCAGTTTCTAGTGCGAGGAGTGAGCTCACAGCTCGCTTGAAATTGCTGTGCGTTAAATACATCAGCCTAGGTCCAACATATGAGACTTATTCCATAACTCTGGCTTTTATTTCGGAGAGTATTGATTAGATCAGTTGTAGCCTTGGTACTTACCATATTTAACGTAAGGGGAAAAAACATGGGTAACCAGCAAACAAAAATATTAAAAAGTACTGATTTGTGAAATCTAGGCTTTCTTGAATTGAACATAAAGCTGATATGATCTGACTTATTCTGTTGGATGAATGGCAACAGTTGGATTCACGGGCTGATTGTTCGTTCCGTTTGCCTTTGAATGGAAGAACATTTCATTTTTCTGCCTGTCAGCATACACCACTTGCATATACAGAAAGAAATGTATCTCTGATGACTGTGTCTGGAAAAAAAATAAAAATACACAGTCAATCATGATAACGATGATGATAATTAATAGCGCTGTGAACGTATTTCCTGTGATTATTCTTTCACTTTTAACCCAACTGCAGACAAAACAGATTGCCTAAAGACGTGGATTCCCAAGCAGCCATTCCAGCCTTGTACATCCAGGTGAAATAAGACACTTTTCACTCTGCCACGACAGACAGTATATGATTGTACGGGTTGTTAATATTTGTCTGAAGTGTATTTTCCGACAGACACCCGAGTCATTTTTATTTGTCCTTTTTTTCAATATCTAAGATATGTTATTACATTTCAATGCAAACGTTCAGTATACTTCAGAAATTACTGAAGATTGCACTTAAAACGATGTACTTTTAATTATATTTTGCTCAAACAATCACAATTTCAGTGGCATTAAAAAAACACGATAATTTATCATGATAGTTTCTGAGAAAATAAATCATCGGGGAAAATTTGTGATCGTGACAGCCCTAACTGTATCTAACGTCTCCGTGGAGAGGCCATTAGTAGAAGTTGGCTGTCCTTCATAAAGAGATCGCTGCCAAGAGTGTGGAATTAAGGAGTTCACTGCTCCCGAGCTTCATTTTATTTATATGTTGTTGAGTTACAATTGGCATCGTTTACTGTTTAGTTTAGTACATATTTTTGTCAAGTTCTTGTCATCTTTCTACTACCTTTGCGTCCTCTTCCCGACAGATACCATGAGATATTTTCTGAACTCCCAGACCGAACAGCAAAATAAACCTTATCTTTTTTTTTTCCTCCTATGACTACTACAAAAGCAGCCCCCGCTGTGTGGCGGGGGAGACCTCACGCAGGGGGACTTGTGGCAAGGCACAGATAATTCATAATTAACAACAAGCACACAATTACATTGAAGTGGGGCAGGTGGTGAACCAATGAAGAATATATATTTTTTTTTTTAATTTTGTGATTTTTGCGCCGATGAGCTGTCCAAATGAACAGATACGGAACTTACATTCTTTTCTCCATCCCGCTCGAACGAGTACGCATCATCTTTTTCTCGCTACCGGCAATCGCATGTGCACAAGTACACACGCAACATACACACAAAGAACGAATACGTTCAAGCACAACGGCTAAGTAGGCCGAGTGGATACTTTTCCAGCTCCCGAGGACACACTCAGTGGCAAAGTACTGATGGACACGAGGACAAAGGGAAGCAGTACCGTATGTTGTCAGAAGATAAAAACATAAGAATGAACATTTTCCGACAGCTTTCGGTTTTCATTACAACTGATGTTTTTTTGGGGGTGGGGGGGATGTGTGAAAGATTTAACACATTACTAACACTCTTTCTAAAAATCACAACCTCTTCACAAAGAAATAACAGACACCAAGATATCGACCAACATCCTACGTACATACACGGAGGAAAAAAAGGTCTTTGCTGATAAGACATTTCATTGCAAACTTTCCGACAATCATTCTGGGTGTCAGACTCCTGCCCAGTTAGCATGAATGCTATCTCGGCAGGAAATGGGCAACTTGCTGAAGATCAAACGTTTCCAGAGATAACGCAGAGAAGCTTAATCATACGCTCGCCGCAGACAAGCCAGAGCCAAAGAAAACTTCATTGTCTCATGCTGCCGTCTCTTTTTTGATCCTGTTTTTGTCAGAGTCAAACAAGCTATATCCTGTGTGATCTGAACAGCCCGAATGTGAAACATAACTCTGGTGTCATTCCAGAAGAAACTTACAGAAAATTATGATGTGCAATATTATATAAATCTCCACAATGGAAAAAGTCAAGAACATTGTTTGAAACTTTAAAAAAAAAAAAAAAAGGAGCAGAAGTAATGGCAACTTAGAAAATAAAATTGTGAGAATGCAAGTTGTCACCAGTGATTAATTTGTTCTGCACCTCCCTAATTGGACTGTGGTTCCTCCCTTGCCTGTTTTTCAACGCGTGGGCGTGTTACACATAATAATATTACTTGTCCCATGATCTCACTTTCAACTCTTCCGCACATCCATTTGGTTATATTTTTAGGATTGTTTCTGACTGCACTGCCAAAAGAGTTCCATGGCCTCCAAGTCAAAAGAGGACATTTTTTTAGGTTTACAGAGAAACCATTCATATACGATTTAAGTAATCCCAATTAACAACTGGTCAAAATTGCAGCCCATATATAGCACAAATAACATGACGTACTTCAACAACCATGTCGAGGCCAGTCTCAGAATCAAATACACATGTCAATAACTGATGATTAGATGTTGATGATATATGTATATATACATATATATATATATATATATAGAGAGAGAGAGAGAGAGAGAGAGAGAGCGCGAGAGAGAGAGAGAGAGAGAGAGAGAGAGAGAGAGAGAGAGAGAGAGAGAGAGAGAGAGAGAGAGAGAGAGAGAGAGGGGCCCGGTCGTTGAGTTGTTAGCACGTCGACATCATAGTGCAGAGGTACCGGGTTCAATGCTAGCTCCGGCCTTCCTGTATGGGGTTTCATGTTCTCAACATGTCTGCGTGGGATTTCTCCGGGTCCTCTGGTTTCCTCCCACATTCCAAAAAACATGCATGGCAGGCTGATTGAACACTCCAAATTGTCCCTAGGTGTGGGTGTGAGCGCAAATGGTTGTTCGTTTCTGTGTGCCCTGCGATTGGCTGGCAACCGGTTCAGGGTGTCCCCCGCCTACTGCCCGAAGACAGCTGGGATAGGCTCCAGAACCCCCCGTGACTCTAGTGACGATAAAGCGGTTCAGAAAATGAATGAAGGAATGAAAATATATATATACAGTCAAACCTCGGTTTTTCGAACGTCTCGGTTCTCGTCCAATTCGGTTTTCGACCAAAAATTTCACGTTTTTATGCCTCGGATGATGAACAAATTTCGGTTCTCGGTTTCTGTTGCAACCCCACACTGAGCAGCACCACTCCAGAGGTGGATTTCCAACAGAATGAAACGATAGGAAGGAGAGAAAGACCACTCTGTCATCTTGCCAGCCGCCGTTTAGAAGAAGAAGAATGAAGACAACTCAGGCCGCTGTCTTCCCAGCAATGCCAACTCAGCAGTCTCACCTGAACTTAGCACTTTTAAGAAATCTCAGTCAATGCCGTCTCGGCCTTTTGTCTATGTATGCACATTGACCTCACTCTCAAGGTAAGTTACGGGATGGTACGCACTACGTACTGTGGAGCTTGTTGACATATTGCCCCCATTGAACAAATAGCTGAGGGCTGCGTTCAGGATGGAGTGTTGTTTTGTGGCGGACTTTCAGTTGACTTCCTGTTTTTGGCAAGTAAAAATAAGTCAAGTATAGTGCAACACACCTCCTGCGACTCCTTTTCTTTGGCACCAGATGATAGCTTTTTTGTTTTTTTTCATGGCCTCAAATGGCAATTATACATCGACATTTAACGTGTCTCGATTTACGAACAATTCAGATTATGTACAGCCTCTGGGAACCCATTTCGTTTGTATCTCAGCGTGCCTTCTGTCTTTATATAGTATATACGTACATATATCTCAGATTACATTGTAGTCCTCTGCATCGATAACTGGGCAGCCCTCTGAATCATGAGGGGGCAAGAGATTCCAACCCCAAGCCGCACGGATCAAAATGTTGAAGTTGCTGAAAATGGTGTCTAGCACAATAAAACATACTCTTGTGTCTTTAATCCCTCCATCTGCCGACCGTCCTCTCTTCCAAAAGTCAACAGGGAAGCCAAGCTGTGCTTGTTTCTCTCTACGCAGGTGTGTATATTTGATGGGAAACCGAGATCATTTCTAGGTGTAAGGTTGAATAGTACTTCGAGCGGGGGTGTCAAACATACGGCCCGCGGGCCGCGGCCGGCCCGCAAGGAGGTTTGATCAGGTCCGCAGGATAATTTAAAAGTGAAAAAAAATCATAAAAGACACGGAATTAATATTTTAAATAAGGTGCAATTCAATGAATATCCGCTAGGGGGACAAACAGTTTTGCTCAGAGGAAAAGACAACATTGTTTCGATCAGAGAAGAAGACAACAGCAGCCTCAGTCTGTCACTGAGACAGACCCAACACAGCAGACGCTATCAAGGACATGTGAATACTTTTTTCTTTACACATATTATAGCACTCTCCTTAGTTTGTAAGGTGTAGGCAGGGATTACATTTTGATTTTATATGCTCGTGTAAATGGTTTAAAAATTCCTTTCTTTATAAATCCCGTTTAATCTTAAAAGTGCATTACTATATTTTTCAAGACCAATTACTTGTTAAGGTTTGTGCCTTTGTGCAGTCAGTGGGATCAGTTGCAATGCATAGATGTGAATGATAAAAGTAAATTGTACATTTGTCTAAGGAAATCTTAGGTGCTTCATGAAATGTTTTGTAAAAGATATGTTCATTAAATTTCAACATTTTCCTAGTGTTCTTGTGCATTTTTAGATCAAAACAAAGGAAAGACATATTATTTTGGTTATTTATAGCAGAGTATGGTTTAATTCTTAATGGTCCGGCCCACTTGACACCTACCGAGGCCGTATGTGGCCCACAATGTGAAATGAGATTGACACCCCTGACTTAGAGGGTTTGCCAATGTGTTGACAAAATTACTTACAAGTCTTGTTGGAGACATACTTTCGAGCCAGAGCCGCTTATGTTACAATTGATCTTCCAGCAGTTTGGCCCACTTAATTATAAGCCTTTCTCTCAAGATGCGTGTGCCAAACGGGGGTGAAATTCCGCGTGACAAGCCCTGCTAGCGTCGGTTAACATTTGAGTGACACCGGAGACATGAAAGAGCATTTGTTTAGGTGCCATCTGTTTGTCTAGCTACCTTTGCTCCTTTAAGTTTGGTGCGAATGTGTGACGAGTTTTTTTTTGGAGGGGGAGGGAGGTGAAAAGTGGAGAGGTTATCTTATCAGCTAATGAATTTCAACCAATAGATTATTGTGTTACAAAAAACAATGGCCACCCTGGTGTATCCCTTTGTGAATATCCCCTCAAGTCTATTCCCTAAAGCCTCAAATTCATGTGAAAACAAAGCAGAAGGAGGCGGATGGTGAATATCTACCCGCTGATCAAGAGCAAGTGTTTGAATCCCGGCCGCAACGCAAGGTTTCATTAAGGCGATGGACAAAGAAGGCAAGGCAAGGTATAGTGAAGGTTAATCCACTCTCAATTATTTGCAGCGCTGTGGCTTTCGCCCTCTGTGGGCCGAAGGGACAGAGGTCTTTATGCTGACTGTCACCCTATCCCCTCTTGTCCTCTCTGGCTCTGTCTGCACTCCCTGCACCTTTCATCCAGTAAGCTACGGGATCTGAGCAGCCCGAGACATAATTACCCTCCTCTTCCCGAGGGGGCCCCCGATGCTTTCTTGTTCTGCTCTGTTTCATTTCACTTTGTTTTTTTCTTTTGTTTCAATATATGATTCTAATGATGATCTGGAACGGACATCATATAACAGCCACATAGCCTCAGCAATCTGAACACTCCGTCAAACACCACACGGTTTAATTAACTGACCTTTTAGTTTCATCCCTCAGCAAATATTCACAATTACAGCTAGCCGGTTTTGCGACATTAAAATGGCAGATCCTTCCCCCTATCGATTGCCGGGAGAAAGGTGGGGGATACATTTTGAAACTTGAGGATTTTTTTTGAAAAGCGGGGTCAATGAAGGAAGGGGGGGGGGGGGGGGTCATCATTACAACCTTCAGAACCGAGGCTCTTTTCACTCATTCACGATGGACCTGCATCTCTAAGCAGAAGTCCGACCCCCAAAACAACAAAGGAACCCACTGAGGTGCCCCCCGCCACTGCCACCGGTCACAAAGGGCCTTTGGGCTTATTCGTAATCTCTTAATGAACTGCAGAGGAGGAGAGGGAGCGCTCTTTTTACATAAACCATGTAAAGCAGACCCCGCTTTTGTTTCTCCCTCCCGACTACAAAATGGATTAGGAGGAGGCGTGTGTGTGCGTGCGTGCGTGTGTGTGTGTGTGTGTGTGTTAGACTGTGGTTAGGAGAATGTGGAGGTTGGGTGTTTCCTTTTTTTTTTCTTGGGAGGTTCATGCATAAGGGCAGTACACATAACAATAGGGTTTAATCGACATAGCCATGGGCCTTGTGGATGGATTTTTTTTTTCCAAAGATGCACACATGTAGCATGTATACAGAAAGCTATAGAGCCAGCCTCGAGTTTCCTTTATCCACGACCCCACCTACACACAAAGCAATTAAACTGGCCTAGAGCCCTCGCATTTCAAATGTTCCTCCTTCTTGAATAGTCAAAGAGGCAGACGAAGACAAACTAAAGGAAAGACCGAGCAAAAGCCAACATTTGGTTTCTCCAGCATATTGCTGACCTGCTCAATAGAGATATTCAGGAGACATGACGACTTTCCAAGAGCTTCCAAATTAAACAAGAAGATCAAATGGTTTGGTTATTTGTCATATTTTTTTCCATGGCTAATCTCCATTGGTCAAAACGGCTGGAAGAATTGCCATATTTTGTGTTTTTTTGGGGGGAGGGCGTGGTTATCTTAGTCAATAAACAATTATCTTGAAGCAAGTTACAATGTTGAGCCTCTAGACATTTCGACTTGTGAATTTTAAACTACAAGTCAGTACTCTGTGATTTTTTCTTTATTCTTGCCATTAGATCCACTAGCATAAAACCTCCCAAAACAGAATTTAAATCAATGATATCACAGTCTGACCCTTTACCCCTGAAATAACACACAGGACAAAAAGAATGAGCACATGCACGCGCTAATTCAGCGGAATGTTTGCTGCTTTAGTGGCAGTCGGGGGAGCTAAAAATTCCAAGGTCAGACAAGCATCACATGTTCAAAATAAAAGTTGACAAGGCACAAAATTTTAAAGCTTCCTCTCATGAAAACAGATTTACATTGATTTTTTTCATCCATTCGTTTTCTAGATTGCTTATTGTGTGCTGCGTCACAAGGACGCTAGTAGGTCATACACCAAACAGTCCAAGACAGTGCATGTCGACACAGAATGTAGTGTGAATCGCAAAAAAAGCTATCATAGATTAACTTAAAGTGAAAAGTGCCTGATCTGTTGGAGAGTCAATAGCTGGGCCTCTACATCTATCGAGACACAGTTGGCTGTGGGAGTTGAGACTAAAAAAGAGCCCGACGCTTGCTGTGTGCAGAGTGCAAAGCTTAGCCCCTTACACCAAGCAAAAACTCTCCACGCACCCCACCCAAAAACATCACACAACGTGTCTCTATAGATACGATTTACACTCACTTTACTTTCATTAATAGTCACTGGAAACAGATGAGCACTTAACAGCCACGCGGTCCCATTGGATATCACAGTATCAAAGGAACTGTGATCTGCTGTAGATTGATCTGGAGTTGGCGCACAGTGATCACACAAAAAAAACAAAAAAAGAAAAGCAGACTGCTGGGAATACAATTTTTTTTTTGCTGTGATTAAAAATTTGCTCTACTCTTGAATCATTTTGTTTTGCTTGAATGATCAAATATGAATTGCTCTGAGCGGGCAATTGTCACTGGTAAATTATGAATTGGGGAATCACTAAAAGATGTAGGACACCGTAGATATCTTTATCTTAAAAGGAGTGCACCCTGACTCAATGTATGGGCCAATAAATTGAAAGGTACACGTGGTAGAAAAACATTAAAGGTAAGATCTTCACGCACTATTGCTGTGACAAAATGAAATAATTAGCCCACTGCTTAAGTTCCCCAAATGAAAACGCCCGTTTATTTATTTTTTCATGAACAGTGAAAAAAACAGCACTTTTAGCTTTTGTATGAAACAAATTGATTCCGAATGACATCTAGTGGCTCCCGTGGAACTCGAGCGCCAAACCAACCGAAGTAAGCGACGCAAAGTTTATACCTGCGCGCATTTTCCCAGTGTCTACCGAAATTATCAACAGCAAAAAAAAAAAAAATGTTTGATTCTGGCCAAATACAAAAGCATTGAAGGCTATCCTCAAATTAAGTCACATGCAGTTAGTCAACAATCCGAACATTTTATGCAGTTGGTGGAAATTGTTGTTTGGAGTCATGTTTTCTTCCGCAACCGGGGACGATCAAAAATGAATAAACACCTCATGAATGAAATTATACGCAAACGCAGACACCAAACAGCTAACCATGCATCCCACGGTTTCAAGTGCTTTGCATTCTGCACGGTGCGACTAAACGCACGGCCCGTCGGGTCACAAGCGTTCTCTGTAAAGAGCCGAAATGCCATCCACCAGCCAAGCAACCAACCAGGAGAATACATGAGACATCATGTAATGGATGCAATGGTGTCCTTAAAATTATGTTGAAAGTTTGAATTATTTACGTTAAATTACCTGTTACTTCCCCACAATCCAATGAGCCGCCATAAATTGGCACGTCGTTAACGTTAGAAACAAATGACAACCATGGGAAAAGACGGGGATAAAACGTAATTGGTACTTATTTATGTATTCCTAAATCAAACATGGTGTGCGTGTGTGTGTGTGTGTGTGTATATATATAGTAACGTTACGTTATCATATCAAGGTAGCCGGGCAGAACATTGCTCGTAAAGCTATTCTGTGCACTACTAGTGGATGTTCACAAGCTTTCGTGTGTGTGTGAGTGAATGCCGTGTGTGCGCGTGTGAGAGTGCGTGTGTGCGTGTGTGTGCAGGCGTGCGTACTTACTTGGTATTTGTTGTGTTCCAATAAATAGACTCCAAAATAAGCGCCCGACAAAAGTGTACTTTGAAGACAAGAACCAGAACTCCAAAATAATATCTCCACATCGAGTCCCCCATGTTTGGACTGGTTGGTGAGTCTCCAGGTGGTTGCACGATTTTTTTTTTGTCAAAATAAATACACCTGTCCCAAAAATCTATTCAAACGACAAGCTCTCCCGAATGGAAAAAAAAAGTCGTTTTTTCGACTTTGTATCCCGATCCAGTGGAGATGCACGCTGATCACAGACCCCGCCGCGGTCTACAGCATCGTCAGGAGAAAGACCAGCGTCACAAAGCCAAGACGCATAGTTTATTCACTGGCGCTGCGTATATTCTCCTCTGCTCAGAGCGCGTACTGAAAGCCGTCGCTATACATTCCTCAGAGCGAACAAGTGTTGTTTGTAGAATTTAAAAAAAAATAAATCCCCTTTGTCTGAGTCCAGCAATTCGCATCAAATCCAAAGCAGCGGCAACGGCAGAGTAAACGGGAGCGAAGCCTAGTTGTGGAATGCAATGATATTCCCCCTTTCAGATGACGCTGGTGGTGATAAGCAACAATTTGTGGCTAACAGCAGCAGAAAAAACGAAAAGGACGAAACAATGGTGATGGTCAAAATGAAGAAAATGATCAAACATGAGAATGAAATAAATCAAAAGAGCTGATGTGAAAGTTCTCATAATAGAGGTCCACAAAAGGGCTGCAGCGGCAAAATGTTGCAGATCCGTTCCAAACGGCCGCGGACGACGTGCGGATCACTCTTCTGCTCAGCTCCGAAACCTGGATAGAAAGTAACTGGAAGAGACCGCGAGCGGATATATTAGGTGGAGTCGAGTTCACCAAGACCCCGCCCATGAGCGCAGCTGATTGGTCCCTGCGCGGGGAAGTCAACACAAGTCGGCTGTCAGTCAAGCAGGGAGACTGGTTCAGTGAGTGCTGTGCCGGTGGGGGAAGGAGAGAAAGGAGGAAGGAACTTGACTCAATTGACCAATGTAATGGAACTGATTTTCAAGATTAACATATGTATAAGATATATCAGAGCCAGACACTAATAGATCAATTACATTCAAGTGACGTCACGTAAAGGTCTAGCGTTTCCACAATTACACAAGATAAACATGAAAGCTTAAAAAATAAAATAAAAGGGTGTTCATATTGCTTCTGGTCCCATAATCTGGGCCATGACGACAATTTACTCGTGAGTCCGGACCGTGAAGCACAACGACGCAAAGTGCCTCCCATGAGTGTAAGTGAGAGAGAGAGAGAGAGAGAGAGAGAGAGAGAAGAAAAAGTGCAATTGAAGACAGGTCGAATTTTTTCAAAAGGCAAGAGCACCCACTAGCGGAAATGCCACACCGCAGAAAAGCATAAAAAGGGTACTGGACTAAATTAAATTAAATTTTGCGCGTGTGTAAGACGCTTTGCGAGAATTAATTCAACAAAATTAAGTAGCCTACTATATTGTGTATAATTATTATTTTTTGGACAAGACCACTACTTGTAATCTTGAGAGTAATAATGCCTACGAAATTATATTATAACTATGGAACATAGTTCATATTTTTTAATTCAACGAGCAAGTTTTTTTATTAATCGACTGAAGATTTAAGCAGCCTTCGCTCACACTGAATTATATCCAGTCTATCAATACTTCGACGATCTCGCTTAACAAACAAACGCACGCTCACAAACCAAATCTTTGTTGATAGTCTTTCATTAGACCGCAGCTCAGCTATACCAACGTGTGAAGATCTGACACTTTTTAACAACTTAATTTGATCAGGGTCGTTAAAAAGCAGCCGCTGTGGATTGCGTTTGTTTGCCCGCCCAATAATCAGGTTGATGTGAAGACCAGGGAGATAATTTAGGAGTCGGATGCCACTTGTCCTGGCCGGGAATAAACACAAACAAAGCCACAGGCAAAACCCACTGATGTTTATTGCATCCGCTTGCTTGACCGACCGGTTAATTAATTGAATTCAGAGAGGCATTAAAGGGAAACGGTACCAATTGTATTAGATGATTAAGGTTACAGTCGAAACTTTGAGCAACTTTTCCTACGTTCTGTCTGTAGACCAAAATTAAGCAGTTTACAGTATTCGTGTGATGAAGTTAGGACATAGAAACATGCATTTGGGTGTATTGCCACTTGACATTAGTTTTAAATAGATTTTTGGAAGCCAAATACCTTTTTTTTAATTTGACAATAAAGTTGTATTCAATTCAATTGAATGATACGCATATGATACGCATGGATAATTTCTTGCAGTTATCCATGGCTAAAGTCTACCTGCGTGTAACAGTAATTTACTTACTTTTGAGGACTGCCACGAACGACCTTGCTAAATTTTAAGAGTTTGATGGATCACCCGGTCACAAGTTGAAATACGTCGTCATCCCAGATGGCAAATGGAATGACTGACACCGGCACGAAGGCGCTCGGAGACACGCGGACATTACGGTGTTTTTTTTCATTTGTTTTCAACATATGTACTCAGTTTCACATTTTGTGCATAGAAACATAACCGAATGATTTGCTCCGAAAGCAATGTCGAACTATTCATAATTGCCCCCGTTTGAAAGCGCTTTGATGTATTATATTGTACGTCAAGTATTATTTAGATCATATCTTTGGCATTTGACTCGGCATGACTTAGACTTGATCTTAGTTTTACTGTTTTGTACTTGCTACTGTCTTCATTATTAATGTATGGAATTCGCTCCATGTACAGCACTTTGATGGCTGTTTTTAAGTGCTCTATAAATACAGTTGAGAATATAATTCATTAAATATTAATATTTTAATTAAACGAATGTAATTGCGTATGGATTTGGGTGCGGGACCTAGCGAAGGAACTGACAGCTATGTTTACCCGGCCTCTACTCGACCGAGCCCCGAATAAGCAGAGGCGGCTTTGAGAACGACGGAATGGCAGCACCGGCCGGGCTGGTTTTTGTTTCTCCAGCTGACCGTTTAAGTGCGTCGATCTTTGGGTAACGTCATCGTACCAAATAAACACGCCTGTGTATTAGACTTTGAAATGTTTTTTTAAAACTTCAATACTGCTCACACCTGCATCGGACGTATGTGTAAAAACGTGTGCATTTAGGTTTCATCAGAGTAAAAAAAAAACTGTTTTATTTCAATACCGACAGTGGCTTGGTAGGCTCTGCTTCTCGAGCCGTGAAGGGTCCAAGCCAAGCGCCGTAACACCGGCTTCACGTCAAATAACATAACCCTCCCCCATAATGTAACATAAAACAATATACCAAATTATTCTAGAAACCTAGATTATAGCGCACACTTGATTTCGAACGGCTATGTCAAAACGTGCGCTTTTAAACGTTTCATCAGTTTAACTCATTCACTCCCAAAGACATATGTCTTTTCACACTACACACGTTCAACCCCATATTCGTACTTTTGTTTTTCAATTTTTCCAAGACTCAGGGTTAAAAAAAGGATCTAGAATTGGCTGGTACTGAATGAGTTCAATACAAATACCCAAAAAACTTTCACAAATGGTTTTGCTGTGCTCTGTCAACATCCAAGCAGCATTGTTTTGGAACATTGACGTTAATATTAGGCGAGTGGATGTTGAACTGACTATGATATGGCCAGTGACGTTTTTTTTAATCACACATATTGGCTTTTGTACAATGCATTTTGTGAATATTGTACAAACAACAATAAAGACGTCTCAATGGGTTTATTGGTCAATTCTTGCGAAAACTGAAAAAGGTACACGAGGACACCCACCTTAATCAGTACATTATACCCACCTGAGGTCAGCTCATCTCACACCCGTGCACACACACCCACTCACAGACATACACACACCTACACAAGCGCACTTACACACAAACTGTATTCGCTGACCTCAATCCATACCTTACCTGAATTTGGCCATCCTCTACCCTTCCAGAGTTACCAAGCGATGCAACTAGCCACATTAATTTACATTACAGGGCTGAAGAACATAAATGATATAGGTTGACATTTCTGGGGGAAAAAAAGTTATTACTGTGACCTGTTTGATGAAAAGTGATCGTTTTGAAACGTGAAAGGTTGAGGGGGAATCAGCACATCACACCAAGGATTCACAATGTGACATCACACAACAGTTGAGTCTCCACTTTTTACACTCCTTAGCCCGTAAAAGGGGAAAAAAATAAAATCTAACGTTGGATCTAAACGTCGGTATGGACAGCTCGGGAGGGAGGCTTTGTTTTAGTGATACTGAGTGAATTCCAATGAGGTTCCTCTCAACAAATATCCATGCATGGACAACAACAAAATAACAAGACCAGTGTGAATTTGACACAGACAAGCCAACTATACAGAGAATTGAGATGTTAGAAAAGAAAAGGAAATAACTGCTTTTCAAGGTTCTGCTGTGATTTGTTGCCAAAGTCCATTTTTAAGTTTAAAAAAAAAAAAACTAAGAAAAAAAAATAGAGAACCCAATGCCAGCTCCCAAGCTGCACATGACACTTTACAGTAATCTGAACTGGACGACATAATTATTCCTCTTCATCCGGGACCATTTGCTGCTAATTATGTCATCGGAGTACTGGCGCGCAGTTACTAATTACACTGAGTTAAGACTTACTTTACGGCAAGGGTCATGTGAAAGAATTCGACATCATAGTTCATAGTCCCTAAAAAACTAATTAAAAAACATGACAAAAGCACAAACTTAAGTTTTTATGTGTGGCTGGGGAAAAAACTGAATGAGGCAAAGGAGTAGTCAGGTCCATCAAGGTCTCGATGTTCTTCCTTGCCAGGAGGCAAGATGTGGACCTTCACTGGGTTGCAAGTTTCAACACTAAGTTGCACCACTTTTTCTTTTCCTTCATTCAGCACTTCCAAAATGAAGCGAGTAGCCGACATAGGACTGGGGTTGATGAGGGGCAGAGCTGGATGGGACTGAAGGGAATCGCTCCCTCATTCGGTGGCCTTGAGGGAAAAGGAGAGCTTCGGTCTGGACTTGCCCTTGCCAAGGATGATTTTCTGCTCCTCCTTCTGCTGCTTCTGTCGGTCCTGCTCCAGTTTCATGCGCTCCTCATGAATTTTCCTTTGCTCCTCCACAATGCGCAACTGATCTTCAGCCTGACAGAAAAATAACGTAGTCCCAAGTTGAAAGTTCATTGAGGGCAGACAAGCTCAGAACACAAAACAAATAAGCCATTTTGTATATACAGTTGAAAGCAGGAGTTTACATATACTATAAAAAGACACCCCCGCCCCCAATTGTCTGACAGGAAATCATACGTTTCTATTGCACATCAATTAGGAAAACCAAAATGTTTTATATCTTTGGGATGTCACACTGCAGTATTTGTAGAATTGACTGTTGTATCGATTAACGAGATAACATTTTAATTTGGATTAAAATATATGACACAACCATCACCCTCAGCCCAATGACGTTTTTTTTAACCAATTGCAATTTGGTATTTCTTACTGATTTAAAAGCGCATGCCGGTAACGGCATTTTCATCCGTTGCTATAATTGGTCAAAGGATAAGCTTGGTCGGCATGCAGAAGTTGCTGCATCGCCCAATCGGCGCGAAGTATTGTACCAACTGTCCCGCCTTTCCCGAGCAGAGCACACTGAAGCAGTCTCAGATTGATACTGTAGAGAACTCCTCCTCTAAAAGCGTTAGATAACTCTTTTTTTTTTTTTCCTCATTGATGGAGTAATCTAATAATTTTCCCAGGAAATGAAACTTCGTTAACACGACTGTACGTTGTATGGAATGCGTTAACAATTCATTTATTAGATTAACATCTCGTGCGTAACTGCAACGCACTCCGCCTCCACAAAAAGGGTTCATCTCATGTCTCTTTAATTGCAACGCTCCTATCTGCGCAAAACATATGAAGGAGCATAAACGCACATCCAGGTGTGAGGACCCCCTGGGACAGACCAATCGCACTCGTCGCATCTGCAAAGTTGTGAAACGAAACAGCGTGGCTATTTGATTTTAATTGAATACCACTTGAAACAAAGCAAGGTGGAAATGTGTAGTGATATTAAAGAGTTTCATGTCGCCGCCGAGGTGGTGCATTGTTTGCAAAAAACAAAACAAAACATCTGCTGTTGGATCTGGATGAACACTCATGAAACCTTGCACACACATTTATATTTTAGAGAGTGACTGTTTTATGTGCCAGTACCCGAACGTGCAAGTCCCCCAACATAGCCATAGCTGCAAAGGCCCTTTATGGTTGCGCACAGCTCAAGTTTAAAGATTAATTTAGTTAAGTATTGTTTTAAATAAGGGTCCAATGCTACTTCTGGCATTCCCACCACTCAAAAAGGCTTAAGACCTTGAGACAACTGGAAAATGCACAGGACTTGTGCAAGTCCACAAGCCCGTGTTGCTGATATCTCGGCTGATTTCTTGACGTTCCTGTGATGTTGCATAAAGAGGCAGTGTGTTTGAAGTTTACCTTCTAATACCTCCACAAGTACAGTGAAACTCCTCAACAACGAAACCTACATGGGCGAAAATACCCCCTAGTGTGAAAAAATCATCATGCATTAACACCATTCCCACTCTCCTGCCCCCCATACAACGAAAAAAATAAACCCTGTTGCGTTATAAAACATATTTTTCTCTGCTCTTGCATCGCGACGAGATTCACTACAACGAAGTCTAATCCAACAGCGACCTCTACTGCTTCGTTCAGAAACGGCAACAGCAACCACCACACTGGTTTACACATGCGCAGTAGTCCAGGAAGTATTTGTTATTGTTCGGTTCAGACGCAACAAGAACGTTGCATTGCTAAAATGGCTACAAAACGGACCTTTGGATGTCAAGCAGCTAAGGCAAGAAGAGCTCTGACGCTGGAAGAGAGGGTAAAAGTGATCAAAATGAAAGACGGAGGAAGTAAAAAAAAAAAGACATTATCCAAGAAATTGATGTCAGTGAAAGTGAATGCTGATCATAAATTTCGCAATTTCTTTCCCTTTTTTTCTTTCTACACTGACTATATGACGTTTCAAATAAGTGTATGCTCATACTTATGCACTATTGGAATAAAAATAAAGAGTACACATAAGTTTGTGTGTGTGTGTGTTTACATCTGAGATCAAATTTGCTACAGTGAAAAACCCCCTGTTGTGAAAAATTTCTTGCTGCAAACATGATTTTGTTGTAGAGGAGTTTCATTGTATAACTGTAACGCAATTGCTGTCAGTAAACCATCACAACAATCAGAAACTTCATCATCTGGTTTTTCTACAAACTATTTAAAAGTATGGTAATCTTACGGAATTTTGGAGGAGAATACTGAAACTTCCCTTGAATAAGATGCAATTTTTTGTGCCCCCCCCCCAAAAAAATCAAAAATCCAAGGGGGTATTATACAAGTGTCCACTGAAAAAACTAAAACAGAAAAATCATTTTGTATGTATTGTAGACAGGTTTCCTACCTCGGGGTTGTAAAAAAGGTAAAAAAAAAAAGTAAGTCTCGTTTTACATTTCCCATTTCTTTTTTACGGTGCAGTGGCAGCAGACCAGCTAAATAAGAGCTTAGTTGCCTTATAACTCCTTATGACTTACCTCATTGATGTTCTCGGCACCGAGCTAATGATGAAAACTAAGTATACGATCAGTGCTCATAATCCTACAGTTAATAGCCCTTCTGGTCGTGGATCAGTAAACCACATTAGTCTGCTATTATAGGCAACAGCCGTTTGTGTACGTGTTCAATAATACAGAAATAGCACCCAGAACTGAGAGTGCGCCTTTTAACATGCTGCGCCGCATGGTCGCAAAAATATCTTAGTCTACTAAAATAAAGATTTTGGAAAACATGATTTTTAAAATTCTTGGAAAAACACCTTGATGATAGGTATGCAAAATGTTGGAAAAGCATCATTTTTTTAAACCTGGATTTAAAAGCCTATACACTTCCTTGGCGCGTTTTGAATCTTCATTCATATTTATTAATCACTGATAGTAAAGCGCATCAACAAATCGCCGTTTTTTTGGGAGGCTGTGTCAAATTATTGGCCGTCTTGTACTAAGGAGATGATGGTAGTGTATGTAAACTTCTGGTTTCAATTTTAGTAGATGTGTGAAACTTTCAATTTATCAATGAGGAGAGCAAAAACAAGAACATTTGAAATGATAGCATACCAGTTTTGCCTGGGCCTCGGCGATCTTACGGTTATTCTCCTCCAAGATTTTTTCAAGCTCCTCCCGCTGTGATTTTTCTTCCTCCTAGATGGGTGACACGATGTCATGTTAGCGCACAAACAGGCTACAGCAGCGCCATACCTCGTACACCCATACGCCACACATACATGCACACCCATTTCACTTATTAAACCACAAAAGTTTTTTAGTCTCTTGCACATGACCACTGTGTGGCACTCTTTGTAGCCACCCCAATTGTTCTAAATTTAGAGTGGGGTCCCAAATGGAACCCTGCCCCCTCCCGTTAAAGCTGTTTCCCCCCCGCCCCCGTAAAATTAGAGGTTTAGCCCCATCTGGGGCATTCTGCCGTATTGTGAAATAACTTGACAATTTTAAAAGAATGCCGGGGAAATCCACTCATCACACTCAAAGGACAAGTATCAATGACAGACAATCTAGAAGAATATACAGAAAATGTCCTAAGCAAGAAAAAATACAAAAATAAAATAGGGAATAGTTTTGGCTCACCAATGCATGTATACCTACGTATTTTCCTTGCCTGTGTACCTACACAACCGGTGAAAGCATTCCGCATAAAACTGTTGTATATTTACTGTCTCGTCCGGACTGTGTTGCCCCTGCAGAGAGAGAAACGCTCCTGGGGTGGGCGTGTAGGTAGGTAGGTAGATATGGGGAACTCTGCCAGAACGCATCCGCGGTACTCCTCTTTATAACCGATTTCTGCACTGCTGAGCCTGCAGCCACAGCTCGCAATTCATGTACTGTTTTTCCATTTCTGTGCAGTGGCACAGCCCCGGATGATAGCAGAGGAAGGAGAGACCAGCACAACATGGTGTTTGTGTGTGTTCACGAAGAACCGGACCACGGTAACACTTACAGAACAGGACACAAGTCACAGCTGAGCTGAAAGGCTGCAGGCCAGCTCAGGTCAAGTGCTAGTTAGGAAAGTGGTTACAAATAACAATATCAATCTTAACAAACAGCCCTATAGAGGAAGCAAGTCATGAGTAAAACACAGTACATTTGTTGTTCTGAAAAACGAAAAAAAAAAAAAATGCATTGGTGTTATAAGCAAGTAAACGTAAAACAAAAATTTAACTTGTTAAACAGGAAACAATTTATTAGTATGAAATAGAAAACAAAATTTTTAAAATGACTTCAAATTAAAGCAAGCTTGTCAAGAAGACCTGGATGGAACAAACGTTTAAAAAAAAAAAAAGAAAAAAAGGCAAAGCAATGCTAATTACACAAGAATACAGTGATGGGAAATCTGGATCGGAAGGGCTGTGGCGTGAGCACTCGCGCTGGCCGTATTTTAAATCAATATATGTTACAGATTAATTCCAAGTGGCACAGATGGTGCATCGACTACAGCTCGCACCCTAGAAGTAGCCGACGACTCTGCTCCTTGTGCAAGAAGGGGTCATTCGGCTCATATGAATTTGTCTGTAAAATCAAAACTCCATAATATTTGTTGCTTGTGGTGGTTGGACAGAGAAGAAACAGCTCTCTGCTTTTCCCTTTCCACAAATTCTATATCATGATCTTGATTTAATCTAGTGCGTCTACTTTGGAATCATTTTCCAAAAGCTGATAACAAAGGAAATGTAATACAGTACTGCATCGGCATGTCTCTTCTGACACACTTTATTACATACGTTAAAAGAAAGGTTAACTCGTTTTTCAATTGAAGTCATTGTAGAATTAATTCCATCACGGTCAAACTGATGATCTGTTAGTAATATAATGACATCAGGTATGAATAAAATGTGATTTTTAAATTATTCAATAAAGAGTTTAGTGGGTCAGGTATTTAAACAGCAAAATACAGACACGAGATTTAACACGCAGTGTATTTTGAAGGAAAGATGTACTGTCATGGCTTTTTCTCAGTGTCCACTTGTCTAGCTCTCTCCAATATATGAATATTGCACAATCACAAAATCATGACGTGAATGGATGAATATTTAGCCTGTATGTTAAATTTAATGTTGAAATTTAACATGAAAGTAATGGCGTCCTCCTGCAGATGCCACTTTAATGGAGTTGTAAAGTCATGTTTCCACTAAGCATCGATGCTTGCCAGTGTGGTTCAGAACAGAAACCCAGATTCGACTTGCGATTCAACTGTGCCCCTTGTAAATGGGATGGTGATAGCTGTGATATGCAAATCGTGTGATTTCAAGCAGCGTGTGAACCATCAGTGAATTCTATGCAAAGAAAGATCGATTCAAGACAAAAACTATTAACTCTCTCTTATTATTGGGATGATTCGTTGATATTCACCATCAAAATTCCTGTGCCGAGGATTGTACCCAAGCAGCAGAGTGCCAGAAAATTATAGCAGGAGACAGCCTTCACAACTTTTGACATCAGAAGACAACGGAAGGAGATTTTAAAAAAAAAACTGACCCACAATGTCACGCTTGTTGGAAACAGGGCTCAACAGTCCCATTGGCAGTGAATGTTCTAACATGGGTCAGTTATAATCTCAACAGGACACCGGAAGAAGGACCTTCCAAATACACATTCTCCACCCGGTCTCAGATGGAGCGGGTGACTGGAGGCTAAACGGTCGGGGTAGTAAAGAGAGAACGGAGGGGCTGCGTTCCAAACGACCGAGCGTTACCTCTCTGGCCTTTTGTGCTGCCAACTCAGCATGTCGCTGTCTCTCCAGCTCCTCCAGCAGCTGTCGCTCCATGATGCGCTTTGCCTCCTCGACGCGACGCAACACTTCCCGCTCAATCTCGTCCTTACGCTTCTCCAGCTCCTCTTCAACCCGCTTGGCCACCAGCTCCTCCACTCGCCGAGCTGTCTCCTCTTCGATAAGCTTCTCTTCAATCTCCTGCTGGCGACTAGGAGACAGAGAAGCACCGGTGAAAATTACTGATTGATGACGAGAGAAATGCTCCAATGTTTCCCAGAGGAAATCACCTGAATAGAAATCACCTATCCCAAGATCACAATTTGGCCATTATAAAGATTTAACTGCCAGACAAGCATAAGTCAAAGTTAATTGAAGAGATGCAAAGGCAATAAAATAATGCAATTAACGATTATTATTACAATCGTTTAAACTCTAGACTGGGCGATAACGCAATATCAAGATGTATCAGAATAGACACGGCCGATATCAATAGAAAACGCCTTCGATAAAGTAACCGAAAATCAGAACGCGAACCGTGACCGCGGAAATGTTTTGTAGGCTGTGCAGATGTCATGAAGAAGAAACAGTTAAACCCTACGAAGAGGCCGCAACACCCACGAAGACGAACCATCCAAACCAACGAAGCAGCAACAGCTAACCAAACACGAAGAGGTTAGTGTACTCACATGCGGCATAATCACACGTAACTTTGTTCAAATGAATGACCAGTCGACTCTTACAGTACAACCCTGAACTCATAATGTGCCGTTCCACCAGATTAAACACCTCCACATGGAGATATGGTGTTCAAGTAAAGGTGTTTTTGGTGTGCTAGCCCCAGTGTTAGTTAAATGTTCTTGTTTTTAGCAAATAATCATTAACTTTGAATTTTACGGCTGCAAAACCTTTTTAAAAAGCTGGGAAAGGTGGCAAAAAAGAAAGTTGAGGAATGTTCATCAAACGCTTCTTAGGAACGTCCCTCAGGTGAAGAGGCTAACTGGGAACAGGTGGATGCCATGACTCAGTGTAAAAGGAGCTTCCCTGAATTGCTCAGTCATTCATAAGCAAAGATGGTGCGAGGCTCACCTCTTTGTGAACAATTGTGTGACAAAATAGTCAAACAGTTTATGGACAATGTTCCTCAATGTACCATTTCAAAAAAATGTAGGGATTTCATGATCCACAGTCCATGATATCATAATCTGATGCCCGTGACTTTTCGATCAGTGAGCAGCAGCAAACGCTTGTAAAGGTAACAAAAGTTGGCCGTCAACTTTTTTTGTTGAACGTTGCCGAAAATCAGTGGGTTGTCTGTCATCAGAAACATTTAGCAATTTTGGCGACAACACAAACCTAATGATGAAAGATGGTGAGTGTTCCGCAGCTTTTACAGAACCATTTGAATGCAAACAGCGCATGCTACATCACTGTGTCAGGTCCATGACCACAGATCAGTAGTTACAGACAAGATAATGCAGTGTCATTTTATTTACACTACACATTTTGCTTATTGTGTCATTTCATTAAGTCCATATCTCACTGCGGGGCGAAGTTTCCCAAGCATGTGCACATGCAACAAATTGTTTGTTTTTTTGTCAGGGTGCGTTCAATGTTGCAAACAGTTGCAAAGATGTTCACCAGGCCCCAAACAGTTTTAATGGTTGAGAACAATTTTCTTGTCACCATCACATTTCTTTGTGACAAGAAAAACTGTGTGGGTGCATTAAAATTGTTAGCCAACATATTTTAGAGCCAGTTGCGACCTAGAATGAACCCTGACCAAAAAAAAAAAACATTCGCTACATGCACAGACACTTGCAAACCTCCATGTTCTGAGATACGGCCTTCAGACTCATTCAAACAGGGATAAGGTACTCCTCAACTCCTATCTTTTTGTTTCCTCTGGCATGACAACGTGGAGAATGGGTGCTGGTGCCTTTTTTTATCCTTTTTTTTTTTTTACAACAGTCTTTACAGCAGAGGATGTGACGTACAAATGGGTTGATGTACACTGTAACCATGGTAGCCCTGGTTATGTGGTTTCCAGCATTGACAAATCAAAAGGAACTGGTGACACGTCTTACGACCGTTTACAAATGTTCGCGACTCTTTTGCAAACACTTAGCACTGATTCGCTAACATGAACATGTAGAAAATTTCCTTGTGACAAGAAAAAGTGCAACACGTAAAACTGTTAGCGAACATGTTTGCAACTTTTTACAAACCCTGTCAAACCTCAAAATTCGCTATGTTCGCAAGCATTCGCTCTACTCAGCAAGAATATGGGCTTCATGGCGGTATGTGACAACTGACTGCTTTCCACCATTTTTAATGAGGACATTTTTGTGTGATGACATCGCACAGGTCTGGTTTACATTCCTCAGCAAAATTAGTTCTGACTGTTAAACATGCGCACTGGAATCTCCTCTGTCACTTCATTTTCAACTTTATGATTTTCGCGCACTAATTAAATGTTTAACGCATTCGCAGCAGAATAAGTCATCTTTGACCTCTCAATAAGTATTGACAGCTCGCTGGAACACGCAAAGTCACTTTGCTCAAGAACCAATTTGCATGTTGCCAATATTTGTCTCGACTAAGACTGGCGAATTGTTGAAAAGGACCCTTTGATTTGCTCCTCTTTCATCTATAACTGCATCAAACAACAAAGTGTATGCAGGAAAAGTGGTTAAGATTGTACGACTGTCTGTGTCTTATGTGTTGTGTTGTATTATTTTGTCATTTTATGTTAACTGTTCTTTTGATGGTGGCGCGGAGACCATGAGCGGCTCCTCTTGTTGTCTTGTCTATTTGAGTGGGAAGAAATTTCATCTGTGCTGTATGTTGCACATTTGACAAAGTTGTACTTGACCTGACTAACCTCGGATGGGCGGGAGACGCAGGAGAAGCGTGCCTGCCATCCCTTGCCAGCAATGGTGTGGGAATTTCGTACAGTCAAACCTCGGTTTTCGGACGTCTCGGTTCTCGTACAATTCGGTTTTCGAACTAAAATTGAGTTTTTTATGCCTCGGAATCCGAACAAATTTCGGTTCTCGAACTAACTGAGCGCACTTGAATGCGTCACTTCACTCCTCTCGGCTTCGCTAGCTCGTGTAGCAACGCTACCTCATGTAGCTTCGCGAGGTAGCGAAGCCGAGAGGAGGTAGCAAAGCCGAGAGGAGTGAAGTGACGCTCCCTCCTGTCGCCGCGCTCCCTCGTGGCGCGTCGCTACACAGGAAGCGACCATTGTGAGCAGACGTTTTTGTACTGTTCAATAAAAAAAGCAGACGTGTTTGGTGAGACGCTTCTGTTAGCGCGAGTGAAATCCCCCTCTTTTCATAATGGTTTGCCCTGGCAGCACGGGGGGAGCGACTTTCTTTTTTTTTCACGGCCGGCATTTTTCAATGCAGCCGCACATAATGAACACTCTGGTGTCCGGTGTCTCATTATTATGCAATAATCGTACAGAAACAGCTTGTGAGCAGACGAGTTTGTATTGTTCGATTAAGAATTTTCTTTTTTTAAAAGCAGACGTTTGGTGAGAACTACGTAATATTGGACTGTTATTTTTGCATCGTGTATCAGCCCCTAATCATGGCACCAAAGAAAGCAAGTGGAAGTGGTGAACCTGGTGAAGAAAAGAGGAAAATAGTGTGCAAAAAATATAGAATTTAAGAAAGATTTAATCGCAAAATATGAGTCAGGTGTGCGTGTGTCTGTGTTGGCGAAGGAGTTCGGGATGCCGAAATGCCCCGCCTACTGCCTGCTGACAGCTGGGAGAGCCGCACGCCCCGCGACAGATAGAGAGAGAGAGAGAGATGTTCCTTCAATTTTTATGTTACTATGTTATGTTAAAATTGGTCATCTCCCATTACATTTGTACAGTTTATGGTGTGAAATTGTAAAAATAAGTGGTTTTAAAAAGTTGTTTTCTTGACTTGGAACGGATTAAAACATTTTACATTGATTTCAATGGGAAAAATGGTTTCGGTTTCCGAACAATTCGGTTTCCGAACAGTCTTCTGGAACGGATTAAGTACGAAAACCGAGGTTGGACTGTATAGCCAAACAAAAAGGTACACGGGGCTAGCACTGCAGAAATGGCTTAAAGAGCACATGTAGTCATTCCTTATGCTTATCTTGACTCAAAATACGTCTCTTATAAGTCCTGAAAGAGCTGCACACCGCTTCGCACAGGCACTCAGTCACAGGCCACTCCATTGTGACTATGGATAAAGTAACTGGCATTTATGTTTGAAGCGCTTAAAAAATCACAACTTCCTGAATTAACAATATTGACAAAATTAAAACACCGTTTTGTTCCTTTATTCCAGCTCTTTCCGCTGGCAATGGTATTTATGGTGGGGAAAATATGTTGATTTTGTTGCCATATCCATAGTTAATACATGAAGCACTACAACACATTACTCAATTCATTAAACCATTCTGATGAAACAAATAGGTAAAATGGAATAACTACCGATAAAACTAATCTAATATTACAACATATTGCTGAAATAAGGTTTAAACTTGACGGCGCTGTGTAGTTGATCGCATGTAAGTGAGGCCTTGTCTAGTCTAGCCCTGTGCTACAGGCTAGCGTTGTCAAAAAGCACTAAGCTAACTTAGCAAGTTAGCATGTAGCAGATATGGAAGTGACCACCTCCTGTTTATTAATCGTCGGGTACAATATACTCACATTTTTCTTTGCCGTTCCATTTCAGCTTTCCTTTCCTCCTCCTCCTTCCTCTGCTTTTCGTCTAAGGCATTCCTCTTGCTCAATGTCCTTCCGAAAATGTCGATGCGCTCAGGCGGGGATGGCGCTCTGTCCCTGCGGGATGAGGTTGTGGCAGAACGGGAACGCGAACGAGACTCTCTGCGCCTGTTCCTCTTCGATTCTCTTGACTTGGAGCGCTTCTTTGCCCTCTCCCTTTCTCTGGATCGTGACCGACTCCTTTTCTTGCTGTGCTTGCTGCTTTTGGAGTGTTTGGACCGGGATGAACTTCGGCTTCGAGAGCGGCCCATGTTGACCACACCACTCGTCGAGCGCTGACCAAGACGTACGACTGATGCGTGGAAAGTATCTGGAGTTGTGTACACCAAACGGCTATCTTAAGTTATTGTTGTTTACAATTAACAGTAGTATCCACTTTAACAATCGTCGTTTGGCCGAAATTATCATTCGAAAGCTGTTGTATACCGCTTGCTAGCTTGCATTGAGCAAAGATGGCGATTTGACGAAGACTATCTTCCCATCATGCACAGCGGGGTTCGTTTTGATTCGGCTTTTTCCGGAGTCTCTTAACCAATGAACTGCCATTGGCTGTGGACGTTGAGAAACTGGCTTTAATTTGCAACCGCTTCAGCCTCATTCATTTCCTTTTGGACACAACTGGGCAGTCTTTTAATACCAATTTCTGACTGTTATGATGCTATGTTGGACTGATATGCTACATTCCATAAAATTGGGATACAGTACCCTGAACTGGTTGCCAGCCAATCACAGGGCACACAGAGACGAACAACCATTTGCACTCACAATCACACCTAGGGACAATTTAGAATGTTCCATTAATCCACCATGCATGTTTTTTGAATGTGGGGGGAAACCAGAGTACCTGGCGCGAAGAGAACATGCAAACTCCACACAGAAAGGCCGGAGCCATAATCGAACCCTGCACCTCTGCACTGTGAGGCCGACGTGCTAACCACTCGCCCACTGCGCCACCCCAACATCATAACAAATTAATGTAAATCAAAATAACAGTAATAATTTGGATCTCTGTCACTAAGTTAGTGATGATGATAATGGCAATGACGATGATAAATAAAATTACAAAATGTAAATACTGGTATATCATCATGACATTAAAGAGAGGGTGAGGGGGCTGGTGGGGGAGTAAGAAAAAAATAGAGGTGAGTGAGCAGTAGTAGGTCGGAAAAGGACAATTGTGTATCATTTATTTTTATTCATGTGGGGTAAGGTGTTACAGAAAGTGGTTTTGTACTTTGTTTTGTTTTGATGGGTTAGGTTTGGAGCTGAGATTACTTATTCCATTCCAAGTATCATTAAAGGCTGACATAGTATTTCTTTTTGAGCCAACATTTTTTTCTATTGCTATGAATGCAGTAAGAGAGTTGAGCCTGTGGCTTATGTGGATTGAATTTTTAGTTTTATGATTTTGAAAGATTATTTTCTTTGCAAAAGTCAGCGAGATCAGTAGTGGGTTCTTCTTGGAGGGAGAGCTATTTGTGTAGTGTCTCCTGGCAAGCAGAGTGATGGTGACAGTGGAACGCTGTGGTCCAAACATGCAGAGAGATTTTCAGTGACTGCAATTCAAGATCGGTTGCTATTAGTACTTTGGTATCTTTCCACATTCCAAAAACATGCGTGGAAGGTGAATGGAACACTCTAAATTGTCCTAAGGTATGTGTGAGCACGGATGGTTGTTCGACTACAGTATGTGTGCCCTCCAATTGGACAGCTGGGAAAGGCTGCAGCACGTCCCGTGACTCTTGTGAGGAGAGGCAGATCAGAAAATGGATGGGTTGCTATTGGCCCACATGGCATGCATGTAGTTGTCAATATGTCCTTGTGCACATTATGAACAGCTGTTGGTGTGTCCACTAATCTCATTTCAAACATTTTATCCTGGGTGATGTGATTCCTGTAAATAGTTTGATACTGTATTAACTATCGGTTTATGTTGGAAGTTTTAGGGAAAAAAATTCCATTGATTTTTATCCCAGTGTCCGCGTGGGTTTTCTCCGGGTACTCTGATTTCCGCCAACATTCCAAAAACATGCATGGCACAGCCATCTCGTTACCTCTGCGTCCCGCGTCCTAGACGCACAATTTTCCCACAGGACATACAGTTTCAAATAATGTGCATTTTTGGGACGCAAGGAAATTTCTCAGTCAAAACAAAAAAAAACCTACGACATGCCTGAGGATTTCACGGGAACGATCGTTACCGGTAGCGTGTCGTTCCGTGTCATTCATTTTGACCGTACCGAAAAATCGTTTAACCATAAAAGTCACCGCACACGAGTTGACTGTCCATCCATCCATTTTCCGAACCGCTTTATCCTCACTAGGGTCGCGGGGGGTGCCGGAGCCTATCCCAGCTGTCTTCGGGCAGTAGGCGGGGGACACCCTGAATTGGTCGCCAGCCAATCGCAGGGCACACAGAGACGAACAACCACGCTCACACTCATACCTAGGGACAATTTAGAGTGCACAATCAGCCTGCCATGCATGTTTTTGGAACGTGGGAGGAAACCGGAGCACCCGGAGAAAACCCACGCAGGCCCGGGGAGAACATGCAAACTCCACACAGGGAGGCCGGAGCTGGATTTGAACCTGGTACCTCAGCACTGTGAAGCCGACGTGCTAACCACTGGACTACCGGGCCGCCCGAGTTGACTGTACGCAATCAAATCTCTCCTGTGTGATCAATGCGATTTCACTGTGCCTGTATGTGTGTTTGTGGTGTGGTGTGTGAGTGAGTGTGTTTCTTCTGATTTACTTTCGCTTTGTTTTGTTTTCAGTGTTGGGGACGTGGGGGGGGGGGGGGGCGGAACAGCTAACGTTATGTGCGTATGAGGGTTGATATTTTAGTCCGCAAACTGAGGAATCGCGCGGATGAAAGTTTGGGATGGCGGTGAAAAAAACTCACGATTCCGTGGCAAGTTGGTCATTAGATCTATCGGCTAATCGCTCTGAAAAATATGATGAAACAGTATTGGTTATTCTATAATTTACTGGTTGTAGCATGGTAACTTTAGGAATAAAACATTCGTCACAAGGTGTAGTAATGCTAATGTTAACTGTTGGTAAAAATAATAATAATAATTCATTTTATTTAAAAGCGCCATGTAATGCATGACGTGTATTAGATGCTTTCGTCAAATTGATAGTAAATTACACACGCATCGTCTTGGGAAGAGGATGTCAAGCCACATCAATACTTACCTGTATTAGTGATGACCAGTAAATTAATCTATGCAGTGTGAGACTGGAAAAAATACTCTGATTTTGTGGTATGTTGTATTGATGATGCCATATCGGTCCACCATATTTTGATCCATTTATTTTTTTGAATAAACCTGGAGTACACCGCTGCTGATGTAATGTTCATTGTTAATGCATAGAAACATTGTACTTTTGAGTTTCAGAATTCTTGATTATGAATATCAGTCCATAAAGAAAAATGGGTTCCCATGATGAACGTTTACGGAACCCAACATTAGTTACCGTGGTTTCCCATTGGGTAATCCGACGGAACTGAGAAAACGGTTACCATGAATTTCCGAAATCCTCAGGCCTGCAACTGAATTATTTAAATTTTTGCAGCATTTGTTTATAATTGTATGTATATGTTGTTGTTTGTGTTATTATCATATGTAATTGAATAAGTAGACCATTTCAGAATTCAAAATTTGGGACTCGCTAAATGCATAATGGGACTCATACTTTTCTGATCAGCGAGTCCCTGGGACTCGCTGGTGCTAAACTGTAAAATTATCACTGATGGCAGGTTAATGGAACACTCACGTGAGGATAAATGGATTAGAAAATGGATGAATGGATGATTTGTATGCAGATATTCGGGTTGAGAGAGAGCGGTTGTTGGAAGTGTTCTGGAGTTATCTGTGCTGAAGATTACTATCTATAAATTTGAAAAAAATAATTGGGGGAACACCACGGTGACCTTAACATTTGCCTATATTGCCTCATGGGCAAGTCAGGTCTCCCACCGTCCGCCTAAAAAAGAAACTCTCCTAAACAGTCTCTTCAGTCTGGTCAAATTTCAGCCACCCCTCCCCTCTGCACATCTCCAGTCCATAGCCTGAGGGTTAAAAAAAACAACTTTCTGATTCAGGGCAGCGTTTGTGTGGGAGGGCTTACTTGCAGGTCCCCTTCCTCAATAGTATTTTATTCCGTGACCTCTGGGCTATCAACATGACAATGTGACAATAGCAACCCTTTTCTAAAGAGATCCTGTGTTTGTTAAGTGTTTCCTGTCGAAGGACAACCACAGGGCAGTGCAAGTGCCACTGAGAGAAGAGGACCAACTATGATCACACATGTGACAGCAACGGACTTTTGGATTAATTTGAGCTCGAAAAACTTGATTGTGCTTCTTTGAATTTGACGGCAGAGGAATTAGTCATCTGAGTTGGAAGCAACATTGATTCTTAAGGTGGCATTAAAAGGGCAACAAAAAAATCCATGCATGATTGACATCTTGGGTGATTATGAAATGTTGACCTCTTGGTAGTCTGGGGAAAATAGAGGGTTCGGTTGTCCTTTATAAATGAATAAGCAAATGAATAAATGAAGTGACAACAACAACTATAGGACAAGAAAGCATATTACAGTGGTTTGTGCCTTTAAAAAAATGTAGTCTGGCTTCCACTCATATTCCAAAGACATTGCACGGTAGATTAATTAAAGACTATAAATTGCCCTTAGATGTGAATGTGAGGAGAAACGGTTGTACATTCAGTATGTGCCCTGCAATACGCTGGTGACCTAATCTGTGATCCTAATGAGGACAAGCAATATTGAAAATCCATGGATGTTAAATCTCTGTGTTAAATTTAGGGAAAAAATGAAGAGGAAAACGTCAACAATTGTCCAACAGAGACAATGTGGAGAATGCATTAGAATTTTTTGTGAAAGCTATTTTCATCTGCAGTCCCTAAGACAATGGTCTCAAACTCACTCTATATGGTTATTGCTGGAGATAGGATGGGTGTGTCTGGGGCGCATAAAGTATTCCACAAAACAAGGTTTCAAGTATTCAAACAAAGTACAACTAAACCAAACTTCTCAATCGACATTTATAACAATTAGAACATTAGCGGTTCTTCAGAACGTGAACAAGGTTGGTGACCTGGTTCTTTCTCATCCCTCTGGTACTTTGCATATTCCTCAGCATGTCTTGTTGTGTAATGACGTCTGATTTCTTGAACCACCGCAAATGTCTCTGTCCATTCAAGGCATGTCGGGTGCCCCGGTGCTCAACAAAAAAGATTCAGTCTGCTATTTTTCTTGAAATTGTCTGTCTCCCAACTTTTCTCTTCATGGCAGGTTTTGAAAAAGACATGACTGGGATTGGGTGACAGGATATCTTTTCCTTCTATTTGGTGTCACTTCAGAATTTGGATTCACCCAAAGCTGTCATGAGCCTGAGCCATTGAAGTCCATCAGTGATTTAGAACACACACACACACACACACACACACACACACACACACACACACACACACACACACACACACACACACACACACACACACACACACACAAACGCCCAGGGCAATGACATAACAAAAAAGGGAGAGGGCCGCACTAATATTAAACTTTGATGTCAAGTAGCAAGACGCAGCGTATCTTGCCGCGGGCTGCAGATGGTCCCCGGGCAGCAAGCGTGAAACCCCTGCCATATGAAAATGATAAGTAAAAAAAAAAAATCACGATGAAATACATCACAATAAAGTGAGTGCCTGATAATACTACAGTACACCTGTAAAGTATTCACGGTGTTTCACTGTTTCCACATTTTATGTTAAAAAATGAAATGAAATTAAAATATGTTTTTCCTCAAAGTTCTGCACACACCACGCCATAATAACAATGTGATTTTTTTTTTTTTTGCAAATGTATTACAAGTAAAAAACAAAGACATCACATATACATAAATATTCACGGCCTTTGCTCAATACATTATTGATGCACATTTAACAGTATTTACAGCCTCAAATGTTATTAAATATCACACCACAAACTTGGCACTCCCCATTTCTCATTGGAGCACTGCTCAAGCTCCATCAAGTTGGATGGGACAGTGGATCGGTGCACAGCCATTTTCAGATCTCAGCAGAAATGGTCAAGTGGATTCAAGCCTGGGCTCTGGCTGAACCACTCAAGTACATTCACACAGTTGTCCTGTTGGCAGGTAAACTTTCACTTTACATGTCGTAGTTTTGGATCCAATGATAGAAAATAGTAGCGCTGACACAGTTATATCGTAGTATCGAGCGGTACCGGAACTTCCGTTGTTATGAATCTATCATTAATGTAATATAGTAGTAGAAAGTTTCATGTTAAATTTTTTCCAGGAATTTCCGTTTGACAGGTCCGTAGGTTGTTGATAAAATCTCTCCCTCTACCACCCTATGCTCTGCAACTTCAAGTCACTGCGCCGCCTGGCGTTGAAATGCCTGTCATTACAAGTCCAAATGAAATGAATGCAATCATTCATATCGAACCTTAATTGTGTACCAATCTTCGGCAGGCCGGATTAAAAAGACCAATGGGCTGAATCCGACCCACGGGCCGTAGTTTGCCCACCCTGTCCATGTGGATTCCTGTCTAACCTCATCTGACTGCCGATCCATCACAACGCAAACATGAAGGCGTTCAGAACTGATCCAGGATGCAGTCCCACCTCCACCTGAAACTTCTCTGTCACACCTGCAGCACACTGCACAATTGTCCTACTGACATACTTCTCTGCCATTCCTTCGGAACTTCTCTGTACGATTCTATCAATGTTCTCAAGGCAAATAATGCATCTGTGGTACTCTTTCTTGGCTCACATCTCCTGTCCCATGTAAATCCGCTTCAATTCCAAGCGGCGACTCACAGTTCCACATAAGCATCTGTGCTCTGCGCTGACGCTCCTTTCTTCTCATCATCAGCTCCACAAGCGATCCATCCATCTAGCCGCAGACTGTCCAACAGCACCGACATTTCTGCTGAAAAACAGGGCTTTGAAAAATGCTGCCCCTTACAGGCGCAAAAAAACACAAGCATTGCATTCTCCCAATCAAAATCAGTGCCGGTACACGCGTGCTGATGAGAAGGCACAACCACCAAGCACAGATTCTTCTCCTTTGATGACTGTCGTGGCCAAAAAAACGCTGAAAACAATTCACATCAGGTCCATACGACGTAATAACAAACACCATGTGACAAAACAAAACACAAAATCAACAAAAAAAAAGCACTTGCAGACGGCCGCCATCTTCTCATCCTATAGAATTCAATTGATGTACCTTGTCAAAAACTCGACAGCCATCTCTCCTAAATGTTTCCATACCCTCACAGAGATGTCATCAAGGCCTTTTCTTTTTCATCCTCTTTAGTATGTTTCTAAAATACCGCTTACTAAGCCATTTATTCTCCTTTCTACCTCCCGTTACTCATTCATCAACTCCTCAAAGTTTTCTTTCCATCCATCCATGACACTACTAGCACAAAGTGAACACAGTTACATCTCTGTCCTTGAATCACCCTAACCTGCTGCACATCCTTCCCACTGCTGTCTCTCTGTCTGACCAACCTGTACAGGCCTCTTGTGTGGCCTGTGCCACCTCCAACTTTGCCTTACGTTGCAGCACCTGGTATTTTTGTCTCTTCACGTCCTTCCTCTCAGTATTGCACTTATTCTTAGCTAACCTTTTCCCCTCTAGACCTTCCTGCATTTCCTTGATTCGCCAGCAAGTCTGTTTTTCCCCTTTCCTACCAGAAGCAACATAGTACCTTCCTGCCTGTCTTTCTGATCACCTTTGGCTGTAGCAGTCACATTTTCTGGGTACTCTTCCTGTCAACCAAGTGTATCAAATCTAAATTGCTCTCTGAGCCACACAACACTCTTACTTGTCAGTGTCCACCAAATGTTTCTTTGCTCTACCTCACCACCAACAGAGTCATATTACACACCACCGTCCTACACTATCTGGTTACACGCCTTAAAACTACATTACTGTGACTAAGTACGGGCTACATAAATAAATTTGACTTGACTGATCTCTTTCATATTCCATAATCAGATGTTCAGTAAATTCGCGGCCCCACTTGACACTGGCTGCTGACTGGTCGTTCTTGAAGATTCACAAATGAGTGACAGACTCTAGATTTCCGTTTCCGCTCCCAGCAGACACACGCGCGGTTGAACTCAAATGAACTGAATGCCTCTCCATCCAATTTGACCATGACTGACAGATAAAAACAAGCGGGCAAGTGGCTCGTAAAGAGTGGTGTGGAATACTATTTTTCAATGCTAATTCAAGCCACAGATCCCAAGAGAAATTGGTAATATGGCAAACAGGACTGAAAGCGAGACTCCTAGCTTAATTTAAGACGGGGTTGTGATGCATCTAATTTGAGAAGCAGCATTATGTACTGCGCCATCCATTTCCGAACCGCTTCATCCTCACTAGGGTCGCGGGGGCGCTGGAGCCTATCCCAGCAGTCTTCGGGCAGTAGGCAGGGGACACCCTGAACTGGTTGCCAGCCAATCGCAGGGCACACACAGACAAACAACCATCCACGCTCACACTCATACCTAGGGACAATTTAGAGTGCCCAACGAGCCTGCCATGCATGTTTTTGGAATGTGGGAGGAAACCGAAGTACCCATAGAAAACTTACGCAGGCAGGGGGAGGACATGCAAACTCCACACAGGGAAGCTGGACTCCCTGCACCTCTGCACTATGAGGTTGGCACGCTAACCACTGGACGACCATGCCACTGCTATGAAAACTAACTCAAACTAATAAAATGTTAAAAACAAAATTCAAAACGAAATCAAAACTAACTATAACAAATAATCCCAAACTATTATACTATAACCCTGGTTTTGGGTAATATCACGATTGTACTTCATCCACTTAATGTTGACTACGATTGAGAGTACTATATCAATAAAGATATATGTATGCATGCATTAAAAATAAAATAAAAATTAAATAAAAAATAAAAAATATTGACATCTTTGACAAGCGGATTCATTAATAAATAAATGTTGATTTATTACTTGTTCGGCCAAACAACTACAGTCAGCTGCCAAGAGAGGTGAATGTAAGTGAGAGGAATTTGGTTTCTAATTAAATAGTCCCGGGGTGTTAATTCAACTTGTTAACTTTTCTCAACTTTTAAAATCTAACACAATCACACAATCAAATTAAGGTGTCTGCATGCATTTTAAAGGTGTGGTTTTATTAAATGCAATTCATGTTGATTTACTTACTTAGTTACTTAATGCTTACTTACTTGATTATTTTAGTGCTTGTAAATAAACTGTTTGTTCAAATGACAACATAAGTTAACATAACATAAAACGAGGGAGACTGCAATTTAATCCGAAACTAAAATATAGAAACCTGTCTTGCTGTGCCCTTTTTATTGGACCAAAGATGCTGACATTTCTTGCAGCCCTTTTTGCTTTTTTATATATTTCTTCTTTTTGTCATCATATGTCTTCGAACGCGCGCACACAGGAAAGCATGGTAATGTACGCGTGTGAAATTCACAGCATGGGAAAAAGAGCACTCCTGAGAACCTACAAACAGGAAGAGAAACATTTCTATCACCAGCAAACACACCCCTTCTGCCGCCGCCGCCACACACACACACACACACACACACACACACACACACACACGCACGCACGCACGCACGCACGCACACACGCACTCACACACACACACACACACATAGTTCACAATCAACATCAGTTGTCTGCCCCTGTTCTGCACTCCAACAATGGATGTTTCCTGATGACTGGGTTCACGGTGACGTTGTGAGCAATGAGCTGCTGCCGTGTGAAAGCTCAAGAACTAGCAAATAGGAAGGAGCCTTTGAGTCAACACTGAAAACTCACTCAAGGGGATTTTCTAAAAGAGGTTACAAACATTTGTGTGCATACATGATTTCCTGCATTATTTCTTATCATTTTAAACAGGAGTATTTCTCAGTTTACTTTTACATAAACAGTAAAGCTAAAGAATGACACTTGAATGTGGCTCAGACTGTCCCAAGTGTGTTGAACTAAATTTCTCGCATCTTGTTTATGTATGCTGGTGCTTTCATGCCAGCTGTATTGTAACTGTAACGGATGAAGATGGCATGTGTCAGGTTAACTTGACAGGGTAATTCAATGCTGTATGCAGGCCTCAGTGGATTCGTTTACTACTCCATCTCTTTTTCTTTTTGTCTAATTGTCTCCATTGTTCTTTTCGGACCATTGGAAAACCTGTCACTCTAAATTAGGACTGCAGCTATAGAATATTTTGGTATTCAGATCTCAGACTGAAAATTCTATAATCGGGTATTTGGACACTTAACTAAGTGGTTTTCATTTTTAGGTAATCAACATTTCTCCTTAAGTTTAAACTGCATTTTCTTCTCAAGAAGCATTAGTGAGATTTTCGAAAAATATCTCACCATTTATTCAACAAGTTTTATTGAATCAATCAACAAACAGTTGAACACGTTTAAACTTTAATTTGCAATATTTTTGGACATTATATAAGTTTGTGTCCATTCATTAGATCAATAATCATTTACAGATGCGACTTCCACATTTAAACAAATCTCTCCACATAGTTTTTGGTCGATGAGACGACAGATTTTTCTGGCTAAAACAGCACATTTGAGAAAACTTTAAAAAAAAAAAAAAAAGAAAAGTGATCAGTGGTAATGGCAACTGTCTCTGGCTGTCAGCATCATTGTATGCAGAGTCATTTTATGTCTATTAAAACTGCCTTTGAAAAGTGATCCGACGGCTCTTGCTAGCCGCTGACACAGCTATTCGCTAACACTGGAGCCACTGCTAAATGCTGGCAAAAGGCACCATGCAATACAGTGTAAGCACAATCAAGTTGGATTTTTGGCGTCCTTAATTAGGAAATGAACAAGTCAGGACTATGCATTTTGACATTGGTAGCAAGATGGCCCAAACAGACTCTGTCAGCCCTTACGACAGAACACTTTGCAGCAAACGAGCTCAAAATAAAAGCAGCATTGATTCCATAAATTGATTGCATTTGGTTTGTTTATTTTGAATTTGGGCTTCTGACAGCGATGGCGGTGTGTTCATGCCATGCATAGCATGAACTATTGTTGCTACAATTAACTGGATTACTTCTTCCTGACAGTGCACAGGTAAATAAGCGGGTACTCTAGACTAAAAAAAAAAATGCCTCGAGCATTTTTTTGAACCGAAGTACCCAAATTATGGTACTCTAGAATTCGTTTCAGTCCTACTCTAAATGTTTGCGATTTTTCTGATCATCTGAAAGGAAGAGATTGTTTTTTTCAGGAGAAAAGGACACAATCTACAAACTCTGACATAAATATAGGCTACACCACGTTGTGTGCCATCAGATGCTGCAGGTGGCCCTAATAATAAGAAAATAAATGAACACACACTCGGCAATGTGACAAGGATGAAGAAATAATCAGAATGCAATTACCTTAACAAAAACTCAGTCCCAAACGAAAACCAAAACACCAGCGCTTTTAACAAGGCTGAACAGCTAGTGTGTCATAAGCATGTAGAACTTTCTTTTCATCAACCAATCAAGATTTTCATAATTGTTAAAATGTGGTAAAAAACAGCTGTTAGCGATGCCTGCAGCCCTCCCTCCAATAGCCCATTCAACTTTAACCATCATCTGCGTCTGTTTTGCTGACTGATGTCCTGATTAAAGTCAGAGAAAGTGATTGATCCATCTTATCCATCACTGCTGTCTGTTGCACAGTATGGTGTCATCCCCCCTATTTGATTTGTAATGTAACCCCTGTGTCTTGTCTATGCAGTTTGCTCATTCCCATGTGAGCACAACAACCCTAATTTGGCTGTTGCCATCAATAGTACCGAGTTTCTTTTAGGGTTTTTAAGCACCGTATTTTTATGACCATAAGGTTCACTTAAAAGTATTACATTTTCTCCAAAATGGATAGAGCGCCTAATACTGCTGGCCGCCTTGTGTAGGCACCAAGTTCCAAAATCTGTGAATGACTTTGATGAGGGGTCCGCTTGACTGACTGATGTTGTGCCAACACGCTGCTTACATAGAGGAAAGACGGACGCAACTGAGGACAGGATGAGGACATTAAAGTGGGAAGAGGACGCTAAGGGCACGCCCCCAGTAGGTGTATATAGGAGATAGTATGTGCATTGTGCAAAACAACATCCCGAAAATGGCACAGACGAAGACACACGCTTACGAAGCACAGTTGAAACTGCAAGTTATCAGTTACCCGGAGGACCATAGGAATTGTGCAGCCGCAAGCGAATTCAAGATCAACTCATCCACATTGCTTAGGTCCTTTCGTTTTATGAAACGGGACCATCCATCCATCTGGGCGAGGACGACTGTGGCGCAGCAACATCCGGCGGAATACAAAGAAAAGGTGGCCGCCCCTACTGCAGTAAAAAGTGTAATGTTCTGCGCGACATTAAATAAATATATTAATACGCTTTCTAGGAGATTTTAATACTTTATTCTGCTGCTCTGCCAGGCTTCCATTACCGACTGTTCTCTCGACCAATCCCCACTTTCCGAGATACTTCGCTTGGGCTATGGCAATTGATGAGGGACAAGCATGCTTTGCAATTTGAAATACACTGTAGAGAAGAAGGGGGCCAGCATGCTAGCGATACGCTAAACGGAGCACACGAAGTCAGCTTTGACTGTTGTGCTATGTTGCCATGGTAATGGACATAAACGGCCAAAGTGAAGTTGCGAGCGGCGTGGGAGTGATGCCGAACACAGCTTTACTAAGACTGGGAGGCAGAGTTGGGCGAGTTACGCCACAATTTGTGATTTGATTGTGGATGCTTGTGCTAATGTTGTTGGAGCTTTCGCAAGCCGGCATAATTTCTGTAGTGATGGGACGATGATACCTCAAGGAGTGTATCCTCACACTTCACAAACTGTGTCAGCACTGTATTGATACTGTGTCGGTCAACCAATAGTGACCCCTGCAGTAGTTATAAAATCATTGCAGGTAAAGAAATTCCTTCTTTGTGTAAATGCTAAACTGAGTTGGTATGTCAAATACAGCAAATTTGAGTTACAATTCAGAGTTACAATTTTTTAACTTCTGTAGAAAACTTGTTAAATCATGTGAAATAAAAGACAAAAAAGTGATTAGTTTATGAATTTTTATTGAGGAACAAAAGTCTTTGGAGTGTCTGCTTTAAACAACAAAGCGTATGAGGGAAAAGGGGTTAGGGTTGCACGACTGTCCGTGTTTTATGTTATGTGTTGTGTTCATTATTTTATTTTATGTTAACTGTTTTGTTAAGCGCTTTGTTACAGCTGCAGCTGTTGTGAAAGCGCTACATAAATCAGGATGTATTGTATTGTATTGTATTGTATTTGTTCAAAGGCGATTTCTCCTCTTAGACACCAGCTCCCCAGCCTCAGAAAATACTCACACGGTTCAGATGACGATGGTGAGCAGAGAGTTTTAAAAGAAAGTTAATGCAGATGTGGATATGTTTTCTGGTTCCATTTTCCATATTGTGGAGGGTCTTGGTTCCTGTGTGTGTTTGCTTCTGACAGGCAGCGTTGGACTTCAATTATGGAGGATCTCGCAATTATAAGATAAAATGGATAAAGCATCTGTAAGGCTCTTTAACTGACTACCATATGCATTACAGGTCATTCACTTGATAAACTGATAAAGTGGGTGCATTGCACCGCCTCAAAAAAAATGTATTAACAGTAAACAACGTTCAAAGGAGAAAAAGATTTACCAAAATCAAACCACACTGGGGAAAACTTCTTAGAACGAACCATAATTTCGCAAAACTCCAGCCAACAAACCCACGACATGTTGATACAGTTTGTTTCCTTATAAACACACTTTGGCACGGCACATTCAAACGATTCAGTTCCTGTATTGGTCACGTTATTCTTTCTTAAAGCAATACATACGGGGTTTCACTCTTGAGCTCTCGGCACTGTGCTGTCGCACCAGTATCGCTCGTCCCATCACTACATTTCTGAGGAGCTGCACAGCAACAAGACTGACTCTAACAATGATGCGAGGGAACCTGGTGTGGTTGATTGTGAACTTGCCCAGCTGTTCATTTCAGACACAGAATTATTACAAAATTAACGTGAATACATTGTGAAATACTTCAATAAAGTACAGCCAAATTCAATTTTGCTGCTGCTGCCTTTTTAAAAACATACACTAGCTTGCTTTGCAGCAGCAGCAATGGGCTTCATGAAAAATCAGATTGCCAATTTATCAAATGTAATAGATAAGCATATTTATGCCGAATGGAAAGCTTAAAATAACATGATATGGTCCCTTCATTGGTGTTTGAGGGACCTCGGCTGATGTGTGAATGTGAAACACACACATGAACCAAACTTTTTGACCCGAGACTTTCCAGGAAATAAGTGTTTCCGGTAATTGTGGTGTGAAAGCACCTTAAGTATAACCTCTTTAAAAGACAAGAGTTGCAGTAGCTCAAGTTATCTCTATATGGAGGCCAACCCATGGATGATGGGGTGTCTTCAAGTTAACCCAACTGTGAACATGCTTTGTCTATCAGACAAGGCCTCCATACATTGCTGGCAGGGCCTCCTACCGTTTGGTGAGTACCCAATAGCAGTGCTCAGGGAGGCTACTATTTCAGCCCTTGATAATGAAATAAGAGGATGAGGAAAACAGAAAAGGAGAAACTGTAAGACCAGTAAAATTAGAAACATGGGCACCAAACCCCAGAACTCCATTTTTTGATCAGCCTTATCCTCACAAGGGTCACGGGTTGTGCTGGAGCCTATCCCAACCGTCTTTGGGAAGTAGGCAGGGGACACCCTGAACCGGTTCCTAGCCAATCGCAGGGCACACACAGACAAACAACCATCCACGCTCACACTCACACCTAGGGACAATTTAGAGTGTTCAATCAACCTGCCATGCATGTTTTTGGAATGTGGGAGGAAACCAGAGGACCCGGAGAAAACCCATGCAGGCACGGGGAGAATATGCAAAGTCCTCACAGGAAGGCCGGAGCTGGAATCGAACCCCGTACCTCTGCACTGTGAGGTCGACCCGCTAACCATAAGACTACCGGGCCGCTCATCCATAGTTGTGTTGTTTGAGCATCCTTGTTTCTATAGTTTCTTGTTCATTTTAAATGTCTCGAAAAACTGAAGGTATATTACGCAGGCAACATTAATTGTACAGCACATTTCATACAAGCTTGTCTTGAAAGCCTGTGTGTGATCGTGGCACAACTAAAGGATAAAGAACTTATGTATTTTTTACTTCTCATCGTTATCGATGTCAAAGTATTGTTGAAGGTTAGATTATTATTTTTATTTTTCGTTTCATGCTGTCACCCAACATCCCCGTTAGCACTTAGACTTGGTTTCCCTCCCTCTTCCGCCGAGCAGGAAAACAATAATAAGAATAAGAATAAGAAAACCTTTATTTGTCCCGCACTGGGGAAATTTGCAATCTTCAGCAGCAGAATTGGAGGGGGAAGGGGGGTGGGGTAAAAAGAAAAACAAAGTATTGCATGCACAAATAAATGTTCCAGAACAAAATAGAGCTGTACACAGTACAGAATGCAAGATAAAAAATACAAAATACAAAATATAAGGTGGCTGTGCTATTTACAATGTATGGATGGGTTGAGTCCGTTTTTTTTTGTTTTTTTTCTTTCATGTGTGTTTATTGAGCAGCCTGACAGCAGTCGGTAAGAATGAGCGGAATAGCGAGCTGCTTTACCCTGCACAGCAAAGTGTCACCAGACTTAAATTCCGTTGACACAAAAAAGGTTAACGGAGATACAGACACATCAACACAATAGGAAAGGACAGAGTGGAGGTAACCCGATTGCGTTTATATGACCAAATATCCAGGTTAACTTAACTATGATCAGTGTTGATACTGTCAACCAGGTGGGTAAACAGAGAACCTCCCATTGTTTGCTGGACAGGATCACCCATGGCATAACGTACCTGTTGACTGTCAATCACAGGCACACATGACACAAGCATACAAACAATTTGTATACTGAATCGCATCTGCCTTCCCCTCCTCCTCACCTGTCCCTCTTTTGTGTGGGAAAACTCGAGCTGGGACATTGTGCCTCAACAGGAGTTGACTGTGATCACTCAAGAGAAAACATGATCCGTCAACCTGCTGTCAATGCTCAACATCGCCCCACAGAAAGACACACCGCAATTTCACTGCCCTGTGTGGACTGTCCTCCCCTACCTGGCAGAAGAATAATATGAGATAGTCAAAAGCAGGGGTTGGCAACCCAAAATGTTGAAAGAGCCACATAGGACAAAAAAAAAACAAAAAACAAATATGTCTTGAGCCGCAAAAAAATAAAAGCCTTCTATAAAACTGACAATGAAGGAAACACATGCTGTATGTATGTAGGAGACTGGACTGTCTCAGAATTGTTTATATTATTCATTCCTTTGTTGTGTGTTCACAAACGCCCCCATAGAATTTATTTTGTAATTTCCTCGCTTGATTTTTTGTTTTGGTGCATTATTTTCGCTTTTCTTAGTGTCAGTGAAGTGATAATTAATTTCCGTTTTTCTGAGGCTGTCTTTGAACGCCTCTCCAGTTGAACGAGAAGAGAGAAGGCACGTAGTCGGACGCAGGCGTGTCTGTGTTTGTCGAGACTGTTAAAAGCATAAATAAAGTGTACTTTAAAAAAAAAAAACAACATCACAGCTCTCCTTTTTTCGGAGCTGTGACTTGTATCTATATCTATTTGAGCTATATTAGCCTGCTATCAAAATATTTTTCCATTTTCAAACATTTTTTATAAAGCTCCAGGGACCCACTAGATGTCGCGAAAGAGCGGCATGCGGCTCTGGAGCCGCGTGTTGCCGACCCTCGGTCAAAAGGAAGGAAACTGCAACATAAAATTCAGTTTCCACTGAATTGGCAGTTACTTCAGTGACTTCTTTTATTTGGTTGTTTTCATGGTATACAGTATCAATTTGGTATGATGTAAGATATTGATGTTAGATTTCCATAACTATAGCGTATTGGTTCTGGGGACTTCCTACAAAGACTGGATTAAAAAAAAAAATTCTGGTGTTTGCACTGAACCTACTGTACAGTACATGGTAGTGGTATTGTACTGCTTTCACTTTCATGAGACAGAGATAACAAAACACAGTATATTAAACCCAAAGGAAGTTGTATTTAATCATCACATGAATTTCGCTTTTGGGGTTGGAGCTTGTAAGATCACCATTTCCTTGTTACTTTAACCTGGTCCATGATTGGTACAGTCAAGTGGCAAAAACAGAGATAACATGAAAAAAAACCCCGCAACTTCCTGGAGAAAATCAATTACAAAAGTAAAAAGAAAGGATTAAGAATTGAACTAGAAGTAGGCAACTGTGAGAAATAGGGTAACAGAGGTGTTTGATGAATTTTGTGAAAAAGTGGAATTTGTCGGGAACAGAGGATTAGCAGAGGTGGTGGTTAGAAAAGAAATTGAGAGCAGGGGCAGGGTGGCCATCGGGAATTTCGGGAAAATATGTACATTTGTGTGAGTGCGTGTGTGTGTGTGTGTGTGTTGCGAGTGACCCCTAGCAGACAGCTCACTTTAGTGCAGGTGTGAAAACACTCACAGGTCTCACAATGCTTTTGATATGCAATCACCCACACTACAATAGGGGTGGTCTTCTGAGCAGTGTAAACACAGAAGACCTGAGTCTTGTCTACCCACTGAAAAAAAAAAACGGTGTGTTGAATTCACTCAATTTTATTTCATTACGTGGGTTGCCAAAATAAATCCACCTGGATGCGGATGATTTTATTTTGTACATTTAATTTGAGTAAATTCATCCAAAGTGTTTTCAGTGCACACAGCCGGACTTTTTTTTTGTAATCAAATATCTCCCCCTCTGCCTGTAGAATATTAAAAAAAAAAAAAAGCGCATCCATACCAACCCACCTAAGTAAGTTTTTAAGTGCATTTAAATGGCAATTGCTCCAACTTGCTTCTCTCGTCTGGAAGTGTGCTTATTATTATCCAAATCCGGCTAGGGTCGCGGGGGTGCTGGAGCCTATCCCAGCTGTCTTCGGGCAGTGGAATTCGCAGGGCACACAGAGACGAACAACCATCCACGCTTCACACCTAGGGACAATGTAGAGTGTTCAATTGCCATGCTGGGAGGAAACCGTCTGGATGCCTCCACACAGGGAGGCCGGAGCTGGATTTGAACCCGGTACCTCAGCACTGTCGTGCTGGACTACCGGGCCGCCCCACTTATTATTATTATTATTATAATTATTATTATGGTGAAGAGAAGTGCTCAGGAACGCATGTCATCCCCGCAGGGCAGACCAAGCACCAAGCACAGACCAAGTTCAAATATGAAGCTGCCGCAGCGGAACATCAATCGCTCAATCAGCACAGCTGTAGATTTATGCTGTGTTGAGCGATATCAATCAGTCTTGCAGGGGGCAACACAAAATCAGCTGAAGCAAATATATGTACGAAAGAGTGGTTCAAACATCTGACTCAGAGGTTGTAGGTTCGAAACCTGGCATTCCTAAGTTGAAATTGTATGTTCCCTCTCTGCTGGTATATATCGCTGACTCTTGTCCAACGTCAGCTGGTATGGGCTGTGGCTAACCCACGACCGAATTAGGATAAGCGGTAGAGAAAATGGATCGATGTTATTTTCATCACTGGACTAAGTCCAACTGGCAAGCCAGCAAAGCATACAAGTATAGACAAACTTGCACGCCCCCAAGTGTGCACACACACACACACACACACACACACACACGCACGCACGCACGCACGCACGCACGCACACACACACACAGACACACAA
The DNA here is from genome assembly GCA_018466805.1 of Hippocampus abdominalis. NCBI lineage: Eukaryota > Metazoa > Chordata > Actinopteri > Syngnathiformes > Syngnathidae > Hippocampus > Hippocampus abdominalis. The sequence goes on along the minus strand of CM031706.1, from coordinate 18,014,830 downwards.
GGTTGTTCCTTGTTCAAAACAATAGATATAAATATAGCAGTCTCTGGGAAAAAGACAAATGGCCTGTCCATCCCTGCTGCAAGGATCAACGCCCAGTCCTGTGTTTCCTGCTCTCTGAAGTACATGTGGAGAAGTGGTCACTAATCCACACATGAGACAGAAGTCCATAGCTGGAGATGACAAACTAAAAGTGATTTTACAATCTCACAGCTTTCTTTATCAATGAAGAAATCACGAAATGACTAAGGAATGACTAATGCATATACACTGTAATGAATCACTTACTGGTGGAATTTCCATTAACACTGGATTGTAGAAAACAACGTTTTCTGGGTAGCATGTAGCCTTTATGCTAAATTTGGCTGTAAGATTTCTGGATTATTTGAACATATACATATTTATTAATACTGTATTCAAAATAAGGGTCGCTGATGGTGTTGTCATACACTGTCCTGACTTACGTGCGGTGCAGTGAGCATGGGATCGGTTGCCACTCAATGACAGTGTGGATGTGGGTGTGAATGGTTGTCCATCTTGTACATGTGCCCTGCGACTGACTGGCAACCAGTTCACGGCGGAGTCCACCTTCCTCCCGAAGCCAGCTGGGATAGGCGTGAGGGCCCTCCTAACCCTGATAAACGCTGTTGAAAAATGTATTTAAGAATTTTTTTAAATTCAGCTTTCAGCACAATTTTTAATAAAAAAAATTAGTCCAATGTTTACATAGAGGAAAAACTTACAAGTTAAACTGGAAGTGTTCTTTATATTATCAACTTATTCCAATTTAATTATTTTAAATTAGGACCACCACAAATACCTTGAGATGGTGAGTGGGTGTTACCCCACGAGTCGCACCTGTCTCAAATCTGGCATCGTTACCTGCCTGCTTTATAAACTAGGCCACGCCAACAACTGACTGTCGGATTATAGCCTTGCTCACGACGGTGTCTCCAAGTGCCTAATTTTCTAGACGTTCTTGACATTTCATAGCCTTACCTCGTTAGTTCTTAGTGTTTTTGATCTGGTATTTTCCTTCTTAATGTACTCTCGGTTTTTATTCGTGTATTGGATTTATTTTGTCTTTTAAATTGACAAACGATTTTTAGTTTATATCATTCCTTGCCTTGTTTGTTGTCACGTTTTCTTGGTTCTTTGTTCCCCAGTGTCCTTCGTGGTATTTTGTCGGTCTTGCGTTTTTGTAAATAAGTATTTTTGTGACCAAAACCTTTGATTTGTGCCTATTGTAATCCTCATTCTGTCCCAACTTTGACCGGACATTTGACATTTACAGACATTAAGATATTTTGAGTGTCAACATGAGCCACCACACCTTGAGCTATGTCAGATAAATTGTTCTTGATTTTTAATCCAATCCAGATTCTCTACAACACAGGTGTCAAACCCAAGGCCCAGGGGCCAGATCCAGCCCCTCATATCGTTTTATGTGGCCTGCGAAAGCAGATCATGTGTATCGACTTGATGTTTCTTGCTAAAATATCATCATTACAAATTGAGGAAAAACATTGAGATGTTCAATCACCCTTCGAAAATACTTGAAAAAAAGAGTATTTACTGGTCTTGTTTTCTGTTGAGAGGGAAGAGATTTCATCTGTGCTGTATGTTACACATACGTTCAGCACATGTGACAAAATTGTATCCAATTCGATTCAATTAAAAAAATTCAATTTAAAAACTAGTGATTCATAATTTTGTAAGATAAGAGGTTTTGAGAATGGACGAATAGATGGATGCAATACGAAGCAATCACACATTTATTTGAATACAGAGTCATAATAGCCCTCCAAAAGAAACCGTAATTACAATGTGGCCTGCAACAAAAATGAGTTTGACACCCCTGCCCGAGAGGTACAAAATGATACATAAAAATGACAACACAATCAATGATATCCAAAGGATGCGCCATATCATACTATAGGTAAGAGCGGGCCGCCCGAGCCTGAATTTCGGGTCGGGCCCTAAAATGTCAATCATTGCTTCGGGTTCGGGTCGGGTCGGGCTTCTGTCTCGCTGACTTTTTTTTTTTTTTAGTTTCGAGGCCGTGAATAGTTTTGGCTACGAGAGACCGTGGTTCGCAAAAAAACAGAAGTCGCTTCATCACAACACGTACTGTACTAAACTCTTGCAATGACAATTCAAAGAACTCCTTCCAGTCTCTGTCGAGTATCCACCCGTCATTGTTCGTCTTTGTCTCTCTGCTTCTCTCTCTTAAAGTGCCGCGCTAGATTCTTAAGGACGTACTGCTGTTGTGGTTTACGGCCCTATTTTCAACCCGTCAAAATGACGGTCGGTCTTAAATTTTCCCCGTCCACTCTTTAAAAAAAATCCGTCAATGATGGAAAATTGTCGTTTAATGTAACCTCTTCAAAAGAGAAATATAAAAGATTTAAATGTTTATACAGTCTTGTTTAACTTAGATTTCGTTACAAAAGACAGGTTTTGTTATCAGAAATCACCCCTCCTCCTCCCGAGTCCTCACAAATAAAAGATGAAATCTCGGGTTTGCTTCGGGCTCGGGCCTGCAAATCAAGTTAAGTGATCGAGCCGGGTCGGGCTTTAATACCCTCGGGCCGAGTCGAGTCAGGCTCGATTTTTTTTACGACCGATCTTAGCTCTATGTCATACCCAAGTCTAAAACCAGACTGGTTAATGTTGAGGATATCATGTTCTGATAAGAAGGAACACTTTTGATTGCCAATCAAACATTCTGATAATTTTGCCAAACCGGATGATTTTGATCTTGGCAGGTAATTATTCAGGTCATTTAAAAAAATGTTTCCAGTGTAAGCATTGCCTTTTATGTACAGTTTATTAATAAGACAACACAGCTATTTCAATTAAGCATGAGCATGTGTTTCCCCCAAATTAATTATGCTCTGCTTTCTGGTCCAAAACCTTCCACTGCTATAGAGGCTATTGCTGAAGACAGATATGACAGAAAGTATGCACACAACTACATTTTCCTTTCCTTTAATTACAGGAATGACATTAATGTCAAAGAATTGGACCAAATTGCTCTGAGGTAGAAATGGTTTATTGCGCCCACAAGATAGTGGCCATGTGGGCAACCTAACGACAATAAAATTCTCTCTTTTCAGACCACCTGACTATTTCTCCTCAGGCAATATCTTGGGCGTCACTTCACTCCCTTTATGGTCCTCTTTGAATTCCATTGCTCCCCTGAAGCACATCTCATAATGAAGACCTGATCAAAGTGTGGTGGGAAACTTTAAGGAATCTTTAGATGTGCATCTTTTTACATTTTTTGCAAATGCAAACACAGAGATGCAGAGAGCTTTCAGTCTGCATGAACTATTTTAGCGTATGTGCTGTATCAAAGTTTAACAACTGGTGGCTCCATATTGCTGTGATAGAACATGTGTCCTTTGCTTACTCAACTTAGGTTCTGTATTTGTTGCAGCAAATAAATAAATAAATGAATGAATGAATAAATAAATACATCAATAAATAAGGGAACTCAAATTAAATCTCCCAGAGAAAGTGTTAAGAACTCAGAGCATATGTTTATTTAAAGTGGTGACAATACAACGTAGCTGGTTTCATGTCTTCCATCAGAGACTTAATGGCAGAGCTGCCGTTTATCAATTTTTCCCTTTCAGTCCCAAAAAAAAAAAGAAATGGAAAGCATAAAGACCTGCTTCAATGACGAGTGTGAAAAAGGCTTGTCATTAAGGGATGTGTTAGCAATAACTTGAATGGAACTTTGGGGGGTCGAAAGTGACCCTGTGTGGTGTAACCTTTGGTTCAGTGGCTAACAGGTTCAAAGCCCAGATGGTAAATGTACAACAGGCATATCTAGTGAAATTCCTCCATTGAGGCCCATAGCTAGCAGTCATATCACAGACATGTCAGAACAAAGGGATTGCAAATGTTGATTTTTTTTTTTTCTCCCTTCTCGGTAAGGGTTGACTGAAGCAATTTCCTGTATAATGCTTTAATTGTCACCATCTTTCAACTACAGTTAAATTCAACTGTAAAAGAAACCAATCATCCATGCTGATGAGTGATTTCTCAGTGAATTCTGTCGACTAGGAATGACAAATTGCCAATGTTAACAAAAACCCTGACAGCAAAGCTATGCGCTTTTCTCATCAAAATTAGGTGTTGTGAAGCAGGCAAATGCAGGTGTGCCAAAGTTGTGAACTAAAAAAAAAAAAAATCCTTAACACATAATGAAAAAAAAAATGCAAACACATTAAAAGAGAAAAAAGATGCAAAAAAGAATGCTGCAATCACAAAAACAAAGTGGAAGTAAACTTACAACTCACAAAACACATGCAAAAATTCTGCAAACGGCCACAATGAAAACAGCTGCAAATGAGAAATCCTGCATTTTGACACCGCACATTGGAAGTTTGCTCAGATACAAATGATGTGCCACAAATTTTACACCCCCCAAAAAAAAGAAACAAAAAACATAGAAATATTGTCCTGGTTGGCATATAGACAAACAAGCTTTTACAATTGCAGTCACACCAACAGTCTGAGTCTTCAAACAAACAAAAAAAAAACATTTTGGGGCTCATTGTGTGGCTATCTAAACGTGAATCTTGAAAAATGTAGTTTCCCATCCATGTGCACATCAAATGAGTACAGACCAAAGTATGATTTGTATCTATGCTAACTAACTCACAGAACCAGAACGAGAGTATCAGCCTCTGTCAGTTGATTGCGTCAGCAAACAGTGGCTAGTTCAGGAAGTCACGAACTTTGCTTGCTACACACGTGTGTTTTGGTTTTCAGCCGAACACAACTATTTCTGTGGATTTTGTCTGTTAAATTCCATTGATTTTAGATCCATGAATTTAGGTTCCATTGTTCCTCTTTCATAACGTTAGAGAGGCCATGTTATGGATACGACTAGTGCTGTAGTTTCTTTGAATAATTTTGAATAATCTTTTCCTGTTGCTTGAATTTTCAAATTAGCTTGTTCCTCCTTGTTGTTCCTCTCGTGTCTCTGACGCTCTATGTCACTGTCGGCGGAAGATCATTGTAGTCTAAAATAACTCTTTGCGAAGAGGAGGAAGTGATATTTTATTGTGGAGGGGGGGCTGAGAAAAGGATGAGGTCATGATGATGAGAAATGACCTTTGAGTCAATCTCACACTAAGGTTCCCGCTAGTTTACATCAAGCAGGGCCAGTGTCGGCTGGTCAATAAAGGGTGCTACAGAGCAACCCCAAGAATAGCTCCTCTTCGATGCAATAGATAGGACCAAGGTCAGGCGCTTCACTTCAGCGACCTGGCGGACATCACAGCCGACTGTCGTGGCTTGGTCTCGGCCTGCACACAGCACTACTGCGTTTGTTTTGGCATATCAACCTTACACCTCATCATACCTCTGCTGTTTTGAATGTACGTTTGGTGACTTTGGTTTCTATCTTGCATTAATGCTGACTTGGTGTGGTGCTTGCATAATGGATGGTCATTTTATATTGAGCAAGTATACAACATAGTCAAATGTCATTCCTGCCTTAAGCAGCCTGGCTGGCTGGCACGTAGATTCCCGGGCGGGGGCTTTTAGCCTAGCAGTTAGTGGTGCTAAACACTTGTCAAGTGGAGAGATTGGTGGTCACGTGGGTCCAAATGAGGCTGGATGACCACCTAAACCAGGGGTCTCAAACTTATTTCGGTTGCGGGCGACTTTGGTGTTACGTCTTCCCCCGGAGGGCCGTAAAGACAGTGAAACCAAATAAATGTTTAATCATCACATCATATTATTACTTGTACACAAAAAAAAAAGATGTCTCACTAGTTTTGAAATCAGTCAAGTATTTGTTCAATTATTGCTCAAGTGAGTGTAAACAGGGTAACAAAATTATAGCAAAATGCCACCGTTGTATATTACGTATGACAATTTGAGATTTCACTACATATTTAAGCAAGGATCACTGAAGTTGACACAGATGATCTGCTCTTGCGGGCCACATAAAATGACGTGGCGCGCCAGATCTGGCCCCCGGACCTTGGCTTTGACACCTGTGACCTAAGCAGTGGACCAGACATACCCAGCCACTTCATCCAGCTCTTTTAAGCACGTATCTTAGATTTCCAAGTGTGTGTGCACGTCTCTCTCTCTCTCTCTCTCTCTCTCTCTCTCTCTCTCTCTCTCTCTCTCTCTCTCATTAGCATTAAAAAGTAGGTGGCCGACTGCAGCCACTGTAAGTTAATTATGGCGTTGCTTTAAAAGAGTTTTAGACAGTTAATGTGAGATGCTGGTGAAAAAATATGCTTTCCGTCCCACCACCTCCAAGGTGAATTTCGACCTATTATGTAGAATCAGGATGAGTTATGTCCGCCCTGTTTTACTGCTCCTGTTTCTCATTTGCACCGTGACGGCCGGGGATAATTGGTTGACAGTTTCAAAATCTCATGAGGCATTCACGGTGATTATGGCCAGTCGTAGTTGTCCATCCATTCCCTCCATCTTGTCTCTCAACCATCCAATTCTGTCCTTGATGGCATGTAACGGGGCTGCAGTGGCTGCCGGGAATATAATTTAATAGTCACTTTAGATCCGATATATTGTAGTCATTTTCCCCATTGCCCTATTACCGTTCTCTCTTTGACTCTTCCACCATGCTGTCAGCTCTCTGTCCATCTCTGTCTCTCTTTCTCTTCTCTTGTCTCTCACTCTCTGTCTCTCCCTCTCTCTACTACTTGAACTACTTTTGATGACCCCAACTGATTTTAGCAGAGGGTGACCTAGAGTCTTATACTATTTAAAAAGTCAAACCTCGGTTTTCGAACGTCTGGGTTCTCGAACAATTCGGTTTTCCAACAAAAATTTCGAGCTTTTTATGTATCGGTTGACGAACAAATTTCGGTTCTCGAACTAACTGAGCACACTTGAATGCGTCACTTCACTCCTCTCGGCTTCTCTTCCTCGTGTAGCGTCCATTGTGAGCAGACGTTTTTATATTGTTCAATAATGATAAAAAAAAAAAAAGCAGACGTGTTTGGTGAAACGCTTCCTCGTGTAGCGTCCATTGTGAGCAGACGAGTTTGTATTGTTCAATAATGATTAAAAAAAAAAAGCAGACGTGTTTGGTGAGACGCTTCTGTTAGGGGGATGAAACCCCCCTCTTTTCAGAATGGTTTTCCCCAGCAGCACGGGGGAAGTGCGTGCGTTTGTTGTCCGGCCGGCAGTTTTCAATACAGCGGCACATAATGAACACTCTGGTGTCCGGTGTCTCATTATTATGCAATAATCATACAGAAACAGCTTCCTCATGTAGCGTCCATTGTGAGCAGAAGAGTTTGTATTGTTCAATAAAGATTTCTTTTTTTTAAAAGCAGACGTGTTTGGTGAGAACTACGTCATATCGGACTGTTATTTTTGCATCGTGTATCAGCCCCTAATCATGGCACCAAAGAAAGCAAGTGGAAGTGGTAAACCTGGTGAAGAAAAGAGGAAAATACTGCACAAAACTATAGAATTTAAGAAAGATTTGATCGCGAAATATGAGTCAGGTGTGCGTGCGTCTGTGTTGGCTAAGGAGTTCGGGATGCCGAAATGCCCCGCTTACTGCCCGATGACAGCTGGGATAGGCGTACGCCCCACGGCAGATAGAGAGAGAGAGAGAGAGAGAGAGAGAGAGAGAGAGATGTTCCTTCAATTTTTATGTTACTATGTTAATGCTAAAATTGGTGAAAATAAAACATATTACAGTTTGTTTGTACACTATTTTACATATTACCTGCTCTCTTATTACATGTGTAAAGTTTATGTTGTGAAATTGTAAAAAAGAAGTGATTAAAAAAAGTTGTTTTCTTGACTTGGAACGGATACATTTTTTTTACATTGATTCCAATGGGAAACGTGGTTTCGGTTTTCGAACAATTTGGTTTTCGAACAGTCTTCTGGAACGGATTATGTACGAAAACCGAGGTTTGACTGTAAACAAAATGAATATGAGCATGTTTACATAGGTTTTTCAAATCCGAGTATTAGCAATATAATATCCTAGCATCAAGGCTCCCATGAGGAGGCACATGTGTTAAATTTAAAACAGACTCAAAGGCAATAAGAGAGGATAATAACTGAAGGACAATACTTTATCGTCGCTGTCAGGCAGAATCCTTATATTGTCAAAGTGACAACTTTTCGGGAAATCAAAAAAACTCCAGCTTGCTTGAGTTCCCATGACATTGTTTCGTTCAAAGTTGTTTTCTACCTCACAGACCGTTGCACACTCACATCGACAAAGAAAAAAAAACATTTGATGAATCGCTATTTTAATATGCCAATAATTAATATGCTAAAAAAGTGTTCATTTATTACACTGGCATTGATTAAAATAGTGCAAACATGGAGCCAGAGGCAGCATTTCAAAGTCTGCGGTCTTGCAGGGTTGCCCATCTACAAAAAGCCTTTTTATACAACAACAAACACCTGCTCTACGTCATCTTCACAAACTCATTCTTAAACATGTTAAGCCATGAGCGATACAATCAATTCAACAATTATGTCATGTTCTGTCTTGATTGTGTTCCAGCTCCAGCTAGAATGAAGGGAGTTTCCCTCCAGCAGGTGCACCTCGTTTCCTCATCAGCCTGGTTTTGTATTTAAGGGCTCTGACTTCTTGGATGATTGACCTTGCCCGCTGTATTGCTTCAACTGTTGTTTTCCCAGACCTCTCAATCTTGTCCATAGTCACTCTCGGTTTCATGGGTCCTTGTTTCTTAAGTATGTTCTTCATTAAGAGATGTGTTTTTCATTTTGGTATCACATCTTTGGACTCTTGTCATTTCATTCGTGTATTCTCAGTGAGCTTCTGTACCATTTGCCTTTTAGTCGCCTTTTGCAAGCGCTTTCGGTTTCAAGCATTGTTTTTCATGGCACTTTGTGAGCAGTGATCGGAATTCGTACTTTGTCGGTGTGATTTTCGCTATGTACTAAATATTTTTGTAATCGCTCTTTGAGTTTGCATTTTTTGGAATCATATAACATTATTCGGTTCGGTCAGAACCTAACAAATGAGCCAACTAAGCATGCGTATTAAGCGAATATTAAAATGCCACCGAGGCTTACCTCCATGGCTCACGAGGCTCCTGCAAGGAGGCAATGCGGTGATCGATTTTTCACAAAACCAGACATCTTAAATTATTGTAACATTATGATTTTTAGTCATTGTCTGAAAAACATCCAGACATTAAATACAGGCAACAATTAAGCCAAACTGCTTCCGCAAAACTAGGAAATAGAAGAAATTATGCATTTCAAAGACAAAAGTTGCATTCAGGACCACCGAAGTATTTTCAAGATATTTTCACCACTTTTTATTGGTTAATATTTTGAGAAATTCCATAGTGGTGACAGACTATGAGTATTGATTTGTAAAAAAAAAATACATGAATTCGATCATATTTGGACATAGAGGGTTTACGCTGGACAGTGACGACAGAAATAGGATTCATTCATTAATGCAGAGCTAAATAAATATCTAAAAAAAAAAAAGTTTAAATCTTATTAAATAAATAATATAATAATGGATAAATAGTACTGTCTGACTTTGAACAATGTAAACTCATTTTCCTTCATGTCAGTTGAAGGCTGGAGAAATAATGGAACACAATAACATATTTGTCTTTTTAAGTAAACCCAGTTAAGCATTTTTCCTTTAACAGGTATGATTGAAAAATAAACACCTCCACCAAGGTTTTCATTGGGGAGGTTTTGTCCATTGACCTGTTTAGTTGTCATTTATCTTAAAGAAAGCATAGTGCCATTGATCAATAACGTTCATGTTAAATAATTTTGGTAATATTTATATCACCTCAATGGACACCATTTATTTTTAGATAACTTGCCAGCTTGACTCGCTTTCTGTGGTACAAATCGACATGAATGAAACACACAACAGAGCAGCTCAATTAATCAAAGATGTTCCTTTGGCCCTTCTGCTGACTGAGAAACATTGAAGTAATTCACAATTAGTTCAAAGGGGAGGTGAAATGTAAACGCTGGCCATCATTAACGTTTGGAGCAGAAGATGAGTGCTTGTGTGTGTTTTGACACCACACTTTCAACAGTGCAAATGTTCGAGGAAGAGAATGAGTGACAACAAACTGAGAAGTCAAGTTTATTTGCTTAGTCCTTAATCACAAAAGAGTCTCAAAGGGCTTCGCAGGCCCATAGCTGACAAAGGTCCGCGAAATTCTAATGCAAACCCACCAACCAGGCAAAAAACTCACAATTTATGGGGATATTTTGGGGATCCCCCTTCCACGATAACTCGGCTGCAATAGATGCCAAGTGCCTCCGTTGTATGGTGCTGTATAATGTTAGTTAAAACAGCATCAGAGTCGATTTAATGTGATGAAGTGCCGCATATAGACTTTTCTCAGGTTCTGACCCAATTGGTTGATGCAAAATTCTCCATAGCAACGCCTCCGGAAAAGTGGTCCACCTCAGAGAACTTTTCTCAGAACATCTCCTACTCATTTGGTTTTTCCTCAAACGTCACTATTAATCACACAGTAACAAGGTGACGAGTTTTGGGCGGTATCACTTCACTGAGCAAACATTTGCTGGATAAGTTAACAATTTGTGCAGATGTTTTTTTTTTTTCACAAACAGTTATTTATTTTGAATGTATATATGGAGTGCTTTTTTTTAACATTTTCACTTTATAGTGCCATGAGCTGTATCAAAACCATGCCACAAAAAATAGAATTGTGCCAGTGTACGTAAATGTTATAGTTTGTGCACATTGCTTGAACATGATAGACACATGCTTCAACCAAAACAACAGAAACTGAAGTTGTTGTCACTATACCTGAAACAAAGTGTGATCATACCTTTAACAAAAGCGCTGCTTTGCACTTTGGTTACACTTTGGTTACACCTCTGTAGAAAACAGGTATGTCTTCAGCTTTCTACTCAACCTAAACTATATCTGGAATAATGACAGTACTGTCCCAACTCACATGACCCTATCACATGTATTGTTTTGTCGGGTGGTGAATACTCCTTTTTTCAAACAAAATTGGTATTTTTGTGAAACATAACATCATAATGTGTTGATGTTTCAGGACTGTGTTTGGTAAATACAGTACATTACTGTAAAAAAGCTGGTTGCATTTTTTCTGTAGAGTCGCTAGAAGACCTGCTGGCCGGGGACGCCAACACTTGTTCACGAAACAGCAGGAATTTGCCATTGTGAACATGGTCGGAGTAAACAATGCAATCCGTCTCCACCAGCTACAGCAACAAATAACTGCAGATAGGCAAGTATCCCACAACATAAACTGGATAAGCATGACCACCATCAAAGACATCCTGGTAAAGCATAACATGACCATGAAGCAGTTGTACAGGGCCCCATTTGAGTGGAACAGTGTCAGGGTCAAAGAGGTTCGACATGAATATGTGTTTCAGTCCTTAACATTTACAATACAGAATTGGTACAGTCCAGTAACTGCTAAATATACACCAACGGATCAGTACCACATACATTCAAAAAGCTACAGGGGGATCCGTGTGGTGGAATGGGGCAGTTCTCGATGTGTAGTTGTGTGCTTTGAGTAAAGCCATCCACAATATGTGTTTTTGGTTTCAGAGAATCTAGGAAACGGATGGAGCTGCCCAGCCTCATGAATGTATTTACTGTATTGTCCGCACTATAAGGGGCTTCAGAGTATAAGGCCTTTTAATGAATGGCCTATTTTAAAAACTGTTTTCATATATTGGGTGCGCCGCATTATAAGGTGCATAGAATAGAAGCTACATAGTGACTGAGGTTGCGGTATGCATCCACTATGCTAAAAGGAATACAGTACAATACATCCATCCATCCATTTTCCGAACCGCTTGATCCTCACTAGGGTCGCGGGGGGTGCTGGAGCCTATCCCAGCAGTCTTCGGGCAGTAGGCGGGGGACACCCTAAATTGGTTGCCAGCCAATCGCAGGGCACACAGAGACGAACAACCATCCACGCTCACACTCACACCTAGGGACAATTTAGAGTGCCCAACGAGCCTGCCATGCATGTTTTTGGAATGTGGGAGGAACCGGCACCCGGAGAAAACCCACGCAAGCCCGGGGAGAACATGCAAATCCACACAGGGAGGCCGGAGCTGGGATCGAACCCGGTACCTCTGCACTGTGAAGCCGACGTGCTAACCACTGGACTACCGGGCTCTACAGTACAATACAATACAATACAATACAATACATCTTCATTTATATTGAGCCTTCACAACCGCTGCAGCTGTCATAAAGCACTTTACAGAACATTTAAAATACCACGTCAAAGAAATCACAATATTGATCCATATATAAGGCACATCGGATTATTAGGCGCACTGTCAGCTTTTGACAAAATGGAATGCTTTTATGTGTGACTTATAGTACGGAAAATACGGTACACTGACCAGGCTGGATTCAACCTCAGCAAAAACAGATGACGGGGACAAAATATAATTGGCCAAAGGGCAATTGTGCATGTCCCAGGGCAGCCTGAGGGGAAATATCACATTGTCAGCCGGCATAAATCTTCAAGCGCTACTAGCAGCATCATGTCAAACTGGGCCCCCATAATGAACAACACATAATCACATCGTTCGATGCACTTCATGATACAGGATAGACCAGGGCAGTCCAAGTTTGTTGTTGTCTGGGATAAGATTAGTTTTCATCTGGCTACTCTTGTCCAAAACTGGTTCATCAACCATAACCAATTTGAAGTTGTCTGCTTGCCCCCTTACTCACCATTTCTAAATCTCAGAGGATTTTTTTTTTCTGCTTGGAGAAGGTGTGTAATTGACCACCAACTACATGCCCCTATGCCTCTACTGCAGGCAATGGAACGAGCCTCCAGAGACATTAAGGAAAGGTCAATCCAGGGATGGATTCAGCACCCAAGGGGGAATTTGCCCGATGCTTATCTGGACAAGACATTGTTTGTGATGCTGATGAGATCCTGTGGTCAGACCCCAACAGGCGGCAAAATCCATAAGCCCAATTACACACAGTCGTGTTTTTCTGTGTTAACAATAGTGCAGTTTATTTTGTTATTTTGCTCAATTGACTCCACTGGAAAGACACGACTGCAAAGTAATGAGTGTGTATTGAGTATTTCAGCTTTTACTTGTTGTGAAAAAGAGGCTTTTGTGGAAATGAATAAAAATGAAGTGAACAGGAAAGACTGCTGTATTTCAAATAAAGTAGACTTAGTGTGTTCCTGCTGACCTGAGAGTGTATTCATATGATGCACGCGGGTATTAATTTGTCATCAGAGTGACACTTTGACAAAGGGTTGTTAGGTTTTGATAGCTGAGTTTCAAATGGACAAAGATGGGAATGGTGTATTTCCCCGTGGTGTTTTCTTTGCTTGTGTGTAGAGTTTTGACACAGTGAGCCAAGTTTTGCAAAATGTGTTCAAGCAATGGGCAAAAACTGTAATAAACGGTACATCAAAGGAAGAGTGCCATGTTTGTGTACTTTAAAATGTGTCAGATTAAGCAAGCGGGTACTTTTGAGGTTCCAGGAAAAAAAAATATTAATTCAAACAGTCAAGAGGAGACAAAATCAGCCAGAAAAGGAAACAAAAATATATTTTACAATAAAAAGAAAACAAAAATCTACCAAAACCCTTATCTACAACAATCTTCATGTCCAAACTGAGATTTTCCCTACTGCTGTGCATCAAACACAAGCTATTCTAGGCTGTTCGTCCAAATAAACAAACAAACAAACAAACAAATAAATAAATAAATTATACCCTTGAGCAGTGATGACAGCAGCTTTACAAACAATTAGGGCTTTTAATGTAAACAGAACAAGTGGTACATTTGTATCCATGCTTGAAAAATGTAAAAAAATAAAATACAAATCAAATTAAAAAAAAAAAATCATAAATTGTTCTGCATTGTTTTAAGACCAGACGACAAAGATTTGTGCACTCTTGGTTATCGGTATAAATTAATTACATTAAGTTTCTGGGTGTTGATAAACTTCTGACCCATTGTACTGTATTTAGAAATATATAAATGTAAATATCTCCTCAAATATTTTAAATACGGTTATCATGTCGAACTCCGCATGGAATTTTAATCTCAGTATTTTAGATTGTCATGTTTTTCCAGCGGGAGAGCAATTTCCTTCTTGAAATCATTAATGGTTCAATTTCCTCGCCCACAGAGCTAATCCTGATGACTTAATTGTTTTTCTTTCTGGATTCTGACTGCCTCACATCATGTTCCCAGGAGATATTGCCATGCATGCCATTCACCGGAGGCCACTGAATCCGGTGATACAGTGAGAACGTGTGAATAATTGCAACAACATTTCTCTGTGTGTTTGCGTGTCTGTAATACATTTTATTTTGGCGGTTTGAGATTGTGTGGATGTATGAGCTGCTTGTGCACACACTAACAAACACATAAAAGACGTGGTATGCCGTTTTCCTGCATGACTGGAAGGCGTGCCAAAGCCACTTTATAACAATGTATGGGAAACCAGCCGAGAGGACCTTCACTCTTGTTTTCTTACTGGCAGTGATTACGAACAACGGAAATGCTAATGGCTGTTTTGATAGTGATGGGCATGGGATAAAGCATTTGTTTTACTATGTAATCCATGTCTGGCCTGGAGTCACCAATGGGTATTGACTTTAAATTATTAGGGGATATTGCTGTCTTTACAAAAGGGCCAAATGCTTCCAACAAAGCACTTTACTGTTGAAATGCAGAGACAGTCGTAATGAGGCCAAAAGATCGAATTGCACCGTGATCTTTTTTAACTAGGTGTCAAGGTGGTCCACTGGTTAACACATCCACCTCACAGTGCAGAGGTGCAGGGTTCGATTCCGTGTGTGGAGTTTGCATGTTCTCCCCGTGTGCGTGGCTTTTCTCGGGGTACTCCGGTTTCCTCCCACATTCCAAAAACATGCATGGCAGGTTTATGGAACACTCTAAATTGGCCCTAGGTGTGAGTGTGAGCGCGGATGTGTGTTCATCATTGCTATATATATATATATATATATATACACAGTCAACCCTAGTTTTTCGAAGGTCTCGGTTCTCGTCCAATTCGGTTTTTGACAAAAATGTTGAGTTTTTTATGCCTCGGATGACGAACAAATTTCGGTTCTCGAACAAACTGAGCGCACTTGAATGCACCATTTGACTCCTCCCGCCTTCCTTACACGAGGAAGTGACGCTTCCTCGTGTTGCTTTCCATTGTGAGCAGATGTGATCAGTAAACATTTTTATTTTAAAAAGAACTTGGTTTCGGTTTTCGAACAATTTCGGTTTTCGAACAGCCTTCTGGAACGGATTACGGACGAAAACCGAGGTTTGACTGTATGTATGTATATCTATCTATCTATCTATCTATCTCTCTCTCTCTCTCTCTCTCTCTCTCTCTCTCTCTCTCTATCTATCTATCTATCTATGTGTGTGTGTGTTAAATAGCCCTCGGGGAAAACTCGGCCATCCGCTCCTATTTTTCATATACTTCTAGCTGCAGAAACAAGACAATTTTAAAATTAAAGAATCAAACTTCAACTAGGGGTTACTTCCTCACTAAACAAAGGGCCTAACAAAGACCAGAGCAATGACTCCTACATGTTCACAGGCATTGCTTCTGGAATGCAGAGGAGGTGGAGGGGCATTTTCAAAGAAACAAGAGAAATGAGGAGGAGTTCACTACCTGACCCTTTCTTGACAAGGCAATCATCTCGTTACCCCGGCGCGAGAGCTGAATAAAACGAATATATTGCTTTGTGTTGGTGATTGTTGGAATGACAGGAATGTAGTGATGAAATATTGGCACTGGGACAATTTGTCAGCCTGTGCAATATTATATGAGAGCTGCGTATTGTTTTCAATACTTAGAGGTGAGAAAACTATTTAAAAATAATAATTAGAGCAGTAACACTAATCCTTGTCCCTGTCAGATTAAAAAGTGATTAAAGCATCATTTCCTTAAATGGGTACCCAGACTACCACCTCTTCAACTTCAAAACGTCCCAATAGCAAGCACCATCGTTACATGCACACATGGAGTAATAAAAAAAAAAAAATGTTTTCCCCCCTCAGGTCTGTTTACATGCAAGTAGTTTTCTGACCAAGTTATGTTCTCCTCTACAAGGAGTCAGTATATTCACTCTGAGTTCAATTCGCGACTTGCTTTCTCCACTCCCCTCAATGTATCTATCCACACACAAAAATCAGGAAAGCTATGGGGAGGAGCAAAGCAGATTTGTAAAAAGTTTGTTTGCTTTGACAGTATTTGAAAACTGTTGCAGAAGCCATTCAGTGCATGTGTTGGTTATTTATATCCCCGACATTTCAGCACAACCGTCCTGCTCGTTACATACCCACACTGCTTTGCGTAACACCAAATACATCATGGAATTTAAATCGACACAACTGTTCAGTAAATTGTGGCCAGGGAAGATGCGTTTTTCTGGGTGCAGGCGTAGTTAGCTAGCTAAATGCATGCTGTCATAGCATAAATTATGTAGCGAGTCTTATGCCAGTCTCCCAACTACGTCACTGGGCAGCTCAAATTGTTATACAGCAAGGCAGGGGCTCAAGTGCGTCACTGTGCGCTGTGGAATGGTGAAAATAAAATTCATGTTCATTTGGGTTTCAGATCAAAAGATGAATGAGATCAAAATAATTACAGCTTTATTGTCCTGGTGCTTCCATCAGAAGGTGTTGAATCACTCAGCACAAAGCACCTTTTATACATTTCAATGCAATACATCCTGATTTATATCGCACTTTCACAACAGCTAAAATGTTCATTTATGTTTGTGTATTTATATTTTTAATTACGTAGTAAGATCTCATCAAATTGCTTCATCTGGGAAATTGAAACATCCTTGATGTGTTTTTTTTTTCTTTTCTTGAAATACTAGTTAAATTGTAAATCATTGGAAAAGAAATTAAAGGTTTGACCATGTAATTTGCTGTTTGCGCTTTTCTTCTTCGCCATCTATATATTTTAGGGTTGAAAATGCGGTTAGCCTGTTTGCCTCATCGTCGTCACTGAATTTTTAGGTCTCTCGAGTCTATTTTTCAGCCTACCTTTTACCTACTCTTGACATTTTCACATGAGTATCAGTACTTTAATCTCCTTACACTTTAAAAAAAGCCCTGTTCTCCTTCATTTTGGATTTTGCTCAGATGGTTTGTGTTCTGGCTTGCAGTTGTAACAATTTTAAAACGCTTTCAGGATAAATCATCCGTTGATGGAGTTATTTTGGTTAGGCGCGAAGTATGAACACGTACCTTTCCAAAGCCTTTTGGTTTGTACGCGATCCATCACACCTGCACATTATACAAATCAATTCACAAGTCAAAGACAAATGGTCACACTAGGATATAGAGAGCAGATATATAGCCTAGCCCTTAAGATGTACATTGCAGAGAACTCCATCCATCCCAAATGAGTACCAGTGGCAAGGAGGTTGGCAGCCAAAAAGGCCGGCCATTCCTTGTACATGGCTAGCCATAACTGAAAGAATTGTTCAAAATGGTTGGATACCAACCAAACTCCTTTCGGATGCACTGTAAACAATGCAAACGCAAGTACCACCAGCTCATGGCTTTCAAAACCCCTTTGCCTAATTTGAAAAAGCATATCGAGGTAAGATGAAAGTTTGTGATTTTCACTTGGGTGGAGAAGATGTGAGACTTGATATTCGATTTTAGCAAGAGTTTATAATACTGCTACCTGCATCCATCTATCCATTTTTGAATCCACTTACCCTCACTACAGCCGCGGGTGTGCTGGAGCCAATCCCAGCTGTCTTCGGGTAGTAGGCGGGGGACAACCTGAACTGGTTGGCACACATAGACGAACAGCCATTCGCGCTCACAATCACACCTTGGGATAATTTAGAGCAGTGGTCTCAAACCCCTGGCCCGAGGGCCAAATGCAGCCTGCAGGACACTAATTTGGCACACATAGACGAACAACCATTCACAATCACAATTTAGGACAATTTAGAATGCTCCATTAACCTTGTTAATGTCTATATTTCCCAGAAAGCTCCCATAAAACTGCCATCTAGTGGTGATTGTTGGCCCGAAGCAATTATCGCGTGGAAGGATTCCACTCGACTGTACCGTATTGGCCCGAATATAAGACGGCCCTGATTATAAGACGACCCCCTCTTTTTCAAGACTCAAGTTTGAAAAACGACTTTTTGAACACCAAATTATTTTTCATACAGAAAATAATTACAGTACATCTGAAACTAATGATTATAACAATATATTTGAGAGAAAAAGCATGTTATTTTGCCTCATTCAAATCTTAATATCTGAACATTTAAATCCGTAAACTAAAGTGCAATCACATTCGTAAATGGATGGCTTCTGGTTTTTGAAATGTAAATTACATCATAACTTCTCCTCAGCTGCCGGTTAACCTGGCCGATCTTCGACCCAATTTTCTCCAGATTGTCGCTACGTTTCTCCATATTCTATTATCTCTTCTATTATTTTCTTCTCTTTTCTTTCTTACCGCTATTTTTTATTTTTCTTCTTCGTGCTACCACTATTTTTGTTTTTATTCTTCGTGACAGGGGTTCGCTTTGGCCTGTGGAGTCAAGTTCAGCATTCGCTTCAATGATATCTGGCGCCATCTAGCATCGTGAATGGGTATAACGTCTAGACCCCGAATATAAGACGACCCCCACTTTTTCTTTTGTCTTATTTCAATGCAAAAAACACCGTTGCCATGCGCATTCACTTGCGCACACTAAAGGACACGTTTTGTGACCCTGCGTAGCCATTTTTGTAAGACGACGAGAGTGCCGAGAACCTAATGTACGAGGCAAGAAGAAGACAGGCAGGATTTCGGCGAAGTTTTAGCCCCTTATGGGTTTGTGTGCATTTTCCGTTAAATTGTCTTCATGGTTTTGTCTTTTATTTGTTTTGTAATGCCACTTGTTTTGTACGTGGGACCAGTTCTCACGGGCTGCCAGGAATTAAACCCTATATTTTCATTTGGACTCGTGTCGTCACTCATGCCGCATCCTGAGAGCGCTACAAACCTGCCATGCATGTTTTTGGAATGTGAAAGGAAATCAGAGTACCTGGAGAAAACCCATGCAGGCATGGAAAAGGAAGGCCTGAGCCGGAATCGAACCCTGCACCTCTACACTGTGAGGCGGGCGTGTAAACCAGTCGAAGACCTGCTGCCACCAATGCTACTTGCAGCACTTGTAAATTAATTGTGCAAAATTGTAGTTTTTATGTTTTCCCTTTATATTAACTTTACCTTTTATAGTTAGTAGTAGTAGTAGTAGTAGTAGTTTTTAAACCATTAAAATTGCTGGTTCTGAACCTGTTTGGGGCCTTTCTGTGTGAAGTTTGCATCATCTGTGAGTAGTTGGGCTTACCTCCACTGTCCAAAAACTCATATACTGTAGTGTTTAACATTAATCATGTCGGCTTTATCAAATTTCTGCCTCCCGTTTCCTCTGTTGAAAATGAAACTTTCCTCCGACGGAGAATATATTGCCAATATTTCTTCGTTGAGAAACAACATCAAAATGTTTCTCTGTTCCCACAGTATTAACTTTTGTCAGAGGTGTCATCATCCTCCACAAGTTTTTTTAAAAATGAATAAATCTTGGAATATCTGAAATATATGGGAAGTAGACAACGTTCATCCTTTTGTTGCCTCGGTTCGCTGCATCAGTTAAAATGAGAAACGTTAAAGCAATGGAGGATGACATGAGTCTTCTCTATCAACAACATGAGGTGTCCAGCCCGAGGGCTATTTATGGCTCTCCCTGAGTATGTGTCCAAGGGTCCAAAGAAAATTAGGAAGATGATTGCTCGCATGCTAATGAAATGACATTTTTGCAAAATTTTACCAAATGTAGTCATTTCAAGAGTTCATGTACTGTATGTCCCTCTTTTAGTCTACCACACAACACTGTGAGCACTCTCCCTCATTGCCTGGATTATTACCGATGTGAATTCCCAGCCAGTTGCAGTATCCACAGTGCTCGAGTGGGTCCTCCATCACTCCACAAAGTAACTAAAGCAGAAGGAATTGCAATAACAAAATTAAAGTGCAATAACAAGACGACCTTATTTTCCTTGGCCTGCCCGTTTCCCTCTCCATTTCAAAACAAAGAGGTTCACCCTGAGCAACTCCCCTCCTCTGCTTTCTGTTACGACAATGTAACATAGGTGTGTGGGTGTGGGGCTGCATGTGAACTGAAAGAGGAGTGGTCAGGATTTTCTAGCTCAGGGGTCAGATCTGTTCAACCCCACTTCCCTGCAGGAATTGCATCACCCAAAGGCCCAAACAGTCATGCGGGATCAGGCGGACGAAGGGAACCAAAAAGATGGACATTGCTTGGCGGAAGGGCGGCTGGCAATTAAAGACTAAGATAACTGCCTCGAATGTAGGGATTTAGTTTGATGATGGAAACAAAGGGGGTGTTTGTGTGTGGTGGTGCTGCGGGTGGTTGTGGGGGGAAGGTGGGAGGCGGGGGTGGGGGTTGCGCGGGGCTAAGAAATACATCCGTTGTCCATGTGGGAAGAAAAGGTCAGACAGGACGGTGATCGTACTAATAGATTAAATAAATAAATGCCATACAGTAAACATTTCAGTTAATGATACACTATTTATGTTGTCTGGTGACAAATGTTTTCAAGTATTCCATTTTTTGTTTCCTATATATGTAACATGTCATTTGCTCACAGCTGTTCTTGTTCTGACAGGAATTTGTGAATCGCCATTCAAAAACTCACCCACTTTTGAAATTTCCAGTATGACATAACTAAACCTGTTAAAATGCAGCTATTCACACCTATCCGCACATTTAAAAATATTCAGAAGACTAATACGAAATTGAAAATTCGTAAAATGCACCGGAAGTGCAAGGACGTGCATCTCTATTTCAACTTCTTCGCAACCTCCGAAAATACGAATTAACCATTTCAGGGACAGCGGTTACTACAGTGGACAGCCTATCATGTTATCAGGTTACAGGGTGCATGAAAGGCTTAATATTTTCCTATTTGCCAATTTGAATCACATTTTGCCTCTGATAAATAGATGGAATGTTTAAAATACCCTGTAAAGCCCGGATCGCACTGAGCGGCGAATGCTTGTGAAGGTAGCGAATTTTTCTTTTCTGACAAATCTTGGCCAAAATCAAGGGATCGCTTCTGTCAATAACGACATTTGCTTTCACCATCAAAGATGGATTTTGATCACGTGGACATGTTAAGCTTTGAGTGCTGCTTGTCCTCATGAGGGTTGTGAGTACGCCATCAATAAACAATCACTCCCACCCACATTCACACCAATGAGCAATATAGAGTCTTTGTGTTTTTAGAACGTGGGTGGAAGCAGGAGTACCCAAAGTAAACCCACCCGAGCATGGAAAACACTACCTAACACCACATTGTACAAATAATTGTAACCACTCGTGCTGCCAATGCATACCATACCGAAGAAAATCCAGATAACAGTCACTTTGTCAACAACCGGTCAAGGTGAAACTGATCAAGCAGGAAGACAGCTACCCAAAGATCAAAAACATAAAAGGATATAAATTTGCTTATTATCCTCAGGGCCAACAGCTCCATTTCGGCTGGCGTGGCACTAAAATACCGATGCCATTCAAAAATATTTGTGTCTCCTTTCCAATTGTTCTCCAAGCATTCTTGGTAAGCATTGTGCTTCTTTTAAAAAACATTTAAAATACTAAAATAAAATACATTTTTAAAAGCTTTTCAGTGTATGAGAGTTGAGGTTCTTCTGTGTGAGGCACCAAAACCAACATCTATTCAACACAGTCATACTGAACCCTAAATCACTCTCAGACATGCAAGGAGGGAATGATGACTGAAAAAGAAAGAGTGATGGTGGGAAAGGATGGGGTTGATGTTGGTAAAAGGAGACCATTTAGAAATGGGCAAGAAGATAAGACGCGGGAGGAAGGAAATCAGAATATAAGATGTGTGTGGGTGAGAAGAGATAAAAAATTTAAAAAATGGCTGAAATCAACTCAGCTTGAGTATACTGTAAATTCTACAAAGATAGATGGACTGATAAATAGTTGGATAGATAACGGGACAGGGGCTCCAACAGGCCTGGGAAAAAGCAGGCTCGCTCATGTGTGTGTTTAGTTTTGGCCTGAAACCCCTTTGTGCTTTTGTTGATCCCACACCGATAATGTCTGCCTGGACAGGAAGCAGCACAATGCCAGGCAAGCCCTAAGGAAAGGCTGAATCAGATCAACTCAGACACAAACACATGTTCCCTCGCTCAGACATAAACAAGGCAAAATGCATCCACATTATCGCTACATACCGTACATTAGTAACACATTTGCTGAAGAATCTTTTAGCAGTTGCTACATGCCCTCACCCACATTTGAATATCTTTCCTAATATAGGCACACTTGCTAGCTTTGACCGGTGCCTCCTTTTTGCTACCTTGCCGTCACAAACTAGCGACTCCTTCTTCCACCCAGTAAAGACTTCCCTGCCGCCTGCCTGCATCCCCTGAGGCTAAAGTTGTGTTTGTTTGTTTGCTTTGTTTTTTTTAATCACTTAGGATGTGAGTATTTTCATTCATTCAGGTCATTTCATTCTTGGACGATGTTTATAGCCTTTCATCCGACAAGCTTCATCCTTTCATATACATAGGCCTGCTATGACAGCTCTAGCTTTTACCACGATTGGCATCACTCTTTTGTGATGCAAAATGGCAGTTGTTAAGTAATTTGGGTGGAATCCCACTCGTTCACCTGGAAAAATGGGGTGGAAGCACCTGAAATGTAAATGGCTAAAATTTTGAGTGTCTTTGGAAGGCTTGACAGGACGGCGATGTAGATGGGAGATCGTTGGCATTTTAAACAATGCTCCTGCTCTTAAAAAGTTTTTCAACCTTAATGTACAGTGTCTCCCTCACTGAGCTGTCATTTTATCATGGTGGATGGGTTTGTGTGTCTCAATGATCCTAGGATTTAAATTGGTTTTATGCCTCAAGCAGCATCACTCGTGGCAAACTGGTCCTAGGTGAGGGACTAGACCAGGGGTTGGCAACCCAAAATGTTGAAAGAGCCACATAGGACAAAAAAAAAAAAAATGTCTGGAGCCACAAAAAAATAAAAGCCTTCTAAAAACTTACAATGAAGGAAACACATGGTGTATGTATGTAGGGTACTGGACTGTCTCAGAATTGTCTATGTTATTCATCCTTTGTTGTGTGTTCACAAACGCCCCCATAGAATTTATTTTGTGATTTCCTCACTTTATTTTTTGTTTTGGTGCATTATTTTCGCTTTTCTTAGTGTCAGTGAAGTGATCATGGCTTTCCGTTTTTCGGAGGCTGTCTTTGAACGCCCCTCGAGTTGAAGAGAAGAGAGAGGCACGGAGTCGGAAGTAGACGTGTCTGTGTTTGTCGAGACTGTTAAAAGCATAAATAAAGTGTACGTTTAAAAAAAACAACACTCCTTTTTTGTAGCTGCAACATGTATCTACACTGAAACTCCTCTACAATGAAATCATGTTTGCAGCAAGAATTTTTTCACAACAGGGGTTTTTTTACTGTAGCAAATTTGACCTCAGATGTAAACACACACACACACACAAACGTATGTGTACACGCACACACAATCATATGTGTACTCTTTATTTTTATTCCAATAGTGCATAAGTATGAGCACACACTTATTTGACACTTCATATAGTCAGTGTAGAAAGAAAAAAAAAGGGAAAGAAATTGCGAAATTCACGATCAGCATTCACTTTCACTTACATCAATTTCTTGGATAATGTCTTATTTTGCTTCCTCCGTCTTTCATTTTGATCACTTTTACTCTATCTTCCAGCGTCAGAGCGCTTCTTGTCTTAGCTGCTTGACATCCAAAGGTCCGTTTTGTAGCCATTTTAGCAATGCAACGTTCATGAATCTAACAATAACCGATACTTCCTGGTATCCCGGTGGCTTTTCTTTCCACTATCTCACTGTCTCGAACTCGACCTACCGTCGATCGCCACCCAAGACAGCGTTGCTCAGCTGATGAACCTTGAAAGCGTTTGAAAACGGGACGTTTTGTAGTCCTCTGTGGCAATAGTTAGCGCGATGGAACTCGCCTTCTCTCTAATTAAATGATTTCGTAAAACGCAACAGGGGGTCTTTCGTCGTATGGGGGGCAGGAGAATGGGAATGGTGTTAATGCATGAAGATTTTTTCACATTAGGGGGTAATTTCGCCCATGTAGGTTTCGTTCTAGAGGAGTTTCACTGTATATCTATTTGAGCTACATTAGCCTACTATCAAAATCTTTTGCCATTTTCAAACATTTTTTATAAAGCCACTATATATAAAGCAACACGCGGCTCTGGAGCCGCGTGTTGCCGACCCCCGGACTAGACAAAACAAGGCTCAAAGATATGACATACACAACTTCATTGGACACAAAATAAATTCCCTCATTAAGTAACGATATTGTTGTATTATTCTATTATACGTCATCATTGCTGAGTGCTTGTCTCCTTTTCCTTTCTGCTTGTCCCATTATGGGTCGCCACGGCATGGGATCCTTTTCCATCCAAGTCGATCTTCCACATCCTCTTCTCGAACACCAACTCCCCTCATGTCTTTCCTCACGACATCCACCAACTTTCTCTGTGGTCTTCCTCTTTCTCTCTTTCCTGGCAGCTCCATTGTCATCACCCTTCGAGTGAAATACTCACTATCAACTCCTCTCGATGTGTCCAAACCATCTCTAGATTTTTATCCGAAACATCTAGCCTTGGCTGTGAGCTCATTGTTAATCCTACCAGTCCTGGTGACTCCTAAAAAAAATTCGCAACATCTTCATTTTTTACACCCGAACTATTGTTTCTACAGTGTCACTGTCTCTAATCAGTACATCATGGCTGGCCTCACTCCTGTCTTATGAACTTTCCCCTTTGTCCGAGCAGACTCTTATATCAACTAACATCCCTGACACTTTCCTCCATCCGGTCCAATCTGCTCAAATCTGTTCCTTCACCTCCTCACCACAGTCACAATTGATGTGGGCTGTTGAAGTATTTCAACTCCTCCGTCCTCGCTGTCTCGTCTCCCTGTAGCCTCACTCTCTCTCCTCCACATCTCTCGTTCATGCACATATATTGTTTTACATCTGCTAATCTCCTTTCCTATCCTTTTAAGTGCATGCCTCCACCTTTCTAAATGTTCCTCCACTTGCTTTCATTGCAGATCACAATGTTATCTCAAAACATCATAGCCCTTGGAAATTCCAGTCTAACCTAATCTGTCAGCCTGTCCATCACTATTGCAAAGAGGAAGGGGTTTAGGGATAATCCCTGATGCAGCCCAACGTCCACTTTAAACTCCTGTCACTAAAGCACATTTCACTACTGTTCTGCTACCGTCCGTTCATCCGTCCATCCAGGGCTGGGAGGGTTTCTTTAAAAATGGATTCCAATACAGTTACTAGTTACCCGTTATAACATTTATTTAGTAACGTAATCCAAGTAAAATTCTGTTCCACAGGTCTCAATACGAGTATGTCAGGAGGTGCCCTGATACGATAAATAAAACACTGGCATTGGTTTCTGTGAATACTAACAAATAACAGGCTGATGCCATTTCCGAATGCTAGTATTGAATTTTAAATGCAGCGCCTTGTGTGTGTGTCTCTCTCTCCATCTCACGACACTCACTGATTTGTGATCACACATGTTCAGTGCATGCCCTAGCCAAGCTATCGCTATAGACACTTGCTATGTCATTTTAACCGCAATGTTTATCTTACGCCGGCATATTCGAGGGCCCGCATGCGGAAGGAAAACACAAAGAGAAGCCTTATCCATTGTTCGTGTAATCGGTAATCAGCCTACTTATGTCTAGTTTGGTGAGAAAGATCCTGATAAGGACACCTGTCCATAACATCGACACATTGGAGGCAGTTGTTCAAAATGCATATGGAGAAAAACGGTGGAGGAAAAAAGTTGGTTGGAGGGGACCAATGTTCCCTCTAATTTTTCATATGTCTGGGCAAACAGACAAGCTTCCTGAGCACACCGAGGACCACTGTGAGCAACATCAGAAGTGGTTGCTGTGGCCACACACTAGTATCACACCTGGGATCATAGAAAATTAATTAATCAAATTACAACAGCAATTTCCATAAATGTACTTTTAATATGACTAATTTGGCCCCCCCAAAAAAGACAAAACTCATTGATTGTTCGTGAGAGTGCAACTTTGGCCTTGGTCGGTGAGGTCCAGTTTTGGCCTGGAAGAGGGTCTTGCTCTGGAAAAAATCAGACGTAACATTTTGTTCACATTAAACATTCACATTTTCCACAATGATGTGTGCTGTATCTTGTGATACCGTGTCTATGCATCACGGAACGTGATGTGACTCAGCATCCTATCTGCATGATTTGTCATGCCAAGTTGAGTAACTCTAGTCTCGCACCGGCAAACTGAAGGAACAGTTCTTGAATTTTTATTTTTCTGTCATGAAATGGTCCAGTGGTTAGCACGTCGAAGTCTGTGTGCCCTGCGATTGGCTGGCACGTCATTTTTAAAACTAATGCATATCTTGCTAGGAGCTAACAAAGAGATGCGCTTCTTTGCAACACGTTGCTCAGCAGACATCAAGTCTGAGTGTAAAGTCTTGCGACTGTGTGAAAATGTCTGCAAGGCTTACGAAAAACGATACCTGTATTCCATCACCGTATGCATCATCTTTCCTCCCGAATTAAAAATGTAATTCTGCAAAAGAATACACATCTTTAATACCTGTAATCTGATTGTGTTTTTCTTCTGCAACTGTAATGCAGTTTCTTGGTGCTTGGTGCAGAATACAAAAATCACTCCCTGTCTCGATCTGTTGGATACGTGTGTGGCCCAGGTATGACTTGGTATGGGCTCAAATACAAAATTATTGGTATCGCCCTTCCCTATTTGACACAACTGCCTAACAGGGAGTCAATTAAGAAGTGTGCCCTGTGGTCAATAACGTCTAGCAATCTAGCAATGTTTATTGAAGCCGGACTACATTTTATATTTTTCCCCTTGTTAGTTTTTTAGCCAAATTACACAGTTGCCCCTTTTGTGGCATAGAGTAATAATACAATCCTACGATTCACCCCTCGGTTTGAAGAAAATAGGCAGTTAATATATTTTTAAGGAAACATTTACAAGTACTGTATTCCAATCTCCACAATGAAAGAGAGCACATGGGAGTGGACAACTCTCTTTTTTTTTCTTCCAAAACACAAAGCATGAGGCAATAAGCTGAAAAGAAAATAGACTTAGCGAGAGGAGGAAGAGATGGAATGCAAACATTCAAACTTAAGACGATTGCGAGTCATCCAAAAACACAAAGCAGCTTCGGGGAGCAGCTCCCAAACACAATATAGGGAATCAAAGGTGAATCCATGTGTTAACGTCTACAGATCCCCTGGGGAAGCAGAGAGAAAGTGAAGTGGCAAAAGACTCACTGTCAAATGTCTTTTTCCTGTCACACCAAGACTTCAATCAACACATGTTGAATATGCATAATCTGGTTAATTCAGTCTCTCCACTTTTTCACATTCAACTGTTAAATTCCAGTTTTCATTAGGTTAATGATTGCACTCATTTCAGCAATGCCGCCTCAGGGGGAATGCGGTGTTGTGTCAAGAAGGGCATCGTAAAGATGGTATCTCACTAATTGGCAAATGCTTGCAAGTGTTTGCAAATATTTTTCGGACAGGGTTTGTTAAAGGTTGCAAAAGGTTGCATATGTTTGCAAGACATTCTCAGTTTTACTTGTTGATGTTTTTTTGCCAAGAAATTTTATACATGTTCAAAATTGGCGACAACAGTCGGAGCGGCATTGCACGCCGGGTGGATTCACTTATGATACTGAATACAGATCTCACTGAGCCGCCTCTCATTCATTTAGTCGCCTGTCTTGAGTTGCTGTCACCGGCTCGTCGTCGTCACCCTGTGGCTTCCGTTGCCCTTCACGTGGCTACAACCATCTGAAGGGAGCCATAACCGTCAAGTCTGGGGACTGCCGATGCACTGGGCTGTGACTGGAGTCTTCTCATTCAAGTGAATGGACCCGGCTTGCCAAAATGTTTACCACAATATTCACGATTGTAATTGTGAATTGTAAATATGGTTAAATGTTGTTGTAAAACACAATTCTGTGACTGCTGAATATACTGCATTTATATGACATGGCGGTGGCTCCGTATGCTGGCTGTCAAATCAGGAAATGGATGTAGACTAGGGTTGGGTGATAGATCTTTATAGTGTTGAAATCAAGAACGTTCAAGACATTCATATTGAAAGGAGTATTTTAACAATCATGTGACCTTGCCACATTTGTGTTGCATGTAAATCTCAGTAAAACCAACCACATTCCTACTTCCAAGTTTGGCGCTGATCGATAGTTTAAACCAGCAGATAACAATCACCTTGCTGAAGGCCAGTTGGAGGAGAGACACACGCAGCGCGAGCGAGGGACACATGCACCCACTGTTGACTAGATAGCACACAGGCAAGAAATCCACTTCCGTGTTCGCTGTCAAGTATGTACGGAGGGTACACATTTATTGTGTTTTAGAACATTGCATGACCATATTTCTCATTTCAAAATTACCAGTGGATAAAATAGCAGAGCTTGTTGTAAAAATGTAAGAGCAGCCCGCTGGTCCTTTCAAATGTATGGACTGGTGTGGCATGGACTGCATCCTCTTTGGGTCGCAACACGTGTCTGTCTTCGTTGACTGCCATCATCTTTTTGTGGATTATTAAAAAGTCATACAATGTAACATATTGTATAGGGGCCCTCAAAATGTGATCCAATAATTCATGCCTTCGTCACATCTCGGCTGCATTACTGTAATGTACTTTACTTCGGAGTCAGCCAATCCTCCATTAAGCGTCTCCAGTTGGTCCAGAATGCTGCTGCTCGCCTCTTGACTGGTACTCGTAAGAGGGAGCACATGCCTCCTACTCTCGCATCCCTTCATTGCCTCCCTATACATTTTAGAGTTCTTTTAAAGATTCTATTTGTTTTCAAATCATTAAATGGCCTCTCACCACTTATCTCAATGAGTTCCTCTTCACCGACGCACCTGTCTGCCACCTCAGGTCTGCAGATGAGACATTATGAGAGGTACTGAAGACTAAGCGGAGGCTCAGAGGGGATCGAGACTTTTCAGTTGCCGGTCCCTCTCTTTGGAATGACCTTGCTCTTAACGTTTGGGAAGCCCCCTGGCTGGCGAGCTTTAAAACTCATCGTAAATCTCATTTTTATTCCTTGGCTTTTGACTCAGCGTGAGACTTGAGTTCAGTTTTATTGTTTTTGTTATTAGTTTCTTGTTTTATTGTTGATTGTCGTATGAATTATTTTTGCTCCATGTACACCACTTTGTATATAGCAGTGGTTGTTTTAAAGTGCTCTATGAATACAGCTAAGTTGAGGTATAAAATAACCTAATAATAATAATAATTAGCTAATCCACAGTACAAAATGATTTATTACTCGTTGAAAAAGCTATTTAGCTGATTTTGTCACGATCAGAGCTTTAAGCTATATTAGACTTTTATTTTAAACTACAGCCTAAATGTAGTGTACACGTGTTGTATAATTTTGTGTGTTTGACTAAAAAAAATAATAATAATTGGCGCAGACCAGGGCGGCCCGGTAGTCCAGTGGTTAGCACGTCGGCTTCACAGTGCTGAGGTACCGGGTTCGAATCCAGCTCCGGCCTCCCTGTGTGGAGTTTGCATGTTCTCCCCGGGCCTGCGTGGGTTTTCTCCGGGTGCTCCGGTTTCCTCCCACATTCCAAAAACATGCATGGCAGGCTGATTGTGCACTCTAAATTGTCCCTAGGTATGAGTGTGAGCGTGGATGGTTGTTCGTCTCTGTGTGCCCTGCGATTGGCTGGCAACCAATTCAGGGTGTCCCCCGCCTACTGCCCGAAGACGGCAGGGATAGGCTCCGGCACCCCCCGCGACCCTAGTGAGGATAAAGCGGTTCGGAAAATGAATGAATGAATGGCGCAGACCATTTAATTTGAACATTTGCAATAATCTAGCAGTTATGAAAAACTAATTATTTTGTGTTTTAATAACATTTGTGTTTCAGTTGGAGCAACAGCAAATACAAAAGTATAAAATCAAGCCTAAAATGATGCATAAATAACACATTTGTATGAAACAAAATGACCTGTGTAGTTAGGTGCGTCTTCCTCCACTGAGGGTTGGGAAGGGTGGGGGTCAAGATTCCCCTTTACATGATTTTAAAAAAGTTGTCTTGTGTGATTTAAGTACCCCCCAAATGTGTTTACTCGGGCGCACTCCTTGTGTACATTTATTTATTTATTTTTTTTAAATGCATATTTTCCTTATTTCAGTGGCCATTCTTTCTTCAGTGGAAGAGCATCAACTATTCATATAAAATATTAATCCAACATAAACAGTAAAGATGATTGTTGATGTTACATTTTTGTTTTTGCTTTCCACAATCACCTCAAACTGCATCATCTTTGGGAAAGACAATAGATAGACATCCTATTCCTCAAAATAAGAAAGTCCCATATGGGTATGGGTCTGACAGCACTGGTTTATGGCTTAAAAATAGCAAAATGTGTTAAAATATTAACCTGCTTCCACCTCATTAAAGCCCTCTATGAGATAAAAACCCTTCTGTGAGGGAAATCCCAGTTGTGATGCACATCAGGCTGAAGCACCAGCAGGATGTCCCCCCCCCCCCCCCGGAGCCTTCACAAAGGCCAGTATGGCATTGTTAATAGTGTATGTTGTCTCATGATTGACCTACAGTTTGGCAAGAGATGGTCAATAAAATGCCTTCACCAGAACCTACAGTATAAGGAGCACTGCTGGTTTGTGTGTGCACATGTAATTACGTGCTGTATATTTGTGTTCAACTGTCTAAAAGAGAGGGAAAAAAGCATCGAGATGTAGTGGCAGTGGCATATGTTTGATATAATAGTTGTCGTGGTGACTTAAATCCAGTTAAACAACTCTTGAGGGATTTGAAAATGTCTATTTGTTGTTCGTTTCCCCATCACGACACAGTTGGGTAGGATCATGGACAACAGAAAAGAGTAACATCAAACAATCCTTTCTACTGTTTATCCTGGATTAATAGTCTAGTAGAATAGTGGTTGACTGGTAGCGCGTCCGCCTCACAGTGCAGAGGTGCAGGGTTTGAATCCGGCTCCGGCCTTCTTATGCTGAGTTTGCACGTTCTCCCTGTGCCTGCGTGGTTTTTTTTCCGAGTACTCCGGTTTCCTCCCACATTCCCAAAACATGCGTGGCAGGTTAATGGAACACTCAAAATTGTCCCAAGGTGTGAGTGTGAGCGCAGAAGGTTGTTCATCTATGTGTGCCCTGTGATTGTCTGGCAACCAATTCAGGGTGTCCCAGCCTACTCTCCGAAGACAGCTGGGATAGGCTCTAGCATGCCTTGTGAGGGTAAGCGAATCAGAAAATGGATGGATGGGTGGATAAAACAGCTGAGGTTAATAGGTGATACCCTTCCGCTGAAGAAAGGAAATACACCCAACGGGCACTGAAATAACTTGAACGTGACAAAAGTAAGATGAGAATCCCCCTTTTGGTATTTTTATGGAAGTCTTGTTTCGCTCGCTGTCTACACCATGTTCTCATGTCAAACGCATGGTGAGGGCGGAGGAGTAAAAAGATTGTGCCCGAACTTGTCAAAAGAAAGAGGATGTATGTTGATGTGATCACACCTCTCGACTATTATGAATCGAAATGGCTACCCTCCAGACTTTTCGGGTGGTTTTAACTACTTCTGCCACTAGGGGCACTGCACTGTACTGTCATGCAATTTTGGGTGGTTTTCACTACTTCCACCACTAGGGGCACTGCACTGCATTGTAATACAATCACCGGGGGCAGAATAATAATTAATGTAACACAATAACAAAAGTTAACCAATGAAAATCAAGCATTTTTACAAGCTCAAACTAAATAAATATTGTTTTAAAATTTGGGGTATCTTAAGTATTTTGTTGCCCAACCCTGCAAGTCAAGCAATACAAAGATTTCTGTAACTCTCAAAGAATTGCAATATTATAATCAGTGATATTTGGAATAAGTATTCCACCTGTCTCAGGTTTGTGTGTGCCTTCTCTAGACAGCATGTTTTAGCCCATTCCACCAATGTTCAATACAATTTCGATCGGGTCTCATGAGGCCACAAAAGAATACAATTAACCAATGTTTTGTTCTTGGAGATTCTTTTGTGTTTTAGCTGTGTTTTGAGCCAATATTTGGCCGACGTTCAATTGTTCTCTGACACAGGGCAGCACATTTTGCTCTGGAATGCCTTGAGAGTCCGTCAGATTTAATTGTACCCTGCACAGATTCAAGACAACCAGCTGCACACACAGCTGCAGCGAAGCATCCCCAGAACTTAACCAAGCCTTCTTCCTCATTCATAGTAGATATAGTATCCTTTTGTCTATACATACATCAACATATATGCTTAAATGCATAGCTAATCTGACTTGCTAAAAAAAAGTCCTGTTTTGTCTCATCTGTCCAAAGAACATTCTCCCAGACGCTTTGTGGCTTGTCACTGTGCATCTTGGTAAATCAGTCCAGTCCAGTCTTGTCAGTTTCAAGTTATTTCAGTGAGCGTTGTGGCTTTTTACATCCTTAATGGAAGGGTACCAACAATTCTGCATGTGCCATGTGTACGAAGAAAAGAACACCGCATATACTGTGAAACATCTACGAGGCTACTCATTTCAACATTATTATGCCTGCAGCCGTACATTCATTGTACGCTTTGCTTTTCAAGTGCAGAATGCTATTCCTTATTTTATTTGAATGAACGCAACCCAAATTTCTACTTTCTACTTTTTCCTGTTGTGTAAAAAGGTCTGGCAGGGCTCCGTTGCCTTCAGCTTGGTGACATCTCTCACTGCTGTTGCCTACCAACCAATCATAGGCACAGGTCCAGTTGGTGCTGGTTTGTTGTCAAAAGGCGGTGATAATAATTGTGGAGCACATGTTTTGATGTCAAATATTTAGTTTGTAATGTGGGATCCCCGCCTGCCTTCAGCGCACGAATGTTCCTCCATTTTTTATTTTATTTCATTCATTTACATTTTGGGCCTGCATTATATGATTTAGAAAAACAAAAGACTTTATTAGAAGCTAAAAAAAATACATCTTAACAAGAGGAGCCAATAAGGGAAGTGTATGTGGTGTAAGATAGAGCATTGCTTGTGGGAAGTGGCAGTGACTTTTGGCGTTGATCTCAAAACTGTAGTAAGGTACAGACCTTAGTGAACCAATTTCCAGAGGTTTACTGAATTTACTACATTGTTTCACTGGTGACTGATTGTGGAATCTTGTCACACTTGTTTATTCTGTTAAAACTGTTCAACCTCCCGTCGATTGAATATACGGTGGGCCGTAAATCCTCACCGCATGGGCTTGCAATGTGCCTTTTAATGCAACAGCTGTTTTTCTGAGAGAAAACTCAATTGTCCCCTCCTCCAACCTCTGTTTCCAAGCCACTCTCTCTCCTCCTGACTCCTCCTCTTTCCTGTCATCGATGCTTGCCTTTGTGAGACTCATTCCCCTCCCTGGGAGCCTTTGTTAGGGCATTGCTTTCCCAATCAATGCTATTTTCTGGTGTCTTTTTTTTTTTGCCCTAACTGCAATTTCCAACTTTCATTATTCTTTGAAAAGGACATTTTGTTTTTAACTTTTTACATGAAATTAAGCCTTTCAGGGACAGTGGTTACTACAGTAGACAGCTTATCATGTATACTAGAGTGGTTGATCAATAATCACTTTATTGTAAAAATGCACGGGTATTGTCACCAACAAAAACTTCCAATTACTGTCTCTCAACCGGCACCGTACATCCCAAAGATAACACACACACACACAATCAACCTTAATATTCAAAAAACCATTTTGACAGTCTCAAACTGAAAAAAAAAAAAACGGCACCACAAACCCTTTTTCACGTCTAAAGTGAGTATAACACTGCATACTGAATATGTTTTTAGACCTCTTTTTAACCCAATAGTGTGTTGCATTTATGACAGATGGGCAACTGGTCTCGACTAATTTCTGAAAAATGTTCGCTGTTGGGGCGGTACGGTTGTTTGACTGGTTAGGACGCCCGCTTCAGAGGGCAGAGGTACAGGGTTCGATTCCGGAATCGTCCCAAGCTTTGTGTGCCCTGCGATTGGCTGGCAACCAGTTCAAGGTGTCCCCTGCCTACTACAGCTGGGATAAACTGTTGGATCACAGGATGGATGGATGGATGTTTTGCTATTGCTGAGCCATTATAAGATGTAATTTCAATGTTTGCCACAGGATGGCAGACATCGCCCAATAGCACCTCCTACCCCAGGGCTGGACTTGTGAAGAAGAGTGTTTCACGGTAGCCACAACGTTCGTCTCAAAAGTGAAAAAGTTGTGGAGAGAAGTAACAGTTTTATTTTTTGTAGTAGTAGATCTTTTCTTTGTGCAAATATTTGAAGGTACTGTATTCTTCTGTACATTGGCTCACTTAAAAAACATGCATATGGCCATAATTTGTCCTGATGGCATTTTTTGTCATACGCCTGGTAAGGAAATGTGTGGTTCTATGTGGCCTCCCAGTGGCTCTGATAAAAAATGGTGGTCCTTTCGGTTGTCCATCCCTCATTCATGAAATCAATGAACCGCTACAGAGAGCAACACATTTTATTTCTGCATCTAACAAAAACATTTTAAACAGGCAAAAAAGACACTTGGTTGAAGCTTACTTTCAAATAACATAGCCCATGTCTCCATGAGCAGTCGGCATAGCTGTCAACTTCAATTAGGTCAATTTCACTGAATCATTTAAAAATATACAGTATTTGTAAAATCATAGCATTCAAAATATGGATTAAATTAGAAAGAACATTGGGCCTAACCCCAACCCTATTAATGTCACGATGCGTGGTGGTGGTGAAGGACCCCAAAAAGCAGGCAAGAGGGAGGAGCAGGTTGTACTTGACGAATTGTATTGATAAAAACACAGAAAACTAAATCCAAAACAAAGTCCTGAAAACAAAACCTAGGCTGTAGCTAAAAACTAACAGTCACCAAAACATGATCTAGAACATGACCGTCAAACGTGACAGCTACAACAAACAATGCCGGGTCGTGCCGGGAGTCCTTTTAAAGCAATAATTACATAACGACCAAAAGGTGTGCAGCTGCAGGGAGAACCCTACAGTGCCACCAGTTGGTCATAAACCAAAATATGACAATGAATCGGCCTGTACAACTGAGAAATGAGTGAGCGAGCTTGTATTTGGGGTGCGTACAGTGAGTCAAAACGACCTGAATTGTCCTGACAAGAAAAGAAAAAAAAAACAGAGGAGATAGAACAAGATACAGTCAGGCTATGCTTACAACACAGCTCAATTCACCAAGGTGTGAGTTCATTTTTTTCTTTTGCCCATATGCTATGTATTTGATTGTTTCATGCAATATGAACAATACGATTTGGATTTTTTCAAATTTGAGCGGGGACTTTCTCGTATGTGGATATAAATCGGATGGGTCTGTAGTACGTGCTCTCATCCGTACATATCCCACCTAAGCGTTATCAAAAGCCCAACATTAATACCATTTTTTTTTTTAAATCAGGAATTTGAGATCAGCAACAAATGCACCAACAACAGGAAGGCTCAGCTTGACCAAGCTCACCAAAGCTTTCCTTTGATTTCACAACTTCCCCCACTTAGTCTCGTGTTACACAAAATAGAAACATGCTTAAATTCCAGACCCCCCCTGCAGTGCTGACAAGCAACAATATTTGCACAAACTGGTTCAGAAACACTTGGAAAAGTCAAGCTTGGCTGAGCAAAAACCCTGTCAAGAACCCTGATAACAATCCATGCTGGATCAATAATCAATGAACACTAATGGTGAAAGCATTTTTCTCAAAGAGGTCATTTTGGGTTGGAGTGGCTATCAGACCATCAGCAAAACCACCCGACCCTTAACCCCTGCAGGGAGTCTCGGGGGCGCTAGAATTAGAAAACTGACGTGTCAGTTACTTCCTTTCAAAAAGAGATCCCAAAGTGGAGAATGTCTCTGTGTTTTTAGGGGTCAGGAAACGAGTCTAGTGAGTTTAAAAAGGTCTGTCACTTGTGTTGTTATTTAATTGACAGAATCTTTTTCCTCCATTAACCATGAAATGACACTGATGTGTCGAAATGTTTGTGTTGCAGTGTTTCTCAACCTTTATTGAGCTAAAGCGCATAATTTACAACAGAAAAATCTCACAAGACATCGCCAGACAAAAATGTCACCAAGCATGGAAACCGAGGGCAATTACAGTCATGTACATTCTGACATCTCATGGAAAAAGCAATTAATTATTCTGCACGGACCAGCATTGACAGATGAGGAAACCGAATGTTTTTTATAGCAGGGGGAAAAAGTGGAAGGTCTTAGGCCAAGTCAATTACCGGACCTTAAACCAAGACCGCCTGCATTTTAGGTCCTGAAAATGAGACTAAAGGGACAAACCCCCGGAAACAAACACAAACTGAAAGTGGCTGCAGTATAGACCTGGAAAACATTTCAAATAAAGAAAGCAACGGTCTGGTTAAGTCAAGGGGTCGCAGGCTTCATGCCACCACATAATAAATATTACTCACTTTCGTCAATGTAATAATGTCATAATAATGTCATAATAATGTCATAATGTCCGTTCCAAGAATTTTGCTCACTCAAAAAGTTGGTGGCCCTAAACTAAAGTTGCTACAACTGGATGGAAATACACGTGCTCCTCCAATGGTATGCTGTGTTCAATAGACATTGAAAGTAGAGTATGCAGAATGACAATAAAATGAAGTGTATTGTAACCGCAGAATCCCTTTTTCACTAAAAGGGAGAGCACCCTGGAAAAGGCAACAGGGCTGCACACTGGCAGCCGTGTCAGTTGGCTGGTGCCTCTGTGCATGACCATGCATGAGAAAATAAGCTCAGAGTGCAGTTGAAAGGATTATTGAATGTGCTAAAGTCAGGGTCAAGGGTCATGTGAAAGACAGCACAGGCAGAGGACAGAAAGGGACTGTGACGTTGCTCTGCATGAGTCCTTACGCCAATGTTACTTTAGAAATAAAAATGCAGCCAGATAGCGAATCTAAACTCATCAGCATTCAGTACAGTATTTCCCTGAGCTAAGTTACCAGTGTTTTTCAATTCTTCTCCACCTGTTTCCAGACAGTGTCCCATCCTATTATGCATGTCGGATTTAAGTTGGCGACCGGGTGGTCGAGTGGTTAGCACGTCGTCCTCACAGTGCAGAGGTGCCTGGTTCGATTCCGGCTTCGGCCTTGCTGTGTGGAGTTTGCATGTTCTCCCTGGGTTTTCTCCGGGTACTCCGGTTTCCTCAAACATTTCAAAAACATGGCAGGTTAATGGAAGACTCCAAATTGTCCCTCGGTGTGAGTGTGAGCTCGGATGGTTGTTCGTCTATGTGTGCCCTGAAATTGGATGGCAATGTCCCCCGCCTACTGCCCAAGGACGGCCAGGATAGCACCCCATAAAGCGGATTGGAAAATGCATGGATAGATGATTTAAAGAGTACAGTATATGGGTTCATGCAGATGGAAAATCTGGAAGTAGTGATCTTGAAGATAAATAACAGCTTTCTGGAATTTTACTTGTTTGTAAATAGGATCTTCTTCTTCTCCTTTTGGCTTGTCCCTTTTCAGGGGTTGCCACAGCAATTCATTAATTTCCATCTTTCCCTGTTTTTTACATCCTCCACTCTGACTCCAACTACCTGCTTGTCTTCCCTCACTGCATCCATGAATCTCCTCTTTGGCCTTCCTCTCTGTCTCCTACCTGGTAGCTCCATCTCTAACATTCTCCTACCAATGTATCCACTGTCCCTCCTCTGTACATGTCCAAACCATCTCAGTCTGGCCTCTCTAACTCTTTCTCCAAACTTTCCTATCTGACTTGTTTGAAAATAGGATAGCGTCTGTATTTTGACCAACCCCAAAGCTCAAATGTGCTAATGCTTAAAGGAGAAACAAAGGACCTGGATTTTAAGAAGGCCTCACCCCACGGTGCCACCTCACCTGGGCACCACCATCAGTGGAAGTGGAAGCTGGCCATCAGCTCCCATTTCAAAAAGGCTCCCCAGAGGATGTCCTTCCTGTTAGAGCTGAGGAAACTCAA
Organism: Hippocampus abdominalis; assembly: GCA_018466805.1. Lineage (NCBI taxonomy): Eukaryota > Metazoa > Chordata > Actinopteri > Syngnathiformes > Syngnathidae > Hippocampus > Hippocampus abdominalis. Next base: position 17,976,570 of record CM031706.1, on the reverse strand, counting down.
GCTGCCAACCAAAATGTTGGTGCAGTTGTATACGGCCATGATCGAGCCTGTCCTCACCTGCTCCATCACCGTGTGGTACGCTGGTGCCACTGGTAGGGACAAGCCCAAACTGCAGCGGATTGTGCATGCTGCTAAGAAGCTGAATGGCATAATCATTACAGGACCGGTAATTCTCGAGGATTTGGGGGCTTCCAGATCGGATTACAGGTGACACATCCTGTTCAACCCTCTCCCCTCAGGCAGAGGAGTCTACGATCCATTCGGGCCAGAACCTCCCACCAAATGAACAGCTTCCCAGCTATCAGACTAAATAGACTAGTATCACTTAAAACTTCAAAACTACACCTGATATAGGCTATTGCACATTGTTTATTCTCTTTTTTGTGTGTGTACTTCTATTTTATTTTTACTGTGACCATTTGTTTTTCATGTTTCACCATTGGACCAAAAAAAAAAAAATCCTAGTGGCAAAGGATCTCACTGACAATGGCAATCAAATTCATTCAGATTTTGCAGTGAGTTCTTAAATACTATCCATCCATCCATTTTCTAATCCTCACGAGGGAGCATAAATAGCTGTCTTTGGGCAGTAGGGGGGTACACCCTGAACTGGTTGATCTACTTTTCGATCAACCAGCCTCCCGCGATCGACCCGTTACCGCACAAGCGCGCATACGCACACACTTGCACACGCATGCCATGACGATCAACAACCATAATGGCCCCGAGGATGAACCAAACATAAAAATAAAGTAAACACAAGAGTTTAGAGTTCATGAAAAGGATTTCCTGCCTACCTGACGCGGTTGCATGCAACGCACTTTTGCAGCCCATTAACTATTGTAGCTCACGCGTACTGTTTTAAAATGCTTCTCTCGGCCCTCCAGATTGCCATTCTTTGCGAGTGCCCTCTGTGAATTCTCCATGAAACAAACACTGAATGAGAATGATAATAATAATAATACTGTAATAATAATAATAATAACAACAATGTAATAATAATAATAATAATAATGTAATAATAATAAAAGTCATACTGCAACAGATCTGATCACAAGCTGCAATTGCCGACTGCTGACCGCTAACAACTTCCGGTGATGCAGGTCACGCGCCACCATCGGATAAAGGTGACCCCCTTTATTTTATTTTTGAAATACTTTTTGTGAAAGTGAGACTGATAGGATGATTAGGGTGCAGTGTGCATTAACACAAAAAATATATTACTAACATGCACAAAGACAAACAAATGTTTGTTTTTTCCTCTACACCCCCTCGCGATCGACTTGGGACCAGTCCGCGAGCTACCGGTCGATAGCGATCGACTTGATGAGCACCCCTGATTTCAAGTGTTCCATTAGCTTGCCATGCATGTTTTTGGAATGAAGGAGTAAACCGGAGTACCCGTCGAAAATCCACACAGGCACGGTGAGAACATGCAAACTCCACATAGAAGGCTGGAGCCTGAATCGAACTCTGCACCTGCAACCTATCATAAGCTATATTAACCTATAAATGAAAAGGAAAAAAAGAAATACAATAGCAGCATCTGAGGGGAGTACCCATCAAATCTAAGCAGGAAGAAAATGAGTCTGGTTTCAAGGTATAGCCTATTTGGACATGGCAAGTAGTAAATTATAAAAGTGTCAGGTCTGCTGGCCCTCCTTTTCTCCCTGTGTGTCTGTGTATATCTATGTGTAGGTTTGGAGAGACGAGTGTGAGCTGGGAACAGATACAAGCAATCATCATCTGTGGCAGACTCAAGCCATTTCCAAACTCATCTCGTGGCCAGATTGACTCACTCTGTCGCCCAGTCAGTCACGATCATCTCATGTCTACATTCTGTTATCTCAATTCTGATTTCTGTTCTTTTCTTCTGTCCAAAGAGCCTGCAGCTGCACACCTGCCTGTGGCTGACCTTGTTTTTTGTTTTTTTTTGCCTGTCCAAATCCTGCATCCTTGCACCTCTCGTCATTCTGCTCAGGTTCGCTATGCTTTTTTACCCTTAAAACCACAATAAAAATGGTGTCTACTCTGGGGTCATCTTCCCGCACCACAGACAAAAGTATAATTAGAGTCCACGGCAGCAGCCATATAACTAGTGCAAAGGGAAAAAGGGACTGTGATGTATAGCATAATGACATGTTGTCATGGGCCCTTTCTTTGACCACTAAGTCCAGAAAGTTGTCTTTTTTTGACTCAAAGACATCTGAAGATTTCCGGCATTATATTGTGTAGCATCCAAAAGATTCAACTCCACTGAAACATTTTCTCGATGAAAAATGGAGTCAACTAAAACAGGCCACGGCAAACCTGGCTTCAGAATTACAGTCGCCCCCGTCGACATGTTTGCTGACATTTTTTTGTTGTTGTCCACATTCTTCTGCCAGTCAGTGACTACAAAAGAGGCAGGAGATGATAGTAAAATTTTCCACCAACTGAGAGTCCATTTTATCTGTCGACAAAAATCTATCTCAAAGTATCAGAAGACCTTGTGCAGTCAAACCTCGGTTTTCGAACGTCTCGGTTCTCGTACAATTCGGTTTTCGAACAAAAATTTTGAGTTTTTTATGCCTCGGATGACGAACAAATTTCGGTTCTCGAACTAACTGAGCGCACTTGAATGCGTCACTTCACTCCTCGGCTTCGCTTCCTCGTAGCGTCCATTGTGAGCAGACGTTTTTGTATTATAATAATAATGATACATTTTACACCCAAGGACACTTTTCAATCAGGAACAAGAACAATAAAACACAATGCGGGTGAGCAGCGGGAGCCAAACGCGCCAGCGTTCACTCAACCTGAAAGTCAGAAAGAAACCACAAGGGAGGGAGAGGGGGAAAAAATTGTTCAATCAAGATTTTTTTAAAAAGCAGACGTGTTTGGCGAAACGCTTCCTCGTGTAGCGTCCATTGTGAGCAGACGAGTTTGTATTGTTCAATAAAAAAAAAGCAGACGTGTTTGGTGAGACGCTTCTGTTAGGGGGAGTGAAACCCCACTCTTTTCAGAATGGTTTGCCCCAGCAGCACGGGGGTTAGTGCGTGCGTTTGTTTACGGCCAGCAGTTTTCAATACAGCGGCACATAATCAACACTCTGGTGTCCGGTGTCTCATTATTATGCAATAATCGTACAGAAACAGCTTGTGAGCAGACGAGTTTGTATTGTTCGATTAAGTTTTTTTTTTTTAAAAGCAGACGTGTTTGGTGAGAACTACGTAATATTGGACTGTTATTTTTGCATCGTGTATCAGCCCCTAATCATGGCACCAAAGAAAGCAAGTGGAAGTGGTAAACCTGGTGAAGAAAAGAGGAAAATAGTGCGCAAAACTATAGAATATAAGAAAGATTTGATCGCGAAATATGAATCAGGTGTGCATGTGTCTGTGTTGGCGAAGGAGTTTGGGATGCCGAAATGCCCCGCCTACTGCCTGATGACAGCTGGAATCCGCGCACGCCCCACGACAGATAGAGAGAGAGAGAGAGAGAGATGTTCCTTCAATTTTTATGTTATTATGTTAATGTTAAAATTGGTGAAAATAAAACATATTACAGTTTGTTTGTACAGCATTTTACATATTACCTGCTCTCCTATTACATGTGTACAGTTTATGGTGTGAAATTGTAAAAAAAAAAAAGTGGTTTAAAAAAGTTGTTTTCTTGACTTGGAACGGATTAAAATGTTTTACATTGATTCCAATGGGAAACATGGTTTCGGTTTTTCGACCGTCTTCTGGAACGGATTAAGTACGAAACCCGAGGTTTGACTGCACTTAGAACCAGATGGGCAAGTCAGGTGTTCTGCTACTCATTCCCATGCAATGTCAAAGGGGTGACTCTTTTAATACACACATCTGTACTATTTAAATGCACCGATGTTATTTATCACACAGTATAATATAGGTCGGACTACATAGTAGTGCCCTGATTCTATTTCGGATAGCCAGCACACGACTTTCTCCTCGGCACACGACCACCATGTCCGTCATGACTCATGTGCGCATTAAGCCCAAATGTTTATTTTAAACTGTAGTTGATTTCCTTGTTGTACATACTTTCAATTAAATAAAATGATTTAATTATTTCCATGGTGTATAGTTACAGTATCGCTTTGAAATTGGTTTTTTTTTTTTTCTGTTCACAAATGCATTGTGGTCTATATTAACCTGTTGAGTGAACATTGATACTACCTTTGCAAATGTGTTATAGGTAGTTTTGAGTACCCGACATTTATCCTTCCTAGACATTCGGACACTCCTATAAAATGGCGTAAGCCCCTTCTTGGTTTGCACATTTGGCCACCCCCCAATTATGTGGGACAATTTTGCCAAAACCACCATATAAAAATATATAGAAAATTAACATTAGACATTACCTTTATTAAAACCCCTCGATACTAGTAAGCATCTATACAATGTGATGTATTTTTGTAATTTCAGTGTACTTATTTACGCCCCCACCTCACCCTTATTTTGGATCTTTTTTTTTTTAAGCAAAATGTTTTGTGTTTTTCTTGAGAAACTACGCTATGCAAGGTGAATGTTATCTGAGCCGAAAGCCAAAGAATCAAAATGGGTTTGAAGATGAGTTTTAAAAATGGACAGAGAGTGGAGCTTGCCTATTTGTTCAGCGGTAGATCATTCCAAAGCGAGGGACTTGCAACGTCAAAAGCCCGATCCCTTCTGAGCTCCACAAAGTCCTCAGTGCCTGCAGTCCCATCTGGTCCGCTAACTGTGGCAGCGGGCGTGACCATTTACAGATTTAAAGACCCCACCCCACCCCAAAAAAATAATCTTTAAAGGAACCCTAAAATTACCCATTAGTGGCGATTACACTGAGAGATAAAAATCCATTTGCATCAGTGCTTAGTCTGTCTTTTTCTTTTTTCCCCTGTCATTTGTGAATCATCAGAAAAAAGGGTGTCCCTCAGTAAGGTACCTTCTGTCAGTATTGATGGAATGCCCACCTCTGGTATTAACTATGCAGACTTTCTTAGAGACTTTTGTTCCTGGATCATTTCAGTTGCTATTGTACATGGCGCTGGTTATCATGAATAACCGACAGAGCGAGCAGCAATCATGTTAATTATAACAGACGTGGCTTGTGTCCACACTTGTGCCCCCGTCCGTGACTATGCACTCCAGTCATTGTGTTCATTTATATTGTGAATGTTGGCAGTTATCACAAATAACCAACAAGGAACAATTGCAGTAGAGTAATTAATTGTATGACACATCAATGTCGAGCGCCAGTGCATGATCAATCATACCAGGCCTTAGACCACCTCTTCCAAGTACGTCATATGAGAGGAATTTTACACCCACACATCGATACATCAATGCAAATGAAACCAGACTTTTGTTTTCAAGTGAGTAAATGTCAGACCGGCCTTTGTGGGATAGTGGACGGGCCGGGATCCACGTGAAGTATGACCCATTGTCTTCCCGTCCACAACAGGTGTCTTGGTAAAAAAAAAAAAAAAAAAAGGGGTGGGGGGGACTTAAACTCTCATTCAAAATGACTGACTCCCTTCCAGAGATGTCTGTATCACAGTGGCTGCAGTAATAGAGAACTCAAGCGAAGTTAAAGTCAAGTTAAATATGCACTGAATCTAAAATGAGAATGAGTATTGAAAATTTAATATACTGTTCAAAAAAAAAACTGGAAGACACTCAGAATGTCATTTTCTTCTTGGCACGTGGTTGATTAAAACAAGAAAACGAGCACTGCTTGAAATAAAGGAAATGTCACATTCTATTCCATTTGTCAAAAGGAAGGAATTTTTTGACGGGCGTGTAATTGTTCCACTTGGCTATTCTTTCTCTTGCCATCAAAGTCACAGATTTTGTAGCGTTTCAATTGCCTAACTTCCGTGCATGCAGCGTGAGACATTTCCTATTCAGTAACTGGCAACCAGTCCAGAATATAGTCGCCCTAAGTTGCTACCGGTAGGCTGTAGCTCCCCCACGCTGATGAGCAGTATAACATAAATTCCTAGATGAAGATCTCGAACCAGACAATCCATCTGCAGTAACTCAATACACTTAAACATATACTCACACTGACAACTAAATTTCCAATTCAGCATCAAACAAAACAATTTAAAGGACTATTCCAAACCAAATGTTGAGCCTGTTGTCTCAGTTTTGTGGCTGACATTGTGCCAAATCCACAGCGACTTGTAGTTGGCATTGTAAAAGTGTCCCGCGTTGAATTGAGAACCCTTTTTGTTCATGTATGCGAGCATAAGATTTACACACGTCCCAGCCGTGTTTCCCTGAAAGAGCACGATGGAGCAACTGCTTCTCCGCTATTGTTGCCTCCCAAGTGTTTCTTCTCTCCCACCCAAAGAGCTGGAAAGCCACTATGACCTAAAGCCAGATTGTAAATGTACATGAAGACGCCCCCATTTGCAAATGAAAGGAACCAAAAGAATTAAATCAGAGTAAGGAGAATGAATGGAGGTAATGCTGTCAGATGTTGAGGCCTTACACACGTGCACTATACAAAGCTTACTTGTCACCAAAGCTGTGTGAAAGGAAAAGCTTTATTCGGAAAAAAAAAAAGACTAAGGATACAGCAGAGGCTATCGAGTTGCTACAGTACACTGATGGGGCAAGTGTGAAAAAAGTACTAGCGACACTCTTGTGACTGTGACAGAGTTTTGCTCTTTGTTGCCATGATGGTGTTTGTATCTTTGGTCCTTTATTTGGTCACACCTGGCTGGGTTTGTTTTTATATGTATAAACTTGAGTTACTCAGTTACATGTTGTGAGAACGTTAAGCCTCCTACGCCCTCTTGCGTCCAGCCACGCTTTATATTTTTTACGTTGCATTTTTTAATATAAAGCAGGGGCGTCAAACTCATTTCACATTGTGGGCCACATACGGCCTCGGTAGACGTCAAGTGGGCCGGACCATTAAAAAGTATACCATATTCTGCTACAAGTAACCAAAATAATATGTCTTTCCTTTGTTTTGGTCTAAAGAAGCACAAGAACACTAGGAAAATGTTGACATTTAATGAACATATCTTTTACAAAACATTTCATGAAGCACCTAAGGTTTCCTTAGACAAATGTGCAATTTACCTTTATCATTCACATATATGCATTGCAACTGATCCCACTGACTGTACAAAGGCACAAAACCTTAACAAGTAATTGGTATTGAAAAATATAGTAATGCACTTTTAAGATTAATTGAGATTTATAAAGAAAGGAATTTTTAAACCATTTACAATCTAAATGTAATCCTTGCAGGGCGGCCCGGTAGTCCAGTGGCTAGCACGTCGGCTTCACAGTGCTGAGGTACCGGGTTCAAATCCAGCTCCGGCTTCCCTGTGTGGAGTTTGCATGTTCTCCCCGGGCCTGCGTGGGTTTTCTCCGGGTGCTCCGGACGTTCCAAAAACATGCATGAGGCTGATTGTGCACTCTAAATTGTCCCTAGGTATGAGTGTGAGCGTGGATGGTTGTTCGTCTCTGTGTGCCCTGCGATTGGCTGGCAACCAATTCAGGGTGTCCCCCGCCCACTGCCCGAAGACAGCTGGGATAGGCTCCGGCACCCCCCGCGACCCTAGTGAGGATAAAGCGGTACAGAAAATGGATGGATGGATGTAATCCTTGCCTACACCTTACAAATTAAGGAGCGTGCTATAATATGTGTAAAGTATTCACATGTCCTCGATAGCGTCTGCTGTGTTCGGTCTGTCTCAGTGAAAGACTGAGGCTGCTGTTGTTTTCTTCTCTGATCAAAACAATGGTGTCGTTTCCTCGGATCAAAACAGTGTGTCCCCCTAGCGGATATTCTATGAATTGCACCTTATCAAAAATATTCATTCCGTGTCTTTTATGCATTTTTTCACTTTTAAATTATCCTGCGGGCCTGATCAAATCTCCCCGATGGCCGTATGTTTGACACCCCTCATATAAAGTATTTTACTTTGCAATTTTTGTCTCTTGTCAGCCTCTGGGTCCAAATTCCGCTCCTCAACTCACTGTACGTTCTGACCAGTTATGGACTCAGCAGACTCAAATGACAAAATCCAACAAGCCGTGAGGGCCCAGGGAACGTTTTGAAACATTCTAATTTGTCTTCCAACGACGAAGATAGAGACACACACAAAAATATTCATGATTGAAAAACTTCTCAACTTAAAAAAGAGAAGTAAAGCAGATGCAACAGAAGATTTCTTGTTTTTATTTTCCCTGATCGCTTCACTTCACAAAGTTTAGAGTACAACCGATGGAGCGTTTTAAACATCACAGAGCTAGTGGGACTATAAAATCACTCCAGAAACATTACATAAAGACTGTGTATGTATATGTATTGATTTATTTTTACACTACCCCCACCCCTAAAGGAAGAGGGAAAACATATTTTAACCCTATAAAGCCAGTGTACTTCGCCAGGGAACATTTTACAAAGAGAATTTTTCTGTAAATTTTACTTGCATCGTATTAGTTTATTAATTAAAAAAAAGTCACTCAAAGGTTGAAGAACAAACCCACAAACAGCCACTTTACCACCCGAGCCCTGCCAATGCTACTCTTTGTTAGTAAATGTTCCTCAACCCTCGAGTGACTTTTGTTTCAACTACAAATAACATTTTCCTGGAAAAAATGTTGACTTGGCAACAAACCTTTCAATTAAAAGGTGAACACTAATTCACAATATTCAAGAGAGACATTTGCAGAGAGCTAATATTTCTAACCGAAACATATCAATATAATGCCTTGTTTGCCAACTTTGTGATCATGCAGATGCTGTCCTAGTTCAGCGAGTTGAGTTATGAATAGATTTGAATAGACTTTTAGTATGTTAACGCGACTTGTAATACATCTTAATCACTGCAAGTTTCCTGCTACAAGGATCTCCCACTGTCAAAGTGCCTCACTTCCCACCCATTATCAACCTGCCATCGGTTTTCTGCCCATTATTCCCCATTTCCTACAATTGCCATTATTCCCTTCCTTTCATGCTGGGATCAGGTGGGAATGATGCCTCGGCCCCAGCTCCCTTCCACTGTGACTCAGTGATGGGAACGGGCGGCAAAATGCATGTCTGCTCCTGCATTGCTGTACTTTTTATTTCTATTTAACCCTTTCATGCACAAATTATGATAACCTGATAACCTGATAAGCTGTCGGCTGTAGGCACCGCTGTCCGTGAAACGGTTCAATTTGTTCATATAAATCAAGCAGTAATGGCAGGAGTAAAAAAAAAACAAATTTGCAAAAGGAAGGTCGCTATGACAGCCACGGGTATCATTTTGGGGTAAACAAGTTAAATCTGTATGACTTAAAAGAACCAAACTCACATGCCTTTCTGAGGCTGCATATACATGGTTTTTTTTCTTTTCATCTAGTGTGTATATTACATACCCTGCATTTTTTCACAGCAATCATTCAAAAAACACATTTCCAAAAGTTGTGTTTGAGAAAGACAGACATTTTTAATTACTCATATGGAAATCGGGTTCACTGGAGCCCCTGCCCGCTCATCAAGTGTCCCAACCCCGAAGCGTGAAAGGTTTGATGCAGCCTTGACTGATCACCAGTCAATTACTCGGCTGACATGGAGAGATTGGCAATCATTTGGATTCACACAAAAGGGCAAGCTAGAGTCCTCCTCCGAGTAAACATATTTCCTTGACTGTGGGAGGAAGTTGTTGAGCCCAGAGAGAAAAAAAAAACACGGATATAACAGACTCTAAAAAAAATGCAGTGTTAAGAGAAAGTTCCAAATCTTGTTTTGCATTTTTCTTTTTTTTCTTCTTTTTTTTTACCATGATGGCATTGCAAATGAGCATCTGTTCTCTGTTGCCTTACATAGACAAATAAAGGTGAATAAATAATCATTTGTTCTTTGACCTTACTCACAACTCCGAAGACTTCATACTTGAAACTCGCAACTCCGAAGACTTCATACTTGAAATATGTCCCCCGTTGACATGAACAGAAATGCCATTAATCCGTTCCAGCCTCTCCACAAAAATTTTTTCAAATATTCAATGCTTTAATCCTAGTTTGGTTAGGGCCAAATTTGACCCTTTGTTTTTAGCATGAGAATCTATAGGGGCCAAATTGACCACTGTGTGTTATTGTACTTCGATTAAACTACCGATAAGTCGAGCCAGCCGTGGATGCTCATACTATGCATGGCGGTACACTGTGAAGGTTGTTTTTTTTTAAAGCTTCCCAAATCATACATGGACATCAATGTCGCGGTAGGGTTTTATTTTCAAATTGGTATCTGCAGTGTGTGGTGGGCGGCTTGACTTGTCTTCCCAATTGGGTCGGCTGGCCTGAGATGAGGTTTTTCATTGTCATCGCAACTTGTTGTTACCAACATCAACATCACGTGATCCTTAAATAATTCTCAAATTGTAATTCCGAACCCCCTCATTAACTTAATGCTCTATTAGACCAGGGGTGGGCAATCCCACACATGTTTTCCAAGTCTCCCTGTTGCTACACACCTGATTTGTGATCAGGCTGATGAGGCCTGATATTGAACCTGTTCATTGGTCAGCAGACTTAGAAAACATACTGGGATTGCCCACCCCTGTACTAGACAGCCATTAGACTGTGCATAGTGCCATAGAAAGTGCAATTTTCTCTCTTTTCTATTCATGTTTTTTAACCAAGTACAAATGTGGGATAGATATAGCTGAACACAGCCCTAATATCTACCCACTAGTAGATCAACAGTATTGAAGCATATCCACCTCCACGTAGGTCTTGGAAATGAGTCTGCTTTGTTTGCACAGCATGCAGCAAACTACTGTAAAATCCCTCCCCAAATAACGTTTTCTTTCTCACTTTGTTAGGTAGAGGTGAAAGTTCAACTTCTTAAGAAAGGGGGCCCGTATTGACATATCGGAGGAGAGAGGGGTTAAAGGGGCCTAAAAGCAGGGAGGTCAGCTGTGTATATTTGGCCTTTGAAAGACAATGTCCCCTTTGTCACTGTTCCAGTTATGCACTTGGACTGATATACTCTCACTGTTTACTCAAACAGTGGAGAGGGCAGGGGGCAGTATCATTTTTCCCCAGATGCTCAACTGGGAAACTAACCAGGCTTCTTGTTGAGCACATGGCTGTCAGTCAATATTGATCCTGATTCATAAAATGTCACTGGCCACATCGCAGGTCAGTGAGGTTGGCTGCTCCTGGCGATGAGGATTCTTGCTTTCTTATTGTATGTGTGATAACATCACTGTCCTGTAAAAGTGCTTTTAGTCATTCATATACAATACAATACAGTACATCTTTATTTATATAGCGCTTTCACAACAGAGGCTGTTGTAGCAAAGCATTTTACAGAAATACGGTAATATGACAACATAACATAAGACATGGACAGTCGTGCAATCGTAACCACTATTCCTGCATACGTCTTGTTGTTTGAAGCGGTTCTAGATGAAAGAGGAGAGACTCAAAATGTCCTTTCACCAGTGGATCAGAGACGTCATGCTCAAAACGTGCATGACGTCTCATACGACTGCTACAAGCTACATTTGAAGGTAAACAAGAAGCAGTAGCGTCCATGCCGATGCTCCTCGATCTATCTATCTATAATTTCAAGATAATAATAATGAAAACAATCAGAAAATAATAAATGCTGACACAACATCATACAAGCATTCATGTGCGGGAACCTCAACAACAATGGAGTGTAGTCTGTGCAAAGTTTTACCACAGTGCAAACACGAAATAAATCTTTCAATTTCTTGTTTTTGTTCATGTTATTTTTAATATGGCTTAACCGAAAAGAAACAGTAATGGAAAAGATCGGCAATCGAGGGATGCTCGGTTCTCTCTGAGTGTCATGATACAATCAGGTATTAATTTTAGAAGCTGATCAAATTTTGCAATGGACACATAGTTCCAACTTTTTGTTCTTGTTGTTTTTTGACAAAGAAGATGCATGGATTTTTTTGGTTTTGTTTTGATAAATAATTTAAATTCTAAAAGTTGGGGGGGGGGGGGTTCATTTTCAGATTTTTACCGTTATGTCTTGTGATTTCAGACTTTGGAATTACGTCCATGACCATATCGTTTTAGAAGCAAACCCTGATGTGTAAAGCACAAATATTTTTTTTCTGTTTGTTTTATTTTGGTTTGTTTTCTTTTCCTAAAATTGAAAACCTTACAGCCTGAATTCAGCACCATAGAACCTGTTTGCTAAATACAAGCAGCATAGCAGAGCAGCAGATGATTATTAAGTTCCCATCCTTTAAGACTTCAGAGCTCTGGAGGAAGGAAAAACAGCATTTCTTCATTCCTACGCCCATGAAAACACAGCTGACTGGAGGACAACAGCAAAACTATGTAAAGATTCCCCCCTAGTGGGGAACAGTGAACCCAACAAAAACCTACACTTAAAAAAAAATGGTGTGTTCTATGTACTGCATTTTATTTAGTCAAAAAGTGACACAATAGAATCATCTGAACTACCTGATGAAATAAAAATTCAACACACCATTTAAAAAAAAAAAATATCATATTGCTTCTATGGGGAGCGGCCTGGTGGTCCAGTGGTTAGCGTGTTGACCTCACAGTGCAGAGCTCCCGGGTTCAATTCCAGCTCCGTTACTGATTTAGGCATTTGTGTTATTGTATTTTAGACTAAAATGTAACATTCTGTTTGAATGGAAATACAAAAACAGATAATCATGTCATTTCTACTCACTCAACGAAACAACATAAGTGATGGGATGTGTGTCCCATGCACTTTACATTTAAAGGCCAAGATGGTATCTAATGAAACTTGCATGAGGTGTTCAAAGTCTCCATAATTCATTCTGATAAGAGTAAATGTGTATTTTATTTCACAAATCAATGTACCTGTCGTTTAATTAGATGTAGAAAACGGAATAAAAATGAATAGACAAGAAAGAAATACCAATAAAGTAATAACCTAATCCCATTTTTAAATGGGATTACTTCTAATCAAATTATTATTTAGTACCGTACAACATTTGCATCACTGTACGTGTTGTGTGACATAAGGGATCTATTTGGCAGGAGAATGCTACAAAGTTACATGTCTGTGTTCGCTAAAAAGCAATTCTGTTTCTTCAGAAATTATTCTAGGAATGACAACATGTAATTTTACATTTAATTGTGCATCGACTCACACAGAAACAGACCAGCCATGTTTGCTTCCGTTGGGAGAAGAGGAGTTCAAAATCAGCGTGTAGCATACAAAAGCTACTGGCAATTAGGTTGTTATCACACAGTGAAGGCCTTATTTTCATGCCCAGGACTCGCCCAGCACAAAGCACAGTGGGCATGGATTCGACTAGCACAGATCGAGGGTGTTTGCGCCGTTGTGGGAGGAAAACCAGACCACTCCCGGCCAATCAAAGTGGCTCCCAGCTCGCTCCCTTTAAATTCAGCACAAAGAGAAGCGCACAGTCTACCTGGCGTATGGACTCGCTATAGTCCATGCAGGAGGGAGAAAAGTGCTTTTACAGTAAAAGGAACTGCAAGATTTCCACTTGGAAATGATGTAAAGTTGGTCGCTATGGATGCACACTTGGAGACCACCTTCCACTCCTCATCATGCGTCTATCTATCCATCCATCCATCCATCCATCCATCCATCCATCCATCCATCCATCCATCTATCTATCTATCTATCTATCTATCTATCTATCTATCTATCTATCTATCTATCTATCTATCTATCTATCTATCTATCTATCTATCTATCTATCTATCTATCTATCTATCTATCTATCTATCTATCTATCCATCCATCCATATCTATTGGAAGAACACAAAATGATTGCATATTTCTTTCAGGCAGTTACCAATGCCACTGCACATTGTGAAAGAACGTATTTCGTCCTAGTGTTGTTGCCATAGTTAGTTAGCGACCAAATATGGAGACACTTTCTGTGTCCTCCATCAGGCAGCTTGGTGTGGCATGGTGGTGAGAGGTGCCTCACCAACTTCACAGTAACACGCTCTCTGTTGAACAAAGGAATAAGTAGTCACATTGATAAAGTGAACTCGATCTTAATATCTTTAGGCCCTGAGAAACTTTATACATGATCAATAGAGTAAAGTAATAATACATTATTGTAAATGCATTATTATTATTATTATTATTAAAATTATTATTATTATTATCCATCCATTTTCTAAGCCATATGTGTCAGGCGTGCAGTATACGGGATACACCTTAAACTGGTTCCGAGCCATTGGCAGATCATTATTATTATTATTATTATGATTGATTAATATGTAGCAGAAATTCAGAACAGTGAATGCTTATTTTTCAAGAATTTTGAAGCCCAAATGCCCTTGTATTCTGAAATGACCCACAGTATGTAGTGAGCAATAACGAAAACAAGCCATTTATAAATACTGTGCAATACTGTACATCCGAATGAAAACAAGCCGTTTGTGGAGTGACAAACAGCAGCAGTTGACGAAATGCAGCAGCGACATCTGCTGAGTGAAAGAAGAAATGCCCTTGCAGACATTGATAATCACTTCGATATGGATGATATGCTTTTTTTAAACACTTTATTGAACACTGAACATTTCAAACACTCAAAAAGGGTCATACAAATTTGGTTATAGTAGGATATCAAAATCAAAAGCCTTTATTGTCATTTTATGCTATGCACACCGCGAAATGATCACCGCTGCTGCCCTGGAGAAGACAATAATTTAAAAAAAGCAATCAATAAAATAATAATAATAATAATAATGTGTAAGGTCACTTAAGTGGTAGATAGTTCACTTTTTTCATCTGTTGTATGCATTTCTCTCACACTATTTGTGGATTAACACATCTTTCACTCTATTGTACGTCTTATTTCACTTATTCAGTATCACACTTACTTGTTCACAGATTACAAGTATTGGTCATGATGTTTACATATATGATTGCACATGTTACTGTAACAGGTTACAGATATTGCACATGTTATCATTGCACATATTACCAGGTTTCAGGTATTGCACATTTTGTTGGAGGTAGTGTTGTTATCCCTTGTTGAGAGCAATGATGGCTCTGGGGAAGAATCTGTTTGTCCGTGTCTTGTGAACCCCGTAGCGTCGACCAGAGGGCAGCAGGTTGAAGAGCCTGTAAAACAAAAACACGACGTATGTTATGCACGAGAAAGCTTACTTTTCAATGTCAGGGCGGTTTTGTAGTTTCCGCTTGTTTTTTTTGGTTTTTTTTTTTTTTTTTAAACGAGTCCTCATTATGGTCTTTTGAATAATTAGGTTGCTGACCCCGAACGCAATTGATTACCATCTATTTTCTAATCTATTTATCTCTCCCAGCTGTCTTTGGGCAGTAGACGAGGTACAGCCAATCGCAAGGCACATATAGATGAACAACCATCCAAGCTCACAATTTCGGGACAGTGCCACGACGACGTTTCATTAGTACAGCCAATCTGAGATGGGTTGTGTTGGGGGACGAGCGGCCTACTCTCCCCCGCGTGTTCGTTGTCTTTCGGACGAGGAGAATGTTGGTTCTTCAAATACAGGCTGGAGGCAATGAACAACCTTTTAATTTAGTTTACTGCAGTTTACAAGCTCCTGAGGGGTCCAGATTTTCGGGAGGCAATGTAAATAGTCCTTCCCCTTACTGGTCAATCAGTTCAATGACAAAGTACAGACCACATCTGCTGTGCCAAATTATGAGATTGGAGCTCCTTTCCCAGGCAACTTGGCAGCCTTCAAAAACGTGAAAGGATGGGAGTACGATCTTTGGGGGAAGTTGCCCAAGGACAAGAGGGGAGTCACGCAAAATACTAGTTTGAAGTTTTCAGCAGATGTTCATTATAGAGATTAGTATCATAGTTTCATGGTAAGGCGAAATTCCTCAACACAAGGCATAGTCCCTTAATAGTTGCAACACAGATACTTGAGACAACAGTTCTTCTTTTGGTGTTAAACAAGTCCTATGGAGGGGGGCCCTAAAAAGGGACACTAAAGGTGATTGTAAACACAGTGAGCAGGAAATACCTCCAACAGCATTCTATATTCTTTGTTTCTTTCAAATCCAACTAAAAGATAGGAATCACATGTCAACAGTTGCATTTGAGGACAATGGAATGTTTACAGAATTGAGATTTCACTTTTGTGTCAACGGCATGGCCTCTTGTGGCTACTGAAATGAGACAACTTGAGAAGTCGGAGTGAACATGGAAAGCAAAGCATGACGTTTGGAAAGTACCCTCTAACCACCAAACCGGTAAACGAAAGTAGAGATAGAGTGAGACAAGGGAGGGGGGGGGGGGCAGAGAGAGAGAGAGAGTTTAGTATTCATTTAGGACAGGAAAAATACATTTAAGCTGTCCTTGTGGTGGGGTTTTTTTTGGTTGTTTGTTTGTTTTTAAACACAACTGGGATAGGCTCCAGCACACCCTACTGAGGATAAAGCGGTACGGAAAATGAACGAATGACGAAGGAATCTTATTAGTATTTGTACGATGTCACCATTTGAACTGTGGCACCGATTGCTGCTCAATACGCAGTTAGAAGAATTGCAGTGAAACAATTGTATGGTGCGTCTCGTAAGATTTTACTTTGAAAACGTAAAAGGAAGTGGTCGGCTGGGTAAAGACGGGAGGGTGTTTTACTGAGTGAATTCGTGACAGGAGCTAGCAAGCTTGTTTCTCGGAAACCACCGCCACAATCTTGTATTTCGGTCAGACAGTTAAATTAAGTTTGGGCATTACGGTGTTGAGTTTTTGGTCCCCGTTTAGCTCTGGAGTGAGATTATGCAGTTATTGAAGCGCTAAAAGTAATACTGTTTTACGAGTCGTAACGACGGAAAGAGATAGTTGGTGTTGGTTGTTAGTAAATAAGGTGAGCGAACATTGTCAACGCATCAATACTCCAGCATTTAGTAGCTAGTTTGGAATTGTCTTTGCAGTACATAATATAGTTAATAGTGTAAAATGTCATAGATTCGTTCATTTGCATGATACCAGCATGAAGAGACAGATCTAAAGACGATTCCAGACGTATAGGTAGCATTTTTCCAACAAATATTAATAAACTTATGACTTTTTAAAATAATCGAAAACGCACACATTTCTGACTAACGTCTCAATCCAAAGTAATTGGGATCCTTACTTATTTAGTGGCAGATGTACACATACTTAATTGATAATGATGGCATACATTATTGTGATATCTTACACGTATATACACATATTTAATAACTATATCACACGTTATTGTGATTGCTTCCGTGTAAAGAAAAATTAACTCACGGCTGTGTCATACTGAATGTGCTTTACATCTTTTTTTTAAAAGTGCATTCCTTTAAGAATGACTACGACAGCCTAAGCATATACCAAGATACGACAGCTGCTGAAGCATATCCACCGAAGATGGAGCCTAAGCCGTCTTCGGGCAGTAGGCGGGGGACACCCCGATTGGTTGCCAATCGCAGGGCACACAGAGACGAACAACCATGCTTCTCTAAATGTTTTTGAATGTTGCCTGCTTGAGTCTGGTGAGTAAAATATATATATATTTTCTGAGATTTTAATAACTTGAAACCTTCAGATTGACAACATACCAATCAAAATCGTTTTACAAAAAAAAAAATCTGTGTGTTTCTGTAACTCGATCTGCAGCACTAACACTGCCATCATTATATTTTGCACAGTGCTTGGTATACTACCTGCGCCATCGAACGTGTCTGTTAACTCCGTCAACTTCCTTCACATCCTGCATTGGGATCCTGGGCCTGCCACCCCCCCAGGTGTACAGTATAAGGTCTTTTCAAGGTAAATTCCCCATTCATCATATTTTATTACAACCCCAAAACGAATAAAACAGGCTTTCAATAAAGTGGAAGCTGTAAGAAGAGTTTGAAACTCATTTAAACATTTCCGATACCCTCTTTGTTTGCATTGCAAGGAAGCATTTGATGTTACAAGTTTTTGTTTGAATGGTCTATCATTTTTTGGAATCGTTATCTCTATTACCCATTCCAGGGGTTTTCCTGGCTATATTACAGTATTTTAGTTTTTTTTAACTTTATTCATTGAATGTTTTTAGGTACTACCATCTTTAATATACTTTTTCTTTTCTGCTCCTTTGTGAATGGCCATCACCTCATGTCTTTGTAATGTGTCCAGCTTGTAGTTGGTTGATGGCTGTCTCAAAAGGGAAGCAGCAATTGCCTGCTGTGTTGAGGCACAGTGCTTTTGGCATGAATGACAGTTCATGCCTTCCTCGGTATGCCTGAGCCAGGAAAATTGATTTAGTCACTGCTTGTCAAAGCCACTGGCTCGTGTGTTTTTGATTGATATGCAAAAAGGGATACAAAAAAATAATGTTTCACTCACATACAGTACATGTTGGCTTTGCGTAGATATGCTCCTAATTGGAAACGGATTTATATCGCCTCACCTTGCAGACTCATCCTGTGCTGCATTCTGACCCTTGCTATGACCAGTGTTTCCACATGTTGACACCACCATGTATTATTGCATGTTAACTGCTCTCATGTTAACATGTCCACTGCTTTCTCTGTTTTTTGACGCAATGCTTAACGTCAGTAATTTTGTGAGACTTCAGTGAATGTAAAGATTTAACTTCCAGTGTTTCTATATTTCCATAGTTTTTGTGACATTTTGGGAGAGTGGGAGCAAGTGATGGCAAGGAGGGGAAGTGAAATGGTCCTGTCACACTTGCAAGGAAGGGGAAGTGAAATGGTCCTGTCACACTTGATACCACAGAGAGAATTGAACTGCGACATCGGAAAGGAGCTGGCTCAGATATTTTTTTTTAACTTGTCCTCATGGCATGACATTTGTACCGAAATAACTTATTGGAGTTTGATTTTGATTCGACATTTTCAGTCCATTTAAATGTAATCACTACTTTATTTTTTTTTCTTGTCAAATACAGGAGAAGTTACCAAACCACAAAAATTTGATTTGAGGGCTTCTGTCTTGATAAAATAGTTGGTCCACCGTGCCATCCTTCAGTTTTTTTGTTTGTTTGTTTTTTTCCCCTCAACACAGGTCCCGGGAAAAAACTTGTTTGACATGATTCGGGTGAAATAAGGGGCGCCTTTTGGGAATATGCCCTGGTTCACTCTGACTGTTGGGAAAGTCAAAGTGTTGCTCAAGTTAGTCACAGTGCGCCAAAAACTGAGTGTTCAGAATAAGTTCTGAAAATGGATCAAATTTGGCACAGTGTTTTTAGCAAATATATGCAAAGGAGAAAAAAAAATACTTTGTCCCTCAAGGAGATTAATGCTGACATGGTTGCCTTATTTGCTCCATCTTGTATTATCACCTGGGCAAAAGTTGACAGCTACATGCTTTGGGGAAAGCCTTGAAGATGACCCAAGGTTTGAGTGTCCTGCCACAGCCACCTCCCGAGAAAATATCGCCTGCGTTAATCACATGATGATGGATGGTAGACACTTAACTGTTAATGAGATAGTTAATGTTGTTAGCATCTCCCGTGAACACATTGAGAACAATGTCCCTCACGAACATGGTATGTCAAAGGTTTCCTCTCGGTGAGTTCTTCCATGACACCCATGATTTTAAATTTAAGAGAAAATCACTTTGTAGTTCAATCCATGTCTTCGCATGACTTGTCATTATTACTTTATTTACATAATGCGCCGTATTTTCTGAACTATAAGGTGGTTCGGAGTATAAGGTGCACCGTCAATGAATGAATGCTATTTTAAAACTGTTTTCATATATAGGGCACACCGCATTATAAGGCACATAGAATAGAAGCTACAATAGTGGCTGAGGTTGCGTTAAGCATCCACTAGATGGCGCTACGCTAAAGGGAATACAATACATTACAGCTTTATTCATACGGCGCTTTTACAACCGCTGCAGCTGTAACAAACAGCTTTACAGAATACTTAGAAGACTACATCCAAGAAATCTGAATATTGATCCATATATAAAGCGCATTGGAATATAAGGTGTACTGTCGGCTTTGGAGAAAATTGAATGTGTGCCTTATAGTGCGGAAAATACGGCAGTTTATTAATTTATTTACTGATCAAGCATGAATTAAAACATTGAAAATGTTTTTGTGCAGGTTAAGCGGAGAAAAGGAGAAAAAAACACAGAATGATTACATGACAACCGCAACATCTTTACAGCTGAAGTTGGACAAATATAAATATTATTTTACTGTCCAAGCATTCTACAATGGAACCTGGTCTCCGGAGTCTGAAGAAATCTCCTTCTCTCCATTTGAACAAAGTATGTCAGTGTGAACATTTCTGCACGTAATCTTTTTGTTTCAACCAAATGTACTGGACGTTTCTGGATAAAAAGAATCCGGCATTATGTTAAAATACTTATTCATCACTATCCATCCGTCCATCCATCCATTTTCTCCACTTATCCGGAGTTGGGAAGCCCAGACCCTTGGTCCAACTCTTCTAGGGGAATCCCAAGACATTCCCAGGCCAGTCATAAGACAGACAGCCTGGAACATATCACCTCGGAGGCTTCCCGGAGGCATCTTACCCAGATGCCCGAGCCACCGATGCAGAGGAATAGCAGCTGGACTCTGAGTCCCTCCCGGATGACTGAGTTTCTCACTCGATCGCAAAAGCAGACCCCCGATCCCTGACTGAGGAAAGTCATTTCGGCCACACGTATCCAGGATCTTGTTCTTTTGATCATGACCCACATCTTATGACTCTAGATGAGGGTAGGAGCGATGACCAATGAATAAATGGAGAGCTTTGCCTTTTAGCTCAGCTCCTTCTAAATTTTTTCATTACAGCCCCAATAAGAGTCTGCATCATTGCAGACGCTCTTGTGAAAAAGACCCCAAGATCCTTGTACTCCTCAACTTGGGGCAGGATCTCATTTCCGACCTGGAAAGCGCACTCCACCCTTTTCAGACTAAGGACAATGGTTTCAGTCTGAAAAAGGGACTGATTTTCATATTGATGTCTGACTATCCTGCTTAAAATCCTGTGCCCACGCCCCGAGCTGGATAAGTCCACAATCAGGGGTTTATTGTATCTCAAAGAGGAGCAAAAGCAATCCATTATACAGTACAAGTAACTGTATGTTCTCTTATTGTTCCTAGCTATAATAGGTCCTCCAAAAGTAACGCTGACCGAATGTGGCAACTGCATTCAAATCAACATATCCCTGCCAGAGGCTGACAAAAGCTCAGGGATACCAAACAATGACATCATGGCCATCTACAAAGCTAAGTTCAGAGTCTTGTGGAAGAAATCTAATAAAATTGAGGTAAGAGATCCAACTTACAGAAGTCAAATGAATTTTTAAAAAAATTGCATTTTGGTTGCAAATTCTTGTTTGATTTACCGGTACTATTCAGATTAACAACAAAACAACAATAATCAGCAACAAAAGACTGTATAGGGCATATGCCTTTTTTATATTCCCCAAGACTGTTAAAAGGTCAAGGGATGTGCCCTGATTTGATTACCGTACACAGTAGTTGCGCTACTGCTTTTTATCAAAATGCTTGTACGGCACCTCTTTCAAGAATGTTGTTTATTAAATTTAACTTTGGCGGCGGGGGACTGTAGAAGACCTGTTTGAGCACAGTTGTACCCTCCACCGGTATATATGCAGGGCGTTTGCCTTTGTGATTGCTGAATAGTGTACCGAGAAGTAAAGGAAAGTATTATGGATACTGTATTTGCAATAAAAACCTACCAGTAATTTAACTTTGGTAGACTAGGTAATGGAATAAGGAAATGTTCTCAATGTCCATGCATACAAAAAATGAATATAGACATGAATATACACCAGATAAGGGCTAAATACATTTCATTTGTACATTCACTTATTGAAATTCTCTGTTTACTTTGCAGGAGGTTTACAAAACCGAAGCCAGGAGCGTTAAAATTAACAACTTGGAGAAAGGCAAACAGTACTGTGTACAGATTCAAACTGAGATTACCATGAATAAAAATACTGAGCCATCAACCTGGGTATGCACCACCACATCGATTGCAGAGGTAAACAGAGGTAAGGTGAACAATAAACGCAGTTTGTAAATTATTGTGACTTTTGCTGACGCAGTGGAGCTTCCAGGCATGCCCCATGGAAGTCATATGATATTAAATCCGAAAAACAAAAACTCAATAAATATGTGTAAATGTGTGTGTGTGTGCGCGTGTGCATGTGTGTGTATATCTCCACAGTTCCTGTTCTTGGCACAACTCTTGGTGTTCTGATATGTTGCATTGGTACCTTGATGACATTGACATGTTGTCTGTATTACACTGGATTCCTTTGTAAACTACAAGCAACCCTCCCAAGAGCACTAATTGTAAGTATAAAAAGTGTGTTATACAATATATATTTTTCGAAGCACAAAAATAAAACAAAACTAATTTTATATTGTATTTGGAATCAAAGCTGTTCACAACTGTCAAGTATATTATCCCCAAAAAGCTGTCAGGAGGAAAAACAAGTTTTTCCAAAATAGGAAAGGCACATATTTTTTATCTAGTGTACACTAGTGCAAGGAAACATCAACCTATCCCACTTGACTTATCATGGGTTCCCGTGTGTTTGAGGAATAGTGGCTGGGCCTGCACCCATGGGGCCCGGCTGGACACAACCTGAAGAAGCAATGTGGGTCTTTCTTCCCATAGGCTCAATACCTGTAGGAGGGGCCCAAGCGGTTCGGAAGCTTCGAGAGCTTGGCGGTGGCCAAATTCTGGGACCTTTCCCCTTCCATTCCTGGCTACTAAATCTTGCTTTACAGATGTGGAATGTAATGTCGAAGGAGCCTGAGGTGGTGTGTGAGGTTCTGACTAGACTTGTCGGGCTTACTTCAACATAAAACTTGGGCGCTGGTACCAAGTCTCTTTAGAGAGGTTGAACTCAATTTCACTCTGGAGCTGCCCACTGTGAGAGGTGCCAAGTAGGTGTGGGCATTCTGCCTCACGTCTTGGTGCCTGTACGTTGCGATTTACCCCAGTGCACGAGAGGGTAACCTCTTTCCTTCTTTGGGTGGGGGATTGTTTATGCCTTTGCAATCTATTATTTCACCAAATAGCAGCTCAGAGCCCACACCATTTTTGGAAACCTTGGAGGTGGTGCTGTTCTGCAGGGAGACTTCATTGCTCACATGGATAATGACAGTGAGACTTCAGGTGGCATGATCCAGAGTAACGGGCCACTTGATCAGAACCCGAATGGGGTTCGCATGTGCTAATCACGGATTGTCAATAATGGACAGCATTTTCGAACTTCTGGGTGCCGAAATTTGCACCTGGCAACGGGACACCCTTGGCCGCAGCTCAATGATTCAGTTACATTTTTGGTTGTGTCAGCCGACTTGCTTCCACATGTCTTGGGAGACTTTGGTGAAGAGAGGGGTGTAGTTGTGAACCGATCACCACTTGGTGGTGTGTTGGGGGAAGATGCTGGTCCGACCTGCCAGACCCAAACATTGCGAGGGTCTGTTGAGAACGTCTCGCCGAATCTCCTGTCAGGGGGCGTTTCAACTCCCACCTCTGGCAGAAGTTTGAGCACATCCAGTGGCAAGCCGGGGACATTTAGCTCAAGTCAGCCACGTTCCTCAACCTGGGTTTGGTTTGGTTGCCTCAATATTGTATTACTGCTTTTTGCAGATGATGTGTTACTTTGGCCTCATCAAGGTGCAATCTCCAACTCTCACTGGAACGGTTCACAACTGAGTGTGAAGCAGTTGGGATGAAGATCAGCGCCTCTAAATCTGAGACTATGGTCCTCAGTCGGAAAAGGGTGAAGTGCCTTCTACGGGTCTGTACAATTCTTACATGGTGAAAAAGGAGCTGAGCTGAATTTATTTCATTTTTTTACTGGTTTACTGATCGAGCTACGTTACTTCCCTCACCTTTGGTCAAGAGCTGTGAGTCATCACCAAAAGAAGGAGATGAACCCGGATACAAACAGAGGAAATTAGTTTCCTGCGTGGGGTGTCCGAGCTCTCCCTTAGACATAGGGTGACAAGTTTGTCATACAGGAGTGGCTCATAGTATAGCTCCGCATTGAGAGGAGCCAGATGAGGTGGCTTGGGCATCTGGTGAGGATGCTTACTTGATTCCTCCCTGATGAGGTTATCTTGGCATGGGGAAGAGGCCCCAGGGACAACCCAGGACACATAAGAGAGACTGTCTATCTCAATTGGCATGGGAACAACTTGCCCTGGAAGTGCTGGACAAAGTGACTGGGGAGGTGTAAGCATGGGCTTTCCTGCTCAACATGCCGCCCCTGTGATCCGATCCCAGATAAGGGGAAGAAAATGTAAGGATTGATGGATGGATGAATGGATAAAAACATGATATGAATAAACACACTTAAAAATAATGAAATTGTTTTTGCAGCCCTTTCTCATTCAATTCAATACACATTTTGCTGCTGTCTGACTTGGCCACCTCTAGTAAGTATAATATGGCTAAAGGGTACTGCACATAATTCTCACAGCTTCTCTTAGTTTATTATTTTTTGTTCTTATATGATGGTATAATACTCTGGTTTGTGTCCAAGGTCCGCGCGACAGTCATGCTACAGCTTGGGCTGACCTGCAACCAATGTTTCAAGAGTACCTTTGGTCACAAAAAGTACTAATTGCTATTTATCTTTTTTCCCCTCACTGTAGATGGCCCTCATGCATGCCAAATCTCTGCCAGTCGAGGAAACTAGCCCTGATCTGATCTCAGTTTGCTCGGATACATGCAAGCAGGAGTACACTACCACCACATCGTTATGTCCTGCCCCCAGAATCACCTGCTCAGGGATGAAACACAAGGAGGTTGATGATGAAAGGGAAGAAAATGAAGGAAGTCATTTCTATATTAACAGAGATGGTGAAAATTTATCAAGGGAAAGTTCCTGTCGTGACTCTTGTAATGTATTAAGGACAAGTTTGACTGCAAAGTCACGCGCTGAAGCAGATACATCCCATATATCGTCTGAGACTGTTCCAGCGGAGCTCGATCAACTCAAGACTGGAGTTGAAAATGACACTTTTTTGTCTCGGTGGCCAGAAATGGAAGTCAAGGAGCAACTCATATTTGAGTTGGAAGAGGAAATGGATGAAAAGACTGTCAACATTTCTGAAAATGTCAACCTATCATCAGTGACCCTGACTGCCATAGCCATCCATGAGAAAGGACCACTAAATAGTGAAGACTCAAATGCTGATTCTTTGAGGCTGTCTGAATGGGAACCTTTGTTTTTAGCCACAAAGCAAAGTTTGCTACACACAGACATGCCAACAGACTCAGATGACTTGACATCAACAGAGTGTGCGTGTTTTGGTGAGACCAACTATGAGTGTAGATGTGATGATCTTGAGACACAAGATAAGTTGGAGGAAGAACAATTCTTAGGATATATGGGACGATAATATGCTTCTGCAACACTGTTAAATGCATTAATGATAAAAATAATAATAGTCACTCTTGTTGCTTCAGTTTCTTGTTTATTTTAAATGCCAGGTACTGGAGTGATTCTAGTATCAGAGGTTTAGGAGTGTTGTAGAGAGGTCAGTTGGTACTACAAAGACTGGGGGTTTAGGGGCTGTATGTGGGTGTTCCAGTCATCGGAGGAGTGGAGGGAGTTTTTTTGACAGGCAGGGCGGTTGAGGGGCACTTACCACTCAAAAACATATGCGCGAGAAGTCTGTGAGGAAACTATATCATATAAAGAGGCAGGGCATCTGTGGCCAAGTGGTTCATTTCAACACTTGCCACTGGGGGGACCATGTTTCAAGACTCAGCCCCCGAAAGAGGAAGGGCTTTTTAGGGGGTCAAGCGGAAAGGAAAAAAACGGCACTCTTAAAAGAGCGGAAATTCCCATCACTGATTTCCATCTGTCTGCTGCAAATTCTTTCCAGCTCAATCCGTCTCCTCCTTCAGCCTGTGCTTATGTACGCTTTCCTGGATCCTTTTGTTTTGCAAAGTACTTCATCTCTGTTTATCTGTCCAGAGGATCCATCGAGCACCTCCCAACTGGGTCCTGATTAATGTGAAGGGCTACCAGTTCAATACACACTTCTGAAATAACAAATTTGCTCAAAATACCTTAAATAATGTTACTATTATATTAATGAATCATAATTTATGTGATCATGTTCATGACTTCTCACAGTAATTAGGAAACAGACGAATGTCAATGTGCAAACCTCTATTTCCATAAATCTCTGCCATTTTCAAATGATCATTTCTACAACATTCCCAGAAACTCACAATGATCGATCACTCGTTAGTCATTTTTAGAACAAGCCTGCGGCCTACTTATGTGGTCCTTGAGGGCTACCTGGTGCTTGTTTGTGAGCCCTGCACTAAAATGTAGGCCATGTGTACAAATGCCCTCCACTCTTGCATGTCTCCTTTGTTTCTCTCTTTTGTTGATCTGACAGTTCTTTCTCTTCACAAAATCCTCCACCATAGCTCCTTCCAAATTCAAATGAATTTGGACTTTTAACCCCAAACATGGCCATCACCTCTGTTCCAGTCACCACTCAATGTCCATTGAGGTCTGAACTAATCACAATTTTAATCCCCTCTAGAATTGTTCATTATTCTCCGACTCAGGTCCCACCTGTGGCCATAGGGCAACTACAGACAACATTCAGCATCACACCATCCATCCATCCATTTTCTGATCCACTTATCCTCACAATGGTAGCGGGGGGTGCTGGAGCCTATCCCAGCTACGGGTAGTAGGCGGGGGACACCCTGAACTGGTTGCCGGTCAATCGCAGTGCACACCCAGGCAAACAGCCATCCATGCTCACAATCACACCTAGGGACAATTTGGAGTGTTCAATCAGCCTGTCATGCATGTTTTTGGAATGTGGGAGGAAACTGGAATACCTGGAGAAAACCCACGCAGACCCAGGAAGAACATGCAAACTCCACACAGGGAGGCCGGAGTTGGAATTGAACCCG
Organism: Hippocampus abdominalis; assembly: GCA_018466805.1. Taxonomy (NCBI): domain Eukaryota; kingdom Metazoa; phylum Chordata; class Actinopteri; order Syngnathiformes; family Syngnathidae; genus Hippocampus; species Hippocampus abdominalis. The sequence goes on along the minus strand of CM031706.1, from coordinate 17,949,654 downwards.
GTACCTCTGCACTATGAGGTCGACGCGCTAACCGCTTGGCCACTGGGCCACCCCTCAGCATCACACCTTCAATCCTATTTATGGAATATGATGTGACCAAATCCGGAAAATGTGATGGCTGACTTTCTGTACATGCCACAGTAATGAGCAAGACAACAGAATGATGACATGTTTGCAGCCACAAAGCAAAGTTTGCTACACACAGACATGCCAACAGACTCAGACGACTTGACATCAACAGAGTGTACATGTATATGACAGTTTGATGCTGAACTTGCCCAAAAAAATAATACAAATAAATAAATACTACTACTAATAATAATAATGCAACTGTTCTCACAGACCTGCATGTCGTGATACAATATAAAGCTCATTAAATGAAATATGGTGCTTTGATGGGTTCGCTGACACTTAAGGGTGTACCCTGCCTCCTGCCTGAAGACAGCTGGGATAAGCTCCAGTATGCCCGTGACCCTTGTGGGGGTAAGCAGCTTAGACCATTTGATGGATAGATGGATGGGGGAGAAAATGTTGAACTGAACGTGTTTCTAAACTTTTGACTTGTACTGTATGAGGAGTGAAGATTCATAAAACAGAATCGTAGTACAAGTCACATACGTTGTCAGATTCTGCGATGGTGCCTATCTTTTTCTAAATATTTAGGAATGGTTTAATGAGCGGCATTAACTTAAAGCAGTTTGCTAAAAGGCCAGTCCGTTTCTTCATAGGAAGATATGGCACATCCAATATGGCGGACACGCTGGCGTATTGCAGCAACTGGCCAACGTACTCAAAGATGCATCATGTCTCTACGTTACAACACCAACGCGATCATGTGATTTCCTATCTGGTGCCTTCATGAAACAACAGAACAATCAGACCTCTTAAAAATTCCACTATCTCAGTACAATGTAGTTATTTCCGTTAATGTGTATTCCTGTACACCTCATTTAATAATCCCTCAAACATAACTCTCTATATTTTGGCATCATCTGTAAAGTGTATACTGCATCTTGTTTGATAACTTTTATGCACATTTTCCCTGTACAGTAGGTCTGTAAATGCAGCGATTGTACGACTACTTCAATCTTAGGTGTGAAGGTCCGGGGCAAAATGATACAGTATGTGGAACGTTTCCCACTGAAGGTAGCTGCCATGTCTATTATTTTATTTTACTTACGTAAGCTTGTTTAATTATTTCGTGATATCTTATGTCTAATCAGTCCTATAATAACAGTTGGAAGTCATTTTTTTCTCATTGCGTTGATTTCTTGTTGAGCTGTGTAATGGATACCCCATTTCATCCAAAGCAGTCGAAAGTAAGCCTGTTGATTTACATGACATAATGCGGTATACCTCAACAAGACACCGTTTCAAAATTGTCTGGACAGATTCATTCAGAAAGTGAAAGAGTCTAGAGAGTGGTACACCAAGAACCAGAAAGGCGACCAGGAAACAGCGTGCTGAGATGATATTTGTTTTTTGGACGCTGACGTCACTTCCCCGTATTCTCTCAGGTGTGTACTGCGCATTGTTATGAGTATCACCTTTCAAATAGTTTAGTACTTGTCTGACACACGTTATAACACGCACTCAATATATTTAGCCGAGAGATGCAGCAGTGTGGCAATGATATCGTTGCGCACGAAGAGGTTAACGTTGATTAAAATTCAAAATAACCATAACGAAACTATTGAATCAGTGGTCACTCGATTGTCCACAGTATTACAATTGATCAGGATTTAATTCCACATTACATTTTCAATGCTAAATTTGTATAATTAAAGAATATATTAACTCATTCAGTACCAGCTAATTCAGGACCAAGTCTGAAAAGACGTTTAAAAACGTCTTTGGGAGTGAATGAGTTAAGATTGTATTATTAATGGTGAAATAATTTCGATATGTTACGTATTGTCCAATTTAGCTGTTTTGGCAACTTAAACAAACAAAATCTCTGGATTATTCCTGATTTTGACTCAAACGTTTGCCACACATAGTTACCATGGATTAATGCATCAATGAAATATTTTTTTCATTTGCTGATTGACAAAGCAGAGTTGAAACAAGTAGCTGTGCAGTCATTGGCATTTCACTTGAAAAGAGATCAGGAACACACATGCAATAGATTACAAAACCGTTTGTGTTTGTTTTTCAGCTTTCAGTGAACTTCCCCAACCAGTCAACGTGGGAATCAACTCCATTAATTTCATTCATATGCTAACATGGGCACCTGGACTAGACACACCTGCGGATATTTACTACCAAATCGGTATCAATACAGACGTGTGAGTTTCTTCATTGTTGATTTTTATGAATTCTTTTAGTTCAGTGACATACATCCCAGCTTTATTCCAAGGGAGACAATTCTTGTGAATATTGTGGCACCTTCAAGTACTACCGTAACCAGTCTTTCAAAACGTTTGGAATCGTTAGTTGTAGAGCCAAAACTTTTGCCATCATAGCAGTTTACCATACAAAGTTAAAAATTGTTTCCAGTGAGGGTTGGACTCCGCCAAGGCTGCCCTTTGTCGCTGATTCTGTTCATAACCTTTATGGACAGCATTTCTAGGCGCAGCCGAGGCGTTGAGGGGGTCCGGTTTGGTAGCCTCAGTTTTACGTCTCTGCTTTTTGCAGATGATTTGGTAATATTGGCTCCGTCAAGCACGGCACTCCAACTCTCACTGAAGCGTTTAGCAACCCGAGTGTGAAGCGGTTGGGATGGGGAAAATCAGAACCTCCAAATCTGAAACAATGGTCCTCAGTCAGAAAAGGATGGAGTGCCCTCTCCGGGTCAGGGAGGAGATCTTGCCCCAAGTGCAGGAGTTTAAGTATCTTGGGGTCTTGTTCACAAGTGAGGGCAGGAGGGAGCGAGAGATCGACAGGTGGATCGGTGCAGCGTCTGCTGTGATGCGAAATTTGTATCGGTCTGTCATGGTGAAGAAGGAGCTGAGCCAAAAGACAAAGCTCCCAATTTACCGGTTGATATACGTTCCGACCCTCATCGATGGTCACGAGCTATGGGTCGTGACCGAAAGAACGAGATCCCGGATACAAGCGGCCGAAATGAGTTTTCTCCGCAGGGTGTCCGGGCTCTCCCTTAGAGATAAGGTGAGAACCTCGGCCATCCGGGAGAGCTCAAAGTCGAGCCGCTTATCATCATCTGATTAGGATGCCTCCTGGACGCCTCCCTGGTGAGGTCTTCCGGTCTTGTTTTGTTCATTTTCATCAGCTAACCTTGCACCGAACCTGGCCCCCTCAACGCCTCAACTGCACATTAAAATTACATCCATAAAGGTTAAAGAAGCTTTTTAGTGTGCATTGTTGCATGTTGATGTCTCACATTGCTCAAGATGCATTCCTGTTTTTGCATCATGTAGGGGAACTGCCTGGGTCCCAGTGGCTGGCTGTCAGCATGTCCAGTACCCACTGGTTTGCAACATGACGGAGGCCTTTTCCGATCCAAGGCAGGTCTACATAACCCAGGTTACAGCTAAATGGCGAGCTCAGGCCTCTCGACCAGCGACCCACCCTGGATTCCAGCCCATCAAAGACAGTTAGTGACACTTCATTTCATTTTGCATTTACCTTATTTTCTGCACTATAAGGCATATCTATAAGCATTCAATTGTCGGCTTTTGAGGAATCCGATGTGGTGTAACTGTCTTTTTTCCCCTGTTGAGTTGTTTCCCCATTAGTGTTCCTATCCCATCTAGTGGTGATTATTAGCAGCAATCAATTGTAACGTAAAAGGGTTCTGCCCGACACTAATTGACATGTCCATTTGCCAACACACGCTCAAACAACTACTTTGTGAGCTCTGTGCAGCCATTATGAAACAAAGATAATACTGAAAGCATAGTTAACTACTGACTAAAAGAAGGAAGAAGGAGACAAGACATTCATTATTGTATTATATCTACAGTATTTAGCCCCTTGTCAATGTGAGTCCATGAGGTTATGCTGCCTTTTTGTTGAATTAATTGTCTTCCTAACTTTTGTCTTTCATTTATTGTTTTGTAATGCCATTTGGAATTTTATGGTTCATGTCCGTGTTTGTGGCCAGTTCTCACGGGTTGCCAAGAAATAAACCCTGTGTTTTTATGGATTCATGCTTCATGCGGCATCCTGTGCGGAGCAACATATGGATCAATATTCTGATTTCTTGGAGGTAGTATTTTAAATGTTCTGTAAAGCACTTTGTTACAAGTGCAGCGGTTGTGGAGGCGCTATATAAATAAAGCTCTATTGATTGAACTGTAATGTATTCCCGTTAGTGTCTCGTGGATGTATAACGCAACTGCAGCCACTATTGTTGCTTCTATTCTATGCGCTTTATAATGTGGCGTGCGTTCCATATACTGTATATAAAAACAGCTTTGAAATAGGCCATTCATTGAAGGTGCTCCTTATACTCCGAAGCACCTTCTAGTCCAGAAAATACAACAATTAACTTTCGTATGTGTTCATCTATTTTTTTTTTTATCAAGATTTATCTGTGGATCATATAAAATCCCAAAAGTCTCTCAAATACGAACATTCCCATAGCATATGTAACTTGTCACCTTCTGCAACATTACATCTCTGGCACATTGCTGAAATATCGCCATTGACATTACGTAGCCTCGGTGGGATAAAATCTATTCTATGTTAAATTACATTAACCCTGTTTCGTAGAAATCAAAACTGTCTGAGAAGTTTTGCAATTCTTTGTCTCCATGATTGTCTCCCAAATCTGTCAAATGTGTCGAGTTCTTTTGGATCCATTCCAAACGCAAATTAAAAAATATTTGAAAGTTTGTGAGTTTGTAATTTAAATTTAAATTTGTTGAAAATTGGACAAAATATTGCAATACAAGTCTCCCACAGTCAGCAAGCGAGAGATTCACTCCGACACCTTCCCACAGCAACATCTTGACTAAAATCTGAAGTGAACATGAGTACACACAGAGGAAACACTAAGACAGGGCACAAACGCCTAGAAAATTGGACGTGATGACAAGCCTTGTCCCCCCCCCCCAAAAAAAAGAGAAAAAAACCTCAACAAAGTTGCAGATGTGAATGGCTGCTCAGTTCCAGGAAATGAGTGGCCGAGTCACATAAGCAGACAGCTCGACATTTTTCGAACTGGAAACTGAGGGAGCGTCTCAATATTGGTCCAAAACTTTAACAAAAATCAAAAATTGGATACCTAATCTCACAAAAAATGTGGCATATTAAAACTAAGGTTCCACCAACTGCTCTCATTTCTTGCTCAATTTCTTTTGATTGTGGAATCGTGTGTTTCTTTTTTTCAATCTTGTAGCCGACTTTGGGATTCTTTTTTTGATTCAACAAATCTGATAATTGTCAGGACTGGGTGTGGCCAGCAAAACTGAACTCCGCTTACCAAATATTGTGGTTAGTCAAAGTTAACTCATGGAATCACTTTTTTTTTCTAAATGGGGCCAGGTAGGTTTGATTTTGTTATCCGCTTAATCAATAAAATAATATAGAAACAGCATTTGTACTTACTTGTATTTTCTTTCTAAGATATTAAAAGTGTCATGATCTGAAACATTCATGTGTGACAACAATCTAAAATTAGGAAGGGAGCAAATCCTTTTTTCACAACAGTGTTCATGATGAAAGTCATTGTATTGTTTAACCCTTTCAGCACCCTGTAACCTGATAACACGGTAAGATGTCCACTGTAGTAACTGCTGACCCCGAAAGTGTGACTCAGGCTTGACTTCCTCTTTAACTTGTGTGATTTAGCTCACCTGGACCTGCCGGTGTTGGCTGTGACTCCTTGTGGAAAAATCTGTGTGTGGACCTTCTGTCTCCAATGCGGCATCTGTGGGAGTTCTACAACTCACTCAGTTACCAATTCAAGATCGAGAGCACTGATCCAAGCAGAGCTCTGGTAATGTTGATGACTAATATACTTGAAATGTTGAAAAAAACGTGGTGTTCACTTTTTCATTTACTGTGTTGGCCCGAATATAAGACGGTGGGTTTTTTTGCATTGAAATAAGACTGAAAAAGTGGGAGTCGCCTTATATTCGGGGTCTAGACATTATACCCATTCACGACGCTAGATGGCGCCAGATATCATTGAAGCGAATGCTGAACTTGGCTCCCCAGGCCAAAACGAACCCCTGTCACGAAGAATAAAAATAAAAATTGCAGTAAGAAAAAAAAGAGAAGAAAATAACATAAGAGATAAGAGAAAATGGAAAAACGTAGCGACAATCTGGAGAAGAGTGGGTCGAAGATCAGCCAGGTGAACCGGCAGCTGAGGAGAAGTTATGATGGCATTTACATTTCAAAAAACAGAACCATTCATTTACAAATGTGATTGCACGTTAGATTTGAATGAGGCAAAATAACATGCTCTTTCTCTCAAATATGTTGTTATAATCTTTTGTTTCAGATGTACTGTAATTATTTTCTGTATAAAAATTAACTTGGTGTTCAAAAAGTCTTTTTTCAAACTTGAGTCTTGAAAAAGAGGGGGTCGCCTTATAATCAGGGCCGTCTTATATTCGGGCCAATACGGTACTTCTTTCACTTGCATGTGTCGGGGCAGACAGACACACACACACACACACACACACACACACACGTGACTTAGTTGATTAGCTAGATATGGGGCCACTCTCTAATTCTTATTACCTTACAAACCACCTTGCTGTCCCCTCACTTGCTAATTAATTACTATCATGGGTGGGTGAAAGCCTTTATTTTTCTTGCACTAATGTATGTGTGTGGTCTATGCTGCTGGCTGCAGTTTTTTCAGAACACCAAATCTCTGAATGGAACTGTTCTGAACAACCTGGCTCCTGGAAGGCGATATTGCGTCTCAGTTCGAATCTCCGACAGACTCGTCCCAAGGGAGTCCAACTACAGCCAGCAACATTGCGCCGTTACCCCGGGGATTTATACTTCGGGTAAATGGCTCTCCTTTTGATTTGACAATACTCTCTGTGACAGTGACAGTCCAACGCGACGTGAAGATCTAGTAGTAACTGTGAAGTATCTCAAAATATTTCCCCATCCCTTTAATTAAAGAAATGACATATTGGACAACCTCTCTATTGTTTTCTTTTTATGTTAACAAAGAAAATATGTCTCTCACAGCCCTTTGTTGATGCTCTTTCTAGACTCTGTGACCTCAGCTGTGTTATGTGTTATTTCCATTACCGCCATCGTCATTGTGATCCTTCTCGTCTCTACTGGATTCCTCTGTCTGAGAAACATTCGTGTGCCATCCGTTCTGGTAAGTTAGCCGGTAGGTGAGATGGGAACCACACATCACATGTCGTAACTCCATAACTCATAAGGCTGAACACCAAATACAGTCAAACCTCGGTTCTCGACCAATTCATTTTTCCACCAAAAATTGTGATTTTTTTTTTATGCCTCGGATGACGAACAAAAAGCCTTCTCGAGCGGATTATGGACGAAAACCGTCTGTTCGAAAACCGAAACCACGCTCTTTTTAAAATAAATTTTTTTACTAAACACGTCTGCTCACAATGGAAAGCAACACGAGGAAGCGTCACTTCCTCGTGTAAGGAAGGCGAGAGGAGTCAAATGGTGCATTCAAGTGCGCTCAGTTTGTTCAAGAACTGAAATTTGCTCGTCATCCGAGGCATTAAAAAATCGAAATTTTTGGTCGAGAACCGAGATGTTCGAAAACCGAGGTTTGACTGTAAAAGGATTAAGATTGAGGTTGGTCAAGAATTCGGACCTTTTCACACCGCACCGTTTCTGGCGTGAGTTTGTCACGGCTCACAGACGAAATGCCGTTTCATGGGGCAGTGCCACCCCCGTTGAAAATGTTTCAGTTCGGGTACAGCACCGTTCACAAAGCAACTTTGTTTTTGAAGAGTTTTTTTGTTTTTTATCTGCACACATGGTGAAGAAAGCAAAGGCTTCCGTGACGTCTAAGAAGAGTTTTGAGCATAATCGAGAAAATAGGATTCATCTGTCGGAAGGTTTACTCTAGATCTCATCTGGACTTGAACTTGACTTGACACACGGACCGTTGGGACTCTGACTCGACATGGACTCGAGACAGGTGGACTTGACTACACCCTCTGTTCATTCCATATATGTAAAATGACAATGCCATTGAATGGAATCATAATCCCACCGCATCAAATCGGTCCACTTGAAAATCGAAACGTCCTTGAATCGTATGGCACCCCATGTATGTATTGACATATGTATTGAATCATATTTTATTCGATGCACACTCCTACCTGATAGTATTTTGAAATGATGTGTACATCTCATTTAGAGTAATGTCTCGCTTATTCAAGATTAGTGGCAGCTCACTTCCTGGTGCACTTTCTGTTCTTTGCTCATTACTGTTTGTCACACATATGGGTCGGCTATCACTTTTCGCACATTGCGAGCGCTGTTTCCAGTTCGTTGTCTTTCTCTCTTCACAATCCTATGAGAAAAAGGCCAAAGAAAAAGTCAAATAAACTCATGGAGGGAGATTCCTAATCTACTGTCAATCTCATCCAACACTGGATGCTAACGCCTTGTGTGATGTTTGTTACACACGAATTGCAAACTTTCTTTGACTTCTCTTTGACTCCTGAATGTTGCAAAATATGGTTGGATATTTGCGAATGTCACAAAGTTTGTGGTCTTTTATTTTATGATTATTTTCCTAATTTCCTGCTATTTCTTTTTTTTGTGTGTGTGTGTGTGTGTGTTAGACATCCATCCATCACACGAAAGAAGTCTGGGTTGCTGTGCCCCGAGATGCATCCCTGTCTTCCCTCCTAATTATGCCAACACTGCACTCCCCATGGGAAGAGAAGGACTGTCAATCATCAGATCTTTGGAATTCCGAAAGCTCTTCTGGAAACCGAAGTGATTACAAAATGCGTTTGGCCTCGGATTTATTGTGCTCGTCATCGCCGTCACTTCCTGCCACGTCTCAGCCAGTGTCACTTCCAAACAACACTCCAAACCCGAATTCTGTGTTTTCATCCATGGATGTTTTTAGTCCCCTGCCCCAAGCGTGGATTTGGGATGCTGCATCCCAACATTTCATCCACAAACGCAGTCTCGCTTTCTGACGATCTCTCAAACTCAGACCGCGGTCCAGTTTCAGACCAAGCTAGTTTTGCAGCTGAGAGGTTACATCCAATTGAGGTGGAACATTGGGAGGTTGAAAAAGTGGACGATCAAGATGTTAACCTCCACTCTCTAATTTGGGGTAGGTATGTGGAGGAAGAGCAGAAAAACATTTTGGACCAACGGAATGTGGATACCGTTGATTTGCAGGAGCATGACAGCATTTCCGTGATGCCGCCAGAAACTTGGCACGCCGAGGGTGCGCACGTTGAACGAACTTCCTGCTCTGATGATGATGATGAAGAAGAGCAGCAAGATGAACAGTTTTTATACATGAGGCGCCCATTATAGGACACAGCGCTGGTTATACAGAGCTGCTAAATGTGACAGATCATCCGTATTTTTTGACAGAAATTGAACCGCTAAAGCATTACGTCCATAACACTGATTGTTCCAGATATGTATTTTTTATTTTATTTTTTTAAATCCAGTCTCTCACATTAAGGGTGGCTGGTGTGTCACAATGGCGCTGTGTCGGCCCACCAAAGCGCTTCTCAGATGCTGGTAAGCACACATTTGATTCAGGAATTACACACCGACGAGTCCCCCAACCTCCCTGCTTTCTACTGTTCCTGTTGGGGAATGCTTGATGCAGGCTATTTTACACCAAAATTACATTTTCATCATATAAGATGACCTTGATTTGTCCAACAATGGGGACATTTACATTGTTTCACCAGCTACAGCGGATACAGGAAATACAAAAATGAGAAGCTATTCGTACACTACACAAAATAGGAACTGAATCTATTGTCCATGCATAAACAAATCTGTAATCTGTCAGCAGTGGGGGGTTTTTAACTTAAAAATAAAAGTGATGAGTTTCAATGTGACTTTTGAGATCTGATCAATCCGATTCAATAGAGAGAATTGTTAAAGGCTGATTAATCCACAGACAGATACTTTGGATGACACGTCTCCAATACTTAATTCAGGCGGCAACTGCATCCACCGTTGCATGGTAGATGCAACAAATACAAAAACAAATATTGAAGCCATAAAGGAGCAACATGTACGGGGTGAGAGAGTCATGATTATGTTGTGCAATTGAACAATATTGTAGAATTATTTTATCCCACTACATCATCTACCACAATAACTCTTGTAGAGGAGGGGAGCTGTCCAATTCCTTACTGCCCTCCTTGGACACAGGTTCTTTTATTTCTCTATAAGGCGGAAGAAGACCCAACACCACGTCGTCTTTTTCTCAGTTTATCACAACGCAACACGAATCGATTCGGGCTCCTGAGATTCTCAGATTTCGTCAGGAAGCCCAGGACAAACACATTCATGAGATTATATAGAGACAATATGATAATGAGAGGCGGGGAGGTACACCTCTCATGCAAATCCCGGAAACAAAGAAAGTAACTTGTCATCTGACCCGGTGTGGCTGGAGGGAGTTGGGAGCGGTGAGGTGTGACCAGAACACCACTACCCCCCATTTGGTGTGATGGCAAGTTGCAGACCCCCGCTGTGCATTCACCCTGAGATAAAAGGTCTTCCCAGGGGGCTTAACAGCAACCAGGGACTTTCCCAAGGGTCAGGGGACAACAGGAGACACTTGGGAGCCGTTAATCGATCACGGGGGAAGAAGATACAATCTAACACTACATACATTGTTTTAGGTGAGCGAACAGATGTTAAGGAAAGAGACTGGGATCAATCGTACTCATAGTAAGGCGCAGTCCCTCAATAGCTGCAACACAGATACTTGAGATAACAGTTGTTCTTTTGATGTTAAACAAGTCCTATGGAGGGGGCCTTAAAAGTGGTGGGGGTCGAGGGACACTAAAGGTGATTGTAAACACAGTGAGCAGGAAATACTTCCAACAACATTCTACATTCTTTGTTTCTTTCAGCGCCGACTAGAGTGGGGCTAAATAAAATCACAGTAAGGAATAAATTCCTTAACACTCTCTTGTGGTCAAGTTGTTGACAAAATGTCGAAAATAGGGAAATTCAGAGAAATTGCTGAGGAAATTAATTTCCGTCTGTTGGGCAGTGCTGTATTTATTGTATATCAGTTTTGTATCGGCTAGTGAGGCTAAAATCACCGAAATGCCATAAACAATTAATGTACATGAATTGAAACAGGTGGGATAGGCTCCAGCACACCCGCGACCCTCGTGCGGAGCAGATAATGGATGGATGGAAATTAATGAAAATAAATAATTACTATAATTTAAAAAGCTATTGTTTTCCAGGCCCGGTGGGCAAGTGGTTAGTGCGTCGATCTCACAGTGCGGTGGTCGTGGATTTGCGGCTCCGGCCTTCCTGTGTGGAGTTTGCATGTTCTCCCCGGGCCTGCGTGGGTTTCCTCCCACATTCCAAAAACATGCATGGCAGGCTGATTGAACACTCCAAATTGTCCCTGGGTGTGAGTGTGAGCGTGGATGGTTGTTTGTCTCTGTGGGCCCTGCGATTGGCTGGCAACCGGTTCAGGGTGTCCCCCACCGACTGCTCGAAGACGGCTGGGATTGGCTCCAGCACCCCCCGCGATCCTTGTGAGGGTAAAGCGGATCGGAAAATGGATGGATGGATAAAAAGCAATTTGACACTTGATGAATGGGCAGACACCCAATTGTTTGTTATAATAAGCATGAAAATGTCAGTTTTCCATATTTTAATTTGGTATGAAAACAAGATGACAAAACACATCAGTGCAGATTCTATAAGAATCAAATTGTAAGGCAACTGAATCATACAAACAAAACAGAATTAAAATTCCCCAATAAACATACAAACCCAATTCCAATGAAGATATTAAACAAAGACGCCGATATACTGTACATGCAAAACAGGTTCAACTTGTATTGTTTTGTCTTTTGTTCAATTAAATATATCTGTATTTCTTCAGTGCATTCACAACAGCTGTGCTGGTTATGTTAAAAAAAATAATTAACCTTGTTTTTAATAAATAACTTTTTAATTTTTAAAGTTGCAAAATGCTCCATAAAAACTGAGACAGGGTCATGTTAACCGCTGTATTACAACATCCTTTTCTTCCAACATTCAATGAACGTTTGGGAACTGAGGACACCGAGTGTTGAAGCTTTGTAGGTTTTTTCTTGATGTACAGCTTCAACTTTTCAACAGTCCTGGGTCTCCCTTGTCATATTTTACGCTTCATGATGTGAGAAACATTTTCAATGGGAGACGGGTCTGGACTGCAGGCAGGCCAATTACCTGCACTGTTTTACTACTAAGCCACGCTGTTGTAACACGTGCAGAATGTGGTCTGACATTGTCTAGCACTCTAGCTGATATTAAGTAGGGCCGTCCATGAAAAAGACGTTGCTTGGATGGCGGCATATGTTTCTCCAAAACCTGTATGTAATTTCCAGCATTAATGGTGCCCTCAGAGGTTGAAGTTACCCATGCCATTGGCACTAACACAGCCCCATATCATCGCAGAGGCTGGCTTTTGGAATGTGTGTCCATAACAGTCCAGATATTTTTTTCCCCCTCTACAATGTCCACAATTTCCAAAAACCATTTGAAATGTGGACTCGTCAGAGAACGGAACGATTTTCCGCTTTGCAGCAGTCACTCAAAGATGAGGTTGGGCCCAGAGACGCCGGCGGCATTCCTGGGTGTACTTGCTTTGCATAGTAGCGTTTTAAGTTGCACTTCGGGATCGATGTATTTATTTACTAACATCGGTTTTCTCAAATGTTCCTGAGCTCATGTCATGATATCCTTTAAGGAATACCGTCCTTAAACTGTTTGACTATTTTCTCACGTATGTGCTCACAAAGAGGTTCCACCTTTGCTTGAGAAGGAGCAATTCAGGGAAGGTCCCTTTATACTTAATCATGACACCCACCTGTTCGCAGCTTGCCTGTTCACCTGCGGGTTGTTCCAAACAACTGTTTGATGAGCATTCCTCAACTTTGCCATTCTTATTTGCCACCTCTCCCAGCTTTTTCGGAACATCTTGCAGCCATAAAATTCAAGGTGAATGATATTTGCTAAAAACAATAAAGTTAATTCATTTGATCATTATACATCTCGTCTTAGTAGTGTATTCAATTCAATATAAGTTGAACATGATTTGCAAATAATGTATTCATGTCCCACTTTCATTGGAATTGGCTTTGTAAGTTAACATCGTTGTGTCATCAGACCCGCAGTTGCACGCCTTAAGAGACGGACAGTGCTGTCAACTGACCACCAGGTGGTGCTGTGCTGGGCTCAGATGCTGAGGGAAGATACCGGTCCAACTTGGCAGGCAGGCCCAAAAGCATTTTGATCCTCTGCTGGCGATGTTTGGCAGAATCCCGTGTCCGATGGAGTTTTATCAACCACCGCCGGCAGAACTTTCAGGGGATTAGGCAAGGCACGCCGATACCCTCCTTAAGGTGGCACGGTGGGCGACTGGTTAACACATTTGCCTCACAGTACAGATATCATGGGTTAGAATCCGGCCTCCAGCCTTCCAATGTGAAGTTTGCATGTTTTCCCCATGCCTGCGTGGGTTTTTCTCCGGGTGCTCCAGTTTCCTCCCACATTCCAAAAACATGCGCGATAGGTTAATTGATCCTCTAAATTGTCCTGAGGCGTGACTGTGAGAGTGAATTGTTGATGTTTGTCTCTGTGTGCCCTGCGATTGGTTGGCAACCAGTTCAGGCTGTACCCCGCATACAACCCGAAGTCAGCTGGGATAGGCTTCACCATGCCCGCAACCTTTGTGAGGATAAGCGGTTTGGATGGATGGATAGAGACCCTCCTAAATTGTATGACTACGTTTTGGAGAAAAAATACACCATTGTTGGGAAATTAGTTTTGTTTCACCTGAGAGGTTCCGCTGCATATCTTCAGACACAAAGGTCTATAAAACATTCATCCGCAATCTCACACTGACTGTCATGCCCTGGACTCGTGTCGTGTATTTTCACAGGATCCAAGTCAACAGGGCCTTGGTCGGCCCCAATGGAGGATTGACTGCTGTTTAACTGATGTTGCTGGCATTTGCTGCCTTCTGTGGAATAAACTCCAGAGTCTATGCTTCTCCTGATGTCCTGATGATCGTACAGAGCACTGGAAAGGAAACAGAACATAGCAGACCTCGTTAGAATAATACATGCCGAATATTACAGCTGTGTGACATGTGTTAACATGGGAGTTCAGGATATATTTTTCTCTGAACAAAAATCTTGATGTTTTGCACTGACGACTTTATTAGTTCAGACTTATTTTTCTTCTTTGTGCAACTACGACAGATCACTTCCGATCGTGAACGGTCATTTTCTTTTCCGCGACATGCGCAGAGTGGCAGAAAATAGTTGCGGCCAAGTTTAATATTCGACAGCTAACTGTTAATCAAGAGCTGACGAAAAAGACTTTGCTTCAAAGAATTGCTGTGTCAAAGTACTTTTGGGGGATTTGGTGAAAAAAGTAATGCGCGAGAATTGTAACGCAATTACAAGTTGGGTAATGTAATCTATTACTTTTAACGAGTGATAAATTATAGTTGAGAAGAACCTGGCTTCTTAACTGCTTGATAACTACGAAACTGAAAGAAGAAGCAAAGGATGATGTATTCAATGGATTGGAATTAAAAAAAAAAAAAAAAAGAATGAAACAATCTTTGTTCTGCTGACCAGGTTGATTGGAAATTTTGTTGGAAAGCAGGAGTCTGAAACTCAATTTAGAGTCTGTGGAAGGGCGGCTGGAAATGAGAGTCTGAGGCTGCTTGGACTGCATCAAGTATCCCACAAAAAGGGTGATCAAGTATTAAAAAAAAAAAGTAAAACTAATTCAATTTTGTCAAAGTCAATAAAACTTCAGAACATGAATGGTTCTGCAGAGCGGGAGCAAGATTGGCGAGTCATTCCTCCATCTAATCTCCTTGGCACTTTGCATACACTTCAGCATGTGTAGCTGAGAAATGATGTCTGATTCATTGAAAACCGCAACTTTCTCTGTGCAATCAAGATGTGGTTCTCCCCTTGTGCATAACAAACATTCCGTTCAGAAATGGTCCGTTTTCGGTGTCAACCTTTCACTTCACGGCCGGTTTCGAAAAAAAAAGACACGATTGGGACTCGGTGACAGCATATTTTCCTTCCACTTGGTTTCACTTCAAAATTACGTTTCGCCGAAAGCTGTGATGAGCCTCAGGTATTGTATCCCATAAATATTGTTATCCATAGGCCAGTGGTTAATGAGTGCAGAGGTACCGGGTTCGATCCCAGCTCCGGCCTCCCTGTGTGGAGTTTGCAGGGTGTGTTTCCTCCCACATTTAAGGCTGAGCTAAATTGTCCCAGCATTGGCTGGCAATTCATGTCCCCCGGCAATTCCAGCGCCCCCCGCGACCCAGCGGTTCAAAAAAAAAAGGTGGGAGCTGCACTAACATTACACTTTTGGTTGTCAAATGTGGGGGCGGCAAAAATCCTGCGAGCCCCCAGGAGTCTTTCTTGGCCCATTAAGTGTGATAAGTTAACGCTATTGTACATCTTACATGATAGCAGGCCACCAAGGCCTTCTCCGCCAGCCTTAACATTCGCAGAAGCTCGACAAACGTGTAATGGAATTATTTCCAACAGTCGCACTGTATTATCTTAAATTTCTAGTATTTGTCAATGTAATCTGCCAAGGGCCTTCATAATCAAGAGGAGGCCCATGACGCATTAGCACTACTAGCAATAGCAGATGTTTTGGGGGGTTTTTTGTTTCGTTTTGTTTTTTTAAGCAATCATATTTCGGACTCACAAAACTGGGCCTTCGCAAAAGTTGAGCGTGACATCACTCAGAGGCATTCTTTCGATATCTGACTGGTTGATCAGAGCTGAATCTTGCAATTTGCGCGTCGGGTGACTGATGAGTGTGAATGTCGGACAACATTAAAAATGTATTTTCGAGGCAGACTTTCCAAAGAAAAATGGAGACATTGAGAGGATGGGTCGACCAATGCCATAGCTGACTGATGTATTTGAACCTTACGAATAGATTTAATTGACATGTCCACATTAGCCCTGAAGAGCACGATGACTCGCTAGCTCTGACTCAAGAGGTAGTAAGCTAACCCGCCCTGAAGAGGAAAGATAACAAATTGTCATCTCTGGTGACTATGTATTTCATTTAAGGTTTTTGGCCTGTTCAATGATATTCCAGTCAAGGTTTGGCATTGTTGGAAGGTAACAGGTTAACTGTGCTTGTTGTTTAACTAATAACGGTACTCGGCCCAAATGCCTCTTTTGCTCTAATGCCACACATCATTTTAATGCATTTTTTTTGTGAAAAGTCCAACATTGATAGTGGCGACATTAGAAGGTAGATTAGGTCACTAAAGGCTATCACGGCATTTCAACATTCAGTTGATGTGATTGCTAGTTTGTGACATTAGCATGAGCTAGCCTTATAAATGATCATTACGTAAAAACAATGCAAAGTGAACTTACGTTGAACCACTAGCAGGCTCCAGACCGAAAAGGGGCATCGGTGGATCTTTTGAGGAGTGACTTTGATGTTCCGGAGGTTTTGGACATATTGTGACTTTATCACAAAAGAGTTCAGCTTCAGATTCCACGGACAGAAGACAAGGAATATCAGATCCAAGGGAGTCAGGAGGATACTGGGAAGACAAACGGACATAATGGCATACATCACTAGTATTCCCCTTGCCCCAAGATCTTCTAAATTAAATATTGTTACTATATTGCTTTTTGTGTGGTTACCAATTGTTAATTTCAAGTTTGGCAAAACTATTTGTTTTACTTTGGTGACATCTCAAAACATCAAAATAAGACAATAAACAATAATTAAAAATATATAAATAAATAAAATTAAACAACATGAACACCACCACAAAAAGTCTTTTTTTGTAGCAAAAAATATTGATCTGCACTTTATTGAATTGATGAAATGAAGTATGAACAGAAGTCAAACAATGATTTCAGCGAGTGTGCACGTGTATGTCTGCATGTGCAAATGCACTGTATTTGCAATTTACTTTTTTTTTTTTGGGTGGTTGTCAGACAAAATGAAGCAATTGCAATGACACAAGGGCACACAACAGGTCTTGCACTGCATTCTGGTCTCATTTCGCTCTGGATTTGTAAAAATACTTTAGCTGTGGTGTGGCATTTGAATGAGGCTGACGATGTTGGTGCACGCAGAGCCTCTTTTGATGGCTGCTGCTTTTGCACAAATGAAAGCGTACTGCTGCTTTCAGAAACTCCTTTCCCTCGTCATGGGCAAAAAAGAAATCCTCACGGGTCGTTTTAATTTCTCCATCGCTACTGGTTTGAATGCACTCTCTAACTACACGCTATCCCCACCCCCCCTCTATTTTTTCTTGTTCTGCATCCGTGTTCCTGGCTTATCCCTTACACCCGTTGCCACCTGCTGGACACATGTTAAATGGTTTACAATGCAGACAAGCCTGATCGTGATTAAGGGGCTGCGTCAGATGAAAAAGAAAAAGGACGTATAAATACGTCCTGGGTAGGCAGATTTTCAATATGTATTTATCATGGGGATTGAATTAAGTTAATGGTAAGATGGATGGATGAAATGCCTTTTGAAAATAAGGTTAATGTGCCAGTGTGCGATAGAATCATTTAAAGTGCAGGTGTCAAAGTCAAGGCCCGGGGGCCAGATCTGGCCCCCCATGTCATTTTATTTGGCCCACGGGAGCAAATCATATGTGTCAACTATCATGATTCTTGCTGAATTCTGTACCGCAGCGTCAAATTGTCATGGGTAATAAATAACGTTGAGATTTTGCACCGGCCCTCCAAGGGAAGCCATAACTCTGAAATGGTCCGCAACAAAAAATAAGTTACAGCCCTGATTTAAAGAAACAGTGACAACATCTTGTGCTAGGAAATGTTTCTTTTTTTGTGTGTGCGTGTTTTGCCTCCATACCTTTTGGAAAAATTGTGGAAGCTGGATCAAGGGATAGAACGTCATCTTGAATGTCTCATGACATCTGAAGAAAATATACAAGAGGAGGAGCACAACTGTACAACCCATCAGCAAAGAGCCCAAGAAGTACACAGCAATTTGCCACCAAGGGATGAAACCTGTTGAAAAGTAGAAACACAAATGATTATTACTGTGTCATGTAGAATGTGATGTATCCTATCAATGCTCATAGTCTACTTGTGGTCATTTGTATCTGCACAGTGGTTTTAAAATAGGATAAAATGTGGATTGTACAGTCAAACCTCGGTTTCCGTCCATAATCCGTTCCAGAAGGCTGTTCGAAAACCGAAATTGTTCGAAAACCGAAACCACACTCTTTTTAAAATAAAAATGTTTCCTGAACACGTCTGCTCACAATGGAAAGCAACACGAGGAAGCATCACTTCCTCGTGTAAGGAAGGCGAGAGGAGTCAAATGGTGCATTCAAGTGCGCTCAGTTTGTTCGAGAACCGAAATTTGTTCATTATCCGAGGCATAAAAAACTCGAAATTTTTGGTTTGGTCGAGAACCAAGACGTTTGTAAAGCGAGTTTTGACTGTATATTCTTTTTCTCATTCAAACAGTTACATTTGTTAATTTAACCTCAAAAGAATATCGACAAAGGGTGGTTTGATTTAGTTAAAACTCAATATAATGAATAATAAATACAATTTTAAATACCAGCAGTCTGAATGCAATGCGGCAAGCTGAATTTGCTGCTCTTATCGGGACGGTCAGAATGTGACTGGACCCGAACACAGTACAATGTCCAAGATTTCAGGTCTGTCAGAGTTACCATATTCATACTGGTGTTCATAATTTGGGGTTGTGGGACCTGAAAGCCAGAGACAAGCAGTTAATTATCATTATTGTTATACAATACTATAAATATATAGCACATGGCAAGACATCACACTCGTTTTCTTTTCCACACAAAATGGCTTACGGGGTATGCAGGATATGAGACAAAACTCCTGAGACCGGACGACCCTAATAACAAGCTCCTTTTTTAATATCATAATCATTTAATAGAATATCACAAAAATACTGTAGTTAATGGAGGTTAACTGCAGTCTGAAGAAAATGGTTTAATGTCTGAAGTTGTCATTATTGCAACACCTGTTGTGCGGAATTCTGCTTAGACAGACTACAACGGAGTAAAAAGTACCGTCATTTCCATTTGGCGCTACTTTTGTCACACGCTTTCAACCCTGCGGCTTATTGAATGATGCGGCATGTTTAAAGATTTTTCCAACGGCCCCCAGGGAGCGATCGAGCAGAAAAGGTTACAGTCAGACACCATCATGTGTCACAATGAAAACAATTGGCCATGAGAGGGCGCACTTCACCTGTGTTTTGAGCTGGACTGCAATCCGAAAGCGGTGTGGCCAGGTCAATGACGGACTTGACCGAACACAAAATAATGTTTATGAAGGCTTTATTCACAACTGAACATAGTCTTTTATTTTATTAATGCTGTACATTTTCTGAGATGTGTCATATGGTACTAATAATTAGAAAAGTATACAAAAATAGACAACAGTAGCGGCTTGTGAGCACTTTCCGGCATGATGTATGTGCCCGAAACACGCGGAAAACAGTGCACTCATGCATCTGGGAGGAAACCGGAGCACCCGGAAAAACCCACCCCCGCATGCAAACTCCACACACCCGGTACCTCAGCTGTTGCACACGACACCGTTCAAACTCCTAAACGACAATATTTTACTCTTAATATCAGCCGGGTTACAATTCCGATTGCAGATACAACAGGTCTGAATAAGCACAGCTCAGCGTTCGTCTCACTTCACTTCCTTATCCAAGCCTCACGAGATTATCCAACACTCCTTTTAAAGCGACAGTGCTCCATTTATGAAACGAGGCAGCACTCACTCCAACAGTCATAGTATTGTTCACCTGGTTACATACGCCAAAAGAAAACCTCCCGAAAGACATTATCATTGAAGTTGACACGAAAGTGTGGATGGTTGATAGCCGAATGCTGGCTGACCGAGTATTGCAATAAGCGAGGATTTTTTTCATTTTAAAACAAAGCATTTCTCGATAGGAAACGGTGCTTTTTCTTTTCTTTTTTTTTTTTTAAACTAGTGGTGTGAGTGCCGTTTTACTGCCGTAGTGAAAGAAAAGTTGAGGTATGTTATTAAACGTTGAAACCTCTTTCTGTGTATCGTCTTTCTTTGCAAATATCTCGTTACAATATGGGCACCTGCGGCTTGTAGACAGGTGCGGCTTGTGTTTGGAGAAAATGGGTTTTCCTTTAAACATGTAGTGGGTGCGACTTATAATCAGGTGCGCTCTATAGTCTGGAAATGACGGTACCTTGGAAATCTAGAGGAAATAAATCTGCAATATTAATGTATCCCATTTAACATCGATTGTGCAGTTAAATTTGCGCCTGCGAGGGAAGATGTGAATGAACTTTCCACCTCCATGAGAAAAGCGAATAGAATTTGTGTGGGTAAGAGAAACTTTAAAGTCGGTAGTTCCTACCGCTTGTTTGCATGATGTTCCCAGTACACAATGTTGTAGTACATCTTGGGAAGATTCACTTTCATCGAGAGATTTGAACTGGTCAGTGGATCGGAGATAAAAACATCAAGGTTGTTCACAGAAACAGCCAATTCCACTTTGGATGGTGGACCAACTGCAGCTACAAAGACAGAAGAGAAAGGAGATCTGAAAATCGGTGGCTTCAACAATTAATATTATTTACAACCCCCGATATATGTGGCATAAATGAAGACAAGGAACTGAGAAAATGACCCGCAGTGAAGTATCGGGGTTACAGCAGGGGCGGCGCTATGTAGGGTTCTCATTCCTTGGCCACCCAAACATGTGGGGAGGATTTTGATACGTGGGACTTTTATGCCATTTTGATTCACATGAACGCAGTGTTTGTAAAACCCCTTGACACCTCGTCACAAGTTATTTAAAGTAACTGCATATTTAAAGATTACATTTATAATTCATCTGAATGGCAACTGGAAAAGACAGGCTCCTGCTTGTTTTTATGAATGTGTTGGGCAAGGTTCTGAATGTATGCGATTTTTTTCATGAAACCCTGCCTGTGGGTGGTATGATAACAACAAGTTTGTTGAGGTTCGTATTCACGCTGTACTTTTTGCCAGTGAACTATACAGTGGTACCTCAAAATTACGAACGTCTCTTCATACGAATTTTTCAAGTTATGAAACGTCTCAAAAGGAAAATATTGCCTCTTGTTACGAAAGAAATTTCAAGATACGAAAGGTAAAGTAAAATAGCGCGGGCACCCGCAGCGGCTCCTCTTGTTGTCTGTTTAAGAGGGAGGAAATTTCATCAGTGCTGTACAGCACATTTGACAATAAAGTTGTACTTGATACTTGAATATGGACTGCTACTCGCAGCTCCGAGTTTCCTGAACGCAACATACTTATAGCTGCTCTGCCATTGGCCACTACCGAGCATTATTCTGGCATCCCATTGGCTAAGAGGAACTTCTATCGTATGTGTCTGTGTGTGTTGATAGACGTGTCGATGCAGCGTCCTGGTCATTCACCCCTCGGGCTATGAGGTATTCTGATAGTTTTACGTAAATGTGAATCACCCAGAAAAAGTGTTTACCAGTCGGGCGATCGCTCACTATGCTGATGTTTGCCATGGACATTTTCGAAGGATTTTTTAAAAGCCAACAAAAGCAAATGCCCTTGGTTCAATTCTTCATAAAACACCAGGCAAAAACCACTTCTGAGAGAGAACATGAACAAAAGAGGGCAAAAAACAATGAGGATACAGTTAAAAGTTAAATGATCATCATTTTTATTCTTTATTCTCTGTTTTTTACACTATGCTCAACCCTCATTTATTGTGCAATAATTAACTGTAACGGTTTGATGCATTTTTATGCTTTTTTTTTAATGTCTGAATTGGGGGGGAGGGGGGCTTTGGAACGGATTAGGGCATTTACATGGAAAACGCGTCTCTACTTGCAAAATGTTCTAGCTAAGAAATTTCTTCCAGAACCAATTAATTTCGTCAGTAGAGGTACCACTATATTCTGTAAAGATAGACACTTGTGACGATCGGTGCTTTCATTGGACAGAAATGACAAGGGCGGCACCAAAAACACAAACCCATGTTTCTACTGTTATTAGAGCTGCTTTGACGCCCAACATACTGGCACTGGAGTACCTAAACAAAAGACGATAGATGATGAATTAACATTCACGACGGGCTAATATTTCCCATGTAAGGCTATGGTGGCTTGTTCGGCCCAAAATGTTGCTCACATCCTTCATGGATGCGGATCAGAAACAGATTTATTGACCAAGTATGTAAAACAAACAAGGAATTTACTTTCCCAGTTACAACCCGTCCAGAGGAACATCAACAAAACAATGACCAACAGGGGGTGACAGAACGGAAAGTCTGGCAGTTTGATGTTGTGAAAAGAAAACAATAGGGAAGAGGAGGAGAGGAAAAAAACCCCCATCAGACTCCAACCATTCTCTTTAAACGGGAGCTTGGTTTGAGCCTGACAAAAATGGAGTCAATTTGTTGAATTCTCAAGCAATTTTCCAGGCCAAGCCAACTACTCCTCATTCTTTTCCATTTTGCGAAGCGGCTTGAACACCGCATTCAATTTGCGATTGAGTTCTGTCAACGCATGAGTCTGAGTGTTCATCGCCCACCCCACACCCTTCATGTAGGCCAGGAGTCGGCAACCCAAAATGTTGAAAGAGCCATATTGGACCAAAATAAACAAAAAACAAATATGTCTGGAGCCGCAACAAACAAAAAGCCTTATAATGAAGGCAACGCATGCTGTATGTATCTTCATGAGCTATATTAGAATGCTATCAACATGACTAAGTTGGCTACAAATACATGAGCATTCATGATTAAAAAAGGGTTTTTTTTCCCCCTGCAGTTCATCCTGTCGAGGAAGGGTGCCCAAAACTTTTTGACGGAAGATCAACTTTTCGAACAACCAACCTTCCGCGATCGAATGAGCAACAGCCATAACGGCCGCTAAGATGAACGAGGCGCGTGCTAACTATTGTAGCTCATGTGTACCGTTTAAAAATGCTTCTCTTGGCCGCCCAGATTCCCATTCTTAGTGAATTGTACATGAAGGCAGCTGTATGTTTTTTAACAACAGCCCCCTGACTGACATCCCGCCCTGCTAATAGAAACGTGTGTCGCAGGCTATGACGCAAGTCCTCATTGATGAAATGTAATATTTATTCGACACATTTTTACATCATCGAAAAATGTTAATGTTAGTGTCATGTTTGTCCTCTGACAGAAACCATAATAAAACAAAAAAAAAATATTTCCCTCCCATCTTTTTCCATTTTCAAACTTTTTTGAAAAAGCTCTAGGGAGCCACTCGGGGGCGCTAAAGAGCCGCATGCGGCTCAAGAGCCGACCCCCGACGTAGGCTGTCAGCTTATTCCCTTCCAATGAAGCTTCTCCCGCCGGCTGAATCATCGTGTATGAAAAATAACACATGCTCATATTATTAAAGGTAATTTGGACAAATGTTATTTCGGACGTGGTATAAATTTGGTAGCCCTTCACACAATCAGTACACATGAAGTCGCTCTCACTCTCAAAAAGGTTGGTGATCCCTGATTTTGACACATGGAAATCTATTTTAATCAAATTTGATTTTTCATCACTTTTGGGGGCGGGGGGGTTACTGACGCAACGATGGAGTGACTTGACTGACGATTACAGCATGGTTCGGCTTGAAATAATGATGGACTAACGATAATGGACAGGCGCCCAGGCAGCTGATGAATAATGAATGACTGACTGAGAACATTTTGTAAATTGTCCACCGCTGGCTGTTGCAAGCATTCTACCCAAGTGATACAATCCAGCCATATGGCTGCCTTCAGCAATAGGTGCCTTGCCCAAAAGAAAGTGGACAGAAGGAATTGAAGTGTCTTAATTTGTCAATTTTCTGGAACGTTTCCCCACTTTGCAACAATTACTCACCATGCTTCTCAGGACAAAATGCTTTCTGCACCCAGTCTGAATGACTGTGATTGGCATTGGTGCGCACACGCAGCACGTAGTTGCCCAAATAGTGCAGGTTGTATGCGGTAAGGTCACAAGACTTGGAAGACGTCTTGTCACAGGCAAAAGACCAGTTGTGCCTTTTCTTGGATTCGAGCTTGTATTTCCTGGAAAGACAAGAACAACAACAACAAAAATGCCCATCTTTAAAACATGTCTCAAAACTCATTTTTATTCTTTGGCTTTTGACTCAGCAGGAGACTTGATTTGTAGTTTGACTGTTCTTGTGCAATCTACTGTCTTTTTTATTAATTTGTTGTATGGATTATTTTTGCTCCATGAGCAGCACTTTATACACAGCTATGATTTTTTTAAAGTGCTCGATAAATACAGTTGCATTGAGCCAAACAGGACACTCCCGCATAACAAACCACCTCCGTCAGAAGCTGCAATACTTTTTCTCACATGAAAAATAGATGTTTCCACAAAAGGTGCTCTGATGAGTAATGTATCTAAGCCAATGCAAAATGTCTCACTCACAGACACAGTTCAAAATTGCAATATGCAGCTCTACTCACGGAATATATTGGACCGAAAACGAAACAGCTTCAGTCTTTGAAGTCGTCTCGTTCCAGTCCCACTTCAGAGTGTAATTGGTGTTCAAGGTCATCAAAACTACATTCTGTGGCGGAGGCAGCGCTTCAATCACTGAAACAACAAACACAAAAAAAAGACAACAAACTCATGACCTCATTGCCCATACAATGCACTTGTTGTCTTGTGCAATAAAATCCAAGACAAAGGGGCCTGTTCAAGGTATATTTTGTTGGTAAAATATGAAGATGAATAGTGTCTCTCGTGCATTGCCAGAGTACGGTATTTCTGGATCATATAGAGTACATTCGAAATTTACATCAGCGAAGAAGTTACTGTTTCAAAGTTTTTAAAAAACTGCTTGAAGCTAAAAACATCAGACGAAGATGAATATGTTTTTAAAAAAAACTATTTTCTGCAAAGCATTCAATTTTCCAGTGTGCCCTATATTCTGATGCGCCTTACATGTAGTGTTAGGTACAGTCTCTTTATAGTCCCCATTGAGTTGTTTCCCTCTTAGTGTTCCTATGCCATCTATTGGTGATTATTGGCAGGAACCAATTGTAAAGTAAAAGGGTTCTGCCCAAATTTACCTGACATGTGCATTCGACTACACACACTGAAACAGACGACGACTTTGTGAGCTCGGCACAGCCATTATGAAACGAAGATAATACCAAAAGCATAGTTCACTACTGACTAAACAAAGGAAGAAGGACACAAGCAAGACTCCTAAGGATATTTCGGCCCTTATGGATGTGAGCCCAGGAGATTTGTGTGCCTTTTTGGTGAATCAACTGTCTTAACGTATAGCTTTCATTTACTGTTTTGTAGTGCCATTTGTATGTATATGTTTCATGTCCGTGTCCGTGACCAGTTCTCACGGCTTGCCAATGAATAAACTGTGAAAAAGTATATTGAACACAGACCTAGATAGAAAACAGGTGAAATGATCCAACTACAATTACAGTTTTAGAGCATGAACTCAGTTACACGCAGACAATTTTAATAATGCCTTCCAAATAAATCCCAAAGTTTTCGCAGGGTTCCGATTTTCATAAATTTGAGACATGAAGCAACGACAACGTCGAGCTATTTTAAATAACCCAATTACTTGGTTCAAAAAGCAACCATCACTTGGCCTAATTTGACCAAACTGTTTGGGTTTTTCATTTAACTCAAAAAGGAAACCAAAACGCTTTTATTTTTGACCGAACTGTGATATATTACAGTATTTTTTTTCTTCTTGTGTCTTTTGTATATTTGAAATATTGTCATGTTTTGTTTTATTTAAATACAGTATGTAGATTAATTTGTCAAATTACATTTTTATATTGTTGTTAGTTTGAATAAAAAAAAAACCCATCTTCTTTTCAATATTCACCTAATGTCGAATGTGGCCTGACTGACTTCAATACATGGAGTTTTGACTCATTGAAAAAAGTATTTGTGCCCCTCTGGTTTGTATTCAAGTACTCCTGGTCTTGGACAGTGTTTCCCAACCAGGAGTACCACTAGGGGCACACCTGTGAATTGTCGGGTACACGTGGAAACATGTAATAATTTATTCTAAAGGTGATAAGTATTTAATTATTTATAATTTTATCTGTGGTTTTATTGTTCTTGTTTTGATTGTAAAGTGTCCTTGAGTGTTTTGAAAGGCGCTTATAAATGAAATGTATTATTATTATTATTATTTATATTCTCAGTCATTTCATAAACCTGTAAATAAATGATTGCGCTACGACAAGCTTCCCCGCGGAGAAAATAACCAAAATCACAACACCTGCCTGTGTGCTGAAGTCTGTCATTAAAACTTCGATGACGAAAAAAAAGAAAGTAAAACTGCTACAGGGTGTCTGAAAATTACTCCGTTTTGTTCCTGAGTTCAAATGCCTGTTTAAAGGGCACTTATTCAAAGGAGAAGGGGTTATTTTGTTAATATTATAGGAGCTATTGACAACGTAGACACGTTTATTATTTATTTTAATTTGTTATTTATTTCAGGGCACCACATTTATTTGCATGTCTGATTAAGTCAAAACGAAAACAACGCCAGAGAATTCTATGTTCAAAATAAGGAGGTTAAATAGAGATTTTCATTTCAGTTATGTTACGTTCGACTTTTGGAGAATCTCCACTTGAGTGAGGGGGTACTCACAACATGATGAAAAGGTTCGGGGGTAAAAATGTTGGGAATCGAGGGGGATTACTTCGAAGGGGAAAACTTGTACCAATGATTCGAATTTCAACGACAGTACATATCTTTCGTTACTCCAGTCCTGGAACTTTTTGGACACATCTCGTCTCGAATTGACTTCCGTGTTATTGCTACCCGCAAAAAGACCCTTGTAGTGTGCTAGAAGTGCATTTTTGATATCGGCGCATCTTAGTTGTTTAATATGTCCCAACTATAACTAAAAAATGGGTGTCACTTGATCTGTACATAATCCCCGGTTAAAAAACCCCATACATCAACAAAAATCAACCAGTCAATAAATAAATAAATAAAAAATCCTGTCTACAGTACTGTTTTCTGGACGTCAAATTGTTCAGACGGCATTGTTAGGTCACAATACAAACGCACTAACGTCAGGCAAACAAATCAAACTTACCATGACTTGCATGAATCCTGACAAAAAGAGAGAGCAAAAGGAAAATTAAATGGTCACGGAACGTGCCGTTAAGGATAGTCATGTATTCCATTAGTTGTTTTCTTCAGGTTCAAGATGGGGCGAGATTTATATCTGAAAAACACATCGCCTTTTTGTTGGTCTCAAAGAGGAAGTCTTCTCCATCTCTAAACGGCAGTTAAAGAAGAGTTGTAGGTGCGTTATTACCACCGTGTGGACTGGAGTGGGATCACTTTTTAAAAATAATTTACAAGGAGGATGATAAACGGATGATCATAAAATGGGGGGAAATCCATTCAGATTCACAGACCACCACCCAAGGAAGCAGTTCACAAGCGTGCAAGGAGAGAGTGGAACAGTACGCGCAAACGGTGATGCACCTTCTAAAGTGGGGAGTTGTGGAGGGTGCCTTGCTCAAGGGCACCTTGGCATTAACCCAGGAAGTGGACATGAATCTCCCCAAGAGCTAATTGCGGTTTTGTTTTTCTTTCACATTTGTCTGGATTTGAAACAATACGCCTAATACAAGCCTAAATCATTACAGATGACTTACTACCTGTCAATTACTGTATTTTATGTCCTTTAAATAGTGTCGTTTATGAGGTGTTTGCTTGCCGCTTTTGTTACAGCTGCAGCTGTTGTGAAAGCGAATGTATTGTACTGTATTGTATTGTGAAACACTACATTTTCTTGTCTAGCTCCTGAAGCTTAATCCTGGTTTAAAATTAACTCTTTTCGGTCTTCTTTTGCACTAGTGTTTTGTTTTGTTTTGTTTCACTACTTCTTTACATCTACATA
The DNA here is from genome assembly GCA_018466805.1 of Hippocampus abdominalis. NCBI lineage: Eukaryota > Metazoa > Chordata > Actinopteri > Syngnathiformes > Syngnathidae > Hippocampus > Hippocampus abdominalis. Next base: position 17,921,548 of record CM031706.1, on the reverse strand, counting down.
TAGTATTTGTAATTTGCAGTCAATGCATTTTTTTCTGTATTCTTGACTACCTGTTCCATATAAAAAATTGTGTCAAAGTCTGAACTGCCAAATTCATGCACAACTGCATTCTGAAAGTTTATCAAATATGCTGACATAATATCCATTGCAAAATAGACCTCTGATATGTCCGCACAACAAACGCTTTATCGGTGTTCTTGCAATTAAGTGTTTGGGTTTTTTTGTTTTGTTTGTAAGTCTTCTGCACCTATTTTTAGAAAGAATTTTATTGTATGGTTTGCAATGAACAAAAATCATTTTTGAAACAGTGTTTAACTTCCCAATGAGTTTCTGTGTTATCAATCTCAACCTTGTGTGACAGCAGCGTGGTCTGATCCAGTCCCCTTCTACTGGTGCATCAACTATTATTCAAACCACAGGTGCCAAACTCAAGGCCCGGGGGCCAGATACGGCCCGCCACGTCATTTTATGTGGCCCGCAGAAGCAAATCATGCACGTCAACTTCCATGATCCTTGCTCAAATCTGTACCTAAATGTCAAATTGTCAGGTGTAATAAATAATGTAGATATTTTGCAATAATGTTCTTACCCTGTTTACACTCTTGAACAATAATTGAACAAACTGAGTTTACTTGACTGATTTCAAAATGAGTAATCGATCAATTTGTTGTGTACAAGTAATAATATGAGATAATTAAACTTTTATTTGGTTTCACTGTTCCAACTCCGAGGGAAGATGTAACTCCAAAGTGGCCCACGACAAAACTGAATTTGACACCCCAGATTTAAACAGATGTTTTCCATTTTCCATCTAATCCTGAAGGGCTTCCACAATTGTTGATTCCATTTTTTCCTTTGTGCACTCAAGTTTCTTCAGTTCAGGGTATACACCGCCTCGCTCCCAAATTCGGCTGGGATAGACACAAGCTTATGGCAAGCCTGTAGTCAAGTCCACCTTGATCGAATTCAAGTTAAGTCCAAGTCACAAAGGTCTGAGTCCAAGTCCAAGTCCAGATGAGATCAAGGGTAAACGTTAAAATAGAAAAATACAAATATCACATACACAAAGTGCTCATTTCATTGTGCTCAACACTCTTCTTAGATGGCATGTAACCCTTTACTTTATGAACCATGTGTGAAGATAAACAACAACTTCAAAAACAATGTTGCTTTATTAATGGTGGTCGACCTCAGTGGGGAGACGAGGAGGAGAGTCGGCACCAGGGAGTAGTCGTTGAACTTGGTTGAGTCGATAAAAATGTTCTGTAAATCCAATGGCCGAGTCCGGGAAAAGTCCGAGTCAAATGTCAAGAAGTCCGAGTCAAATCAGAGACAAAAAAAAAAAAACCTTGTCAAGTGTCAATGTAAGGACTACGGTACATCCCAGACTTATGGGTCAGCGACCAAAGTCACATACACACAACGTAAATGTGTACTCTTTATTTTTATTTCAATAGCGCATAAGTATGAGCATCCACTTATTTGACTTAGTTTAACATTAACATACATTTCTTGTATATTAATTACTCCACTTTGTCTGTTGTTGAAAAGTCATGTATACTCGTTTGCTTCCCAACACTTCATTTGTTCTTCTTGGATCAGCTCTCTGGCCCGGTAGTCCAGTGGTTAGCACGTCGGCTTCACAGTGCAGAGGTACCGGGTTCGATTCCAGCTCCGGCCTCCCTGTGTGGAGTTTGCATGTTCTCCCCGGGCCTGCGTGGGTTTTCTCCAGGTGCTCCGGTTTCCTCCCACATTCCAAAAACATGCATGGCAGGCTGATTGGATGCTCTAAATTGTCCCTAGGTGTGAGTGTGGGCGTGGATGGTTGTTCGTCTCTGTGTGCCCTGCGATTGGCTGGCAACTGATTCAGGGTGTCCCCCGCCTACTGCCCGAAGACAGCTGGGATAGGCTCCAGCACCCCCTGCGACCCTAGTGAGGATCAAGCGGTTCGGAAAATGGATGGATGGATGGATCAGCTCTATGAGTTTTTGTGCTGTAATCAGCCATTCCATGTTTCTTCTGCCTTTAGCATCTTCAATGAGTGCTGTAATACTGCTGAGACTGTCTCTCCGAGACCTGGGTTCAGGTGTTTTTTCATCAGCATCCTCCCACTCTTCTTCTTCCTCTTTTATGGCAAAACCAGTCTCTCCACATTCCTGGTTATGAGTTGCGATGTTACTGTCCATTTGCAGCAGGTCTTCTAGTGTGCTCTCTGGTGATACGTTTTTTAGGCTCTGCAGCTCATCATTGGAGAACTGGAAAGCTTCTTCCTCTTGTGTTGCTTGACTTGCTTCACCAGAAAAGCCACATTTCTTCAAACATTTTTTGATGGTCGACGTCAAAATAGCCTGACTAATGCTGTGACGCTGAATGAATGTTCTTAACCAACCATTTGATCCTTCAAAGTGTGTGATGCCTTTCCTGAGAGCAATTATCCTAGCTTGCTCCTGTATCATAGAGCCTGTTATGAGATTGTTGGTTGCTCTTTTCTTAGTAAACCATTCCCAAGTCTCATGGTTTATTTCAGGAAACTTCTGCCTTCCTGCTGTCAATATCTTCCTTTTCCTGTTCATTTTTCCTGAATTCCAGAGTTCCAGAAGGTGTTCTCTGTCCTTCAGGATGGCACAGATCTGCGTCTGGCCAGCCTAAAATATAAAAAGAAATTCAGTTACAACATCGCTGTCACAATGTTGGAATCACACACACAGTGTGATACGTGCTGAAAATGTCATTGTTGGTCTTATATTAAAGTTTACATTCCAACTCGACAGCTATAAATATCACTCACGTTGAGATTAATGTTAGCAGCTAGGCTAAACAGGCAAGCAGTTTACAGAGTTCGAGACGACTGTCCCTCGCCCGAAATAGAATCGGACAAAACGTGCTTCCGTCTCAAATGCTCACGCGTTGCCGGTGTGCTGCTAAGAAAGGCAAAGTCTACTTTTCACATTCTTCGCTCTTGACCGTCTTCGTTGAAATGTTCCCGAACTTTCAATGTCTGATGCCGGATAGCCATGATAGCATTAGCATACTACAGTTGTTCATTCCAACTTGTAGGAGTAAGCGTAGCTTTCCCAGTGACATCACGGCTGGCCCGATTAAACGCTACTGCGCATGTGCGTCGACTAGTCGACGACTTAAATTACTTGTCGATGCTTTTGGTCGTCGACGTCATCATGATGAATCAAATCTTGCAGGCCTAACATGCACACATGCACGCACGCACGCACGCACACAAAATTAAGGGACGTTTATTTGCTTATTACGACATGAGGAGCCATCTTATTGCTCTATATTGCCTCTGACACATACTGTGCAGATTAGTCTAGATAGACTCCCGTTTCTACGCATCGTGATTATTTTTAAAGATGCACATTTTGTAGTGAGAAAGAGGTCCTTTACGATTCTGAGCTGTTTCCTTTGCATTCTTTCCACGCTTCATCCTCTTTCTGCTGGCAAACATTTCATCATCCTCATCTGTAGAGACTTCCTCTGGATAGCCAACTTGAGGAAATAGACCTAACAAAAAAAAATGGCAGAGAATGAGTCACATAACACAAATAAACAAGACATTGTGTGCGATCAGGCAATTTAAAAATAGCAATACCTTCACCGAGATCCTGCAGCCTGCCATGAAAGAGAGAGAAAGTGTGTTGAAAGACAAGTGGGCTAAATAATGCATATCATAAATTACATTCGACTGGCGTAACATCCCTCTTTTCACAATCTGCTGAACAACTATCCGATCCACTTAAATTTTGCATATAGGGATCATTTCCATCAATCTCACATTGAAACAGGCATCACCAACATTTTTGAAACAAAGCTACTTTGTGGTTACTGAGAATGGAAACGGCTACCAGTTTCATACACACCGCTGAAATAACAAATTTGCTCAAACTACTTTTGGGGTAAATATTCTCATTGTTAGGGTTAGGGGTTAGGGTTAGCTTGTCTCAGCAACCCAGATGGTTTGGTCATGCACTACAGTACTTATTTTGGAGCTATACAGTACTAAAATAGCATTTTAAAATATTTACAAATTTACACCAACCAAATGTTACCAAAAAAACCCATCAACAAACGTCCTTTAGGTTAAATGCAGCTCAAATGCAGGTGGCACTATTTTTTTTTTTTTCAGAATAGCAATAAACGCCCGTGGGCTACTGAAGTGGTCCTTGGTCCTGCTTTAGGAGACCATATCCATAGAAGAGCATTTTTGGGGAGAAATGTATTTAGCCTTGGACATTGCTCTTTTGTGTATTCAGAATTTTCATGCATTCAGTGTGTCTTTCGACAGCAACCAGAAGTTGTGAAATCTGTTCTATATGTGGGCCAAAATTCCTCCATAGTGATGTCAAAGACTAATCACAAATTATGGCAAATGCTTGATTTCAGTTATTGCTGCCAAGGGCGGCACAGCCCATTACTAGCTTCAAGGGGCAATTACTTTTTCCACATAAGGACAGGAAGGTTTGGCTTTATTAAATCACACGGACCACAAAAATAGATACAGTATGATACATTCAAAACTGAGGGGCTACAATACTTACACTTTGATGATTTTGTAGAGCCTCTCTCTATTGTGGCTGGGTGTGCTACTTCGAATTGACACCTCAAAGAGCTTATCAGCAAGAGCTGCATAGTCAAACTGTAAAACAAATGTTTCTTTAGAAGGGAGAAAGCAGAACATGGTGTTTTTCAAGAGCTCTGATAAAAGTGGTGCAATGTCGCATATTATCCCTTTCCAATGAAAACCAAGTATCCCAAAATATGTGTGCATTATTGGAAAAACAACAACATGCATTTAGGATAAAAATACAATACTAACCTGTAGAACTGGTGCCATATTGTCATCATCATCATCATCAAACGGTAACTCTGTGTCTGAGTCTCCTGATTCATGAGCACCCTGTTTCAAGTCTGATTTACTGCCTGAAAACAAAATAACCAGCAAATAATAAAATGATGGTTTTTAAATCAATTAAATTCAGTCATTTCTTTATTTACAATAATATGTAAACATTCATGGAGTTATTTTTAAAACACTGGAGCATTTTTCTGTGTGTACAATGACAACATCTAATTTGCAATCAATAACTTAAAAACACTCCGAGGAGGTTGTTGTGTGCTATAGAAAATAGCGATTCTGAAAGGAAACTGAAAGCTTTGGGAAGATTTTTTTTGTCAGATTGTACTTAATGTTGCATACGAAATTGCAGTGGTTCCCAAGCACCTTTCCGTGGGCCTTTTGGTACTGGGCCGAATGATCGCTTGTGTGGCGCTTTCTCCAAAGCGATGGAATAAATCAAGCCGGCTGTTGGCCATGTGCAAGGGACATTCTCAAAAACGGGCATGGCAACAATCCCGTTGAATCAGCTGAACAAGTATCACTGAAGTGATGATGTGGAAAGCATGTAAATGCCAGCGGATATGCACATCCTGTCCACCTAAACATGAGCGGTTTAGTCGCTACGACCTAGCAATGTAGCCACCAAAGTAGCAAACGCCGTATGTAGGATGGATTTGTCTCTCCGTCCATCATTATGTTGAACCAACTCCAAAATGTTCTTTAAAACAATATGCGGCCTCATTCGTCTAAACATGGTATTATGATTAATATTGCCCAAGTACCCAAATACCCAAACCCCCATCGACGCTCCATACTCCAAATGACCCGTCTGGATCATAACTTTACCTCTGATGCACCCACAGCTGCTAGCTCTGTCAAGTAAAGGTCCAAGATATGAAACTGCAGACCGGTGGGTGCACCGTTGCCACTGTTCAGGAGCTCTGTTGCAAAGAGCTCCAGAAATCTTGAAACCACACTAAAAAAAAACCATGTAAAATATTTCACCTATGTTATGACGCATTGCACAATTTGTGAATGACAGTTTTTACGGGTTACCTGCTATCCCAATTGTTTCTCTTCAGCATCTCAAAGCTTTGTCTGAACATGAAGCGGATCAGCTGTAATATGAAAAGAAGGGCCACCATAAGGGGGAGAAAAGTGATATATGCATGCACGCACACGCACACACACACACCTGGAAAAACTTGTCCATTCGCAGTCTGTCAATGCCAGTCCACTCTCTTTTGAAGGTCTTCAGGGAGCTCTCCAGATATAATAGTTCTGTGGAAAACAACATACTTTTCACCACCGGCTTTTCACATTTTAATTTGTATTCGGAATTACACCAGCATAGGATCAACTTACGTCCATCAATATCATGAAAGGTGTGAACCAGTGAGCAGAGAGAGTTGTAAAGCTCCTCCTGTGAACAACATTGTGCCTCAAGTTAAGCTAATACAAAGTGAAACAATCTAAGAAAGGCTCAATATATTTAACAACTAAATGGCAGTGGGTGCCATTAATTCACACTAACACGCAGGGTCGTGGTGGCCATAGGGAATATTGTGGGATTCCTGAACGGCCGGTCCATTTCAGGACCAGTCTGACAACCCTGCAACCCAAATGGCATAAATTACGTTTTTGCACATGACAGTCACTGTCTGCAGTCACTGATTGACCGTGACTCCAGCGGTCCGTCAAAATACGTCTCCTAGACGCCTCCCTAGTGAGGTGTTCCGGGCATGTCCCAAAGGTAGAAGTTGCTGGGGGCGAACCAGGCCTTGGGAAGAGCTCGAAGAAGTGATTGGCGACCAATCACAGCTCAGCCTGAAAACGTTCCAAAAGCCGTGACGAAAGAAAGAAATACCTGTAAAAGTGGTTTGTCCTGCATCCACAAGCAGTAGAACAGACCTTTCCACAGCTTGAGCATTTCTTCACTCGTAAAGCCATCTGGACAGAGAACATAAAACCAAAGGAGCGCCTTGGTGAATCGAGTACTACATCAGCTGTTCTTGGACAAGGCAAGGACAAGGAAGGGCAGCTTTCATTAGATCGTGCATTTCATACAGAAAGTAACTGTCAAGAGATTTTTCTCGGACAAAGTTAAAGAAATGACTCGGCACACAGGAAAATTGTCTTCAATATCGACGGGAGCGGATCTCTGAGAGCGAACGACGGTTAGTTGCTCCGCGATCACACTCAGCTCCGCCCTCCATGAGTTCGACCTTTTATTGTGACATATGCAAAATACAAGAAATAACACTGCCCCCGACGTTTGCATACCGCACCCCTGGTCCGGCCCCTCGGTAGTGATTGGTTACCTTGGTTTGAGCTTTGAACCACCGGTACATTGACACCTTAGGATTTGATCAACATTGAATCAACATGTTGCAGACTTTGCGGAGACAAATGTCGCCTGGGCGCGACGGGTGTTATCAAATAGTCTTTTGATGTTCAACCGCTGTTCCCAAATGATTGATTCCCCCTTTGTGACCGGGTCTATCCTTATCTCCTCTGTTCGCCCCCCTCTGCATTGACGTGGTCATTGTGGACTTCAAAAGCCCTCCGACCAGGTCGCCGATGCCTTTGTCTTAATGCGTAGGCATTTGGGGGTGCTGGATACGCACCCAAACGTTTAGATGTGCTCAAATTAAATGAAACTTTAACATGATACAATTTTGCTCATAGATTTCTCTGTCATTCCCTCCTCTGTATCATAATTAAAGTTTCGTCAGACGCCCAGGTGACATCGATATGCAATTGCACGGGTGGGAGGAAAAACTGTCCTGGGGAAAAATGGGGAGGAGTGTAACAAGATCAGGACAGAAAACCCTTCCCGGGCAATGGCTACACATTAAATGAAAATCAAAATCTAATCTAAACACACATTAAATGAAAATCAAAATCTGATCTAAACACACATTAAATGAAAATCAAAACAAAATCTAATGTAAATATAAAAAACTATATTAACTACTAACTAACTAACTACTATGTACAAAGTAAGCCAACCCAAAAACATCAAACATTCACATCTGCAATGCCTTTCTGTGAAGTCGTCATACGGGCTTACGCAAGGTTACAGTAAATCATCGTCGAAATCAGTGTTAAAATAATCTTCATCAGAATCCGTGTGCACCTGTTGGTATTCAGACATGGCCACAGTTAGCTGAGCCGCCACTTCACTTTGATATCATCCATGAATTTGGCAGCACAACCTCTGACCAGCAGGATTCCGCAAATGACACGAAAACAGGAACATAAACATATACGAACAACGTCTCTTGCCTCCCCGGCGTTGAATCCCATGAGGCAAGTCACTCCATTCGTGGGCCTGTGTGCCCACAGTGACGCACCTAGGTCGATGATGTTGATGCTGATGATGCTGATGATGCACAGGCAACGCATGACTGCTCTTCCTGGGGTCTGCTCCATTTTCTTGGGAGGGGTGTGTTTACCACGGAAAACCCTCTCTCCCATTGTGGTCTTTCGGCGGCGCACAAGGTCAGCGCGCTGGCGTTTGGGTGCTGATTTTCCTTCCTGGGACTGGCGTCGCTAGGCCCCACAACCTCGAATCGAAGGAGCTTGCACTGCGACTGGTGGATCCAGCCGCCGCGTCCTTCGACCTTGACCGCAGTTTTTGTTGTTGCAATCACTTGGAAGGGGCCATCACAGCGTTCACTGTCCCAGAGAAGTCTTTTCAGCACCTTGAAGAAGACCAGTCTCCACTTTGGACCTGGCAAGTCTGTGGAGCAGAACATCCTGGCAAGTCATTGTGCCTATGCATCTCTTTCGGTCAAATAGTCTTTTCACGTGAGCCAAGGTAGAAGCACCCATCGCCAACGGCGCTGGTGCAAGGTTATGAAGTCTACATGGTAATTATGCGTTCACACAGCGCTTTCACGACAGTTCCGGAATCATCGCGAGTGCTCGGAAACATCAACAAAGACAAGACAGTATCGTTTCCCTAGAATGTTCCTCTTTTCGGTCTTAAAGAACCTTGTGCATTGGTTTTCAGACAGATTATACAACGTAAACAAAAAAACAAAAACAAAAATTGAAAGGTGCGTAAACCCATGTGTGTGATAATATTGGTGCACCTGTGCATCTGTGCTATCATCCCCCCTGTTGACACATGTGACAAGCCATGTGTCAACCTCGCGGCCCACCCAAAGAGATTGGAAGCCATGGTTTCCCGTCTTCCAATTTCTCTATCCCTGCGTCATCTGCTTTTGCTCTCTTATTTGTCCAATATTTTTCCTCTGTGTGAGGCGCTAGACTTTGTCTTGATTCCAAATCATTGTGTGTTGTGTTCTGTGTCTCTATCGTTAGTATGTTACGTGTTACTGCAATTTGTCAGCTGAAATGCACGGCTGGGGTAGTCACCACTTTCCAATTGATGTGTTGACGCACCCAGCCATGCTGTGTTTCCTCGCACCCCGGATTGGTGGGGGTGGGGCTCCACGTGTGGTTTGGAACAGAACCGGCAAGGTAATTCAAGCTTTCCCATTCATGTTGCTCTGGTTTGCCGAGCGGTATGTAAATGTGTTGCCCGGTTGAGAGTAGGGGCTTAACCGCCCTTCCCACCCGCGCTGTGGCGAAACACCACTGATCTTTCCAATACACATGTTCAATGACAATACCCCGGGGTTCCAGGCCCAGAAAAACTTTTGTGTAGTCTGGGTCTGGTCCCGGTGTCTGCTTACGTCTTATGGTCACGTGCAGGTTGTTCGCCGTCTGCACGTTACCTCCTGGCTTTAATCTGGTACCTGCCAATCGAACCAGACATTCGGAACTTTGAGTCGCGTTATCATTCGGTAAATCGAGTGTCCAAAAATAGCGAGCATCACCCTGACTACTCCCCATGCGGGCTTCAACCTGGCCCTTGTGATTCACGATGGTGTAAATCTCTAGTTGCGTTTGAGCATCCCGTCCCAGTAAATTGTGTGGAGAGCGGGGGTTTAACGCAGCGTTGACGAGTGCCTTTCGGTCTGGGTTTGTGGGGGAAGTGATGGTTACTGTTTGCGATAACGTCAGGGGGTGCACGGAGCCATGTGCCCCCTTCATGTAAATTTGGCTGGCGCCTGGCTTCACGGTATCACGATCCCAACGACCGAGAACAGTGATGTCAGCGCCCGTGTCAATAAGAAAAACAGTCGGGATTCCTTCGACCATCAGCGTCATTTCCGGTTTAGTCATGGGAGAAGTTTGACATCTCAGCAGGTAGTTTTCCGTGTCGAAAACATGATTGCTATCGGCTAGGATGTCACCTTCATCCTCACTTGAGGTGGGCGATTCAAACAAAGGCGCAGAGGCCTTTAACGCTGTCATAGCTATCTGCTCTGTTTTATTCTGTGTTGGTCGTAAATCCTCCTCATCTGATGAGGAGGTCTCTGTGCTACTATTACGCTCCCGCGCGCGCCTGTCCTTCTGCCGTTGTCTACATTCTTTAACCATGTGACCCTTTTGCCCACAAAGGAAACATCTACCTTCAACAAAACGTTTTTGGTCCCTAGGGGTTAAATTGAATGGAGCAAACGACCTTATTTGTTTATTAGCTTTATAAGGAGGACCCAGGGTGTTCCTGTGTGCGCGTGGGATTTTTGCGGCGTAATAAACGTTAGTCACGTGACTCTCTGTCTTCTTTTTCTTGTTCTCAAGTCGCTCGAAATTCCGTGCATAATTCAAAACTTCATCAATCGGACATGTCGGCCAATTCAAATTATGCCTTTTGACATATTGGGTAACATCAGGATGTGCTTGGTTCAACAAATGCTGTTTTAAATGCGAATTGAACAAGTCCGACTGCGTCTCAGGAATACCGCCGTGTATTTTGAACACCGACCGCAGACGGTGGAAAAAATCGTCCGTAGTTTCGTCGGCCCTTTGAATGCATGTGGCAATTTGTTTCGGATCTTGTGTCCGCTGGTACGCCTTGGTGCAACGTTCGATAATTTGGTCAAGGGGTCCCCCGAACTGCGCGAGTTCATCATAGCACAGATAACCTCCCGCAACTTTTTTACCATTAAAGTCGCCCACAACTGCGCCAAATTTGGACCCGGTAGTCAATGAGAGTATTCTCAAAAGCTCCCCGGCGTTTAGCCTATGACTGTGGACTAGATCTAATAATTCTCTTACGAACTCGTCCGGGTTGTCTTTTGGTTTTGGGAGTGACGCGGCGATGTCTCGAAAGTCGGACGGCGTCCATGGCCGGTAGAGGTATATCGATCCCTCCCCCTTGGGCCCCGGCATTTCAATCATGGGGTAAGCTTGTAACGGATTATCTTTACTCCAATAATGCCCGGTAGTTTGATCGGGGAGTGTTACGGGAGTTTGATTCGTTCGCCAGGACGGAGGGGCTACTGGATTATTTTCTCTCGTAGTTTGCGAATTTGGGGGGAGGGCGGGGTACAGCTCCCCCGAAACAGCGGCCGTGGGAGAGGTTAATGGTTGCGTAGCAGCATTAGCTGCAATTAAATCCTCATCCGGCTTTCGGCGTTTGTCGTTCGTCTTTTTAGCTCGTATTCGTTTGGCCCTTTCAACGAGGATTTGACACTTATACCATTGTTTTCCGTGTTCATTATTTTTCCGCTTTTCTTTGTCTTTCAGCGATAATTTGCCTAACACTGTTTCTAATTCATCGCAATCATTAACGTCTCCCGAGAATCCGTATTTCTTTTTCCACTTTTTCACGAATCGCGTTGACCCTTTGTAGTCAATTTCAGCTGATCGCGTGTTTTCGACTAACGCTTCTTTATCGTGAAGTGCTGTCGTCTGTCGCGTTCCGCTCAATCGCCAGCAGCCACCGGCCTTCCGTGTCGCCATGTTGTTGCCTAGCAACAGCCAGAAGCGTTTACAGGTATTTTACAAAAAGTCGCGATCTAGTTCTGGGTTGTTATCCGTAAGGAAACGGTACGTACCCGCGCCGAAATTTATATGGGATACGTTACCACAATAGCGTGATCGCCAATCACACTAACACACAAAAAAAAGATACGCGCAACATGCACATACGACGTTAGACACAAACATACGCCGAGGTGGTCAACCTCTGCAGGAAGGCAAAGCTTCCTCACCGTTTATGCTTAGCAAGAAACGGTATCTAAATGAGCATATGCTCTCACAGATGCGCTTGGGCTCTGTGTCACGTGGGAACCGAACTTCCCCCGTACCGCTAACCACAAAACGGTACTCGAGCTAGCCTACTCCTTTTCGGCATTAACCCGTCTAATTCCGTCATTCAGTGGAGAGAACCGGCTACGCAACGGTACTCCACCTCGTCGACTGACCTTAAATTTCCCGACAATTGTCCCGATGCCGAGCTGAACCAAGGTCCGTTGGATGATGGCGATTGCTCGTTCCCCACAGCGTCCGGTGCGCGGCTGGCTCCTTCAGGGAAAAGTTTCCACGGGGTCTGGTTGACTTCGAAGGCGCAAAACGCGTTGTCAGCCACGGATCGTCCACCGGAGGAATTCGGAGAGTCCAACAAACAGCTCAAATCCGTTCGAACAAGCGCATCACCCTGTTCGTGACGCCAAGTTTCTGTCAGAGATTTTTCTCGGACAAAGTTAAAGAAATGACTCGGCACACAGGAAAATTGTCTTCAATATCGACGGGAGCGGATCTCTGAGAGCGAACGACGGTTAGTTGCTCCGCGATCACACTCAGCTCCGCCCTCCATGAGTTCGACCTTTTATTGTGACATATGCAAAATACAAGAAATAACACTGCCCCCGACGTTTGCATACCGCACCCCTGGTCCGGCCCCTCGGTAGTGATTGGTTACCTTGGTTTGAGCTTTGAACCACCGGTACATTGACACCTTAGGATTTGATCAACATTGAATCAACATGTTGCAGACTTTGCGGAGACAAATGTCGCCTGGGCGCGACGGGTGTTATCAAATCGTCTTTTGATGTTCAACCGCTGTTCCCAAATGATTGATTCCCCCTTTGTGACCGGGTCTATCCTTATCTCCTCTGTTCGCCCCCCTCTGCATTGACGTGGTCATTGTGGACTTCAAAAGCCCTCCGACCAGGTCGCCGATGCCTTTGTCTTAATGCGTAGGCATTTGGGGGTGCTGGATACGCACCCAAACGTTTAGATGTGCTCAAATTAAATGAAACTTTAACATGATACAATTTTGCTCATAGATTTCTCTGTCAGTAACTCACCGTGCTCCATTTTAAAACACATAGGCTATTCACACACAGACCTCATAACCAGAAGAAAGGGGCCATTTGAGTACAAATTGATCAGGAGGGACTACTACTGGGCTGTCAGAATCAAATGTGTGTAGATTTATTTTTACCTATTAAACTGCCTTTGAAAAGTAGTCTGAAGTTTGTTGCTCGTCTATACAGGGCACACACTGCTAACCCCGAAAGTCCCTATCCCACTAAGCAGCGAACAATTGCAAGTGTTTTCGAAGGCAGCAACAGTTTGTGATGACAATAAACCTGGGACATCAGGTCAGCCACTTGGTAAAGACAGGTCAAGCCAACCTCCACAACGATTGTTCATCCTGCATGATGGTAACGCTGCCAAGTGCTGCAAAAGCCAATTTCAAAATAAAAGCCTAACTAGTGTCCTGCTATTGATTGGTAGCCGTTGATTTTGAAGTTGGCATTCACAGCCGATTGATGGCGTGTTACTGTAATAATGCAAAGTATGAACAATTATGGCAGCTGGATTGACTTGATTCCAAGGTGATCCACTGGTGAAAGGGACGCTTGATTCGCTGATTTTCCATCTATAACTGCTTCAAAAAACAAAGGGTGTGCAGGAAAAGTGGTTAAGATTGCACGACTGTGTCTTGAATTTTTGAATTTGAATTCAACTTTATTGTCAAATGTGCTGTACGTATGTGTAACATACAGCACAGATGAAATTTCTTCCCCCTCAACATAAAACAAGAGGAGCCGCTGCGGGTGTCCGCGCCGCCATCAAAAGAAAAGTTGACCAAAAAAAAAAGACAAAATAATACAAGACAACACATGAAACACAGACAATTGTGCAATCTTAAACACTTTCCTGCATACACTTTGTTGTTTGAAGCCGTAATAGATGAAATAGGAGCGAATCAAAGTGTCCCTTTCACCAGTGGATCAAAGACGTCATGCGGCATTGTGCACACGTCTGCTACAAGCTAAGCTGTAGCAACAAGAAGCTGTAGCATCCATTAACGAAAAAGAGAGATTGGCTCTCTTCTCCTGTCCCATGTAAATCCGCTTCAATTCCAAGCCGCGACTCCCAGTTCCACATATGCATCGGCGCTCTGCGCTGACACTCCTTTCTTCTCATCGTCGGCTCCTCAATCCATGCATCCATCCAATCCATGCAGACTGTCCATCAGCACCGACCATTTCGCTGAACAAAGCAGGGCTGTGAAAATGCTGCCTACTTCAGGCGCAAGACACAAGCGCCCCGGGGATGTCCAGCAACGACAGTCAAATGGCGCAGACATTCCTCCCAATCAAAAAAATCAGTGCTGGTACGCGTGTGCTGCCGAGAAGGCGCAACCACCAAGCACAGATTCTTATGTGTTGTGTTGTATTATTTTGTTATTATGACTTCAAGATGGCAGCCTTTATAGCAGCTCCTATATTTTGTTCTTCTACTTTCTTCCTTTCATAACTTTGCTGCGGTCATTGTGAGACGATTAAAGGGTTTCTTATTCTTATTCAAATGCCGCATACCAACTAAACTGTTACCTGAGGCAGAAAAAAATGCAAGCATTTTTTAAAAGTAAAATTGAGGCTCTTGAACTGGACTTGTTTGACCACTGGTAAAATGTCCAATAAGAATGTTTATGCACAGTATCGGTAACGGATTTGAGACTGGTCCAAACGGCAGATAGTGATATCTGAATTTCAAACCTTAAGTATAGATGTCTGCAACGTTACCATATTTTCACGACTACAAGGCACATTCAAAAGTCTTACACGTCCTCCAAAATGGAAGGGACGCCTAATACTGTGGGGCACTTTGTGTATGAACCAAGTTCCAAATTCTGTGAATGATGTGGAGTGGCGGCACTGCATTTGACTGACTGATGTGCTGACAGGCTGCTTATATAAAGGAAAAGCAGACGTAACTAAGGACAGCATGCGGACATTAAGCGCCTTCCTCATTAAGCAACATTGAACTTAATTCACTCCTATGGAGAGGAAGACGTTAATGTCTATGAAATCTCAAATATCGGTCTGATTTTTTTGATATTTTCAGACACTGTGGGTATAGGCAGAGATGTGCCCATGAATTTGGTAGAGATGGATTGTACATGTATAACATCAAGCCGCGTTAAGCTTTTGCCCTATAGTGAACGCCTATGGGCAGGAAAAAGCTCAATGCTCATAAAATCCTGAACACTGTGGCTATTACTTATTTTCAGAGGTTGAAATGGATTGAAGTGTAAATTTGGGTGGCGATAAGTTGTAGTTTTCCAACATTAAGACACGGTAAGCTTTTTTCTCTACAGTAAACCTCCTGATAGCTTAATGTCCATACAATCTAAGAACTCCTTCATGTCTCTAAGATCCACCCGTCATTGTTCGTCTTTGTCTCTCTGCTTCTCTCTGTTAAAGTGCCGTGCTAGATTCTTAAGGACGTACTGCTGTTGGGGTTTACAGCCTTATTTTCAACCCGTCAAAATGACGGACGGCCTTAAATTTAGACAGAAATACATGTTTAAAAGATGTCAATGTTTATACAGACTTGTGTAACTTAGATTTCATGACAAAAGACAGGCTTTAATTTGTTATCACAAATATCACAAATCACCCCTCTTCCTCTCGAATCATCACAAAAAAATAGGAAATGTCGGGTTTGCTTCGGGCTCGGGCCTGCAAATCAAGTTAATTGGTCGGGCTCGGGCCGGGTCGGGCTTAAATACCAGCGGGCGGGGTCGGGCTGGATTTTTTTGGCCCGATTTTACCTCTACATCAAATCCATTGTATCATTTTAATCACTGTCTGTCATGACATTTCTTTTCCACATGACGGCGCAATAGTACAAATAAAGCCTCATGATGCATCGGCCCAGGAACAAACCAGTTGGATGGAAAGCCTCATTGCTTCATGAGGCTTCATTTTCCCATCACTACGTGGAGCGGTACTGCTCAGGCGCACGTTCCTTCATTCCGTCGCAGACAGATGACATCACACATTGCCATCACGGGCACGGATGTATGTTACAGTACTGTATCTTGTTTTTTGTTACAGTCAGGGGTGTAGTGGGCGTGGTACAAGGGGGTACGCCGTCCACCCACTTCTCCCGACGCCACATTAAATTTTTATTTCGGTTTTAGCCCTGCACTGTCTGCGGGTTATTGAAATGTTTGTTGATCATTGTTCTAATGCGAGTTATGCTTAATAACGTTGGCCTGTGATTATTTTGGAGTAGTAAAACATTAAATTTAATGTTAGTTCAACTGGTGTTGTAGCCTATGATTGATGTTAGAACATCCCAGAATCGCGTACACCCACTTAAAAAAATCCCCACTACAGCACTGGTTACAGTATTTTGAAAAGTCAAAAACTCAAAGTCAAAAGCCAGCTTTATTGTCAAATATGCTCTATGCACAACATTCAGCATCGATGAAATGTATTTCCTCTCAACCACAGTGCAAATATCCAGTACATTTAAAACACACAGCTAAAAATAAGGTCAGTGAAAATTGTATACAAAGGACATATCTAAATATGAACAAATATAAACAATAAATAGCAGTCAACAGACAACCAAATGTACATGATGGATAAGTGTACGGAAGAGATTTAGGGCCAATTAAGAAAAAAATCCAAAGTTGGCAAGATTCTCACTTGTGTCTCAGAATTCTAACTTTATTCTCAGAATTCTGACTTGTCTCAGAATTCTCACTTTACTCACATTAAAGGCAGAATTTGGAGAATTAAGACAGAGTTCGGACTTTAATGTTAGAATTATGAGAATAAAGTCATAATTTGAACTTTAATGTCATCCTCCTCCGTACTTTACTTTTACAATATACAATAATCACAAATGCCCTTGGTTGTCTGTTGTTGCTATTTGCTTATTTAACATATTTATGTCTTATGGAATTTGAATGTAAATTTTAGCTGTGTGTGTTCAACGCACTACATGTTTGCACTGTGGTTGAGAAAGGAAAGTAATTTCATCTGTGCTGTTTGTTACACATCGAGCATATTTGACAATAAAAGCGGACTTGACTTGACTTTTCCTTTGAATGTATATTCCTTGGCTTCATTGATTATCCACTGATTACAAAAAATACTATAGTATTTTTAATAAAATTTTTAAACATTATTTTAATGTCTGAAACGTTAAACGTGAGCGTTTTTACTTAGTCCGTGAACTACGTTTGTATCCTATTACTTTAATGGTCTTGCCGAATTGTGGGTAATATCCTAAAATGTCAGGAGTCACCTCCGTTAACGGGGGGTTAAAGGTTACATGCAGGCACCTTTCCTAAGCATTTATAGAATTTGATTGACGCTATCCTCCAAGTTCATCTCATCTGGATAGGGTCGGAAAGGAAATTACTGAGGCAAACAAGAATCCGAACAGGCCTCGGGAGATGACTGACCTATGCGAAAGGGGATTTAAAGGTTGTATCCGTGCACCCTTTCCTAAGCATTCGTATGCTGCACTCGATGAAAGTGGGAAATTGGAAATATTCACACATGGCTTGTCCCAGTCCACCCTCAATGCGTTGGAGGCGAATTTAAACAACAAAGATGGCTGATTCTGATAAACTCTTTGTTGTTCTGGGTTGTCACAACACATTTTGAGCCCAAGCTAACCTTCTTCATAATTAATTTTATTCATATAAACAAAGGAATATACTATCTCCAATGCATTTCATTAATTTCACCAAATAACTTAATGCAAGGAGATAACAGCATGTATTCACACACTTAGTGCAAATCACGGTGTGCTACGTGAAGTCATGTCAAATTAACTAAATGTAATAGATAGATAAATATTCATTCATAATAAATTGGCATTCACGGTCTTTGTCTCCATGGAGGTCGTCATTGTTGAGTGACGTAACATTCACTATCGCAAATTTGATCTCAGACGTAAACACACAATGAGGACAAGCAATATCGAAAATAGATACACATATGATTAAAATAAATTAGGACCGCAAATAATAATTAATCTGTCTGTCGATTAGTCGATGAATTGGATAAAAAAATGTTTACATTTCCATTCCTTTATTCTGAAACAGAACATTTTTTCAAATGAACAGTGCACACACAAATTATGATTCAGTTATTAGCTTAGTTCAGAACGTGTCAGAAAATAGGGAAAAATTGCCGGTAGGCAGTTGTGTCCAGTTGAGGGTTTCCAAGGCTGCCCTTTGCAACCTTTATGGACTGACTTTCTCGGTGCAGCCGAGGCGTTGAGGGGGTCCTCTTTGGTGGCCTTAGTATTACATCTCTGCTTTGATGAGGTACTGATGGCTTCTTCAAGCCATGCTCTCCAACTCTCACTGGAGCAGTTCGCAGCAGAGTGTAAAGCAGTTGGGATGAAAAGAGTGGAGTGCCCTCTCCAGGTTGGGGATGAGATGCTGCCCCAAGGGGAGGAGTTCAAGTATCTTGGAGTCTTGTTCACAAGTGACGGTAGGACGGAGCGACAGGTGGATCAGTACAGCGTCTGATGTAATGCAGAGTCTGTATTGGTCTGCTGTGGTGAAGACGAAGCTGAGCCGACTCAGAGCCGAGCCGCTCCTCGTCCACATTGAGAGGAGCCAGATGAGGTGGCTTGGGCATCTGATTAGGATGCCTCCTGAATGCCTCCTTATTGAGGTGTTCCGGGCATGTCCCACCAGCAGGAGGGGAAACTCCTGCTGGTGGGACGGGGGACGACCCAGGACACACTAAAGAAACTATTCACCCGGCTGGCCTGGAAATGCCTTGGGATTCCTCCGGAAGAATTGGAAGAAGTGGTTGGGGAGAGAGAAGGCTCAGCTTCCCTGCTGAAGCTGCTGTTCTTGTTGATGTAGGCACAGATACGCGTAGAAGTCGAGTTGAGAGGGAGAAAGAAAAACCAAAAACCTTTGCGAAGCTGTTATCGGGGACTCTTAGATTTGCCCGACACCACGGAAAGGTGGTCCCTGAATTCGGGCTGCTGAACCTGCTGCGTTTGTGACCTGACCCTGCATATACGGTAGAAAACTGGTGGCTGGATGGATGGATGGAATTATTGATTTATTGTCGATTAACCGTTACACCTATAAAATGTACACATTACCATATATATATATATATATACTGTATATATATTTACATGAAATATATTACAAACTTCCTTTACCTGGCATCAAGCAAACATTTCAGAAATGTTGAATTGAAATTTGTGACACATTTATAACTATTTTAAGGGGGAGTTCAGGGTTTTTCCTGATATACTTAAATCAACTTGAATCAAACACTGTTGCCCGGAAGTTTCACACAAAACAGACAGACAGATAAATCCACGGTACAAAAATAAAGAACTGTCCTGCTGCAATTTTTTTTTTTTTTTTGTCACTAGGTTTTCACTGCTAATTTGGTATCTTGAAACTCAGTTCTAGACATCTCAAACCTGGCCAAACATGACCTGCATGGAACATGACCGCAGCAAGTAGCTTATGTTCCCAGAACATTCTGGGAACCAAAAAAGTGTTTGGTAGGGTAACGTTCTGTAATCATTTGGTTTGACTGCATAACCAGTATGGAACACTTTCCAAACATTTTGGCTTCAACTAACCTTTGAAGAACCAAAGCCTAGCGTTCTTTCAACGTTTGGGATAACCGCTCACAGTTGCAATCAATCTGCTATTCGATTGTTTCTTCTGGAGGCCTTCGCATCTTGTCTCGGTGACAAGGTTTCTGCAGGTGGTGGTCCACGATTCCTCAAAGTACTTTTCTGCCATTACTCTCTGCAATGACATTGACTGAATTGTAGAGCTCCTCAACTTGGTCAGAGTTGTGCATGGCCCAGTAGAGAGATGAGTTCGGGGTTGCCAACAGGTGCTAGAAAGACAAAACAGGTTCTGTTTGAGCGGTACTTCAAAATGACATGCAGCCAACTAGATGGTTACTTGCGCCACGCACTTCAAACTGTACCCCTCCCGCCATGACATGAAAAAAAAAGATATAAATATAGAAATAATGTGGATACACACCGCAGGCAGTTTGTCTTTTGGACAAAGAAAATGGGAAATCCTTCTTCGATAAACAATTGCAATGACCACAAGAGTGACCGCCATTGCCATAACCAGAAATGTGACCGCAGCAGGCACCCATACAGCTTTCGCTTTTGTGTTCCCTGCAAGAAAAAGAAGATGTGTTATTTAGATTTCTTACCATACCTCGGGCTCTTCAATTTCACTACTTTTGGACACCTTTGAGGCAAAAATGTACACTGCTACCAAATCATCATGATCAATGGTTTTTTTTGTTTTGTTTTTTTTAATCAATTAATGTTTTTCACATATCGCGTCAACAATCTCTGACTTGGGCGGCACGCTGGTGAGCACGTCTGTCTCACAGTGCAGAGATCCTAAGTTCGAGTCCAGCTCCGGCCTCCCTGTGTGGAGTTTGCATGTTCTCCCCGGGCCTGCATGGGTTTTCTCCGGGTACTCCAGCTTCCTCCCACATTCCAAAAACATGAATGGCAGGCTGATTGAACACTCTAAATTGTCCCTAGGTGTGAGTGTGAGCGTGGATGGTGGTTCGTCTCTGTGTGCCCTGCGATTGGCTGGCAACCGGTTCAGGGTGTCCCCCGGCCCAAAGACAGCTGGAATAGGCTCCAGCACCCCTACGACCCGTGTGCGGATACGTGGATCGGAAAATGGATGGACTTTAAAAAAGGGATTACAATTAAAAACCCTGGAGAACCCACAGGGTCAAATTTGGCCCCTATAAATTCTGCTACTCAAATCCATCCATCCATCCATTTTCCGAACCGCTTCATCCTCACTAGGGTCGCGGGGGGCGCTGGAGCCTATCCCAGCAGTCTTCGGGCAGTAGGCGGGGGACACCCTGAATTGGTTGCCAGCCAATCGCAGGGCACACAGAGACGAACAACCATCCACGCTCACACTCATACCTAGGGACAATTTAGAGTGCCCAATGAGCCTGCCATGCATGTTTTTGGAATGTGGGAGGAAACCGGAGCACCCGGAGAAAACCCACGCAAGCCCGGGGAGAACATGCAAACTCCACACAGGGAGGCCGGAGCTGGGATCGAACCCGGTACCTCTGCACTGTGAAGCCGACGTGCTAACCACTGGACTACCGGGCCGCCCTGCTACTCAAATGCTACCCTTAAATCCCAAAGGGTCAAATTTGTCCCAAACCGTAAATTAGGATTAAAGCATTAAATTCTGGAAAAAACATATATTTTGGTGTTCAGTGAACATATAGCAGTCATTTAATGTATAATTCATCATTTTCCAAAGAAGAAAAGGGTTCTTGGGTTTTCCAGGGTTAAATTGATCAAACATAAATATAAATACAATAAAACACAAATTTCCATTTTCAAAATTCAAAATATCTCGAAGAAAAACAGTTTTCAAAGAATGCATGCAAACACACACTATTGATGTATAATGATTTAAGAGCCGCAGTTTTTGCATGCACATTTTTATCTATGAAGGTGTCCAAAGGGTGCAAAGTATGTCAACAGATAATAAACAAGAGTAAAAGACACTGGTTTTTTTTTTAAATATCACTGTCATGGCACAAGATCTAACACAACCAAAATGATTGTCAAATAAAAACAAAAAATGAGGAAAAAATGTACACAGATGCCTGAGAAAGATAACAACAAGAGCAACAGCAAGAATAATTTATGTTGTGGATTGCGCAAACCTTCTCAATACTGGGGTGGACCCCCGGACATATTTAACCATTTCAGGTTATAGACAGATGAACACCTTGATAGAAAGTGAAAACAAACAATCTGACCTGAGAATGATACTTACCACCGGCAGTGCTCTCGCATACTGTTCTGCTGGGCTTGCTGGGCTGGGTGTTCCCTTCTGCAATGATTTGGGCCTGGACACAATACTTTGTCCAGGGGTCCAAGTCATTTAGAAATATTTGGTTTTGCAGTATACTGCTGATGCTTTTTGCCTGTAAGAAGCCAAAAAAAAAAACAAAGGGGGTGGGGGAGAGGGGGTCCTCTGTTAATTAAACAGCAGATGACAGAGTGAGTAAGAGAAGAAAAAATTAAGGTACCGTATTTTCTGTTCTATAAGGCGCTTCGGTTAAAGGCGCACCTTCAATGAATGGCCTATTTTAAAACCGTTTTCACACTGCACTATAAGGCGCATAGAATAGAAGCCACAAACAGTGAGACTCCTCTACAACGAAACCTACATGGGCGAAAATACCCCCTAATGTGAAAAAATCATCATGCATTAACACCATTCCCACTTTCCTGCCCCCCATACAACAACAAAAAACCCTGTTGCGTTATACGAAATATTTTTCTCTGCTCTTGACTCGCGACGAGATTCACTACAACGAAGTCTAATCCAACAGTGACCTCTACTGCTTTTTCTGGAAACGGCAACAGCAACCACCACACTGGATTTACACATGCGCAGTAGTCCAGGAAGTACTTATTATTGTTAGTTTCAGATGCAGCAAGAACGTTGCATTGCTAAAATTGCTACAAAACAGACTTTTGGATGTCAAGCAGCTAAGACAAGAAGAGCTCTGACGCTGGAAGAGAGGGTAAGAGTGATCAAAATGAAAGACTGAGGAAACAAAATAAAAGACATTATCCAAGAAATTGATGTAAGTGAAAGTGAATGCTGATCGTAAATTTTGCAATTTCTTTCCCTTTTTTTCTTTCTACACTGACTATATGAAGTGTCAAATAAGTGTATGCTCATACTTATGCACTCTTGGAATTAAAATAAAGAGTACACATATGTTTGTGTGTGTGTGTGTACACATACGTTTGTGTGTGTGTGTGTGTTTTCATCTGAGATCAAATTTGCTACAGTGAAAAACCCCGTTGTGAAAAATGTCTTGCTGCAAACATGATTTCGTTGTAGAGGAGTTTCACTGTAGTGGCTGTGGTTGTGCTATGCATTCACTAGATGGAGTTACGCTAAAGGGAATACAATACAATACAGCTTTATTTATATAGAGCCTTCATAACCGCTGCAGCTGTAACAAAGCGCTTTACAGAACTTTTAAAATACTACGTCCAAGAAATTTGAATACTGACGCATACATATATAGCTCCCTCAGGATATCCATAAAATACAGGGTTTATTCATTGGCAAGCCTTGAGAACTGGTCAAGAATACGGACCTGAAACATATAAATACATATGGCATTCCAAAACAATAAATGAAAGACAAAAGTTATGAAGACAATTGATGAAACGAAAAGGCACACAAACCTCCTGGGCTCACATCCACAAGTGGCTAAATATCCTTAGAAGTCTTGCTTGTCTCCTTCCTTCGTTTAGTCAGTAGTTAACTATGCTTTTGTTATGATGGCCTTTGTTTCATAATTGCTACGCAGAGCTCACAAAGTACAGGAGTTGGCCATTTGAGTGTGTGTTGGAGAATGCATGTCAATTACTTTTGGGCGGAACCCTCTTACGTTACTATTAATCACCACGAGTTGGCATAGGAACACTAACAGGAAAACAACTCAATGGGAACTATAAAGAGACTGTAACTAACACCATATATAAGGCCAATCGGATTATACGGCGTACTATGGGCCTTTGGGAAAATTGAAGGCTTTTAGGTGCGCCTGATAGTGCGGAAAAATACGGTACATACAATAAGGAGATAATCTTTTATACCAACATAAAATGGATGTTAAGACTACACACGGGAATTCAGTTACCACCAGGCCATTATGACTGAACTATTTTTACTTATTTAGAGCACACCGTAGGAAGGTTTGATTTATAGCATCCATATGACATATGTGGCTAAATGGACACAGTAGATAGATATTCGAATAATGTCCTGGGCAATAGCCTCCTTTGGCTCATTTGTATTGTCCATCCGTCCATCTTCTATAGAGCTCATCTTCAATAGGATTGTTGGTGTGCTGGAGTTTGCTGTCCATAAAATACATTTCATGGATGATTGAATAAGTGTATCGAGCTCACCTTTTCATTCTGACCATCTTTCCAGTAAGTGATGTTGTAGCTGGCCGTGCCATAGACCTTCCTGAGGTCTGAGACTGCAAATGCTGGATCTTTAATTGAAATTCTAATTGTAGCCCCATTGGAAATGAGCGACACGTTGGGTGAACCAATCACAGCTAAAGAGAAAAAAAAAGAATAAATAACGGCATCGCAACAAGTTAGTAGTACAATCAAACCTCGGTTTTCGAACGTCTCGGTTCTCGACCATTTCGGTTTTCAACCAAAAATTTAGAGATTTTTATGCCTCGGATGACAAACAAATTTCGGTTCTCGAACAAACTGAGCGCACTTGAATGCACCATTTGACTCCTCTCGCCTTCCTTACGCGAGGAAGTGACACTTCCTCGGGTAGACGAGGAATTGACGCCTCCTCGTGTTGCTTTCCATTGTGAGCAGACGTGTTCAGGAAACATTTTTATTTTAAAAAGAGTGTGGTTTCGGTTTTCGAACAATTTCAGTTTTCGAGCAGCCTTCTGGAACGGATTATGGACGAAAACCGAGGTTTGACTGTATTTGAGTACTATCATGTTAAATATTTCTTTGAAGTACGCTGGTGCCTTGAGATATGAAACACGACACCATGAAAATAAACAAGCTCCAATTCCGATTGTAGCATTTCTTGACACACCCAGCCCTCGAACCTATTTAAAATGGAGTTCTCAGTCTTGGCACACGTTTTCAGCAACTGCATTCAAACATGTAAAAAGTATTTCGAAACATTTTTACATTTGACATGGATTTGACCCCTTTCAGGGACAGCGGTTACTACAGTGAACAGTTATTCATTCACGTCAAAAGATGTATTTTTTAATACGCGTGCCCAATATTTTCTAAAATAGTTTATACAAAAAATAAATAAATAAATAAATACTCACTATCGCGTTCCAAGACAAGCTGTTGACTTTCCACCCAAGAAGAATGCTCTGCCCCACGCTGTGCCCGTACTTTGGCTATATACCTTCCATACAAACTGGGGTGGAAGTTGTTGAGGCTGGTGAAGTCACATTCAAGGCTTGAGATGTTCACACAGACCACGTGACACTTTCGGACAGAGGTACTGTGAGGAAAAAAAAAAGAAAACACACAAAACTGTAATTAAAAAAATAATAATGTGCAGTTTGTGGTGATTCCTCTCTCAAGTCAAATAAATCGACCACGTGTGCCAGAAAAAGTTCCAAGAATGATGCCAGCAAGAGGTCCTGTAAGGTTGCCACCCATTCCTAAAATACGAGCGGATGGATCTATGTTCTAATTCTTCTCGCGATACGTACCGGAAACCTTCATCGGCAATGTGCATAACGCATTGCTGTGATTTGAAAACATGTGATGTCCATCCGTGATTGAAGGCAAAAGGTGTTGCATATGTAGGAGGAAGTTCCACCTCCGTATTCATGATCATCCAACTACAAATCGCCATTGTCTTTGTGACATCTGAGAATCATTTCATTTACATTAAAAAATGTACGATTGTGTATGTCATTCATTCAAATGTGACATTGTTTTTTTTTTTTCAATTAAGACGGTTAATGTCGGTGTAATTGTAGTGGTAATTTTATACTCAACTGTTTTAACTTGTATTGCACATCCTGCTGTCTATAAGGGTTGCGATGCAAATTC
Organism: Hippocampus abdominalis; assembly: GCA_018466805.1. Classification (NCBI taxonomy): domain Eukaryota; kingdom Metazoa; phylum Chordata; class Actinopteri; order Syngnathiformes; family Syngnathidae; genus Hippocampus; species Hippocampus abdominalis. Next base: position 17,895,897 of record CM031706.1, on the reverse strand, counting down.
ATCGTTGCGCAAGTTTGTGGTTTCCCTGTGCTTCAGACAGGTAGACGCAAAACAGGATATGCTGCGAACAGAGGTCAAGATAGGGGCACTCTGCCCTTTCTCTTTCTCGTGTTGTTTTATTTTCACATACCTATAACCAATGACAAAGAAGTATTGTATAACATTACCATATGGGTAACATGTTTAGGGTTCGTTTTACACTTTAACCCCTCCCAAGATGAAAAAACTGGTTTGAGAGGGGCCGCACCCCACTGCTTGTGTTGTCGCTCCATCACAGATCTGTAAATGGTGTTTCTCTAATACATGCCATCGCTGTTCAAAGACTTTTGTTGTCTTGGTTTTCCCTGGATGAGACATAATCATGTCATGGAGCTGCCGCAGCATTGTTTCCACCTATGTACGATATATTCACCCAATCACAGATGCCAGAAGCGGCCGTGTTGAATGAACGTGGAAGCCGGTCCTGTGTTGACCGACATATTGAGCTTTTCCCAGAGATGTAAATAAAGCGCTAAACATTCCGAATTGTGCTTGTTCGTACCAAGAACGTTCATAAACCGAAAATAGTACATAGTGACATCATTGTTCTGCAACAATTGTAACTCGAACTGTATGTAAAAAGGAGCATTTGTAACTCAAGGTGCAATTATATTTTGTGTATGTGACATTGGTACACATACAGAGAGAGTACCCTATTTTCCGGACTATAAATCGTAATTTTTTTTTCATAGTTTGACCGGGGGTGCGACTTTTATTTTATGAAATTATCAACGCCTTACTGTATTATATAATTTCGCGTATTATTTTCACATTAAACCGCAAGAGGGCAGTCTAGGCCTGTTTTGATACTTTCCACATTGGACGATGACTCTGACGTAAGCGACGTAAAAGAGGAACGCCGCATATTAGAGCTAAGATCGGTGCTAAAAAATCGAGCCCGACCCGACCGGGCCTGAGGGTATTTAAACCCGACCCAGCCCGAGCCCGATCACTTAACTTGATATGCAGGCCCGAGCCCGAAGCAAACCCGACATTTCTTATTTTATTTGTGAGGACTCGGGAGGAGGGGGGGGGGTGATATCTGATAACAAAGCCTGTCTTTTGTAACGAAATCTAAGTTAAACAAGACTGTATAAACATATACATCTCTTATATTTCTGTTTCTGAAGAGGTTACATTAACCGACAATTTCCCATCATTGACGGATTTTTTTAAGAGTCGACGGGGAAAATTTAAGGCCGTCCGTCGTTTTGACGGGTTGAAAATTGGGCCGTAAACCACAGCCGCTGTACGTCCTTAAGAATCTAGCACGGCACTCTAAGAGAGAGAAGCAGAGAGACAAAGACGAACACTGGCGGGAGGATACTCGACAGACTGGAAGGAGTTCTAAGAATTGTAATTGCAAGAGTTTAGTACAGTACGTGTTGTGATGAGGCGACTTGGGGTTTTTTTTTTGCGAACCACGGTCTCTCGTGGCCAAAACAATTCACGGCCTCGAAACAAAAACGAAAAAAAGTCAGCGAGAGAGAAGCCCGACCCGAACCGAACCCGAAGCAATGATTGATAATTTAAGGGTCGGGTTCGGGCTCGGGCGGCCCGATCTTACCTGTACCGCATATTCTACCCCCGTAGTTTGTGGAGTTTTTTAAAAGTGACACCGAGGATGAAGATTTTTGGGGGATTTCGTGATTTGGAGTGACACTTATGGTTTTGTAAACTTGTTAGCATATTCTTTACGCTACAGTTATGTTACGTGAACATACCAGGCACGTTCTCAGTTCGTTGTTTATGTGTCGTGCAACGTTAGCATATCGTAGACCTATTCAGTGGGTTGTTCTCTATTTTCATTTTTATTTTAAATTGCCTTTAACGATGACATGTCTGTTCTTGGTGTTGGTTTTTCTCAAATACATTTCCCCCCAAAGTGCGGGTTATACTCCAGTGCTAAATGTTTTTTTTTTTCTTTTTCATTACGCATTTTATGGCTGGTTCGATTTACACCCCGGAGCGATTTATAATTCGGAAAATACGGTAAATGTGTGCTTGAATGGGCCGGAATGCTGAAAGGAAAAAAACCCCAGCGTTTTGGTGCTCAGATCACATGGACTTACCTGCATTCTGCGGTGTAGGAAAGATCACCGGTTACCCCCTCAGGTGAATCCCACTTCAGCACCAAATTCATGTTCATGGAGGTTAGACGGACATTTCTGGGTGGGCCGAGGACAGCTAAAATCACGATACAGTCAGGAGCACACATCAGGTTTTACAACGTTGATGTCGTGATGCATTAGCAATTTCACAGACAATGCTGAAGTTGAATCATTAATGACCGGGACGGTATTTATACAGTGTATATAAAAAGTCTACACACCAAGTTGAAATACCAATGCTTCATTGGCCTGTATGAACCACCTGAATCAATGTTCCCTCTAAGCTGCGCAATTGCCCAACTGCCACTGGTCGCACACTCTCAGCGCACAAGACAACCTATCTAGCGCAGTAAAGGCACTTCAGATTATTTAAATATGTACATAACATTTTTTCCTGCATCATTTTGCTGTGTAATTCAGTGAGTGACAGGTGTCCAGCCAATCATACAATACGATGCAATCACGGCATTGACAGTGCTTGCGCATGTGCTCTGCTCATACACGCGCCTTAACAATAACAGTGCGGCGGAGATAAGTGACGAAAATAATGCTAATAATTGATCATGGTGAAATGAGTCGGGCACTGAATGCGATACTTCGACTAGCCAAATCAATATAAAAACGAACTGCAGTTCTTTTAATGCCTGTCCGAGTATGTGCATTTTTTTTCTTATTTCATTGGGACAGTGCCATTAATCAACAAATGAAATAGAAGAACAAGCGGTGAAACTGGGTGAGAGTTTTTCTTTTTCGAGTGAGAAAGGTCTGCTGTGCAAGACCTGCAGCAAAGCTGAAGTTGTAAGCTTGCAACAACTGGCCTAAATGGAAGCTGGACTACCTCAAGCGACACATTCAGCGGAAAAGTCATTTGTACGCTGTTGGAATTGCAAAGCCAGACAGGAAAACTAAGGTAAAAGTCAGATTTGTGCATATTCTAGTGACATTTATGAAGATGTTTATTTATGGATATTAATCACTCAATTCTATTATGACTAGATCATTTATTAGTAGTACAAATGCTAATAAAAGACACTGTATCACAAGATACAGCACACATCATTGTGGAAAATGTGAACAAAATACTGTATTATGTCTGAAGGATGTGTATGTCTCATTTTTGCCAAAGCAAGACCCTCATCCGGGCCATAACTGGACCTCACCGACCAAAGCCAAATTTGGACTCTCACGAACAATCAATGAGTTTTGTCTTTTTCACTTTAAGTGGGCCAAATTAGTTGTATTAAAAGTAAACTTATGGAAATTGCTGCTGTAATTTGATTCTTTTAATTAGCCATTAACTTTCTAAGATCCCAGGTGTGATACTAGTGTGTAGCCACAGCAAACACTTCTAATGTTGCTCAAGGTGGTCCTCAGTGTGCTCAGGGAGCTTGTCTGTTTGCCCAGACATATAAAAAATTAGAGGGAACATTGCACCAAATTAGTTTGCAGCCCAATCAATTGACAATTAAGTGAGTCGTTGGGGTGGTATTGATTCACCAATCAGTATGATCAGAGATCACACCCTGTCTATGTCTAGGTCAGTATTTGTCTAGGGTCATATGTGCGATTCCCATACAGTACTACAGTATTTCCCAACCGGGAGGACATGAGCACATTTTAGAAAATATTTGAGTGGTTCATTCAAGCTCAGTTCACTGACGAAAACAAAGTAAAACTGTTATAGAGCATCTGAATATTACTCTTGATTAGATGTTTTGTTGTAATGATGTAATATTTAAAGTTTAAATGCCTGCTTAAAAAAGACTTATTCACAGGAGATATCAGTTACATTGATGACCGAAGTGCAAAATTTCCTATCTGCAGGATTTTCTGATTGGCGTATTTCGCCTCGACAGATGGCATTCTGCAAGGAAACAACAAATTTGAGTTTCTCAAAAAAGTACGTTTTTCAGATCTGAGGCTTTGTATTCCTGCCATTATACAACAAATTGGCTGGCAACCAGTTCAGGATGTCCCCCGCCTACTGTCCGAAGGCGGCTGGGATAGGCTCCAGCACCCACCTCGCCCTACCCTTGTGAGGATAAAGCAGATCGGAAAATGGAAGTGCAGTGTCTTTGAAGTGCAACTCCCGCCTTTTGACTCCCCTTTTTCTCTTGATGTCCATGGGGAAGGGCATGCTTTATCACTCGAATTGACGGGAGAACATTGTTTTCTGCTGTTTTCGTCGGGCATTGTGACGACGACGATTAAACGCAGCCAATACAAGAAATTCATCAACATTCTTAAACACAACGCGCATATAATATACACACACACACATACAAACATGTATATCTAATCTCCGAAGTACAATCGAAATTTGAGATGAGCTACTTTGTACGTAGTTAAAGAGATGCAATGCAAAATCACAATTGAATTAATCAATTTACCTGTTGCTCCACCCAGTGTTAGGAATACAATTACAGCATTTAAAATAATTGATGACATCCCGAAGAGCGTCTTTCATTTGGTTAGTGTGCTCAAACTGGTGAGGTATGTTAATTACTTTCAGTTTTGTATTTCCTGGAAGACGATGTTTACACGAGACCGGCAGCGCCGCCATGACGTAATGTGACACGCCCCGTTTGCCCTGCATGCCTTCAGCGGCGCTCAGCTAGGAGGGGCAAAGGCGCCAGCAAATTTTAGGTGTGTGTGGACGGGCCAGAAACCCCCAAAAACGGAGGATGCCTGTCATACGCTGCATACGTTTGTGCACTACGTCTTACCATAATGACACGGGAAACGAGAATATTTCCTTTCCATATTTTTAAATACATGTTCTTTATTTATAGCTCAGATTTTGGCATTGATAAAAATCAATAAATAAATGTCATGAAAATCGGTTGACAAATATAAAAAATAAAATACGACTTTCTGTCAATATTGCCTTGAGTGGGAGTATTGTCCGTCCCAGCATGGCAGCCGCGTATGCACGCGCTGTCTCATCTAGTATTGTTTCCCCTGACTCATATCCTGGTGGGGCGGGGTAATTAAGCCATTGAGATCGAATAGAAACCCTGTCTTGATCTGTTGGTTAGCCTGCTAGCGGGGTACTGCCGTCATCGTGTCCGCCATATTCGATGTGGCAGTTCTATCCAGGATGGCACTCAAGTCCGTTCATTGAACTGCAGAGGGCGCGTTTCAACAAAACATAAATTAATGTACGCCATTTACTCATTGACGTACACATAGATATATTTCGGAAACAGCCAAAAGAACGTATTCGACAACGGTAAAAGTAACGGTGCCAAAAGTAAGTTGAGAGAAGCTCGTTTCATTTATTTAAATCTCAGAAAAATGCAGTGGTGTCTTGAATTGCAACTTTCTTTTGTTCCGTAACCAATTAACTGAAAACACTCGTATCCCAATCTTTCCCCCACTGACATTAATGGAAATGTCATTTTTAGCCTCTCCCAAAATTCCAACTAAAAAAAGATTGTAATGCGTTTTTTAATGAGAACAATAGCACTAGATAATATACTTTACATAATCATTGAATGATGAGAAGAAAGTTTTGACACCTTCTCCTGCAACGCATATTGTGTGCTCATCCTGGTGTTTGCACCTTGGCTGTACTGTATAATCCTTCTATCCATGACTAGAACCTCTTCATCCTCACGAGGGTCGAGGGTGTGCTGGAGTCTTTCCCAGCTGTCTTTGGGCAGTAGGCGGGGTACACCCTGAACTGGTTTCCAGCCAATCGCAGGGCACACATAAACAAACAAGAATCCACACTCAATTAACCTACTGTGCATGATTTTTGAATATGGGAGGAAACCAGAGTACACGGAGAAAACCCACACAGGCACGGGGAGAACATGCAAACTCCACACAGAAAGGCCGGTGCCTGGATTGAACCCATGACCTGTGCACTGTGAGGCTGACATGCTCAGCAGTCTACCACCTTGTCGTCCGATATGCAAATATACTATAGTATAGGCTCAGTTCTTTCCCCCCAAAATAATAGTCAAGGTGAGTGGGCAATACTGAACATATGTTTGTTTAACATAGGTTTGGATTTGAAAGTAATGAGAGAGCCAGAGTCGCGGAGGTCAAGTGGCAGAGTTCCAGAGGGGCTGAAAGTTCTGCTCCCCATGGTGCTGAGACGAGCAAAAGGAGAAATCAGGTGGATGAAGGAGGACCTATGGGTGCAGGCTGGATGTGATGGCCTCTCATGTTTTCATAAATCTTACATCCTGTAGTGATGTTATGAATTGTGGTATTATTGCATCTATGCTATTATTTTACATATATCATTTTACAAATACTGTATAGTGTATTTTACACTATAGTCTAGAGTCCAACCAGCGCGAGAAATGTAGAGGTAGATGGGAAAAAAAAAAAAAAAAAAGCTCAGCTGAAGTTGAAAATAAATAAAAAATAATAATAATTGGGCTGGTGGAAATTCTGATTGGCTGGTAAATTAAGAGAGTCACCAGCCACATTGGCTGGTGTTCCATCCATCCATCTTCTACCGCTTATCCGGGGCCGGGTCGCGGGGGCAGCAGCTTTAGCAGGGAAGCCCAGACTTCCCTCTCCCCAGCCACTTCTTCCAGCTCTCCCCGGGGGATCCCGAGGCGTTCCCAGGCCAGCTGGGTGACATAGTCTCTCCAGCGTGTCCTGGGTCGTCCTCGGGGTCTCCTCCCGGTGGGACATGCCCGGAACACCTCACCAGGGAGGCGTTCAGGAGGCATCCGAATCAGATGCCCAAGCCACCTCATCTGGCTCCTCTCGATGTGGAGGAGAAGCGGGTCGACTCTGAGCCCCTCCCGGATGACCGAGCTTCTCACCTTATCTCTAAGGGAGAGCCCGGACACCCTGCGGAGAAAACTCATTTCGGCCGCTTGTATCCGGGATCTCGTTCTTTCGGTCACGACCCATAGCTCGTGACCATAGATGAGGGTTGGAACGTAGATCGACCGGTAAATTGAGAGCTTCGCCCTTTGGCTCAGCTCCTTCTTTACCACGACAGACCGATGCAACGTCCGCATCACAGCAGACGCTGCACCGATCCGCCTGTCGATCTCTCGCTCCCTCCTGCCCTCATTCGTGAACAAGACCCCAAGATACTTAAACTCCTCCACTTGGGGCAAGATCTCCTCCCCGACCCGGAGTGGGCACTCCACCCTTTTCCGACTGAGGACCATGGTTTCAGATTTGGAGGTGCTAATTTTCATCCCAACCGCTTCACACTCGGCTGCGAAACGCTCCAGTGAGAGTTGGAGAGCCCTGTTTGAAGGAGCCAACAGTACCACATCATCTGCAAAAAGCAGAGATGCAATACTGAGGCTACCAAAACAGACCCCCTCAACGCTTCGGCTGCGCCTAGAAATTCTGTCCATAAAGGTAATGAACAGAATCGGCGACAAAGGGCAGCCTTGGCGGAGTCCAACCCTCACTGGAAACGATTCCGACTTATTGCCGGCAATGCGAACCAAACTCTGACCTCGGCAGTATAGGGACCGAACAGCCCGTATCAATGGGCTCGGTACCCCATACTCCCGAAGCACCCCCCACAAAACTCCCCGAGGGACACGGTCAAACGCCTTCTCCAAGTCCACAAAACACATGTAGACCGGTTGGGCGAATTCCCACATACCCTCGAGGACCCTGCTAAGGGTGTAGAGCTGGTCCACTGTTCCACGGCCGGGACGAAAACCACACTGCTCCTCCTCAATCTGAGGCTCGACTTCCTGACGGACCCTCCTCTCCAGCACCCCTGAATAGACCTTACCAGGGAGGCTGAGGAGTGTGATCCCTCTGTGGTTGGAACACACCCTCCGGTCCCCCTTTTTAAAAAGAGGGACCACCACCCCGGTCTGCCAATCCAGAGGCACTCTCCCCGCTGACCATGCGATGCTGCAGAGGCGTGTCAACCAGGACAGCCCCACAACATCCAGAGCCTTGAGGAACTCCGGGCGGATCTCATCCACCCCTGGGGCCTTGCCACCGAGGAGCTTTTTAACCACATCGGTGACTTCGACCACAGAGATAGGAGAGCCCACCTCAGAGTCCCCAGACTCTGCTTCCTCCAAGGAAGGCGTGCTGGTGGAGTTGAGGAGGTCTTCAAAGTACTCCGCCCACCGGCTCACAACGTCCCGAGTCGAGGTCAACAGTGCCCCATCCCCACTGTACACAGTGTTAGTGGTGCACTGTTTCCCCCTCCTGAGACGTCGGATGGTGGACCAGAATTTCCTCGAAGCCGTCCGGAAGTCGGCTTCCATGGCCTCACCGAACTCTTCCCATGCCCGAGTTTTTGCTTCGACGACTACCGAAGCTGCATTCCGCTTGGCCAGTCGATACCTGTCAGCTGCCTCTGGTGTCCCACAGGCCATAAAGGCCCGATAGGACTCCTTCTTCAGCTTGACGGCATCCCTTACTGCTGGTGTCCACCAGCGAGTACGGGGGTTGCCGCCACGACAGGCACCAACCACCTTACGGCCACAACTCAGATTGGCCGCCTCAACAATAGAGGCACGGAACATGGTCCATTCGGACTCAATGTCCCCCGCCTCCCCCAGGACATGGGAAAAGCTCTGTCGGAGGTGGGAGTTGAAACTCCTTCTGACAGGGGATTCCGCCAGACGCTCCCAACAAACCCTCACAATACGTTTGGGTCTGCCAGGTCGGACCGGCATCTTCCCCCACCATCGGAGTCGACTCACCACCAGGTGGTGATCAGTTGACAGCTCCGCCCCTCTCTTCGCCCGAGTGTCCAAGACATGCGGCCGCAAATCCGATGATACAACCACAAAGTCAATCATCGAACTGCGGCCAAGGGTGTCCTGGTGCCAAGTGCACATATGGACACCCTTATGTTTGAACAAGGTGTTCGTTATGGACAATCCGTGACGAGCACAGAAGTCCAATAACGAAACACCACTCGAGTTCAGATCAGGGGGGCCGTTCCTCCCAATCACGCCCCTCCAGGTCTCACTGTCGTTGCCCACGCGTGCATTGAAGTCCCCCAGCAGAACAAGGGAGTCCCCAGCAGGAGTACTCTCCAGTACACCCTCCAAGGACTCCAAAAAGGGTGGGTACGCTGAACTGCTGTTGGGTGCGTACGCACAAACAACAGTCAGGACCCGTCCCCCCACTTGAAGGCGGAGGGAGGCAACCCTCTCGTCTACCGGTGTGAACCCCAATGCACAGGCACTGAGCCGGGGGGCAATGAGTATGCCCACACCTGCTATGCGCCTCTCCCCGTGGGCAACTCCAGAGTGGAAGAGAGTCCAACCCCTCTCGAGAGAGCTGGTACCAGAACCCAGGCTGTGTGTGGAGGTAAGTCCGACTATTTCCAGTCGGAACTTTTCTACCTCGCACACCAGCTCGGGTTCCTTCCCTGTAAGAGAGGTGACATTCCATGTCCCTAGAGCTAGCTTCTGCAGCAGAGGATCGGACCGCCAGGGTCCCCGCCTTTGGCTGCTGCCCAGCTCACATTGCACCCGACCCCTTTGGCCCCTCCCATGGGTGGTGAGCTCATGAGAAGGGGGACCCACGTTGCCTCTTCGGGCTGAGCCCGGCCGGGCCCCATGGGAGCAGGCCCGGCCACCAGGCGCTCGCCAACCGGCCCCACCCCCAGGCCTGGCTCCAGAGGGGGGCCCCGGTGACCCACGTCCGGGCAAGGGAAACTGGGTTCCAATTAATTTTGTCATCATAAGGGGTTTGGTGAGCCGTGCTTTGTCTGGTCCCTCACCTAGGACCTGTTTGCCATGGGTGACCCTGCCAGGGGCATAAAGCCCCAGGCAACTTAGCTCCTAGGATCATTGGGACACACAAACCCCTCCACCACGGTAAGGTGACGGCTCACGGAGGGGCGGCTGGTGTTCAAAACAGTTAATTTAAATTAAAACCCTGGATCTTTGTAAACCATCATCTGACCAAATAACGCAAATAAACACATGAGGGAAAAAAACACACTTTAATACGTTGACAATTTACACCATTGCCCTATGTATATAGAGTATACAGTATAGTACATCAGGGGTGTGACTGTCATTAAATAAGTCAAATTGCAGTCAGTGACCAATGGAGAAATGTGGATGCTACGCTTATTAAAAATCACTATCAATAAGTGACGGAGGGTCATCCCAAACCAAATAAGTGGTGAGTACACGTTTAACATTTTTACTTTTGTGTCGTCACTGCCCGGTGTTGATGCTTGTCGCCGTGCTATTGGTGAATGTGTTCAATTAATGGCAGCACATTTGGATACGGGGAAGGGATTGAACATTTGGCAACTTAGACTTGCAGTGAAAATGTAGCCAAAGTCACTCAGAAGTCTCAAGAAGTAAGAAGGTTCAGCAACTGATATGATAAATTCATATTAACAAAGTCCTTATGTGTGTAATGAAATGGGTTCAGCGAAACTTGAGAATATTTCTTGAAATTATGTGGTTCGCTATTTTTCTATAACCAAGTAGTCCAGTCGTTACAATATATTTTTTTTCTTATCAAACCAATCACAACTATTGGCAATTTGTAGAAAGTGAGATTTAATAAAAAAGTAAGATTCAGTCACTGCCCTCTCAACTCAATGCTTGCAATATCATGGAGCTCCTCGGTTGGGCTGTTGGTGGAGATTTGAATGCGAGATAGGTCACTTGCTTCCATGATGACCTGTGAGAGAACAACAACACTGTGATGGAAGTGACGTTTGAAAATACAGTATCAAAAGATCATACATTCATACGCATGCGCACACGCACACACGCCTCCAGCCCGAAGACAGCTCAGATAGGCTCCAGCACGCCTGCGGCAATCGTGAGGACAAGCAGACGGATGGATATTTATTAGTACTCACAGCATCTGGTATCTTGTATGAAGGTTGTAGCCACTCCTTAATTCTCTTCCTCTGGAAGAGCCAGAGGTATGCGATGATTGGTATGAGAATAACAAGCACAACGGCAAAAGTGCCCTCAATTGTTTTCGTTCTTGGGTCTGGGGGGGAAAAAAAGCACAAAAATAGAGACATAATGTTATCACTTTTAAACAGAAGAAGTGTAAATCTTGAGACACGTCGCCAAATATAGCGGCAATAAGAGAAGGAGAGTAATGGGCGTAACGACACTAGATGGCCTGCATTTGTTGGATACTGGGTTCAACATTTTCTCCATGTCAAAGTGGCGAATGTTTGAGAAGCACGACACTAAAAAGGTCTGATGAGCTCAGACCTCAGTCTGACAGATGCGTTGTAGTTTGTAAACACGAGTGAGCAAATGCAGAGCGCAATTCCAACTTGTGCATGATGACAGACTTCTTATCCCAAAAGCCTGCAGCAACATGATTAAGAGGTGGTGATAAGATGTCCAATGTCGTAACCGCAGTCCCTGAAAGGGTTGAATCCAATTTTATTGACGGTGCTTTTCATAACATAAAATGCAACTCACAAGTGCTTTCCACGAATTAAATTAAACTCAATCCCCCCTGTCACTTGTTGACATACACGCACACGCACACACACACACAAACACAAGATACACAAAATAATAATGTAATAATGACCTGAAGCTGGGAACAAATCATTCAGGTAAAGACCAATTCGTGGCGCCTTCTGCACCAGGACCACAGTGCAGGCCGAGGCCACAGTCCACCAGCATGGAAACCCCAGTGAAACCCACGAAAAGCCTATTTAGTGATTTTTAAAATCAGTGTAATGTGCCCCCGCCCGCTGGTCTTCATCAGGACAAATGCAGTTGAATTCTATCGAAATTGTAAGTTTAAAATGCTCTTCTCGTGTAGACCAGAAAACAGGGGATTAGTGCATTACAGCTTTCAGTCCCATTGACAATACAGTACAACCATGCATTAAAATTAAACTCAACTAACATAAACTAAACTGCACATAATGGCAGATGGAGGGTAGCATTTACATATAAATGAATAAACACATAATGGGTCAGCCATAATGATGAACACATATGTAGGTTAAATAAAAGGAAAATAAAGTAAAGGAACAAAAGTGTTGTTATTTTCGAAAAGTACGTATATTGCCATTCTGTTTCATTATGTTTTAAAAATTAAGTGGAGTTCTGGCGGCACGAGGTTGGCCGGTTGATTTTCGTTTCAATGCAGATCCAGTTGCTCTAAAATTGGTAACCTACTGTCTAACAAGATCGTGTTTCGAGCTGGTGGGAGATCATGTCTACCAAGCTCGTTGTGTTGCAATTACAGATTCGTTTGTTTCGATCAACATTTCCACAATGAAAGCGCGATGCTCACCAGTCCAATTCATGGCAGCAACTGAAAAAGAAACGAAAAACAATGGCATTACAGTCAAACCTCGGTTTTCGTCCAAAATCCGTTCCAGAAGGCTGTTCGAAAACCGAAACCACGCTCTTTTTAAAATAAAAATGTTTACTGAACACATCTGCTCACAATGGAAAGCAACATGAGGAAGCGTCACTTCCTCGTCTACCCGAGGAAGCGTCACTTCCTTGTGTAGGGAAGGCGAGAGGAGTCAAATGGTGCATTCAAGTGCGCTCGGTTTGTTCAAGAACCGAAATTTGTTCGTCATCCGGGACAAAAAAAACTCAAAATTTTTGGTCGAAAACCGAATTGGACGAGAACCGAGACGTCCGAAAACCGAGGTTTGACTGTATATGGAAAAAAATGGCATTACATGTACTTTTCGAAAAGAAAAACACTTTTTTTTGTTTCTTTACTTTACTTTGCCTTTTATTTAACCTACAAATGTGTCAGATCATTTTGCCTGACCCTGTATGATGTAGGCCAGGAGAAAATGAGCTTCTCCTCCTTGAATGACCAGCAGCCGCCACCGATAAACAGAATGTCAACTTGATTTAACAGATTAAAATTGGGAACGGTGTCTAAATTAGGCTGGTTTTTTGTTTTGTTTTTTCTTAATCAACCACATGATGAGATTACATATCCGTTGACTCCCCAAAACCACAATGACATAAAGCAGATAACATGAAGTGTTTGTTTCTTTACAATAGACAAGAAATGTCGTCCCACCTGACGGAGGGATGACTTCACACTTGTCGCAGCTGGCCACACCGACAGGATGATCAAAGTAAGTGTACTGCACTTTTGCACAGTAGCGCTCACCGGCCTTTAAATTGTTAATGGATACAGAGGCCACAGCATCTTCATATATCTGTTGAAGAGTAGACATTTCTAAGGTAGTTATTATTAGCCAATAATGAACAAGAACCAAAACAAACCAATATACCTGTACAGTCAAACCCCGGTTTTCGTCCATAATCCGTTCCAGAAGGCTGTTCGAGAACCGAAATTGTTCGAAAACCGAAACCATGCACTTTTTAAAATAAAAATGTAAAAAAGCAACACGAGGAAGCGTCACTTGCTCGTGTAAGAAAGGCGAGAGGAGTCAAATGGTGCATTTAAGTGCGCTCAGTTTGTTCGAGAACCGAAATTTGTTCGTCATCTGAGGCATAAAAAACTCGAAATTTTTGGTCTAAAACCGAATTGGACGAGAACCGAAACGTCCGAAAACCAAGGTTTGACTGTAGTTCAATAGCCCAGTTGATCATCATGGTTAGCACTGTTATTGGCATTTTCTTGCTATGGCACCGCCTTTTCCCTTTGTCTAATTTTTATGCATTCATACAAATATGACTCAAAGTGTTTACTTGCCTCCAAGCGTTCTCCCTCTTTTCCAAAGTATATCCTCTGTTTTATGTGGTAACCTTCCTGAGCAATCCCACTGTGTCTACTTAGATGAACAGTCAAGAAGCCAGGGCGTGCACTCAGGCCAACTTTAGGGCTACAGGAGTTACCTGTAGGAAAATAAAAAATTTTTAAAAAACAATAAAAGACTAATGCTCTTTTATTGGGTGAGATTTAAAAAAATACACAAACCTGAAGATAAAGAAACAGGTAAGATTTTGACACAAACTGATTCATTTATGCCGATGCTGAATGAATTGTGCATCTCTATGTCAACATTTGAATTTCACACATCATTGACCTGTGAGCTGGTCACCTTCTTCTGAGCCATGGTCCACAGACAGACCAAACTTGAGATAAATACTGGATTTTCTCGTTTAGCTGGTTTCAATTTTGCATCACATCATAACTCTGACCGACTTACAGTAAATATATACTGTACCGGTATTCATTTTGTTGGCAAGAGGAGTTGCGGCACGTCAGGCTGAATGCAGAGACATGAGTGAGTGAGGGGCACCTCAATCATGAGCTTTTATTTGTTTATATACATATTAGAGGTTGCGTAGTTCACAAAATCCACGGTTGAATTTGAAGCTGAATAGAAAATTGTTGATGCTGAAAAGTGTCCATAAAATATTTTGATAGTAAAATTCAGCGGTCGTAATTTAGATTCCGAATAGCACAATTACACTTCTATGAATGGCAGATGCGCCTTAATTTTTGTGCGCGCGACATGCTTACCTTGTGTGGTACAGGCTCTGACGAGATCTGAAGTCAGCCCACGGCTCTCTGCTTGCACACCGAGCATAACACAGCCGTGCTCTGCCTCGGCTTTGATGAAAGTGACGTTACAGGAAGTAAAATTAATCTGCTTGCAGGATGGGACATCTTTCCACAGGTCAGAGTCAAAGCTGAATGAACAAAACAGAGACAAGAAGCACCTCGGACTGTAATTTTTTTCACAATCACCTTTGTTTAACCCTTCCCGGGACAGCGGTTACTAGAGTGGACAGCTTATCAGGTATCACGTTACAGGTTATCATTATTTGGTGCATGAAAGGGTTAAAAAATAATTTGATGCAATAAGAAGAAATACTGTGGCATTCAGAGTCATACTGTATTTGTGAGCTCAGAAAGAGTGATGGACAAGTTGACTGACATTTTTTCACTCCTAAACAAACGCAATGGTTTCTATTGCAGTTTTTCATTTGATTTTAAACATTTATGTAATCTCCCATCACATTCAGTCATTCAAAAATGGTGAAAATATTATTTCATCTAAGTTTACTACAATGTTGCAGTTATATTCCACAATTATAGTAGTTGCCTAATGTCTAATTGCCTGAGACAGCTCTCTCCTTTGCTTCCTCTGGTCCATGTTTAGTTGAATACAACCAATGACACCGAACAACAGTGACAACTTGTCACCCTTTAACCCTGGAGAACCCAAGACCCCCTTTCTTCTTTGGAAAATGATGAATTTTACATTAAATGACTGCTATATGTTCACTGAACACCAAAATACATGTTTTTTCAAATATTCAATACTTTAATCCTAATTTAGGATTAGGGCCAAATTTGACCCTTTGGGATTTAAGGGTAGCATTTGAGTAGCAGAATTCATAGGGGCCAAATTTGACCCCGTGGGTTCTCCAGGTTAAATAGGCCAACTGACTGATTACACGATTGAAGAAACCTTTGATGCTAATTAGAGGACATACTTTAGTTGTCCCTATGGTGAAATTATTTTCAGTCTTTTCTCGGGATTGTGCATTTTACATACTGTATAACTTTTGACATTTATTATATTAACCACTGTAATAATGAACACAGTAAAAGAGACTAAAATGCTTCAGCCTGCTTCACACAGCAAGATTTTAAAAATTGTCGGCATACTTCCAAAATATGAGACCCCCAACACAATGAAAAAAATAAATAAATAAATGACACATATAACAGTTTTGAATGGACAGTGTGTGGTGTGCAGCCACGTGGCAAAATCAACACCTCACGCGCAAAACTTTCAGTTATGAATATTCCCAGGTCAGACAGGAAATCTCGCAAAACCTCTCAAGATTAAATGTGACTTCAGGGTAAACAAATGAAAAATGTCGCACACCTCTCGAAATTGAACATGGTGGACGAAAAGGAGGTAGCGGCGAAAGTTTGTAGTTTGTTTTTAGCAGGAAAAACAAGTGACCAAAAAAGGCGTTGGCAAGAGGAGTTGAGACAGCGCTAGTACAGACTTTCTGTGACGCCCTGGCTGTTTTGATATAGATTCCCCAGTGTGCTTCCTCGCCGCCTCATCACTTTGATTTCTGATCGGCTGCACGTCACTGACAATATTTGGATTGAATATGTTCTCATTTGTCCTCAGCCAACACAATCCAAGATGTTGAATAACCCCGATTTGAGACTGGTGCAGCCCAAATGTTCTTACGAGTGACCGAAATCAGTCTGAACACACCACACAAATATCTGATAAGATCATTTTTGGAGCCGTTACGATAACCAGAGTGTCCTTACGATTGTCGGGAGGGGAGATTCAGGCTAATTATCCTGCTGTGTGAACTGGACTTAAAGTAAATGACGGTTTTAAGGAAAGAACAATCCACTGTACAAAGTTCGGTGAAACAATCATTTTGACAGGAAAGTAGCCTATGTATACACTATGTATGAATGTGTGCATTTACAGTATTTAACCCTTTCCGGGACGGCGGTTACTACAGTGGACAGCTTATCATGTTATATTAGGTTATAGGGGTGCATGAAAGGGTTAAATCGTGTAGGTTCTAAATAATTACACCACTAGTTCAGACGCTCATGCCACTCACCTGCTGTACCTCACAGTGTAAGTAACGGCGTTCTCTTCTGAGGCAGGAGTCCACGTCACCTGCCAATTATCAAACAGGACTTCCTGTGGCAGAGCTGGCGGAGCTTCACTAAATACTGGGGGGGAAATGAAAAATGAAATGTGAGATTTACTGAATAGCAACACCTTTCAAACTTAAAATGGAGAGAGACAGATTCAATCCAAAAGGCACATTTTTGAGGCTGGAGAACTGAAGTCTTTGGTACGAAAGCAGAGCAATGATTTGTCACCAGATTGGACCAGCATGTGTAGTGTTTGAAGATTATCTAATATTGATCTTTAATTGAGTAAAATTAGAGAGTGAAAAGATTGTACCAGGAAAGCTCAAAACACTGTTAACATTAAGACCTCGTCCACTGTTTCTTGGCCAGGATGAAAACCGCACTCCTTCTTCTGAATCTGAGACTCAATCTCCCAACGGGCCCTGCACCCCTGAATAGACCCTACCAGGTGAGGCTGAGGAGTGCGATTCCCCTTTATTTGGAGCACACCTTGCAATCCCCATTCTGATGAAAGGGGACCATCACCCCGGTCTGACGATCCAGAGGCACTGTCGCCAATGTCCAGACAAAGTTGCAGGAGTTGAGTCAAGGTAAGCCGTGCCGCATCCCCACTGTACACAATGGCGCACTTCTTGTCCCCTCTTGAGATGCCGGACAGTGGACCAGAATTTCCTTCTAGCCTTCTGCAAGTCGTTCTCCATTGCCTGACCAAACACCATTAATGCAGCTAATTTTTGCCTCAGCGACCACCCAAATTGTATTCCGCTTTGCCTGCTGATGCACATTAGATGCCTCAGGAGTCCCAAAGGTCAAATGGGTCAGATACACACATATTTACAAGACACTAAATGAAGTTGGTGGGAGACTAGCGGTAAGGGGCTGGGGAAGCCAGTTTTGTATTTGTAGCTTTATGCAAGTGTGCTGACCATGTTTGAGTTTAGTATAATTTGTCTTGTAAATAAAATCATAAATTGAACATGTTGTGATTGGAATCATTCAACCACAGAAACTATTCATTAGTGACACACCATCTTAAATTGACGTCTCTCTTAAATGAGGACATTGAGGAGAGAATGCCTCATTTTTTCCAAACATTTATTCCTACTCGGTTGATCCTTGTGAGAAATCATCTGAGTATGATAGACATAATAAACAAAAGGAACAGACTTTGTTGTGAAAATGATCAGCAAGTGGCACTTGCAAAGGTGAAGCTGTGCAATTCTGGCCTTCCACTGTGAGGTGACAAGTCACACTAACATGCAGTAAATATTTATTGCGTTGTGTTTGTTACATCGGCATTGGGCAGTTAGTTTTAGCAGGAAGTAAAAATAACTGCCCAATTTTAGTTAGGTGGCTATTGAAGCTTTTCTGTTTACTCAACCGGTTTAACGTTTTGGTTATTTAGTTCTTTGGCCATTAGGAATAGAAGCAATTGAATGCAATAGGATGATCATTTGCTCATCTCAAATGCTGTGGTAATTTTGCCCTGACTGGCAACTCGCCACCTGTTTCACCATGAATTTGTACCATGAACCGGTACAAATTCTGTGCCAATAAAACGGTGGAATTGTGGGTAGAGCGGTCACCCTAAATGCGCTGCTCTAGTCTTTCACATCATGGGTTCGAATTCCCCTGTGTACCATTTATTTCTTTACAATCTCTTGAAGCCAGTCAGAAGTTGTAAGTGAGCCATATTTGTTTTTTTATGAAAAATGTTGATGTCACTTGTAAAACAAAAATAATGATTAAGGGCCTCACAAAAAAACAAACGTTTTGGTTAGGGCAAGGATAAATAGGAGGTTAATAATAAAGAGGTGTACTATTAATCCAAACAATAGGTTGGGGGGTAAGAATTGAGAAAAGTTCAAGATATTAATGTATAAAAAAATAAAATACACAAAAGCTACAGCTGAAATCAGGAACCAGTTAATGCGGAAGCAGTACAACGGTAAACTCTGTAGCCTACACCTTGAAAGGGGTGGAAAGAACAACCCGCTTACCAACCCTGGACCCAAAAATGACTGCTATTGGCAAATCCTATCTAACATTATCAGTCAGAAATAACAACCGTAACATACGCTCCCTGTTTCAAAAAGATATTTCAACAACCCTTTCTTACTGGTCTGGTTTTGTTGATAACCTACACTGGGAAAAAATCTGGTCTCTTCCATACAAATACCTTTTGACAAATAAAGTAAGGGAAATCTCTTTTAAAATGATACACAAGTACTACTCCACCAAGCATTATCTTCTTAAATTCAAGAAAGACATCTCTGTTGATTGTTTGTTTTGTGGAATGTCCCCTGAAACGATGATTCACTTGTTCTGGCAATACCAACACATTTTGGAAAGCTATATCCCGATTTATTATTGATCATATTGACTCTGATCAATACGCTATACTGGAAAAATATACTGTTTGGCTTTTTTAAAAATGATGCAAAAAAGACTCAACAAGTCTTTATTATAAATGTAATAATTATTCTAGCTAAATTCCATATCCACAACTCTAAATCCAGTCGTTCAGAATCTCTTTTCCTAATTTTTGAAGCAGAAACTAAGCAGTACCTGTGTCTATTATGGATTCCAAATACAAGAGAACGGTTAAGACTCTGGCTGTATGCTCTTTATTTAAATTTTTTTGGTCTAAAATCCCCTGGCTCTTCTTTTTGTTTAACTCTATGTCATCTGTGCATGTATTAATAACTTGTTCATTCTGGTTACTGAGAATTGTCATTTAATTTGTTCAATACACATCACTCGAAATAAGATATTGATAGCCAACCTACGGTAATCACGGTAAAATAGCCGATTCTCGGCAGGCCCTGAATGTCGTGCTCCGCGATTGACCAATCAGAGCACTTCACGGGAAACTAACGCAAGGAAGAGAGTTACCGGTCACGGCAAAATAACTACAGCGTTGCTGAAAATGATGCACCCTTCATTCATCTAATCAAACCAAATAACGTTGAGCTGACTGAGTGAGAACACAATTAATAACGACACGTTCAAAAAATATCATTACGTGTAGTTCGAGAAAATACAACACGTAAACGTAGCAACACTTACCTTGCGCGGCGAAGTGAAAGCATCTTAGCAGGAAAAGCCATTGTAACCGCGTCATTTCATCCCAACGAAAGGTTACCAAACATGTCAAACTACAGTATCTTAATCACTGTCAGGTTCTAGTCTGAATTTGTAAGACATTTGGAAGCGCCAAACAAGTTGTCCTAAACAAGATGTTTGTAGTTAGTAGTTTGTCGTCTCTCTCACCCCCCTCCCCTTGCGTGCTCTTTCTCGCTCTCTATCTCTCCCTTCAAACAACTGTTAGAGCAATACTGCCACCTTCAGATATGGAGTGCGGATGAGGATGCAACAATAGTGTCTTCCAGTGTCAGTTGCCTGTATTTCTTAATTTTTCGATTCGCTGTGCACTGTAATTTTTATTTCCCGTGGGTTTATTCTACCCTAGAAGCAGTACTGGCTATGATCTCATGTAAAGTTGATGTCTGTTGGCGATTGTACATCATTACAATCCTTCTCAAGCCTGATATTATGTGGTTAACTGCGTCATTAAGTGCACGTTAAAATACAGTACATGAACAACTAGAAGCCGATTCACGTGGGCCCCAGCAACTTTGTATTACCGGGAAATTATATTACCAGGAACTAAGTACTGGTGAAAAAGGGACTATTGTGATCCTAATGCTCCAATTAAAACTTTAGCGCACTAATTGGAGAAAAAAAACAGAATATATGAAAATATTCTCCCCATTTCATCCAATTTAGTAAATCGTTTGAATGGGAAAATCGATCCAATTCGTTACGTCTTGTTTTTGGGTTACTTCTTTGCATAAAATGTATGTTGTGCTGTTGGCAAGGATAAAGAAAGCTGTTATGAAGTTTTTATTAACTGTGACGGTCACAGTTAATAAAAACTTCATAATAGCTTTTGTCACAGTGTGACCTACTTTGTACATCAAGAGGCCTACTGCTAGCTTGGGACAGAATATTCTAAGATTCAAGTGTTGGCACCCAAAAATGTCATGTACTTTTCAAACCAAAGTTTATTTTGATAGATTCTGATAAATGTGTAAGGCATGTCAAAAATCTGCCAAACTCAAAATGATTCCATGTGATTAACATTTATCATCATGTCTCATCCAAAAGCAGTAAAATAAATGGAAAACACAAAACAGTCAATTCATGTAGATGAAAAAGCCGTGACTGTTCCCAAAACCTCTTTTCTGGCCTTCTTGCAATTGTTTCCCTGGTCCATTTTCCTCTTCTGCTGCTGCTCCTCCAGTCGTTGCTGCTTCTTATTCATGTACATGGTCATGTTATCAAAAGTCACCTTATGCAGATGTTCAAAACGGCCAGCAGCCCTCGTGGAAGCTGTTAAGAAAACAGAAGGAGGGTTGGAGGAACAGTTGCAATGAAATTCGACTAAGAAAAAGGTGAAATTGAAAATAAGAGTGCATTTAAGCATCCTGTGCAGTGAATTGTTTGAAAATATTTGCGAGAAAAACACGGGTAAAGACTGAGAACGACAGCATGAAATACACAAATATCGAGATATAGTAGAAAACTGTTTAACTGCTGGTTACATGGGCAAATATTCCCACACATTTGCAATTATTTCTGGGCGTTGACTGCAACATAGTGTGTTCTTCCTGCAGCGTTTCATCTTGTTAGATGGACTTTTATATTATTATCACATTGTATTGTGTCAACTGAGGCCCACTCAGTATCCAATGCAGCCTGGTCATCCTGGCATGGGGATGCTCTCCCCAGCCACTTCTTCCAACACTTCCGGTGGGATCCCAAGGCGTTCCCCAGGCCAGCCAGGAGACAGCTCTCCAGTGTGTCCTGGGTCGTCCTCAGGGCCTTCTGCCGTTGGGACATGTTCAGAACACTTCACCAGGAACGCGTCCAGGAAGCATTCTAATCAGATGTCCAAACCACTTCATCAGTCTTATCTCAATGTGGAGGAGCAGCAGCTCGATTCTGAGTCCCTCCCGGATGACCAAGCTTCTCACCCCATCACTAAGGAAGAGCCCGCAAATCCTGCAGAGGAAACTCATTCTGCCTCTTGTATCCGGGTTATGTTTTTTTTTGGTCACGACACACAGCTCGTGACCATAGTTGAGGTAAATTGAGAGCTTCGCCTTTCACCTCAGCTTCTTCTTCACCATGACAGAACGATCACCATCACAGCAGATGTTGCATCAATCCGCCTGTGGATCTCCCATTTCATGCTGTCCTCACTTGTGAACAAGACAAGTGGTGAAACGGAGCCCCATCCCGATACGTTTGACCAAGGGCTAAGCCAATCAGGAGGCATACGTAGCACCCCAAGACGTTGAAGTTGGCAACAACAAGGGATGGATAGTGCGACAGTCCAAGCATTATTTACGATGTTAGGGTTGTGATGCATCTAACTTTAGAAGCAGTACGATGCACTGCACTTATTCTACTGTGAACTTGAAGTACCCGTGTTTGATTTGTGGATTGTTGTTTTGAAAATACAGTCAAACCTCGGTTTTCAAACGTCTCGGTTCTCGTCCAATTCGGTTTTCGACCAAATATTTCGAGTTTTTTATGCTTCGGATGACGAACAAATTTCGGTTCTCAAACAAACTGAGAGCACTTGAATGCACCATTTGACTCCTCTCGCCTTCCTTACACGAGAAAGTGACGCTTCCTTGGGTAGACGAGGAAGTGACGCTTCCTCGTGTCGCTTTCCATTGTGAGCAGACGTGTTCAACTTTTTTTTTTTTTTTTAAAGAACACTGTTTCGGTTTTCGAACAATTCGGTTTTCGAACAGCCTTCTGGAATGGATTATGGACGAAAACAGAGGTTTGACTGTACTTTTGTTGACTTTTTAATGAGGGCGGCACGGCTGGAGACTAGCTAGCACATCCGCCTCACAAAACACAGGTCCAGGGTTCAAAACCTGGCTCCGACCTTCCTGCGTGGTGTTTGCATGCTGTCCCTGTGCATGCGTGGGTTTTCTCCGGGTACTCCAAAAACATGCATGGCAGGTTAATTGAGCAGTCTAAAATGTCCCTAGATGTGATTGTGAATGGTTTCTTGTCTATGTGCGCCCTGAGATGGACACACAACCAGTTCAGGGTGTGCACACTGCCCTGACACAACTGGGATAGGCTCCAGCACACCCGCGACCCTCATGAGGCAAAGTGGTGTGGATAATGGATGGATGGAGTGTGTGCTGCACAATACTTAACCGTGACATTTTTTAAAATATTACACACAATATTTTTTTAGACTAAAATTAACACTAAAACTAATAAAAACAAAACTAAAATGATTAAAACCTAAAACCCGCAAATTAAAAACGGATTCAAACTAACTAAATGCAAAAACCAAAACTCAAAATGAAATCAAAATTAATGAAATAACTACACTAATAACTGATGAAAATGTCCAAACAATATTAAGAGTGTTTTTTAGGTTTCCCATAAACATTGTTTTAACAAATCCTGCACGCAAAATACAAAGCGTGCACATCTGAATGACTGGACTTGTAGACTCACCATCAAGTGTCAGCCAGTGAGGCTTGAAGATCTCGGTCACTCTTTTCAGTTCACTGGTAGCAGTTTCACACTAGAAGCAAGTTCAAGGAATGGAGTAGAATTTGAGACGACGGCAACGATTCATTTTTTTAACCTCACAGTTTTTATGTTCGACCTCATATTTATCTTACATGCAGCTAACCTTTTTTTTAAGACAGTAAGGCTGCATTGAACATATGAAAAAGTACCGTATTGGCCCGAATATAAGACGATGTTTTTTGCATTGAAATAAGACTGAAAAAGTGGGAGTCGTCTTATATTGGGGGTCTAGACATTATACCCATTGACGACGCTAGATGACGCCAGATATCAATGAAGCGAATGCTGAACTTGACCTCCCAGGCCAAAGTGAAACCCTGCCACGAAGAATAAAAATAAAAATAGCGTTAGCAGGATGAAGAAAAATAAAAAATAGCGGTAAGATGGAAAAGAGAAGAAAATAGTAGAAGAGATAACAGAAAATGGAGAAACGTAGCGACAATCTGGAGAAAAGTGGGTCGAAGATCGGCCATGTTAACCGGCAGCTGAGGAGAAGTTGTGATGTCATTTACATTCCAAAAACCAGAAGCCATTCATTTACGAATGTGATTGCACTTCAGATTTGAATGAGGCAAAATAACATGCTTTTTCTCTCAAATATATTATTATAATCATTAGTTTCAGATGTACTGTAATTATTTTCTGTATAAAATGTAATTTGGTGTTCAAAAAGTCTTTTTTCAAACTTGAGTCTTGAAAAAGAGGAGGTCGTCTTATAATCAGGGCCGTCTTATATTCGGGCCAATGCGGTATTTGTTTGAATAACTTCAGATACTCATGAGAAAAGTTAGTCCAGTGGAAAATCGTTTTTCATAAATTATAGATTGATTCCTATAGGAAATATTGCTTTGATTTCCATAACATTTAGTTTTAGACAACCTGGACCGGAAAAAAAGGTCATGCAAACCAAGTTTTTCCAATGTAACTTATCCAATTGTTAAAAACACATGAATGCATTAAGGGTGATATACCTTCCAGGAGCATTGTTCAAGCTTGTAGATTTGAAGCAGCGTTTCACAGGAATCCATCAGCACCCAAAGCCGGCCTTCTGGGTCAAAGGTCATGTGAACTGGACAGCATGGCAGGGAAAGCCTGCTGTGTGGTACGAGTTTCTTCTCTTTATTCTCCTGGTTCAGCATGAAAAACTGAATTGTTGACACTCTATGAGAAAAAAGGAAAACATCAAACTGAACTGCATTTACACAAGGTTTCAAAGTACAAGCACAATTTAAATTTGAAAAGAGTCCAGGTAAACGGCGAAAAACAGAAACGACTAAGTGTAAAAAGGCTATGACAAATGAAGACTTTCACGAAGACGGAAGTGCACTCACCTGTCACACTGCACAGCTATGTGACACCCATCAGAGGAGCTGGTAATATGGCAAACAGTTACTTTCTGCGAATTAAATAAAAACAATAGATTATAATTAAATTCTTTTAATTCATTATTTCTGAATGCCAGTAAGAAGCCATTCTGCTCTTTCCACGCGCAGGACATAAATAGCAAAGTTCAAACTTCACTCTCCCCAGCCATTTTGTCCAGCTCTTCCATGAGAATTCCCAGGCCAGGTGTGTGTGTGTGTGTGTGTGTGTGTGTGTGTGTGTGTGTGTGTTGGGATAGATAGAACTGGTCTGCCCTTATTGCCATGAAATTCAGTCGTTTGTGGTATATGACTTTGACACTCATGCTTGGGCATTAAAGAACATAGTTACCCCCTCGTTCTCCGTTTTAGGGACAAGTGTCTCTTCCAGGTCATGCAAGTCCCAACTTTGGAGTTTCTGACCAGTTGTATACTCCCACAGCTTCATCGTCCCATCCTGCAAATTAGAGAAACATTTTAAAAGCAGAGAAACCAAATTTCTTCAAACTCTGTTGGCTTTAGTATTGTGTTGCTTTTAATATACAGGATATAGTTGCTTTGGATTGTGGTCGGGTCCGGTAACTGGCAGAAGTAACATAAAGAAAAGCGGGTCAGCCAAGTTGGGTCTAGCTGTAGCTGTGGCAAACTTGGCGGTTGTCTGGTGATTGTCCATTTCTCAGACACGACGTGGACTTAGGCCGCACTTCACAATGCGAATGCCCATCCTGGACCGCGTCAGCACTTGCACATTGTCGACTTCTCTGGGGAATTCGGGCCGCACTTCCATTGTCCTTTCTCAACACAGAGCGGACCTACACGACAATGTGTCAGGCTCTACATTGAGCTCAGCCATGACAAACAGCTTCCGAAAAAAAACGGCCTGGTGACCGCCCGATCATCAGCACCTAATTGTTATCCTGAGGCTCACTTGTGCCCCCTACAAATATTTGACAAAGCAGCCCTGGATCTATTTTTCAAAAGAAGGGTGAATTCTGTTGCACGTGACAATTTTCATTTTTCTGTTTGGAAAAAAACCAACAACGAAGAACTAGGATTATTTTCTTTCCACCTCACAATTGGGACACATTTTCTTGGTATATGGATGTGAATGCTTTTGCAATCCCCTTTATTACTAATTTTCACCACAGCATTACCGTATTAAAAAAAAAGAACATCTAAAAGGCGCACCGGATTATGAGGCGCACCTTCAATGAATGGCCTATTTTGTAATTTTTTTCATATATTGGACGCACTGGATTATAAAGGTGCAATCTACAATGCATCCAGTAGATGGAGATACGCTCCTTCCATTCGACTCGAGAGGCGTTCATGACCGCCTCCGAAAAATGTAAATTAACGATTACTTCAATGAAACTACGAAAATTGAAAGAAATGCATCAAAACAGAAAATAAACCGTGGAAATCACAGAATAAATTCTATAGCCCCACTACAGAATTAATTTTGGCACTTGCTTGAGCATAACTCCAACAGAACAATCAGATGTCAGTAAAATGTAGGAGACTGGACTGTCTCAGAAGTGTTTGTTATTTATTCCTTTGTTGTGTACTGTATTCACAAACGAGGAAATCACAAAATAAATTCTGTAGGGGGGCTATAGAATTTATTTTGTGATTTCCTCTCTTGATTTTCTGTTTTGATGCAATATTTTCAATTTTCATAGTTTCATTGAAGGAATCGTTAATTTATGTTTTTCGGAGGTGGTCGAGTCGAACGGAAGAAGAGAAGGCAAGGAGACAGACAAAGACTTACCGGTATTTTTGGAAACTGTGAAAACCATTAATAAAGTGTGCGTTTTAAAAAAACAACACCACAGCTCTCCTTTTTCTGAGCTGCAACAAAAACGTATTTAATAAAGCAGCGACACAGTTCAATGAACCAACAGCAAGTTATAACATTGTAAGCATGTCTCCAGCAAGGAACCATCCTGGGGTCAACATATTACTGTAATGACCATACACAAGGCGCACCGGATTTTAAGGCGCGCTGTGAGCTTTTAAAAAAATTGAAGACTTTTCAGTGCGCCTTATAGTGCGGAAAATACGGTAATAAAAAGTATCGACATGGTAAATCCCATCCAAAAGTTGACAAACATACCCCTGATCCTGACAGCAACCAGTGCAGATCGCCAGAAGGGACCAACAGTGAGCTGACAAACCTAACAGAATATAACAAATCCATGAAATGTGTCATTTGTGTCCCCCGATGGAGAACAATAATAACAGATGCATTGCTTACTCTTTGTGTCCTAGGCAGAAAGACTGGATGCTGTGTGGGGAACAAAGGTGACTCACTCGTATTTTTTCATCCCGGTCAGCAGTGATGATATACTTATCATTAGATGACACAGCCTAAAAGCAAGAATGAGGATACAAGTTATATACACATGACTTCCAAGGCTCGGGGGAAAAAAATTATGATAAATATATATTTTGGGGGGCGGCCCGGTAGTCCAGTGGTTAGCACGTCGGCTTCACAGTGCTGAGGTACCGGGTTCAAATCCAGCTCCGGCCTCCCTGTGTGGAGTTTGCATGTTCTCCCCGGGCCTGCGTGGGTTTTCTTCGGGTGCTCCGGTTTCCTCCCACGTTCCAAAAACATGCATGGCCGGCTGATTGTGCACTATAAATTGTCCCTAGGTATGAGTGTGAGCGTGGATGGTTGTTCGTCTCTGTGTGCCCTGCGATTGGCTGGCAACCAATTCAGGGTGTCCCCCGCCTACTGCCCGAAGACAGCTGGGATGGGCTCCGGCACCCCCCGCGACCCTAGTGAGGATAAAGCGGTTCGGAAAATGGATGGATGGATGGATGGATATATTTTGGGGGGGTGAAGCAGTTTTGCTAATCAATGACTTTATTTGAGGTG
Source organism: Hippocampus abdominalis (assembly GCA_018466805.1). NCBI lineage: Eukaryota > Metazoa > Chordata > Actinopteri > Syngnathiformes > Syngnathidae > Hippocampus > Hippocampus abdominalis. The sequence goes on along the minus strand of CM031706.1, from coordinate 17,868,343 downwards.
CAACTTTCTAATTTTCAAGTTATCAACAGGGACCTGAATGAAGTAAGGGTTTATTAAACAATAAAACCGTTTTTATATCCTAAATTCAACATGGTCTATAGCAGCAATCTAATTTCTTGTCTCGAAACATTCTCAGTGGTTCAATTTCAAACACAACTACAGTAGGGCTGCTATAAAGGGCAATCGCAGCCCTGGCCCGCTCTGTTTGACCTTTGGGCGACAAAAATTGGGAGGCACATGTAGCACGCTGAGTCGCACCCACCAAAAAAAAAAACAAAAAACAACACATCCACATTTTGGCCCATTTTCACATTTACAGGCGTCATGAAGGTAGAAGACATCTAGGGGATAATTTTCTGGTTTGCGTAAAGCCAATTCCAATGAGCCAGTATCCTAACCTTACCCTGGCTGCGAGCTTCTGTCTCGATTCTGCACCGATCGACCGGGACAAGATCTGTGGGGGGCCACTTACCTGTAGGGCTTGCTATGGAGAATTCTAGATTCCCTAACTAGGGTTTTGATCTTTTGCTTTCCCGACTGGGAGATTTAGATCAAACGGTGTGATTAATATTTGTCTTTTGCTTGTGAAAGCCTTTGAGACTCTCGCGATTACCAGCAATACGAATAAACTTGACAGCGCGGCTCTTTTGGTGGCACGCACAATTGCACATTGATTATCTGGCAGGCAGTGCACTTCCTGTCTTGCACTTTTTTCTATACGCCAGCATTTCATTATTTAATATTCAGAATCATGTACATCCTCACTGTGGTACATCTAAGAATCTCAGTTATTTCTCTCACACCAAATAGCAACCATCCATGGGATGCAAAAGTACCGTATTTTCCGGACTATAAGTGGCAGTTTTTTTTCATACTTTGGCTGGGGGTGCGATTTATACCCTGGAGCGATTTATGGGTGAAATTATTAACACATTATTATATCATTTCACATGTTATTTTCACATTTAACCACAAGAGGCCGCTCTAGACCTGTTGATAAAACCACGATGAGTCTGACGACGTAGAAGAGGAAGCGCTGCATCTTCTACCTCCGGAGTTGGTGGAGTTGTTTTAAAGTGACACAGAGGATGAAGATTTAATTGGATTTAGTGATATGGAGTGACATTGATGGTTTGGTGAACTTGTTAGCATGTTCTTTATGCTATAGTTATCTGAATAACTCAATGTTACTTGAACATACCAGGCACGTTCTCAGTTCGTTGTTTATGCGCTATGTAAGTTTAGCATGTCGTACACTTATTCAGCGTGTTGTTTTCTATTTTATTTTAATTTTAAATTGCCTTTCAAGAGGGCATGTATGTTCTTGGTGTTGGATTTTATCAAATAAATTTCCCCCCAAAATGCGACTCATACTCCAGTGCGACTTACGTATGGTTTTTTTTTTTGTTCTTTATTATGCATTTTATGGCTGGTGCGACTTATACTCAGGAGCGACTTATAGTCCAGAAAATACGGTGCATATTTCATGTCGGAACAACAAGCGCCTGCGAGAAACTCTTTGCTTCATATGACTAAAACCATCCCTCTTGTTGTTGTGTGCGGCCAAGAAATATAGAAGCACTACTACAAATCATTTCTACCTCCTATTGTTAGTACGAATCAGTTTTGGTAACACAGTACATGTATTAATAATGGTATCCTTACAACAGCTAGGATCATGGATAGGTGGCCCATCTTAAGCTCGCCTTCTCTCTCCGGTTGCATCACCGAGAAGGAATACACATCCCCCGATTTATCAGCCACGAGCACCTCGTCTTCCGCCCTGTTAAACACCAAGGACGTGGCCCTCCTCACCAACCACCTGGAAAACAAACATGCACCTTTTCTAACAGAGTATAAATGGCCGGTCTTGGAGGATATGACCTAATTTTACCTGGTGCTGACGCATTGCCAAGAATGCTCATACTGCAACAGGATCAGTCGTTTGGAGTCATCGGTGAGGGCCACCAGTTTCCCAGAGGGGGAAATTATGAAGGCAAGTATTACGTCACTTTCAGTTGTCCCTGCAAGGCTGAGGTTGTGGATGACAGAAAGACAAAAAACGGTTACAAAATGTCTTCATTTTGGATTCATCACAAAGATATGGAATGAATCCTGGAGTTCAGTAGTGCTACATACGTGTTACAATTCGATTCGCATTTGTATGTTTATTTTACAGTCGTCTTATTTTACCTATTGTCATCAGCCTTTGGGTCATTTTCTCTTTTCTTGGCGGTGCTACAGTCAAATACAAATGGCTCTCTGCAACAAAAAAAATGATTGATTTGAAAGACATAACAGATTTATTTGAAAGACAACATCTTCATCAAATGAACAATTTTATGAGTACACAATGAATTACAGTGGACCCCGGTGCGTTGAATTGGAACTCGGCTTACTTATATTGTTAAATACTTCAAGGAAGTACAACCAAACTTAGTTTTGCTCCTGCTGTCTTAAAAAAAAAAAAAACAACAACAAAAAACGCTGGCGTGCATGCATGCGACTGTATTTTTTAAGCTCGTCAATGTTTTACCATTGGACTAAGTCAAGAGGTTCAAGTATCACGCTCGAGACTAGAAAAAAAACTTTAACAATGATTTTTTTTAAACGCTCCTTTTCAAAATAGATTAAAAAAGTTTAATTTTTTTTTTGTCACAAGTAGACAAGTAGCGTTACATTTCCAAAGCAAAAGGAAAGGTGTGGTTCCAGAAATAAACTTATAAACATCAATCCCTTTTCTCTTTTCATAATTTATTAGAGAATGGGCAATGCCAAAAGCAATAAAAACCGTCATTTGTGACTCTTCCAAAAAACAACAATTCATATCTGTATATTTTTCATTTTACGATCAATCTAATATTTTGCAGGTAAAGTCTGCAAACTAGAGATTTGCATCACCAATACTCGCCATAACGCGATGACAGCAGGAAAAGTTGAGTCTAACTTTTTGGAAAAGCGCTGTCCTTTCCTATGTTGGAATGGAAGCATCTTTTCATCCCTCCTTGATCTGATGACGCAATCCAAAAATGTGCATGAAAGGTGGCATAAAGGTTCGGGGATTTGACTTTTCAAAGAGGATCACAGAACTCATTTTCAGATTTCGGACCTGGAACGCCCTCCCACATTCCAAAAGCATGCATGGCAGGCTGATTGAACACTCTTAATTGTCCCTAGGCGTGAGTGTGAGCGCGGATGGTTGTTTGTCTCTGTGTGCCCTGCGATTGGCTGGCAACCAGTTCAGGGTGTCCCCTGCCTACTGCTCGAAGACAGCTGAGATAGGCTCCAGCATGCCCCGCGACCCTTGTGAGTATAAAGCGGATCAGAAAATAGATGGCTGGAAGGAACTGGAACGCATCATCACTGGCACAGACATTTTCTCAGCGCCAAATTCGAACGCACCTGCATACCTACTCGAAAGCAATTTTAAAGTCAAGTCAAATCAAGTTTCATTGTCAAATATGCTCTATGTGCAACATACAGCACAGATGAAATTACTTTCCTCTCTCAACCACAGTGCAAACATGCAGTGCATTGAAACACACATGGCTAAAAATAAGGGCAGCAAACTGAACTGTATAAAAATACATAAAGACATAAATATATAAAAATAAACAAATGAAACAATAGCACGCAACAGACAACCAAGGGCACTTGTGATTATTGGGGGTTAAAGTTTAGGTAGTGAATTGACACCATAGATGTAGCTCACACAAGACAAAAGTTTGAAGACCCTTGCTCTACACATTCTGGCAATGTAATTTTGACTTCCAGTCCAAAATTAGACATTATTTCTAAGTAACAAATAAATAAATGGCAATGCTTGTAAACGGCACCGTGACTTCTAAACTTTGAAGGAGAGACACGTTAGGTGAGTGAACGAACATTCTTATTTTCACCACAAACATCTTAATCTCAACTCACCTGTCCTGCTTGATGTGAGCCGCTATCAATTTAGTGCCACATGACAGAAACATCCACTCTCCACTTACACCGATTAAAGCCATGACTGTATTTCTGAGCCCACGCGCTCTTCCGGCGGTGGTGCTAGTCAAAACATGAGCTGTGTAAACTGCTCATGCGCATAAGGTTATCCTTGATTGCTAACTACGGCGACCACACTAGGACAAACTAAATAGAATCTCATGCCGGTCTCTCTCTCTCTCTCTCTCTCTCTCTCTCTCTCTCTCTCTCTCTCTCTCTGTCTCTCTCTCTCTCGCTCTTAGGACAAATTAAATAGAATATCATGCCGGTTTCTCTCTCTCTCTCTCTCTCTCTCTCTCTCTCTCTCTCTCTCGCTCTCTCTCTCTCGCTCTCTCTCTCTCTCTCTCTCTCTCTCTCTCTCTCTCTCTCTCTCTCTCTCTCTCTAGATTCTTACAAGGTGCCATCACCTCTTTTAAATTAAATGATAATAATTAGTTTTGAGGGACGAAAATCTAACTTTACCAATGTTAAATTGATATAGAAATACATTTTGAGATGTTATATGATATGAATCCTTATTCATAGTTTAAGAGCTTGTAGAATTTTTTTGTTTGTCTCTGACTTTGAAACTTTGGAACATGTATTTTTTTCACTGTGTATACAGTACATCAAGGAGTTTTGGGAGCCATTTCAGAACTGGATACCGGAGAAGCATCATGAGACACTCCAACTGGAGTTGACAGACATTAGATATGGGATATTCATAGAGAATAGAAAACAGGCAATGTTTTCACACATTTATAAGGTGTCGTCCATTGTTTTTTGTTTTCATGAGAAAAACGGAAAATTTGAGGACAGTGGAGAGACTTAAAACAAAATAGCTTATTAACTGTTTATTGTAACGATGAAATAAACACCTTACAAAATTGGTTTTATGATTGGACATTCACCAACATGTCGGTTGTTTGCTTGGTTTTGTGTTTTTCCTGCTTCACTTTTCTGAATTTCTGCTCCGTATTCATCAATAATACTATCAATAATACAAACAATTAAAGGTGTGATCAGGTCATATTTATTTGTCACTGCAATAAAAGTAACAAGTTTGCAGGTAACAGGGTTGCAAATACGGACAAATATTCGCTTTTGCTCGAGAGTAGAAGCTTACTTCTTAGGCAGCTGTTACTGCTGACCAAGAAAAAAATGTATTTCAGTAAATACTGTAGTAAAGTTTTTTTTATGACCTAGTGTGTTTGCTGTCCGTCGTCATCAAAAATGGCCGAAATTCCTGCGCATGCGCGACTCACATGGTGCAGGTCACGTTTCATCAGTGACATTCCACAAACACCTTTTTGACGAAACTGTCAGATGCGCTGCACGAAATTTATCTTTCGGAATTCATAGTACCGAAAGTATTTAAATCTCGACGTGGCACGTCCATCGCTACTTCCCTGGAATTCAAACAGCATTCATCAAATCTTCAAGTCTGATTTAAGTCATCTCGGTGCACGTAAAAGCTTCTCGGCCTGACTGAGCTTTCTTTGTTATAGCTTGCTAGCTGCTAATAAATAGACGCGTTTGTGAGCCCCAGGGGTGATCATAAAGTGATGTCATTGTTGTCGTGTGAAAATGTGCGCAAGAAGGACAACAGAGTCTGAAGAGAAACTTTGTAAAGCAAAAGAGAACAAGTGGCAACTGCAACGACTGGACGCTATTTGCCAGAAGCAGTCTTGTGATGTGGTTCTGAGAGCAGGTTTGTTCACTATTAACACTCAGTTTTTTTACCAACCACAATTTTCTGTTAACAATATTACTGTGATGAACTTGTGATTGCCATAGTGGCCAATTCGGAATGTATACAACTTATTTAAACGCGGCACTTAGTTATAGTGCTGAATTAAGACTAGAAAGTCAACAGCCCCGCCATTTTCATATTTTTATTTCCTAAGGGCAGCTAAATGACTGGATTAGTTTTGAAACAACATCCAAACTCAGGTGCGAACAGCCCAATAATTTGCATTTTTTTATTTTCCATGACCAAATGTCAGTCCAAGTGGCTTGACCATTTTTTTTCACCAGTCTTCGCCATTCAGTCACCATTGTTCTTTAATGATGATGATGTTTGAGCACTGAGCCAGGGGTTGTTTCTTGTTCAAATTTGATGTGGTATTCCAATGAAGCCATGGTTCCCACATTCTCTGAATGCATCCTCTCTCACTGGGGTTACTACCGTAGTAGCACTCCATCAGTTTCTTGTTTTAGGCCACCTGTTTAGACTTAGATATGTTGAGCTGTCCTTGGTAAGACTGCTCTGACTCTTTTTATTGTCTATAGCCGAAGTAACAGTATAAATTGCTCTATGGCAGGCCTGGTGAAATGGGAATAGTTGTTTGTTAACAACGACAAAAAATCGAGGCGGAAAACTTGATAAGAATGACAGGTGCAAATCAGAGCTTTAATAGTGAAACAGCTATACAAGCAATAAAAAGTTAATTTAATGACAAACCAAGATTTGCTTTTTTGGATTAAAATAGTTCTAATCTACACACTTAAATCCAAAATTAGATATCCAAACAAACCGCAATCCAATAAAAGTCCACATGAAAAGCATCACAATTTTTGATGTGTTAGATAAAAAGGGTGAAAAATACCTTAAAATATAAAAAATACCTTAAAAGCAAAATTGTCCTTTTTGGGTGGATATTCGTGTGACCAGTTCGCCTTTGTCCAACATCGTCTAATTTTACTTCGACAGTTTTGGACTAAACTGCTGATTTGGGTCTCCAAACCCATTTTTACAATAACTTGAAAATTAGTTGAACAAAGGCATAAATTCCCACACAACTTAACTTCTCGTATCATTGGGACACACAAACCCCTCCACCATGGTAAGGTGACGGCTCAGGGAAGGGCCTTCAGATTTAAAAGGTACAAAAGTCAAATGGCTGGACTGTAGAATTACTAGTGTTCAACAACAATACACAAGATCAAATTATTGAACATGATAATCGACTTTACCAAACCACGTGTTTGTCTTCTTGTGTCTTGTAGACGTCAGGGAAGTCATTCATCCTGAGCAGCAGGAGCTAAAGTCCTTTCACATTAAAGAGGAAGTGGAGGACAAACATTCCCCAGAGCTCGGTGACATTAAAGGGGAAGAGGAGCCAGAGCCCCTTCACATCAAAGAGAAAGCGCACGAGTCCCCACATATTAAAGAAGAGAACGATTTCATGAAGTCACCCTTGACCGATGTATGTTTGAAGATTGACAATGAGAATAGCAGAGGGGCGGAGCCTCCAAGGAGCAGCAGCTCAAGTCGACGCATGACAACGAAAAGTGATGAAGACCACCGTGAAGGGTCACAAGCAAATGGCCTCTTAGCTCCAATTTCAGATAGTGATGACACAATGTCACAATTTCCTGACACCGATGATGATGTTGAGTCTGAAGGAAATATGATATGTCACGCTGATGACAAATGCTGGAAATGTTCTCAGTGTGGGAACACTTTTGCTTACAAGTGGGGTTTGAAACAACACTTTAGAATACACACTGGAGAAAAACCTTTTTCCTGCTCAGATTGTGGTAAAGGATTCACCCAGAAGGGATACTTGAAAGTACACAGAAGAACACACACAGGGGAGAAACCTTTTGTTTGCGCAGTTTGTGGTCAAAGATATTCTCAAAAAACCAATTTGACAACACATACGAGAACCCACACTGGAGAGAAACCTTTTGTCTGTCCAATTTGTGGTCAAAGATTCTCTGAGAATGGAAGTTTAAAAACCCACACAAGAATACATACTGGAGAGAAACCTTTTGCCTGCTCAGTTTGTAGTCAAAGGTTCTCTGATAAGGGAAACTTGACAACACACACAAGAACACACACCGGTGAGAGACCTTTCGCCTGTTCAGTTTGTAGTCAAACATTCTCCACTAAAATACAGTTAACAAATCACAAGAGAACCCACACTGGAGAGAAACCTTTCGCCTGCTCAGCCTGTGGCCAAAGATTCTCACAGAAAGGAAATTTAAAAACACACATGAGAACACACTCTGGTGAGAAACCTTTTGTCTGCTCAGTTTGTGGTCAAAGATTCTCTGAGAACGGAAGTTTAAGAAGACACTCAAGAATACACACCGGTGAGAAAGAAATTTCTTGCTCAGTTTGTAGTCACAGATTCTTTGACCAGGGAAGCTTAAGAAAACACACAAGAACACATGATGGTGAGAAATCTTTTGCCTGCCCATCTTAACTTCTCTCACGACGACCACGTTAAGAGATACAAATATACTGGTGAGAATAACAGTGATCAAATGAGTTGTTCAATGATGTATACAATGAGTTCCTATGAGTCTGTAGTCCAGTAGTTAGCACGTCGGCTTCACAGTGCAGAGGTACCGGGTTCGATCCCAGCTCCGGCCTCCCTGTGTGGAGTTTGCATGTCTGATGCATTCGTTTCTAAATTGTCCCTAGGTATGAAATGTCTTTATTTGCCCTGCGATTGGCTGGCAACCAAAACTGCCCGAAGAAATGAGTTCCTATGAGTCTGATTTTCAACAAACTACCTTGTGTGTTATGTTTCTTTTTAAAGGTCTCTTGTGGATAGATAGAAAATCAACAAATGGTAAAATACTGAACACGATGGAATTGGTTTGGCCGGCGTTTTCTGTGTTTCCATACCGTAGATTATAAGCGTATTATTGGTTGAAATAGACTGTGAAGAAAATCTGACTCTCTCTGAAATAAAATACAACTCTTGAACCAGACGACTTGTGGCTCTGAATCTTCTATGAGTTTAATGAGTATAGACTTGATGACTTTGACAAACGTATTTCGGTCGTAGTGTTTTACTCTGTTGTTTTTTCTCCCATCGGGTTGACTAGATTAACTTCATATATGCTCAGAAAACCTAAAATAAAAGCAAAGCTTTTTAGTTCCCCCTACACTGTTACCCTGGTGACACATTGCTTGCTGAAATGTTTTTTGCCAATTTTGATGATCTTAACATTCATGATGCCATATGAAACTTGCCATACCATTCATGCGTAGCTGCTCTGCTTATAATAAGATATTTTTGTTATAATTACAATAGGAACCTTGCAGCAGTCGCTGCTTGGGCTCTAATAACGAGAATTGACAACTGCAAGCAGCTATCGAGGGTCTTCACAGCCCTGAATACTAGCATGTTGGAGTACTGGCAAATTGGCGGTTCTTTAAAAAAAGAAAATACTGATCATACATTCCTACCAACAAAAATTTGGTTTTGTTGTGAGAAAAATAGCACTTTACTGTTTTTTACCCACATAGAGCACTAAGCACTGCTGGTGTAGTGGTATCATGCAAGATTCCCATTCTTGCGACCTGGGTTCGATTCCCGGGCGGTGCATCTCCATTTCAATGAAGATCAGAGCGCACATTGTGTGTTTGCAATGTAAAATTCAGCGCAAGTGGTCACCTCTGTAAGTGGAATTCAATATTGGAATAAGTTGCTCATACACATTAGATAAGACTGTGATATTTTCCCAAAAATAAATACAATTAAAAAGGTGGGCGTGTGCGTGCAATGGAGGAGGAGATGAACACTTCTGATTGCATTGTGGCTTGTTATTGTTCAAAAACACAGAAAATATAAAGGATACAACGTAGACGATGTTTTTATACATATGGTGCAGGGTCGGCGGTACGATGGTCGACCAGTTAGCACGTCCGCCTCACTGTGCAGAGGTGCAGGGTTCGATTCCAACTCCAGCCTTCCTGTGTGGAGTTTGTGTCTTCTCCCCGTACCTGCGTGGGTTTTCTCCAGGTACTCTGGTTTCCTCCCACACTCCAAGAATATGAATGGCAGGTTCATGGAACATTCAAAATTGTCCCAAGGTGTGATTGTGAGCGCAAATGGTTGTTCGTCTTTGTGTGCCCTGCGATTGGATGGCAACCAGTTCAGGTTGTCCCCCGCCTACACCCCGAAGACAGCTGGGAAAGACTCCAGCATGTCCCGCAACCCGTGTGAGGAAAAGCGGACCAGAAAATGGATGGATGGGTGGATTGATGGTGCAGGGTTATTGAATCATGGGATGATTGTTAACTGGTCTAGAAAAAAAGTCTATCCGGAGTTGCCCAACCTTTTTTGACCGAAGATCGACTTTTCAAGCAACCGACCTCCTGCGATCGACCCGCTATCGTACATGCACGCATACACACACGCATGCCATGGGCAACAGCCATTACGGCCCAGAACACGAACGAGAAAAAAAAAAAAAACTAGATACAGGTGCTTGTGAGTTTGTAAAAAGGAATCAGTGCCTACCTTAGTCAAGACCTGACGCGGCGGCATGGGACGCACTTTGGCAGCATCTTCAGTGCTCACATATACCGTTTTAAAATGCGTCTCCCGGCGCTCGAAATTCCCATTCGTTGCCAGTGCCATCGGTGAATTGTACATGAAACAAACTTTGAGTGGGAATAATTTAAAAAATAATAATTGGCAACAGCTCTAATCGCAAGCTGACTACTGACCGCTAACAACTTTCGGCGATGCAGGTCACGCACCGCCATAGGTTAAAGGTGACCTACTGTTAGAGAGTAGACCAACACAATGTTGTCATGTTTTAAAGTTTCATTTTGTTACATCCTTGATTTACCTCGAAACGCGTGTGTTCACACATCTTGCACACGATGGAGCACAGGGGCCGTCCAGGGGCGTGGTATGTAAATGAAGATGGGAGTGTTTTTCTGATGTATTACTTGTAATTTGCATGCACAATCACTAAAAGGGCCGGCAGAGTTGCCAGAGGTCAGGTGTCAGTTGAGAAGCGCACACCTAGTGGCTTCATAGAAATTTGCCGGCAGTGAAAGTCGATCTGTTCCTGCGTTCGAGCCTTTGTTCAACTGTCCGAGCGAACATCTCTGACACCTGCTTTGTGATATTACTTTCATTTTTAAATACTTTTTTAGTGAAAGTGAAACTGAGAGGATGCTTAAGGTGCAGTGTGCACTAACACAAAATATAGAATACCATATTGGCCCGAATATAAGACGGCCCTGATTATAAGACGACCCCCTCTTTTTCAAGACTCAAGTTTGAAAAAAGACCACATTAATTTTTATACAGAAAATAATTACAGTACATCTGAAACAAATGATTATAACAATATATTTGAGAGAAAAAGCATGTTATATTGCCTCATTCAAATCTTAATATCTGAACATTTAAATATGTAAACTAAAGTGCAATCACATTCGTAAATGAATGGCTTCTGGTTTTTGAATTGTAAATTACATCATAACTTCTCCTCAATTGCCGGTTAACCTGGCCAATCTTCGACCCACTTTTCTCCAGATTGTCGCTATGTTTCTCCATTTTCTGTTATCTCTTCTATTATTTTCTTCTCTTTTCTTTCTTACCGCTATTTTTCTTCTTCGTGCTACCGCTATTTTTATTTTTATTCTTCGCGACAGGGGTTCGCTTTGGCCTGGGGAGTCAACTTCAGCATTCGCTTCAATGATATCTGGCGCCATCTCGCGTCATGAATGGGTATAATGTCTAGACCCCAAATATAAGACGACCCCCACTTTTTTAGTCTTATTTCAATGCAAAAAAACACCGTCTTATATTCGGGCCAGTACGGTATTAATAACAGGCTTTAAAAAAAATCTATTTTCCCCTGGACCCCCTCAATCGAAATGGGATCAGTTCACAGGCTACCGGTCGATCGCTAGAGTGCCTTTTAGAGCCACAGATGCGCTTCCTTAAATGTTCCTCCTTAATATGTATTCTTTGGACACTGGAGACAGGCGAGTATGAAATTCTACCTTCGTAGTGAGAAGTTGCAGGTTCACTTGATCCTGACTCCAGGTGGGAGCACTCACCTGCTCGGATATCCATTTGCATGGACCTGCTTGCACAATGAGAGGAGAGGCTGATAGGGAAAGAAAACACACGATGAGAGGAGCCAGCAGAAGGGGACACTTCATTTTGGATTTTGTCACTATGACGAAGAACTTTGCAGAAAACAGTAAGTTTGGACATTGGGGCCAACCCTAAATGATTACATTTGTTTTTTTCTTTTCTTCAGCATGTCTCTTTGTTTCTTTACTTCTGTAACATACGTCTGAAGAGTTAGAACCATTAAAACCCATTCCTCCATACGTGATTTTTCTTTTTTTACAGATCCCGCAAACAACACCACTGTGAATGAAACACCAACTCCCTCAACAGTAAGATTATTGAATCCGCTGTTATATGAACAAGTGTTGTAATCATGCAGCAATGACTCAAGCATTTTTATTTTAATATTGCAACAAACCTCTGCTTGAAAGTGATTTTATGTAATCCATTTAAAGCGCTTTTGCATGAACATTTTTTTGATTATTGCTCGATATTTCCTGGTTTCATCACCTGAAAGTTACTTTACATTCCATTGCAGTCATTATGATAATTTTGAAACAAAAATGACACAACTAGTAAATGATGTGCTACGAATCAGGTAGCATAGACCAATTTTCCATTTCGAGAGCTGACGTAAAAAGTCACTGTAATTCAGACACACATCTATGTGTGAGGTTGTGTGTGTGTGTGTGTGTGTGTTTTATGTGTGTGTGTGTTGTGAAATAGTATTTGCCCCCTTTCTGATTTCTGTGTTCTTTCCATATTCATAAATAAAAACGTTTCAGTTCATCCATCCATCCATTTTCCGATCTGCTTCATCCTTACAAGGGTCGCGAACGGCGCTGGAGCCTATCCCAACCGTCTTTGGGCAGTAGGCGGGGGACACCCTGAACTGGTTGCCAACCAATCGCAGGGCACATCTAGACAAACAACTTGTCATAAAGCTCATGGGTTAATTGTTTTGATTTCTCAATCGCTACTGGTTCGGATGCACTCTCTACTAACAACACAATACTCCACCCAATTCTACGTTACTCCACAACTCCGCCCATGCATCCCTCCCCCTCTATTTGTTCTGCAGCATGATCCTGGCTGATCCCTTACACACTCTGCCACCAGATGGGCCAATTTTAAATGATTTACAATGCAGACAAGCTTGAGCCTTCGTCATAGGCTGTGTCAGACCCTTCTCCACAATATGGCGCCCAAAGACTGCTGGGACTGGCTCCAGCCAGCCCGTGACCCTTGTGAGAATAAGCGGATCAGAAAATGGATGGATGGATGATGATTATGACGAGGGAGAGGAGTTTCTGTAAGCAGCAGGACACTTTTATCCGTGCAAAAGTTAAAAAACAGCCATCAAAAGAGGCTCCCCGTGCACGAACATCACCTGTCTCATGCAAACGCCACACCGCAGTGAAAGTGCCTTCGCAAAAGCAAGTGAAATGAAAGCAGAATGCAGTGGAAGGCATGTTGACAGGTGAAGTTCAAGGAACGGTCACATCAGGAGGGCCCATTTTTCACTCAAAAACTCTGAGGTATTTTTTTTTATCAGAAAAATTATCTTAGCTTGTATTTTCAATTTTATAAATGTGCTTTGGGGAAATCAGTAAATTACGAACTACTCCCAAAACGCACATTTCTGCTCAGCAATATTGTTACGGCCAACATGCCACGTCCAGATGAATTTTCGTGGCTATTGTTTCTAGTTTTGTTGCATTACACATAGTTTTAACTGTCTGGCATTGTCGTCTTCCTCATTGAGGTACCAGTAAATAAGCACTAGAAGGAGCGTCACCCTCACTAACTTGACGGAGTCCCCTGCAGTCACTTGTATTGAGGTCGAGACCCCTCTTCAAGCAGGGAAGGAGAGGGAAGCCGAAAAGAAGAAGCACTAATAAAACAGGCCGACATGTAGCTTAATTACTGTAAATGCGAGAGTGTACAAATGAGCTTTGCTCGAGATTTAAACATGTCTCCTGAGGTATTTTCGCAGGTAGGGCATTTCAGAGCACTGCAGCCAGAATACAGAACGCTTTCGAACCTGCCGACTACTTTTTGCCTCGTGTGATCACCAAAAGACCAGTATATTGTGAGCGAAGGTTCCGGGAAGAAATGTAAGGTACCACTAAGTCAACAAGATAGGAAGCTGTCTAGCTATGTAATAATTTATGAGAAAGTAACAAAATCGCATCTCAAGTGGACAGGGAGCCAATACAAGTTGTGCAGTATCCGGGTAATATTTCTTGTCCTCGTCAGGAGTCTTGCTGCAGCACTTTGAAGGCTTTTATTGTTAGACATGGGAAGGAAGACCAGAAAGCAAAATGTTGCAACGGTCAAGGCAAGACTAAGGCATTAATTATAATCTCTGCGTCACTAGCAGATGGAACACATCTTAGTGATATTATGAAGATGAAAAAACACAGTTCTTGAACATGAGACATGAGAGGGGTTAAATGTGGTACAGTAATCCCTCGTTTATCGCGGGGGTTACGTTCCAAAAAGTGATAAGTGAAATCCGTGAAGTAGTGATTTATTTATTTTTTACAGTTATTACACAATAATTAGCTATATATACAATGAAATCAAAGACCCACTTACAAAAAAAAACAAAAACGTTTTCAACAAATAACTACAATAGTTTTTGGAAATACTCTACTGTTGACCCCTCCGACGATTTAGACATAAAAATGCACCCAAAAAATCCGTGAAACAGTGAAGCCGCGGAAAGTGAACCGCGTTAGAGCAGGGGATCAATGTATTTAAAACATGAGTGAAGAAATCTAATCAGTGAAAAAGCTATTGCACATTTCAGGTTAGGAATTTGAGCAAATAGGCTAAGGGGGTTTAAGTACAGAATCAATAGTTTTAAAAAGTGCACATAGGTTGTGATGGTTAGCCTGAATTAGGTTTGATAAATATCCTCTTTTGGCCCTTTTTAACTGTGATCTGGTAGTTACGCCAGCAGTCTTTCCAGATTTGATAAGAGACCTGTAATTTGCCTTTTTTCCACTGACGTTCGGCTTTGCGGCACACCTGCTTAGCTGCACGAGTTCTGTCATTAAACCAAGGCTCAGGACTAGCTTTTGACTTCACAGTTTTTAGTGGAGCCACCGAAACTGGTATAGCATGGCAGGATGAGTGGAACCGAGCGCTGAGTTTCTCAGTGTTTGAAGAGAGAACGCAAAGCTCATCAAAAGCATCAGCAGTGAGAAGGTGAAAAATCTGGTGGCAGATTAATAAAGGTTACATAGTGTTTCGCTTTATGGGTTTATGACTTGATTCGTGATGTGGAGTTTGGAGTTCATTTTTCCCAGATGGAGAGGATGAGGACAAGGAGGGTGCTACAGGAAGAGCGAGGGGTTCACAGAAGGCTCTTGATGAAGAAATGGCCGAACAAAATCGAACCAGCTATTGTATTGTTTAGGAAAGAGGGGCGTCCCTACCGCATCTGTCCCGTCTGTTTTTCGATTATTTCTGTCGCGTCATAACAATTATTTTTAGATCAAATAAAATGGGGAAGATAACATTGGGAAGTATGTTAAAATATGGTAAAACACATGACTGAGAAGGGTGTGGTTTGAGCAAGGAGGGTGTGTGTTTCAAAAACTGTGTAAAAGTCAGGTTGGAAATTTTGCAGTGTTGAAGGAAAAAAAAGTCAAGTTTTCTCCTGCGTTAAATTGGCTTGATTTTTAAAAAATTGTATGTTCATCTAGCACAGTGGTGTCAAACATACGGCCCGCGGGCCGGAACCGGCCATCGAGGAGATTTGATCAGGCCCGCAGGATAATTTAAAAGTGAAAAAATGCATAAAAGACACGGAATGAATAGTTTTAATAAGGTGCAATTTATGGAATATCCGCTAGGGAGACACACTGTTTTGATCAGAGGAAAAGACAACATTGTTTTAATCAGAGAAGAAGACAACAGCAGCCTCAGTCTGTCACTGAAACAGACCCAACAGAGCAGACGCTATCAAGGACATGTGAATACTTTATTCTTTACACATTTAATAGCACTCTCCTTAGTTTGTAAAGTGAAGGCAGGGATTACATTGAGATTTAATATGCTCGTGTAAATGGATTAAAAATTCCTTTCTTTATAAATCTCGTTTAATCTTAAAAGTGCATTACTATATTTTTCAATACCAATTACTTGGTACTAAGTACTAAGGTTGGTACTAAGGTTTTGTGCCTTTATACAGTCAGTGGGATCAGTTGCAATGCATATATGTGAATGATACAAGTAAATTGCACAGTTGTCAAAGGAAATCTTAGGTGCTTCATGAAATGTTTTGGAAAAGATATGTTCATTAAATGTCAACATTTTCCTCATGTTCTTGTGCTTCCTTAGACCAAAACAAAAAAAAGACATATTATTTTGGTTATTTATAGCAGAGTATGGTATCATTTTTAATGGTCCGACCCACTTGACATCTACAGAGGCCGTACGTGGCCCACAATGTGAAATGAATTTGACACCCCTGATGTAGCATAAACACAGAATAAACTTTTGAGTTGCGAGACGGGAGGGCAGGTGAGGAGAGGAGGAGGAGGGGGATGAGGAGGGTGTGGGGTGGTCGGAGGGATGTGTGTTTCAGCTCATTTGGTATTGATACAACTAATGTTGAAAAAAAAAATGTCTACGGGGTGTATAATAGACAACCACCGCAAATATAGTTTTTCTTCATGTGATAGAGCTGTGATCTTTTGACACCTTGAACAATCAACCTGAAATCCGCGTCCCCTTCTGACCTCTGCCTGGAAATCATAAAACCATAAATCGTGGACACACGCCTCCTCAAACCCATCAATCAAATTTTGACAGCTATTGTTCTCTATCTGTGTTAGCACATTTGAAGTTATAATATTGTAAAAAGCCCTTCATGTCAATATTATTTCTTATTAAAAATAATAACCAGAAACCCACTTCAATATCAGTGTGTGTGTGTGTGTGTGTGTGTGTGTGTGTGTGTGTGTGTGTGTGTGTGTGTGTGTGTGCGTGTGTGTGCGTGTGTGTGTGTGTGTGTGTGTGTGTGTTGGTACGTCATATACGGTATTAAAAAAAAGACTGTTTTGTCCCATATTTATTTCTATCATTGTTTTAACAATTCCTTTTAGGAATTTAAAGCCGAAGAAGGGGAACAACAAACTGCCTCCAAGATCGAAGTGGTTTCAGTGACAGAGGAAGACCTCCCCACTGTTGAGACCCCAAACACACTCAATGTCAGCCCCCCGGTTAGCTTAAACATAAATTCGCATTCTGACAACTTCAGAAATCCTGCAGACTCTCAAACAGCATCAAGTCCAACCATGCCCGTCACCAAGGTTCAGCCATTCATGAATGGTAAGTCCGAACCCAATGCAAAGAAAATCTGTAATTTCACAAGACGTACTTGTACATCTGTTTAAAATTAGGCCCCGCCTACCAAGGACGTACTAGTACGTCTGTCTTTTTTTTTTTTTGCGTCATTGTGAGGAGGAGGGTATGATGTAATTTGTGAATGAGAATCACCCGTTTGCATTGTAAATCATGTGAAGAAAAGCGACCAGTAGGTGGCAGTGGTGTAAAAGATCCAGCAGGATTATGCTGCAGAAGCAGAAGTAGGAGGCGTGGTGTTGGAGGAAAGTTGCGAATGGAGAGCAGGTAGCGGTAAGCAGTAGCGATGGAAAAGTCAAAGCAGTTAACCCTTGATGAATGTTTTTTGGTAAAAAAGTTTCAAAAAAGTTTGGTGGCGAGGACCCACACACACACACCAACACACACGCACACACATCAATACATGCACGCTTACACGTGCACACACTCACTGAACTCTCACTTCTGTTCATAGTTGAATTCAACACTTCATTCGTTTTATCTGCAAATAAACTGTTCTTTTGCTATCAAAAGTCCTTTTTGTGGTGGTGTTTATGTTGTTTTGTAGAAGAAATGCATTATTTAGATGTTTGAGCTGTCACAAAAGCAAATAATAGTAGTGTCAATGTTGAAATTATGCTAGAAATGCATTCGTTTACAAAAAGCTCTTTTTCTCCATTTTTTTTTGCCCAGAAATCGCTATTTTCATGAATCTTAGCCATTTTGTAATGCCGATTGCTGAACAATGGAAAAAGATAGAAACAAATTTTTTTCTGCTGAAAGAAGAGAGTCTAAACTTTATTTTGGTAGAACCAAATATTCTGTGGGCCTTGCAAGATCAGTCAAAATCCAGTAAAACGCTGGGATTGAGGGGGTTGCTCCAGTGAAAATGGCTGGGATTGAATGACTTTAATGGGATTTAATGCTCCTCTGTGGTGTGCCATGTTCCAGGAGTTTGATAACATCTGGGAGGAGTTCCTCAGGGCACTGAATGTTTTTGGTTTGTCTTGGTTATGACTCCGCAGCATCTCATTTACATCCGGACTAATCAAGGGCAGCACGGTGTTCGACTGGTTCAAACATTCACCTCACAGCGCAGAAGTGCAGGGTTCGATTCCGGCATGTTGCATGCTCTCCCCATGCCTGTGAGGGGTTTCTCCGGTTTCCTCCAGAATTCCACCCGAGGTCAATTGATTACTCTAAAGTTCCTTAGGTGTTATCGAATGATGTGTGCCTGCCTACTGCCCGAAGTCAGATAGGATAGGCTCCAGGCACGCCCCAACCCTCGTGAAGATGAAGCGGTTCAGATAATGGATGGATGGATGGAATAATCATTGTCCACACTAAATCTTTTCAGGGTCCTGTGGAAGTACAGTTCAAGCTCAGCTTCCGAGGACCACAGTGTTTTTATTTTTGGCTGTGGCTTTATTTGTGGAACAGTGGGCATGTTTTACAGCCTCAGCCGTGAAATTCCACTCAACCAGTCAATTTGTGCTTGGTGGGATTTGAAGAAGGCCTTTGACAGAGTGTGTAAAGTACCCTGGGCTGTTTGGTCCCTTTACATCTAATGGGCACTGAGTCAGGCATTTCGATACCGATGTTTGTGTTTGGGCGGCCCAGTGGTCCACTGGTTAGCGCGTCCACCTCACAGTGCAGAGGTTCAATTCTAGCTCCAGCCTCCCTGTGTGGAGTTAGCATGTTCTCCCGGGCCCGCGTGGGTTTTCTCCGGGTACTCCAGTTTCCTCCCACATTCCAAAAAAAACATGCATGGCAGGCTGATTGAACACTCTAAATTGTCCCTAGGTTGGTTGTTCATCTGTGTGTGCCCTGCAATTGGCTGGCAACCAGTTCAGTGTGTCCCCCGCCTACTGCCCGAAGACAGCTGGGATAGGCTCCATCAGCCCCCGCGACCCTTGTGAGGATAAAGCGGATCGGAAAAAGAATGGATGGATGTTTGTGTTTGAACAAAATTTATAGAGGCAGCTAGGGCACTGAGGGGCCTCATGGTCTCTGCTTTTGCAGATGTTGTTAGCTTTTAGTTGTAACTTTGACACAAATCCGAGTGTGAAGTGGCTGGAATGAGAAACAATACCTCCAAACCTGGAGAGTTAATAAAATGAAGGGGTCGCTGCTCCTTTGCATCAAGACAACCCAGATGACTGGTTAGGATTCCTCCTCGAAGAATCTCCGGTGGTTTGCACGAGAGAGACTGTCCCTCAGCTGGTCAGAAAATGTCTCAGAATTTACTCCTAAGAGCTGGACAACGTTGCCGTCATTCTCTCTGCTTAGAATGATCTGACCCTGAATAATTAGAGATTGATTAAAAAAAAAATGCTGACAGAAGACAATATCTCATTGCAATATCCTCGATAATCCCCAATCAGGAGGTGACACCAGCAAAGATTAGAGCATGCTTGATTGGATTCTGTCAATTGCACCATTTCCTGCTCCTGCTAATGAGAGAGAGATGAGGATTACTTATTACAGTACAGTCAAAATCTGTACAGTACTCTGAATCTATACTCTTTTTACAGAAGATGATTTGATGAAAGGCTGGAAGAAAAGACTACTGGCCCATCGCATGGTGTTGATAATCGCAGCCTGTGTCATAACAGTGTTCACTCTAGCTCTTGGTGTTGGACTTGGAGGTGAGAAACTTGTCTTGACACTTTATACTTCTTAACCCCGGGGTTGGCAACCCGCGGCTCCAGAGACGCATGCGGCTCTTTAGCGACATCTAGTGGCTCCCTGGAGCTTTATAAAACAATGTTTGAAAATGGAAAAAGATTTTGATAGTAGGCTAATATAGCTCAAATAGATATAGATACAAGTCACAGCTCCGAAAAAGGAGAGCTGTGATGTTGTTTTTTTTTTAAGTACACTTTATTTATGCTTTTAACAGTCTTGACAAACACAGACACGTCTGCGTCCGACTCCGTGCCTTCTGTCTTCTCGTTCGACTCGAGAGGCGTTCAAAGACAGCCTCCGAAAAACGGAAATTAATGATCACTTAACGGACACTAAGAAAAGCGAAAATAATCCACCAAAAAAAAAAAATCAAGCGAGGAAATCACAAAATAAATTCTATGGGGGCGTTTGTGAACACACAACAAAGGAATGAATAACATAAACAATTCTGAGACAGTCCAGTCTCCTACATACATACAGCATGTGTTTCCTTCATTGTAAGTTTTATAGAAGGCTTTTATTTTTTTGCGGCTCCAGACATATTTGTTTTGTTTTGTTTTTTTGTCCTATATGGCTCTTTCAACATTTTGGGTTGCCGACCCCTGTCGTTCATAATTTTCAAATGGTTTTAACATAAAAAAAATCTCAGTTTGATCAATTCTTCATGCCAATAAGGAGGTGGGGGTGTATTGCCGCTTATGTCAAAATTTGGTTGATGACCTCCACACTGATATTAGGGGGTCACCCGGAGGTCATGTCCCATCACCTAGGGGTCAGAGGTCAATAATGTTAAAGAACTAAAAAAGGATGTTAAAAAGGCGGCCCGGTAGCCAGTGGTTAGCACGTCGGCTTCAAGTGCTTTCGATCCCAGCTCTCCCTGGAGTTTGCATGTTCTCGGCTTGCGTGGGTTTTCTCCGGGTGCTCCGGAATAAAAAAGGAAATATAACATAGGGTGTCCCCCGCCTACTGCCCGAAACTGCTGGGATTACCCCCCGCGATAGTATGAATTCATATTAAAAGTGAAAAGTTCACAATTTGAATAGACGATCCCTTTAGCAGTCCGATAAAGCCCAGCGGTGCTGGGATGAGCACAAAACACTTCACCCTCTTCTTTCATTGAGCTGGGCAGATCCCAATGAACTGTCACAGGCTGCACTGCAAGTTCGCACAATCTGAAAATAGATTTCATTTGATCACAAAGGATTATATTGTCTTCGATGAATTGGTGAAAAAAAAATCTGATCTGTTTTTTTATTTTCCCTCTGTATCTCCTATAGTGGGTCTGAGCTGTGTTGGGAGGTTTCGCTGTGGCTTTTCCTCTCAGTGCATCAGAAGCTCAGCGCAGTGTGATGGAGAGGTGCACTGTGACAATGGAGAGGACGAGCTCGGCTGTGGTGAGACACACCGCAAACCACAAGGGGCGCTTCAAAGGTCCTAGGACTGACAGGGATTTAAGATTTGGGGCAAGTGATTGGGCCTGTGCCCTTCATCCCACCACGGTACAGCGCGACGAAGACATATTGGGCCTAACTTACAAAATTACGCTCAAATTGATTGTGTGCACTGATGGTGGGCGTGTGACTATTGATTTATTGAACTCACACACAGATCCGAAACAGCAGGTGCTAAATTCCAAGTTCATTCACTCAACCAGATTACACAGCTCATTGACAGGTTCTGTTTAAAGTCCTATTTTGTTTGATTGTAGTCATCAAGAGTGCATGGCAATTGGATTTAGATGTACGCGCGCTTTCTGCATAACATTAGGTGGAAAACTTGGGATACATTGCTCAGGATAAACGCGGGGAGAACATGCAAACTCCACACAGGAAGGCCGGAGCTGGAATTGAACCCTTCACCCTGCATTTCTGCACTAACTAGTCGACCACCGGACCGCCCGGCCTAATCTATTTAAGTGCAAAAACTCATGCGGAAAATCAAGGTAAAGCCGGGGTAAAGTTTATTTTTGGAAGGCACAGGCGCAAGCAACATTTAATACATCTTGACCATTCCAGATGATGTCAAAGCAATGTCAGCCAATACCACCCACCCCATAAAGTAACTATACATTATTTTGAATCGTAATTTGCAAATAAACTATGAACTGTTTCTATGTCAGTGCGTCTCAGTGGGCGGAGTTCAGTCCTTCAAGTTCAGAAAGGCGGTGTGTGGAGGACAGTCTGCTCAGATGACTGGAATAACTGGCTGGGGCTCTCAGCCTGCAAGCAGTTGGGATATACCAGGTGTTTCTTTCACTTCAAATGACACCTTGGGTGTGCTTTGCTGTGATGCATGGCCTTCTGTTCAATCTCTCTCTCTCTCTCTCTCTCTCTCTCTCTCTCTCGCTCTCTCTCTCTCTCTCAGCATGGTGTTCGATTGGTTAGCAAGTCTGCTTCACAGTGCAGAGGGCAGGGGTTCGATTTCGGTTCGATTTCAGCCCTGGCCTTCCTGTGCGGAGTTTGCATGTTTTCCCTGTGCCTGTGTGGGTTTTCTCCGGGTACTGCGGTTTACTCCCACATTCCAAAAACATGCATGGACAGCTTGATTGATTGCTCCAAATCGTCCCGATGCGTGATTGTGGTCACGAATGGTTGTTTGTCTATGTGCTTTATCCTCATGAGGGTTGTGGGTATGCTGGAGCTTATCCCAGATGTCTTTGGGTAGTGGGCGGGGTACACCCTGAAGTGGGTGCCAGCCAATGGCAGGGCACACATACTGTAGACGAACAACCGTTTGCACTCACAATTACACCACTGGACAATTTAAAATATTCAACCAACCTACCACGCATGTTTTTGGAATGCAGGAATAAACCGGAGTACCCGGAGAAAACTCACACAGCCACGGGGAGAACATGTAAACTCCACACAGGTAGGCCGGAGCAGGTATCCAAGCAACACAACAATGCTACAAGCATGACATGCAGCCGGTGCATACAACACCCCTTTGGTGATGTGACTCTCATAACGAGGTCTGGAGTTGTCTGAGGGGTAGCATTTGATGCGCACCCTTTGTTGACGTCACGGTGACTGCGGCGTTGGCGATTTGTTGGTCCCTTGCCAGAGCGCACGGGACCATGGTGACCATTAATTTGATTTTAGTGAACCCACTTTAGGAAGTCTCCCCTGCGCCCTTTGTTCATTTTGATTTTGTCGGCAATCGATATTTTGTCAACAATGTTGTATGGTTCTCCCCACCGGCATAGGAACTTAGCCCTTGGTTAAACGAACAAATAATACCATACTGGATCACGTACTTGAAACTCTGTTTGCGAGGTTTTCTTGTCATAGTACATACTGTGACCCTCTGCGTTTTTCTCTAGTGTTTGTTGGGCAAAGGCAGAAGTTACTCCGAAGTGGGTCTCCAAGTCATCCACGTACGGGGAGGTCATGCGGGCCGTGGCTAGGTTCGCTTCTCTCTGCTGGTACAGCAGATGCAGAGGAATCATCATCTCAACTGACAACACACCTGTGGACTCTTGCGGTGTGGTTCGAATGGTCATGAGTACCGGTGGGAATTTGGCATCGCGGTCCCTGTGATTAGATGTCACAAATTTCTTCAGCATGCTTATCACTTGTGCGATTAGTCCTCCCCACCTGTCCTGATGACTGTAGGTGGTGTTTTATGTGCAACTGGGCCTTGATTCCAAGGAGCTGCCAACGCTGTTGCATTACCTCAGCTTGAGCTGCGATTGTAGCCCGAATTAAGGGAACACGTGATTAGTCAGCAGGTAGAGTGGTCCATGCTGTCCATGTTATCAGTTTACAGGATGCATGACAGGGTTAAAGCTGCGTCAATACATTCATTTTGTCTCCCAATGATTGCTCTGCCATTCTTCATGACCTTATTCATTTGCCCATATAGGATGCAATTCAATTAGCCTTTTGTAGGTTACAGAGTCAGCAAACTCAGCTTATGGAATATGAAACACATTGCACCTCAATACACGATTCTTTTGGACGCTGACCAATATTCATCCATCTTCTGCCGCTTATCCGGAGTTAGGTTGCAGGGAAGCCCAAACTTTGTTCTACTCATTCAGTTCATACAGCTCTTCCGATGGACCGATGGACTGGCAATGTCCAAATACTACAGCTAGACTTAATGAAGGATAAATTGTGTTGTTTGCCAGTATACTCATTGTTAACAAAATGTAGCCCTGTTTTATTTCAAGTCAAGTCAAATGTATTTATATCGCACTTAATAACAAGAGTCTCTTAGGACTTCACAAGCTCACATTTGACAAATATTAAAGACATCCCCTGATCACAAGCTCAAGGAAAAACTTGAAATAATAAAAAAAAAAAAAAAAAAAGACACCGGGAAAAATAAGAAACCTTTCAAAGGGACCGCAGATGAAGGGAATCCCCCCTTCTCGGCCGAGTGGGCAATATTTAACACATAATGCTGTTCTACACAATGTTAGGTAGAATAGTGTGAGTTTCAATGTATTAAGATAAAACGCTGTGGAAAGACACCTTGAGGGAATTGGGTTCTCCCCAAAACCCAGACCGGTTGATCAATGCGGAAATCTCCATATCAGCAGTGAGGTGTTCCATCTCAGATCTCATCCTTGTCAGTTGGTGCAGAATCTGTACAGTGACATCCAATTTAGTCATCGTCACTTAGCGCCCTCTCCAAGTCGGTGGAAGAAGCGGCAGTCGAGCAGGCCAAAATGTTATTGAACTAGATGTAAAAGAACAAAAAGTAGTCTTGAGTCGAAATGTAAACATTTACATTGTTCTCCTTTTAGTGACACAGTCAACAAATTAACCCACTCTCATTCATATTTTTCTGAAAACTATCGTGCACAACTTATAAACGATTTTCCACAGTCCAATTATCTATTAACTGTTCCTGTTGTTGTCTCTTTGGCAGTTACGTCGAGTCATTCTTCATCTCCCTGACCTCCATTGAGAGGGACCTTCAGTCCAATCTCGTGTCGATCAATCCGAACCAATCACAAGTCATTAAGCTACAAAACATCACAACCTACAGGTACAGAATATAGTTGTAGTTTAATAATGCAATATAAATGTGTGTGTGTGCGCATAACAATAAATTACAAACTAGCAGCTAATTTCTAATACATCTATCGATCGATAGATCGGTCAATTGATATACGTACCGTATTTTCTGCACTGTAAGGCGCTTCAGATTACTGTATAAGGTGCACCTTCAATGTATGGCCTATTTTAAAACTATTTTCATATATAGAGCACACTGCATTATAAGGTGCGTAGAATAGAGCCAACAATACTGGCTGCGGTTGCGCTATGTAGCCACTAGATGGTGCTACGCTAAAGGGAAGACAATACAATACAATACAATACAGCTTTATTTATAGAGAGCAAAGCACTATGCAGAACTGGTCACAAACACGGACATGAAACATCTAAATACAAATGACATTACAAAACAATAAATGAAAGACAGAAGTTATGAAGACAATTGATTCAACAAAAAGGCACACAAAGCTCGTGAGCTCACATCGACAAGGGGCTAAATATCCTTCGTGAAGTCTTGCTTGTCTCCTTCTTCCTTCGTTTAGTCAGTAGTGAACTATGCTTTTTGGTACGGTATTACCGTATCTTCATTTCATAATGGCTGCGCAGAGCTCACAAAGTAGCTGTCTGTTTGAGTGTGTTGGTGAAGGCACGTGTCAATTAGTGTCAGGCAGAACCCTTTTAGGTTACAATTGGTTCCTGCCAATAATCACCAATAGATGACATCAGAACACTAACAGGGAAACAATTCAATGGGGACTAGAAAAAAAATATCAATGTGTGTGTGTGTGTGTGTGTGTGTGTATCCCAGCTGTCTTTGGGCAGTAGGCGGGGTACACCCTGAACTGGTTCCTACCCAATTGCAGTGTGTGTGTGTGTGTCTATATGTATATATATATATATACTGTGTATATATATATATATATATATATATATATATATATATATATATACTGTGTATATATATATATATATATATATACACAGTATATATATATATATATATAGAGGGGCGGCCCGGTAGTCCAGTGGTTAGCACGTCGGCTTCACAGTGCTGAGGTACCGGGTTCAAATCCAGCTCCGGCCTCCCTGTGTGGAGTTTGCATGTTCTCCCCGAGCCTGCGTGGGTTTTCTCCGGGTGCTCCGGTTTCCTCCCACGTTCCAAAAACATGCATGGCAGGCTGATTGTGCACTCTAAATTGTCCCTAGGTATGAGTGTGAGCGTGGATGGTTGTTCGTCTCTGTGTGCCCTGCGATTGGCTGGCAACCAATTCAGGGTGTCCCCCGCCTACTGCCCGAAGACGGCTGGGATAGGCTCCGGCACCCCCCGCGACCCTCGTGAGGATAAAGCGGTTCGGAAAATGGATGGATGGATGGATATATATATATAGAAAGAGAGAGAGAGAGAGAGAGAGAGGGAGAGGGCGAGAGAATTCTAACTGTCATTGCTTTGCTTACTTACATTGTTTATGTTAATATTCTTAACATTTAAACTGTTATGTCAATGTCCTGCTGTCTGATTTTTATTCTCTACGTGTCTGACTTGCTTGTCTTTGGTCACTACAGTAAAGCCCACTGCAGTTCAGGAAAGGTGACAACGCTGAAATGTCTGGGTGAGACACTTAAGTGTGGTTATGTACACACATAGCAATCTTAAAAATGTCTTTAAAAATTTTTTTATTTCATTAATTATTCATTTATTTTTACGTGAGGGACTTCACTCATCATGAGGGGGAAAAAACTGCTCTAAAAGTGTGTTGTGTACTCAAGAAGGCCAACACTGCACACCACACACATCTTTTGACAGATACATTTGAGTCTCCTCCGCCAAACCACATGTCTGCCATAGTGTCAAGGTTTAACTGATAGATGCAACATGGTTGTGGTTACAAATGTTTATCCTTGTCATTTTTTGTGGTAAATAATGGGAAACACAACACAACCTGTGGCTCATCTGTTATGCACAAGCTTCAGGTCATGTCCTCATTGGCCATCGTTCCATTTTGTGGTGTGTCGACTTCATGTGTGTTGACACCTATAAGGATTTGTGACCAAACATATTGAATGAATGTTTTAGAATGTATTATTGGAGGTCCTAACTGCTCGGTGTGATTGTGAATGTTCCCTATGATTGGCTGGCAACCAGTTCAGGGTGTCCCCCCGCCTACAACCTGAACGCGGCTGGGATAGGCTCCAGTGCAGCTGCGACCCTCGTGAGGAGAAGTGGCTCGGGTAAACCAACTGGTTTTCAACCAGATTACTAAATCCTTGAGAGCCCCTACCCAGCCTGTTTTACATGTTTCCCACCTCCAACACACCTGATTCAAATGATGAGGATCATGATCAGGGTTCTTCAAAGTTGAAAATACCATACGATATACAATCTTGCAATCTCCAAATGAATTATACTCAAAAGTGACAGAAACGGTTGCTTACGTTCGATGTCTTAGTAAGTCTGTAGCGACGCGCAAGCACGCACACACGTTCAACCAATCAGCGCTGACGCAATGAGCTTTGATCAACAGCTCACATAGTCACGACAACACAGAGTTCTTGAATGAATGAATGAATGAATACTTTATTGTCAGAGTTACAACGAGATTTTGCAGGAGCTTCCCCCCCATGTTCGTGAATAAAAAAATTGTATATAAATAAAAATAAAAATCATTGCACCCCCCAGACCTACACACAATCACATACACATGTTCTAGATTCAACGTTATAAATGGATTTTTATTGTGCCACAAGGAAGGGTTAGAGTAGATTGTTCTAGCAAAATTATTAATTTGTATGTAAGGCATTGACCTGAGGATATGTATATTCGGCACTAATTAAAATACTCAAAGTGTCTTACAAACTTATATGAATCATGAGGTATATAATAAAATTGCACTCCTATAGGCCTACACATTCATACTTAGTTAAGACGACATCACGCTCAAGGTCGGACGGACACGCTCTCTCTCCAGTAATCTGTATGTTTCTCTTCTATTCGTTTTCTATCCAAATATACATTTTTGTACAAACCATAGCTGTCCTGTCCACGTCTTTTTTCGTCCCACCGGGGTTTAGCCAGTGTGATTATAAAGAGACCTAAATCTCTTTAGTCTCACAGCCGGGAACACAGTCTGCGCATGGACATCCCAATTGTGATTGTTGAATTGAATTGAATTGAATACAACTTTATTGTCAAATGTGCTGTACGTATGTATAACATACAGCACAGATGAAATTTCTTCCCCCTCAACATAAAACAACATAAAGCAAGAGGATTGTTGCACCTACAGCCTGCACCTGGGTAGCAATTCGGTTTTGGACATTTACTGTATTTTTCGGATTATACATCGCTCCCGATTATAAATCACACCAGCCAAAAAATGCATAATTAAGAAGGAAAAAACATACATAAGTCGCACTGGAGCATAAGTCGCATTTTGGGGGGACATTTATTTGATACATTCCAACACCATAAACATGCTAACAAGTTTACCAAACTATCAGTTTCACTCCAAATCACTAAATCCAATGAAATCTTCATCCTCGGTGTCACTTTTAAACAACTCCCTCAACTCGGGAGGTAGATGATGCGCCGCTTCCTCTTCTACGTTGCTTACGTCAGACTCATCGTCGATTTATCAACATAGGCCGAGGGCGCCATCTTGTGGTTTAATGTGAAAATAACGTGAAATGACAATCATGTGTTCATAATTTCACACACAAGTCGCTCCACAGTATAAATTGCACCCCCGGCCAAACTATGAAAAAAACTACGACTTATAGTCCGCAAAATACGGTAGTTAAAACTAAAACAAAATCCACCAAGTCACACTGGACTACACGGTTCACAGACAAGATAAGGCTGACGTGCACTATTCTGTTCATAGAATGTGGCTTCAGACCGAAGTACTTGACTCGTATTGTTGGAGGAAACATCTCTCGGGCAGGCCAGTTTCCTTGGCAGGTCAGCCTTCATTTCAGCAGTGAACATCTCTGTGGAGGCTCTATCATAACATCACATTGGATCCTCACAGCAGCGCATTGTGTTTTTGGGTAAGTCATTCATACGTTCATCTGTTTTGGCCAAATTTATTCAACTTTTCCCTGAAGGCAACACTTCAACGTTACAGTATGTTGTCATTTTACAATTAAATAATTGTGTCTTGGGACATGATAACCCGTCATTGTGTGTTTATACGTTTATGTCGTGTACTGTATGTTGGCTAACAATCAGCACTTGTCATGGTCTGTTACATTTTACAGATGCCAACGTTGACAATGTGAATATTTTAGCATTCCATTCATTCTTTTCCTGGATATTTGATGTGGCAGAGCTCATTAATTGTCCTATCTGTTACCAGATTTGCAGACCCTTCCTTGTGGGTAGTCCATGCGGGAGAGGTAGAGCAACCAGTCCATGGTGCCCAATCTCTTGCAGTGGAGCAGATCATACATCACTCTCGCTATCACCCCAAAGGGCTGGATTATGATATTGCACTTGTGAAACTCAGCAAGCCCCTTATTTTCAATGGTATGGCGTTAGTTTGTGCACTTAGGGGCATATTGTACCGTGTGCTTGAGTCCGAAAAGGTGCGCAACTGCACTCTTTTTTTGAGTCATTGATTTAAATATGTCATTCACACATCTTCATGGGAATGTCAGCAATCTGAGTGGAGCAAAGCTTAAATGATGGCGTTTCCTCTCACCTAGGTGTCACGTTGCAAGGTGGTGGTGGACCCCAAAAAGCAGGCAGGAGGGAGGAGCAGGGTGTACTTGAAAGATTGTATTAAAACACAGAGAAAACTAAATCCTAAACCAAGTCCTAAAAACAAAAAGAATCCAAAGTAACAAACAAAAACCATGGCTGAAGCAAAAACCAGAAACAAACATGACAGGAACCAACACACAAACAATGGCCCGACACAGAGTGGTCAGGCCGGGAGTCCTTTTAAAGCAATAGTTAGATAACGACCAACAGGTGTGCAACTGTAGGGAGAGCCCTACAGTGCCACCTGTTGGTCACAAACATGGCACTAGGCTACATTCTACCAAAGATGTAAGCACCTTTCCTCTTGGACACTCTTATCCAAAGATGATTAAGCTATAATCTGTAAACTTTAAGACAGGCGGCCCGGTAGTCTTGGACACTGAGGTACCGGGTTCAAATGCTCCGGCCTCCCTGTGTGGAGTTTGCAACGTTCCAAAAAATGCATCAGGCTGTGAACACTCTAAATTGTCCCTAGTATGATGTAGCGTGGATGGTTGTTCGTCTCTGTGTGCCCTGCGATTGGCTGGCAACCAACAGGGTGGCCTACTGCCCGAAGACAGCTGGGATAGGCTCCAGCACCCCCCGCGACCCTAGTGAGGATAAAGCGGTTCGGAAAATGGATGGATGGATGGATAGTTATAAGACTAACAGAGAAACAAGGGTCATCGTGGAAAGAGATCTGAGTGAATAAAATTTGACCGAGTGTTGGATATTTGTTTAATCTTGTGCTGCAGTCGATGTGAATAAGTTTAAATAACGCAACATACAATTTTACAAAAAATGTAAAAGTATTATTCCTGAATATTTATTTTACTGTACTTTCAACCACTCGAGATGTTCAGTGGCATCAGCGCTATACATAAACATATAGTTCTTATTTTTTTCTGTGCTATGACCAAAACATACAAATATATCTATATATATAAAACATGAATTGGAATATTTCATATCACACAATTTTTAAGCTTTGTCTTTGATTTAAAGATGACAATACGCAAAAATCTACAAAAATTGTAGAAATTGTAGCACAAGGGTCATCCTTCAGTCCTCGTTAGCTCATACTCTACCTGCTAGCTACATTTACGACTGGATGACATGCGTCGCATGTGTCGGACTACTTCGCAAACTGTCAATGAAAAGATCTCAGCTGCCTTTCTTGTCACTACAGATCACGTAAAACGGCATTAGATGTGGTATTTCTCCCATTGTCTGTGTTAGGGATGGGCCACAAATGACAAAATCCAGGCGGAAAAATAATGGCCAAAAATCAATTGAAAACCCTTGATGATACCGTAATTACTACAGCTCAAAGTATCAGCATATCTGTCATTTTGAAGAAGTAGCCGACATTTTAAGGATGAAAATAGTCATAAATAGAGAAAAATATTCTTCAAAAAATCAGTTAAAACACCTTTTGTTTTGGTCCAAATGAAAGCAAGGTTGAACTTTTCGGCCATATTTCCAAACGGTAGGTTTGTCCCAAATGCTTATTTCCAAAAGGAACACCAAAACAAAAGTACTGTAAAACATACCAGTTATAAGAGGGTGTGTGCACTTGTGCAACTGCCTTATTAATTTTATTTTTACCTCCCCTTTTGATAAGATTGTCTTTTAAATTTAGTCGAGTTACCCAGTTTATACTGTAAGTCACAATTCATCTTGGTCTCGCTTTTTCTTTTTTTTATATTACATAAACAATATCCATCCATTGCAAAGCCACATGTAGACTTTTCATATCCTCTGCATCTGAAATGTCCTATGCCCTTTCCTTTAGGATTTGTGGAGCCCATCTGCCTGCCGAATTATGGGGAAGAATTTGAGGAGGGTACCATGTGCTGGATCTCTGGATGGGGGGCAACGGAGGACAAAGGTGAGCCCTACAAATCGGATTGCACGGTAACAAAGAATTCATTACTGTACAAAGAAAACATTTTCAATGTGCCGTGCCGTTTCAAGGGGAAACGAGTGTGGTTTTGCGTTCTGCCATGGTGCCCCTCCTCTCCACCAAGACCTGCAACCAGCCTCAGGTTTACCAGGGCTTCATCTCACCATGGATGATCTGTGCAGGATACTTGGGGGGAGGAATAGACTCCTGTCAGGTGATAATTCATCTTGTGATCTTGTTTCAATATATTATATACCACCACTGTACTGTTTTCCCATGATGTGTTGATCCCAGCTAGTGTACGTACAGACCCAGCCAAAAATTGTTGTGAGCCAGGATGTGCACATTTCATTTTCATTCAAATTCATTTCTGCAGGGGGATAGCGGGGGTCCTCTGGCTTGCGAGGACTCATCTCGATGGAAGCTGGTTGGGACGACGAGCTGGGGCATTGGCTGTGCGATAAGGAACAAGCCAGGCGTGTATACCAGGATCACACATTCACTTCACTGGATCCGGCAACACATGGAGGTCAGTGTGTGAAACAGATCAAACCAGAGATCAAGACTTTGTGCGACTCGCCGCCTCAATCAGAAGCAACAAGGACATACAAAGATGTGCAAATACTGTATGGCAAAAACAACCATCCATTTTCTTCCATTTATCCGGCGTCGGGTCTCAGGGACAGCTTTAAAAACCAGGGATGCACTGACTTCCCTCCCACAATTTCAAAATAAATATTTAATATTTGCTTATGTTTGACTGGAGTTTTATTCCGTAGTAGTCCAATTATGTTGTATTTACTCTCTGGATAATTCATCAAATCCATTCATTTTTATCACCAATTTTAAACAGATGTTAACGTCTGAAACCATCTGGTCTATTCAACTTCAAATACTGTACAGCCATTTTATGGAGAATAACTCCAATTGTAGGAGAAAAATAGTACGTATATCCTATTTCTTAAAGGTGAGTAAACATACGTACCCTATAGGCTTTGTATCTTCTTAACTCCTAGTGGTCTGATCTCGAGCTGCTTTTCATTACTATTAAAACTTATGGTTATACACTATGTGTGGTAGTACTGTGCTGTCCAGGTACTTTTTTTTGAGTTCCTGCATATTGAGCTACTTTGCATATGACTCTAATTACACGTATTTTCCACACTATAAGGCGCACCGAAAGGCATTCAATTTTCTCAAAAGCCATCAGTACACCTTAGAATCTGATGAGCCTTATATTTGGATCAATATTCTGATTTCATGGATGTAGTATTTTCAATGTTCTGTAAAGCGCTTTGTTAAAGCTGCAGCGGTTGTGAAGGCGGTATATCAATAAAGCTGTATTACAGGGGTGTCAAACGCCACGTTGGAGGGCCGTTAGGACAGTGAAACCAAATGAATCGTCTCATCGTATTATTACTTGTACGCCGCAAATTGATGGATTAGTAGTTTTGAAATCAGTTCACTATAATACTGTAGTTTATTCAATTATTGGAAGTAATTTACACACACTTTGAAAAAAAAATATTGCACAATATCAACGTTATTTATTACACATGACATTTGGGTCGAGATTTTAGAAAGGATCATCGAAGTTGACACACATGATTTGCTTTCGCGGGCCACATAAAATGATTTGGCCGGGCCTTGAGTTTGACACCTTTGCTATGCTGTATTGTATTGTATTGTATTGTATTTCCTTTGGCGTATCTCGTGGCTGCATAGTACAACTGCAGCCAGGGCTCTATAAAGCTATATTGTATTGTACTGTATTCCTTTTAGCACAGCTCCATCTAGTGGATGCATAACGCAACCACAGCCACTATTATAGCTTCTATTCTTATATATGAAAACCGTTTTACAATAGGCCATTCATTGAAGGTGTGCATTATATTCCGAAGTGCCTTATAGTGCGGAAAATATGGTACTTAATGCTATCGGCAGCATTTTTGTGAAACAAATTAGTCTACACTTCATAAACGCACGCTCAAACTCAACTGTACATTTATGTTAGATTCTATCCTGTTGTTTTCATTTTAGCTTGTTGGGGGGGGGGGGTCACCACAGCTGATCATCCTTTTCATCGAAGCCCATCTTTTGCATCCTTCTCTCCAACACTAACTGCCCTTCTCTCTTCCCTCACTTCATCTCTCAAATCTTTCTCTAGCCATCTTCCCTGGCAGCTCCATCCTCATCATCCCTCTGTCAACATTTACTATCTCTCCTCTCAGTGTCTCAACCTCTTTTAAAGTCTGGCCTCTCTAACTTTGCTATCATGTGCACCAATTTTGTCTGGGAATGGACGGGCCGTTCAGGAAATTCTCGAAATTCCCGATGTCCACTAGTGGTGTCTGGCATTGTTTGAATTTGGATGATTACAGTTCTGATTCGGGTTCTTTTGATTTGATTCTGGTGCCTAACGATTCTCAATTCCATCCATCCTCACGAGGGTCCTGGAACCTATCCTAGCAGTAGGCGGGACACACTCTGAACTGGCTGCCAGCCAATCACAGGGCACGCATAGACGAAAAACCATCCGCGCTCACACTCACATGGAGGGACAATTTCGGGTTGTTTCATTAGCCTGCCACGCACGTTTTGAGAATGTGGGAGGAACATTTCACAGAAATGTTAGGCCTAAGATTCATGTTTTCAGATTTAGTAAGTCTAATGTGATCAAAATATTTAAGAACAAGTATATGTATTCACGGCGGCCCAGTAGTCCAGTGGTTAGCACGTCGACTTCACAGTGCAGAGGTACACTTCCAGCTCCGGCCTCCCTGTGTGGAGTTTGCATGTTCTCTCCGGGCCTGCGTGGGTTTTCTCCGGATACTCCGGTTTCCTCCCACATTCCAAAAACATGCATGGCAGGCTGATTGAACACTCTAAATTGTCCCTAATTGTGACTGTGAGTGGGGACGCTTGTTCGTCTCTGTGTGCCCTGCGATTGGCTGGTAACCGGTTCAGGGTGTCCCCCGCCTACTGCCCGAAGACAGCTGGGATAGGCTCCAGCACCCCCTGCACCCTAGTGAGAATGAAGCAGTTCGGATAATGAATGAATGAATGGATATATTTATTCACAATGACTTACCCCAATGTTTTGAAATGCTCATGCAGTCTTGTTTAACTAAGATGCATAAGCCTCATTTTATATACCTGACGGTTTTTATTTTAACCTTTCAAAACTCTTCTCAGTGATGTTTTACAAGAACTAATTATTTTCACTCATCTTGGGTTTTTTTTCCAGAGGGAAGAGGCTCCAAATGCAGCAACTATCAACTGAATCACCTTTTCAATGGAGATTGTGGGCCAGTTTGATTGGGCAGAGCGAACGATGAAATTAAGAGTTAAGAGATTTTTTATTCCAAAATGGAAAGCTCTCAGTCAAACCAGACAGGACAAAACAGCATGCTTTATAAAAAGAAAAACAGGCATGAAAAGAGACGTTATGTTTGCAAACTACCCATCCCCATCCTGAGGACATCTCAGATATTACGGCACATTAAAAATACTCTTTCATTCAAAAATAAAAAAATCTATCCATCCATCCATGCTGTCTAGCGACCCAAAAAATGTTAACTAATTAATTGCACAATTACCGAAAATTGTGATTCATCACATTCTGCTTCTACTTTCAATTTTTTTTTTTACAAAGCTTATAACAAATATTTACCTGAGTAAAACCTTGGAATTTGTGTAAATTAAAAGTATACATGAATTCAAAGTTTCCAATAGATTTCTTTGATCCTTGATTCTCGCCCGTGTTAAATGCAGTCTGTTTATTTATTTTTTATTTTTTAACCAAACAGACTTTTGCTCTTTTTGGCAGTATTATGAAAAGACCACAGAACTCTTATTTTAAGTTTAAAACCAATTTAATTCTTTTTTTTCCCAGTTTTTTAAGAAAACTTCACAAAGAACCCTGGAAAACAAGGTTGCTGCTTTTATGAATCTGTACATCAACATTTGTTACAAACGGAACAAAAACAAACAAACAAAAAAAAACACTATTTTCATATTATGTGTATGGATATAAAAATAAGCATCTGCCTTTTATTTTGAAACTCCCAAGAGCTTTGCTCTTTTGCAGAGGTCCATGTGAGAGCTGTGGAGTCAGTCTTGCACATATCTACTCAAAACACAAGCATGCAAAAAGAGACAAACCCTAACAATAGAACTTTAAAGTGTTGTCATCCAAACTTACAATTCAACAGGGGTGAAGAAAGACATGATGTTTTTCAATATTTATGAACGTAGCATTACAAACTCGCTTCTGGTGTTTAACACTTTCCTCGGATGAATCCCATTTCTTTTCTCGCTTAAATATACAAAGTGCAATCGCCTACAGCAACTAAATAAGTAAAAACAGTTTCTGAAAAACACGCACGGCAAAAGGTGGATTTGAGGAAGATTGGGATCATTCCCACAAATCCTGTTTTGTGCTCTGGATAAACCCAAATGTGTGTGTCCGTTTGTACAACGGCCATCCAAAAACCCGCTCGCTTTTGCAGACACATTTGACATTTTGCGTGGACATGTACTGTAGTGTATGATGTTTGTGCACGTTATCTACTGGAGTGATTCACTGTTGTCAAGGCCCAGCCCAGCCATATCCACGTCGTCGTCGTCATCATCCTCTCCGCTGTCTCCAGATTCATCTTCACTATGGCCGCCGAGCATCACCTGCTGTACCGCCAGAGTCGCGCCATCCGATGTCAGGCTGTGGAGACCCTCCATGTTCATCGTCACCATTGTACCTAAAAACCAGTCAAGGTAACTTGAATGTCCGAGTAGAAATCTGCGTCAAGATTTACCCCAATAAAATTACACTGAGATGATCAAACTTATTCACGATGACCTCTAAAAATATTTAGATTACATCATGCACGTCAGATCTGTCACTGTACATGCACATGTGGCTGGTGTCGGGCTGAAACCTCCTAGGTCCCAATTGGGTTCATTTAATAATTTTTTCACAAAACTAGACGCAAGTGTTGAGAATGGCTTGCTTTCTTTGATGATGCAATGTTAATGGGTGAACAAGTATGTTTTTGGGGTCTCCTGAAAAGCGATGGTTTTCGACATACAGTCAAACCTCGGTTTGTCCATAATCCGTTCCAGAAGGCTGTTCGAAAATCGAAATTGTTCGAAAGCCGAAACCACGTTCTTTTAAGATAAAAATGCTTACTGAACAAGTCTGCTCACAATGGAAAGCAACATGAGGAAGCGTCACTTCCTCGTGTAAGGAAGGCGAGAGGAGTCAAATGGTGCATTCAAGTTCAGTTTGTTCAAGAACCGAAATTTGTTCGTCATCCGAGGCATACTCAAA
The DNA here is from genome assembly GCA_018466805.1 of Hippocampus abdominalis. Lineage (NCBI taxonomy): Eukaryota > Metazoa > Chordata > Actinopteri > Syngnathiformes > Syngnathidae > Hippocampus > Hippocampus abdominalis. Next base: position 17,831,502 of record CM031706.1, on the reverse strand, counting down.
AAGTCGAAAATCTAATTGGACGAGAACCGAGACGTTCGAGAACCGAGGTTTGACTGTACAAGGATTTCGTCCTAACGTCGGTGATGTGCGTATTCCTTTGGGAAGTCTTTAGTTAGAACGCAGTACATTCGTAGTCACAGTCAATTTCATAAATGTACTCTTTGGGGAGAAGTTAATGAGCACAAACTTAGGGGTGTTGTGCGATTACTTCTGAGTCACTGTGATAATCAAAATGACAAACATTTGGATTGTGAATTTAATTTAGGAGTCTCCTCTGGTCGTGGTAAATCTACATTTTGCGGGAGTAGAGGTATCAGACTCATTGCTTCCAAAACGCAGTTGTCATATAATGTAAATCAGGGGTACCCAAACAGTTGCGATCGACCGGTAGTCACGATCGACTGGTCCCAAGTCAATAGCGGGGGATTTGTGTGTCTGTTAGGAATATTAGGGGGGGGGGATTGGTGTGTCTGTTAGGAATATTATATATTTTTGTGTTAGTGTACACTCCACCCTAACCATCCTATCAGTTTTCACTTTCACAAAACAAGTATTCAAAAATAAAACAAAATAAAAAAGCAGGCAATGTTTAACCGACGGTGGCGCATGAACTCCATCACTGGAAGTCGTTAGTAGTCAGCAGCTTGTGACATCTTGCGATATATGTTTCTGTCTTTTAAAAAATTGTTCTTACTCCGTTTGTGTCATCTGCAATTCAACGATAGCACTGGCAAAAAAAAAAATGGGAATATGGAGCGCCAGGAGACACATTTTAAAAGGGTACATGTGAACTACGGTAGTGATGTTCCTTTGCTTAACATGCTGCAAAAGTGTGTCCCATGCCTCCGCGTGAGTTCTCCCACTAAGGTAGGAAATTATTTCCTTTTCACATATTCGACTTGATTTTTCTGTTTCGTACATGTTAGGGGTCGTTATGACTGCTGCTCCTCATGGCATGCGTGTTTGTGCGCTCGCGCGCGAGCGGTAACAGTCCATCGCAAAGGTTGGTTGGCTTGAAAAGCACATCTTCGGTTAAAAGAGGTTGGGCACTTCTGCTGTGGCCAAAAAGTTTTCATAAATGAAATAAAATGTAAATAAGACAAATCTGTGAGAATGTAAAACGCCATTTTGGCCATTTTGTAAGATTTTATTCATACCATCTGGCATTGTAACTTGCTGTGGTGTGCCACCCCCTGAGGCAATGGAGTCAGGCCAGAAGCGCTGCAGTGGCCTGTTTTGAGGAGTCTTCTTTTTAGTTTTAGGCGTCTCAGAGGAGCTGGCATCCAACATGGGTTGCAGAATCCGCCGTCGAGCATTTATAAACCTGCAAACACAAGGCAGCATATAGTTTCTGTGTTTTTCTCCCCAAAGTGTGATTCTCTTCCCACAGGTATTGAGTAGACTTGAGTTATGAAACTGCGCTGTAATGAGGCCACGTTGCTCGTATCTCCCAAGAAACACATGCAAACATACATTAATAACAGCAAGCCAGTAAAGTTAATATAACTCACACATTGTTAGACATATCTTATGTTCAAATACATGAGATAATTCAAACAATAGGGAGAGAAAAGAAGGGCCTTTGTGGGCTATTGAGAAAACTTCACTTACCAGTTATTGACCTGTAGAAGTGTCAGATTTGTCTGGCTGGCTATCTGTTTCTTTTCATCCTCCGTTGGGTAAGGATGCTACAGAGGAAGGGAGGAAGACATTTTGTTGGTTTTGTATTTCAAGGTTGACAAATGACCCGACGCGCAAAAAACTCACTCCAATGTGCTGAAAAAGCCATGAGCGCATGACATTTGTGGCATGCTTGGGTAGAACGCCGCGTTTGTTTTTTGTCGAGCTGTCGTCATGATTGAAGAGGTTTAAGTCCTGATGAAACCGCAGCTGGAGCTGAGCAAAATGGAGAATAGGTTAGCCAAGAACAACTATACATACCATTGTAAATTGGTCTTGTTAAACATACTCTATAAAAACAAACTACCGTATTGGCCCGAATATAAGATGGTGTTTTTTGCATTGAAATAAGACTGAAAAAGTGGGGTCGTCTTATACAGTATTCGGGGTCGAGACATTATACCCATTCACGACGCTAGATGGCGCCAGATATCAATGAAGCGAATGCTGAACTTGACTCCCCAGGATAGTGAAACCCTGCCACGAAGAATAAAAATAAAAATAGCGGTAGCACGAAGAAGAAAAATAAAAAATAGCGGCAAGATGGAAAAGAGAAGAAAATAATAGAAGAGATAACAGAAAATGGAGAAACGTAGCGACAATCTGAAGAAAAGTGGGTCGAAGATCGGCCAGGTTAACCGGCAATTGAGGAGAAGTTATGATGTAATTTACATTTCAAAAACCAGTAGCCATTCATTTACGAATGTGATTGCACTTTAGATTTGAATGAGGCAAAATAACATGCTTTTTCTCTCAAATATATTGTTATAATCATTTGTTTCAGATTTACTGTAATTATTTTCTGTATAAAAATTAATTTGGTGTTCAAAAAGTATTTTTTCAAACTTGAATCTTGAAAAAGAGGGGGTCGTCTTATAATCGGGCCAATAGGGTAATTGCTGCATCATAATAATTTTCTTAAAGCCTCTTAAAATTTCCAATTTGTACCCGGGGCAATTCATTTTCCAAAGGGGCCATGCAACAAACTTGAACGGTTGCCGATGGCACTGTCAACACGCTCACCTCAATCATGACCCGTATTATGCCAATGTATTTTTTAAAAAAACAGAATCAAATATTGTTTCAATAAGAGGCTGCTTGCTGTGATGTATAATTAGATTTAAAAAAAAAAAAAAAAAAGCAAACCAAATTACAGTCATTAAAATTACATCACCGTAGCATCACTATCTACGCAACAATTTTAAAAAAGTGCCTCCAGTGAGCATCATTTTTTCATTTTTTTGACCACCGAAATTTGTGGATGAAAGGCACCAGGCCGCCCCGTGAAGAGCAAAAATTCACATATCATGCTGACCTTCTCTGTACTCATGGATGCAGATGGCAAGGGGGATGTCCCCCTCACTTTCATGGTAACAGTTGCCCCTCCCACCCTCACTTTGGCGACATAAAAACATGTACAACTCTAGTTAGATATACAGCAGTAGATTTGTACCCTAAGCGCGAGCATACCATTTAAAGTTTTTAGTACGTGGGCCCTGTGGATTTATCATGGCGTTAATGACTCAGTAAAGGGGTGGGAGTCATCCATCCATCCATCCATTTTCAACACCGCTTATCAGGGTGCTGGAGCCAATCCCAGCTGACTTTGGGCAAAAATCGGACTACACCCTGAATTTGTTGCCAGTCAATCGCAGGGAAGGGAGTCAAACCTTTATGAAAATACAGTAACCCCTGTGACTTAAGTTTTCCTAAAATACTTTATTCATTAAAAAATTAAATCGTGTATTTTCCGCACGAGAAAGCGCTTCGGAGTATAAGGCGCATCTTTAGTGAGTGGCCTATTTTAAAACAGTTTTCATTTATTGGGTGCACCGCATTATAAGGCGCATAAAATAGAAGCCACGTTAGTGGCTGTAGTTGCGTTATGCATCCACTAGATGGAACTACACCAAAAGAATACAATACAACTTTATTTGTATCGCGCTTTCACAACCGCTGCAGCTGTAACAAAGCGCTTTACAGAACGTTTAAAATACTATATCCAAGAAATCAGAATTGGATTGAGTATAAGGCGCACTGTCGGCTTTTGAGAACATTGAATGCTTTTAGGTGCGACTTATAGTGCGGAAAATAAGGTAATCAAAAAAGGGGAAAAAAAATACAGCCATATCGGCATCCATATTGCGGAAAGACATGTTTCATGTTGACGCGCGAGAGAGGTTTCCCTGCATTTTGGACAAAGAGATGAGGCTCAGACTTGCTGGCTCTGTGCATACTTGTAGCGGACAGGCCACGGGCACTCATACAAGTCGCACGATTGGTTCCCGGCGCAACATCAACCAATGAGAGCACAACTGGATTTATCCCGTGAGCTGAGTGAACTGCACCCAGCACCTTCCCTTGTTGTGTTTCGTCACACTGTTTACTGTCTCACATACTGTTTCTTAGTGTTGTGTTCATGATAACTTTTTTGATTCGTTAAACTGCGCTCTAACCAATTGCCGCCATTGAAGCAATGTGTCCTGGGTGTGTGGAATCATGTAAACCCGCTCGTCCCTCCACGAAGATGACACCATCAACGGGGACACATCTCTTCAACACTGGCAAAACGATGGTTCGCAGCCTTGACTGGGTCAGGGAGCCTTATTTTGACTCTCTTCTGCCGGGTCCGGTCACAAGGAAGTAGTCACAGCTCAGACGAAAGCTCAAACTGTCAGCTCAGTAAAAGTCACGAAAGTCACTTATGATAAGTATAATACATGGACCTCGGTTTCCCTTGCCCGGATGCGGGTCACCAGGGCCCCCACTCTGGAGCCTGGCATGGAGCTGGGGCTCGCTGGCGAGCACCTAGTGGCCGGGCCTACACCCATGGGGCCTGGCAGGGCTCAGCCCGAAGAAGTAAACGTGGGTCCCCCTTCCCATGGGGTCACCACCTGTGGGAGGGGCCAACAAAAGCTATGGAATGTCACCTCTCTTGCAGGGAATGAGCCTGTGCTGGTGTGCGAGGCAGAGATGTTCCGACTTGATACAGTCGGACTTGACTCAACACACTGAGGGGTTAGACTCTTTTCCACTCTGAAGTTGCCCACAGTGAGAGGCGTAGAGCAGGTGTGGGCATACTCATTGCCTACCAGCTCAGTACCTGTATATCATGGTCTGACACTACATGGTAAGCGAGTTGAAGGGGTGCGTGCATGTAATTTCTTGGAATATGGCTGGTTTAAAAAAAACTAAACAACAAAAACTTACATAGATGAACATATTCAGAACAAATGTAATACAGCTATAAACATAAGGATTTACCTCACTGGTTCTAGTTGGGATGCAGGGAGGGATGAAATGTTAACAGTAAATAGAGCTATGGTTCGATCAGTGTTTGACAATGGATTTGTGGTCCAAGGCTCCGCAACCAAGACCACTTTGGCTAAACGTGATGTGGTTCTGGCAAGGACACTTAGAATATGTGTGGATGCAGTGAGCACTACCTCAGTCTCTGCTCTGCTCTACTCTACTCTACTCTACTCTAGGAAAGCGGAGAGAGTCCTTTGCATTTTGTATGAAGAAACTGGCCTTTAGTTATATTATCAAGTTAAAAGGATTTGGAGCATCACTTCTCTTCGCATCAGTATTCGATGATAGCTGGCTATGTAGAAGAGGAACAGAACGAGCGAGTTTTGTTTAGTTTTTTACAGTCGGTTAAAAATCGAATTGTCCAACCCTGTTTACAGGGTAGAGACATTGTGGGTCCTGTGATTTGGCCTACCATTCAACCTTGGTTATAGTCTGACCCTGATGTTTCAGTATATGAAGCGGTACGACATGGTTACAAAAGGGATTTATGTCAATACGCACCTTAGGAATGAAAGGGTCGATGCTGCATAATTTACAATGATGGGTCAAGGGATCCGACGAGCTGTCGAGTGAGTTTTGGTATTTAAGTTCCCCCTTTAGAGTTTAGACAGGGTCGACAGCTTCCTGATGGCATTGCTGTCTTCACGGTCGAATTGATTGGGATTCATTGGTCACTGTGGTGGGTAAAAGAAGTGGGGGTTAAAATTTCTTTAATTTGCACTGATTCATTGTCATCGCTGGTGGCATTGGGAAGAGGTGGCGGTAGGGCTCGACCCGATCTCGTGATTGAATGTTGATTTTCAGGTTGGAGATGATCGGTTACGGAATGGGCTTAGTGTGGGTCGGGGATGAGATCTTACCCCAAGTGGGGGAGTTTAAGTATCTTGGGGTCTTGTTCATGAGTGAGGGCGGGAGGGAGGGGGAGATTGACAGACGGGTCACTACGGCGTCTGCTGTGATGCGGACTTTGTATTGGTCTGTCGTGGTGAAGAAGGAGCTGAGCCAAAAGGCGAAGGTCTCAATTTACCAGTCAACCTGCGTTGCAACCCTCCTCACCTATGGTCATGACCAAAAGAACGAGATGCTGGACACAAGAGGCTGAAATTAGTTTTTTTTCTGTAGGGTGTCCGGGCTCTCCCTTAAGATAAGCTAAGAAGCTCGGTCATCCGGGAGCGGCTCAGAGGCGAGCCGCTTCTCCTCCATGTCGAGAGGGGCCAGATGAGGTGGCTCGGGCATCTGATAAAATGCCTCCTGGACGGCTCCCTGGTGTGGTGTTCCGGGCATATCCTACCGGCAGGAGGCCCAAGGACGACCAAGGACATGCTGGAGAGTTTCTCTCCTGGTTAACCTCGGAACACCTTGGGGATCACCCAGGAAGAGCTGAAAGAAGTGGTTGGGGAGAGGGAAATCTGGGCTTCCCTGCTACAACTGCTGGCCCCACGACCCGACTTCAGATAAGCGGGAGAAAATGGATGAATGGATGCCAACAAATGTGGGTGTCATGGGCAATGAAATAGCAGATGATATTGCCAAATCGAGAACAAACCATTCAGGAGTACAGATCTAAGTGTCCTTGGGGAGCATGGAATCTCATGCCAAAATTAGGGAAGTAATACTTACTACATGAATAATGGCAATAAATGTAGAATACTGAAAGGAGAGGGAGGAATCTTTAACACATTAATCCATTAGCGGAGTGTACTGTTACTACATGTCTCACAAGGCAAGAGGATACAAAATTGACAGGGCTTTGGCTCACTGTGGACTGGACGGTGGACTCCACTTATGATGAAAACATTGTGATGGCTGTTGTGAGGTTTGTGGTGTAAGGAAGTCAGAGGAGCAGATGTGATGCTGCGATGCCCATCATATGCAGTATCGATTGAGGTGATGGCTGGGTTAGGTTCCTGGGGCATGTCATTTCGAATGATTTGGGGGGGCCAAATGGTTCACTAAGGCAGAGGGGAAGGGTGGCTTTGCAGTTTTTTTCAGAAACACTGAACAGGTGTATCCAAAAACTGAACAGGTGTTAGGTTTGGTTTGCTATGAGTGCTAGTCAGCTGACCAGGGGACGGCAGCAATGCACTTAATGTGCCCAGTCGGCCGGAAAGAAAAGAGTGAACTTTATACAGCAAAACATGGTATCATGAGTGAAATGAAGAGCTTCCATGTTTGCAGATAAGTATAGATGTTGATGAACAGCGCTTTCTATGTTGTTTATATGCTGTGTTTGGTGATGTATACTACAAGTAAAGTTAGCCTCAACTGATAATCGGTTGGCTGGGCAACTTCAGTCACTGTGTGTGACTCAAAATGACGCTACAGGTTGGATGTTTAAGTGTATTTTAATGTATCAAACAAAGGAATCCCTCATTCTATGGGCCATTAACCAAATTGATGCTATTTGCTTACTTAGGCAATTATGTAAAATGTTATTTTTATAAAGCATCATGCACATTGACTCACTAAGTGTAAATGTCATGGCTATAGTGCCTGTATTTGCTAATTCTATGCTAAAAACCCACAAAGAGTTTCAGTACAAAAAACCCCCCGACATGATTAAACAAGTTCTGAGGTGGACCAACACACAATTAGTTGTTCAATATTAAATTACAAATCGCCTTTGCATGATGTGGCAATGTACAGCCCATCAAATGCACAGAAGGAGAAATTCTATTTCCGGGTTTAAGCCAGCGAGACACAACCTGCTGCCATAAAGTCAAAAATATAGTACACCGTCCACATATTTTGCGTTTTCCATCAATATTGAACCGGGAAAACATATTTACAACTTCATATGCAACATAGATTAAGCCATGCAAAAGTGATTATGCGAAAGGTACTCAAAGCTCACCCCCAGCACTCATTCATTCTGAATAGAGGGCTTAATGGCTGCCCCTTCGAATCAATGGCTCGTCATCTTAACTCTGCGCCAACCCTGAGGCGGGAGCAACAGCCTGTCCGGCAAAGGACGCGGCGACACTCTACTCTGGCGGCGAGCGACCTCTCATTCAAGTGGATGGAACGCAGTGAGTGCAGGGCTGTAGTCAAGTCCAACTTTATCCAATCCAAGTCACAAATTCGGGTTACAAAGGTACAAGTCCAAGTCCCACTCGAGTCAGAGTGACAAAGAGTCCAAGTCAAGTTTGAGTTCACATGGTCCGAGTCCAAGTCCAGATGAGATCAAGAGTTAACGTTAAGACAGAAAAATAGAACTGCAAAATTTGAGAAATTTCATTATGTTCAACACTCTTGCCAAGGAGTCTGAGTCGAGTCCAAGACAACAAAAAACATGTCGAGAAAAATTGCCTCTCCCCTTTGAGCATCTGATCCATGTGTCCAGATTTATTATTTGAGTACTCTCCTCTGTGAGCACTTACGACAGTGACTCCTGCTAGTGCAGTCAATCAGTAATTGACAATCATGTGAATATGAGAACAGCTCCCATTACAGCTTATTTCGACCCCTGATATCGCTCTCTCTCACTGGAAGGGGGCAGGGGGCACACACATAAATTATACACACATTTTTCAGTGTTCTCAATGTATTTATGTAGGAATTATGATGATTACTGTTAGGTTTATTAACTTTTTTCAAACACTATTTTTTTTTTCTTTCAGTAAAATGAATCACCACTACAGGCTGTACCCCGCCTACTGCCTGAAGACAGCTGGGATCGGCACCAGCACACCAACAACCCGAAGGAGGCAAAGCGGTTCGGAGAATGGATGGAATGAACTTTTGTGCTAGTTAGTTTTGAGCTAACGCCATCGTCAGAGACATCAAAGAAAGAGAAACGACAAACCTGATTGTTTTGGACACGTAGAGTCCCTGGTGAGATGGCCTGTGTTACTACTTGTCCTTGGTGAGTGACGACTGTTACAGGCTGATACACTGTGCCAGCTGGGAGGAATGCACAATGGTTATATTGGAGTTGCTGGAGGTAGGCAGATTTGTCAGAGTGCCATTTTCGACATAGGAGTCGCTCCTTAGCTGTAATAATGCAGTAACGGGACAGTTACCTGTCGGTGTGGTAGTATGCCATGATGACATACCTGCAACCACCTGGGTGGGATTTACTGCCGTGACGGTGACATTTCCTTGTTGCAGGGCTGAAGCCGGCACCACAATTTGACCCTGAGGACTCCCTGAGATGGAGCAGGGGACCTGATAACAAAAGGGCCTTGGATCGATTGTTCACGATAACCTCAAACTGACATTATGAGGGTGACTTGATGGTGATCGCTGACCTGGGATTTGGCTGGTGAGAAACTTGGGGCCTGGCTTTGAACAGGTGAGTAAGGACTAACAGGCTCTCCACTCAGTAGGGTCTCACTGTTCATTTTAGTCTTGAGGCAAGCAATGTAACGGCTGCAGAAGTCCTTACACAGGTCACTCACCTTCTCCAACTCCAACAGGTGGATTCGCAGCACCTGGATGGCTTTTACCATCTGCAAAAAAACAAAAAAACAAAAAAAATCACATTTTAGGAAAGTTTCTTGGATTTGTGGACACACAGTCAAGCAGCAACCTACATAAAAAATGCAAAAAAGTTTTTAAAGTCAAAAACAAACATACACGGTCAGAAACAAGGTGACCAAAGTTGAAACGGTCATTCATTTTGTTCTTATAAATACCAAAGTGATCACTTATCACTGTTGAACAATCATTCATTTTGGAATTAGTCAAACCTCGGTTTTCGAACATCTCGGTTCTCAACCAATTCGGTTTTCGACTAAAAATTTCGAGTTTTTATGCCTCGGATGACGAACAAATTTCGGTTGTCGAACAAACCGAGCGCACTTGAATGCACCATTTGATTCCTCTCGCCTTCCTTACACAAGGAAGTGATGCTTCCTCGGGTAGACGAGGAAGTGACGCTTCCTCGTGTTGCTTTCCATTGTGAGCAGACGTGTTCAATAAACATTTTTACTTTAAAAAGAGCGTGGTTTCGGTTTTCGAACAATTTCGGTTTTCGAACAGCCTTCTGGAACGGATTATGGACGAAAACTGAGGTTTGACTGTATAACTGAAATATTCCCATATTTCCACATGATATTGCACAAAATACAATCCCCAAGAACCCAGGTTAGCTAGTAAATCCCAAGACTTGTGAAAATAACACAAGGTAAAATAAATACGATAAAGACAGAAGGGTAATGCTTATTCAAGGCTTCAATGTATGCAAAGATGCAAGTTAAGCAGCTATCTATGTTTAAAAATGGATGTCTCGAAGCCACATCTATATGGAAAGATCTCGTACCACATGTACATTTGAATTCAACATGCCGGACTAAAATATAGAAACGTTTGCCAAAGAGACAATATGGAGCTGGCTTATCATTGTTGGTCGGAGGATGTAAGCTCACCAAGTTGTCGAGTTCTGGGTCTTCACTGAAAAAGGGCTTTCCGTCCTTCTCCTGAGAGCGGACAAAATTCTCAATGTCCACATCAAAGCTTGCCGACGTGATGCACTCAGAACTAAGAGTGGACAGCTCACACTTCTCAAACAGCAGAGCCAACAATGGGAACAGGGGATGTCTGCAAAAGGGAAATATATGGGTCATTTTCACATAATTTGGTCAAAATAACAGTTAATAACAGCTTCCTCTTCATGGCATGCCAACTCACCCATGTAATTAAGACCCCTTTATACTCTTAAATGCGTGCATTTCAAAAACACTTTTTTCCAATAAATTGGCAGAATGTCAATGATACACAATTCCGTTGAATCGTGTCGCATGCTGTCCATAATGTGATAAATATGTTGCAAGTAAAAATTATGTTAGGTTCGTTTCCTTCTGTGTCCACAAGCTACCTTCTACGATTTACTCCTATACTTACTATACACTTAAACCAGAACAACTTCAGTAGGTTGAACTGGAAGTTGAATGGGGTTCCCTTTGGGGTTATGCATTGGACAGGGGGCCCAAAATAGAAGTCTACCTCTGAAAGGGGGGGATTTTTCCCCTCCGTGGGCAGGTCAAAGTTTGGACTTACATCCCATTGAAATGTTACATGACCTTAAATGGGCAGATCATGCTAAAAAAAAAAAATCACGAATGTGCGAGTTAAATCAATTCGGCACATAAGAGTGAGCAAAAATTCCCGCACAGCCATGCTGAAGACTAAATTAGCATTCATTGCAAACACTTGATTACAGTTACGAATGCCAAGATTAGGTTCAAGGTGAAGCCGGTAGGTTTATGCTGAATGATTCTACTGCATTTCAGAATCACTTTGGTTCTTCTGGTGAGATTTAAAAAAACGGCTAAATGATCTGAAACATTTAAGTGTGATTAAAAGGAAGAAAGAGAGAGACACACACACGCACGCACACACACTTCAGAAATCAGACAGAGACTTTGTTGTACCGATATATGGAGGCTTTGTCCACATCCATGGGCGTCTGTGGATCTGTGAGTGTCGGGCTGGGTGCCTCTGCTAACATCCCCTCAAACTTGTCTTCTGTATCACTCTCTAACTTGGATACTCCTTGCATCTGCTGAAGATAAATAAAGAACAACTATTTAAAATCACTGCAACAAGACACAAACAGAGGGCAACACACAGAAACCGACAGAAAATGTGAAAGGTTTTGAGCTGGGGTTTCACGATCACATCATGTGAAGGGATCAAGGGGAGCCAGAGGGCAAAGTCACAAACAGAGCCTTGCTTTACTATGGCCCTTGTGAAGACTCACGTTGACACAATGTGGCTACTACTTCTAAAATATTTGGCTTTGACAAGAAAAAGATAAACAGTTGACAAGAGACCAACAGTTCAGCTCTTATTTTCAGGTATTGACAACAGCAACTAATATCCAACTTTGGCTGGATTAACACTGCAAAATATGTGCCACTTTTCTATTTTCAGTATGTGCAGATGTCAAGTGACACATGGGATGTCACTTTTAATTTCATGACATACAGTATTAAACACTCATAGACGCCAATATTTGCATCAAGTAAAGAAATAATATACATTGTGAAGAATATAAATTGTAAACGTGACATACCACGTGGGTGGCCTGGACTGAATCATTGCCCGACGACTAATTGAAACATGTAAAATTGACTTTTTTAAATTACTTTGTACACAGGGCTTGACTTAAATTTCTACATCACCAGCCACGGTGGCTTTAGGTTTCCCAGAATTACTAGTCACTCTGCAATTTCACAAACCACAAATTGTTTTTTAGGTAACCAGGGTTTTGTGCAACCAAGATAAAGATAAAAGAGAATCAAAACAAAATGAAAACTGGAAAAACGGTGTTGATAATGGGGCATATGCCACAGGTTTCCAGTTAAACTGTCAAAAGCGGCCCATTTATTTCCGTCCCGCCTCCTCCCACAAATTGGCTACATTCTTGGCAAGATCACTGCTATTCTTGGCTCTGCTTTTGCTCAATGACGTATCTCGTAACATAAATGCCAATCCATCCACCTCAGCTGCTTTAAGAGACAAAGGCTTCAAAATGTTCCCGTTCAAATTACATTCATAACTATTAAGGTAAGCATGCAGTTTCTTTTGTGTTAACCATTTTGTGGCTAGTGCTAATGCTAGCATATTTATAATGATACGTACTTGCATGGCAATCTTGGACAAAAACTGCAAGTGGGCCTTTATTTGGGTCGAGTTGGAGACTTAACTGTACACGTTATATATTCATGTAAGTGATATAAATGGACAAGATAGTAATGAAATGTTTGTGACTTCATTTCATTTGCATAATTATTTAGTACTCTGTTAAGTGCTGTTAGTAATGCTAGATCAGGGGTGACCACATTGTAGTTACGGTTTCCCTTGGAGGGCTGTTATGAATTATGGGGACCCATATAAATGTTTAATCCCCTCCACATATTACATTCACAGCGCAGAACAAATTGATTAACTTGTTTTAAAATCAGAAGTCAAAAATAACCGTTATTGTGGATTACATATGACAATATGAAATATACTGTAGGTTCAGACTTTAGCGTCATGGAACTTCACATGCTTTGATTTACTTTCGCGGGCCACATAAAATAATGTGGCGGGCCAGATCTGGCCCCCGGGCCTAGACTTTGACACCTGTGTGCTAGATATTGTTCTTTGTGTTGCATGCAACACATATACAGTAGAGCACGGGTGTAGAGGGACCACCCCCTCCCCACACACACACACACACAAACCAACCCAAAACATTTGTGGGTCTGTGAGCGGGTTATTACTGTAATATGATATATTTTTGTGTTAAGATGCCAAGAGTGCAGTGTTCCCTATCTGTGACCTGCATCACCGGAAGTTGTTAGCAGTCTGCAGTCTAGAATTGCAGCTTGCAATCAGTGCTGATGCGCTCTATCGTAATTATTATTCTCATTGAGAATTTGTTTCATGTACAATTCACAGGGGGCACGGCAAAGAATGGGAATCTTGAGTGCCAGGAGAAGCATTTTAAAATAGTACACGTGAGCTACGATCATTAACTCGATGCAAAAGTGCATCCCATGCCTCCGAGTCAGGTCTCTACTAAGGTAGGCAGTGATTTGCATTCCACAAACTTTTGTGTCTACTTTATTTTTCTGTTTCGTTCATTTTAGGGGCCGTTATGGCTATTGCTCATCAGGGCATGTGTGCGTGTAAATATGCGCGTGTGTCTGGTAACGAGTCGATCATGGGAGGTTGGTTGATCGAAAAGTAGATCTTTGGTCAAAAAAGGTTGGGCACCCCTGAAGTAGAGTGTGACTGTAAACGCCCCTTCCGAGATAAGAATAGCTATGATGATTTTAAAGTATCCTAACATTTGTTCATTGTGACGGAGTGTTGTGAAAGATTCTCGCTCTGTGGTAGTTGAAAGCTGTCGATGCATGTCTCAAATCTGTTCCTCCAATGCACAGGGACAGAAATGCAGTTATATAAACCGAGAAGCATGGTAACTGTTCTGTTCATGTAGACTCAGTTGTATCCACAGATGGTTTTACATGTTAAAATCGTCAGCTTTCACCACAAGGTTTTAAAACAGGTCCGGACAACAACCCTTTCAGCTCAACCAAAAGAAAGATGACTTGTGCAAAGAGTAAAGTTTGAGTTATTACTTTACTGTCCCACTGGTAGGTGTTACAGAAGCATGTTAATGCCACGCACCCAAACACCCCCCCCAAAAAAAGCTTTTATTTTGAAGTGGTTACCGGCAGCGTGCCGCGGCGTAAAGGTTGACCTAACTGTGAAGAACTTGGGCGTCATCTTTGATTCTGAGCTTTTAACATGAGAAACAGAACGTCTCTCATGTTAAAAACATAACTAAGATTGTTTTTTATCATCTCAAGAACATAGCCAGAGTCCGCCCGTTTCTCTCTCAGGCCAACATGGAAGTGCTGATGCATGTTTTTATTTCCTGTCACTTAGATTACTGTAATGCCCTGCTCTCCGGTCTTCGTAAAGAGTTATTCTCAGGTTACAAATGCTCCAAAACCCGGCCGCATGAGTCTTGACAGGGGACCAGAGGCCGGGAATACATTACACCAGTGTTAAAATCGCAGCATTGGCTCTTTGTGTGTTTTAAGATTGAGTTTAAAGTGCTCTTATTAGTTTTTAAATGTCTTAACGGTCTCGGGTCATCTTACTTATCTGACCTGCTTTTATCATTGCGGATCCTGAGGTCCTCTGGCGCTGGCCTTTTATTTATTCCCAGGGTGAGGACCAAAACACATGGTGAGGCTGCATTCAGCCATTTTGGTCCCCAGCTATGGAAAAGCCTGCCAGAGAACATCCGGTCTGCAGAGTCTGTTGACGTTTTTAAGGGGAGGCACATCTTTTTAGCTTGGTGTTTGAATAACATCTTTATGTAATTAATTTAATTCATTTTATATATATGTCTTTTTAATAAATCAGCCTTCCACAAGTGTGTTGTTTTAGCCAGCAAATTTGCGGCTATGCTTCTGACATCACTTTGTCTCAGACCCAAATTTATGGTGAGAGATTTATCTAAAGTTGCAGTGATGTATCTAGAAATAGACAGTGTACTGCTATGCACAGTTTAAATTTAAGTAGATTATTTAAGAATAAAAAAACAGTTGGTACTTATCACGTGGAATTTTTTTTTTTGTCTTCTGTATCTTTAACCAAGCAAAAAATAATAAATATTTGGGGCCCGAACAGTGACTGCTGCGAGGCCCCTATTGTTTTTGTAGAAATTATTAGGGCCCGAACAGTGACTGCGGCGAGCTGCAGCCTTCGTGGAGACACACTGTAAATCGCTTAATGCAAGCCGTGACTAATTTTCATCATTCAAGATAAATGTCTCACCAGACAAAACATCCTCTTCTTTGTGAATTGCATTTATGAACCGCTGTGAATGTTGGCACCAGTGGTTCTACCTCCAAACTGGAACTTACAAGAGCTGTGTAGACTAAAGTTGAGCTGGGATGTAGCAGTTCCAGACAATGGTTCAAATAGATGAAAGTTCCAGAACTGCTTGTCAAGTTTGAATTCGACACGTTTCAATCCAGTGCAATTTGGAGAATCAGTTTTTGCTCATTTGTCATTGGAAAGGCCAGAGACGACGACCCTCTCAAGTCGACCACAATTTCACGCCTGGGATTAACTTTGCCAGGGCACAGAATGTTGAGGAGACAATTACAGGTCAAGGACTGTGTTCTGGACAGATAGCACAGCCGTGTTATGGTACATTAACAACCAAACCACAAGATTCCGTACATTCCTAGCCAACATGGCAGTTGCTTGAATATTTGCAAATTAGACATCACATTGCTCTCTCTGGCAAGAAAAAAGAAGGGAACGCCGTGCAAACATTGGCCCAGCTGATGTTGGCGAACGGCATACTCACAAAATGATAGCAACCTACAAAAAGAAAAAGAGCAGTCGCATATAAAACAAATCAATTCTTAAAGAGGGAATCCTGAGAGTTGGAGTAAGGCTTACGAGAGCAGCCATGCCAGAGGAGGCCAAACACCCAGTCCTCTTTGAATAAGGACCTTCAAATGCCAGAGCTCATTCTAACCAGAAATCCACAACCATGGTCTTTCCAAGATACGTCAAAAATTCTGTATTCCCAGTGCAAATGCGGCCGTCAAAAGAGTGCTGTACGGATGTGCCGTCTGCAGGCAGCTATACGGTACTACAGGAGATTTCTGACCTACCACAGGAGAGAGTCTTCCCAGATGAGCCACCATTCACAAGAACTGCAGTGAACTACTTCAATCCTTTCAAGGTAAAGCGTGGAAGAGGCACAAGATATTCACATGGAGGTGGCGGGTTCCCTAGACACAGACTCGTTTATTAACGCAGGTGTCTCGGGAGTGGCATTCCTTTCAGCTGGAACTGGGCCTTGATGTGCTACAACCACGGTCGTGGGTTGTGTTGCCAAAAGTCAGCCAAGCTGGCCATTGCCTTGTTGATACTAATTATGAAGATGCAGTAAATGTCTCATTTACGCTCCACACAAAAATGTACTCTTCACATAAGTGAGGGTAGGAACGTAGATAGTCCGATAAATCAAGAGTTTTGCTTTTTGGCCAAGCGCTTTCTTCACCACAACAGACCAAGCAGATGCTGCTGAGTCACAATGCTTCGCTGAGCTCTTCCCATGCCCGCGTTTTTGCTTCAGCGACACGGGAAGGTGCATTCAAATTCGCTAGCAGGTTTCTGTCAGTTGCCTCCGGAGTCCCACAGGCTAAAAAGGCAGATAGGACTCCTCTTTCAGTTTTTCAGGATACCTGACCTCCAGTGTGCACCAGCGGGCTTGAGGATTGCTGCAATGACAGGCACCAACCACCTTACGGCCACAGATGTGATCGACCGCCTCAACAATGGAGGGATGAAACATGGTCCACTCAGACTCAATGTCCCATGCCTCCCCCAGGATGTGGGCAAAGTTCTGCCGGAGGTGGGAGTTGAAACTCTTCCTGACATGAGATTCTGCCAGACGTTCCCAGCAAACCCTCACACTACGTTCAGGTCTGCCAAGTGGGACTAGCGTCTTCCCACACCATCAGAGCCAACACACCACCAGGTGGTCATCATTCTACAGTCCATCCCTCTATTCAACAGAGTGTCCAAAACAAATCCATTGACAGCACCACAAAGTGAGGCAAAGAAATAATCAAGTTAAACGGTTTACATTTTGTGAACATTACCTTATTACTATTGAAACAAAATGAAATGCATGTGTGTCAGAAAAGGTGATGTATGTTAATCCAACATCTGTTTTGCTCACCAACCTGTTGCTTTCCCTTGGAGTATTTGTCAATGGAAACCGAATGGGCTGCCATCACGTTCAATGCAGATGCTGCAAACACTCAGGCATTATCGATTGTGCCAATAGGTAGTCAACCTAAAAAAACCAAACTTAATTTTATTTAAAAACAAACAAAAAAACAAAAAACGTCAATTATTATGTCAATATGGGGGGTGGGGTATATTTAAATGTTATGATTCTTTGTAAACCAAACGACTTATTGCAAATAATTTTTATTTGGGCCCGAGCAGCGACCACTGTGAGGTCCCTATTATTTTTGCAAAAATTATTAGTAGTACGAGTAGTATGATAATAACACACACACACAAATGAGTTTAGGATTATAGTATTTTGGGGGTTCCATTTGTTTTTCCTTATTTCAGATAAAAGAAAACTTTTAAAACACAACATAAGATGTCAAATCAAATTAAGATAGGGGTAACACATTCTAAAATATTTGCCGCCTCAGTGCATAACTGGTGTCTAGGAAACACTATGTAGCTCAACAGAGACAACACGACACGCTTTTCCGTTGCACTTTCAAATATCGCGTTACCATCGAACTACTTTTAACACACCCACAACGCTCTTAGCTTTTAGCTCCGTGTCAGCAACAATTTATGTTTGTGGCGGCAAAGTGTGACCATGTTCGACGAAGCGAAGTGTAATAATGTTTAGCGACCAAATAAATGTTTAGAATATGCAGACGCTCTCTCTTTCACCCTCTATGTTGCTCGCCTGTGACACGGGCCAGGTCCTCGGCTAACATTAGCAAAATAGCTAACTTTTATTTATAAGTGGCTGGCCTGCTGGTACGATTGAAATACAAAACCGCCATGTTACCCTAAATGATCATTGGCAAAAACTATTTTGTTGCGACATTCAGAACTCCGCTTAAGAAATATACGATAGTGGAGGCGTACGGCAAATCTTGTACCGATA
Source organism: Hippocampus abdominalis (assembly GCA_018466805.1). Classification (NCBI taxonomy): domain Eukaryota; kingdom Metazoa; phylum Chordata; class Actinopteri; order Syngnathiformes; family Syngnathidae; genus Hippocampus; species Hippocampus abdominalis. The sequence goes on along the minus strand of CM031706.1, from coordinate 17,813,330 downwards.
CAGGTTGTGAAATGACTGGGCGCTGAAAAATAATTCTGGGTTTATTGAATGATTACAAACTGTATTTGGCATAATTTTACTAAGCGACATTTTAAGAACCAACACCGAGGTTGCCCACAGCTTTCAGACAACAGCCATTCATGGAGGACAGCCGCCTTCTTATCCCTCCCCTTCGCGCTAGCATTACAGCTGTCGGGCCTCGTTTTGAGCGTTAGCCGTGTGATTTTCCACAACCCTCGTCTAAACAGCGACATGTTTTTTCAGCCTCCTTCTCTTGTGAACAGCATTTATTTATCCTCGATGCTGTTCTGCCTCATCAAGCATCCGTTTCCCCAGCAGAATCCGCGGTTCTCGCCGTTGGGCATTTTTGCGTTGAGCGCAGATTGTTTGATTGATAGGGACGGAAAAGAGGGATTTTGAGTGACAGCTTACCTGAGTGCCAATCTTCGTCACACTGACAAGCGGCTGCAGCAATCGGGACCCGCAGTTGTCGCTGTGCGTCATCACGTATGAGCACGCAGGGACGTTTAGAACATTAATATTTATAAGGTGGGCGGTCAATGACGTTGTGCAGCACTCTTGACTGCCCCTGCACTGTCGGGTTTATTCTGCCCAATGACGACATCCGATTGGTTCGTCAGTGTGTTTCCAATATGGTGCATTTAGATGTTGATTTACATATTCCCGTCGATGCCTATTCACAAATAAAAAAAAACAGCACTGATCTAAATTGGAAATATACATTAATTAGTTGCTTGTTATTTGCTATTAACAATTGAGCCACTTTCTGGGCCACAATCACTCGAAATATACTCAGGCAGACACATTTCAACAAATGCCTTTCTTTCCGAACATTTTTATGGCGTGTGGGACGCACTTGAAGAACCCAGAATTAACTGGCTATGCGGTTTTGTTTTTTGGGGAGATTTTCTCTGGAAAGGACTAAATTAAAGCACTAGAGAGCTGGTTGCTTGATGTCTAACCATTCCACTGTCTCAAAAAGTACAACAGGACAATGATCCCTGAATGTTTGAGGAAAAAAGAAATCTCTGCAGCTAAATTTAGTGTAACTTAAGACAACCATTAATGCAAGTATATTTCTGACATGTTTCTCCATTGGGGCTCCTTTTTCTCCCTCAAAACAGCAGATGGACAAATTGCAAACAGAAACGCCCACACATTTTGTTAAATACTGCATGTGAATTTACAATCAAGACAAGCTTTAATGAGGCATTTTATTTTTTTCTTTGCGCTCAATGTCATAAGACCACACAAATTCAATATACAGAAATGTATATATGATTTATATATATATATATGTATGTAGGTATGTATGTGTGTGTCCAGCTGAGCTCCCCTAGTGTCGAGGCGAGGGTCTTCCAGAGGTAGGCTGAGGGAGACGATACTTTCCCATCTCTACATCCATGTCTGCAAATGTATAGGTACTGTAGCTGTGGTGTTCGTAATTTTGGTATTGGCTGTTGTCAAAAGTATCTTCAGGCTCAGCAGGCACCATGGTTGCTGATTCTGGAAAGGAAAGCAAAGTGGATAAAATTAATTAGTATTAGTATCTAGTCGGCGGCCCGGTAGTCCAGTGGTTAGCACGTCGGCTTCACAGTGCAGAGGTACCGGGTTCGATTCCAGCTCCGGCCTCCCTGTGTGGAGTTTGCATGTTCTCCCGGGCCTGCGTGGGTTCTCCGGGTGCTCCGGTTTCCTCCCACATTCCAAAAACATGCATGGCAGGCTGATTGATTTCCCTGGAGTGTGGGCGCGCATGGTGTTTGTCTCTGTGTGCCCTGCGAGGAATTCGGGGTGTCCCCTGCCTACTGCCCAGACAGTGGATAGGCTCCAGCACCCCCCGCGACCCTTAATGAAGCGGCTCGGAAAAGATATTAGTATCTAGTCCTCTTCTTTTGTCCCAATATTCTTTTCGAGTAAACAGATTGCCAGGGGCACAGATAGCATTTTGGAACTGGGGGATGGGCACCCGAGGTCAAATTAAAAAAAAAATCCACATTTTATGCTATAGCGCGGAATTGTGTTTAAATTCGATGCAATTTTCCCTGCACGGGGGAGCTTGTGGGTTACGTGATGTGTGTGTGTGTGTGTGTCTGTGTGTGAGTGAGCCAAAAGTTTGGACACACCTCATTCAATGTGTTTTATTTTCAGGACTACTGTTTTTTCATTGCAGATCCTCACTGAAGGCAGCAAAACTATAACTGTACACATGTGGAGCGACGTACTGAAAACCAAGTGAAATAACTGAAAAAATTTAGTGTCCGATTCACCTTCCATGAATGTTTTTGGAATGTGGGAAGAAAACAGAGTACCCGGAGAAACCCCACACAGCCATGGGGAGAACATGCAAACTTCAGACAGGAGGGCGGACAAGAACCTACGGCCTCTGTAGTGAGAGGCGGATGCGCTAATGAGTCAAGCACTGTGCCGCCCCCTTTGAAAAAGTCAAGAACGTAATTTAAATAAATATATCTAAACCATTGTTATTAGGCTATCCATGGTCACAAGACCCTCACAAATGACGTACACTACTAGACGCACTGGTCTTTCGAAGCCAAGCCGCTGCTGCGCCTGCTGTCAGTAAGTTGTTCCCTACTTGCTCGTTGAAGTCACAGTACACAAAAAGCCAAGGACATAGTCGCGATGAATTGCAAAACATCTCGTAATTGGATAGGGCTTGAAGACATTATCACAGTACAATTGTGTTATACTGCGAGCTAGCTGAATTGAAATGTTCTTTTCTTCAACTTCTTGATTGAGTGTGTCATTGTCCTTCCATGTTTTTTTTTTGGAGGGGGGGGGTACAAATGCTTGTGGGATTTTTTCTTCAATTTAGTTGTGTGTGTTTTGGACACATTTCTATTACTTGGTTGTATGCAAAATAATTAAGAGCAAATTATGAATCGGTCCCATTGAGCAAACTCATGAATATAGTGTATTACTAGATACACTGTGAAATGTTACTTGTTGTGTTTCATACGCATTAGATTATAGTTTGTCAATATTAGGGACAATTAAAGCAGTGTCTGTCTCAACTAGGGGACCAGGTTATTCACAGTGAGCCCTTTCGATTGCATACTTGTTGTAATCATATAATACTTGCGTAACCAAGCTCCAGCAATATCATCAGCGGCAATCTCTCCACAGATTCCCATCCACAGAAGATGTTTAGCATACCACATTAGGTAAAACATACTTTTACTTCCACTGCTCCCTATCAAATATGTCAGGTGAGTACAATGACATGGGATGTTGTGGTCCTCTGTAACATTCCTTATGAATATACTCTGGGCTGCGACAATTGATCCTTTTCATGATTAAAAAGGTTTTGCCATTTCAGCATGTCCTGAGCCCTGTCCGGGGAAGTTTGATCTTTGACTATGAAAACTTGGGAGGCACGTGTAGCACCCTCAGAAGGTAAAAATAAAACAATAAATTTAGGTATCCAAACCCTAACATGTACAGGAAGTGAGTTAGGAGTATTTGCAAGTAATATTTTGGCCCATATTTGCACAGATGTCATGCTTTTGCCCCGTTGTCCTTGACGGTTAACCCGATAGATACAGTTTGAAGTCAATCTCAACATCTGGAACAACAGGGAAAAAATAAAATAAAAAAATCTAACGATATGATGGCAGGAGAGCAGCTCAGAAGGACCCAAGTTGCTTACCATTGGTCTTAACCTACATTAGGTGAACATTGTTTGAAACTTTCCATACACATCAGGCCTGGCAAAAACATTTATGTTAGCTCTTTATTGTGCAGTTTCTTAAAAATGGCCCTCGATTGCCCCCTATACATTTTGAACAAAATGTATAGGTGGCAAAAAAAATCTAGATCCATGAACATTGGGAGACATATGTACTGTAAGTACCCAAGATCTACAAAAAAAGTTTTTTAGTTAGTCATGCCTTTAAACTTAAAGGAAGTCCATCAATTTGATTTGACTTTGGAGACATTTTTGACCTTCTATAGAGGGCGTATTTTAAGAAACTCCTCTGAGAGCACTGGTTCAACAACACCAGTCAGGGGACCGGTACCAGGCCACGGACCATTTGGTACCAGGCCCCATGGAGACAGACCAAGATTTTTTTATTTTTTTTTGCGACGCGTCAGTCAACGCCCCACTCTGTCGAAGGGCAATATCAATCAGGCTGGGTGATTATATGATTCCTCGTGTTCTGTGACCTGCTCTGAGCTCTGAGCGTATTTACTCCGTCAGACATGGCAGAAATGTGCACGACTGCAGGCCTCCTAACTTTGATTTGCAAGTTGAAGTCAACAGATTCCGCAAATAAATAAAAGCAGTAAAAAGAAAGTAATATTTGCAAAATAACCAAACGTACAGCTAAACGCGCAGCTGATGGACTGCCTTGAACTCTGAAGATGAACCTATTTTGATAAGAAAAGTTACACCCCTTTGCGGTATCTCCAGAGTGACGTGGAGGAGGAAGCTGTTGTGCCCTTTAAGTCGTCCAAAACAAGGCAGTACAACAAAACTGTTGAATCATTTGAACCAGTAGCACTCAAGCAATGAAGTTGGAAGCATGAAAATGCGAGCAGAGTTAGCACAGCCAGCCCACATAAGCCTTAGAAGTTCAGCCGCTAATTAGTATGCTGTATACAGTACATTGAGATAAATACTGTACTAATATGAGGTCTGAGAGATCCACAGAGAAGAATGGTTACAGCAGGGGTGTCCAAACCTTTTCGTTTGAGGGCCACATCCATAAAAATGGAAGGATAAAAGGGCCACTTTTTGACAGATGCTAAAGTCAGTGAAGAAAGTAATTATATATTGTTTGTATTGTCGAGTTAATTTCATCAGCTTTCCGTTAAGGGTGTTCAAGCATAGAGTTGAGGATTTTTCCAAGGTTTTGGGGTGGCCAACAGCCGTCTATCTCAAATAATTGATCCAGCTCTGCATTTAACAGCAGCCGAATCCCACCCCCACATTCAGAACTAAAAAAAAGAACAACTTGTAGTAAAGTGACCATCACTTACATGAGGATCATCAATGTAATGTCTTCATAAATCAGCTATAGGGCACAAACTGGAAGAAACTATTTTGCCCCTAAAATTGAATCATCTTTATTCACTACAGTGTTTTGAAGATAAATTGTCTTATTCTTTTTGTCAGAAATGGTTTATTTGAATCTTCGAATATGGAGAAAAGTTCTACTGTATATAAACACATTTATTAGTATTATTGGCACTTCTTTTTCTTACACCCTCTCTTCTCACTCCGCCCACCTTTTTTAACCAACCTTGCTGCCCATGTCAAATAGCTTTTTAGTGTGTGCATATATATATATAAATAAAAATAAATTTCTTTTTTGTTTTGTCATGTCATGGGTTGCTGAAAAATGGATGGAGGGTGGCAAATGGCCCCCGGGCCGTAGGTTGGACACCCCTTGGTTACAGGGTTGGATGCTGTAGTGTTACCCTCATGTGGAGTCTGTGTCTGGAGTTCTCTCAAAGGGTGCTGTAGCTCACTGGGATGCGGCGACGAGGTGGGTACCGTGGTTGCAACATCAGTAGCTGCCCCAGAGAGGAGAGCACCGCCCACTTGCACAGCGGCAGTTCCGCAAGGAGGCTCAACAGTTCCTTGAAGGACAGACTCATCCTCGACATGCAGGTGTGCAGTATTTGCAGACACTTCAGGACGCACAGGCTCTGTGATTTCTACAAGACCATCAGATGGACCCTGCCCTGGTGATGATACCTCAATCACAGCTTTACCTGCTGAATCTTCAACCCTTACAGGGAGAGTGGGAGATATGACACGTGCAATTAATTCTGAAGAGGAACCTGCTTCAGATTGTAATTCTGTCTCAGTGGTATCTGATAGATCTTCTGGCACATCCTGCAGTTGTGGGGCAGAGTCTATTAGGTCCTCAACAGTACAAACATTTTGTCCCTCTCTGGTATTTTTAGAAGCTTTTGTATGTGCAGCTTCTGCTGGCAAGGTAGCAGAGGCCTCTGCAGCTTCTGCTGGCAAGGTAGCAGAGGCACTCTTAGCCTCATGTTCTGCTATAACCGCCTTATTAGGTTTATTTGAATCACTGTTTTCTTTGGAAGTGATGTGTTGGGATTTTATTTGTGTAATCTGTCGGAATTCTGGGACCTCTTGCACAGAGGTCGAAGTTTCAAGCTTGTCATCTTCTGACTCAGAGTCAGACTCAGAATCAGAATCAGAAGAGTCACTGGATGAGGAGGATGTGATTTTAGCCCTTGATTGATCACCATGTTTAGAATAGAGTGTCTTGGTTGTGGCTGCATGACCTGGGGCTGGAGCTGGAGTGAAAGCATCATCTGCCACAGGAGAACGTGTATCTGTGATAAACACAGTATAACTCTATTGAGGTGTTGGAGACAACAAGGATTCCTGTTTAGTACATGCTATTTCAATATTACCAATGACAGGCAATGCATCCACTACTTTGCCTGCGGACACTGATATTGCGATTCCCAGAGGCTGCGTTGGAAAAGCTCCGTTGTTCGAAACCCTCGTAGGGAAAGACACTGCTGTCTTGTGTGTTAGTAGGGCTGCTCTCTCATCTGTATCATTTGCTGCTGAGCAAAATAGAAAAATGAAAAATAAGGCATGACATACAGTGCAACTTCTTTTCACAATCTTAATTCGTTTGTGATATGAAACGTTTGCAAACCAAGGCGATGTTTCACACTAAAATGCATGGAAATAGAATTCATGTGTTCCAGTCTCAGACTGAAGATATGTTTACCTGTTTTTTATTCTGTGGGTAGTTCAAGAGTACAATTCAGTACAATAGAAAGAAAGTCAAAACACACTTTAAGAAACTACATATGCGGCTACAGTGTATGGAGCATAGAGACGCCCCACTGGAGGAGAAGGGTAAAACGATTCGGCGTGCTAATCAAGCTATATCAGCGTGGATTTCGATCCCCTCTCCCATCGATCCATCTTGCTAATCTATGTCCTCTACCATGCTAGATCGATAAACTTCTTTTCCTCCAACAAAACCTTGACACATTTTGCCGCGGTTTGCTTCACCGAAACCTGGCTTGGCGATTGCAACCCGGACCCGGGCTACACCTCCCCGGCTTCCGTCTCCAGTGAGCAGACCGCGAAACGAAACTGTCAGGGAAATCAAAAGGGGGTGGAATATGCTTTGTGTCAAAGAGGAATGGTGCACTGGTGTCACAGAGCTCAACAAACTGCAGCCCGGACTTGGATTTGTTGTATCTAAACCGTAAGCCATTCTACTCACCACATGAGTTCTCCTCTTTCATACTTGTCTGTGTTTGCATTCCACCACAAGCAAACGCGAACACAGTGCAACAGACGCTGGCTGACCAAGTCAACAAACTCGAGCTAAAGGATCCAGAATCACCACTCATATTCTTGGGTGGTTTTAATAGAGCACAACTTAACCATGAAATTCCCAAATATAAGCAGCACAGTGTTTCACCGGAGAAGGCAACACTCTGGACCATTGCTACACGAACGACACTTCTTAGACTCATACCGATCTGTTGCCCACGCAGCGCTGGCTTTGTCACTGTTTAATACACTTAATCCGTATATACAGGCACAGACTAAAATGCATAAAGCCGGCTATACACACACACACACACACACACACACACACACACACACACACACACACACACACACACACACACACACACACACACCTTCAGAGCTGCCAAGAGGACTTGCACTCAGAGACTTGAGAGCTGCTACAGGGAAAACAACACGAGAGACATGCAGAGGGGAAAAAGGTCAGTGAACGCAGGTCAGAGGCTCACAATCTGTGGTTCAAGACGTCATCTGAACTGCTTCTATGCTAGATTCAGCCAGCAAAACAGAGACACCACTGAAAAGCCCCCCTGTAACCCAGAAGAGTCTGTCACTACAGGTGCTCAGACCTCTGGGACAGGTAAAACCCCGCAAGACTATGGGACGTGACCGGATGTCACCAAGAATCTAGAGGGCCTATGCAGAGCAGCTGGTGGAGGTGTATACGAACATATTCTAAATCTCCTTCTCATAGGAAACTGTACCACACCCCTTCAAGTCCTTGGTGATAGAGCCAGTCTCCAGGAAAACAATCATAACAACAATGGACGACTTCAAACCCACGGCATTCACAGCTCCTGCCGTGAAGTGTCTTGAAAAGGTGTCGTTAACCAAACAACTCCGTGGTTCCTGACTCAGTGTGAGTGACCGTATCAGTTCGACTGCCGCCCCAACAGATCAGTGGATGACGCAGTGGCACTGGTACTTCACTCCACCCTCCAAACAACTAGACAGTAACACCACCTACACATGGCTACTGTTTTGGGATGATAGCTATGCATTTAATACCATCAGGCCGTTTAAGCTTTTGGCTAGACTGGCCGATATAGGAGTACCTACTACCCATAACTGGACCCTGGACTTACTCACAGACAGACCACCGTCGGTAGGAAAGAAGGTCAGGGGACAGGTCTGCATACAGGGACTTGATTTATGTCTTCTGTTTATGGCGAGGACAACGACCTTGTTCTCAACATAAGACAAAACAAAACAAAAGAACTCAAAAGAACTTGTGGAATACAAGGATGAGAGCCTCACCTCTGCAGCCCCTCACCATCACAGATACTGTGATGGAACGGACTGACCAATTCCTTGCCCTTCACATCACAATAAACCTGCTGTCACAATGAAAACAGTCCAGCAGAGGTTGCACTTGATCAGGCTGTTGAAAAAGGACCGAAAAACCCTTCAAAGAGGCCTACAGAAGTCCTGTTGAAAGGATCTTCACCAGCGCCATAACGCGGTGTGCTATAGGAACACTTCCCTGGCTGAGAAGAGGAGGCTCCAGCGGGTCACCAAAACTGCAGAAAGGGTCATTGGCTCTGACCTCCCCTCCATGGACATTATTAACAATACATTTCGCTTATTTGTTTACTTGACTTAGGGACAAGTACAACAATTCCAATTTTTGATCCTGGTATTTAACTTGTAGAAATTGCAATAAACTATTCCATTCCATTATTAACTTCCAGAGATTTATGTGTGCTGCCTCTACTCCTTGGGTAACATAGGCCAAAGCGTCCAATGGCATTGCCGCACATGCATTCTCAATTTCTTGTCCAAGGGCCACCATTGCAGTCGGTGGCCCTTCGTGCCAATGTATTGCAGGAAACAAAAGACGGAAAAAAGTGAAGCTACGTCAACGCTTTCCAGAGAACTGCTGCATCCTGTGTTTCAACTTCAGGGGAAAAAAAAAAACCATTCAGTCAAACCAATTAATTAAATTGCTAATCCATACCTTCAATAATTATGTAGAACGTGTTTTTATTTAAACAGAGTGAGCACAAACGAGACTGCAAACTAACAAAATACTCACAACCACATGCAACCACCAGAAATAATTCAAAGAGATGTAATTTTCCAACATACTCTTTTCTGTGCTCTTTATAGCCTCGTCTTTCTGAGTGGTGCACAATGCTGACACGCCGGTCCTCAGGATCCCCCAGTTCTCCACCTGGTAATGCTACAAAAAAGGGGGAAAAAAAGCACAAACAAGTCAAAAATGGTGTGATTTTAATTTAGGACAACGTTTTATATAATCCAAGAAAAAAAATGAATCACAGACTAGACCACTGAACCAAAGTGGTCAGTAAATCAAACATGGAAAGGCAGCATATAGGCAGCATATAGTGGCAGGAAAAAGTTTGAGAAGAGTGATTGTGAGTGTGAATGGTTGTTCATCTATGTGTGCCCCGCAATTGGCTGGCAACCAGTTCAAGGTGCTAAGCAGATTGGAAAATGGATGGAGGTGAAAAAAGTATTTATTAACAAGTAGCTAATTATTTCTCTTTGTCTATCTTCCTACACCAGCAATTTATAGTGATGGAAACAACAAATAAATGATATTCTATTTGATGGCAAAAAGTATGAAATTGACATAGGTATCCTCTTTTTGTGAATATTTAGTTTGGTGGTGTACCGTGCTATTTTTCGAACTTAAAATATGTGCCTTGACTCAAGGTTGGGAGCCACTGTTTTAGTGCATAGAACGATTTGTCTTTCACTTGAACCCATGCTGGAAATCAAATTAGCATGTCTTGGACAGATAATGGTAGGCGCCTTTTTGACACTCTCTTTGGATTTACACCACGGTGATGCAGGTCATGTGCCACCATAGATGAAAGGTGACCTGTTTTTTTATTTTATTTTTTAAATACCTTTTTTGGGGGGGTCAAAGTGATTGGATGTTGAGCGTGCAGTGTACCCGAAGACAAAAATATAAATATACAGCAGTGTTTGCCTGATTTCGTTGGTTTTTTTGCATGTTTGTCACACTTAAATGTTTGAGATCATCAAACAAATGAAAATATTAGTCCAAGACAACACAAGTAAACAAAAAATGTAGTTTTTAAAGGAAGGTCTTTATTATTAAAGGAGAAAAAAATCCAAACCCACATGGCCCTGTGTGAAAAAGTGCTCCCCTGTTAAAACATAACTGTGCTTTATCATACCTGAGTTCAATTTCTGAAGCCGCACCCAGGCTTGACTACTGCCACAACCTGTTCTCAAACAAGAAATCACTTAAATGGGACCTGCCTGACAAAGTGAAGTAGACCAAAAGATCCTCAAAAGCTAGACATCACCAGCTTTGGAACTCCAGCGAACCACAGTGAGAGCCATTATCCATAAATGGTGAAAACATGGAACAGTGGCCAGGAGTGGCCGACCGACCAAAATGACCTCAAGAGGTCACAAAAGACCCCAAAACAACATCCAAAGAACTGCAGATCTCACTTAAGATCAGTGTTCATGACTCCATCATGAGAAAGAGTCTGGGCAAAAATGGCCTGCATGACAGAGTTCAAGACTAAAACCAATGCTGAGCAAAAATGAACTTTTTTCTAATTTCTTCTTAAATTTCTTTGGATCGTGGCATGATGCATTTGTTTCTTGAGATCTTGTAGCCTACTTCACTTTGTCTGACAAATTTGATGTGATCTCTTGATTTGACAAATTTTGTGCTAAAGTGTTGCATATAAAATTGAAATCAGCTTTCCTACAATTGTCGTTCATCACAGTTTGATTAAATAGTGTGGGGGTGGCGGGATACTTTTTCAAATAGGGACAGGTAGTTTGGGATTTGTGTTTGCACCTTAATAAATTGACATTTAGAAACTGCATTTTGTATTTCCTTGGTGTTATGATGCGTAATAGCAGGCTGTGTGAGAAGGGAATAAAAGTCGGTTCAGCCAGGATACAGAGAGGTCATTTCCCCGTTCAGTTTATTTTATTTGGACATAGATTAGGAGATTAAAGCACACAGGCATCAAGGCTCTCCCAGATGACACACCCTCTTTTGACCTTCTCAACCCCTTTTTAAAGCAGTACACCTGGGTTGCAAACCAATCAGGTCAGAGCTCAGCAATTGTCCATCCACAGGTGGTCGCAATTTCCTTCCCTGAAACAATCAATTTACCAAAACAAAAACAAAAACATTCAGCACTGCAGAATCTATCACCCCAGCAAAGAGTATTGGATGAAGAGGAATGTGCACCTTTCTCCCCATCCAAAATCCACTATAATCGTCAGGTATTAAGATTGGTGGGTCATTTGGCTTTATGGCACTTCAAGTGACTTGGGTTGTCTCTATGTGATATGAAGTTGTAACTGAAACCTTTGTATGTGATAAATATGAAAAGAACACAGAAACCAGGAAGTTCTGAGCTCCGCACATAAGACGACGCGTCGGTGTTGCCGGAGTCATCGCTTGTCAACTCTAATACTGTGTCACAATTAACGTAAGGTATAATTTCTTGCTCGTTCGAAATCACATTATCTCGAGTGCAGTACCTGGAATGTAAGCATTTAGCAACCCAAGCTGATTAGTAGGAAATATCAAGAGGCAATTATTACAGAATGTACTTCTGAAAGTGAAACGGGCGTTACCTTTGATGCCCATAGTCGCCTTAAAAGCAATATGGAGGACGACATTTTCCACATCTTATTCGTCCTTCTCGTCGTCGTAATATCTCTTTTATTCTTTTTTTCGTCCCTCTCGTCGTTCTAATATCCTTCAAACTATTTTCGTCCTTCTCGACTTCTTCTTCTTTATATTTTTCTTCTTCTTCGTTTTCTTCTTCTTCTTCGTCGTTGTATTTGTCGTCGTCGTCTTCTTCGCTTTTTTATGAACCAAGTACTGTACTGTACATTATGTTCATTTATCATGTTCAAAAATAAAAATTTCTAAACATGAAGTAACATATACATTGTAATAAATGTAAAATTTTACAAGTATATACTTTTTACAGCCTTTCTGTTATTTGAGTCATTTAAAAGTTTAAAATGGGAAATAGTTTCGACCTATAAGTGTGAAAAGCTAGGTTTTTGATTGGGATACTTGCATTTATGAATAACAAATAAAAACACGCATATTTATTTTTAATTGGCAGTACAAATACAAACAACTCAGTCACTAAATAATCCAAACGATCGCAAATACAGTATACCGTGTATTAAGTAAAATGATCTGTCTCAACCTATTAAGATATCTTTTATCCTAACCAGATTTCGGAATTAAAGTTTCAGTATTGGGCCTTGTTTCATTGTCTGCATTATTTCCTTATTCTACAAACATTCTTTTAAAGCAGGGGTGTCAAACTCATTTTTGTTGCGGGCCACACTGTAGCTATGGTTTCTCTCACATTCCAAAAACATGCATTGCAGGGTGTTATGACTGTGAACCCATATAAATGTATGATTTCCTGATGTTTTCATTTATACGCAACATATTGATGGGTAACTACTTTTGAAATCAGGAGCCGGTAAATTGTTTGTTCAACTATGCTTCAATTTATTTTAAAAGGGGAATTGGTATGAAAAAAAAAATCTTGCAGTGTCTCATGTCAGTTTTGTGAAATATTGAAATATTTGGAAAAAAATCACCATTCTCTGGCCCTATTTCATGCCTCTCATTTTAATTTTCTTTAAAACACACCGTACCTATCAAACAGTATAGTGACAGAATATCAGACCAAGGTAGTGTTGCTTTGCACACGTAGGCGCAGGTACGCCACAGCCCTGCAGTGTTGCTCGGAGACCCCAGCGTGGTTGGCTTCATTGGCTGGATTATTTGCCTCATTTTAGCAACAAAAGTTAAAAAGGAGTACAGTATACACAAAAGGCCCATTCAATGCTATATGGAAGACAGAAGCTTTTAATAAATGTTAACATCGTGAGATTTTACAATACATGAATAACAAAATTATGCATATACAGCAGGTCCTCATGATTTTCATTGCAAATAATTCCTTTCCTTGTTTGGCCCTGAAAAGATCATATAGTGTATTGTAGCTACAGGTTTTGATTGATATGCAATATCAGTTACTTTAGTCACAATTGCGCATTAAAAAAAACTGTCATTGTTTTGCTGTAGATTAAAAGAAAGATGTGTCAGAGGAGAAGGCCCCGACAAGTCTGAATTCGTCTCGAGTTAATACACAAAAAAGCCGTTGCGGAAGAGACTTGGAATACGGTGCTGGTCGAGGAATGCAAGTACGCAACAAAATCTCCCGGCCTGCTGGCGATGGGAAGTCATGAATTTTGCTGTCTCCTTCGGTCAGCTTCCTTTCTTCGTTCTTTTTCTGTCCAGGTTCTTTATCCAGGTTGGCACTCTATGGGAAGACATCATTTGAAACGAATGAGAAATTTCAAAATGAAGTGTATTTTCACACACATAGTTACACTGGCTCATTCAACGTCTCTGAGTAAAGAACTACAACATCCAAACCTAGAAACTATTTTGTTTTTTGTAAAACGGTAAATAAAACTAGAAAATTCCTGCAATGAGACAAATGGATGGGACAGCTGACTTGCAAGTGTGAAAGCTGCATTTGCAAAGGTTCCGTGGCGAGGCAGGCTTGCCCTGTAGAATTATTCGAACCTTTGTTTTCAATGAAAAGGAAAGCAGTTATTGAGGAATCACAAATGAATACAGATGGTGGTGAGAACGTGCACCTCATGGGTTTGAATCGGGGTTCCTGCCTTCCTGTGTGAAATTTACATGTTCTCCCCATGCCTAAGTAGGTTTTCTCCGGGTCTACTTTGTTTTGGTGGTTGGCAAATACGTTTGGTAAATACCTACTGATAGAAAGAAGGTGTTGGTGAGGGAACAAAAATATTTGCTAACCACCAAAAAAAGTAGAGGAAAGGGAAAGAAAATGAAGAATGCATAGTAGAATAATGTTTGTCTTTGTTGTTAAAACTAACTTGAGCCCATGGTAGCCTTAGAATATGTGTGGTGAAAGAAACAGGATGTGAACAAGAAAAAAAATCCCTCCCCCCAACCCCCCACTCAGACCTTCAATAGTGGTGGCACAAACCATTGACATGAATTGAAGGGTGACGGCTAACCCACAAAAAACAGTCTCAATAATATGTACCTATGAGAAACATATGGACACACTTGTTTTAGCCGTATCAACACACTACTCGTTTTTATCCTTTCACATGACACATAAATGCAGAATTAAACATGATAAAAGAGTCTCCTCGCTAAAGCTCCCCTATGGCGGTTGCCACTTGGTGGAGTCCGATCAAGTGATCATGTGCACCCGGACTGCATCTACCTTATACAGGCTTGCACTTATTAACATTCTCTCTCATAGGTTCTCTCGTTCACTATCACTTTCTCACACACAAAGATTCAGGTGAGCGCGCACACACACATGCACACACAGATGCGCAAACAAGGATGTAGAGAAGCTTACCTCTTGCACATTCACAAACAGCCTGTGAATGATGCCACCAATCTTTCCCTGACCAGCTCCACTCACCACGACTTCTGGCTCTTCTATCAGAGAGTTAAGAAATCTGAAAACGAAAAGAAAAGCTTCGTGGTCAGCCGTTCAAGTCATCAACCTTAAATACTGACAGATTCAACAAAGGCCCCAATTGCTTCCCAAATGTCCTCTTTCACCCAGACATTATTTTCATTGTGGGCCAAGTTAAGGTTGCCATCAGGAGGCTGGTTATAACAGTGAAACCATATGAACACATGCTCAATAGCTTTGTATGAGTTAAGTTGAAGGTCTGGGTCTTATTTGGCACAGGAAGTGAAAAAAAAATCTATTCTTTTGGGTAAATCAAAATAGATATTTTTGACATTTAAGCACAACTACAGCATTAAATCCACCCATCCATCCATTTTCTACAGTTAAAGATAGAGATACAGTTAAAGATTTTCTTTTGAAAGACCCAATAAACGTTTACCAACATCAATTCATTGATTGTCTTGAACTTCAAGGCTGTCATTGTAGTCTTATCGACTAGTAAAGAAGTCAGGTTAAGTGAGCAAGCTATTTAATATTTCTATCACTTACTGTCTTAGATTCTCTCTTTGCTCTTCATTCTCAGCCTCAGCAATTGCAAACTTTGTTTTGAGAGAGCGATACTGGGCGATGACCATCTCCATGGCAATCAAAAAGTCAATGCAATCCTATAGGAAGGAAAAAGTCACAAATGTGTGCTTGTAAGATTCGATGAGTACAAAATTCTCCTGACCTCTAAATTACTGTAGTCGGGATTGAATTGTTGAAGCAGCTTGCTTGCTTGAACTGTAGCTTTCTGGATGTTGTTTTTGACAGATGGTATGTTTTCAAATGCCTCTGTAAAAGAAAAAGTAAATAATATGAGAGGCAAAAATCACATACAGTATACATTTCAGAAGGCAAAATAAACTGCAGCTGCGAGCAGCTAAAAAGGGCCCTCGCAGCCCAGGTCATGTTTGGGGAGCTTTCGTACATGTTTATGCCCCCCAAAATATGATGACTTTTTATGAAATGAATAAACAATGATAATTTCAACAAAAACAACCGGGACATTGCAGCGGTTGGTGCTCAGGCACTTCTAATGTATTGTAACAAAAGCAAAACAAAAATAGAACTGAATGGAAATCATTGAATCACTCTGTACTAGACTAAAACCAATCATTAACTCACTTTGTACTGGACTAAAATACAACTAAAAGAAAATTGTACAGATTGATCCATCTAATATAAATGCTGAAAATGGGTTGAAGAATCCTTGGTTCAACAAGGCTTTTCCGTACAGGTCAGTGGGAACTCCACTTACAAACGTCTCTTCATACGAAATTTTCTAGTTAATTTCAGAGTTTCCTGAACGCAACATACTGATAGCTGCTCTGCCATTGGCTATTACCGATCATCATCCTGGCATCCCATTGGCTAAGAGGGACATCTTAGCCAATGGTATGTGTGTTTGTCTATTGATCGATCGATCGATAGATATGTGTCTTTGCAGCGTCCTCGTCATTCGTCCCTCGGGCCATGAGGCGTTCCGATCGTTTTACGTAAATGTGAATCACCCAGAAAAGTGTTCACCAGTCGGGCGATCGCTCACTATGCTGATATTTGCCTTGGACATTTTCTAAGGATTGTTAAAAACCGACAAAAGCAAACGTCCTTGGATCAGTTCTTTACAAAACGCCAGGGAAAAAAACACGCCTGAGAGAGAACATAAACTAAAGAGGGCAAAAAACGATGATGACGCAGTTAAAACTTAAATGAGCGTCATTTTTATTCTCTACTCTATTCTTTGTTTTTTACATTATGCACAACTCCCATTTATTGTGCATAATTTAATTGGAACATTTTTATGCTTTGGAAAACATTTAAGTCTGAATTTTGGGGGGTCTTGTAACGGATTATTTACATGAAAAGCGCGTCTCTACTTACAAAATTTTCGAGTTTAGAAATTTCTTCCAGAACCAATTAATTTCGTCAGTAGAGTTGAGTATAACTTTTCAAGTTAGTTACACTCAGGAGCGCTTCAAATATGTTTCTTGTTCCCCCACCGTACATTGGGATAAAAATGTATAAAAAGAATTCACAGGACAAAAAATCCTCAGAGATTTTAAATAATTGTAATTGCAATAATTATTCATGATTGACGTCTATCCAATTTGCTGAAGACCGTTCAAAAACCTTTGGAGGTGCCTGTACGAGTAAAAATGCACCTGTAAAAATCTGCATCACTTTAAACCACTTACATAACAATGTTTTGATTGAGAGGTACTCACCTTCCTCTTTCAACTTCAAAATTGCAGCATGTATTATGCATGGCAGGAGATGGCAACTCAGGTCTGCAGGTTTCTGCACTTCCAAAAAATGCAAGACCTGAAAGACCAGGCAAATTCCAAACAATGATTAACCTTAAAGCTGAGGTAACTTTTAAACAATCATTGTCATAGTTTTTTCCCCACACATTCATTTATCTGTGACAGTTGGCTGGCCAAAAATGAATGATGGCTTTTCGTCATTGTTCTGCGATTGAAGCATGTCATTACGCTCCGGTATAGCAGGTGTCGGGATGCATCAGCCCCGCCAATAAAAACAAATAATACACTCGGCTTGGTACGACAGAAAAAAAAGATGAGGTTCATGAGGAGCAAGGGAGAGACAACAAAGGTACGACAGGTAGCATTATCATAAAGACCTTTCCAGAAATATGTGGCGAAACAAGTACAGTGCAGAAGTTTGAACAAGTTTGAATTGTTCGTGTCACATTAAACCAGGAGTCAGCAACCCAAAATGTTGAAAGAGCCATATAGGACAAAAAAACAAAAAACAAATATGTCTGGAGCCGCAAAAAAATAAAAGCCTTCTATAAAACTTACAATGAAGGAAACACATGCTGTATGTATGTAGGAGACTGGACTGTCTCAGAATTGTTTATGTTGTTCATTCCTTTGTTGTGTGTTCACAAACGCCTGAAATTGATTTTGTGATTTCCTCGCTTAATTTTTTTGTTTGGTGGATTATTTTCGCTTTTCTTAGTGTCAGTGAAGTGATCAATTAATTTCCGTTTTTCGGAGGCTGTCTTTGAACGCCTCTCGAGTCGAACGAGAAGAGAGAAGGCACAGAGTCGGACACAGCTTGTCTGTGTTTGTCGAGACTGTTAAAAGCATAAATACGTGTATATTTTAAAAAACCAACACCACAGCTCTCCTTTTTCGGAGCTGCAACATGTATCTATATCTATTTGAGCTATATTAGCCTACTATCAAAATCTTTTTCCATTTTCAAACATTTTTAATAAAGCTCCAGGGAGCCACTAGATGTCACTAAAGAGCCGCGTGTTGCCGACCCCCGCATTAAACGTCTGTCTGTTAATGTAACCAGTAGCCAAACATGTGCATAATAGACATTAACTAGTGATTTTCTTTGTATTGTTAGCCTGCAGATCCACTGTAAGGGAATACGGCCTTGAAAACATAATGATACAGGCTGTGCGCTGTAAATTCCGGCAAAGTCGGCGATTTGATTAAAACAGTGAACACGGCAGACAGCAGTTGACGTTGTCGATGTCATGGATAGATGGGCAAAAATAACCTATACAGTCGCTAAATCCCTTTGTTTTCCATCTACTACGATTCAGCAGGATTGAACTTTTGCCGTACGTTATGGCGCACTCACGTGATCACGTGACGTAGCTGCAACGGGTCAATATTTTAAGCCCAGCGTTAATAGATTGTTTGCATTGACAAGAATGAAGACAGCATATGCATGAGGGCAAATAAACATGTTTTATGAATAAATTAAAAAAAGCAAAGGCCCAAAATTAGGAGCCATCTGACATGAAGAATTTGATCTTAACTGTAGCTTGAATCATGAAGAATGAGTTCACAAATTGCTTTCCAATATACATTATGTGCTGCTCTTTGAAGGGTTGAAATATTTTCTGACCTTTTCTGCTTCTTTGGTATCATCAAAAAGCCTCCTCTGGCGATGTGCAGGTATAGCCTTGGCATTCTCCCAAGTCTCTACCCATATGTTGCCTGGGATTTTCATCCTTGGACTTAGCTGGCCTTTCAAAACGGTTTGACTCGTCTCGTTGACAATTTCCTCCTCCAAAAAATCCCTGGGGGAGTACCAGCGGACAAAGTCCTCCAGAACAGAACCTGGGTTGGCTGCCTATCACAAAAAATGAAAATAACATGATTTATTCAATCAGCAGCATAATAGGATAAAATATACAACAATACTATGCAAGCCACTTCTGGGGAGAAAAAAAACTCCCTTGACATGTGTTCCCTCTAAACAAGGCATGTGCGCAATCGTGCTCTCAACTTCTCTGCGCACCAAAACATTTTTACAGTGCTTCCTCAATGTATTCACAGTGTTTCACTTTTTCCAGGTTTTGTTACGGCCTCATCCCAAAATTGAATAAATTCATTTTCCCCCCGCAAAATTCTACAAACATGACCTCAAAAAGAAAAGTAAAGTGTTTATTAAAAAAAATCACACGTACGTCAGTATTCACAGCCTTTGTTCAATACTTTGTTAATACAACTTCGGCAGTAATTCGGACTAATTAATTACTGCTTAAAGTATTTTTTAAATTTGATGCCTCAAGCCTAGAACAGCTTTCGGACCGTTTTGCCCATTCCTCTTTGTAGCACCTCTCTGATTGGGAACAAGTCAAAGTAGTGGGCAAAAAAATTGCAATTCCTTTGATATTCTGCTTTGTATGCCGCTGCTCCAAATTGCCTTCATTGTCAATGCACGATCCGCGAATGATGACACTTTGGCTGGCTCAGATATCAAGAAACAAATTTATCATGCCATGATCCAAAGAAGTTAAAGAAGAATTAAAAAAAAAAAGTTAATGAAATCAGTCCAGTGGTTAGCATCACAGTGCAGAGGTAATCCCAAATGTTCTCCCCGGGCGCGTGGGTTTTCTCCGGGTGCTCCGGTTTCCTTTATGCATGCAGGCTGATTGTGATCCAGCGTGGAAGAAGCCTTAAGAGATAGGCTCCAGCAATAGTGAGGATGAAAAAAATGGATGGAAGTTAATGAAATCCATCAGTTTGGAAAAGTAATTTCCAAGACTCTGGGACTCCAGCAAGCCACTGTCAGACCCATTATCCATGAATGGTGAAAACTGGGAACAGTGGCAAACATTCGCAGGAGTGGTCAACCAGCTAAAATTACTCCAAGACTGCGACAACGAATCATCCAGGAGGTTGCAAACAAACCTAGAACAACAGCCAAAGAACTCCAGACCTCGTTGGCCTCAGTTTGGGTCAGTGTTCACGACTCTCCCATAAGAAAGACACTGGCCAAAAATGGCATCCATGCAAGAGTTCCAAGGCGATAACCACCACTATCCAAAAAGAACACAAAGGTTCGTCTCACATTTGCCAAAAGACATCTTGATAATCCTCAAAACTTTTGGAAAAACCTTCAGGGATTGTTGAGTGAAAAACTGAATTTTTGAAAGATGTGCGGGCCCTTACATCTGGTGTAGAAATGGCACAGCATTTGATAAAAAAGAACATAATGCCAACGGTGAAGCATGGTAGTGGCAGTGTGATATAGTACAGTATGGGGCTGCTTTACTAACTCAGGATAAAGACAACTTGCTCTGATTGATGGGACAATGAATTATGGTGTCTACTAGGAAATCCTGTAAAGAGAACGCCCGACCATCAGTTTTCAACCTCAAACACAAGCGCTCTTGGATCAACTAGCAGGACAACGATCCGAAACACACCAGCAAGTCCACCTGTGAATGGCTCCAAAAAAAAAAAAAACGTTTGGAGCGGCCAAGCCAAAATCTAGATTTGA
This sequence comes from Hippocampus abdominalis, assembly GCA_018466805.1. NCBI lineage: Eukaryota > Metazoa > Chordata > Actinopteri > Syngnathiformes > Syngnathidae > Hippocampus > Hippocampus abdominalis. Next base: position 17,792,663 of record CM031706.1, on the reverse strand, counting down.
CTCTGATTGAGAACCTGTGGTATCACCTTAAACGGGCAGTTCAAGCTAGAGAACCCTCCAATATGGCGGAGTAGAAGCAATTCTGCAAAGAAGTTTAGGCCACAATTCGTCCACGGCCACGTTAAAGACTCATCACCAATTATTAAAAAATGCTTGATTTCAGTAATTGCTGCCAAGGGTGGCAAAACCCATTAAAAGGAACAGGTAAGTGTGGATTTTTAAAATTTTTTTTATAATTAAGATAAATTAGTCCTTCAATGAGTATGTTCCACAAGCAAAAAGCAGTTCCTCTTTCATCTCCTGCTTCCTTTTCATATATGGAGAAGGGGCATAATCTCACTGCAGCTTAATGTCACTTAATGACGAAAACACTTGTGCCCATAAACTCCAAAATATTAGCCGATCGCTTTGATATTTATAGAAGATTAATGTGAATATCAGAAGAGATGTGCATGTGAATTTTGGTGACGAGTGAGAACAGTTTTCTGACAATCCCGTTTCTACCTCCTCTGTCAGCACCCAATGCGCGCGTTCTGAAAATGGCATCTTTCTTTTTCAAACTGCCATTGTTTTACCACGGTATTACTGGCACAACGCCAACGTTTATACTACTATCCACGTGTGGCTTATTGTAACCAGGGGCAAATCAGGAGCAAACGGCACTCCTCTGCCAAACTTTGTGGGCCCGTTTGCACTGGTATAACCTTAGCGCAACATCCTTTGTGAGCAGGGCGTTAAAACGGAGCAAGATGTGGGTGAAAATAAGTGCAATTGAAGGTCCTATGAGTGGCCGCAGTTCATTCTTTGTCAATTTGACCCTTGGTGTGTCTAACCTTAAAAGACTCCATGTCAGACAGAAGACAAGCACTTTGCATCCGAGCACGGAGTTGGGCACCTTCGGCTGATGTCCCCAGTTTTGCGAGTATTTCAGACTGCTCCTCTAATAAATCTTCAGTCATGGGAGCAGGTTCCTGTTCAAACACAAAAGCACTTAATACCATTGTACTCGTATTTGCAGACATCGACATTTAAAGACTCCTGCCATGCTTGATATACAGATGAATACATTGAATCTTGGGGGGAAAAAATAGCTCAGATATCCACATAACAGTATTGTTCAGTAAAATATTGATGCAAAAATAAAAGCATTCTGCCAAAAATAATTAACAAGTAACAAGTAAGCGGCGAAAAAATTTACTTGTGTCACAGGAATAAAGAGAAGCTCTGAAGAGTTCAGAAGGGTCATGTTGTTACAGGGGTGCATCCTGCCTTCTGCTCTTGTTTTACTGCCATCTTTTTCCCTTCTCGTAGACGGAGTCTCGGTGTCCCCCTGATCACTCAAGCATTCAAAAAACTCTTCTTCACTGTCACTCCAAGAGTCCACGGATTTCCCAGGTGACGCAGCAGTTATTTGGCTGGAAGAAGCCGTTGCTGTAAATTGTGTCGATTGGTGGACGTTCTGGGAGGCGGTTTCACTGCTTCTCTCGGGGGTGTTGCAAATGTTATCTCTGGCTTGCTTCCTCTTGATGCAACAATTCAGCATCTACACCAAGAGACAAAATAAACGGCATCACGTTAAGACCTATTTCTAGCCAACTGATTATATTTCTAGCCGCATGATTTTTATATACAACCATTCTAACATAAAAGAATGGACTTCCCTTTAAAATTGCTAATTTCCCCAGTGTGGGACAAATAAAGTTGATCTTATATTAAAAACATGTAATTCTGCATCTTATAATAAAGAGATATAACTACCTGCAGCTTCTGATGTAGAAGACAACAGCGGAGATCAGGTAGTTCTTCTTGCAATCTGCAGATATTGATTAAATGAAACAGAAGACAAAATGTAAAAAATATCAAGTAGAGATGCCCACATACACAGGGTTCCCACTCTTCCACTTGCTTTTTATTTATGGACCTTTTAAGGACTTTTGAGGGCCAATTTAACAATTTTTTAAGGACTTTTTCCTCCACTCACCTGTATTATAGGTAGGAAAATGAAAAAAAAACTTGAATTCATTCACAAAATGTACACTCAGAAAAATTTAAATTTAGAAAATATAAAACTTCAATTTATTTTTGAATAAAAATACAATTTTAAGGATTTTTATTGATTTTAGAAGCTTTCCCTGAAAATTAAGGACAATTAAGAACATAATTCTACAACTCATTTTTTTATGGATTTTTATGAATTTTAAGGACCCGTGGGAACCCTGATACATTTTGGGGGTGATTGAGCACCGTTATTTTGACATTTTTTAGCAATGCATGTTACAATTATTTTGAATGGACACATTTTGTTGGGTTCCTTCCGTAACTCCCACCAAGACATGGAGGGAGAGGAGGGGCATGACTATATTGCTGATTTTTGAGAGTCATTAGTTATTCACTAATTTCTCCAAAACAAATTGATAAAATAGAAAATGCAAGCCAATATAATTTTCTGATACAATTCACAAAGAGAGTTTTTGAGTGAAAATGTGCCATCCTGGCTGGAGGAATTGCAAAACCTTGGCGGGCAACCTCACACTGCTCTAAGTTGAGCAGCACAGACAGGACAAAATTAAACGAATTCCTGGAAGCTCTTCAACTAGTATTTCCTCACTTGACTTGACACACATTTGAGCTCAAGTGATATCCCATTCTTGATCCATGGGGTTTCATATGACAGTCCACCCTTTGCAGCTATACCAGCTTCTGTTGGTTTGAGAAGGCTTTTCGCAAAGATTACGAGTATGTTTGGGAATATGTTGTGGGAATCTTTGATCGTTCTTCCAGAAGCACATTTGGAAAGTCACACACTGATTATAGGCCTGGCTCTCAGTCATCACATTAACCCTATAATGCCATTTGTATCATATTTGATACATGCATTTTCCTTATGTAACTCATTCTTTATATTACATTGAATCATCTGTATCAAATTTGATACTGCAGGTTTAAAATATGATTTTAACCAAATTTTCATTTTCAGATGTAATCTACATAATGCTTATAAAATGGAATACGACAAATATCTAAAACAACATGATATGGCAAAAATATTTTTGTGGATTTTGTTATATTGATGGTGTGTGGTTCCAGTGGCCCTTGTACATTCCATCCTGTGGACTTTGGTCCCCCTGGCTCCTTATCTGAAGACAACAGTCTCAAACCTGGGTCTTAAACTGGACAGTGAAATTAAATGCAGCTTCTTTCATTTAAGGCACCTGGCTAAAGTAAAGCCTCTCCTTTCTCAAGAGCCCTTTGAAACAGTAATTCATGCCTTTGTCACATCCCAGCTGGATTACTGTAATGCATTTTACTTTGGAGTCAGACAATCCTCCATTAAGCATCTCCAGTTGGTCCAGAATGCTGCTGCTTGCCTCTTGACTGGTACTCGTAAGAGGGAGCACATAACTCCTACTCTGACTTCATTGGCTCACCAAACATTTTAGAGTTCTTTTTAGATCCTCTTATTTATTTTCATTTCTTTTGATAGCCTACTCCCTACACGTCTGCCGGGTGCCTCGGGTCTGTGGACCAGATACTATAAGAGGTACCGAGAACTAAGCGGAGGCTCAGAGGGGATCGAGCCTTTTCCGTTGCAGGTCCCTCTCTTTGGAAACTCCCTCTCTGCCCATCTTTAAAACTTGTCTAAAAACTCATTTTATTCTTTGATTTAATGCTGTTTAAATACATGCTGAATACATAACAGAAGGTACATAACCTGTGTGTCATTTTTTTGTTTTTGTTGTTGTTAAAAATTGCTCATAAAATGGTATACTGCAAGATTTTGGGATGTTTAGAAGACACCAGAGACAACTATTGGATGAATGAGAGCTGGCTTTATAATCTAACATAAATGTGTGATGTCACAAAAGTGCAGAATTTTTGTTTGACTGCTCTTTCGGTGTTCAATAAGCATCTGAAAAGTCTCTTTTCCTAAACAGTATATGAAGCCTTACAGTTAATACACGATGAAAAAGAAAAAAAAAAAAAACATGATTGCAATATATTGCAGATTTCTCCCATATAGATTTGATATTAAAGGAGAATTGCCCCCCAAAACAACAACAATGCAGTGGCCACAGTAGTTGGACTGTGATATAAGTGGGGATTGTACAATGTACAGTCAAACCTCGGTTTTCGAACGTCTCTGTTCTCGACCAAATCGGTTTTCGAACAAAAGGTTTATGCCTCGGATGACGAGCAATTTTCGGTTCTCCAACAAACTGGGCGCACTTGAATGCACCATTTGACTCCTCTTGCCTTCCTTACACGAGGAAGTGACGCTTCCTCGTGTTGCTTTCCATTGTGAGCAGACGTGTTCAGTGAACATTTTTATTTTAAAAAGAGCGTGGTTTCGGCTCTCGAACAATTTTGTTTTTTCGAACAGCCTTCTGGAACGGATTATGGACGAAAACCGAGGTTTGACTGTCTTATTACACTTTGGGAATCAAAATAAAATTGGAAGTTTAGCATGGGATGTAGAATAATCTTATCCACCATGTTATGCCAGCAGCTCTTCATCGATTGAGACTAATAATGACCCCATGTGTGACACCCACCCACAGATTTGGTAATTGTTTTCCCAGCGGTATCGCAGCTCGAGGACAAACTCCTGCCAGAGGTAGGCCACAGCCCGCAGCCCACCATGGTAGAAGTTGACGAGACACATGCAGAGTGCCAGCCGATGGGTCAGACTTTCAACTGGTGCCGACTTCAACTGAATAAAAAGGTCCTGGCACAGGTGGGAAAAAAAAATCAGCTGTTAATGTTGATTTTTTTTTTTACATTCATAGTCAAACAATGTACACATCGATTCTTATCCTTTTCTCTACTCATCTTTGACTTCGCTGGCTTTTGAAGTGATTTCTAGTTATCATTCATATGGTTATGTTGTCTCCAATGCCATCTTTTACAATAAATGTCTCTTTTTTTTTAATAAATACCAAAACATTTGAAAAATCCATACATAGACATCAAATTTACTGTATGCGGTTGCAGTCAAAGAATGAATAACTGAGTAATATTTACTTACGTCAGTATTTTGATCTTTTTGGGACTTTCCATAGCTATTTGGTTGCGCAGATTGATTTTCTGTCTTATCCATAGCAGCATCTGGAAAAAGATACTGAACATAGGGAAGAGAAGGGGGGCGGTGGAGAGACAACTTACAATTAAAGTTTTTTTGCATCTGATGTAAGAAATAACGTAAATGCAATTAGTTCAAGAGAAGGACGTTTTGTCAATCACAGTCGTAAAAAGAATTATCAATTGCGACGTATAACAAAACAATTTCAGAGAAAAAAAGTAATTTCATAAAGATTTTGGACCATCAACTATCAGAATGCTAGAAATCGAATCAATCAAGAAGGATAACCTGCATGTGAGTTTTGTTTTACGTCGTAGTTTTTTCCTGAAGTAAGCAGCACTCTAAACATCATATTTAGGTATGGGAAATGAAAACTGGTTCTTGTTGAGAACCTGTTCCCAGATTTTCAATTCCTCTGCACCATTTGCCATTTTTGTAGATTCGCTGATCAATTCCAGTTGGAACAAATGATGTCGCCACGCCTGTTACTTAGCGTCACGAGCACGGCTAGCAAGAAACCTGGTGCCCCACGTTTAAAAGAGTGTTTATATTTTGCAAGAAATGATAACAAGGCGACTCGCACTAATCGCAAATTATTTTAATATTTGATTGAAGAGAGAAAACAGAACCAATATGCAAAAGCATTTGCACACACATCATGCGATAACTTTCAGATGACGGTCGCGCTTTTGATCCGCACCGGCGTGAATGAATAACCCCGTAGCATCGGCAACGTGAGCACACCCTCTCATGTCAATACTCCAGCTGACTATGTTACTCCCGTTTTGAGCTTATTGTCGAACCCGGTGCGTGGCAAAAAAGTCCGTCCCCACTGCCACATTTACCACATTAAAAAAGGCGTACGTGCGTGACACTGTGGGATAGAGGCTAACAGCAGAGGTTTCATAATTCATAAACATTATATTATATTATTATTAGCTCATTCCGCTGGCTAGTAGGTGGGGTACCCCAATAGGCACATGTTCCCCATGAAGAACTTGAACTTGTCAAAGCTGGCACTGGCCAGGGCGGTCCTCTTTGGTCGGAGGATGTTGAAAAAAGACCCTCTCCACAGCAGCAGAGCTAGGAAATGGGGTGCTGTATTAAATAAATTCACCCACACCTCCCTGTGCTCCGATGGCGCGTTCCATATGCAGTAGACACGGTTGAGTGACAAGAGGCAATTTTTGTCTTAAAACCCACTGTATGTGCACTAAGCATTCATTACATTTATTTTAAATGTATTTATTTAAACCTACCAGTAGATTTACTGTCTAATTACTAATCATGTAGAATAACCAGATATTTTTAAGATATTAAAATTGCTTACCTGAAGAATACAATTAAGTTCTTCAATGCCAAGTGGGGACTCATCATTAAGTCTGTGCCGTTGAATGTGCCTTCGAGCATTATGCACCATGCTCGAAACTGAGAGTTTGGAGATCGGCACCGGTGCAGTTGGTTCTGTCAGCCTTGATAGAGCGGAACTGATGTTACTATCTGTAAAGAAACACAGTTTACAGTCAAATTTGATATGTGCCATCTTCGCTTTTCAATACATTGATTCGGGGTGCACAAAAGCGGTGTGCCAATGGGCATGAAGGACTGCAAATTCAACATTGCACTCCAGTTCAAGTCTGTCAGCGCACGAGGGCGCAGTAAGAACACTCTTGATTCAATGACAGGTCATGATTGCGTCAGAGGGCCAACTTCAAATTATTATCTCATTAAGGCATTGAGTACCATGTAAAGTATGATTTTACTTGTTTCGCTTTTATTTTGAAGTTGACCCGCTTAGTAAAAATGGTGAGTATCAAACTCAACAACCTAACCTTTGCCCTCCTCCTCAGCCGATCCTCTTCCAAGAATCTCTTCTGTTGTCTCCTTTCTGCCCCGTAACTTAAATAAGTCTGTCAGCAAGTCACCTGCAGGAGAAATAGGAACAGCTCAAACTCTTTTTACGCTATCATGGACATTTTCTTTGATGACAGTATTAAGGGTACACTCAAAGGCACCAATGGTCAACTATGCCCAAGCAAAACAAAAAAAAAAAAAAAAATTCCAATCAATGTTAATGGGGCGTCGACCTCACAGTGCAAGGTTGTGGGTTCGATCCCGACTCCACCTTCCTGTGTGGAGTTTGCATGTTCTCTCTGTGCCTATGTGGGTGTTCTCCGGGTGCGCCGTTTTCCTCCCACATTTCAAAAACATGTGTGACAGGCTGATTGAACACTCTAAATTGTCCCTAGGTGTGAGTGTGACACGGATGGTTGTTTGTCGTCTGTCTGCCCTGCGATTGGCTGGCAACCGGTTCCGGGTGTCCCTCGCCTACTGCCCGAAGACAGCTGGATTAGGCTCCAGCATGCCCCGCCACCCTTGTGAGGATAAAGCGGATCAGAAAATGGATGGATGGATGGATAGATGGAAACGGCCTCCCCTTAGTTCTGAATCATAACATTCACCATACATAAAAGGATTGAATACGAACCACTCAAAATGAACCCTGCACAACACAGGACAATAGGTTGATGTGGAATTATTTAAGGTGGAATCGCTGTTCCTAAAAGACGTTAATCAAGTAATACAAAAGGTATTATAAGTCATGGTAAAAGGAAGATGACAGAACACAGCAGTGCATAAGGCCTCAGTGAGCTTCGTACTAATTATTTTAATTGAAGACAGACACACTCGGACAAATTTAACGCAAACATTGCTTCTGTTTAAAGAAAACCCAACATGGTCGGTGAAGTAAAATGAAGCTGACAGATGTGGTAATAAGTGCAGGAATCAGTGGCGGCTGGTGGAGTTTACGATATATATGACAAACAGTACCAGTATGTATTCTGGAGATATATAGTGTAGCTAGACACACAGATGGATTTTTAAAAAACTTTCATTTCTCTTCAGACCAGTAGATGCTTTTCCAGCCCCAAAGCACAAAGTGGAGTCCCAAAACCTCTCAGTCACTCATTTTGTCACATGACGGCAATTCGCCAATGAGGTTCATTAGGCAGCAGTGCTCATCATTAGCTCAGGCGTTTATTTTTTTGGGGGGGGGGCGTCTGCTGTCCGCAGACAGTGTGTTTGTGATTTATAGTGAAAGGTGAGATAAACAATTAACCTCTGTCGGCATGTCCTCGAGAGAGGTTACAATATGTTCTTCCATTATGATTACAACTTAGTGTTTCGTGGGCAGAGTGAGCAGCTGACTTGAAGACATCAAAAAAGGGGCGTGGCAGCCACACGGGGGACAGGCGGGGTTTTAGTGAGCCAGGCATCTTGTTAGCAGGTCGAAAAATAGCCACCATAAGTACTCATATTTCATAAGAAATTAGATCATCATTGTTCCAAAGATAGTCTATAATCGTATATATGACTATAGTTAACTGTGGAAAGCGTGAATGACACAAAACCTTAAAATTAATCAGACCATAAACAGGACAACAAGTGAGTGTCTTACCCAGTAAACACTGAGGATGTTCAACTGTCTTGATCCGGAGTGCCCAATGAGGCGCATGGAGAGGGTCAAGATCACTGTTAAAAATATATTTGACCCAGTTGATCAAGATGATTTTATTGAGTTATTTTTTACATATTTAAGTAACAACAAACAAATCATGTACCCATGTTTTCCAGCTTTGCTGATGAACGTTTGGCAGAAATTGCAGACTCAAGGAACGACGCCTGGATCGTGTTTTAAGGGTCCCCATTGAACATGTTACATTGTAAGACTTTTTATGAATCCACAAAAAGATGGTGGCGGTCAACAAAGATGAGCAATTCTATCCACTTATTTCGATATTAATTCAGTCAAACCTCGGTTTTCGAACGTCTCTGTTCTCGACCAATTCGCTTTGACCAAAAATTTCACGTTTTTTTATGCCTCGGATGACAAACAAATTTCAGTTCTCGAACAAACTGAGTGCACTTGAATGCACCATTTGACTCCTTCGCCTTCCTTACACGGGGAAGTGACGCTTCCTCGTGTAGACGAGGAAGTGACGCTTCCTCGTGTTGCTTTCCATTGTGAGCAGACGTGTTCAGTAAACATTTTTATTTGAAAAAGAGCGCGGTTTCGGTTTTCAAACAATTTCGTTTTTCGAACAGCCTTCTGGAACGGATTATGGACGAAAACCGAGGTTTGACTGTATCTTGATGTCTCGATTACGATACAATAAAGATATATCGCCCGGTCTTAGCATGTGCATCTCTCTCTCTCTCTCTCGCCCTTCCTCTCTCCCTCCTTCTCCTTAATCCATAATGTGCACTGCTGTCACCGATACCACAATATGGCAACAACTATAGTATAGTGTATGGCACATTACATAATAGTCCTAATGGAGAAAAAAAAAATAAGTGTCATGTTACAGGTTGAAAGACATGCTTACCTGTAAACGTCATTGTCCAGTACAGTGCCTTCTGTCAACTCAGGCCAAGTGGTTGAAAGATGAAGCTCACTTCAAAAGGAAAAGAAAAATAGGCTTTTTTTTAAGTATCATTCACATTGTATATTATCAAGTTTTCATATGGGCAATCAACAGCTTTAAAATGCTAGGTTTTCGTGACTTTTTGGGAGGGGTTATCAGCATTCGAGATTTTACACGTTTAATGTCATGTGAACAGCGAGCCGACTGGTCTCTTCTTGTCTTCTATAGAATCGCGTGTCTTAAGACTAAACTGTGGAATGGTTGCAAAAAATTAAGCGTTTATGTTTTACCTGTTTCTATTTCAGGTGGCACAATTGCCGACTGGCTAGCACATCTGCCTCACAGTGCAGAGGTCAAAGGTTTGAATCTAGGCTCCAGCATTCCTAGGGTTTACATGTTCTCCCCCGTGCATGCGTGGGTTTTCTCCGGGTACTCGGGTTTCCTCCCACATTCCTTTTGGTGGTGGTGGTGTTAGTGTGGGCCGGTGTGTCCAGTCCGTACAGAACTGCCCTACACTTTGTGACAGGACCATACTACCTGAATAACATTATCCAGTGATTCATAACGTCAAGCTGTTATTAATGCTCATGGGCACATGAGTTACTGAGAGGTTGAATTTTTTGCTGTGTTGCACCCACCATTGTTGATAACTTTTGTTTCAATGAATTGTATGAGATGAGGAAAATCAACAATGCATCTTTCTTCTGAACTCATTCAGCACCAGCCAAGTCTGAAAAGACGTTAAAAAACGTCTTTGGGAGTGAATGAGTTAAATGTCCTACTTTCATGATATGATATCACTGCAGCGTGAACCTTTTACATTTTCGATAAATTCCACCTGAAAGCCTCCCAGTTTTATAATGCCTTTTGCTTGTCAGACCATACATTTATTTTGCAGAGCAGAGCTGGTCTGTTCGCTGGACTTCATCATCTGATCTGATTCAGACAGCTCTTGTCAGACTATTGAACCAAAAAAAAATAAATGAAAGAGAATTTATAATTCTAATAGAAACAGAATAGAGAATTTTAGAGATCATTTCAAGAAGGCAGAATCTTTGTCACCCCTGTTTGACAAGTGACTGTTTTAGTCAACCTTGAAAGTTAAATGTGGTTCCAACGTATAGACATGTATCTGTCTGTTTTTGCTTTCCACTATCAGTTGTAAAAATCAATGTGCATCTCCTTGGTTTTATTACTTCAAGGGTTAGGTTGAAGAACATTTTAAATGATTGTTTTTTTTTATTTACACTTTACACAGGCTAATTTCATTGGAATTATTTGCATTGAAAACGGCATTTTATGTTTATTTGGATTATCTCTGCCGGGTATTTACATTTGATAATCTTAAATAAAGTGGGGGGAAAAGCAAAAAATCTAAATTTGAGAAGAGGGCAACTACTTTTAAACTACACTGTATGTAATTCTTGTGACGTTTCACCTGATTGTTTCTTCACATGCACCAAATGGAAGCTTCCCAAACTCCTCCACTCCCACCTCACCTCCGAGAAGGTTGTCAAAGTCTGCCAAAAATCCACAAAGAGCATCAGGAAACTGAATTATAGCTGTTTAGTACCGTAATAATAACTTTCTTTATATAGCACCTTTAAAAATGCGTTTTCAAAGTACTTTATAATATAAACCTACCGGGAGGCTGCAGGGGCCAAGAATGCTGTTGCCAGTCCTGAAGAATGTAGGTAAAACGGATTGCGACGTTGATTGGAGGCAAGGGATATATGGTGTATCCCTAAAGAGAGGGAGAGAGAAGTGTATTGTGACAACATTGATAATATGTCTATTATGAAGGTCGAGCTGTCACAAGCGATTAAAAGAAATATTCAGAAAAAGTATTTTCAGATTCCACAGGTAGGCAGCCAGCCCTGGCAGTGAGCCTCTGCAGCTAACTGGCTAACAGCTGTCGGGACAGCAGTTAGCGTTCGGCCGCTGAGGTTAGCAGGTCAAAGTTGGCTTCAGCAAAAGGCCGCCGATGCACCCAAAGTTAGCAGGGCGAACGCTGGCTTCTGTTGCGCCTGATTTAACTCTGCTATTGCTGAGCAGGAAGAGGTGTTACATTAATCCAAAACATCCATCCATCCATTTTTCAATCCGGTTATATCCTCACAAGGGTTGCGGGGGGAGCTGGAGCCTATCCCAGCTGTCTTCGGGTAGTAGGCGGGAGACACCTTGAACTGGTTGCCAACTAATCGCAGGGCACACAGAGACGAACAACCATCCACGCTCACACTCACACCTAGGGGCAATTTAGAGTTAACCTGCCACACATGTTTTTGGAATGTGGGAGGAAACCGAATTACCCGGAGAAAACCCACGTGGAGAGAACATGCAAACTCCACACAGGAAGGCCAGAGCCGGAATTGAACCCACGGCCTCTGCACTGTGAGGTCGACGCGCAAACCACTCACACACCGCGCCGCCCTTGTCCAAAACAAATCAATAAATTTGAAAATTATAATATACCGTAATTTCTGGACTATAGACCGCACCTGATTATAAGCCGCACCACTACATTTTTAAAGGGAAAAAACATTTTGTACACACATAAGCCGCACCTGTCTATAAGCCGCAGGTGCCCATATTGTTACATGAGATATTTACAAAGAAAGACGGTACACAGGCGGCCGTTAAAAAAGTCTTTATATAGGCCGCTTCGTTAAATAAGCCGCAGAGTTGAAAGCGTGTGGCAAAAGTCGCGGCTTATAGTCCGGAAATTACGGTAGTTACATGATCCTGATCAACAAATCTATAAATACAGTTTTTGAGTGAAAAATGGGCCATCCTCACTGGATCATTCCCTTAAGTATTTTTTGTGGGTAAGAAAATATGAATGGCAAAATTTGATGCCCCGCCTCTGTCATACAAAATGACATATATTGAAACACCAAGATTTGTATCTGTGTTGTTGGCCCAGGTCTTGAGACGGAACGGACCAAGTTTGAAGTCAGTCGGACGAGACCTCTGGGAAAGGGTCTCAAAAGTATGCCTCCAGTAAATGTGCAAAAAATGTGACAAAATTGTTCATTTAAAAAAAAAAAAAGCATAACTCACTTCCAGTACATTTTAGCAGATGGTTTCTGTTGATGCTTTTTGTATGTCTCAGGGTGCTAAACTCAGTAAGAATGGGGACCTTGCAGCAGTTTCTGCTCAAGCCCTAATACCTCAAATTCAATGCATCAGCAATTGTGTAATATGACGACTGTAAACATTTACTGTAATAGGTTGTCACGAACACTAGACTGTTCACACAACACTCTGACACTTACTGTCTTTGATTTGAAGATGTCAAGAAGTCCAGACAGGTGGTTGTACTGACTTGGTACCTTACGAAGGTGTACCATCTCAAATTCGGTGTGGACACCATGTCCCTGGCATTCACCAGAATATAGTCGCCTCCACTTTTGCTGGATCTGCACAAACATGGGGACTTGGCTGAGTGTAGAGGACAAAAAGACAAAGAGTCGTTAGAACTTTTCAATTTGTTTTATCATCTACCGTTGAGGCTAAAAACATTGAAGTACTGTGGTATTGACATTCTGTGCTCCTCTGTTCCCAGTAGTTAAGTTTGTTAACCTCTAAAACGGAAAAATCTGACCCTAAAACGATCCAAATATAGCATCCTTCCCATGAAAAGACTGATTTACAAAGGTTTTCCGTCTGTTATCCTACCTAAAATATTCTTCTTTAGGCGCTCAAGGTTACTGCAGGCATGAAACTTGAGTCGTCAATCATTAATTGAATAAACAACCGTCCCAATTTACGTTATACTGCGTAATGTAAAACTCAAAACATACTAATGACTGTGTGTAGGCTTTGTCCAACTTGGAGTGGTGTTTCCAAGTGGAAATACACAAAAGGGCAACTAAAACTGCTTTAATTGTGTCTCTGGGACTGATGTGTGGATTGATACTGTTGGAACTGCCGAGATATACGATTCTCAAACATTAATAATACAGTCGAACCTTGGTTTTCGTCCATAATCCGTTCCAGAAGGCTGCTCGAAAACCGAAATTGTTCGAAAACCGAAACCACGCTCTTTTTAAAATAAAAATGTTTATTGAACACGTCTGCTCACGATGGAAAGCAACACAAGGAAGTGTCACTTCCTCGTCTACCCGAGGAAGCGTCACTTCCTCGTGTAAGGAAGGCGAGAGGAGTCAAATGGTGCATTCAAGTGCGCTCAGTTTGTTCGAGAACCGAAATTTGTTCGTCATCCGAGGCATAAAAAAACTCGACATTTTTGGTCGAAAACCGAATTGGTTGAGAACAGAGACGTTCGAAAACCAAGGTTGGACTGTACGTTTGATACTTCAGTCACTTGAAGTACTGTATTTTCCGTATAATAGCACAAAGGAAAGCGGTACTGGTATCAAGTATCAGACACGCGCACACACACACACACACCAATCAAGGAAGGACATTACGGCCGATCACAGATTTAACATAGTATACAAAATATCAGCCGATCCAATATAGCTAATCAGACTGATAGAAAGTTTAATTTACGTTTGATCTCAATCATAGTAAAATCAAACTGTTCAAAAACAAGGTTGTCTTTCTACTGTCATTGAAAGTATGCGATAGAAGAGTGCCGATGGTGTCTCACCAGCCAGTGTTGACCAGAGAAACTGAGATGGAGCTGAGAAGCAAATTACATTTGGACTCGCTGATGATAGCCTCGACGTTGGGTCCTGGGGAGATGACAACAAACTCTCTTATCCCGTACCTGTCAACAAAAAAATGAATCGACTTGGTGATCTTCAACTTCACATGAACCAAATTTAAGAGCTCTCATGGACCAAATCTGTTTTAATTTGCCGTTTACAAATGGTCAATAAGTGACTGAAGGGTCAGCGGTTTGAATATCCACTCTTGACTTATTGCTCTCAAAGTATCCTTCGGGAAGACTTACCATCTGACCATAAAACTCACCATCTGACCAAGCAGTGGGCACGAGGAGGGAAGTCATTTTTGGTGCACAAAAGGTCCTGCATTGCGAGGGGAAAGGGAGCTGGGGAAAAACAAAACAAAACTGCAATTTAGGTTTTGTCTACAAATCATTTCCAGCCAAAGGGCAGGCTATGTAAAAAAGGTGGCAGAAAGACACTGTAAACTCATTCTCACTCCTGTAACTGTCTCACAAAAATGTCAGTTCATTGCTGTCTTAAACCCCTTAAAGTTAGGAGGTCCCCGTCAAGGGCCCTCCGTCATCTGTCAAAACAAATCGCTGATGCACGTCGTCATGTGTGAACATGTTATACATCTTTTAAAAGCTGAGTTTCTGGAGATTTGAATGGTACCCTACATGTTACAATTGTCAAATTTGAACCGAAGCTTGAGGAGACTTAAGCTTTGATCCTGTAGTGTTTTTAAGTCCTAATCAACATTCTAAATCCATTTTCAAGGCAAATATTTTGAAAAGAAAATTAGACGAACATAAGATTCGCCTTTTGCTTCTGTTTTCAAACATCTATAGTTCTGAGACAGTAGCACTTACACAAATTCTTACTGTATGGGAGAAATACTCATAATGTGACATTTTGAATATTTCAAAAAGTGATCAAAACTATGCTCATACTCCAAATGGTTCAAGATTAGCTAAAAATTGACTTTGGGTGCACCTTTCCACAAGCTTTTGACAAAGTTGCCCTCGGTTTAAGGGGTTTTAAGTAAAAAGATTCCAGACGTCTGCCTTCAAGCCTGGTATATTTTGCTATAAAAATTCCGTATGTTCTTCTTCTCCTTTTTTTCTTTTTCTTCTTCTTTTTTCTTCTTGAAGAAAGTGACGAAGAAGAAACGGGGGGGAAAGGAGGAGGGGGAGGAGAAGGAGGTGGAGGCGAAGAAGAAGAAGAAGAAGAAGAAGAAGAAGAAAAAGAAGAGAAAGAAGAAGAAGAAAAAGATGAAGAGAGAGAGAGAGAGAGAGAGAGAGAGAGAAACAAAAGAGACCATACCTTCCTCCAATTCAGTATTTGTATCGTTCTCATTCTCTTGCACCAATGCATAGTGGGTCATGGAGAATGTAAAATCGACAAAATTAATCTCCTGACATTTCTCCTCCCAAGTGCCATTCGAATAGTCAGCCTGTGCAAACAAAGGAGGACCACTTGTCAAACAAGAATTAACAGTCATGTTAAGCGTCAACATTTTCCTTTTGAAAGCTATTTACCTTTTCTTTGGACAACTTCCTTGTTGAGTTTCCAGTTAGTTTCCATTCATTTAAGACTTCTTCAACCCTGGACACAAACCTGAAGTGAAGAAATAAGTTGGAATGACATGAATACCAGTAGTTGGACATCATTTAAACATTGGCATGAGCCAACATCAGAGTTGAGAATATCTTGGGTAAAATAGGCTTAGAAATTCTGAAAGGGAATGTTGTCAGCTTTGGGCATTGTCCAGAGATGTATAAGCAGAGTAAACTAATTTGTATGGAACTAATGATTAAAAAAAAAAAAATCCATATACATTATACAACAAATCAAGAGTATGTTGGAGTCCATTAGCTGAGTCTTCCATCAGCAACTCAAGCCGAGTCACCAATTAATTTCAAGCAAGTCAATTACGTGGCTCAAGCAAGTCTTAAATCAAGTCATAAAATCGTGTTCGGTCACAGCATATGTTGGAAGTGAAAATAAAACGTTTTTTTCCTGATCATAACACAAAACAGGACATCAACCTAAAAGAATATTTGTGCATAGAGAATGCATCTGCATGAGTGTTTACAGCAACTAATGTATGGAACACAATTTACTGTGATGATAAATGTTGAAATATGATGTATGCGGGAGTAAATATATTTCCAATAGGATTGAAAAAAACTACATACTGGACATTGTTTTTGGTGCCAATCTGTTTCCAAATCGATTTGTGCATGTAACTTTTTTTCAGCATCAAGAAGAGAGTTTCCTCTTTCTTTTGGTCGGCTGCATGTTTATTGCAATAGAACACAATAATCCGCAAAATCAGTCAAAATCCAGTGAAAATGGCCGGGATTTCATGGGTTAATAACCGACGTGTCGATTATTTATCTATTTCATTATTCGGCACTGTGAAATGGGGCGGCCCGGTAGTCCAGTGGTTAGCACGTCGGCTCCACAGTGCTGAGGTACCGGGTTCAAATCCAGCTCCGGCCTCCCTGTGTGGAGTTTGCATGTTCTCCCCGGGCCTGCGTGGGTTTTCTCCGGGTGCTCCGGTTTCCTCCCACGTTCCAAAAACATGCATGGCAGGCTGATTGTGCACTCTAAATTGTCCCTAGGTATGAGTGTGAGCGTGGATGGTTGTTCGTCTCTGTGTGCCCTGCGATTGGCTGGCAACCAATTCAGGGTGTCCCCTGCCTACTGCCCGAAGACAGCTGGGATAGGCTCCGGCACCCCCCGCGACCCTAGTGAGGATAAAGCGGTTCGGAAAATGGATGGATGGATGGCACTGTGAAATGTGTCGATTCCTGCTTCTCCCGCTGGTTGTTTGTTTGTCTGCATGATCAGATCGCCAGCAAGCTCTGCGGAAGCCTGATCTTGAACCTTTTCATTTGAATCAGGTGTGTTTCAACTGGGGAGATGGAAAACATGCAGGATAGCGAGCAGCCCTCCATGACTGGAATTGCCCACCCCTGGGTTAGAATGTCCGCCTCACAGGGCAGAGGTCCCTGGTTCAATTAATTCCAGGCTCCAGCCCTCCTGTGTGGAGTTTGCATGTTCTCCCCGTGCCTGTGTGCGTTTTCTCCGGGTGCTCTGGCTTCCATCACATGTTCCAAAAACATGCATGGCGGGTTAATGGAACACTCTCAATGTTCTCTAGGTGTGATTGTGAGCGCGAATGTTCGTCTGTGTGTGCCCTGCGAATGTCCCTTTATAATTCCACGAGAAGCTGAGTAGTAGTAATTGTGAACTGGTACAAGGTGTGTATGTTTCGAGTAAACAGAGAAGCAAGGGAGTGTAACTCCAAACCAATACCTTTCCCACTCTGACGCAGTGGTGAAATCCGTGATCTCGAATACCTCCGATTCGGGCTGGAATAGACAAAAAATGGCTTTAAACGCAGATATTCCGTTGTTAAATTAAGCGACAGCGGGTTTTTAACACAGATATTCCGTTGTTAAATCAAGCGACAGCGGGATCAACGTTTACGTTATTTTCCTTAAATGATTTGTGCCTTGGTATTTTAACTTACATCAGTGACAGCAGCCATGTTGACGTTGTCAAAAATGATCATAATAATGTTCTTCTTCTTCTTTTCTTCTTTTTCTTCTTCTTCTTGACGAAGAGAGTGACGAAGAAGAAACGGGGGGGAAAGGAGGAGGTGGAGGAGAAGGAGGTGGAGGCGAAGAAGAAGAAGAAGAAGAAGAAGAAGAAGAAAAAGAAGAAAAAGAAGAAGAAGAAAAAGATGAAGAGAGAGAGAGAGAGAGAGAGAGAGAGGGAGCGAGCGAGAGAGCGAGAGAGTGTGCCAAAACAGTGGAAGCAATATCCGTAGCTGTGTATACAACTCGAAACCTGTAACATGATTTGGTTCAGTGGGTCCATACCAGATGCCATTAGTTTGGCGAAACAGAGGAATTTTGTCTTTGTCATTGTGATCATAGGTATGTGCTTCCATTTTTGCCGATTAATAATCCTAGCGAGTTTTTCTGACTGCCATGATTACGAGTATACTAAGCTAGTTAGCGTATCTCCTAATTTCAATACTGCGTGCACTCAAAAATTTGACTCAAACTCCAAAGACTGTTTACATGAACGATATCAATGACACCCGTCGACTGCGATCGGGTCACTCTCCGCTTTCAAATTTAAAGTCAAGGCCTTACTTAAACGTTCAATATCTGTGTAAACTAGGCATTACGGTAAAGGACTGAGATCCCCAATTTTAGAATAAAACCTGACATGTGAAACGTGTATGAACATCATTGCCTTTGATTCCAAAATGTCAGGCAAAGCAGCACCCGATTTGCCATTAAAGGATTTCGATCAGCTTGTTTTAGAGTCACTAACGAAGTAACTTCTTGCTGGAAGGATTGGCTTGAGTTACAAACATTATACTGTATCGTTAATACAAGAACTCAACAAGACATCATCAACACGATAAAAGAAATAATGAAATATGTACAACGATCCATTAGCCCACTCAAATATTGTGTATGTGTGTACGCATAAATGATTTTTTTTTGTGCCTAGCACCATTTAGTGATATATAAATTAAGAGTAGACTGCTGGCACTGTCGGCGGTGTCTCACTTTGTTGCGCAATATGTACACGCTGCATTTCGTTATTTTTTATTAATTGTATCTTAAACCAAAGGTATCTTTGAAATATACATCAGAGTGAAAGTGTCATGACCGTCAACTGATGCTGTTCAGTACCTGTCTAAGAGAGACACAATATTTATTGTTGAACAGTTCCTTCGAAGCTTTTAATAACAGAATATTCCAGGCACCTGCGAATTACAGACAATGGCTGCGCGTCACGAGTGCAAAGCAGGAAGAGATTCACATCACTTTTATACCATCAGAAGGGCGGTACCGAGACACAAGGTGTGATATCATACCTTTCGTTTCTCCTAAACCAATTCTCAGCTAAGCGCATTCCAATGTTTGTGCGTCTCCAGCAGGGAGTATTCCAATTCTAGGTGATGATTTCTTCAAGGACACCACTGAATATGAGCAGAATACAGACTTCATCATGCAGTCAGCTGATTCCCTTTTTTCTTCCTCCATTTCTCCAGCATTGGAAAACACTTTTTCACAAGGCATTAGTGAGGGCTAAAACCAGCGGAGACAGCCAATCAATACTTTGACCTGGTGCTAAACAAAAACATTGAGATCGTTGAACCTTTTATATGTTTTAGAGAACATGTGAGAGATTACGGTTCACGAAAAACTGCAGATTTTGAATTCTTGTCGCTTGTTCCTTTTCCAAAAATAACTATTATGTGAAGATTGACTCAGTAATTCCTGTGATATAAAGCTTCCAAAGAAGGCGCAAACATCCCTTTTTGAAGAAAATATCCAAAATTGGCGACCCGTATCTCCCAACCCGCTCCTCCAATTTACCTGAAATTTGAGATTTAATATTTGCCGTCCCTCTCAGTAAGTACAGCCAGCAAGTTTCATTTAAATCAAATCTGCTAGATAAAAAATTTCAGAATTTTTTTTCTTCTTTGGGGTTGTTCGGTTGGCATGCATTGACTCTATTCACATTAAATATTAAAGTAATTAAATATATCAACAATTTTTTTAGGCGGCCCAGTGGTTGACTGGTTGGCACGTCGGCCTCTTAGTGCAGAGGTGCAGGGCTCAATTCCGGTTCTGGCCTTTCTGTGCGGAGTTTGCATGTTCTCTACCGTAACTGTGTGGGTTTTCTCCGGGTACTGTTGTTTTTTCCCACATTCCAAAAACCAGCCAGTCACACATAACACTTTTGACTTCATTGTCTCTTTCAAACTTCGTGCCCAAAGTGACGATGAAGGCAAAAGTTTTGCAAGCGACTGGCTGGTTTTTGGAATGTGGGAAAAAACGAGGGAATATGGAAGCTTGTGCACAGATGGGAAAAGTGTGTGACAGTGCTGGGAGACTACATTGAAAGAGAAAAAAAGTAATCTTCCATCTGTTATCAATCCTCATCCCGAAAAATGCACCTTATTTCTTGAATGACCCTCGTGTATATATAATTCACCTTCAGTATTGTTTATTTTCAACTGAATTGTTCTTACCAAAACAAAATTTCAAATCAGCCCCTTGGGCCAATTGGTATGTTGATCAGTCTCTGTGGGGGGACGGGGAGATTTATTAATCTGACACCAAAGCATGTTAAAATGATTAAAACCATTCCAGAGCACCGCTAAGAAGAAGAGAGGGAAAAAAAAAACTGATGGTAAATGGGAGAAAGAGAGATGAAGTTGTCGCCCTTTTTGATTTGTCCATTCTCTTATCTTCAATAACCAAAGTGTCCAGTGGCGGCTATTCAGGTTTTGTGTGAGATTATATTTCACTGTTTCTTATTCAAAAAGTAAACTGATTTGCATGACCTGCCCATAGGTGAAGATGAGCAGTCATCAAACCTGATGTCCAGCTGGGAGGACGACAGTGTCTCACAGACGGCTCAAAAATGCTGCGTGGCCATTCAAGTGGACGCCAAGAGGTGCCGTATTCAATTGAACACTTTCTCTGAAAGTAATTAACAAGAGAATATTTTTCAGTGCGTTTTTATTCCCTCCTGAAAGATAAAGATTAGTCATTCCATCAGGGCTCATCACAACACTCATACTAACAGAAGACACATAGGACTCATGGAGAAGGATATTTGTATGATTTCACATGACAAATAGTGTACAAAATAACAATGGAATGTAGAAAGGAACCTTTTCAACAAAAATGTGCATTTTAACAGTAGTAATGTGACAGGATTTCCCAAAAGTGAAAACCTGTCAGTACAAATTCTAATTTGAATGGCGACTTCAACCGGAGTGCAACGCACCTCAGGACTTTTATGTTATGTTGCCTGTTGACAATCTGGTTTACAAGCAAAAAACACCTTCAAATTAGATTAACGAGGGCGGCCCGGTAGTCCAGTGGTTAGCACGTCGGCTTCACAGTGCTAAGGTACCGGGTTCAAATCCAGCTCCGGCCTCCCTGTGTGGAGTTTGCATGTTCTCCCCGGGCCTGCGTGGGTTTTCTCCGGGTGCTCCGGTTTCCTCCCACGTTCCAAAAACATGCATCGCAGACTGATTGTGCACTCTAAATTGTCCCTAGGTATGAGTGTGAGCGTGGATGATTGTTCGTCTCTGTGTGCCCTGCGATTGGCTGGCAACCAATTCAGGGTGTCCCCCGCCTACTGCCCGAAGACAGCTGGGATAGGCTCCGGCACCCCCCGCGACCCTAGTGAGGATAAAGCGGTTCGGAAAATGGATGGATGGATGGATTAGATCAACGATATTACCGTACACCGCGGTCTAGTGAAAATACGGTGAAAGGGTGTCAAAATTTGATTATTGCCCAACCCTAGTATGTGGGTGTGGTGCAGGGGTGAAAGGTTATAGCAGGCTTAGATGAAACGAAGGGGGATGTGACTAAACAGGAGGGATGTTCTACCCAGGGGTCGCAAACCTTTTTGACTAAGAGAGCCATGAAAGCAAAATATATGTGCGTATGTGCGTGCACACACACACACACACACATATATACAGTCAAACCTCGGTTTTCGGACGTCTCGGTTCTGGTCCAAATCGGTTTTCGACCAAAAATGTTGAGATTTTTATGCCTCAGATGATGAACACATTTTGGTTCTCGAACAAACTGAGCGCACTTCAATGCACCATTTGACTCCTCTCGCCTTCCTTACACGAGGAAGCGACACTTCCTCGTGTTGCTTTCCATTGTGAGCAGGCGTGTTTAGTTTTTTTTTATTTTAAAAAGAGCGTGGTTTCGGTTTTCGAACAATTTCGGTTTTCGAACAATTTCGGTTTTCGAACAGCCTTCTGGAAGGGATTATGGGGAAGGGAAACCGAGGTTTGACTGTACATGTACTGTATATTCGCCATCTTATTCGTCGAAGGATTAGCTTTGAGCCAATGACCGAGCGGACTGATTCAAAAGGGGCCGTTTACCTGTTTACCCAGCAACGGATAATGTAGGCCAATATCATCCAATTAAAATTGCCCCTGTAGCCCTGAACAGGACATGAGCAGTGAAAAATTGATGGATCGATTCAACTAGCGAGAATATTTAGTTTTATCCGCGAGCCAGATGCAATCATCAAAAGAGCCACACCTGGCCCGCGAGCCATAGGTTACCGAACGCGCCGGCCCAAAGTTAGTGAAAATCTGTCGATGATTGACAGCCATCAAATATATTCCTTCTCCGAAAACGTGAATTTTTTTGTGTTGTATGTGATTTCACTTGTCTTCTTATCTGCCTTTTCCCTCAGTGACACTTGTGCGCAGTTCTCCCAGATCTGTATCTTTTTTTCATTGCTCTTCATCATAGAATCCACACAAACCTCTTGTTTGGTACAATGTAAAGGTAAAAAGAAATGGAATATTTGTGTCGCTTGTATGCTTGGAAATTGAAAATTGAATGTGATCTGAACTTATTCTTTAACAAGACCTGAATGCAGATCCAGTGGTGTGCATTCCCTCAAGTTTCTTTATTGGGGAGAATGGTATTCCTTTGGAGGTCATTGCTGGCAGCGTGTCTGCCGAAGAACTACTGATTAGAATCAACAAAGTGCAACAGGTAGGAGCCCTGATTTCATATTGCCCTTTTTTATATCTGACTCCGCGTTCGTCCAAATGAATCTGGCTGCAGTGCGCCATTCTCAAGCCCCTTCTATCGCTAACTTTAAGACTTCAGTTCACCACCACCACCTTCAGCCCAGAAACACATTGAATACAAAAGAAATTTCAAGATACGGAAGGTAAAAGTAACAGTATGGCCTGCTCCTCGCATCTCTGAGTTTCCTGAATGCAACATACTTTTTGCTGCTCTGCTATTGGCTTCTACCGAGCATCATCCTGGCATCCCATTGGCTAAGAGGTTCGCAGCCACAACAAAATTATTTGGGGCGTTCTGTATGTGGCTTGTTGAGCGACATCTCAGTCCTCAATCATTTCTTTGTCTTTCATTTTGTGAATGTTTAATTTCATGTCAGGTAGTTCACTTATTATTTCCGTCAAACATCAACAACAGTGCTGATTTGAGTACTATTGTTGAACAAAACAAAAAAATTGTCATTTGCTATGCGTTCCTCAATACTGGTTGAAATTACAATTGTAACATTTATGTGGACTCCTTCAGATGCATGCACAAAGAATTGACACTGGAATGGTGTCACAAGAGACAGCTGCTACTATGATGCCCGGTCCAACACAACCTGCAATGGCTCCTTCGGTGCACCGCGCACCACCAGAAGCATTCACGAGACCCTCTGCAGTGGAAGACTTGGAACCTCAAGCGGCAGCTAAACGTAAGAATGTCATGTCAACTTTAAAATCTGATGGTGGTATCTCGAAGTGGGTGATCTGGCGATATATAGTGCAAGGATAATAGAAAAGATTTGATCGCATCCCATTTCTGTTATGTCGATTGTCATTTGTCATCTGCTGCATGCTGCATGTTTTTTAATCTGTCAAATGCAGCTTGATGTAACAGGCAATAACCCCCACTTTATGTTGCAAAAACGTTTGAGCAGAAGAAAAATAGGAGTAGACAAGATAAATAGAAAAGTCGACTAGCACGTTCAATTGAACCGTTGCCAGTTCTTTTTCAACTTTTGAGTTTTTTGAATGAAATATTGAATGTTTTTTTTCTTATTTCTGGTGTGTTTTTTTTATCCTTGCAGCTATGACTACTGCAGTGAGTGAAAATCCAGATCGTACAGATTTATGCTTTAAGAATGAAGATGTACAAAGGTAACAGCACACATGCAAAGTAGCTTTTCACTAGCCTTGCTGATCAAAATATTAATGATGTTTTATCTTTCTGGATTTAACATCAACCTGGATGTCCTGGATGCCAGGCATCAGCAAAAGACGACGCTGGAGGATGAGGTAAAGAAAAACTCTGGGGATGTCTGAAGAAAAAAAAAATATGTAAAAATACATTGCATCGGATCACTTTCATAATTTTGAACAATGTGATGCGCCACTATGGAAAAACTTTCAGGACGCACATCACCCAAATCACCAACACTGCTTTCTTCCACGTTAAGAACATCTCTCACCTCCGCCCCTCACGTTCTTTCACTGTCGCCCGATTCTTCATCCACGCCTTCATCACCTCTTGCCTCGACTACTGAAATAGCAACCTCTAATGGTACCACCTCTAAACTCCTCAATAAACTACAATACATCCAGAGCGCCACCACGCGACCTCTCACCCGCACCCGCACCAGCACCCTTGATCACGTCCACTGGGTCCCCGTTCCCCAGCGCATTCAATTTAAGCTCCTCCTACTCACCTTCAAAAGCCCTTCATAGTCAGGCCCCCTCCGACCTCTTTGACCTTCCTCACCCATACACTCCTTCCCGCAACCTCCGCTCCTCAAATGCAAACCTCCTCGCCATTAGTGATGTTACAAATGGAACTGGAGTCGCGAGTCATGCCCCGCACAAAGGGGGCGTGGTTAAATGGAGCCCACATCGAGGCCCGTCTCGTTTTTTCCTCATATCACGTGACCGAAGGCAAACGAGGCCCCGTTTTCAGCGATCACGTGACTGACTCACATCGTGATTCGCGCTCCCAGGCGCAGAAAACACAGGAAGAGTCCCCCGCATGACCGTCTGACGTGAGTCTTGGATCATTGCTGCGTTACTTTGACTGTTTGAGAATGGAGAAATCCCTAAAAGCGATCCAAAGTGTGTCCCAGTTACACAAGCACATCAAGTAACTGAACATACAACTGACAAATATACGGACAATATTTAATGGACAAAACTTCCATTATTTTGTGCACAGATTTACTGGTTTGTTGCCTGTTAACCACATAACATCTGCGTTACATCAAATGACCAGCAGATGTCAGCACTACGAAATGAGCTATTAAATGAGGCCTCGACTGATCAGCCTTTTGGCGAAGCAATTGGCCCAAAAGACTCACATTCACGGGGCTTCATCCCGCCATCACTACTCGCCATCCCCATACAGCTTCACGGGGCTTCATCCCGCCATCTGTAACTCTACTTCAATACATCCCCAACTGTACTGACCTCCAAACCTTCAATTCATTTCTTAAAATTCACCTGTTCCACAATGCTTTTAACATCGTTTAATCACCCTTACCCATTTTTGCTTTGTTTTTCTTTTTCAAAAAGTGTTTGTTTTAAAATGTGTATATTTTGCTTTGTTTTTCTTTTTCAAAATGTGTTTGTTTTAAAATGTGTATATTTTGCTTTGAAGTGTACAATTTTTATCCCGTGTTGTAAATTTATGTTGTAAAGTATCTTTGAGCACTGTGAAAAGCAAGAAATGTATATTCAACTTAACTGCAAGAAACATTTAGGAACCCTGGTTAAGAATAACTGACCTAAAGTCTGAAGATGTGTGTTCAACCAAAATTCATTTTGGCCTTGTTCTGTCCTCTCCTACAGAAGCAGATCAGGAAGCCAAAGGAACAGCAGAAAATGTCAAAGGATCCGCACAATTTAAAGAGGGAACAGGAAGAGGAAAAGACCAAGCAAATCCTGGAAGAGAGAAACAGAGAGAGAGAGATGGATAGAAATGCCAGGGAGAGGGTCAGACAACAAATTGCTATGGTAATCAAAACGTTCATTCTGCATAACCTTCCACAAAAAAACGACAACACTATGCTAAAGATAAAGGCGGAGTAACTTGCCCTCGCTGGTCTCCACTTTTTGATTAAATGGTCTCATCAACAATTGGATTTGGTATTTCGTTGCATCATGATAGGGTGCATTAGACTTACCAATGTATTGATTCAGTAGTATTAGGGTTTTGTTTTCATCAATAAATTCAAGAAGTTCAAACAATGTTTAAAAGGAATTCAATTATCATTCAAACATAATGAGGGGTGGACATAGGCGGTGCGCCATCGTGTATGAGCACTGGAAATGGAATATTGCGCTCCAGCTCAAGTCTGTCGGCACTTTTGCGCACAAACAATATTTCAGGCCGGCCTTAATTGGAAGTCAAGTCCACTGCGACGAGGATTGATACGAGGGCCAACTTGGAAAAAAAAAAAAAAAAACCCAAACAGAAAAAAGTGTAGTGTATTCAGTTATCTTTTGATGGTTGTTACAGAACTTGTCTGCAGTGATATCGAATGTAGTTGAATGGATGGTTTACTCGTTTTTACCTTTCTTTTTGTCTGAAAATACCAAAAAATACTGTAATTGAATTGAATATAGTTGAAAAATTATTTTAATTTTATGATATTTATGTGTTAATTCACATTTTTTTGTTTTGTTGTTTCATCTCTTGTTTTATAGGACCGTGCTGACAGAGCAGCCCGTTATTCCAAATTCCAAGATCAAAAGGCTCAGCAAGTTGCACTACAAGCCCAACAGGCAGCGCAGGAAGCAGTAAAGGATACATCTCTGAGGTCGAGGAGGTACGGCTGCCCTGATAGTCTCAAAGCATTAGGTTCAGATTGTGACGACATATTCGGCCACATCCATTTTCAGGATTACCGTAATATCCGTCCCAACGTATTAATAGCCACGGTTCTGCACATTACAACATTCGATTGTGATGACCCACAAGGGATTGACATTCACCAGGGACCTGTATCTTTAACCCTGGAGAACCCACTGGGTCAAATTTGGCCCCTATAAATTCTGCTACTCAAATGCTACCCTTAAATCCCAAAGGGTCAAATTTGGCCCTAATCCTAAATTAGGATTAAAGTATTGAATATTTGAAAAAACATGTATTTTGGTGTTCAGTGAACATATAGCAGTCATTTAATGTAAAATTCATCATTTTCCAAAGAAGAAAGGGGGTCTTGGGTTCTCCAGGGTTAAGGGAGGATGACATTTCTATAATCAAAGGGACAATAGAGATCAAAAGGTTAAAGGGCAGCATCTTGATGCTTGTTATGTGAAGTTCATTTTGTGCGGAGAGTAAGAGACATGATTTGCCTTCGTCTTCTCGTCTCGTCATTTACCACATCTCCACAATTGGCGACCTTGATGTGAGCAAGAAGTACAGATTTCAACACAACCATCTACGCCACAACGGTCAAGTTGCCCGACTTTTGGCAACATAGCCCACAGCCATCGTTTCACCACATCAAGACCCAGTTCCAGTTGTCTCGGAATACCAGAATGTTCCAAAATTCTACCCTGTGTTATCAGCATTGGATATCTCAATGACAGCCCCTTGGATGGTGCTGCTAGAGGCTCAACCAGCTATCAATGATTCCTTTTGAGACTCTTTGAACTGTCTGAACTGAACTGGAGAATGGCAGATCGACTGCTCAACAGACTCTGCGATGGAAAACCATCCAAAATGATGGAAAGGCTGCCTGCTGTGCTGGACTTGATCCTTCATTCCTATTCACCCTTCCATTGCTGGTGCACCGCGCATGAGCCATTTTCACCTCTCATCCTCCAAAAAACCACAGTGTGATCACTGTGGTGGTGGAAACGGTTTCCCTGACCAATGGCCAACAGTTGGTTCACCTCGTGATTCCCAACCAGGACTCCTGGGCCCCACTGCCACCTCTGGAGGACACAACAAATATTGTAGCTGCAATGACGGCCTGTCGCCAACGTGACAACTGGCTGTGTTACTACACAATTACAGCAATTACCTTCCTCAGTTACAACCCATCACAGGGACCCATCTCCCATTGCCAGTTTTCTCCGCCCCTCCATGGCGAAGTTTCTGCAGGTGTTCTTCGGCATTAAAGGTTGATTCCCCACGCATCTGACATCATGCATCCATTATAAGAGGCCCTGCGGGGAAAATGACCCAAGGATGAATTGGACTGGTCCCCGGAGATGGACCAAGTTTTCATCTCTGTCAAGGCTGCGTTGGCCAATACAGCTCGACTGGCACACCCATCTCCCACTGCCTGTGTCACCCTCACGACAGATGCGTCAGA
This sequence comes from Hippocampus abdominalis, assembly GCA_018466805.1. Lineage (NCBI taxonomy): Eukaryota > Metazoa > Chordata > Actinopteri > Syngnathiformes > Syngnathidae > Hippocampus > Hippocampus abdominalis. The sequence goes on along the minus strand of CM031706.1, from coordinate 17,764,593 downwards.
CCTTGCAGTGTGAGTAGTGGCCTTCAACAGGCAGGTCTGCGACAACATGAGGAAATACAGCACCTTTGACTGAAAGGGCTTTTTTTTCGCCACCCGTCAATCCGATTCCTCTTGGAGGGCTGCCAGTTCACTGCATTTGTGGACCACAAGCCAATCACATTTGTCATGGCCAAGACTGTCGAGCCGTGGTCTGGTTGGCAGCATCGCCAGCTTACAAGTTGCCAGCTCTGAGGTGTTATGTTTTTTTTTTTTTTTTTTTTTTGTTTTGTTTTTTGCTTTTGTTTATTGAGTTCACAGATTTGGGTATTTTACCACACATCTAGCTAGCTTTACGTTTCTCTAATTTTGCCTGAGAAGCTCCAAAGAATCAATAGTTGCTCACAGGCAATGGTTATCAATAAAATCAATAAAATGATAATCAATAATAATCAATAAAATGCGATTTCAAAGAAATGTAAATGGAAGTTAAAATAACATTTACACTGAAAACTAACTATTTTCTTCACAAATTAACATGGTGTCTATCTTTGCATCATCAGTACCACCACAAGGCTTCAATTTCGACTCCCTGATGGCTCATCCTTCACCAACCAGTTTTCCTCACAGAGCAAACTTGAGGAAGCTCATCAGTTCGTAAAACAGGTCAGTAAAAGGAATAATTCTTTACCTCAGTAAATGGTACGCATAGGTTCTGGCCCTCAGCCGGAATTTTGACTTCGCAACTCCCAATGCTGCAGCAGGATTGGCCGATACATTGTGCGGCGTGGCCTAAAACGCAACACAACTACATGAGCAATGACAATGTAGGACACCAACCCATTATGACATGTGCTCTCAGTGCTAATGGGAACACATGGACCAAGTAGGTATATACCCATCATGCTCAGTTAACAGCAGGGCACAGCATTACATTTCAATGACGGTAGGCTAATAAACGCAGCCTATTTAGCTTACATTTCTTCCAATCTCGATGGACCTCGTCTCCATTCTCAATTCCATTTCCGTACATGTATTGTCCAACATACATCTTGCCAGCAACGTCCTCTTCCTACAACTCTTCAACACAGGTTTGAAACATGGCTTTCCGAGTCGACAAAGGTAGTATTGTGCGATCAAACATTTTCTTGGGGAACTGCGACTCCTTTACTTTGCTATGAGAAAAATGATTTGCTTCCTAAACATAATTGATGATCTCTGAGAATTGTTTTTTTTTTTAATTGCATTAGCAGGCCCACCACTGGTTAACTCATTCAGTACCAGCCAATTCTGGCCCAAGTCTGAAAAGATGTTTAAAAGGGTCTTTGGGAGTGAATGAGTTAATCAGCACAAGTTTACTGTCTATTATTGTGTACCTTTAATCTGACACCATTATTTTTCTTCAAAGTGTAACTAAAAAGATTTTTTTTGTATATATTGGTCCATTCATAGGAAATTGGAAACCGCTTTGGCAACTTTTCCATGGCAACCGTGTTCCCGAGAAGGGAATTCACCAGCGAAGACCTCAACAAGACTTTATTGGAGCTGGAACTTGCTCCAAGTTCATCCATTGTACTTCTGCCTGTGAGTAGACTTTCCACTGAAATGAAATTGAATATCCAACATCATAATTCAGGGCTCTAGACTTATGAATTGAATTGATGAAAAATATTGAATATGATAGTGAACAGGAGAATTTTGGGGCATATGGAAATTGAAGTTGAAAATTGTACCCAGGGTGAATTGAATGATCTGAACAGTTTGAATTTCAAATGGAAATGACGTCAATCTGTTATGATGACTGTATCATTGAGAATGAATGGAGAAAATTCCAAGTGGAAAACATGGAATTTGAGGAAAAACGTGAATTTTCGGAATGAGAAAAATGAAAGCATAGTCGGCATCAATATTTGGAATATGCTGACGTTGTAAAGGTGAGAATTGTCAAGAAATGGAGAAGAAGAATTTCAAAACCATGCAAGGAATAAAAATAAATAATGCTAAGTAGAGAACGCAATTTCTTGAAAAATTGCCTGTGAAGGCTGAGAGGGTGAATGAAAAATTGTCGAATGATTTGGATTAATATTGAATGATATGAAATTATATACACTGACCTGGAATGAACATGTTGAAGTTTCAGTAGTTTAATTGGTCAAAAAACATTTGAAATTAGATTCAAAAAACTGTTTGTAATTGTAATGTTCGCTTTTATTTTGAAATTTGGAGAAAATGCACTAGGGGTAAGCTGAACAGTTAAAATTTGAAATGGTTTGAAATGGTCAAAAATGTGAAAATTGCGAGAAAATAAATCTTTATTTGGCTTTTATTTGAAAATTTCGAGAGAAAAAAATGGTGAAAAGGATACGATGAACACAAGTTGGAATGGTTTGAATTGGAATTGGAGGAGAAAAACAGAACAATTTTAATCTTGGCCTTTTATTTTGGAATTTGGAGGAAAACAAATTATTTAGGACTGGGCAGCAAGGGGGAACAATGGGGATTCCTCCACAGAAGAATCCGGGGTGGTTCTGATGTTTTGTCCGAAGAGGCGGCCTTATTGTAGTTGCTGTCCCCGCGACCTCACCCAGGACTTTTAAAAAATACTACAACTAGACTCAAACGTTTTGGAGTTTTTCTCGACTGAAACTGGACTAAAACTATCACATCTCGATTTGACCAAAGAGTGACTAAGACAAAATTAAAATGGCTAGCAAAAACAACACTCCTTAGTGAACTAGCTCTTCTCTGTTCGCCAACATGTTGACAGTATTAACAGTGGCAAACAAGCTCATTTGTGCATTATTGCCAACAATTAGGCTTAAATATACGTTCTTAAATTTTAGGAGCCGTCTGGAGTCATACACCAAAAGATTGGCCCCAAAAGATACTTCTCCAAAACGATTTTTTTATGCAACACTTTGCGTCGGTCTATTATATGAAATTCCACCACAACAAATTTAGTTTGGCATTGTAATGTCACTAAATGGGGAAAAGTTCAAGTGGCGTGCCTTTGTGTGTGTTTTTTCTTTTTTTTTATGCAGTATGGGTGTTAACAAAACAAACGTTCCATCCTGTCCCTCTTCCAGTGTGGCAGGCCTGCTTCTACTGTTGTCCCATCCACCGGTGGAATGTGGGCAGTCCTGAGCACACTCTTCTACCCTGTTCTCACTGTATGGCGATTCCTCACCTCCTTCATATTTCCACCCCCACCACAACAACCATCAAGAAGCTCTCTTCCTCTATCTCAGTCTTACAACGACAGAGCAACACTGGATAACACTGATAAACCAAAAAGGTGAGTGACCATCTCTGGTCCTATTTGAAATACACTGTAATGTGCTGTATAATCCAGACTGCACATAAAAAAATTGGTGTGGTTCTCCGATGAGCACCGGAGGTTGTTTGGTGCTCATTTTGTATCCAATGGAGCAATTTCGTCAAGTCAAGTAGGGCCCACGTGCCACATCTGAACTATCCAGTCTCTGCAGCCTTTTGGAAGTCAATCTAAAATGTCAAGTCTGGTTTTATTTTGATATGCATATGTGTCAGCAATGAAAGCGGACAAGAGCAGTGACTTGGTTTCAGTGTTGCCAACGTAAATATATTGTCGCTGCAATCAGGGACTTCTCTGACCATTGTAGCAACAATTAAAAAAAACAAAACATTATCGCCAACACCATATGGTAGATATCTCAAGTTTGGAATTTGCCCTTGTAATGATATAGGAGTCAAAAGAACAGCTAATACTGAAGTGTTTTGTGCTAACATTGGCAGCACAAATATATGATACAATACAATGCATCTTTATTTATACAGCGCTTTCACAACAGCTGCAGCTGTAACAAAGCGCTTTACAGAACAGTTTACATAAAATGAAAGAATATAACACAACACATAACATAAAACACACAGTCATGCAATCTTCGCCACTTATCCTGCATACGCTTTGTTGTTTGAAGCAGTTCCCAGTTATACAGTTTTCGAACGTCTCTGTTCTCGACCAAATCGGTTTTCTACCAAAAATTTATAAAAATGTGCAGAAAAAATATGGGCACGAGACAGTTTTTTTATTGGGGATGGGGGGTGCATCTGAATGTTTATTACATAGTCTCAACTCAACTGTATTTATAGAGCACTTTCAAACAGCCATCGCTGCATACAAAGTGCTGTACATGGAGCAACTAACATATACAACAATAAAGCAATAAATCAGTAACAAAGATGGTATAAAGCACCAAACAGTAAAACTAAAATCAAATCTGAGTCATGCTGAGTCAAATGCCAAAGAATACAAGTGAGTTTTGAGACAAGTTTTAAAGATGGGCAGCGAGGGGGCTTGCCAAATGTTCAGTGGGAGGTCATTCCTGAGAGAGGGACCAGCAACGGAAAAGGCACGATCCCCTCTGAGCTTCCGTTTGGTTCTTGGTACTTCTAATAATGTCTGGTCCGCAGGGGTGGATGAGCTCAGAGAGGTAAAGTGCCGCGAGGTCATTTTAAGATTTGAAGACAAATAATAGGATCTTGAAAAGAATTCTAAAATGTTTGGTGAGCCAATGAAGGGATGCCAGAGGAGGAGTTATGTGCTCCCTCTTACGAGTACCAGTCAAGAGGCGAGCAGCAGCATTCTGGACCAACTGGAGACGCTTAATGGGAGATTGGCTGATTCCAAAGTAAAGTGCATTACAGTAAATCAGCCGGGATGTGACCAAGGCATGAGTCACTGTTTCAAAGTGCTAGTCATTACATTTCTCAGTTAATTTTTCACATTAGAGAGCTTTATTTTTTGAAAACCTAATAAAAATATACACATGTATGAATGTGAATGAATGAATATATATGACACTGAACTCCCGCAAATGGGCAAACTGCTATGTCGACATACAATAGCAGAGCAATTGGGTAACACAGTTCAGATTAGCAGTAGCAGCCACACGGCCACCTATATGGAATCTCTGTATCACTGGAAATCATGTATTTTTCTTCTGCCTCTTCTCAGGGAATCTCTTTCCAGGCCTTTGACGAACCGTCCCAAGAACTTCAAGAAAGATGGTAAAATCTGCCAGCTCAGGGCTCAAGAGGACAGTGAGGATGACAACAACACCTGGAATGGAAACTCAACCCAGCAAATGTAGATCTGGAAAAGAAGCTTTGTTTCTGTCCGCTCCAATCCTGACATCGCCGCCACGCTCATCCTTTCCCAGATGAATATTATAATGCAGTCATTCTAGAACACGGTTAATATTATAATGCAGTCATTCTAGATCAGAGTTCACCAACGTGGTGCACCAGGTAGCCCCCAAAAACCACATGATTAGCCCGCCGGCTTGTTCGAAACATAGCTCACCATTGATGGGACACTGTGATTTTCAAGAAATGTTGTCAAAGGAATCAATCAAAAATGTCAACACAACCAGAGATTCTGAGAAATAGTGTTGCATAATTAATTTTTCCTAATTACGTGAGAAATCAGTAACATGACCAGTGTTTATCACAGAGATGAATGTCATTAATTATTAAGAACATACAATAATATTATTAAAGGCAATTTGAGCAAATTTATTCGGGAAGTGTGTTTCAAACTGGCAGCTCTTCACATTAATCACCACCCAAGAAGTAGCTCTCAGTTTCAAAAGGGTAGGTTGTTTGCGGCATTGCTTTCCATCTTGTTTCAATTTCACTTCACTTGTATGGCAAAGTCTAAATTATATTTTATTTTGAAACCAGCTTTTTTTTTTTTTAAATACCTTTTTTCCTTTGCTCACGCTTGGAGTTATCGCTAACATAATGATACATAGTGAGATTTATCAAGCAACTGTATATTTGTATTAAATTGACTGGGAAGACTGCATCACCCAAAACTGGATAAAAATATTCCCCGAACTACAAACTGAGTTCTGTTTTGGTTGTTTATCACACCAGTGCCAACACTGCATAGATAAATTAGAAAAGTGTTTTCTCAAACATATTACACTAAGAACCACCAAAAAATATATAGAGATCTCACAGTACTACCATTATGGCGAACATTAAAGTACAGCAGTGCAGAAAGTTTAAGTGTACTGAGGTTTTATTTTTTGTTATGTACTACAGTAATCCCGCATTTCTCATGATTAATGATTAATGAGGACCAGAACCCCCGCGAAAAGTGAAGCACGATTTGCCCCACCCCAAGGAATTTTCGTGTACGTGTATGTGGGTATCAGAATGTTTACTATGCACGCAGTATTTATACTTTACATATTTGAGACATAGATTACAACAGTACACATATTCACTTAAATATTTCATTATACAACCCGGTGCAGCAATTAACATCACCAGTGCCTCCTGAGAGAGGTGTTGGTGGCGTAGAAGGCGGCTCTCACTTGACTCATACGGCCTTTAGGTTCACTTTGAGACTCTTCTGCTGGAGGCACTGACAGTGTAGCTGGGCTTTTTGAATTGGGGAGAAAAACGTGGTGACAGGGAGCGCAATGACGTTTATCTTCACATTAGTTGAGATATGATTAAGGGTTTTTATTTATTTTTATCAGACAGTGGTATTTTTGTCGTCGACAATTTTTTTTTACTTAGCTGTGTGGAAATTGTAAAAACTAAAGGGAAGCGATAATTTCTCACTTTCACACACTGAGAGTGTGTCGTTTATTTGGCACACCAAACGAGCTACCGCACACAACTGAGAACCGCTGAAAGTAAGTTTCCATAGCGACAATCAAAATTAAACATGGCGGTCCTTAAAGGGACCGCAATTACTTTTTACCATTGCATTAGCGCATTTGTACGGAGCCCCTAAAGGGACATGGAAGGAAAAATAAAAAAACTTTGCGAGGGAACGCAATACTTTGCGGGATCTCGCAAAGTATTGCGGCTCCGTACATTTGCAGTTCGTGGTGAATTATGTTTAGAGAAGTCACTACAGCTGACAGTTTCGGCTGGCACTTAAGGCTTCATCTGAGCTGTCGCTGCTTCCTTGTCACGTGTCTCAAAAACAAATGACCGGGTTGTGAAACCTTAAAAATAAGGCTCCAATGTGTCTCTATTGATTGTGCCATCTTCAATGAGCGGGCTTACATGTACCCACACAGCCGGGACGCGTGGCAGGGGGTTGGAGCGCAGCTTACTTAATCAAAAAAAAGTTAGTGCTTGAGCATAAGTTATTGCGAACACAACAGTAAGATACTGGATGCGAGACAGTCAACAGTGTGATGAGACTCAACAAGGGAAGGTGCTGGGTGAGGCAGTAATGATGCGCAGCCAATCAGCTTACAGTATAAATCCACTTGTGTTTTCGTTGGTCGATGTCACGCCGTGAACAAATCCCGCGCCTTGTATGAGTACCCGTTGCATGTACAGTACAGCACAGGCAAGCACAAAGCCTTTGAGTCGGTCCGAAGCCACTCTTGCGGATCAACCTGAAACAACACATCTTTCTGCAATTTGAGTTGGTCATGTTTTGGTGCAGGTTTTGAAATTTTTCTGGACTATTACAAATTTTGATTTTGGATCATGGAAAACTGGCTTTTCGTGTGCGTGAGAAATTTAAAAAATATCTTTTAATGGGGTTTTTTTTTAGGGGTGGGTGTAGGGTTTTGATGCATGAGTATTATTTGGTGTGTGAGAGAATTTTGAAGGGGATGAGATCGATTTCGGATAAATGGAATAAATCTTTGGATTTGTTATGAGGGTTTTTTTTTGTGAAGACGATTTTTTTTTTATGTGTATGTTTTTCTGGCATGCGTTTTTTTGCTGCCCATGAGGGTTTATTTGGTGAATGTGAGATTTTTAAAGTGAGTGTAATTTTTGGGCGTCAATGATAGCGTGTTTTGTGCAAGTGAAAGATTTTCTGGGTCCATGTTAGAGGTGTGAGAGGGTTCTTACTGCAAAAGACATATCGAAAAAAGATGGAGTCACAAGTAGACGATATTTTCAAGGGCTGTCTTTAATCAGTAGGAAAAGCAGAGACAACTTAATTTGCTTTTAATTGAAAATACAAAGCACCGTGTAAATGCAGCTATGTAAATAAACTATACATTCAAATGTGTTTTAACACAGCAAATTACCTGGTCAACATGTTTTGTTTTGTAAATAACACATCATTTTGGAAAATTCACTTTTAAATTCAGACATTTCATATTTAAAAAATATTTAAATGGGAAAATATATATATTTAATTCGATGCAACACATTCTGAGGCTGTGTCTCTCATTTTCATTCTCCAGTAAAGGTTGGATTGGTCACAGTAGTGGTGGCATTTTGGAAGAGTGGATTGTCTGCCTGTTAACAGAGAAGTCACAATATTCAGCCAGGTGCACAATGAGCGATGTGGCTAACCTTTAAAAAACAGAACAATCACAAATGAGCTCTACACCAACAGTGCCTTGAAAAAGTATTCATATCGCTTGAACCTTTTTACATGTCACCTTAAAATGACAAACTTCAATGAAAAAGAAAAAGATGAAAAATGCGTTGTGTATTTGTATTAAACCCCCGCGTCAATACTTTGTTGTAGAGGTGGGCATTTCGTCAGGCTGACGATAGGTCTTCAAGCCGACCCACGTGGGCTGAGTACTGTACTCTGGTTTCCTCCCACATTCCAAAATATCCATGGCAGGTTGAAGGAACACACTAAATTGTCTCTAAGTGTGATTGTGAGCGCAAATGGTTGTTTGTCCATGCGTGCCCCGCGATTGGCTGGCAACCGGTTCAGGGTGTCCCCCGCCTACTGCCAGACCGCTGGGATAGGCTCCACCACCTCCCGCGATACTTGTGAGGATAAAAGCGGAACAGAAAATATGTGTGTGTGTCTAGGGCCCGGGGAAGACCAAGGACACGGTGGACAGAATCCCGGCTGACCTGGGAACATCTTGGGATCCCCAGCTTGGATGATGTGGTTATGGATTTAAGTCGTGTGTGTGTGTGTGTGTGTGTGTGTGTGTGAGTGTGTGTTTAGAATATACAGGACATATGCTTGTTTGGTGAAAGATGACACTAAAAGCCCATATAGTGTATCTGTCATTTCATAAAACATGCAAATGTGAATTATAATGTAAAACAAATTCTCACCTCTGCCCATTTAGATTTCTTCTTTTCATTTTCAAACTTTTGGAACTCTTTGAGATCCTTCATGTAGATAAGCAACTTAATCAGCAATAACAACGCGATGCCAATGAGAGCCACAGATGCAATGGAACCTACGATGATCGCCGCGACACTGGGTGGTTCTGGACATTCTGGAGCGAAACATAAGACAATAGAGTTTGCAAGTACAATGTAAGCATCCAATTGTCGAAAGAAAACTATTTTTTGGGGGACGGATCACTTGGAATACAGATCAATTATTTTCAAAAGTAATGCACCATCAATACTTGTAGGCACAAGAAGTCAGCATGTTTACTGTTCATGCAGCTGCAGTCATTGCTTGGTACCCAACGACAGTGTTTTGATTCATTCCAAAGCTATTATCCTATTTTGTCAGATTTGATAAATTGGCATTTTCTATTGTGCTTCTTATTCTCACGAAGGTCAAGGGTGAGTGACCTGGCCCAGCTGACCTTGGGCAAGAGCTATGGAACAATGGATGGGTCACTTGCCAATTGTAGGACAGAATTTGTTCCAAAAAGAAAAATGCCCCTCATCACTTGAATGTCGCAAATTTAAAACTATTATCAGTCATAAGCCGTTTGAATGGGCATCACTTTTCTTCCAAATCTTCCTTTCGACATTGATGAAAAACAACATTCCGTACGTGCGCACACACTCACGAACTGGGTGTTCTACAACGGACATCACACACCGCAAATTAATCGGGGGTGGCTATCACCTGGTGCGACCGGCCCGTAAATAGACCGGCCGTTCGGGGAAATAAACATATTTTCCCGAAATTCACGATGGCCAGCACACCACCGGCGGTAGAACACACACGAATGAAAGGGATATAGTACTTGTTAATTAAATTGGGGCTTCATTCCATCCCGCTTCAGCATTAAACAGTTTTCTATGGCAGTCACGCTCGTAATTGAGCGCACCTGCTCCACACACTCCTTCTAATTTCCCCACCCTTCAGTCTACGTCACACACGACGAAAACGGTGCACTCCGCTATTCAAATGAAAAAAAAAATTACTCTGCCTCTCATTATTTGCATCAAATGTCAGTCAAATTAAAAACAAGCTAAAAGGCCCCATGAAGGGCATATTGTTACCTCTGCATAGCATGGATTTTGGAGCAACATAAAGAAACATCCAGCGATACTTGTCAAGAAATGTTGATGCAGCTGCCAAGACATTACTAAAAGGTAAACAAATTCACGTATTGACTTCAAATGTTACCTGTAACTTGAAATTTTGGCCTGGGATACCCATGTGACTTTTACTTCAAAGTATATAGGTTGAAACGGATTTGCAAATCACTGTCTTCTATTTTTATGTGTGTTTTCCACAACATTCCAACTACCATTTGAATTGGGGTCTGAACATTTTGAGGAGAAAATATGACATGCCAGAAGACAACCATTCCTTTATGCCTGGATGAAGAAGTATGAGTACACAGCTGATTGAAGGTACCGTATTTTCCGCACTATAATACTTCGGGGTATAAGGCGGCCCTCAATGAATGGTGTTTTCGCGTTATAAGGCACAGAATAAAAGCTACAATAGAGGCTGCCGTTGTGTTATGCACCCACTAGATGGAGCAATGTGTAAGGGAATTGTCAGAGTTGTTCACTCGGACAGTTGAACATACAGACTCAGGAAGAGATTGTCTTTTCTGCCGGCAGGAGACGCAGTTTTCTACGAAGCCACTCCGTGTGCGCTTCCCACTGACACCTGACCCCTGCCGGCCTTTTTATTGGTTGTGTATGCAAATTACAAGTGATATATCAGAAAAACACTCCCTTCTTCACATGTCACTGTTGTGTTTAATAAAACGCGTGGAGTCGGACTTTGTGCTCACTGTCGTTTATTGTCAGTAGCCACCTTTTATAGCAACACTTTGGCAACCGCCCACTTTACGGCCGTGACGTCACGCCGTCGTAACATGACCCTGTGGCTGTGGTTATATGCCACATTCACACCTCTCAACCCAGCCCACCGATACGCCCCTCAGAGGCCAAAACATTCATTCATTCATTCATTTTCCGAACCGCTTCATCCTCACTAGGGTCGCGGGGGGTGCTGGAGCCTATCCCAGCAGTCTTCGGGCAGTAGGCGGGGGACACCCTGAATTGGTTGCCAGCCAATCGCAGGGCACACAGAGACGAACAACCATCCACGCTCACACTCACACCTAGGGACAATTTAGAGTGCCCAACGAGCCTGCCATGCATGTTTTGGAATGTGGGAGGAAACGGAGCACCGGAGAAAACCCACGCAAGCCCGGGGAGAACATGCAAACTCCACACAGGGAGGCCGGAGCTGGGATCGAACCCGGTACCTCTGCACTGTGAAACCGACGTGCTAACCACTGGGCTACCGGGCCGCCAGGCCAAAACATCTCTCGCTACAAACAATGGCTTATCATGCTGCCCTCCCAAAGTTGAACCTTCCTGCCGACATTATCAGTTAATGAGGACTTGGCTTTATTCAGCTCAAGTTGGCCCTTTTTTCTGTGTGCTCCATTGTGTACAAGTTGTGAGAACATACCGTTCGAGGTCAATCAAGCATATACTGAAATGAAACTTTAAAACATGATAATATTAAGTTCGTCTTTCTCCATCAGGAATACAATACAATACAGCTTTATTCGCATAATGCTTTCACAACCGCCGCAGCTGAAACAGAGCGCTTGACAGAACATTTAAAATTCTACACCCAAGAAATCAGAATATTGATCCATAAAGAAGCACATTGGATTTTAAGGCGCACTTTTGAGAAAATGTACCGTATTTTCCACACTAAAAGGCGCACTGGATTATGAGCCGCACCTTCAATGAATGGCCTATTTTGTACAGTCAAACCTCGGTTTTCGTCCATAATCCATTCCAGAAGGCTGTTCGAAAACCGAGTTGTTCGAAAACTGAAACCACACTCTTTAAAAAAAAAAAAGTTTATTGAACGCGTCTACACCACAACGGAAAGCGACACGAGGAAGCGTCACTTCCTCGTCTACCCAAGGAAGCGTCACTTCCTTGTCTACCCAAGGAAGCGTCATTTCCTCGTGTAAGTAAGGCGAGAGCAGTCAAATGGTGCATTTAAGTGTGCTCAGTTTGTTCGAGAACCGAATTTCGGTCGTAATCCGACGCATAAAAAACTCGAAATTTTTGGTCGAAAACCGATTTGGTCGAGAAGAGAGACGTTCGAAAACAGAGGTTTGACTGTAATATTTGTATATTTTCACATATTGGGCGGTAGAAGACGCAATCTACAATGCATCCACTAGATGGAGCGACATTCAAGGAAATGCCAACAGAGCGATCAGTTGTCAGTAAAATGTAAGAGACTGGACTGTCTCAGAAGTGTTTGTTATTTATTCCTTTGTTGTGTATTCACCCCCCCCCCCCCATATAATTTATTTTGTGATTTCTATGCTTAATTTTCTGTTTTGATGCATTATTTTCAGTTTTCGTAATTTCATTGAAGTTATCGTTAAGTTTTTCGTAAGCAGTCTTTGAACACCTCTCAAGTCGAACGGAAGAAGAGAAGGCACGGAGACGGACAAAGACGTACTTGTCATTGTTGACACTGTGCATTAATAAAGTGTGCGTTTTGAAAACCAACACCACAGCTCTACCTTTTTCAGAGCTGCTACAAAAACGTTTTTAATAAAGCAGCGACACAGTTTCACTAAACCAACAACAAGTTATAACATTGACTCGTTAACGTTGAACTCTCTTGCCGCTGCTCCATTTCCGTGTTCAACTTCGTAACCGATCGCCTTAAGTTTGAACTCTGCGTTATAAGCATGTCTCCAGCAAGGAGCCATTTTGGGGTTGACACATTACCGTAATGACCATACACAAGGCGCATCGGATTTTAAAGCGCGCTGTGAGCTTTTAAGAAAATGGAAGGATTTTAGGTGCACCTTTTAGTGCGGAAAATATGGTAATGCTTTTAGGGGTGCCTTATAGTGCGGAAAATACAATAGTTAAAATGCACTAGTTTAAGCAGAAGCAAAACTTTTGACTTAAAGTTGACCTGAATATTTTACATCACTGTGTAGGGGTCTACATAAATGTACTACAGTACTCGGAATGTATTTACATGGAATCTTACCTCTCTCTTTCATAATTTCAGCCATGTAGTTATCCTCCCCAAACAGTTGATCCAGCTTGAATTTGATCCAACAGCCACTCGTGTCCCTTTGCCGGCACAGCGAGTTTGAAAGAGTGAACTGATCTACCATTTTATGCGAAATACTCGCTCCGCAAGCCACACTGCAGTTTTTCATTAATGGACCAGATTGAAAGCCAAGGCATTCAATGCAGTTCCTGAAAATAGATGAAAAGAAAATATGATTCGGGTCCATTGAAGTCATTCACTTAAAAATTGCTGAATGATTACGGTACATGACTTACAGTTTGATTTGGCAGGCATCAGGGCAACCGAGACATGTCTGGCAATGTGGACGTTTGTATCCATTTTTACACTCACAACGGTTACACTTGCAAGTCCCTCTGTCATAGCAAATGGTATTATTCGGGGTACGACACCCTTCCTTTGATACTGTGCATTGACATGCTGAGCCATCAAAGCCGGCGTAGCATTCACATTTGCCGCAGTTGCACTTCCCATTTCCTATCAGTTGAAAGGAATAGAAAGAAAAGGGACTCATTTGTACAGTTTGTTGTTTGAAACAGATGTTGTAAAACAAAACTGTCATCTAGTGGTAGAAAGTTAATTGCTGCAATTTATCTGCAATTCCCAAGATCCAAATATGGATTTCCACATTATCCACATTCAAGGTTCTATCCATCAATTTATTTCCCCAAAACATAGCCCACCATATTCATTTATATAATCGTTATTGTTATCTGCTAATATTGTGAAATGTTCTGAATTTTTGCGTGAGTTTCACAATGTGCATATTTAAAGATTTGAAACAAATAAGAGAAGCTTAAAAACTCTAAAATGTATAGTGAGCCAGTGACGAGATGCCAGAGTAGGAGTTATGTGCTCCCTCTTACGAGTACCCATCAAGAGGAGAGCAGCAGCAGTTTGGACCCACTGGAGACGCTTTATGTAGGATTGGCTGACTCCAAAGTAAAGTGCCTGACAGTCATCCAGCCGGGATGTGACGAAGGCATGAATTACTGTTTCAAAGTGCTCATGAGAAAGAAGTTTTACTTTAGCCAGCTGCCTAAAATGAAAGAAGCTGGATTTAATTTCACTGTCCAGTTTAAGACCCAAATTCGAGTCTATTGGCTTAAGATAAGGAGCCAGGGGGCCCAAGTCCGCATTATGGGATGGACAAGGGCCACTGGGACCACACACCATCAACTTTATTACACAAATTTGTAACATTAGACATTAAATATCATATTATAATGAAACTATGCCTTTTTGAAGATCATTCTAGGGACTTACGTATTGTTTCCATTTTAATAATAATAATAATACATTTTATTTGAAAGCGCTTTTCATCATACTCAAAGACGCTTTACATGAGCTTAAAACAGGATAAAAATGTGCATTTAAAAACAAGCATACATAATTTACAAAAACACATTTAGATGAACAAATGGCAAAAAAAATGGGTAAAAGAGATTAAGAGGTGTTAAAAGCATTGCGGAACAGGTGAGTTTTAAGAGATGATTTGAAGGATTGTAGGTCAGTACAGTTGCGGAGGTGTTGTGGTAGAGCGTTCCAGAGGGTGGGGGCGGCAACAGAGAAGGCTCGGTCCCCCCAGGTTTTGAGCTTGGTCACGGGGATGGCGAGGAGGTTTGTGTTTGAGGAGCGGAGGTTGCGGGAAGGAGTGTATTGGTAAAGAAGATCGGAAAGGTAGGAGGGGGCCTGCTTGTGAAGGGCTTTATAGGTGAGTAGGAGGAGTTTATATTGAATACGCTGGGGAACGGGGAGCCAGTGGAGGTTTTTAAGGACGGGGGTGATGTGATCACGAGTGCGGGTGTGGGTGAGTAGGCGGGCGGCAGCATTCTGGATGTACTGTAGTTTATTGAGGAGTTTGGAGGTTGTACCGTAGAGGATGCTATTGCAGTAGTCAAGGAGGGAGGTGATGAAGGCGTGGATGAGGGTTTGAGCAGCGTTGAAAGAAAGAGAGCGGCGGAGACGAGAAATGTTTTTGAGGTGGAAGAAAGCAGTTTTGGTGATTTAGGTGATGTGTTGGTCGAAAGAGAGGTTGTTATCAAAAAGGACACCAAGGTTGCGACAGTGAGAGGGGGGGAACAGGGTGCAGTTGTCAATAGTGAGGTTAAAGTTGGAGGCTATTTGGGTGAGGGACCGAGGACCGATTATTAGCAGTTGAGATTTAGTGCAGTTAAGAGTGAGAAAGTTTGTTTGCATCCAGGATTTGATGTCTGAAAGACAGTTAGACAGGGTGGAGTGGGTTGTTGGGGTAAATGATTTGGTGGATATGTACAATTGGATGTCATCAGCGTAGCAGTGGAACTGGAGACCATGATGGCGAATGATTTGGCCGATGGGTAGAAGGTAGAGAATGAAGAGAAGAGGACCAAGCACAGAACCCTGGGGGACACCTTGGGACAGTGGGGCAGTGTAGGAAGAGCAGTTGTTGATGTGTATGAATTGTTTCCTGTCTGTGAGATATGAGTGAAGCCAGGTGAGGACTTTGTCAGTGATGTTTAGGGATTGCAGGCGAGAGAGTAGGATGGAGTGGTTGATGGTGTCGAAGGCAGCTGTAAGGTCAAGAAGGATGAGGATGGAGAGTAGGCCGGAGTCAGAGGCAAGGATGAGGTCATTGGTGATTTTGAGGAGGGCTGTTTCAGTGCTGTGTTGTGTGCGGAATCCAGATTGAAATTGTTCGAAAAGTTGGTTATTGTCTAGGTAGGTTTTAATTTGAGATGCGACAACACGTTCTATGACTTTGGACAGAAAGGGGAGGTTGGAGATGGGTCGAAAGTTGCTCATGATGTCAGGGTTGAGTCCGGGTTTTTTGATGATGGGGGTTACAGCAGCCAGTTTGAGTGAGGAGGGGACATAGGCAAGGTTGAGGGAGGAGTTGACAATGTTCATGACGAGGTGGGAGATGGTGGGAAAGCAGAGCTTGACGAAGGTAGATGGAATGGGATCCAGTGTGCAGGTGGAGGAATTCATTGTTGAGATGATATTGGTGAGTTCAGCTATGGAGACAGGTGTGAATTCAGAGAGAGGTGAAGTAGTTGGAGTGATGGATGCTGGTAGTAAGGGAGGGGGGACGGGAGAGGTGGTGAGTGAACTGTAGAGGATGTCGATTTTGGATTGAAAGTAGGATAGGAATGAATTGCATTTATCAACGGTAAATGAGGTTGAAATATTGTCGCTGGGTTTGAGGAGTTTGTTGACGGTGGAGAAGAGAGCCTTTTGGTTGTTGGAGTCAGTGTGGATGAGGTTGGAGTAGTAGGTGGAACGGCTGGAGTCGAGTGCGGTCTTGTACAACTGAAGGTGATCGGTGTAGGCGAGGAGGTGAACGGTTAAACCAGATTTTTTATAGAGTCTTTCTAGCTGGCGTTTTCGGGTTTTAAGTTTGCGGAGTTCTGGGGTATACCAGGGGGCTGAGTGAGTGAAGGAGACAGATTTGGTTTTGATGGGGGCGAGTTGATTAAGACAGGAGGAGAGAGTGCTGTTGTAGTGGTTGGTGAGATCAGTGGGGTCATGGGACAGTGGAGGAGGTAGTATGGACAGGTGGTTGAGGACAGAGGTAGAAAAGTCAGTTGGGGAGATGGATTTGAGGTTCCTGAATGATATGGTGCGCTTTTCCTTGGGAAGGGGGGTAGGGAGGTGGAGGTTCAGAGTGATAGCCAGATGATCGGAGATGTTGAGGTTGGTGCTAGAGAGTTTTTCAATGGTGAGACCGGTGGAACAGACCAAGTCCAGAGTGTGACCGTGGGTGTGGGTGGGGAAGTTGACATGTTGAGTGAAGTTAAGGCAGTCCAAAAGGTCCAGAAATTCAGAGGCATGTTTGCAGTAGGTGTTATCAATATGGAAGTTAAAGTCGCCAAGAAGCAGAGTGAAAGGTGAAATAGGTAAGAGCTGTGTGACAAAATCGGAGAAGTCTGAAAAAAATGATGGGTTAAATTTCGGGGGACGGTAAATGACAGCAATGACCAAGGGGGAGGGACCAGGGAATTTGAAGGTGATATGTTCAAAGGACTCAGTGGGTGAGGTGGATAGTGCTGATTTTAAACTCTGTTTTGTGGACTGATGCCACCCCACCACCTCGGCTTGTCGATGTAGGTGTAACCAGGTGGGGTGGCTTGGTTGAGTGAGAAGTAGTCCAGGTGTTTGTGCCAAGTTTCGGTGATAAAGAGGAAGTCCAGGTTATTGTCAGTTATGAATTCGTGTAAAACGAGTGCTTTGTTATTGAGTGAGCGGGTGTTAAATAGAGCCAGTTTGAGGATTTTGTGATGTCTGGGTAACAGTGAGGATTGGGGGAGTGGGCGGAGATTTTATTTTTATTAATCCATGTACAATATGGTGGGATGATTTTGTGTCATTTTCTATGGCATAATTTTATTCAATGGATTTTTTCGGTACTCTGTGAAATCTGGCCTTGTATAGTAGTTGAATACAAAACATAAAGTTATAGACAGAGTATTTGAAGGGAGCCACGGCTTATTCCGGTGTATGAATGGCAGCACGTGGATTCACAGGTTGGTTGCACGTTTTGCCATCTAAGTGAAGAGCAGTTTTTTGTTATGCCTGCCAAGAAATGCCGCTGGCATCGCCAGAAATATGGAATAATAATAATTTAAATTATGATACAATAACAATAATATTAATATAATATATATAATGTATATATAAATAATATATATATAATGTATATATAAATATAATAAATCAATAATAATATGAAAATACAGTGTACAGTACTTTCATTTTTAACAGAACCAATAAAATACATTGTGTGCGTGTGTCACATTGATTTTAACCGGATATGTACAGTCAAGATTTGTTTTATTCTTTTCCTTTAGCTCTTTTAAAAATTATTATGATTATTTAGCGCCAGGCGGTTAGCGCATCAACCTCACAGTGCAGAGGTTGTGGGTTCAATCCCGGCTTCGGCCTTCCTCTGTGGAGTTTGCATGTTCTCCCCAGGCCTGCGTGGTTTTCTCCGGGTACTCCGGTTTCCTCCCACATTCCAGAAACATGTATGGCAGGCTGATTGAACACTCTAAATTGTCCCTAGGTGTGAGTGTGTGTGTGCGCAGATGGTTGTTTGTCTGTGTGTGCTCTGCGATTGGCTGGCAACCGGTTCTGGGTGTCCCCTGCCTACTGCCCCAAGACAGCTGGGATAGGCTCCAGCACCCCCTGCGACCCTTGTGAGGATAAAGCCTTTCAGAAAATGGATGGATGTTCAGCCCCACCAAGACCCCTCTAGTTATGTCTTTACATATAAGGAACAAACATACCTCCGCATAATTTATTGTAGAACCTATCACAGTGTTCATCGTCACATTCACAGAAGTCACCGTAGTAACTGCCTCCATTTGCTGTTGTGTGGCACTGGCATCTGCCACACACGCAATCTCCATGACTCTCACATTCAAGACCGCTTTGGCTCAGACATGATCCTCTCAGTGAGTGTTCATCTTTGTTGCCAATGTCGCATTCACAGAACTGACCGACGAAGCCTTGATTGCAACTTCAAAAGGATGAGAGAAACTATTAGCAACCCCACAAAAATTCTAAGACTTTGAAGTTCAATGGGTATACCGTACATAAAATCACTCGTGGACAAAAATACATTGCTTTTAGGAGAATAACTCAGTCTTCTACTCAGTTTTTTAACGTGAACAATAAAAAAAAATAGGTAAAAAAAACCCCGCAAACAAATGATTCTCCCTCCGAGTCATTGAAAATGCTCAGTGGCGTATCAAACTCAAGGTAGGCGGGGCAGAGCCAGCCCATCAAGTCAAGGCAGCTCCTTGATTTCTTCCAATGTCCACCTTATTCCTGAGGACTCTCATGGAGAAACAGTTATGTCCGTGACTACCGGTAAGAAAAACTCAAGTAAGAATTTTGCTCTTTGTTACAGCGGGTTTAAAAAAAAAATCCACTCCATTTTTTAAGCGCGCCTCCCCATTGCATTGAAAAATGTTTTGCACAGCTCAGAAATCTTTTGCGGTTGTACTCACAATCAGAATCAGGACCAGATTTATGAGCAAAGTGTGTAAAACACACAAGGAATTTACCTTCCCCTTTTACAACCCGTGCTGAGAAACCAACAATAGCAATGACCAAGAGAGGGAGAGAGAACGGGAAGCCTTTTCGATATTTAATGCCCAGAGATCTGGACCACTGCCCTGAGAACTTCTCTGAAACCAGATCCCTTTGGATTTTAATTGAAGATCCCTGATATAAAGGCAACAACGAGTTTGTTTTAATGTCAATAAAAGATTGTTACTCTGTATGGATGTAAGTAACTTAGTAAGTAAAAGTAAGCAAGTTAAGTAAAGTAAGTAAGTAAATCACTTGGACTTGTTCATTTTACAAGTAGCTGTAAGTCAAGTTGGACTACTTCATTTCACTGTTGCTGCCCAGAGTGGCCCAAACAGTTATTCGGTTTTAGGGGCAAGTCGTTTTTTCCGCACAGGGACAAGTTGCTTTCTTTTTACGAAATTATAAAATTCCTGGCGGCACGGTGGTGGCTAGTTAGTACGTCCGCCTCACATTACAGTGGTCATAGGTTCAAATCCAGCCCCGTTTTTCCTGTGTGGAGTTTGCATGTTGTCCCCATTCCTGCGTGGGTTGTCTCCGGTTACAGTGAAACTCCTCTACAACGAAATCTAGTTGGGTGAAAATACCCCCTGGTGTGAAAAAATCTTCATGCATTAACACCATTCCCACTTTCCTGTTTCAAATTTGCTACAGTGAAAAAACCCCTGTTGTGAAAAAAATTCTTGCTGCAAACATTATTTCGTTGTAGAGGAGTTTCACTGTACTAAGGTTTTCACCCACATTCCAAAAACATGCATGGCAGGCTGATTGAACACTCCAAATTGTACCTAGGTGTGATTGTGTGTATGGTTAATCGTCTATGTGTGCCCAACAATTGCCTGGCAACGACAGTGAAACTCCTCTACAACGAAATCATGTTTGCAGCAAGAAATTTTTCACAACAGGGGGTTTTTCACTGTAGCAAATTTGAAACAGGAAAGTGGGAATGGTGTTAATGCATGAAGATTTTTTCACACCAGGGGGTATTTTCACCCATGTAGATTTCGTTGTAGAGGAGTTTCGCTGTACTTCAGGGTGTCCCCCGCCTACTGCCCGAAGACAGCTGGGAGAGGATCCGGCACGACCGCGACCCTTATGAGGATAAAGCGGCCCAGAAAATGGATGGATGGATAAAAATCACCATTTAAAAACTGCATTTTCTGTTTCCTTGGATTAATTATCCTTTTTGTTTGATCATCTTAAATGTTAATTTGGAGAAATTATGCAAAAAAAAAAGGAAGAATTTGAGCAAAAAGGGCAAAAAATATCTACAAATTTGGAATGGAGTGTAATGACAGTCACGGTCCTATGCACGCCGACACTGTCAATTTGGTCAAGAAAGGCACCAACTACCTCTTTGGCACAGT
This sequence comes from Hippocampus abdominalis, assembly GCA_018466805.1. Lineage (NCBI taxonomy): Eukaryota > Metazoa > Chordata > Actinopteri > Syngnathiformes > Syngnathidae > Hippocampus > Hippocampus abdominalis. The sequence continues at coordinate 17,743,923 of CM031706.1, read as the reverse complement.
ACCAACTACCTCTTTGGCACAGCACCATTTGTGTACCCAATGACCCATATGTGTTTTCTGGTTCTTTGTGTGATGGAATGAATGCATCGCAATGAAAACTGGAGTTTCCTTTCGGGGGGAATGAATAAATTATAAACTACTGTTGATGAATGATGAATTAAAGGATAAAGCTTACCTGCAAATACCACATCTTATTCTTCCTCTGCCTTTGCAATATTGTTGGCTACTTTCGCTTGGATCTTTACACTGACACTCACAACTTGAAGATAAGCTCACTGTCAACGTATCTTTAATACCAAGTGGTCTGATCGAGAATGTCTTGTTCTCGATGCATGAGTCCGCTGTTACAGTTACATCAAAAGAAATCTGTGGGAAAATGTTAAGAGTCATTCTGAGAAAGTATGTGTGTGTGTGTGTATATATATATATAAAATGGGTGTGTGTGTGTATTTTTTTCCACGTTTTCTGTGTGGAACATTTAATCTAAGTCAGTCACAGGATTTGGTGCCATTCACTTGAGACAAGGAACCAAAATAATGTCATTGCATTGTGAACACTGTTTTTTGCTGTGCTGTTTTTTTGCCCTGCTTTCTAGTCTTCCAGAGAGTTTCAGCTTTTGTTATTTATAAAATATTTCATGGCTTACCACCTTTCTGCTGATTGACTTCCGATATGTTCACTCCCATCATTTTCTATTTTTTTTCAATTGATTTAATATAATCAAGCTTTCGAACACCACAAGGAACTGACCTCCTGTCCCACATGTACATTGTCACAAACTCCTTTGTTATCCCCTTCTTCTTTTGGATATTTACAGCGTGGAGTGTAGACAACTCTTACATTTTCAGGGAGCGTATCATGGGTTAGGGTCACTTTGGAGGACAATCTCTGGAAATGCAATCAAGAGATTATGCAAGTTTTGAATACAGAAAAAAAAATAAACAACAAGAAATTGTTTCTCTTCAGGAAAAAGGAAAAAAAAAACCCACAACTTACTTTGTATGCATTTTCAATCAGTTGAACAACATTTCTAGAATCTTGGGAAAGAACTCCCACCTCAGATTTTGGAATCATTTTGGAGAGTTGCTATAATAAAATGGAATATATGATTCAAATTCGTTCAACACCTCATCACACTATAATGCTGAAATGATATACATATTGATGAGTATGTCGATTTTTTTTACCTTGTACATGTTTTCCACATCTTTTGTCACAGCAAATATGGGTTGAATATTTTCTTTTTCCAACTGCATCGCTACTTGTCCAACGGAGGGGTAGTCCTTCACATTGATATGATGAAACATTTACAGTGGTCACTCATGAGTTACTGCATTATGTTTATCATGTAATTACAATTGACCATACTGTATTGCTATCGTATACTGTACACAAATTAAAGGGCAGCCGCGTGGCACGTTGTTGGAAGTACTGTTGACTTTTTTGTGTGACGGTTTTTCATGTGCTTGTGTTTGTTTCCCCACGTATCATGCCTTTCTCCTGCAAACATGTCGCCTACAGACTCACAATCAGCTCACAACAAACACAGCCATCCCATATTAAATGCGACACACCACATAAAGCCTTTCAGGGACAGCAGTTACTTCAACGGACAGTTTATCTTGTTACACTCAGGTTACAGGGTGCATGAAAGGGTTAAACCCTCCATTACATTATATTGTAATTATACAATAGCAAATACACGATTGAAATACGCTCTAAAACAGAGGTCCCCAACCCCCGGTCCGTGAGTCATTATCAAATTCTCCGTTACATCAGTATGTCACTCTTGACGCAGGTCAAGGCGCGCTTCTCGGTCACGTGATAGGTTACCGCTAAAATGAAACCCAGGAGCTAGCAAAATGAATACAAAACAAACGTTATGGGAAAGTTTTTTTGGGAAGGGCATAAAATCCAGCCAGGAGACAGAAGAGGAGCCCACGACTTCCGAGAAAAAGAAGGCTACATTCAATCGACAGTTTCGGAGCCTTACTTAAAATACAGATTCATCTCAACGGGAGATTCCCATGCACCAAGCCCACTCTACATATGTGGCGATGGTGAGTCGTATTTCATGCACTTTGTATTTACGGTGTCTTATTTTGAAGGCACGTTTAAACGTTACCAGAGCGACCAGGGGGTGCTGCGGCCAAATAGGACGTTCCTTGACTCGTGTTTATTATTATGTTTGGAAAATACCTCAGTATCATGCAGGTCATATCATATTATTGTGTTGTATTTATCCGCCACACCTTAAAGGCCGGTCTCTGAAAATACTGTCTGACATTAAACCGGTCCGTGGGGCAAAAAAGTTTGCTGCTCTAAAACACATTTCGCCAGTTCAATGTCAGCATTTGTCAGAGCGCATTTCAGATAGGAATAACATACCTTCTTGTTGTTCAATCACTTTCAACAAATTGATGGATATTACATACGCAATGTATCAACTTACTTGGTGCACAACACAAGTAGCTGTGACAAAGACCCTGCTGTTGAATGCCCATCACCATGTGTGCCCACACGTACCATTTCATTGCTCTTGGTGTAAAGGCTGTTTTTCATGTGGCACTGTTCATCATTTGGTTCCAGGATACCAGCCAGTTTTCCATCTCCGGCCATGTGGAATCCATCATCAGTTGCCAACACGAGCAGTCGAGTGCTACTGTTCCTCCAACCTATTTTGTTCTAACAAGAACATGTGTCATTCCAAAACACTTTTCAAAATCAATCACAAGATTACATTTAAATACCACCTTCAGTTTGCCTCTCTGTCTTCTTCAAATATGTTTATCAACTAAATATACAGAATAATATAATTCGAGAATTGACATCCCTCGATCTCTTCCTCTTCAGTTCATTGTCAGGTTGCACTTTGGTAACCGCCATCGTACCAGCGAACAGTGCTGATCGCGACTATAAACAGGAGCTATGGTTTCAAGCTAGTATAAATTGTTGCATCAGTGCCAGGGCTCCAGATTTGCCACAAAAAAAATTGGGATTTTGGACCTCAAATTTGAGACAGTGTGAGTAAATGTTTCAACTGCTTGCCTATCCGCGGCCGGTGAATGTATGGATTTTTTTTTTTTTTCATGCTGACAAACTTCAGTTACCCACACATGGATCAAAATACTTTCATCACTGAAAAAATAGTGGGAGAAAGAGGATGTTGTAATGATGCAAGAAAAAAACACACATCAACACCGTGCATAGTGGGGATGGGGCATGAGTGATGTCAACCTGGGACGTTTTGGATGAGCTCGTTGAATTAGAGTCATTGTCGAGTCCACCTTCCCATGAGGAAGCAAAGTCTGGGGCAGGGGTCGGGGCAACACAAAATGTTGAAAGAGCCATATAGGACCATATATATATATATATATATATATATATATATATGTGTCTGGAGCCGCAAAAAAATAAAAGCCTTGTATAAAACTTACAATGAAGGAAACACATGCTGTATGTATGTAGGAGACTGGACTGTCTCAGAATTGTTTATGTTATCATTCCTTTGTTGTGTGTTCACAAACACCCCCATAGAATTGATTTAGTGATTTCCTCGCTTGATTTTTTTTTGTTTTGGTGCATTATTTTCGCTTCTCTTAGTGTCAGTGAAGTGATCATGAATTTCCATTTTTCGGAGGCTGTCTTTGAACGCCTCTCGAGTCGAACGAGAAGAGAGACGGCACGGAGTCGGACGCAGACGTGTCTGTCTTTGTCGAGACTGTTAAAAGCAAAAATAAAGTGTACGTTTTTAAAAAACCAACACTACAGCTCTCTTTTTTCGGAGCTGCAACATGTATCTATATCTATTTGAGCTATATTAGCCTACTATCAAAATATTTTTCAATTTTCAAACATTTTTTTATAAAGCTCCAAGGAGCCACTAGATGTCGCTAAAGAGCCGCACGTGGCTCTGGAGCTGCGTGTTGCCGATGCCCGGTCTCGGGTATCTGAACTGAGTATGAACTATCTATGGCAGGGGTGTCAAACTCATTTCACATTGTGGGCCACATACGGACTCGGTAGATGTCAAGTGGGCCGAACCATTAACATTATACCATACTGTGCTATGAATCAATCCTTTGTTTTAGTCTCAAGAAGCATTGATTGGCGCTTTCATATCATTTGCTGCATTGGGTCTATCTCAGTGACAGACTGACACTGCTGTTTTCTTCCATGATTAAAAAAAATTGTCTTCTACTGTGATCAATACAGTGTGTCCCCGAGCGGATAATCCACGAATTGCGTTTTATTTAAAATATTCATTCTGTGTCTTTAATGCATTTTTTTTCACTTTTGAATTATCCCGCGGGCCGGATCGAACCTCCTTGGGGGCCGGTTCCGGCCCGCGGGCCGTATGTTTGACACCCATGATCTATGTGGTTGAATTCATCAAGGTAGCCAGGTCCCCGGGGGTGGATGAGATCTGTCCAGAGTTCTGGATATTGTGTAGCTTTACTGGGTGATATTCGTGACTGTTCCTCTCAAGAAGAGGCACCGAGGTATGTTTTCCAAATACAGGGGGATCACACTTACTAGCCTCCTTTGTAAGGTCTATTCATAAATGTGAATCCAGGACTCCAGGAAAAGTACAGGTAGTGTAGTTTTTATCCTGGCAGTGGAACAGTGCCAGCGCGACACCTTTGGCAGGGTTCTCGGGGCTGCATGGGAATTTGCCCAACGAGTCAGCATGTGCTTTGTCGGCTTGGAGAAGAATGTCGACCATGTCCCCAGAGGATTTGCTACGGAAACACAGATGCCCTAGTATGGGCTGATAAGTTCCTGTACTACCGGTGTTAGAGTTTACTCCGCATGGCCAACAGTCAATCGGATTAACCCTTTCATGGACAGCGGTTACTACAGTGGACAGCTTATCATGTTATCAGGTTACCGAGTGCATGAAAGGGTTCATTTCCAGTGAAGGTTCTCCACCGGGTGGCCTGGTGGGCCAGTGGTTAGCGCATCAACCTCACAGTGCAGAGGTCGTGGGTTCGAACCCAGCTACGGCTTCCCTGTGTGGAGTTTGCATGTTCTCCTTGGGCCAGTGTGGGTTTTCTCTGGGTACTGCGGTTTCCTCCCACATTCCCAAAACACGCATGGCAGGCTGACTGAACACTCAAAATTGCCCCTAGGTGTGAGTGTGAGCGCAGATGTTTGTTCGTCCCTATCTGCCCTGCGATTGGTTGGCAACCGGTTCAGGGTGTCCCCCGCCTACTGCCCGAAGACAGCTGGGATAGGCTCCAGAATCCCCGCGACCCTTGTGAGCATATAACCGGATTGGAAAATGGATGGATGGATGGTTCTCCACCATTTCCTTTATAGACTGAATTTGTACGCGCAGCCAGGGCAGTGAGGGTGTCTGTTTTGGTGGCCTTACAATTACTTATCTGCTTTTTGCAGATGATCTGGTCCTATCGGCTTCATCAAGATGCAATCGATAGCGGGAGGTTGGTTGATCAAAAAGTACATCTTTAGTCAAAAAAGGTTGGGCACCCTTGCTGTATGTAGTGTAGTTCATATTAATGCTTGATTCCTTACCCCACAAACAGCAACTTGCATCATGGCATCAAGGCTCCCTTCTGGAGAATCCAAATTCCCAGAAATCAACTGCTCTTTTACTTTTTCTTTGAACTGTTCAATCCTTGGTGTCATACTAAGCACATGCCGGTAGCCAAAGGTAGCTTGACACTGGTAATTCTCATCGCATGGCTTCTGTAATTTTTTCTTGTTGGTGTTGGTGTATGGAAGGACGGTCTTATCAACAAAGGCACCGAACCCTAAAGTTATAGAAATGATATTAGTCCCATATTTATCGTGGGTTTTTTTTCTTCATGCAATACGATCAGCTAACAAGATCACTAAAGGTGTAATAGTGGATGTAACATTACCAATTTGGGCATGTTCTGTAATTTTCCTTAGCGCTGCAAAGAGATCTTGCCCAAGGTCTTTGACATTCTCTAAGTCATCTCTCATGGAGAAAGACAAGTCCATAAGGTAGTAGAGATCCACCGGATAGCCTTGAACTCTCTTAAATGAAACACTGAATGTGGTTGGAAGCCCTGCGCAGAAGCAGAGGGGGGGAAAAAACAAAAATAAGCACTTAATACTCATGCACACCAGTCAGTCGAGAGTGCGCAAACAATCACATCATCCATACAATTATGCTTTTGGTTACTCTTTGTGTGTCATATTTCACATTAACCCCCTCAGGGACAGTGGTTATGACAGTGGACAGCTTATCATGTTATCAGGTTACAGGGTGCCTGAAAGGGTTAATGGTTTGTACTTCTGTTTTGTGTGTTTTTTTGGTCTAAATTACCCCTCAGTATTATAATATATTATGCGTATCATAACTTTGCCAAGAAAGTAAAATGTACAAGTCGTGCTGTTTGGAAGCCCTGGAAAGTTGGTTCCAGTGGTGTCTGGTGAGCTCTCACTGGCGCATATAGGCTGGAACGACCTAAATTGCCCCCAAAACCTCACATTATTATTATTACTATTACTAATTAGTAGTCATAGTTGTAGTATTTAACTTTCTCTATTTGGTACTGTTATTTGCAGGGTTCTTATTTCTTGTGCTTTTGATACCCTAGTTTTGTTTTATTTGGTGATGATTGTTTTGATGTTGCCTCTGTTGTTGGACAATGTAAAGTTGATGCTTATTTTCTATCTACATATCTTAACCTGGTGATATGACTGATACTTGCAACGTATGCTGGAATTGTGCATTTTTCAAAATTTTAATCCAATGTTCATCATAAAAATTAATGGAGAAATAAAATTCAATAAAAAAAATCTAATAGAGCATCCCTGGTTCTGCATTTCAACGCCGCATCAGCTGGAGTCCATGTGATCCATGCGCAGAAGCAACTTTGGGACTGGAACGGATTCATTTTATTTCCATTCCTTTAAATGGGAACAACTGCTTTGGTTCGCAAACATTTGGATTTGCAAACAGTCTTGAAGCAAATTAATTGTGAGCCAAGGTTCCACTGTATTAAAATGTCATTAACAATGTGATGATTAAATTGTTGTTTCAGAATGTTAAGAATGACAGTAATTATTTTGGAGAGTTAAAAAAAAAAACACAGACTTTTAATGTGATCACATCAGAACTCGAACTCACCAGGTCGCAATCTCAGGCTTATCTTCTGTGGACTTAGTTGGATAGGCTCTTCCATATTGAATGATGTTGACAAAAATTCATTCCTTTCTATTTGTTGACTGCTCACAGGGTTGATAATTTCTTCTTCTTTGCAGCCTCTTTCCACCAATTTAGCTATCGTTTCACAGCGTGCTGACTCCTGCACACCTGCTTTGGTGAAATTCTTGACAGATGACATGAGAATTGGATCAGATTCATTTTTAACTTTACATTTTTTACACCTGCGTTTGGGGCACCACACACAAAGAGCACCATTATCAATGCTTTGAACCCATTTCATAAGACAAGATGAATATCACTATAATTGAGATAAAATTACGATACTATGAATGATATGGGTGGCCTGGTGTTCAAGTGGTTAGCTCGTGGGCCTCACAGTGCAGAATTACTGGGTTCGATTCTGGCTCCAGCCTTCCTGGGTGGAGTTTGCATTCTCCCCGTGCATGTGTGGGTTTTCTCCGGGTACTCCGGTTTCCTCCCACATTCCCAACACATGGGTGGCTGATTAATGGAACATTCTAAATTGTCCCAAGGTGTGAGTGTGAGCGCAGTTGGTTGTTTGTCTATGTGTGCCCTGCGATTGACTGGCAACCAGCTCAAGGTGTACCCCACCTACTGCCCAATGACGGCTGGGATAGGCTCCAGCATGCTCCGCGACCCTTGTGAGGATAAGCGGATCAGAAAATGGATGGATGGATGAATATTAATTTATGACAGTTTACATATTTTTTCTGATGGAAAAGCCCCTGTCTAGAAAGAACTACCGGTATTTAAATGTATCGGATATCCTCTGCCGGAAAGTTGTTGGGAAGGAATCTAAAAGGCAAGTTGTTGGTGTCAACTAGGAAATAACCTGCTCTGGCATCCCAACATCAACTATGTACATACAATGTTTTTTGCATAAAAATGAAGTTACACTGGAGACTTGAGAAACAGGGCTAATTGAGTGATCAGTAGTGAAAAATAATTTGTTTTTGTTTGTTTAATTGTAAGAAAACATTGATCATAAATTCAAGTCACCTATAAAATCAAATGATCACATAGTAAAATCAAAGATTGGGCTTAACACATACCAGTTGTTGACACCAAGCGCAGTATGGCCCGGATCTGACACAGTCATTGCAGGAATTTACGATGGACTTATAGCAAACTTCTTCATTTTGACACCATCCTACGAATAAAAAGACATACAGAAACACATACATACTGTAAATTAAAACTAAATACAGTAACCGTAAATCTGAGGGGTTTGTTCAATTCTCCTGGCATCAACACCATGAGTGTGTTTTTCTATAACCTGTGAAAACGAAGGATCGTCAAATGCTTTCACAAGATTTCCAATGTGACGATTTTTCAAAACACGAAAATACTATCTTTGTTGTCCTGGTATGCTTAGCCTCCTCCGAAAGAACACATCAACAAACTTCTGAATCATAAGGCCACTATCGACCGAAGCGTTCTCAACATGTGGAGACTCTCTTGCTTGGCTACTACAGCTCGAAGAATTCAGATCTGCTATCAGGCAACGAAGCAGCTGACCCTGACGGAATCCCAGCAGCAATCGTCAACCTCGGAAGCGGCTTGATCCAACGCCATCTTTACGAACTCAGATCATCACCATTTACAAAGTACCAAACTAGGGTTGGTCGATCGGAATTTGGGAACCATCTGGGGATACCCTTGTTAGCGTCGGCAGGCAAGATATGAGCTTAAAATTTTAAACAACTCCTTTTATGTCACATTCATTCTGTCATACAGTATTTAACCCTTTTCATGCACCCTGATAACACAAGCTGTCCACTGTAGTAACTGCTGTCCCTGCAAGGGTTCAACTCAGCTTACTCAGTGAGACGTCATTACGTGAGTTATCTTCCATGTCTGCTCTCTCTGCAGTTGTTTTGTATTTTTACAGATACAGTACTGTAAAGACTTTTACTTTTCAACTTCAGCTTCACGTCTGCTTCTGGGTTAAAATTCTGCTTCACGCATGACACATGGCCCTATGTCAGAGCTGCCAAACACTCGTCCTCATGATTCTTGCATATTTTATGTGTTAGAAGAGAGAAACATTTAAAACACGCGGGATAATATATGTTGAGTATCAGTGTGGGGCAGCCCTGGCCTAAATTACAAATTGAACGAATAACATGAAAACAAATCATATCCGTAAAAAATCAATCAATCAATTCGGCAGGTGTGGTGAAATGGTGGTGGAAGGAAGAAACAACTGCAGAAAACAGGCCACCGCATGAGATTTTTTAAAACAAATGTAATTAATTTAATTTTTAATTTAAAAAGAGAAAACCTTCCATGAAGTGACTGCATTACACATACTTGGAACAAAATGTCCTCATAAGGCCAGTTTCACTTATGAATGACTCAGATAAATAGCAATACGGGAACGGCATTATTTTTGAAAACCAGCGGTTTTAACTTACCATTTGGAGCCACTGACAGGAAGATGGACAGTAGGACAAAAGGCAAATGATGAGTCATCTCCTGACAAAAACATTTTTAAAAAAAGATTACTGCCTGAACAAATAAACTGCATATAACTATGTATGTGAGTGAGAATGTTTATTTATTTATTTTTGGTCTAGAGGCACTAAGTTTGAAACTGACGATTAAGTCAAAAGTACAGTGAGCGACTGGTTGAGACATTAGTCCAAAGATTTTGAAGATTGAGGGAAGACGGACGATTGTGCACAGATGGGAAAAGTGTGTGACAGTGCTGGGAGACTACTTGGGGGAAAAAAAGGGAAAAACAGTAAGCTTCTATTTGTATTAGAAGTTCTGTAAGTTGAGGGGTTCGTTGTTCTTCAGTGGATAGCACTACTTTACGAACGGCAAAAGGAGAGAGGGAATCCTTTAAATGCAGCTTTATTAAAAGGACAACAAAAAAGACGACTGCACCGCAGCACGTTCGAGAAGACAACTCCCGGAACTAAAACCACTTCCTGCTTCTCTTACTTTAACAGCCAATCAGAACATATCAACATAAAAACATGTCTAAGGAATTATTAAACAACAGAATATAATTTGGGAATGCTTAATATGAAATAATATGATGCTCAAACATAAAATGATAATTAATCATATAACATAAGCTTACAGTTCTTATACTGAAAAATTCACCTTATTTATTGAATGACCCTTGTACAAAAGGAGATTTGAAGAACTCTTAAGTCTCCAAACACACAGGATAGTGTAGTTGGGTCTCATTGTGTTTTGTTAGTTTATCTCTGGACTCGAGAATTTGCATGTGTCTCTGTGTCTGCCTGTGTGCCACGTTAGCCAAACGCTTATATCTATTTTAACATCTCTTAAAAAAAAAAAAAAAGAGGAAATGGGTGTAACACAAGCAGTGAACTTGTGCTTTTCTTCCTTGTGTGACAGCTCAGAGGAAGCTAATGCTGTGACTGACTCCTCTAATATGAGTCTTTGAAGCTTTGGAGTTTTTTGTTCGTGTCTGTCCTGGCTGTCGCTGTATCGCGTCTCTTTTAGTTTCCTTGCTCGTGTAATTGAACTTTTTTCATTCCGTTTAGTGTTTGTAGTTTTACCTTGCTTTTTGTTCCGCAATGAGCTTTTCACGGGTTTTGCCGCCTTTGATTTTTATGTTTTCGGTATCTCGCTTTTCTATAAATATTTTTTTTGTTCGCGTCATTTACCTAAATCTGCATTTGTGGAATTGCACTTCCGACTGGTCTGTGTTCGAACCGTATCACCCTCACATGCACTTGTTTAGCTTTTTGGTTCTATTGTGCGTTTAAACCCGTGTTTTCTGGTTGATATTCTGAATAAAACCGAGTGTCTTTCTGTAATGTTGTTTTGAATTGGTATCAATGCGGAATGAAACAACAGTTCATCCACACTTTAACGTGAATTTGCTGCGGGAACTGTAGACCAAAACTGAACCGCAGAACAGAATTTTGGACACCCTTTGTATTCAGAAAAGTTTGCTTAACAAATTAGCTTCACTGATAAACGCAGGCGTCATTTACTTTTATTTATCATAATATTCACCAAGCAAGCATATGTCTGTATAAACTGATCAGAGTCCATCATTATCTGGATGATAAATTGATTAATCGGCTGAAACAAAAATACATTTTTAAAGTCCTCGATAAAGTTGAGTTGAGTTGTATTTCACAGTTTATTTTGTATTGTATTCTGAGTATGTGAATTAATTATATAAATCATGCTTATTTGATATAATCTATTTATTAATTTGCCATTTATTCCATGCATAATTTGGTACTAAATCTTTTACATCGCTAATTCGGTGAAATTGGTGTCAATGTCTGCAGATTCTATGAGAAAGCCATTCCTGATTCAAGTGGGTCGACAGGATCATGTCGATAGCAGAAACGGAGAACATCCCTTATGTGCGATGTTCATGACAATGTAGATTTTCTCCAATGCTGAAGTCTAATAATTAAGAGTTAATTTAAGTTTAATGGTTAAGTCAACAAATTGTAGTTCCAGTACAAGCAATGTACTACGCTTTTATTCACAAAGCGTATTATTTACCGTGCTATTCCAGTGCTGTTTTATAATTATGTGATTGTAATGTTATCGAACCCAGTTATTTTCTTGGAGTTGTCTAGATTTGCATTGAAATAGCATTTGAAGACCCCATTGAGAACCATTTCGTTAAAAGTTGGATCGTCCCCAAATTAATTGCTCTCAATTGCTTAGTACATACTGTATTTGGCTAGAATGCCCCCCTCCCCAAAATATTTTTTTTCTTCATGAAACAACATATTAAAAAAACAATAATTTCACAAAACAGAGTTGTTCCTTTTGTTTCTGAGTGTACACACTTTTATTGTATTTTATTTTCTTTTTTTTCCCAATTAGTTGACAGTTAACGTCATCTTTAAAATAAAGCTTGGTTTCCATTTTTCACATTTCTAAAAAGGATGTAGGATCTTTGTGTTGTTCTGTCAGTTTTTGCAGTCACATGGTGCAATATTTATCAAAGTAAAATATTGTACTTTTCAAATACTTCTGTAAGTTGAGGGGTTCGTTGTTCTTCAGTGGACAGCTCTACTTTACGAACGGCAAAAGGAGAGATGGAATCCTTTAAATGCAGTTTTATTAAAAGGACAAAAAAAGACGTCTGCACCGCAGCACGTTCAAGAACACAACTACCGTAACTAAAACCACTTTCTGCTTCTCTTACTTTAACAGCCAATCAGAACATATCAACATAAAAACATGTCTAAGCAATTACTAAACAACAGGATATAATTTGGGAGTGCTTAACATGAAATAATATGATGCTCAAACATAAAATGATAATGAATAATATAACATAAGCTTACACTTCCATCGACAGTGTTTAGGAATTCATTCTACTGTATTAACTGGAATAACTACGCAGCTGTGTTGTGCTGTGTTTGTTAGTCAAGCATATGTGACTTAAATAATACTCAAATGATTAAGTAACATTTTAAGCATCAAGAATCAATAAGAATTTATGAGAAAAACAATTCACACTTACAAGAATGAGGAAGATGCTTGCTGCCTCTGGCTCACCGTTATGCCGAAGACTGCCTGACAGGAAGTATGAGTCAACCACTGAGTTGAAGAGAATACAGCAACTTCTCTTCGTAGCAACACCTTAGCAGCTTTGTGGATTGACAGACAGTCTCAGATATAGTCGTTAACTTGCATGGATATTGAGTTTTGTTGAGGATTCATGTTGATCTTTTTATTTGAGTTTAAAGGCTAAAATAATGAACAGAAAATAAACATGCAAACTATTTTTTAACGTTACTTATCCAGATAAAAGCTTGTTCAGGTATAAGATCTCTTTTTCAAAAGTATCTTCGCGAAACAGACGAGACTCCGAATGACTATTATGTGGAGTGCTGAGTCCCTCTGCTGGAAGAATTAAGCACTACATCAGAAAACAGCTGCCATCGCTTCTTTTTGCACCAAGTTCAGTACTGTACTGTATTGCAATTTCCCAATGTGTTCTCTGTCGGTGGAAAACAGGATTCGACAGGGTCCCGTACCCGCCCCAACGGAGTACACCTTTCTTATGATTGGTAGGTCTTTACTGACCTGAACTGAGGCCAGCTAGGTCTGGACTTCTTTGGAATTTGTTGTAGTTTTTTTTTTTTACAACCTCCTGGATGAGTCGTCGTCGCTGCACTCTTGGGAGCAATTTTAGCTGGTCGACCACTCCTGTGAATATTTGTCACTATTGCCAGTTTTCTCCATTTGTGGATACTTGACTTTGTTTGACAGATTCTAGTTATTTGATTTCTTCATTCAACAAATGTGGTGCTAGAGTGTTGCCTATGAAATTGAACTCAGCTTTCCCAAAACTGTCATTACTCACAGTTTACTCTAGTGATTTAACAAGAGGGGAGGGCGGGAATTACTTTTTCACATTGAGCCAAATAGTTTTATTTCCTAAGCGGTAAAATAATATTAAAACCTATCATTTTGAAACTGCCTTTTATATTTTCTGGGGTAGTCTCTGTGTGATATTAAAATTGGTTTGATGAACTGAACCCTTTGTGCGTGATAAATATGTAAAGAATTTTTCAAAGCACTGTATGACAGAAAGGACAAAATATTCAAAACAACTTTAAATATTAGAGTAACAAAATAAGGGGAAAGACCGTTTTAGTTTGAGATTTTATTATGAAACAGTAATATATAGGCTTCTTGTAGTTTTCATATATGCATTCCATATGGTCCACCAAATATTCCTTTCAACACACAGACTATAGATAGATATATATCCAAGGACATTTTGACTGCATGAAAGCATTTAGCCTTTTCTTTAAAAGCCCTGGAAATCCTTCATGGTAAGGCGGCTGGGTGGTGCATTGGTAAATATTGTTCCTACAAAGGCATGTGCCCCCCACAAAGGATGCCGAATAACTCGACAGCAACCCAAGTCTTCAATCTGAAAGCCCAGAAGACGGTACCTGTCGTCTGTCTCGAACAATGTGTTGTTTGTGTAAGGTCCAAAAAACTGGGGAGAAAAATAACAAGCGAGTGAATTAAATGGTATAGGGAAACTGCATCTATAAGAAGGCTCGTGTTATGCTTGACAAATATACATGCATAAATATTAAAAGTGTTATAAAGTGGTATGCTATCCAGCAAAACTGTCACATCCACCAAGACGACATGAATTCTCCCTTACAAATCTGGACCTCAATAACACGTGTGTAATGTAAAAATTAACAAACAAAATTTTGTGTAATGCATCACATCTAATTGAAAATTAAAAAACGCTCCACATTTATAAATACATATAGCACATAGATTGGGCAGGTAGGGGATGGGAACACCTGCGGTGCTGAAGTGCAGTTCAGCGTGACTCCAGGGCACACGTAAAACAAATGTAAAGCCAAGCGATGATGGATTATATTGCTTTGATCGATATTGTAATCACGATTCTTAATCACAAATATTCATTTCGCCATCGCAAATTAGCGTCATTGTAGCCCCAGTCATTATTGACGGGGCCGCTCCGTTACACAACATGGGTGTTCACTTTCCATTTCATTCTTTTTTTTGGAGCTGCATTTTTCTTTGCCACTCCATCAACCAATTGTTCCAAATAAAGGTTTAAAGTTAGATGAGGAGAATATGAAAATACAAAATGCAAATACAGCGCAGGTTGTTTTATTTATTTTTATGCGCTGTATACATAGTTGTGCCCTGAGACAGTGAGAGCAGTGCGCAATTGCTCACGCACGCAGGTTAGAGGGAACATTGTTCTGAGAACTGAAATACCTGAGGGCCTAAATGCTTCTTCTTTTTTTGTTTTGTTTTGTTTTGTCTTACCGCCAGGCCTGAAGACGGATCTATGAAGTCTGCCCAGAATCCTTCTCTTTGCAGAATGAAGCAGATTTCTTTGGCTCCATCTACAAACTACAGAGGTTGTAGTTTAGTAAAATGAATTTGCTCGAGTAACCTGCCCTTCAAATGAGGTGGAAGTGCGTTCGGGCTCGACAGTGAGTGGCGCGACTTTGGTCGGACAAGGACTCACAGTCTGCCAGGCCTGCATGTTGGCCACCCGGGTCGTTGAAATGTTTTTTGACAGTACCCATTTTTTGTGTTGAGAAATTTCATCACCTTAAACCAAATTGGAATTAGCTAATGTTTGTCTTTGTCCTGAAACACCCGGTGGCGCCTTATCAGTTTTTTGGACAGTTTTATGTTTTATGTCCACCATTTTTGTACTTTTAGATTCTGTCTGCAAACTGTTTTCTTTCAGTGTGCTTGCATGTTATTTTGACCACATTTTCGTTTCAATGGCAAAACACAATAAGTACCGAGCCATCATCATAGGTTTGAATTGCCTCATTTGAGATGCAATATTATATTACCGTATTGGCCCGAATATAAGACGGTGTTTTTTGCATTGAAATACGACTGAAAAAGTGGGGGGCGTCTTATATTCGGGGGTCCAGACATTATACCCATTCACGACGCTAGATGGCACCAGATATCATTGAAGCAAATGCTGAACTAGACTCCCCAAGCCAAAATGAACCCGTCACGAAGAATAAAAATAAAAATAGCAGTAGCATGAAGAAGAAAAATAAAAAATAGCGGGAAGAAAAAAAAGAGAAGAAAATAATATAAGAGATAACAGAAAATGGAGAAACGTAGCGACAACTGGAGAAAAGTGGGTCGAAGATCGGCCAGGTTAACCGGCAGCTGAGGAGAAGTTATGATGTCATTTACATTTCAAAAACCAGAAGCCATTCACTTACGAATGTGATTACATGTTAGTTGACATATTTAAATGTTCAGATATTAAGATTTGAATGAGACAAAATGACATGCTTTTTCTCTCAAATATATTGTTATAATCTTTTGTTTCAGATGAACTGTAATTATCTTCTGTATAAAAATTAATTTGGTGTTCAAAATGTCTTTTTTCAAACTTGAGTCTTGAAAAAGAGGGGGTAGTCTTATAATCAGGGCCGTCTTATATTTGGGCCAATACGCTACATGCATTAAAGTAGTGCGCTGAAGCGGGCACTAAATGTATTTTCATGTCTGTAATGGATGGGTGGGTGTGTCTGAATATTTTCTGTTCAGTTATTAAAGGTTTTATGTTTAAATATCAAATGTTTTCTTTCCTTTCTTTAAGTTCAGTGACCTTTGTGTTTTGAGGCTACCAACAATTTTGTCAGTGTTTGTACGTTTAAGGTAGCTCACCTTGTCAAGCATGTGATCTCTCTCTTCTTCCACAGCAGAACACCATGCGGTCATATCATTCTTTGTCTTTTGAGTCACTGTGACTACTGTCACATGAGAGCTTGGAGCCTCGGGAAACAGGTCTTGGAGATCTGGAGAAAGAGGGATCACAAACAACACTTTGGACCACATGAGATACATTCATTCATTTTCCAAACCGCTTTATCCTCACTAGGGTCGAGGGGGGTGCTTTAGCCTATCCCAGCTGTCTTCGGGCAGTAGGCGGGGGACACCCTGAACCGGTTGCCAGCCAATCGCAGGGCACACAGAAACGAACAACCATTCACGCTCACACCCAGGGACAATTTAGAGTATTCAATCAGCCTGCCATGCATGTTGTTGGAATGTGGGAGGAAACCGGCGTACCCAGAGAAAACCCACGCAGGCCCGGGGAGAACATGCAAACTCCACACAGGGAGGCCGGAGCTGGAATTGAACCTCTGCACTGTGAAGTTGACGTGCTAACCACTGGACTACCGGGCCACCCACATGAGATTTAAAAAACAAAATCATAAAAAAGGAGATGGCAGTAAGCAGCATTCTGGATTATTTTTGGTCAACAAAAAGAGCAGGCAATGGGGAGCCTTCTTGCCCTATGGGACATTTGCTGCTGGACACACCTCAGATCCAGAGTTTGGTTTGCCGTAAAGGATGTGGAAGACATCAACAATATTGGCCTTCTGCTGTTTGGAGTTGGTAGTTTCCTGATCTATCAGAAAGACTCAGCCGGCAGGAGCAGCTTCGCTAGCTGCAGGCCTTACTGGATGGCGGAGGGCGGGTGGTCAACACTCTGACTCATGTGCTGACCGAACTCAATCGCAAAGTTGATGGGGTGTTGGAGTCACTTTGCAAAATGAAAAAGAACGAGGAGTATTTGGCTTGGCCTGGAATAAATTGAATGACCGATTGAGGATTCGGTTGGAGTGGTTGGAGTCTGGGGGCTTCCCGTTCTATTTCCCCCTGTTGGTACTTGTTTTGTTGAGCTTCAACTTACGTTTCGGATGTGGTGACTGTGTGGAGTCAGTGAATTACCTTGTTTTAGTTTTTCAGGGCATGACTGTATGACACACTCCACAGATGAGTTGTCAAAATCCTGGTTTGCTTTACTGGTATTGTGATTCGTGGCTGCGTCATCCTGCACATTCATTAATGCAAACACACAAAGCAAAAGTGCTACGGTTGATATTTTTCTTCATTGTAATTTTCTGTGATTTGAAATTTCAATTACAGGTGAATAATTCCACAACATCACATATAGCACTTTCAATTAAAATGGAATGTTGTTTCACACTAATTTTCATGTGTGTATGTACAGTATATATATATATATATATATATATGCGCGCACACACACACACACACACACACACAGTATATAAAAGACAATTTTAAATGTTCAGTGGAGGTTACGACTGAATTGTTCTTGTCTTTCAAAGCGCTGCGATATACTAGAGTAGACTGTACTTACAAGTTCTTTGATCAGCAGTTCAGAAATACATCTCTCAGGGCTCGATGGGGTATGCAGCAGTTCAGGGACCATCTTTTTTGTCAGTCTCATCTTTTGTTCTGACGCCGGCAATTGACATTCAAATCCTACATTACCAGGCATAAAGTAGAGTCGGTCTTTGACATTAAACAGGTCCATGGTCTCATCATGCTGCAATCTAAGTGGTCCTGAAAAGGAAAGCAACCGCAACTGTACTTCAACAAACACTGTTCCTCGCAAACCACAGTGCTTCTTAATCCCGGCTAGAAATTTGGGATGCTTTGCTGAAAAAAAGCAGTTATCAGTAAAGCAGGTACAGCGGCCTTTCCAATCTTTCACTATTTAAAATGTGAAAAAGAGAATGGCAAAAAAACATGCCCTACCATTTTTGGAAGTAGCGAGTGCTCCATGGGGATCACCGGAGCTATAAGATCCAATAGTAGAGAAGCCCACGGTGCTGGCAATATGCTGCACCAGAGCATTAAGCCCAGGGAGATAAGTCGCCAGCCTGGTTCTACCATACAACACCTGATTGAATAATCATACAGACATGATGTTAGTCGCAAACAAACACAATGAAAACACACAGGGCCCTTTTAAAGGAAAGTGAGCGTGACAGATTTATATCAGATAAGCAGGTCAAGCATGTGAATAAAGATGTAATCATTTCAACAGCAGCTTTTTATAAACCACCACAATGGAATTGAAATAAGACGATAAAGATGTGAAATTTTGGCTTGAAATTGGTTTCATTCAGGAAGCGATGAGAAGAGAGTAAAGTATAAATCTAGTTCACATCTCTGAATTCATCGTGTTACTTCTGCCAGACATCAATAAGAATCATACACTCCCCTCCAAAAGTATCATGAGCCCAATACCCTCATTTTCTCGGGCCTTCTTGCCTTTGTGGGTTTTCTCGGGGTACTCCGGTTTTCCTCCCACATTCCAAAAACATGTGTGGCAGGCTGATTGAACAAATTGTCCCTAGGTGTGAGTCTGAGCGCGGATGGTTGTTCGTCTCTGTGTGCCCTGCGATTGGCTGGCAACCGGTTCAGGGTGTCCGACCCATTTGGTAGTTCATAAAGGGAAAGGTCTGGGCCTAGCTGTACCTATGAAATCTTATGAATATGGTACATGCACTGAACTTACAGTCGCCATCGTCCTCTTGCAGTGTACCGTTGGGGTATCTGTGAGATTAGAGAAAGTGACAGTAAAGAACCATTTCCAAGCATATCAAATGATCTGGAAGGAAGCACCTCGAAATAATGCCAGCACCCCTGTAAAGTGACTTCTTGGTGATATTTGGAGAGACAAGAATATCATTTACTCATTGTCAATCTGCTGAAAGGAGTCAATATTTAAAAGCATAGGGATCGAAAGGAAAATTGGCAGAACATATTGTGAAATTTCCATTTTTAAACCCTGATATGATGACAAAGCAAAACCACATATTCAGGTATGAAAAGACCCTTTTTTAACACCAAAACTGCCTTTTTCTTGTCATTACTGAGCAAAAATATAGAAACAATAAATGGGTTTTAAAATCATTATTTAGTACATGAGAAGAAATTGTAAACACGAGTAAAAGTCTCTCACTGTGCTTCCACCTGGTGACAGGTGTTTTGCAAAGGTGGGCTTCATATGGTGCCGACACAAAGAGCTCTTAACAGACATGTACTAACATATATTTCCCATACACTTATTTGACAATCTACTGAACTATAAAAGTAGTCAGCCGGAGGACGGTGGTGGCTGCCTGCAGCTGGTCTCACTCCTAAAAGGCCAAAATGATTTACTTTAAAGTTTAAAATGGCTGACCTTAACCAGAATCCTGCACCGCATTGTGGCCAAGGGTAAAAATCCAACCCAAGTAGCTCATAATCCAACTCCTGTCTTTAAAATGCCAGTCGTCGTCATCTTGTCATCCACCTCTTGACAACATTATCACATCACAGAGTAATGTACAAATAAAATCGCTATACGATATTCACACTGCAGTGTTACTAAACCAGGGGTAGATAACTCCAGTTCCTCGAGAGCCATATCCTGCCTGTGTTGAATTGAGAGCCTGGTATGGATGACTTCGGCCGACTACAGGACCGAACTCTGAGACGTGCACAATGTGGCCGAAAATGCCTCTTGATGACACCGGGAGCCATAAAAAGAGGGTGAACGACATCTGCTGTTGATAAGTGAACTTCACCGTCTGTGTGAAAGTGTGGATTGACAATTCAGGAAGGGGGAAGGACCTGTCCGGTAAGATGATGAGCCATTGACCCGTCAAGGTTCTTGACAAGGTGTTGAAACTCAAGTTCCGAGTGCAGTTGTGAAAAAGGAACCGGGTGGTGGTGGTCCTCCACAGAAATTGGCTGGCCCCATACAAACCCTTTGCATCAGAGGGAGTCCAGACGAGAGGACAAGTTCCTGGACACTGATCCATCACCAGAGGACACCGGAGAAGGCGTTACGACACCGGCAACTTCCCCATCACTTGTCGTACTTTGTCTTATCGAGTTACTGGTCCTCGCTACCTGCTACGTAGAGATGTGTAGCATTGCAGACGTTGATGCAGATGACCCAGCATGCCTAGCTTGCTGCATTTGTAAATCCATCCATTATCTGAACCGCTTACAAATTCGTTGTAGCTATTTCCATGCTTTAGTCCACGATGGAGTCACACTCGGCCGCTGCAGGCTGAAGCCAATTAAAAAAACTAAACTAAACAAAAACCGTTTCAATAAAAAAGTGCCTTTGATTATTTCCCGCACGACTTATAAAAATAATAATTACTACATACAAAAGCTTTAACAATTAAGTGAAATGTTAAACCTTTCAAATAATACACAAATGAGAGGACAAGTGCTTACCAAAAAGTGGCGAAGTTGTACACGGCTTCCTTATGCCGTTTAAATCCAGTTCGCTGTTAAACTAATCGGCGTCCACTTAAAATAACAAACTTCTTTGATTTCTAAACGAAGCTTTTGACCTTGTTTTTTAAATTTTGTTTTTAAGCTCTGCAACGTCCTTTACCACCTTGGAATAGAAGACGTCATAATTTGCGGACCAGTTACTGTTGTCATGCGTGGCCAAGTCTCGGGGCTCATCTCATGTCTCTTATGTGCACTCAAACAAGTCTTTGGTTGTGTCTCAATTCAACGATTGGTTCCTCTGTAGCGTCGGTGAACCGATCACGCTGCACGAAAGATAGGGTAAGACCAATTTCCTTATGTTAATATCCTGACTTTTCTTGAACGTTGTATTTTGTAGGGCCTCTTCTGATTCTTTTTTTTTCCTTATCGTCCGAGGAAAATGACCCGGAAGTACTTAGCGGACATGATCGTTCTCATTCTACTACAGTAAAACTTCTCTCCAACGAAACCGACGTGTGCGAATACCCCCTAGTGTGAAAAAATCATTATAGCCATTCCCCCTTTTTTGCTTCCCTCTACAACGAAAAATCAGCTTGTTGCGTAATACGAAATCCTTTTCTCCACCCTTGCATCACAATGAGGTTCACTACAATGGTAACAAGCCTAGCGCAAAAATGTAATCCAACCTCAGCCTGCCACAGCCAATGCTAATGCTGAGCTAGGAAATGGCAACAGCACCCCCCCCCCCCCCCACGGGTTTACACATGCGCAGTAGTACAGGAAGTATTTGTTATTGTTAGCATTTGGCTAAAGAATTCGCGAGTAGTTTCAGACACCACACCAACGTTGCGTTGTTTGGTGTAAAATGGATACAAAACGGACCTTTGCTGACCAAGGCTCTTCACAAGGAGTGAAGAAAAGAAAAGCTTTAACACTTGAAGACAGGATAAACGTAATAAGGATGAAAGATAGAGGAAGCAAAGTGAAAGACATTCTGCAAAAAATTGATGTAAGTGGAAGTGAATGCTGATCGCAAAAATTTCTTTCCCTTTTTTTCTTTCTACACTGGCAATATGAAGTGTCTTTGGTATTAGGGTTGTTTCATTTAAAAAAAAAAAATGATTTAAATTCCAATGTAAATCGGCTAAAAATAAACATATCAATACTTTTATTTTCTATCAATTATTTTTTCGCGAATTGATAGAAAATTCGGATGTTGCTTTACAACATAACCAAAAAATTGTAACAGATTTTGTGTGTGTGTGTTTTTTTTAGTTTTGTATCATTAATTTATTAACTACATGTTCATAAGGTATTTTAGACATAACACTGATATTCATTACTGTTATGCTTCAGGTGCATTTTATAGAAGTACATTTTGAAATCAAATGATAGATGATGAAATTTCCTTTTTTATATTTTAGGCTGGCCAGACGCAGATCTATGCCATCCTGAAGGACAGAGAACACCTTCTGGACCTCTGGAATTCAGGAAAAATGAACAGGAAAAGGAAGATATTGACAGCAGGAAGGCAGAAGTTTCCTGAAATAAACCAGGAGACTTGGGAATGGTTTACCAAGAAAAGAGCAACCAACAATCTCATAACAGGCTCTATGATACAGGAGCAAGCGAGGATAATTGCTTTCAGGAAAGGCATCACACACTTTGAAGGATCAAATGGTTGGTTAAGAACATTCATTCAGCGTCACAGCATTAGTCAGGCTATTTTGACGTCGACCATCAAAAAATGTTTGAAGAAATGTGGCTTTTCTGGTGAAGCAAGCCAAGCAACACAAGAGGAAGAAGCTTTCCAGTTCTACAATGATGAGCTGCAGAGCCTAAAAAACGTATCACCAGAGAGCACACTAGAAGACCTGCTGCAAATGGACAGTAACATTGCAACTCATAACCAGGAATGTGGAGAGACTGGTTTTGCCATAAAAGAGGAAGAAGAAGAGTGGGAGGATGCTGATGAAAAAACACCTGAACCCAGGTCTCTGAGAGACAGTCTCAGCAGTATTACAGCACTCATTGAAGATGCTAAAGGCAGAAGAAACATGGAATGGCTGATTACAGCACAAAAACTCAGAGAGCTGATCCAAGAAGAACAAATGAAGTGTTGGGAAGCAAACGAGTATACATGACTTTTCAACAACAGACAAAGTGGAGTAATGAATATACAAGAAATGTATGTTAATGTTAAACTAAGTCAAATAAGTGTATGCTCATACTTATGCGCTATTGAAAAAAAAAATAAAGAGTACACATTTACGTTGTGTGTGTTTACGTCTGAGATCAAATTTGCGATACTGTAGTGAATGTTACGTCACTCAACAATGATGACCTCCATGGGGACAAAGACCGTGAATGCCAATTTATTATGAATGAATATTTATCTATATTATTACATTTAGTTAATTTGACATGACTTCACGTAGCACACCGTGATTTGCACTGAGTGTGTGAATACATGCTGTTATCTCCTTGCATTAAGTTATTTGGTGAAATTTATGAAATGCATTGGAGATAGTATATTCCTTTATTTATATGAATTAAATTAATTGTGAAGAAGGTTAGCTGGGGCTCAAAATGTGTTGTGACAAACCAGAACAACAAAGAGTTTATCAGAATCGGCCATCTTTGTTGTTTAAATTCGCCTCCAACGCATTGAGGGTGGACTGGGACAATCCATGTGTGAATATTTCTGATTTCCCACTTTCATCGAGTGCAGCATACGAATGCTTAGGAAAGGGTGCATAGATACAACCTTTAAATCTCCTTTCGCATAGGTCAGTCATCTCCCGAGGCCTCTTCGGATTCTTGTTTGCCTCAGTAATTTCCTTTCCGTCCCTATCCAGATGAGATGAACTTGGAGGATAGCGTCAATCAAATTCTATAAATGCTTAGGAAAGGTGCCTGCATGTAACCTTTAACCCCCCGTTAACGTAGGTGACTCCTGACAACTTAGGATATTACCCACAATTCGGCAAGACCATTAAAGTAATAGGATACAAACGTAGTTCATGGACGAAGTGAAAACGCTCACGTTTAACGTTTCAGACATTAAAATAATGTTTTAAAAATTCATTAAAAATACTATAGTATTTTTTGTAATCAGTGGATAATCAATGAAGCCAAGGAATATACATTCAAAGGAAAAGTCAAGTCAAGTCCGCTTTTATTGTCAAATATGCTCTATGTGTAACAAACAGCACAGATGCTCAACCACAGTGCAAACATGTAGTGCATTGAACACACACAGCTAAAATTTACATTCAAATTCCATCCATCCATCCATTTTCCGAACCACTTGATCCTCACGAGGGTCGCGGGGGGTGCTGGAGCCTATCCCAGCCGTCTTCGGGCAGTCTGAATCAGTTGCCAGCCAATCGCAGGGCACACAGAGAGGAACAACCATCCACGCCCACACTCACACCTAGGGACAATTTCGAGTGACCATCAGCCTGCCATGCATGTGGAATGTGAAAACCCATGCAGGCCCGGGAGAACATGCAAACTCCACACAGGGAGGCCGGAGCTGGAATCGAACCCGGTACCTCTGCACTGTGAAGTCGACGTGCTAACCACTGGTCTACCGGGCCGCCCCATTCAAATTCCATAAGACATAAATATGTTAAATAAGCAAATAGCAACAACAGACAACCAGGTGCATTTGTGATTATCGTATATTGTAAAAGTAAAGTACGAGGAGGATGACATTAAAGTTCAAATTATGACTTTATTCTCATAATTCTAACATAAAAGTCCGAACTCTGTCTTAATTCTCCAAATTCTGCCTTTAATGTGAGTAAAGTGAGAATTCTGAGATAAGTCAGAATTCTGAGAATAAAGTTAGAATTCTGAGACAAAAGTGAGAATCTTGCCAACTTTGGATTTTTTTCTTAATTGGCCCTAAATCTCTTCCGTACACTTATCCATCATGTACATTTGGTTGTCTGTTGACTGCTATTTATTGTTTATATTTGTTCATATTTAGATATGTCCTTTGTATACAATTTTCACTGACCTTATTTTTAGCTGTGTGTTTTAAATGTACTGGTTATTTGCACTGTGGTTGAGAGGAAAGACATTTCATCTATGCTGAATGTTGTGCATAGAGCATAATTGACAATAAAGCTGGCTTTTGACTTTTCAAAATACTGTAACAGAAAACAAGATACAGTACAGTACTGTAACGTACATCCGTGCCCGTGAAGGCAATGTGTGATGTCATCTGTCTGCGACGGAATGAAGGAAACGTGCGCCTGAGCAGTACCGCTCCACGTGAATCAGTGTGAAAATGGCGGCCGTTCAAGATCCAGAGATTCAGTTGGCACAAAAGTTAGCCTCAAACGAAAAGCCTATTCGAACAAAAGCATTAAAAAAGCTGAAGAAGTATATAAATGTCAGATCACAGAAACCGACAGGTAAGTAACTTGCGTTTAGTGCTCTTATTTGCATTTATAAATTTGCTCGGAACATTCACAAATACGAATTATTAGCACTGCCTTCTGTTTGGAACGTTACATATCAATATATGGACACTTTCCTATGTCCAAGCTCAGTTTTTAATCAACAAGTCCCATCCTTCCAAACTATACATAATGTTTTACAGTACGGTAAGTGGGTTCAAGATTTAAAAGGTAAGTTAGACTATCCACAATTAACATTGTATACATCAGCAACGTCTTGCTAAATAAAACGCGTATTGTTCATTAAAAAAAAGCCAAACGTGTCTTAATGTCAGGAAACTACGAGCAGTTATCAAAATTCACATGCACATTTCTACCTATGCCCACGTAAACCTCTGTGGGTATCAAAAATCGCTCCAATATCTTAGAGTTTATGGACATTAAGCGATCAGGAGGTTTACTGTAGAGAAAAAGCTTAACGTGTCTTAATGTTAGAAAACTACAATTTATTGCCACCCAAATTAACACTTAAATCCATTTCAACCTCTGAAAATAAGTAATAGCCACAGTGTTCAGGATTTTATGAGCATTGAGCTTTTTCCTGCCCATAGGCATTCACTATAGGGCAAAAGCTTAACGCGGCTTGATGTTATACATGTACAATCCATCTCTACCAAATTCATGGGCACATCTCTGCCTATAACCACAGTGTCTGAAAATATCAAAAAAATCAGACCGATATTTGAGATTTTATAGACATTAACGTCTTCCTCTCCATAGGTGGTGAATTAAGTTTAATGTTGCTTCATGAGGATGGCGCTTAATGTCCGCATGCTGTCCTTAGTTACGACTGCTTTTCCTTTATATAAGCAGGCTGTCAGCACATCAGTCAGTCAAATGCAGTGCCGCCACTCCACATCATTCATAGAATTTGGAACTTGGTTCATACACAAAGTGCCCCACATTATACCCTTCCACTTTGGAGGACGTGTAAGACTTTTGAATGTGCCTTGTAGTCGTGAAAATACAGTATGGTAACGTTGCAGACATCTATACTTAAGGTTTGAAATTCAGATATTTCTATCTGCCGTTTCGACCAGTCTCAAATCCGTTACAGATACTGTGCATAAACATTCTTATTGGAAATTTTACCAGTGGTGAAACAAGTCCAATTCAAGAGCCTCAATTATATTTAAAAAAAAAAAACGCTTGCATTTTTTTCGGCCTCAGGTAACAGTTTATTTAGTATGCACCATACGAATAAGAAAACCTTTTAATTGTCTCACAATTACAGCAGCAAAGTTACGAAAGGAAGAAAGTAGAAGAACAAAATATAGGAGCTGCTGCTATAAAGGCTGCCACTCTCGCGGCGCCATCTTGAAGTCATAATAACAAAATAATACAACACAACACATAAGACACAGTCGTGCAATCTTAACCACTTTTCCTGCATACACTTTGTTGTTTGAAGCAGTTATAGATGAAAGATCAGCGAATAGTCTCCCTTTCACCAGTGGATGCTGAAAATGTGCAGACGTCTGCTCCAAGCTAAGTTTTGAAAGCAAACAAGAAGCTGTAGCATCCATTGATGAAAAAGAGATTGGCTCACATCTCCTGTCCCATGTAAATCGGCTTCAATTCCAAGCCGCGACTCTTGGACTTGGAAGTCAAGTCAATCCAGCTGCCATAATTGTTCATACTTTGCATTATTACAGTAACACGCCATCGCTGTGAATGCCAACTTCAAAATCGACGGCTACCAATCAATAGCAGGACACTAGTTTTATTTTGAAATTGGCTTTTGCAGCACTTGGCGGCGTTACCATCATGCAGGATGAACAATTATGGAGTTTGGCTTGACCTGTCTTTACCAATTGGAGGCTGACCTGATCCAAGGTTTATTGCCATCACATCTTGTTGCTGCCTTCGAAAACACTTGCAATTGTTTGCTGCTTAGTGGGATAGGTACTTTCGGGACTAGCAGCGCGTGTCCTGTATAGACTAGCAACTAACTTCAGACTACTTTTAAAAGGCAGTTTAATAGGTAAAAATAAATCTACACACATTTGATTCTGACAGCCCAGTAGTAGTCCCTCCTGATCAATTTTTACTCAAATGGCCCTTTTTTTCTGGTTATGAGGTCTGTGTGTGAATAGCCTATTTGTTTTAAAATGGAGCACGGTGAGTTACTTTCTGTATGAAATGCACGATCTAATGAAAGCTGCCCTTCCTTGTCCAAAAACAGCTGATGTAATACTGTACTCGATTCACCAAGGCGCTCGCTCCTTTGGTTTTATGTTCTCTGTCCAGATGGCTTTACGAGTGAAGAAATGCTCAAGCTGTGGAAAGGTCTGTTCTACTGCTTGTGGATGCAGGACAAACCACTTTTACAGGTATTTCTTTTCTTTCTTTCGTCACGGCTTTTGGAACGTTTTCAGGCTGAGCTGTGATTGGTCGCCAATCACTTCTTCAAGCTCTTCCCAAGGCCTGGTTCGCCCCCAGCAACTCCTACCTTTGGGACATGCCCGGAACACCTCACTAGGGAGGCGTCTAGGAGACGTATTTTGACGGACCGCTGTAGTTTGCGGACTGCAGACAGTGGCTGTCATGTGCAAAAACGTAATTTATGCCATTTGGGGGCAGGGTTGTTAGACTGGTCCCGAAATGCACCGGCCGTTCAGGAATCCCACAATATTCCCTATGGCCACCACGACCCTGCGTGTTGGTCTGAATTAATGGCACCCACTGCCATTTAGTTGTTAAATATATTGAGCCTTTCTTAGATTGTTTCACTTTGTATTAGCTTAACTTGAGGCACAATGTTGTTCACAGGAGGAGCTTTCGAACTCTCTCTGCTCACTGGTTCACACCTTTCATGATATTGATGGACGTAAGTTGATCCTATGCTGGTGTAATTCTGAATACAAATTAAAATGTGAAAAGCCGGTGGTGAAAAGTATGTTGTTTTCCACAGAACTATTATATCTGGAGAGCTCCCTGAAGACCTTCAAAAGAGAGTGGACTGGCATTGACAGACTGCGAATGGACAAGTTTTTCCAGGTGTGTGTGTGTGCGTGTGCGTGCATGCATGTATCACTTTTCTCCCCCTTATGGTGGCCCTTCTTTTCATATTACAGCTGATCCGCTTCATGTTCAGACAAAGCTTTGAGATGCTGAAGAGAAACGATTGGGATAGCAGGTAACCCGTAAAAACTGTCATTCACAAATTGAGCAATGCGTCATAACATAGGTTAAATATTTTACATGTTTTTTTTTTTTTTAGTGTGGTTTCAAGATTTCTGGAGCTCTTTGCAACAGAGCTCCTGAACGGTGGCAACGGTGCACCCGCTGGTCTTCAGTTTCATATCTTGGACCTTTACTTGACAGAACTAGCAGCTGTGGGTGCATCAGAGGTAAAGTTATGATCCAGACGGGTCATTTGGAGTATGGAGCGTAGACGGGGGTTTGGGTACTTGTCCGTGTTTATTTTACTGATCCTGTTCAATGAATGCATTTCACTTGAAAAAAAATAAGCTGAACAGAATTTAGATATGACATTTTGAAGTCTATCCACTCTAAATGCCAATATTATAGTTTCATTCGAGTGTCACATCCATTATAGAGGATTCTGCAACAAATTTTGAGGAAATATTAATAACTGATTGAAAAAAAATGTGATGGTCCTTTTCACATTTTTTCTCCGTAGCTCACCGCTGACCAGAACCTGAAATTCATTGAGCCATTCTGCAAAACGGCAGCCAAAACCAAGGAGTAAGTCCAGCACTCTTAGGTTCATTTTGTTTGATTTCATATCTGCAGGGAAGTATGTTTTTAAATGACAAAGTATGAAAAATCTTCCACACCATTTTTGATGGTGTTGACTTAAAAATAAATAAAAAGGGGGGTTCAGATTTCAGTACTTTTCAGTACATTTTAGACATTTCGTGTGTGTGTGTGTGTGTGTGTGTGTGTGCGCGCGCGCGCGTGTGTGTGTGTAATTGCTGGAATGTGATATGGAGAAAAATACATTTGTAACCTTTGTAAATAATAGAAATAATTAACACTTCCGTATTTTTTTTCCTTTCGGTGTGATGTGGAGATTTTTTTAACCTTTCTTTGCACTGCGAGAATGAGTGAAAACACAGTTTGTAAAGTAAAAATGCACTGTTTGTGTCAGCTCTGAAAAATATAATCATGGTTCATTTTAATTGAAAAAAAAATGCACCAAAATGTTTACGGTCTCAAAGAATTACGTTTGTGAACTGAGGTATGATTATGTTAAAAAGTGATACACACTTGGACACAATTGTCGGTGCCCATCTATTATTGAAAGAAAATCCCACAGTGGTCACCAAGTAACTTAAATTTGACAAACGTAATAATAAATAAATCGTGAAACTGAACCAATGAAAAATCTGACATTTCTTTGGAATTGTTGCTCTGCAGAATTAGTTAAAATATGTCTGTGGAAACAAAATTCTAAAGCAATTTCTGATCTTCAGTGGTTAATTTTCATTATTTTTCCATTTAGTCCAGTTATACCTCGGTTTGCGACCATAATCCGTTCCAGAAGGATGTTCGAAAAGCGATTTGTTTGAAAGCCAAAACTATTGAATTAGCCCATGATTGGGGGCTAATACACTGTCGGAAATAACAAAAAAAGTCATATTTGCATCAATCCCAACAAATATGTCTGCTCACAATGAACTTCACACGCGTAAGCGTCACTTGCTCGTGTAAGGAACCCGAAAGGAGTCGAGTGGCGTATTCGGGTTTGCTCAGTTTGGTCGAAAATCTGTTTTCGGTCGTAAACTGAGGCGTAAAAATCTCTAATTTTCTGGGCGAAATCCGATTTGGTCGATAACAGAGACGTTCAAAAGTCGAGGTTTGACCGTACTTTGGTCAGATTGAAGTTATTTCTGTGACCACTGAGGGGTTTTCTTTCACTAACAGATGGGTAACAATAATTTTGCGTATATAAAAACGTTTTGTCAGTATTGAATACACCTTAACCCAAAGGAAAATGTTAACTCCAAATGTGGTCGAATTATCGGGCCTTTGAATATTTTTTAATTGCAATGGGCATAGTCTATTCATCTAATTTGCCTGACAATCATCCAACTTTTTACCTTAACATTGAATAAAGTCGTCAAAGCAAGATATCTCCAATTTGGATTTCAGTGTTCAAGAGGATTTGGCTGCCATCCAGTTAGTGTAATATTTCAGTCAACACATTCTTTATTGATCATACTAGTTTTAGGGGTGTCACTGTTGAATGGCTGCAAAATTCTGTCTTGATCCGAAGCTTCCTGCTTGCTTTGTAATATTTACCATCCACTGATCTAGCATTCTGTTTAATTGACTGTCTCACCAGCCGGACACTTTTCCGAGCGATCTGCAAAAGCATCTTCAACACAATTATTGACCAGGCTCCTTATGCCATTGAGGATCTGATGAGGGAGCTGAAAGAAGCAGAGTCCTCTGATTCAGGCCAGTCCTCTGCAGGGGATGATGAAGAGGACGTCGTCAAGCAGATTAACGGTACGACATGTTCACAGGAAGCATGACGCATTCATATACGGCCGTGTCCCCTTCCCCACTATGGACCGGTTCATACAAGTACATTCTTCTCGCTGATCGGCAACCATTTGCCACTATGAGTGGGCGTCACCCATGGGAACATCTGAAATCATAAAGAAATTGTACTGACAAATAAGGTAGCTAGAGAGTACCTCAAGATGTTTTTCCATCACAATTACTCAGGGCACGGGCAGCGACCAATCATGGCTCGCCCGATTCCTGAGTTTGCAATGTGACGTTTGCAAGTTGTGCCACGATTGGATGTTACCTGAGCCATGAGCAACTGTGATGTTTTTTTCATTCGACAGCAAGTGGCAAAATGGCTGTCCCCTGAGATGGCTAACAATGGGAGAAGTTTGTTGTTAAATTTTTCCACAAACACAATATTAATCATAATACCATGTTTAGACGAATGAGGCCGCATAATGCATATTGTTTTAAAGAACATTTTGGAGTTGGTTTAACATAATGATGGACGGACGGACAAATCCATCCTACATACGGCGTTTGCTACTTTGGTGGCTACATTGCTAGGTCGTAGCGGCTAAACCGCTCATGTTTAGGTGGACAGGATGTGCAAATCCGCTGGCATTTACATGCTTTCCACATCATCACTTCAGTGATACTTGTTCAGCTGATTCAACGGGATTGTTGCCATGCCGTTTTTGAGAATGTCCCTTGCACATGGCCAACAGCCAGCTTGATTTATTCCGTCGCTTTGGAGAAAGCGCCACACAAGCGATCATTCGGCCCAGTACCAAAAGGCCCACGGAAAGGTGCTTGGGAACCACTGCAATTTCGTATGCAACATTAAGTACAATCTGACCAAAAAAAATCTTCCCAAAGCTTTCAGTTTCCTTTCAGAATCACTATTTTCTATAGCACACAACAACCTCCTCGGAGTGTTTTTAAGTTATTGATTGCAAATTAGATGTTGTCATTGTACACACAGAAAAATGCTCCAGTGTTTTAAAAATAACTCCATGAATGTTACATATTATTGTAAATAAAGAAATCACTGAATGTAATTGATTTAAAAACCATCATTTTATTAGGGAGTGGACGCGTTGATGTTGAGCTAAATTGTTGAATGCCTGCAGTGTGTGCTTCATTTTTAGGATGCCAGGAAGACATTATTTGCTGGTTATTTTGTTTTCAGGCAGTAAATCAGACTTGAAACGGGGTGCTCATGAATCAGGAGACTCAGACACAGAGTTACCGTTTGATGATGATGATGATGAGAATATAGCACCAGTTCTACAGGTTAGTATTGTATTTTTATCCTAAATGCATGTTGTTGTTTTTCCAATAAGGAACGCATATTTGGGGATACAGTTCAGTTAAACCTCGGTTTTCGAACGTCTCGGTTCTCGACCAATTCGGTTTTCGACCAAAAATATAGAGTTTTTTTATGCCTCGGTTGACGAACAAATTTCGGTTCAAAACTGAGCGCATTTGAATGCACCATGTGACTCCTCTCACCTTCCTTACGCGAGGAAGTGATGCTCCTCAGGCAGACGAGGAAGTGACGCTTCCTTGTGTTGCTTTCCATTGTGAGCAGATGTGTTCAGTTAACAGTTTTATTTTGAAAAGAGCGTGGTTTCGGTTTTCGAACAGCCTTCTGGAACGGATTATGGACGAAAACCGAGGTTTGACTACTTGGTTTTCATTGGAAAGGGATAATATGCGACACTGCACCACTTTTATCAGAGCTCTTGAAAAACACCATGTTCTGCTTTCTCCCTTCTAAAGAAACATTTGTTTTACAGTTTGACTATGCAGCTCTTGCTGACAAGCTCTTAGAGGTGTCAATTCGAAGTAACACACCCAGCCACAATAGAGAGAGGCTCTACAAAATCATCAAAGTGTAAGTATTGTAGCCCCTCAGAGAGATTTGAAAGTATCATACTGTATCTATTTTTGTGGTCCGTGTGATTTAAAAAAGCCAAACCTTCCTGTCCTTATGTGGAAGAAGTAATTGCCCCTTGAAGCTAGTAATGGGCTGTGCCGCCCTTGGCAGCAATAACTGAAATCAAGCATTTGCAATAATTTGTGATCAGTCTTTGACATCACTATGGAGGAATTTTGGCCCACATATAGAACAGATTTCACAACTTCTGGTAGCTGTCGAAAGACGCACTGAATGCATGAAAATTCTGAATACACAAAAGAGCAATGTCCAAGGCTAAATACATTTCTCCCCAAAAATGCTCTTCTATGGATATGGTCTCCTAAAGCAGGACCAAGGACCACTTCAGTAGCCCACGGGCGTTTATTGCTATTCTGAAAGAAAAAAAAATAGTGCCACCTGCATTTGAGTATGTTTGTTGATGGGTTTTTTCGGTAACATTTGGTTGGTGTAAATTTGTAAATATTTTAAAATGCTATTTTAGTCCTGTATAGCTCCAAAATAAGTACTGTAGTGCATGACCAAACCATCTGGGTTGTTGAGACAAGCTAACCCTAACCCCTAACCCTAACAATGAGAATATTTACCCCAAAAGTAGTTTGAGCAAATTTGTTATTTCAGCGGTGTGTATGAAACTGGTAGCCGTTTCCATTCTCAGTAACCACAAAGTAGTTTTGTTTCAAAAATGTTGGTGATGCCTGTTTCAATGTGAGATTGATGGAAATGATCCATATATGCAAAATTTCAGTGGATCGGAAAGTTGTTCAGCAGATTGTGAAAAGAGGGATGTTACGCCAGTCGAATTTAATTTATGATATGCATTATTTAGCCCACTTGTCTTTCAACATACTTTCTCTCTCTTTCATGGCAGGCTGCAGGATCTCAGTGAAGGTATTGCTATTTTTGAATTGCCTGATCGCACACAATGTCTTGTTTATTTGTGTTATGTGACTCATTCTCTGCCCTTTTTTTTTTGTTAGGTCTATTTCCTCAAGTTGGCTATCCAGAGGAAGTCTCTACAGATGAGGATGATGAAATGTTTGCCAGCAGAAAGAGGATGAAGCGTGGAAAGAATGCAAAGGAAGCAGCTAAGAATCGTAAAGGACCTCTTTCTCACTACAAAATGTGCATCTTTAAAAATAATCAAGATGCGTAAAAAAGGGAGTCTATCTTAGACTAATCTGCAAAGTATGTGTCAGAGGCAATATAGAGCAATAAGATGGCTCCTCATGTCGTAATAAGCAAATAAACGTCCCTTAATTTTGTGTGCGTGCGTGCGTGCATGTTAGGCCTGCAAGATTTGATTCATCATGATGACGTCGACGACCAAAAGCATCGACAAGTAATTTAAGTCGTTGACTAGTCGACGCACATGCGCAGTAGCGTTTAATCAAGGCAGCCGTGATGTCACTGGAAAAGCTACGCTTACTCCTACAAGTTGGAATGAACAACTGTAGTATGCTAATGCTATCATGGCTATCCGTCATCAGACATTGAAAGTTCGGGAACATTTCAACGAAGGCGGTCAAGAGCGAAGAATGTGAAAAGTAGACTTTGCCTTTCTTAGCAGCACACCGGCAACGCATCAGCATTTGAGACGGAAGCATGTTTTGTCCGATTCTATTTCGGGCGAGGGACAGTCGTCTCGAACTCTGTAAACTGCTTGCCTGTTTAGCCTAGCTGCTAACAGTAATCTCAACGCGAGTGATATTTATAGCTGTCGAGTTGGAATGTAAACTTTAATATAATACCAACAATAACATTTTCAGCATGTATCACACTGTGTGTGTGATTCCAACATTGTGACAGCGATGTTATAACTGAATAGGAAATGTGGTGACACTGATTTCTTTTAACACTACATTATCAGGGGTGTTAACACGGCAACTTTTACTCCGGTGTAGCACCGGGGCTGCCCCACATAGTGTTCACACGTTTATACCGGTGTAGCCCCTGAAAACAGCTTAAACCGGAGCAAATTTAACCCTGCTCAGGAGGTGGTTTACAAATTTACTCCGGAGTAAATGCTACTTTGCGGGGCAGCACTGATATAAAATGGACGTGTGAACGCTACAGGGCTAGACTCGCGTAAGAAGAGTTGATTACATACAGGTAGTGCATAACTTGCATCCTGGGTATTTTGCACTTTTTTCCTTTCTCTCTCTCATCCTTTTACGGTGTCTGATAGACCACAGCGTTGATTAGTCTGGAGAAGAATAAACCATGGTTATTCGATATGTCACAAACGAGGCGGGGAAAAGGAAGTACACTTTATCACATGCGCATGTTTTATACAGTATCGTATTGCACGGCCGCAGAAACCGCCGCGTGAACGCAAGTGGGGCTGCACCGGGGTTAACACGCTTCTCTTTAGTAAGCAGCTTTACATGTGTGAACGCTCCACAAAATTTACACCGGTGTAAGATATATCGCAACAAAATACATCGGTGCAGCACTGATGCAAATGTGTGCCATGTGAACACCCCTATAATGTTCAAAGAAGTCCAGATGTACTTTGGAGAGGCTCCAGCCTCTCAAAAGGATGACACTTTCAAATGGTGGCATGAAAATGAGAAACATTTCCCCACGCTATTAAGGGTAGCAAAATCTTTTCTGTACACCCCTTCAACCTCCGCCCCTTCGGACCGGATCTGCACTGTAGCAGGGAACATCTGCTCTCAAAAGCGAGCAAGCGTTTCGTGGAGCATAGAAATGCTAACTTTCCCGACAATGAACAACAGAGTTCTGTCGATTATGATGAGAGATGGAATGTAGTATAAATTGTGGGCACCGAGCACAAAATACCCACCACTACTGTCTTTACTGTATTAGAGTGGTCGTCATTTATCTAAAATCACTCTTTGCGTTGTTTCTCCTTCAGGGAAGAAAAAAATGCAACTCAAGCAAGATGATGACTCCGATAACGATGATATGAAGCCAACAGATCTTACTGACAAAGATCTCACCAAGCCAAGGAAAAAAAAGAAGGCGTCTCATGATGGCTGTTTAGGTGCTAATTTAAATGCCAAAATATTGAATGGGGAGGACACTGAGGCTCCCAATCAAAGCAAGATTGTGCTGAGTGAGTCTGAACAATCGTCTGTTTCTGCCTCAGAAAAAGCCAGCAACCTCAATTCTTGCACTACCAACAAAAAATCAAAAAAGAAAAAAAAGAGGCCAACATCGGAGTGTAAAGAAAAATTAGAGAATCATGCGACGACGCAGGAGGCCGGCACAACTGCAGTGATCGGCGAGCATGAGAGCCCCTTAAAGAATAGTGTTAAGCTTGAGTCACAAGCTGGCAGCATAGCGGTTCCAGCTCCTTGCAAAATCACATCGAATGAACCCGAGCTCCAGGCCTCAAATACCGCCAAGACAAAAAAGAAAGGTCTGAAGGCTCAAAAAGTCAAAGCATTTGCAGCTTGTTCACCGAAAATCCCGTTCGATTCTGCTCATGTTGGCACGACTCTCCAACCTCAGCGTTTAACTGATGCCACCGCCTTGGATGAGTGCAAGAGGAAAAATAATAAATCAGAGAAAGTGCTGATTGCAAATCCAAGTACGAACATGGAAAATGAATTTGCATCGGACAATCAAATGGGAACTCCATTGAAGAAGAAAAACAAACGAAAATGTGCAAAGGTGAAAGAGGTGAGCGACTCGGAAAAGGAGCCCGAGGTGGGCGATGAGGCATCCGATTCCTCTGGGAAGCCAAATAAGAAGAAAAGAAAGATACCCGTGGTGTTTGAGTTTGAAGCGGATGAGTTTGAGCCTGCCACACCACCCAATGACACCGCAGACATAGCACTGGGTGCCAAGAAGTCAAAAGTGAGTATGAAATGAGGGCATGTGTTTTCAGATTCATCTGTGAACTCTGTTAAATCCCTTTACCGTGGATATTTCACAATGCTTCTCCACTTCAGGCATTTCATGGTTCAGCTACGCCAAAAACCAAGTCAACGACATTGTCAAGTGACTTGGTCACATTTCAGCAAAACGTCAAAGTTCCAACACCGCTCTTCTTCAGGACTAAGGGAAAATGCACAACTCAAGTCTTTGGCAAGAAGGTATTTAGATGTGTGTAAAAAAAATGACATGACATTCTTTCTGTTGATTCTGTTTTTCCCTCCACAGATGAGGCAAACTCCCACATCAGACGGCAAGAAGGTGACATTCCATCTGAAGAATAATAAAACGGCTGGTAAGAAAATGTTCAATGTCGATATGTTTGGGTATATTTTGAGGCCCCGGCACAATGCCAAGTTTTTGAATACTCCTCTTGACTCCTTTGTTGAACACGGGTCGGCAACCCAAAATGTTGAAAGTGTCATATTGGACCAAAAAAAAAACCCCAAAAACGAATTTGTCTTGAGCCGCAAAAAATTAAAAGCCTATATAAGCCTTACAATGAAGGCAACACATGCTGTACGTAGCTATATTAGCCTACTAGCAAAATGACTAAGTTGGCTACAAATACACAATGAGCCTGAATGATGAAATATTTTTTTCCCTGCAATGCATCCTGTAGAGAAGGGGTGGCCAACCTTTTTTGACGGAAGATCTACTTTTCGATCAACCAACCTCCCGCGATCGACCCGTTACCGCGCATACGCATGCACTTACACACGCGTGCCATAATGAGCAATAGCCATAACGGCCCTTCAAATGATCGAGGCAAGGGGACGCACTTTTGCAGCGTGTTAACTATCGTAGCTGACGTGTACCCTTTAAAAATGCTTCTCTCGGACCTCCACATTCCCATTCTTTGCCAGTAGCCTCGGTGAGTTGTACATGAAATGCTGTTTTTTTTATTTAGTTAATTTTTTTCTTTTAACAGCCACCTGCCTGGCATCCCGCCCTGTTAATAGAAACGTGTGTCGCAGGCTATGACACAAGTCCTCGTTGACAGAACTGTTGACATTTAATATTTATTCTACACATCTTTACAACATTATAAGGCGTTAAGAATGTTTGTCTTCCTATAGAAACCATATTAAAACAAAAAAATTCCCGACCCCATCTTTTTTCTATTTTAAAACATTTTTGAAAAAGCTCCAGGGAGCCACTAGGACGGTGCTAAAGAGCTGCATGCGGCTCTGGAGCCGCGTTTGCCGACTCCCAGTTTAACACAATTTTAAAAAAATCCCAAATGAACAAATCTTCCATTTTTCAGTTCTTCACTAAAAAGCAGAGTACTTGTCAAAATAAGGGATGCTCACTGGTATTTTGAGCTGAAAATTTGATGATGCTTTCTTTGGTTTATTTACCCTGTTGGATTCTTTCCAGACCCAGCACCAATAAAAGAAAATCTGTCCTAGTAATTGCTTTATTTGTATATTATCTTGTAAAACAAAGAGTGGAACCTCATTAAGAACGACCCTTTTTATGAACTTTCAACTTAGCATAAAATATTTTTAGAAAATGTGCCTCTATAGTTATGTACCTTCCGTTATGCGATTCTTCTCAGCATGGATGAGCGGGTGAATCAGTGTTGTGATTCTTGCGCTCTTTAACAGTCATTGGCCGTGCATTGGGATAATTGTGCAGTTTTTAAAAAACTTTTAATTAGACTTTAGAATGATTTAAAGGTAACAGTTGTCCGCAAACGCACACAGAACTCAATGTCGTCAACCGACTACAGGCTGGACACATTAAAAAGACATGAGGTGATTTCCATTCACAAAGCAGGAAAGGGGAAGAAGTATACAGTATTCGAGATGGTAGCACCTCAAAAGACCGAACTAATAAAGTTACAAAAACTAAATATATTATATATTTTTTTCTTTTCCCTTTTTTTTTTTGCAAACTGTGGATACTACAGCGTGCTATTGCAGCACAGGTGGACATTGACCACAGGGCTAATAATTTGAGTGTCTCAAACAAAAGTGACCCCAGGACACAAGCTATGAGTCCATTATTCTCAGATGCAAGTTGTAATAAATGAATGCTTTAACATGGTCATAGTCACAGTTTATTGGAAATCTTAACTTTTAAAGTACAGTATGTTTCTTGTAAAAGAAAGTGAGTCCGTTGAATTAACAGAATCCACGCACGTCATGTCGCATGGTCAGGATGATACCACCGATGCCTTTATATGAGCCAGGAAAAACCTTGTTTCTTATTGTCATGTTGCAGAGTTCAAGAAGAATGATCGCAGCCTGTTACTAAGTCCAGAGGGGTCGTCTAAGGTGCCCTTTGACCCAAAACAAAAACCCAAATCTGGGGTCTTAAAGTCTTCTCCCATGGCACTCTCCGCCAACATCAAGACTCCCAATGCCAGCAGAAAGAGAGCTTTCAGTACTCCAAAAAGCACGCCGAAAAGACGACCCGTTGCATCGGACTTTTTTTGAAACCCTAAACTTAGAATACTGTTGATACAAATGTAAACTTATTTTTTGTTTCTTGTAACTGCAGTTTTCTCGCATATCCCCTGTTCTAATTATGGTGAGAGCATTTTGTGATGTTAAAAAAACGTTTTGAATGAAAACCTGGCCATCCTGAAATGGACCATGTTGATTTGACATGGCTAAGTTGGTATCAAGTCAATTCAGGCTTAAAAGTTTATAGGTTTTTACTTTCTCTTTTACAAATAAATGCAAATGAAACAAAATATTTTTGTGTCCGGTTTTAAATTTAAAGTTTCTTCATGGAGTTATGGCAGCAGTCGTTGAATTTAATTATGGTTATATTTACTATTGTCACTGTGTTCAAATCCAATTGAGCAGTTGATAAAGTAAATTGTTATGTATTAAATGCTCTTTTTTTTGGGTGCAAAATTTCTTAAAGCTATTAATAAATCCCAGCCATTTTCACTGGAGCAACCCCCTCAATCCCAGCATTTTACTGGATTTTGACTGATCTTGCAAGGCCCACAGAATATTTGATTCTAATGCAAAACATGGAGCCTAGCAAAATAAAGTTTGGACTCTTCTTTCAGCAGAAAAAAAAAATCTATTTTTTTCCATTCTTCAGCAATCGACATTGCAAAATGGCTAAATGGCAAAATTCACGGGCAAAAAACCGAGAAAGAGCTTTTTGTAAAAGCATGCATTTCAAGCATGTGAGGCACCACTGCCACCTACTGGTCATTTTTTTACATGATTTACGGCTTCTCATTCACAGATTGCATCAGACCCTCTCTATGACGAAAAAAAAAAAAGTCTTAGACTTACAAGTACTGTAGTCCTTGGTAGGTAAGGTACGTCTTGTGGAATGAAAGAGTTAATCGTTGCTTCTATCACATCTTGATGCATTTCAAATACATTGTGGTGATACGAATACAAATGTGTGACTCATTTTTAAAATAAAGTGCATACCCGACATCAGTGTTTCTCAATTATTTTCTGTTAAGCCCCCCTCCACCCCAGAAGAAAACGATTTACGCCCACCCGCCACTATAAATATTTGTCTATAAAATTGTTATAAGTATACCCCATTGTATCCTTATTTGGATTTTTAAAAAAAGCAATGACACTACATGCACACCAGTGGCGGTTCTAGATCAATTTCACTGAGGGGGCATGGCCAGGGGTCTTGATAGGGGGGGCACATTCAACCTAGGGCAAAAAAGACATATTTCACTTTTTATTTAATCAAACTTTGAAAACATTGCAGTCATAACATTAGTGATGAAAAGGGGGGGGGGGAAAAAACAGTATAATAATCACATTCTTGAGCCGCCCTACCCTTACAGTAACCGGATTCTGCGATTTTTATGATTTTTGGCAAAACGATCAACAATGAGTCAAGATTTAGTGCTTTTGCCCTCCTAGACTCAATGCTCAGTACTCCAAGATTACTTAGTCTATCCTCATTCACTGTGGACCTGAGGTATGTTTTCACCAGCTTTAATGTCGAAAAACTCCGTTCGCAAGCAGCAGTGCTCACTGGGATTGCGACAGCTATTTTACAGAGTCTGTAGAGCTAAAAAAAAAGCGTCTTTGTATGGTTCAATGAACTGTATGAGCTGCACTGTACTCGAGGGTCTCTGCATCCCAGCCTGGATTTTTCTTTCCAAGATTCTTTTGAACTGATGTAGTTCATGCCCCAGGTCATCAATATTTGAATCATACAGTTCTGCAAATGAAAACAGATCCTTTTCTTTGAGGAATGTGTCTTTTTGGGGATTTAGAGCTGGAATGCTATTTATGATTTCACAGTTTTTACTTGAAAATCGTCTTTCAAGCTCACTGAGCATAAGACCAATGACCGGGTAGAAAAGGTTTGTACGAAACCAGTCTTTATCTCTTTCTGGCTCTCTCTGCCCAAGAGTGGTAAGTGCACAGTGCTGGCTGAGTTTTGAGCTGAGTGTTTTTGGTCGTTTTTCAGCTGGTGGTGTTGGATCACACTCCCCAAAAACATTCAACACTTCATCCCACACATCATCAAAAAACGACTCTTGCCTGAAATCACTCAATGTCTTAACTAATGCTTCAACTAAATCTACAGCTTTTGAAATGTCAAGTGTTGAAGACTGCAGCACATCAGAGAGAAGTTTTGTTTCTCCAAACACTTTACGAAGCATAACAAGATGCACTGTGAATTCGAAATTTATCTGTGCTAGCAGACCTCGAGCCTCAACAAATCTTTCACCATGAAATTCTTCGGCAAGCTCTTGCAGGAGTCGCTTAAGGGCGGGCAGTTGATCCATGATGTTACGTAGAGCTATAAATCGACATGCCCAACGAGTGTCACTTAAATGCTGGAGCTCTCTTGGTGCACCTTCATACATATCTCCTTGTATGGCAAGCCATTTAGGATGGACAGCTGATCCAGATGTGAACACATATAGTTTTTCTAGTAAATAGAAGAACTGCTCTACCTCCGGGATAGCTTTGACTGTATCTACTAGAACTAAATTTAGACAGTGGGTGGTGCAATGGATGTAGAAGGCATATTTTGCTCTCTCTCTGATTCTCGCCTGTACCCCGGAATGCTTCCCACTCATGACAGAAGCCCCGTCATAAGCTTGGCCTACAAGGTTCTTTTTGTACTCAAGACCATAACTTTCCAATATGTGGATTATTTTCTCACTAAGACCTGCTGCATCGAGCTTCTCCGTGGTTTCAAAATGGAGGAAACTTTCCTGGATAGCTCCATTGTAGTAGTACCTTAGTACAATTGAGATCTGTTCTTTTTTCACGACATCTTTTGTTTCGTCTGCTATGATGCTGAAAACTTCAGTTTTTCACTTCTTCTGCAATTTCAGTTCGAACCATGTCTGCTAAACAATCCAGAACCTCATTCTGAATAATTTTGCTTGTGTATTTTGCATTATGAATGGATGTCAACCTTTTCTTAACAGCTTTGTCATGGTTTGCGATTGTGTCAAGAATTGCTTTAAAATTCCCTTTGTTATCCGAGTCTGCAGACTCATCATGACCTCTTTGAGCTATATTTTGAGTGGCAGTCAGTAATAGCACTTCCCCGATTGTTTTTATGTATTCTCGATTTTCTTTGATGTGCCTGTTGTGCTCTTTAAGGCAACGACCAGTGTTGCATTAACTGCTGCAGCTCTCTGATAGTCCCTCCATGCAACCATGGCTTGCTTGTGGCGCTCAGATCTTGCATGCAATGCAAACCCTCCTGTTTTGTAAGATGCTTTCTTACAGTTTTTGAAACCAACTGGTGAGTCAAAGACTGTGTCTTGGCTATTAGGAGGGCTAAAATGTCTGCAAGCGTAACAATACGCCGAGTCCATCTGTTGTGAATATTCAAGCCAGGGGTGGATATGGTACCAGGCTGCCTTGAAGCTCCTTCTCCTGTCCCCCATCAGGGTCCTGGGAAACTGTTTTAGGTCTGGCTGCATTGGCGGGTCCTCTGTACATCTACTGATGTCTGTGGACAAAGACAAACCAAATAGATGTAAACACAAGTTCTGCAGGGACACAGCATATATACTAACCCGCGACACTTACATTGATTAGGCACTCAGACATACACAATTGACCAAAATGTATTGATTTACGCTATTTAATAATTGTATTAATTATTTTTTATTAATAGAAATTAATACATTCTCAAGCTTGACCAGGGACTAAAATTGCAAATACACTGAAGCTAGATGTTTTACATGCATATAATTATCCACATTTTAAAAGGCAATGTCATATATATTGTTTCTGTTCAATAAAAATAAAAAGGGTTACACACACACACACACACACAACAGGATAGTGTTCTTTTCAGAATCACATACCTGATGGTCCAGTGTTTGTTGAAGCGCAAATACTGTATCCTCTGTCTGTGTCCCAGAACTCCACTTCTATCAGTCTCATCTTCCTCATTCTCAGGATCTTCATTTGTATCCCTTTCCTGCTCTGTGTCCTCGCTCTGAAAAGAAATAAATCCCGTGTTCTCTGACTCCCGTTTTGTGATTTTACATCGAAAATATAAATCGTGTCGAAAATAGCGCGGCCCGGTAGTCCAGTGGTTAGCACGTCGGCTTCACCGTGCTGAGGTACCGGGTTCAAATCCAGCTCCGGCCTCCCTGTGTGGGGTTTGCATGTTCTCCCCGGGCCTGCGTGGGTTTTCTCCGGGTGCTCCGGTTTCCTCCCACGTTCCAAAAACATGCATGGCAGGCTGATTGTGCACTCTAAATTGTCCCTAGGTATGAGTGTGAGCGTGGATGGTTTGTCTCTGTGTGCCCCTGCGATTGGCTGGCAACCAATTCAGGGTGTCCCCCGCCTACTGCCCGAAGACAGCTGGGATAGGCTCCGGCACCCCCCGCGACCCTAGTGAGGATAAAGCGGTTCGGAAAATGGATGGATGGATGGGTGTCGAAAATAGCACTCGTGTCGTGGTAATCTGCCTCTCTGCGCACGGCTTCTCGTTTCCCCGCTCCTTTTTCAGTGGTGCAGCGCACGAAAGGGTCCGACTAGAATGTTATGCCACGCACTTAGGTTCCACCTTTCCCGTCGGCGACTCGGCGCTACTGCGTAATCTACGTTCGGGGCCGGGGGGCAGAATCAGTGCTACAAGGGCACTGGCCCCCTAACCCATGCCACGAAGAAATGTTAAACTTGTAACGTCGCTTCTTGTAACTTGCCAAAACTTCCGGCAGGTAGCTGGATTGGTTTCCAGTGTTTGACTTCACCGAGCCTGCCCTTTGTTACCAATTCTGAAAAGGTATAGTATATGATGGCATGACGCATCTGTCATACACTGCATTGATTTGTAAATGCAGATGACAGGAAAATGAGGACGCTGCAGTACACTGTTGTTTTGTTTTTTCCGCTGCTCCCTGGCTCCGTGCACTCATTGTACATCAAGCAAACGGATACACCTGAGCGAAAATTCTGAGCGACATGGCAACATCATTTTTTGACTGAACTGACCTCATACCTTTAAATAGA
The DNA here is from genome assembly GCA_018466805.1 of Hippocampus abdominalis. Taxonomy (NCBI): domain Eukaryota; kingdom Metazoa; phylum Chordata; class Actinopteri; order Syngnathiformes; family Syngnathidae; genus Hippocampus; species Hippocampus abdominalis. The sequence goes on along the minus strand of CM031706.1, from coordinate 17,699,904 downwards.
AGAATGTATGGCCTGTCAAAGTAACGCGTTGAAATTTGTCACGTGTCACCAAACTCGCTGTATGTCGGAATTGCTCTTCGTGAATCCCGATTGACCAGTAACGCCTGTAAGTGAGCAGTCGGCCCGAGATGTCGTGGGCAGAAGGGACGTTGTCATTTGTGATTGGCTCAATTCTTATGACATCATGGTAGATACATGTATTGCTCGCTAATTGTCTTTACTTTTTGCTTTCTTTAACTGTACACATGAGGTTAGAATATTCTCTATAGGCATAGACTGCAATGTCGGTGTATACCCGCAAGAGGACGCTATGGCCATATATTTGCGGTCGGGCCAACACGTTTCGAAGTGAATAGTGGGGCAAATGAAGACAGACAGTCCACTTCTATGTACTGCACTGCACTTTAATGAATCGACATGCATGGAAACGGGGTAACCAGTCAAAAAAACACCGCCCTGTACACTGCACACTCTAAAGAGAATTTAAGCATAAAAATTGGACTATGTTTTATTTCTAAGGCTATTTATTTCTAATACTGTACTGCAGTCCAAACACACAATAATAAAGACACTTACTAAACCTATATCTATCGAGACAAAAGCGACTATAAGGAAGCATGTGGGGTCGAGAAATAAACTTGGGCATGAATAGCGAACAAGGGAAATAATCCATCAAAGCGTAGAAGAAGTCAGGGTCATTAAAACACAGGAACTTGATCGGGAAACGAGAAACAGGTGCACCGCTGAAGGATCACGCACAACACTCCAGCTGGTGCTGAAAACCAAACAAAAACGAAGCAGAACATGCCATTACGTCCATGGGAGAATTCCTTGCCACAACTACCGGTATGTTCAAAAAGCAGAAATACAAATACTGTACTGAATAACTGGTATAAAGGGGCTATTTGCAAGTTATTTTTTGGGCCAGACTGTTGTGAAACGAACAGGACGAGTTGAAATAAATAATGACCCAGCAGAAAATGCATTTGGGGAATGGGTCAGTTGAATTGTGAGCCTGTAACGGCGATTTAAAAATGAATGCTGATTCAGAATTTTCCAACTTTAGTGAAAATGAATCATAGCATACTGTCAGGTGTCTATAAAATTGTTCTAAGTAGGAATGTTAGAATGGCGGATCATGTGACTTGTAGACGTGTATATCCGTTACATATGTGGAGGGTGCACAGCAACATGTGCAGCGTGTTCCTTGAAAGTGACACCGGTGTTGGTACCTGTATGTCGTTCCTTCGCTGTTCACGGAGGTAAGCATTCCGTCAGCCCGTCACTGACAAACACCCGTTTTGCTGACAAATGAAATTTTAAATAATGATGGACTAAGCACTGACAGAAGTGGGGTTTTGTCCTTTGATGTTAGCATCACTAACTGGGTCAAGTACCGACGGATATCTCAGTCTGTCACTGACGGATGCCCGTTTCGCTGATGTAAACACGCGTCGCCTTTTGTTGCATTAGTTTGTTTGCGTCAATGGACTGCTTGACTATACTGTATATACTGTACTGTATAGATGGAACCGCTTTCTGTACAGAAGGTGGCAGTATGTATCAAAGCGCTGCAAGCGGCAGCAGCAGTGCAGTTATTGTATTCAAAGGTATTATGTGGGCAGTGCGAGAAGTACACATAGGTCAGAAGAGGAGGAAGATAGAGAGAGAAAGTGAAAATAGAACATGTTTTAGAATAATATGTGGAGTATATAGTAAAGCAAGAAGACAACAACTAATTATTGAGCTAAGCGAGAAGTCCTATTTTCTCTTCTATGGTTTTCCTCACATACATGATTAGATGTTTCATTTCACGGCGGCCCCGGTGGTCGACTGGTTATCGCGTTGGCCTCACAGTGCCTTCCTGTGTGGAGTTCGCATGTTTTCCCCATGCCTACGTGGGTTTTCTCCGGGTAATCCGGTTTCCTCCCACATTTCCAAAACATGCATTGCAGGTTAATGGAACACTCTAAATTGTCCCTAGGTGCAAATGTGAGCGCGGATGGTTGTTTGTCTTTGTGTGCCCTGTGATTGGTTGGCAACTGGTTCAGGGTGTCCCCCGCCTACTGCCCAAAGACAGCTGGGGTCGACTCCAGCACGCCTCGCGACCCTTGTGAGGATAAGCAGATCAGAAAATGGATGAATGTTTCATTTCAACACAAAATTCCTCATTTGCACGCATTTGTCTACCGATTTGTTGTCCTCTCAACCTTTATCTTCATCATCAGCGTCATCATCCCGGTGTGCGTCTATTTGTGTGTATGTGTGTGATCTGTTGGCAGTGAACCTTTCACACTAACAACAACAGAACCCTTTGGCTCGCTGGCCTAGTTTTGTGTGAGTGTGTGTCTTTGCATATGTGTGCGTGAACCCTAAGGCGGCTGTGGACCGGTCATGTGACCCCAATGTTTGCTTTTGAGCACAGAAACGCAACTTGTGTGTTTTTCTGCGCTGTCAAAACACACACGTGTCACATGGCTGCACGGACACGCTCACTCGCTATGACAGCATAGCCGCCATTTTACTGAGGCCTCTGGACCTTATGGTTTATACATTCATTTACTCTCAAATCCATTGGGGTCAAAACATTAGATGAGCACATCTATGGCTGTTGTTCAATTTTCGATGATGACAAAGAAGGCAAGCTAATGCAGCGACCTCCTGGCTGCCTTTCTGGCAGTGGAGTTCATTGCCCAATTCTAGGTCCTTGCTCCTCTGTTTACATGCTTGCGCCTGCCACCAAAAATTCAATCGTGGAGGGAGGTGACAAAGGAATGGAGTAACTTACTCAATGAACCAATAGGAACGATCACGTCAGTGCGGATGGTTGCAGCTGTATGCAGCCATCAATATGCAGAAGTCCACGCCTCAAACACCAAGATTATATCCCTTGGCATGAAGTAGAGATTTGGACTATTCCTTATTTGAAGAAATATAACTCTCGGAAGTGAACGCTAAAGCCCTGATCGCATGAGATTTTACATTGACGTTAGCATTGGCCCTAACAATATTTTTGAAACAAGGTGTGTATTTAAATATACAATGTGTAATTATTTTGGGGTTGTGATCATGATAGTCTTTTCTTGCTTTAATGCTTTGTGCAAACTGTTTAGCAAGGCCGGTTAGGTCATGTAGAGAGAGTGTGGTTTGAGCCCCCATACGGGCCAGGATATTTTAAAAAGGTTACTCACTCAGAAGCATTTCTTTTTGAAGGTCAGACACCTCAATCCCTTATTACAACAATGTTGCTCATTTGCATGAGGCAAAACCATTCCAAACACTATCTTATGTTGAAGCGCCACATTTTTGCCATCTATTTTTTTTCAACTTTATGTTCAATTTATTGTGTCGTGGTAGGCTCATTTTTTTTCAAGCACAATTCATTTAAGGTATGATTGTGATGCGGCAATAAAACACATGAACGCTATTACGATAATGGACTCTTTTATAAGATAATGTGAATTATTTACAAGAAGATTACAATCAAGTGAGGAGAATGGGCATGTCATGTCAGAGTCTCACCCCTGACCCATATTAACACATAAAACCTTCATCGCTCATGCTTGGCGCTCATTGGTCCTGGAGGTTCGCTTGGGTACGCGCTCACGTGCACGCACACGGACCGTGTTTGCAGGAGCTTCCCCCCCCCATGCGCGCACACACACGCTCGCAGCTATAGCGTTTGTAAGTTCCTTTCCGAGCAAGCGAGATCGCGCGCACGTCTGCAATCTGTGCCGGGTGTACCCGCCGGTGGAATGCGCGCCCCCGCGGATCTCACCACCGCCCCTCCCCCCGCCTTCACTGCAGCTTGCATCCGGGCTGCTAATTTCCCAGCACCGATGTTCGCGTCCAACATGTCAATTGTTTTTCATATTTGTTTCAGTTTTTTGATGGGCGAACTTTTTATTTTGCAATTTTTAACAAAGATGGAGCGCGCGCACGTGTGCCTGGCCCACGGTTTGTGACGGCCGCGCGTGGACGTGACAAGTTGAGCGTGTGTGCTCGGAACAAGTGCATCTTTCCAAATGGGACAACTATTGTGGATTATCCCGACGATTCTGAAGCATTTTGGTGTATTTTAAAGGAGCGAAAAATCCGTCCAATTGGGAGCTGTCTTCCACAGCCAGGCCTGCGGTTTCTCTCAATTGTTTTATTTTAAAAAGAAAATGTTTTTAAAGCGTTGATTAGTCGGAATAAAAACGGAATATTTGCGCTGGTCGTCCATGTAGCGCAAGAAAAGGGCGCAGTGTTTGCGGCTCATCGGGTTTACATAAGCAGCAGCGTCATGTATGCAGGACGCAAGAGGAGAAAACCGGTCCAGAGAGCGTAAGTTATTTTTATTGCATTTACTTTTTCGAACAAGATACGTGATGCGAATGAAAATAAAACTAGTGGGAAAAATATTTTGCAAACAGAAAAAAACTATAAAATAGTTGCCAATATGCAATTTCATTTTTAAAATATGCATTTTTTTAATGTAATCGAAAAACCACGAACAATATAGCGTATAGTTTCAAATTTATATTGAATGTGATGTTTGTTTACAAATAAAACGAGCTTTACAGTCAATGTTGTGCACCAGACTGCTTTAATGCCTGAGGATTATATTGCAGGCCCTCTATTTCCGAGGCCGGATTTTGACCTTCAAAACAAACATGCGTGGTATAAATAAATCCACACACAATTTTAAAACATTGTTGCACATAGATGAAAACGAACAATGAACATTGACCTCTTTAGATTGCGTTATTCAACCCCCTTCAATTATTTTAATCGGGGGTGTTCTCATACGCCCTTTTAAAGATATTATCGTCTTTCAACTTGATGAAAAAGATTTTTTTTGTTAACATTCAAGACTGAAAGTAGCAATATTGAAATGGCTCGGAGATTTTTTTTTCCTCTCCAGCATTTTCAATTAATTAATTTTAAAAACGGATCGATGGTGCACACACAGATATACGCACATCTGACCACTGAAGCAACCAGCGAGATTTTTTCTTTAGGGGTATTTTTAAAGTGTAAATTCGTTACAAAAAAAAAAAAAGACGTATAACAGCATTCAAAGGGAGATATTGTTCATATTCGTGTATCCTGTAGTATTTACAACTGAATTGGTGAATGTTTAGATGCATCTTTTTTTGTGGTCGTATTCTTTCGTTTCTTTTTTTTTTTTTTTTGGTAATCGAATAGGCTTTCACTTTAGTGAGCATACATGTGACATGACCTGTCAGTTGAAAGCAAACAAAACAAGCATAAAGATGAGGGCCAGTCGGGCAGACCAAGTATGCCAACATCCATCAAAGATTCAGTCTAAACACATCTCATGCTCGCTGATCAAACTCATTTTTGGGGGAAAGAAAGAAAAACAAAACGTTCATGTTGCATATTTTTGCTATGGAGATAGCTGTTCTGTTCTTTTATTATGTTAGCTATACAACAATTCGTTATTCGTTGTACAATCCAACTTTTTTCCCCGAAGTCTTGAACACTGCTTGATTTTTGTAAAGAAATATGTATTCATAAGGGTTAGGAATCCCTCCCTTAACACAAGAGCTGTATCAAACATTGACAAATATAATGCTCACTTTTGATTGACTCTGTCGTAAATATTTGGCAGATGCATGGGGGGTAAATTGAGGTCAGCTCTTACCATGCATTTGTAGTCAATCCATGTGTTCCAATTGTGTTCACTTGTATGTAGTGCATCATATTGACATCACTTTCTAATATTTTGGCAATCTTTATTCATATTTTGTCCCACAAAGCAAACTAAATAACCAAACACAACTCTCAGTATGATGCTAATTCCAACCACAATCGCCCACTGTGGTCATTTTGTTGTAGTAAACCAACCAGTACTGTACCAGGAATTATTTATTCATTCATTCATCTTCCGAACCGCTTCATCCTCACTAGGGTCGCGGGGGGTGCTGGAGCCTATCCCAGCTGTCTTCGGGCAGTAGGCGGGGGACACCCTGAACCGGTTGCCAGCCAATCGCAGGGCACACAGAGACAAACAACCATGCGCGCTCACACTCACACCTAGGGACAATTTCAGAGTGTTCAATCAGCCTGCCATGCATGTTTTTGGAATGTGGGAGGAAACCGGAGTACCCGGAGAAAACCCACGCAAGCCCGGGGAGAACATGCAAACTCCACACAGGGAGGCCGGAGCTGGAATTGAACCCGTGTACCAGGAATTACTAGCTGTTAATTACCCAACAATATTTCTCTGAATTACAAACCCTAAACATACCATCAGGATATCTCCTCAAAGTCAAACCAGCCATTTAGCATAAACTATAATTTAGTGCACAGAACAAAACACACATACAGTAAATACATACAACAACTACACCATCAACAAAAAAAACATCTGTGCTTACATAATTAATAATAGCTTTGTCCTGTCTGGCAGGGTTAAACAGCCGCCCAATGAGGGGGCAAAGTCCAACCCGTCTAAGCGTCACCGAGATCGCCTCAATGGGGAGCTGGAGAGATTGGCTAGCCTCCTGCCATTTCCCGAGGAGGTCACGGCCAGTTTGGACAAACTGTCCATCCTGCGACTGAGTGTCAGCTACCTGCGAGCCAAGAACTTCTTCTCTGGTACGTCCACAATTGTCTGTAGCTGAAATAATCGTTTTTGCTGCTTTGATGTTTTGCTTTAGATAGTCAAAATGAAAGTGCACGAGAACAGGAGAAGGGATTGGACAGCAGATGACAAAAGTAATTTAGGCCCAGTTTAGTTTACTGCAAATGGGTTGCAATGGAAAGTGAATAGTCATCGAGAAGATGTTGTTCTTGGTAGCAACCACCAGGGGGCAGGTTTAATTCAGTCCGAGTTTGGATACTTGTTAAGGGGTTGTGAAAGCATTTCAAACATTGTAAATACGTTTGTAAGACAATGCGAGAGCATTTGCTCAGTTGTTACTTGGCAGCAACCACTTGAGATGTTATTCCGGCTCAACTGTTGCCTGAATGGGTTGCAAGAGAAATCCAAACAGAATGCGGACAAGAAGACGGCAAGACTGGTTCAAGACTTTCAGCTACTTGGCAGGAACCACCCGAGAGCAAATGTCATTTCACGCCCTACAAGCTTGCTGCCTAAATGGGCTGCAATAGAAATCAAAACAGAATGGAAACAAAAAGATGGCGAAACTTGGGTTGTGAGTCCATCTTGCTTCTTGGCAGCGACCAGTTGAGGGCAAAAGTCATCCAGGCCCAACCCGTTTGCTGCCGAAACTGATTGGCAGAGAAATTGTGTAACATTTGTGCAGTCGTAACAATTATGGAGTTGCTGCAGGTTTTTCCCTCCGATTCTGCGAGTCCAATGAGATAAACAACAGTTTGTTTGATTTTCCTTTCGTTCTGGTGTCGGATGTGTTTGTTGGCCAACATTCTTCCAGATGATCGGAGTTGTTGTGATAACAAGCGGGAGCAGCCGCCGCCTTATTCCGCTGATTTCATTTTGGGGGGGGGGTGCGGTGTTGAAGTAGCCCTCAATATTTAATCCAGACAGCATGCCTACGCGCTGCGGTGACGTCAAGCGATTTGAGAGAGACGATGAAGAGAAACCATTAAAAGTCGACGAGCGCGTCGGCGTCGCACGCAACCGACGAGTGTGTCCGTTCTTCGGTCGACGATTCGCAAAGACGGGAAAAGGCGCCGTTATTTCAGGCAATGATCTTCCGGAGAGAAAAGCTGCAATGCGGCCGTCAGCATGCGCTCGACGGATGAATAATTCACAGGAACTTTTGATGTTTAAAGAATTTATGAAATAGAGGCAGTGCAATGTTTGTTTTGGGGCAGGATGGAGGCAGCCACGATCCTTCGATACAAACTCGAGTGCACGTATGCGTTGGATGGCAGGTTTGAGAATCAGCTGAACAGAATCGAGGGCCTTCATTTTTTACCCTTTTGGGGACAGCGCTTACAACAGTGGACAGATTATCGAGTTATCAGTTCACAGCACCAACTTTTTCAGCCAAGGCACACTTCTTTCATTGAAAAAAATCTCGCGCCACACCACTAGCTGAAAATGTAAAAAAAAAAACTGCTTATCTGAACAATTAACGTGTTATATTGTTACTACAGTGAAACTCCTCTACAACGAAATCTACATGGGTGAAAATACCCCCTAGTGTGAAAAAATCTTCATGCATTAACACCATGCCCACTTTCCTGTTTCAAATTTGCTACAGTGAAAAACCCCCTGCTGTGAAAAAGTCTTGCTGCAAACATGATTTCGTTGTAGAGGAGTTTCACTGTATAACCGTTTTTAACACTGAAGAATGACGCCATAACAGCTTGAATTGGAATCAAATGAGCACAAAGAAAAAATTATTTAATAATCTTTCATATTTATTGTTTCACTGTCGTCCTGCATTCATGCGGCACAAATTCGCTTGCCTCTCGTGGTCGAAACACAAGGCAATTGGCTAGCTGTTGCTGCTCCCTAGCGGTATGGGAGGGTACTACATGATTACTTTCTGGGCCATAGACCGCACAGGCATCCAAATTGGATATTTTACCGCGGCACACCTGACAATGTCTCGCGGCACAGCAGTGTGCCGCGGCACAGGGGTTGAAAAACACTGGTTTACAGGGTGCAGGAAAGGGTTAATATTTCATGAGCTTCTTTATATTCCCCCCAACAACATATGGACATTTTCAGCTTCGTCTGACTGAATTATTGATTATGGGTTTTTCCGTAGCAATGGATCAAAATGTCTTATTAGACATGTAGACAAGTCCTTTTGTCTAAATGCATTAGCCTACTTCCTGTCAATGTTGGCTAAGTAATTAACGAGCTCAAGAGCGCTTTCGTTAAGCAAGTAGCTCCCCTTGAGGTCTTCCTCGCTTTGAGCTGCCTTTGCGGTCAGCCATAATTTGTTGTATGTAAACACACTAAATTTCGCTTGTCAGGGGCATCCCAGTGCAGACACTCTGAGGAGGAGGAGGGGGCGGGGGTGGGTACGCTTCAGATGATGTTCACTCGAGGACTGTTGCAATCGCTGTTGTTATAAAAGCATCTCAATGCTTCAAAGTGTGCGCGTTGTTTTGAAAACCGGCGATTCTTCAGTATGCCGCGCGATTTTGAACAAAGCTTCGGCCATTAAGCTGGCCTTATCTATCTCGACGGCCATCTTGGTTGTTGTCAGGAGCTATAAAGGACTGGCACTTCCCGACCAGGATGAAGAAGGGAAACTGGGGGTGTTAGGTGAGGGATGTTGGCAGTGGGTTCACACATTAAAGCAGCCAACGCAACCCAGGATAACCCCAGCTCAAGCAACAGCATCAAGCTGCCGTTTGATTCGGAAAGTGCTACATTTAATCATTTCAAAGGAGAGACTTGACAACCAACAGCCCTCTTTATGCACTGGATACACACATACTTATATACGTTCATACAAAATCATCAGTCTACGTGCATCAAATAAGAATTGTCCCAATTTAGTCATGAATGCACTTACTCAGGGTGAAATTTGGGCTTGCTTAATTGAACACAAAGCTGATACATTTGATGAGAGCCAGGATTTACTCTGTTGGATGTATGACAACAGTATACAGGTTGATTGTACGTTTTGCAATGTAATGGACAAGCTTTTTTTAAATTGCTGCTGGTTTAGATAGAAAAATATATAGTTCTGATTAATAAAAAAAAGAAATATTTCATAATACAATATCAATAACAAAACGAACAATTAAAAATAATACTGTGAACATACAATACTGTATTTCCTGTGTTCATTCTATCACTTTTAACCTAACTTTATGACACACAATTGATTCTCCTGAGAGGCAATGAATAACAAACCGAAAACCTTGACCGCAGAATAAATAAATACATGAAGGCTTGAAACAAGCAGATTCACATTGCCTTTTGTGAGTCATAATTCTCAGTTTGCGCCTCAATCAAACACACTGAAACGTAAAAACTGCGTATGGGCGTCAATGTGTGCAAAACGCAGAGCTACCACCAAATCACTCAATGCTAACTTGCTACACAGCAGTAACATGCCATGATTGTTCCAAATGTTTAAAATAAATAAATAAATTAGAGGATGGCTGCCACTTTGGTGTAGAGGTAAGATCAGGCGGCCCAAGCCCGACCCGACCCGAAATCCGTCAATGATGGAAATTCGGGTCGGGTCGGGCTTAAATGTCAATCATTGCTTCGGGTTCGGGTTCGGGTCGGGCCGGGCTTCTCTCTCGCGGCCTTTTTTGTTTTTTTTCGTTTCAAGGCCGTCAATAGTTTTGGCCACGAGAGACCATGGTTCGCAAAAAAAACAGAAGTCGCCTCATCACGACACGTACTGTACTAAACTCTTGCAATGACAATTCAAAGAACTCCTTCCTGTCTCTGTCTATTATCCAGCTGTCATTGTTTTTCTTTGTTTCTCTGCTTCTCTCTCTTATAGTGCCGCGCTAGATTCTTAAGGACGTACTGCTGCTGTAGTTAATGGCCCAATTTTCAAACCGTCAAAATGACGGACGGCCTTAAATTTTTCCTACAACTCTTAAAAAAAAATCCGTCAATGATGGAAAATTGTCGGTTAATGTACCCTCTGCAGAAACACAAATACATGTATAAATACCAGCTCGCCGGGTCGGGTCGGGCTGAATTTTTTTGGCCCGATCTTACCTACACTTTGGTGGGCTTTAGGTTTCCCTCCGCTCGCTCCTTGTAGGACTCGGTAGGCGGGGAGGGAGCGCATAACTGATCAGGGAAAAGAGCCCCCACTCGTGTGTATGCCTGTCTTTGTGCAAAATGACCACGACATATGTGTTGATGGTTAATGTTGAGCAATTCACATTAGTTACTCGTAGCTACTCGCTGCCGTCTTCATCAATGGACAAGCTGCTCATCACACTTTGGGGACGTCAGCTGGCTTGTGATGTCACTGGCTCAGCACAGAGATGTAGCTAGTCATTTGGGGCTCAAGGTAAACACGGCCAAGATCCGCTCATCCACCCTGTACTTTACTTCATTTTTGACAAAAGCTGAGTAGTGTAATTTAGGCTACATCGTTTTGCTTTTGAAATGAGTTATAATTAGCTGACAGCTAACAATATGCATAAGTATCGAGGCTTGGTGACTGACTGGTGAGCACATCCACTTCATAGTTCCGTGGTCATAGGTTCAAATCCTGGTTCTGGCCTTCCTGTGTAGAGTTTGCATGCTACGCCCATTTCTCCAGGTTCTCTGATTACCTTGCACATTCCAAAAACATACATGGTAGGTTAACTGAACACCCTAAATCACTGGTGTCAAACTCAAGGCCCAGGGGCCAGAACCGGCCCGCCAGGTCATTTTATATGGCCCGCGAAAGCAAATCATGTGTCAACTTACTAAAATCTGTCCCGAAATGTCAAATTGTCATGCGTAGTAAATAACGTTGACATTTTGCAATAATTTTGTTCCCCAGTTTACACTCACTTGAACAATAATTGAACAAATTATTATAATTGACTTGACTGATTTCAAAACGAGTAATCTATCAATTTGTTGTGGACAAGTAATAATTTTGTGGTTTCACTGTCATAACGGCCCTCCGAGAGGAGACGTAACTCCAAATTGGCCTGCGACTAAAATGAGTTTGACACACATGCCTTAAATTGTCCTTAGGTGTAAAATGGTTATTTGTCTGTTGTTGCCCTGCTATTGGCTCGTGACCAGTTTTGGGTGTATCACCGCCTCTCGCCCAGCCACAGCTGGGATCAGCTCCAGCACCCCCGTGACCCGCATGAGGATAAGCAGTTTGGGGAACGGATAAATGTTTCTTGTGAACTCAAATTGTGAATTTGAGAAAATTCTGAATAGATACATTCCATGAAATTATTCTTGAGGATTATTATGTAACAAGTGAATCATCTAAGCATGTTTACTGTAATTGATGAGAACATTAATCAACATGAATAGTTTCCTCTGTAGGTGTCTGTTTTCATTTTAGTTTTAACATTTCCATAACTTGTCCCAAGACTATTTGTTTAATTGCTAGTTAGCTGGTCTAAGCTCAAAAACACAAAACCATGAACCTACTGTATTTTTATGTTACATGCTAAATGCTAGCTGCTCAAATGAATCAGCGCAAAGCCTGTTCAGGCCTTTTTTATTGAATGACTTGTTTTATGATACCAAAAATGTCAAATTTAAGTTCAAATTTATATTTGTTTGACAGTGCCACCCTGAAACCGTTTCTCGTTGCTGTTATGCACAAAGTGAATTTATGAAAGAAAAGATGTTGATTATCAAAACAAAAAAGAAACCAATTGGTTGTTTATTTAGTAAAAATATCATTTATCCAAATACATGATTATTCTGTTGACTTTTTAACAGGATGCTCGAATACTAAAATAATTGATAGCTCTAGCCCGACATCGAACCGTTTTTAATGAAGTCATTCATGAGCAAAATTGTTCCACAAAGAAAAGAGGTTATTTCAAGCCTGCATATTGTACAAAGGATATACAGAGTGTATAAATACACATATATCCATCCATCCATTTTCTAATCTGCTTATCCTCACGAGGGTCGCGGGCGTGCTGGAGCCTAACCCAGCTGTCTGTGGGTGGTAGATGGGGGACAACCTGAACTGGTTGCCAGCCAATCGCAGGGTACACATAGACTAACAACCATTTGCGCTCACAATCACACCGAGGGACAAGTTAGAGTGTTCCATTCACCTGCCACCGCTGTTCCCTCGAAGCATGGTTTGTGAGCAAATGCGCACTGCCCCCTGCGTGTCTGCGCACAAAATATCTGTGCACAAAATGCTCGTCTTGTACATTAAATACAGAGAGAAAAATAGTTTCAATCATAAAACTGTGTTTGGTGGAATAGTCCAGCTGACAACATGCACTGCTCAGGATAGCGTGCAGGCAATAACTCAGTTTTACTCCAAGCATGAAGTGGACATACAGAGAATGGTAATGCTAAACTCCGATGGTGCCTTAGTAAGGACACTGTCACATTGCAGTTCATGCCAGTTCATGCTTTGCCGTAATTTATACAAACCATTGTTAAAACAGCTATGTTAATATGCTACACTTTTGGTGACATGACTTTTGAGTTTTTCACTGAAAGCGGACAAACACACTTAATAATTTGATAGAAACTATTGCCATAATTTTATTGTTTTAATTAAAACATGCAACTTGAATGTATATGATGCATATGATACTGCGTGACCACAATTCGCATGGCACATGTTGCTCACAGTGGTCCATGGGACCGCTCGGGGTGTTTGTGTGTTTGCTCCGACACAAAAAAAATTAGAGGTAACATTGCCTGCCACCCATGTTTTTGGAAAGTGGGAGGAACCCGGAGTACCCGGAGAAAGCCCACACAGGCATGGCAAGAACATGCAAACTCCACACAGGAAGGCCGGGGCCGGAATCGAACCCTGGACCTCTGCACTGTGACATACTAACTAGTCGACCACACGAACACACACACACACACACACACACACACACACACACACACACACACACACACACACACGCGCATATATATATATATATATATATATATATAAAAAATGTGTGAGAATAGATGCATCATTACATGCCTAGTGCCACATGCAACACCGCTTGCTATTCTTATGACTTTTTTCTATCGTTGTCACTCTATTAGTGTTGGTTAATAATTAATAGTACATTCCCCTTTGCTGCCCCCAAAAAATTACATTATTTCCCACTGGTGGGACGAATAATCTCTTATTTTATCACGGTTCTACTCAGTTTTTAGGCGTTAGCTGTGAGAAGCTATCCTAGACAATTTGGTTGTGATGGATCAATTATTTGATGTTTGTGGTTTTTCTGGACAAGTGTGATATGTCTGACGGATTAGGATTATAGCAAAACAGAGACAGAAGAGTTCTAACATCCATTTTGCTGACTAATGTGGTAGAGTTATCCCATGTGACAGATGGCTCGTTTGTCAGGGTCTGCAGTTAGCCTAGCGCCTCGCTTGTACCTGACTACTACCTGATATTTTTGGTCTGGTTGAACTTAATCTGGATTGGACTGCTTTTCCTTAAGGATATTTCAAGAAGACAACATGCAGAGTCAGCAGTGGTAGATTTGCCAACACTTTTTACACAACACAATCAGCAATGTGGCTCAGTACGTCTCTTTCTGGTGGTGTTGCTCCACCGCCAAGGTCCTGACGAGATCCAAGATGACACAAGTAAGCTAATAAGGGCTTTCCAAGCTTTCTGAGAAGTACCCTCACCCCCACCATCCCTCCTTGCCTTAAACCCGTGGTCACATGACCACCATGGCGTAACTATCATTCTTGCTGATGGATCTCACATGGCCGTTATTATTCGTCTACTCAAAACGATGTACGTGTTGCAGCCTGTGATATTGATAACGTTACTAAGAAAGTAGACCTTTGCGGTGGCGTATAATGAGAGCAATTGCCATATTTCAACATGTTGGGGTTGACTAAATGACGTTATTCAATACTTAACATAGTTTGAGGGGTTGGGATTTTCTGCATATCGTGTGATAAAATGCATTTCTGTATCTGAAAAATATTTTCGTATCAACTACAAAATGGTTCTCTATATATTTAAAACCATCCATAACCTTGCCTCCCCCCCCCATTTGTCTGACCTTCAAATTTCCGTTCCCTCTCATTCCCTCAGGTCCTCATCCCTCCTCCACCTCTGTGTACACTCTGCCCGTCTCAGCACGATGGAGTGCTGAGCTTTCAGCCGCTCTGCCCCCAAACTCTGGAACTCACTTCCACCCAACATCCGAAATATTGATTCTCTTCCCACATTCAAATCCCATCTCGAAACCCACCTATCCAAAATTGAATACTCAGTTTCAATTAATCTCTTCTTTTACTATTTATAATTTTACCTGTGGTTTTATTGTTCTTTTTCCTGATTGTAAGGTGTCCTTGAGTGTTTTGAAAGGCGCTTATAAATAAAATGTATTATTATTATTATTATTATTATGTGCAACCCGGTAGTCCAGTTTTTAGCACGTCGGCTACACAGTGCAGAGGTACCGGGTTCGATTCCATCTCCGGCCTCCCTGTGTGGAGTTTGCATGTTCTCCCCGGGCCTGCGTGGGTTTTCTCCGGGTGCTCCGGTTTCCTCCCACATTCCAAAAACATGTATGGCAGGCTTATTGGACACTCTAAATTGAATTGAATTGAATTGAATACACTTTATTGTCATATGTGCTGTACGTGTGTGTAACATACAGCACAGATGAAATTTCTTCCCCTCAACATAAAACAAGAGGAGCCGCTGCGGGTGTCCGCGCCGCCATCAAAAGAAAAGTTGACCAAAAAAATGACAAAATAATGAAAAAAAATGACAAATTGTTCCTGGGTGTGAGTGTGAGCGCGAATGGTTGTTCGTCTCTGTGTGCCCTGCGATTGGCTGGCAACTGATTCAGGGTGTCCCCCGCCTACTGCCCGAAGACAGCTGGGATAGGCTCCGGCACCCCCCGCGACCCTAGTGAGGATCAAGCGGTTCGGAAAATGGATGGATTATTATTATTATTATTATTATTATGCTCCCAAAAATATACAGTAGATACCAAACACAACTGAACTAAGCGCTATGAATACTTAACATGGACCATATGGTCGATCGTTTTATTGCTTATAAATGCAATCCTGTAATAGAGTGATGGTGAACATGGCACTGTGCACACATGATGTAGATCCCACCGGAAGTAGCCATAGATATGGATAATGAATCCATCAAACAGTGCACGCTCGTGAACCGAATAAGGACGAGGCCACCAGAATAAAAATGGCACATGACATTTTTCAATTATCAATTGCTTGGCGGCATATTTAATAATGCCTGTGTTAAAGAATTAACATCCATATGGGTTGGTTGAATAGCGTAGTTGGTGATGTCATATTTGAATTTCAGATTACAAGGAAAAAAAACAAACAAACAAACAAACAAACAACAAAAATTCATCAAAAAAGAGTGTAATTACCTCCATTGTGCCATTGGAAATTATGACCTGGATGTGACAGAATCTACATAGGCATAGAGTATATTGCATTTTTATTTTATTTTTATTTTTTTTGTGAGTGTGCTGGTATTATTTTTTTTTAAGGTAGATTTATTTATTTGTATTTTAACAGTATGTTAATGACTTGGCAGTTCTGCTATTAGGCTAACGATAGGTGGATGTGGTGGCACAGTACGCGCATGCTCGGCACACAGCTGCAACCATACGGGGGCAGCCATGTTTTTGGAGCATACGGAACAGTTCGCAACTGCCGCTGTAATCATTGCCCCCCCCATCTCCTCTCGCAGGGTTGCTTACGTAAGCTGTAAAGTCCTAACGTGCCATGACATTTGTTTGTTTTTATGTCATGTATAAAGCGACCATCCCCCACGTCTTCCTGTAGGGAGAGCTATGTGTGCTACATAATCAGCAGTGGGTCATCACTTCATAACCATCCCCCATCCTCCCCTCATGTACGTCCTTCCCCCACCCTCCGAGCCGACATAATACGCCACTGCGAGGAACGCAGGCCAAAGAAAGAGAGAACCTGTTAATCACCGGTGACCCCACCCAAAACTTGTCACCCCCCATCCTATCATCCCCGCCCCCCTCCTCACACTCCTAAAGGAAATATGCAAGCATGTGATGGAGAAATGCTCGGGAGACACGAAAGCAGCACAGGGCGTGCGTGCCCAAACCTTACTACCCTGCATTAGTGACTGTGTGTTGTTCGCGTGCGTTTCGTGCATCCATGTGCATGTGTGTGGCGCATATGTGTGTGAGTGCGGTGGGGGGTGGTATGTGTACATCGCGTGTTCACTCTGCAATGTTCGAGGGGGGAAGGAGTTGAAACGTTCTATATTTATTTGCTGCCATTCACACTCGGTTCGAATAATTAGCACACCAAACGCATGCACGGAGTGTATGCATGCATGGATCGGACACACATTCATGAGAATGAGTTTTGCATGACATTACGCAGAGCGAACCAGAATTTGTTTCATCGTGGCAGAAGCATCTCAACTCCTGTCTCAGTGCACGTAGTCCACAGGTGTCAAACTCAAGGCCAGATCTGGCACGCGACATCATTTTATGCGGCCCATGAAGGCAAATCTAGTGCGTCAACTTCATCTTCCTTCCCAATTGTCTTGACTTTGAACAACACTGAGCGATGAGATATTGCAAGTGTTTTTTTTCTTCATTACCAGTCACAAAATAGTTGAACAAATGCTCACTGGTTTCTGATTTGAAAACTAATTATCCATCAATTTGTGTGTGTGTGTGTGTGTGTGTGGGTGTGTGTGTGTGTGTGTATAAATAAATACTGTACATTTTATATATATATATATATATATATAAATGATTTTTTTTTTTTTTTTTTAAGAGCCAGTGTTTCCTCTTAGGGGGGCCTCCATGCTGAGAGGAATGGTTCTTGTCACTCAGCGGGGATCAGAGTCTCCTCTCACAGTCCACATGTCATACATGGTACCAAGTACTAAGACTGACCAGTGAGGGCTAACATGCTGCCAGGGGGCATAACAGACTTCTGGAAACTAAAAAGAACATAGAGTAGTAGTAATACTATTTTATACAGTGAAACTCCTCTACAACGAAATCATGTTTGCAGCAAGAAATTTTTCACAACAGGGGGTTTTTCACTGGAGCAAATTTGATCTCAGATGTAAACACACACACATACACACAAACGTACGTGTACACGCGCGCACAAACGTATGTGTACCGTTTATTTTTATTCCAAGAGTGCATAAGTATGAGCATACACTTATTTGACACTTCATATAGTCAGTGTAGAAAGAAAAAAAGGGAAAGAAACAATTTACGATCAGCATTCACTTTCACTTACATCAATTTCTTGGATAATGTGTTTTATTTTGCTTCCTCCGTCTTTCATTTTGATCACTTTTACCCTCTCTTCCAGCGTCAGAGCTCTTCTTGTCTTAGCTGCTTGACATCCAAAGGTCCGTTTTGTAGCCATTTTAGCAATGCAACGTTCTTGCTGCGTCTGAAACTAACAATAACAAATACTTCCTGGACTACTGCGCATGTGTAAACCAGTGTAGTGGTTGCTGTTGCCGTTTCCGAATGAAGCAGTAGAGGTCGCTGTTGGATTAGACTTCGTTGTATTGAATCTCGTCGCGAGGTAAGAGCAGAGAAAAAGATTTCGTATAACGCAAAATGTTTTTTTTTCGTTGTATGGGGGGCAGGAAAGTGGGAATGGTGTTAATGCATGATTTTTTCACACTAGGGGGTATTTTCGCCCATGTAGGGTTTGTTGTAGAGGAGTTTCACTGTAGTAGAAGAAATAGAAATAGCTCAAATCATTTTTCGCTTGGAAAACATTGGGGCGGCCCGGTGGGCGACTCGTTAGTGCGTTGGACTCACAGTGCAGAGGTGCAGGGTTCGATTCTGGCTCCGGCTTTCCTGTGTGGAGTTTTCATGTTCTCCCCGTGCCTGCGTGGGTTTTCTCCGGGTAGTCTGGTTTCCTCCCACATTCCTAAACATGCGTGGCAGATTAATGGAACACTCCAAATTGTCCCTCGTTGTGATTGTGAGCGTGAATGGTTGTTCGTCTATGTTTGGCTGACAATTGGCTGGCAACCAGTTCAGGGTGTCCCCCGCCTACTTCCCCAAAGACACCTGGGATATGCTCCAGCACACTTGTAAGGATAAGTGAATCAGAAAATTGATGAATGGATGGAATACATTGTGGTAGAAGAATCACCTTGTCATTTATATTGTTGTGAATGACTTGGGAGACACATCTTACTAACACACAACAGAACCAGTTTACTCCTCTTCTTTGTGCCCATCACCATCCATCCGAGGACCTGCCATATTTGGTGCCTACCGTACACGTTAGGATTTGTGACTGTAAATATTGACCTGGATTTTAAACATTTCGCATTTTCAAATCTGACTATTTCCTGAGCAGATCAAGGAGGGAAATCATTCTCAACATACTTCGCACCACAGAATAACGGTTCAGAATGGTTCTATAGACACATCTAACAACACAATGTTAGTCACAAGTGACCATGTCAGTGTAAATAAATGCTACGCCACTGTCCAGTCGCAATTATTAGCTTTGCGTCTAAGCGGCATGGAAGCTGAAGCCAGCTTAAATGTGTTTAGTTTCAACTCTGGGAACAGCCAGTAATCCCAAATCAGACGACCTCCAAGAGGTCTGCAAGGTTTCGTAATGGGTCAGGAGATCCGATAAGTATTTGGGACCCAAAACCATTCACAGGTTTTCAAATTTGAGGTTGATTCTGTGAGAAACTGGCAGTTAGTACATCCAGATTCAGGACATGTTAGTTTTTCATAGTTGCTACTTTTTGTTGACATTACTTGTTGATTTTGTTTCATTGATTCTGGAGCCCAGTGTGCAAGATTCAAACTGCTTGCCCTCCAGTTGCAAATATCACGTCCTGAACCACATTCACCCCTACAAAATGCAGTCACATTGACAAACAAAAATGTTGTAGGACTAGTGAGTTTCGTTCTGTCTGATGTGGACCAAACAAGTGGCTTTGATGTACCAAAATGAAATACATCCATTAAATTATTATTTCTGGAAAACAACAACATTTTTGTATGGTGTTGGCTTTTTGGGTTAACTGAAACATATGAAGTATATAATGAAGTATATAATTAATTCAATAAATATAAATCTGTCAAATAATTAAAACATTTTCATTGTGTTTTGAATATAATAAAAATAATAAAAAAATCCCCCAAAACAACTTGAAATTACATTTCCAGGTCTTTTGCATTAAAAGAAACATGCATTTAGTCAGAATAGACACACATTTCTGATTTTTTTGGTGTTTTTTTTTTTGCTGCTAAAATTCCTGGAATGTCAGCATTAAACATAAAAAAAACCCACATTCTTTGTAATTAGCACCAGGCCTTATTCAGCATCCAAATAAGTCTGGAGATTCCAAACAAATCAGCTTGTGAGCTTCTTGCATTAAAACAGCAGCAAACTAATGCATGCCTACTTTGTCCTGTGGCCTACATTTTCAAATCTGGCTTGCAGCCACGATCCGATTGCAGTCAACTTTACTGAACTCAGGGATTTATTTTTGCATTTTGGCACAGATTGGCACAGACATGTTGCGTCTCCGGACATTGGATTTGGAACATTTGCCATAATTGTCTGAATGGTTCTCTGTTATTTTGACCCGAGAAATACTCCTTGGATTCTGAACGTTTTTTTTTGTAGCATCGAAAACATTTTGATTACGCCATGTGATTTCCATCCAATATGCAATTGTTTTGGTCTGTGTTTGCAGGGCTCATCTTGTGATGGCCCCTGTCACTGTTCATTGCCAGTTCAACCCTGCCTTTATTACGCTTAATACGGCGGGTTAATGCTGTCCAAATATAGCAGTGTTTCATGACTCGGAGCGCTGCTATTGTTATCTAATGTGACATGACGGTGAAAACATACAATATGCGATGTAAACAAACAAGTTAACTCCACAAAGAGAACAGTGGTTGAATTATGTATCGTCTTTCATTCGATTGTCGACTATCCTATCTAAAAATACTTCCTTCATGACCAATAAGTGAAAGTGCAGCCATCTTCTGAAACAGCAGATTGTTGATGTTGCGCATCTGAAGTCAAAGTAGATTTTGTTAAGTCTTCTTTGGCTGCCGTTGTGTGTTTTTGTTATCAAGCGGCATGCTGGAACGACGCCAACATGACATGTAGGGATTGGGGAGAGAATTGAAGCAGCACAAGCCCAGAACATCCCTGCTAATCCCGGTGTAAATAGCATGATGGGACAAATTGAAAATGGTCAAATATTTGGTAAATATTTGCAGTTGCTTAATGTTTGTATTTTGACATTAACGGCTAACCCGGGTTGGCGCTGGCTCGGGATGATGCCATGTGGCTAAGCTTCATGCTGGAGGCTGTATGAGTAAAGCCAAGATGGCCTTTCTGACATAAAAATAATGTTCGGTGCTAGCAGCAATGCTTTACAGGCCAGGTTTTTCAAGCATAATTTTCGCTAATGTAGTCTATACTATAAAAAATATTTCTGCAAATCACATGTGAAATCCACCTGTAATAAGGCTTACCATTTTTAGCTATCAAGTAGACAAAGGATATTCCACATGAATCAAATGTTTTATATGGATGGATGGATGTTATTATTGATATTATATCATGATTACATCATTGTTCTGGGTGCAGTCAGTATTTGATGTGACCACCATTTGCCTCTGGCAGTTCAACATATTGATTGAAAAAGGTTGTTGATTGTGGCCTGTGGAATGTTGGTCCATGTTGTCATTCCTCAAGAATGATGGATAGAGTCGGGCAGCCCGGTAGTCGACTGGTTAGCGCGTCGACCTCACAGTGGAGAGGTGCAGGGTTCGATTCCGGCTCCGCCCTTCCTGTGTGGAGTTTGCATGTTCTCCCCGTGCCTGCGTGGGTTTTCTCCGGGTACATATCATACAGTGCTGTGAAAAAGCGGCCAGGTGGTCCAGTGGTTAGCGCGTCGACCTCACAGTGCGGAGGTAGTTGGTTCAATTCCATCTCCGGCCTCCCTGTGTGGAGTTTGCATGTTCTCCTCGTGCCTGCGTGGGTTTTCTCCGGGTACTCCAGTTTCCCCCCACATTCCAGAAACATGCATGGCAGGCTGATTGGACACTCTAAAAATTTGTCTCTGTGTGCCCTGCGATTGTCTGGCAACCGGTTCAGGGTGTCCCCCACCTACTGCCCAAAGACAGCTGGGATAGGCTCCAGCACCGCCCGCGACCATTGTGAAGATAAAGCGGATCGGAAAATGGAGGGATGGATAAATATTATTACTAGGGCAGCCCGTTGGTCCAGTGGTTAGCGCATCGACGTCACAGTGCAGAGGTGCATGGTTCGATTTCGGCTACGGCATCCCAGTGTGGAGTTTGCATGTTCTCCCCGTGCTTGCGCGGGTTTTCTCCAGGTACTCCAGTTTCCTACTACATTTCAAAAACATGCATGGCGTGTTAATGGAACACTCCAAATTGTCCTTCGGTGTGTGTGTGAGCGTGGATGCTTGTTCGTCTGTGTGGGCCCTGCGATTGGCTGGCAAACGGTTCAGGGTGTCCCCCACCTACTGCCCAAAGACAGCTGGGATAGGCTCCAGCACCGCCCGCGACCATTGTGAAGATAAAGCGGATCGGAAAATGGAGGGATGGATTAATATTATTACTAGGGCAGCCCGTTGGTCCAGTGGTTAGCGCATCGACGTCACAGTGCAGAGGTGCATGGTTCGATTTCGGCTACGGCATCCCAGTGTGGAGTTTGCATGTTCTCCCCGTGCTTGCGCGGGTTTTCTCCAGGTACTCCAGTTTCCTACTACATTTCAAAAACATGCATGGCGTGTTAATGGAACACTCCAAATTGTCCTTCGGTGTGTGTGTGAGCGTGGATGCTTGTTCGTCTGTGTGGGCCCTGCGATTGGCTGGCAAACGGTTCAGGGTGTCCCCCGCCTACTGCCCGAAGACAGCTGGGATAGGCTCGAGCATCCCCTGCGCCTCTTGTGAGGATAGAGCAGACTGGAAACAGAAATATTATTACGAAAGAAAAGTGAAGCAAAAGCAGGATGCATAAGTGCACCCGATACTGCTATCTATACAAAAATATTTTTAAGAGGGAAGACATTCGGGTTGTGTTTCCTATTTTTGTTTACGTGTCAGGTTCGATGTCAATTTGTTCAAATTGCTTTTTGGCACGAACTTCAAAGTAGCAAAATAAAACACACACACACACACACACACGAGTATTTATGAATCTGTATCATAATTAGTATTCTTTGTTTGTGCTTTAACCACATTGTTGTGAAAAGCATGTTGGTCAGCTTCATTAGTTTAAGCTTGTTCTATTAATAAAGTTTGACTGATTGAATTGAAATATCTTCCAGGGTGGCTGTAGTAACTGTTTCTATTTTCCGATGCCTTAATTATTTAAAATAAAAAACAAGTTCACCTGAAACCGAGCGACTGCATTATATCTTAGAAAATTAAATAAGCCCTCTATTTAGTGCAAAGTCACCATCAGCAAGGACAAACAATGAAACAATGAAAACAAAAAGCTCCCGAAGGCAGCTGAAGTCAGATGAACTGTCTGATTTTAGGGCCACTGCTTATCTGTCAGCTTTCATTTTATCAATCATCCGAGCATACGTCAAAGCTCATGAAGTCTTCCTTGTCATCCAAGCACAGTAATTATGATATCAATATTTGTGCATTCATTTTATTCAATCAGGATCACTGTCCGACCCGTCATCAGGCGCTAAACTACATTTGTGTTTGATCGAGACATGTACAGATGCGGTCGCCTCAAAACGAGGTCACAAAGGACGTGGAAAATGGATGGAAAAGTTCCATTCTAATATGTTTTTGAAATGCCTGGTTGATTGGCCACTGGTGTGGAGTAAGTACCTAAATCTGCCGGTGTGAGTGTAATAAGGCCGGTGTTGACATACAATTTAATTTTGTAAAAAAATACAATAAAATAATAACGAAGGCACCAAAATAATGCTTGCAGTTTGCGTCGCATGTGTTTGTCAGCGTTGCCTTTGTGACCTTGATTATTGTCTGTGTCTTATACTGTCAAGTGTGCCCTTTCAAAATCAAACCCTTCCAATCGAAATGATTGTCTTCACGCTTTAATGGGTTAGCTCAGGGGTCGGCAACCCAAAATGTTGAAAGAGCCATATAGGACAAAAAAACCCAAAAAACAAATATGTCTGGAGCCGCAAAAAAATAAAAGCCTTCTATAAAACTTACAATGAAGGACACACATGCTGTATGCATGTAGGAGACTCGATTGTCTCATAATTGTTTGTTATTCATTCCTTTGTTGTGTGTTTACAAACCCCCCCATAGAATTTATTTTGTGATTTCCTCGCTTGATTGTTTGTTTTGGTGCATTATTTTCACTTTTCTTAGTGTCAGTGAAGTGATCATTAATTTCCATTTTTTGGAGGCTGTCTTTGAACGCCTCTCAAGTCAAACGAGAAGAGAAAAGGCGGGAAGTTGGACGCAGACGTGTCTGTGTTTGTCGAGACTGTTAAAAAGCATAAATAAAGTGTACGTTTTAAAAAGCCAGCACCACAGCTCTCCTTTTTCGGAGCTGCAATATGTATCTATATCTATTTGAGCTATATTAGCCTACTATCAAAATCATTTTCCATTTTCAAACATTTTCTATAAAGCTCCAGGGAGCCACTAGATGTCGCTAAAGAGCCGCATGCGGCTCTGGAGCCGCGTGTTGCCGACCCCCGGGTTAGCTTTACCTCTTTTGTCGATCATTTTTGGAGTGCAGCGAAGGAAAGCAAAGACAAATATCGTGAGGACACTCGTGTTGTAGCGTCGTTTCATATGAGGTCACTGGGGTCTTTTTCCATGTATATTCGTTTTTTTCGTGGCACCCCGTGATGCTAAAATGAACCCATTTGGGAACAGCAAGATATTCCAAGCATTTCACTGGAAACACCCGTGGGTAGACTGCTGCTGTGCCACATGTATGTTATGGCAGCGGGGAATGTAAATTTTTCATAGTGGACACTTCTGCCCACTGAAGCTTGCTAACAAGATCTGCTCTTTGTCCTCCTTTGGCCATTCAAGAGGCTTTGTGCCTGGCCCACATTTAAGAGTAGTATTCAGCTACTGGTCATGCTGCTGAATACCTTCGGTTTATGATGTGCCGGGAAAATCAACAAAAGATGACAAACATAAGGATATGAATAGAAATGCTATTGGAACATTTTGGAGCCAAAATGAAAAAGACAGTTAGAATATTCAAGATTGAAATTAGCTTGTTTTAAAGAATAAAATAAGCATGTACTATAGTATTTTTTTCCACAAGTCCCAGGTGACTTAATGACATATCTGTTCAGGCCCAAGAATTTTAGAACACATTTCTATTTTTAGCCCCACTGAACTCAGGAGCGGGAAAATTAACACCGCTCATCCTGCCTCCCTCGACTGTAGGGCCAACTGCGAGGAAGCTTTTGAAGCCATGACAACTGCTGGCAGGATTAGGGACTTGCATCAGGGCAGTGAAAAAAAAAAAAATCGACAAAAGTTAACTCGCACCTCACATTAAAAGAATGTGTAAAAAAAAAAAAATGTTGACTAGTGTAACTAAACAAAATCGTCATTCAAAATACACCATAACTCATTAGCAAGTTGCATACATGAGGTGCAGAGTTTCATTCCCTTTTGCTGCACATGTTATTCGAAGCTGTTGTAGATGAAGCGGGAGTGATCCAAAATCTCCTATGATCAGATGACGTTGCCAAAATTATAGATGTCGCGACTCTCAGCCACGGCATGCATGACATCAGTCATGTTTGCTACAAGCTAAGTTTAAAAAAAACTACTGTATTGGCCCGAATATAAGACGGTGTTTTTTGCATTGAAATAAGACTGAAAAAGTGGGGGTGGTCTTATATTCGGGGTCTAGACATTATAACCATTCACGACGCTAGATGGCGCCAGATATCATTGAAGCGAATGCTGAACTTGACTCCCCAGGCCAAAGTGAAGTCCTGTCACGAAGAATAAAAATAAAAATAGCGGTAAGAAAGAAAAAAGAAGAAAATAATAGAAGAAATAACAGAAAATGGAGAAACGTAGCGACAATCTGGAGAAAAGTGGGTCGAAGATCGGCCAGGTTAACCGGCAGCTGAGGAGAAGTTATGATGCAATTTCAAAAACCAGAAGCCATTCATTTACGAATGTGATTGCACTTTAGTTTACATATTTAAATGTTCAGATATTAAGATTTGAATGAGGCAAAATAACATGCTTTTTCTCTCAAATATATTATTATAATCATTTGTTTCAGATGTACTGTAATAATTTTCTGTATAAAAATTAATTTGGTGTTCAAAAAGTCTTTTTTCAAACTTGAGTCTTGAAAAAGAGGGGGTCGTCTTATAATCAGGGCCGTCTTATATTCGGGCCAATACGGTATGTAGCTTTCCAACAGCTGAAGGTTCGTCTGTTGGCGACTACTTTATGGCGAGTTGACCAACAATCATTCACAGTCACACCTATGGGCATCTTAGATTCTTTAAGGAAAACTCCTCACCAGATCCACGTTTCGAACGCAGGACCTCTCAACTGTGAGGCAGGGATGCTAAAAACTGATTGGAAAATTGGTAAACTTAGGACAAAAGGACTAACCAAATGACTGTTTCATCTGAATTAAATTTCACAAGATGAATATGAACGTAACTGGGATGCTCATAATTGAGGTCTCCACATTGTGAGACAGTAGGCCTAATTGATCATGAGGTGATGTCATGAGAAAGAAAGCAATGCGCTAACACTTTAATCTCTGACCCCTGCAAGGAACACCGTGCCATGACCCACGATGACCTCTGACCTGGCGGCTTGTGGGTGGGGGAGTGACGTATGACATGATGGGGCAACGAGGTTTTGGGTCAGTTCTTTTGTTGTCTGCAAAGGAGGGTTAACAAGGAGTCCATGTGTGAATGGCGGGGTGGGCTTCTCAGCTATCATATGGACTTGCTGCGACAGAATGCTCCTTCACACGGGACACGGCTTTGGTCTGACACCAATGACCTTATTTTCAAACAAACTGCATGTGACATAATCCAACACGCTTGTCAGCCAATGGCATGGGGAGTTATTACTCATACTAATTTGTTGCCGTGATTGCCTTGTTATGATTTGTGGACTTTTGTGGCAAGAAACCCATCACCGCAAGCGCATTTTAGACAGCCGTTGTCCAAAAGAAAGTCATTTTCAGAAAAGGCTAAATAGCAAGGGAAGTGTATAAAAAGGGGATATTCTGCATGTGGACTGACAAAAATACTATGCAACCTATTTTGGTAGATTGACACCTGTGCGCTCGGCGAAAAAAATGTGCCTAACTTCAGTCGAGTTTCTTGTGTTTGGGGCCATGAGGTGGTTTCTCTGGACACTCCAGCGCACTGACTGCCCTCACCCCCGACTCATCTGACAGTTCTGAAACAGAAAATAGTCTGCCCTAGGCACAGAGCCAGACAATTTTAGCTGGCAACCAGTCCAGGGTGGACACTGGCTCTCATCCACAGTGAGCTAGGATCAGCTTCATCTTACCTGGATCAAAACAAAATTGCAATGAATAAATGTGACTCGTTCTCCCACGATGAGATCTCAAGTACTACTATAAACATTTTACAGTGATGAAAAAATTAATAATGCGGGTGACATCTGATCAGTGACTCAGAACAAAATGTGGGTACTCCAATACACTTGTGTGTAGAGGAAAGTCTTCAGAATTTTGAATCATTCATGATTAATTCATATTTTTTTGTAATATTAAACATTTATCCCGGCAAGTCCTCATCAAGTTTGAAAACACAGTTTTGTATTTGGGAACTAAACAAGCAATGAGCCAAAGTAGACTGGCTTTCGCATCCTGAGCATCACAGGACCCAAATCGCCACCACCACCCCTCTCCAACCCAGCTTCATATTCTTCTCTCTCCACAGTCGCCCTGACGAACCGGGAGAGAGTCACTCCAGTCACCCTGAATAATGTCGACGGAAAAACGGCAGGAGCTGTAGAGGCCAAGATACCTGAAGGAGAACTTTTGCTGCAGGTCAGTCAAGACGTAAAGTGATCAAAGGATTATTTGTTGACAGCGTCACTGAATCTCAACAACTATCATTGTGCAACAACTTGTCTCGATCTTCCCCATGTATTTTCCAATCTCTAAAAAGTCCTCAAAATTCTATTGAGGCCATCTATTTGGACGCCAAAACTCTCGCGGTGGCTTTTCACTGAACACATCTGGCACTGTCTGGTGTGCACTCATGCAACAATACTGCACTGTTTTGTACACTTGAATAGTCCGCTGCTTGTTGACCAAAATATTTCTAAACTGAATCTGCACTGAAGCGTTCAGTGTTTGAGATTGCTTATAATGACCTGCATCTGTTTGTTTGTCAGGGGGGAAAATACAAAAATTGCAATACCAAAAAAAAGGACACCCTGAACCAGTTGCCAGCCAATCGCAGGGCACACACGGATGAATAACCATCCACGCTCACACTCACACCTAGGGACAATTTAGAGTGTTCAATCAGCCTGCCATGCATATTTTTGGAACGTGGGAAGAAACCGGAGTACCCGGAGAAAACCCACGCAGGCCCGGGGAGAACATGCAAACTCCACACAGGAAGGGCGGAGCCGGAATCGAACCCTGGTCCTCTGCACTGTGAGGTCGACGTGCTAACAACTGAACCACCGGGCCGCTTTTTTACAACACCGTATGATAAATAACAACAATAAATAAATGACTACATTTCCAAATTTTATCTACCAGGAATGCGCGCTCGCATATTAGCTAGCTACATTTATCACAACAACATAGCCCTTCCTGTGTCGTGCTCTTATTGTGACAAAGAGAAAGACTCAGCGCACTACTTTCAGTAGCGGATGTAGTTGACGATCTATACACTGCAACGTTAGCAAGGAATCAAACTTTAAAACATTCTAATAATGCATTCTGATGTCCCAAGTTCTCCTACTCCCTTGTTATTGTAGCGCACAACTGACTGGAATTTATAATCCGGTAAACACGCTACCGACTTAGTCGCACTCTCTGCCCTTCAGTGCACATGCACAAGCCACGTAAACTGGACCGCTAACAAATACCTGTATACAAACGAAACATAAAAATAATCAATAATTAAGGCACTTCAGGTATAGAGATGAACATATTTTTTCCTAACAATGGATGAATTTGGGGCCTATTCTCCAGGCTGTTGGTCTCTCATTTGCATAGAGACAAGTCCCAGTCTCCACTTGGTGACACAACCAAAACACATAATGAAGAAACATATTTTTCAATTAGGGCGCGCAACATCAATGCCTTTTAAGAGATTAATGCCAGAATGTAAACAATGCTGGAGACTGTCACTCCGGAAGTTTGCTTCAAGTGAACATTTGACTGTGCTAATCAGGGTCTCACCATGTGCTTTCTACTAATTGGTTGATTTAATTGAATGGGACACACCCTCAACCTTTGATCAGTCATTTTTCAAATTTTATATCAGGGCCTTTCTCAAAAGTGACGGGTTAATAGGGGTACAAAGGCGACCTGACATTTTGCCGGCTTCGGCAGCATCCGAAGCGGAAAGGGAACTGTGAAGGTGAGGGGGGTTTAGTTGACCGCCTGACACTCATTTCTCCCACCCTGTTGTATTGTCAGCAATTGTCACTGTTTGACAATTACTTTATACATTACACTAGACACTGACTTCGTCCCAAATCAAATGGCTTGAATAGAATATTCCATTGTTCCTGTGTCTGTTTGAAGTCACACACAATCTAAGACAGGGATGTGCAGCTGGGCAAAAAAGAGAAACATTATTTTTTTTAAAACGTTTATTTCCTCCAAAAATACTGATGAACATTCAATATACATTTTCCATCCAAAATGTAAAAAAAAAAAAATTAATCCAAGAATATGTGAACACAGGTGCTGAACTGCGAGTATGCAGAGGTCGACTGTATTTTTAGGTTGTAAGATGATCAATCACCAGTAGATGCCAGGTGTGTCTTAGTTGAGCTTACAATGGGTCTTCTACTGCCCCAGAGGCGTAACATCCTGGTGATAGGCCTCGGTGCAAAATTATTTGGAGCCCGGACCCCTGCCATAGCACAAGCGCATTCCCGCACTCATGCATGCTTGCAAATGCGCACACATGTTCAACGCACACTTGCACGGCCACTGGAGAGAGCTGTTATTGTCAGCATATATTTTTTGCAGGGCGCCCAATTTTAAAAATGTGATTTGTATATTGAACATTATCAATATCAGAAAAAAAATGATCCAAAGCATTATATTGTACTTTACACCCTTGGAATCTGATTGACCTACCAGGGAAACGAGACACGCCGGTAGGGTCAATGCCACTTCACTGATGGAGCTAGCTGGCGAGCTTACGCTTGACTTTGGCCGGTTTATCTTCGTCATTTTAACGTTTAACTTCTTTGTGCAAATTCTGTCTTTTCTTTTTTACAAGCTCCACGTCACGTCATCGAGACATTTCCTCCTCTCATACCAGCCACTCAGTGTGACTGACCTGCCCCAAGCTATTCTATTTACAAAATCAGAGGTTTGATCTGGCCAGCCTCAACTTTGCCCCAAATTAAATATTTAAAAACTCTACCGAATATTGGCCGATCTTAAACATGGCACAAACAATGATACTATACAACGAAAACACTGTAATTCTTTTGTTTGTAAATGCCTTTAAATCTTGTATTTTTAATGACATTCTTCTTTCTACCACCCAAATTTGCTGCTGTAGACTGTAAATGTCCCCAGTGTGGGACAAATAAAGGATATCTTATCTTAAGAAATATGACCTACATTGAGTATGTTACCATGTGTATGAAATGCGCTACATAAATAAAGCCGGTTTGCCTAACAAGGCATTAAATTTGGCCATACCACTGTATGTTGACATTGATACTTCCAAAAAAGGCTAAACAGAGTGCAACCAGGCTCGCTTCATGGCAGTTTTGTACTGTATGTGTGATAGGATGGAGCAAAAACTCAGTGGCTGCCAGATCGCTTTTGATCTGCCGGAGTCATTGATTTTCCAGTCCAATTCCTCCCAATGTGCACCACACTGGCATTCCAGGAGGGGAAGGAGACGCCTGCCCTCCCACCGCAACACAATCGTACCGGGGGAAGTTTCGTTATGTCGTTATAGTCTGCAATCCTTTTGGCTCGCTTGTAATTAAACATGAAAGCTCCTATGGAGAAGCGGGCTCGGTCAAGAGGTTACCGTTTCAAATAGGGGGCCTCTTCCTGTTTGCTTCTGGTTTATTTGTGAAAACAATGTTTTTGTTTGTTGCTTATCATTTTGGATGTATTTGAACTCCAGAATGACGCTATGACTTTAAAGCATGAGCTACAGCTATGATTATGCCAGTGGTCCAGTTTAGCTTGGTTCACAAAATGGTTTGTACTGGTAAATCCAGGTCAAGCCTGTTTTACCACCACAATGTAGGCCATTTCTGCAGCAGCCGCGAACAGTGCAACATCGCAGCCTATAAGTCTGCAATGAAAAAGGATCATCGCTGCACGTGGCAGTGCTGCATGTGCAACACAAACAGCATAAGAATCCAATCCCCATTGTTTTCTTCGTAGTCCATTGTCGTCACATAAGTGACAATTTTTGTTGGCCCATCAATGGTCAGCAGTCTAATTGCAGCTTCACCTGACGCAAACAAATTATACTGAGTGATTACGACCAATATCAAGAGCATGCTGATGAGTGCGAATGTTAACAATGGAACTAGTTAAAAATGTGTATTTGTCCAAATTCCACACATTGTCTTTCCTAGTACAGACTCCAGTCTACTTGGTGCTAGTACCGACCAATACAAGTAATAAGAGGTTCACCTGGAGCCCAATGTAAGAAGGCTGATAAGTGGGAAAGTAAGGAAAAGATATTTTGGGATTTGTAGGAAACAAAGGAACATCCTTAGTGTACTGAATGCTGCTGTACAGTACTGCTTGCTGGAAACACGGTTAGCTTTAAATGATTGAATCAAAATCCACGATTGACAAAAATGAATGAAATATTACTGTAATGACACAAAGTAAAGGTATCAGTCCACTTGTGGTAGGACAACTATTCTCTGCCTTTCCCCCTGTAAAACCTTTCCCACAGAAAATAATCGAATTTAACATACCCTATTTTCCGCATGATATGGCACACTTAAAAGCATTCAATTTGTAATGCCATTTGTAGTCATATGTCGGTGTGTGTGACTAGTTATCATAGCTTTGTTACAGCTGCAGCGGTTGTGAAGGCTCTATGAATAAAGCTGTATTGCATAATGTATTCCCTTTAGTGCACCACCATCTAGTGGATGCACAGCGCAACTGCAGCCACGATTGTAGCTTCTATTCTATGCGTCTTACAATGCAGTGCGCCCTATATATGCAAACGGGTTTAAAATAGGCCATTCATTGAATGTGCGCCTTATAATCCAACGTGCCTTATCATGCAGAAAATACGGTAATTCTATATTTATCCCAAAGTAAACTCTTTTTCATGCAAAACTTTACCTTTCATATCATTTAACTGCTTTAATCGGTTTAGTGGCCACTGGTGTGAAATTCACAGCTTTGACATTTGGGTGTTGATGTTTATCGTGGAGGAAGTGTGACGGGTCATTTTGGTCACTCAGTGTATGTGGTGTGTGTGTGTGTCTCTGTGTGTCCAAAAGAATAACATAAAGTCTCCAGCATTAGTCACTTGCTCAACCCCGCAGCCGCCCCTGGCCTGTTTTGGGATCGAGATGCCTGGGCCTCTATGCATGTTAGTGTTGACATTTTTGTGTGTTTGTTGTGACCTGTTTGTTTACGGAATGTTGGTAAATGCAGAAAAGGGCATGTGCGCACCAGGTGAGCTGGAAATATCACCGCTTCTATTCACCTAAGAGGCTTTGTCTTTCCTTCTATTTTTTTTTACCTCTTTTTGCAACCACCTAGGTTTTAAAGGTTAATGTCAGGTTTAGCCTTATGCCATAAAAAAATATTCCAATTCAAACTCCAATGAAATGAGAATAAAAGTTTCATCAAACATGAGAGCACATGGTGTGAACAATAACAATGGGGTAAGAAACAAAACAAAGAAAAAATAAACAACAACAAAGAAAAAAGGTCATGCCTGTAAAAGACACAAAGTAAAGAGTATTACTGAAGGACGGGCTAAAAGGAGACAAAAACAAAAAAATAGTCAAAACACTGTATCTATTTGGACCTACAAAACAGAAATCTAGATCATTTTACTGTAAAAGGGAGAAAAAAAAACAATAGGCACGCTAGAGTAACTAACAAGACGGATGGAGGTGAGCAATTGAAATAGTGCAACCTCTCCTTTCCGCCACAGCTGCACTTATCATCCCATTGATTGGCAAATTCGGGGGTCGGCAACACGCGGCTCCAGAGCACAGTCTGCGTCCGACTCCGTGCCTTCTCTCTTCTCGTTCAACTCGAGAGGTGTTCAAAGACAGCTTCCAAAAAACGGAAATTCATGATCACTTCACTGACAATTAGAAAAGTGAAAATAATGCACCAAAACAAAAAACCAAGTGAGGAAATCACAAAATAAATTCTATGGGGGCATTTGTGAACACACAACAGAGGAATGAATAACAAACAATTCAGAGACAGTCCAGTCTCCTTCATACATACAGCATGTGTTTCCTTCATTGTAAGTTTTATAGAAAGCTTTTATTTTTTTGCAGCTCCAGACATATTTGTTTTTTGGGGTTTTTTTTGTCCTATGTGGTTCTTTCAACATTTTGGGTTGCCGACCCCTGGGCAAATCGAAAGTAGGTGTGTGACAAGGAAACTCTGATCACCCAGTCTGGTGTCTCACCAATGAGACTCTGCTCATCTATTCCAAATGACCAGTCTTCTGGAACGGGGTTGACTCTCTTCCACTCTGAGTTGCCGCCACTGAGATGGGCCAAGCAGGCAGGCGCACAATGAGGGCTCTCTAATGTGGCGCCTGTCGGTACCACGTAGGCCCCAAGGACCACGAGTCATTCTTTTTTTAGTTCTGCTTTTTTAGTCTGGGAAAGGTCCTGGCTGTTGTTTTTGGGGTTTCTAAAAAAGATGGGAGCTGTTCTTCCACGTGGGACTCCCTTGGTCTGCGAGGGAGCTTCAGCTTCACCCCCCATCAAGATCGGAACCTGAGTGTTGCTTTTGATTTCGCTGGATGGGGCGCTGTTGACATTGACTCGGGAAGTTGGGGGTCAATACTTTGAAGGCCTCAATTTCACTGACAAGCTTTCCAGAGAGGAAGCAGAGTTTGGGGACTCCCAGGTGGGCTCTCCTATCTCCAGGATTGAGGGCCTCAGTGTTTTTAACATCAGCTCGAAATTGGTGAAGGCTCTTACGTCGTGGGGTCTCTGCAAAATCATATGGACATTGGGGACAGCACCTGGATTGGCAGACGATGTGGTGGTCCAACAACAGGGGTATGGTCCGTTGCAGGGTTCTGGAGAGAAGGGTCTGTTGGATATTTGAACCTCGTAGGAGGAGCAGTGTTGTTTCCGTTCTGGCTTTGGAACTGTAGACTAGCTCTACCCCTTGAGCAGAGTCCTCAAAGGTGCCCAACCAATCTACATGTGTTTTGTGGACTTTGAGAAAGCTTTTGACTGGGTCCCCTGGGGACTTCTGTGTGGGGTGCTTCTGTGTGGGTTGCAGGACTCCCAAATATAAAAGCCGAAAGAACAAGAACAGGAATACAAGCAGTTGGAATGAGCTTCCTCTTCGTTTGTGTGTGTGTGTGTGTGTGTGTGTGTGTGTGTGTGTGTGTGTGTGTGTGTGTGTGTGTGTGTGTGTGTGTGTGTGTGTTGGGGGTGGGGGTTGGATCCGTGTGGGTGCGTTGGATGATGAGAGGGAGATTTTTTTTTTTCCTGGGCTAGGTCCTTATGCTTAGGTCCTGGTATTTCTTGGCTTCTGTGACTTAGGGGCTTGCAAACTTTGCATTGGTGAAAGGTTGGCTACATGATCTGAGGTGATCCAATCTTCAATACTGGTTGGACCCATAACTGCGTTTGTAGCCAAACCGTTGCATTTATGGACATGGCAACCACCTTCATGTTTCTGCCTGTTTTCGTGTGTGCTGTTTTGCTTCTGTTTTGTGTTTCTGTTTTATCATTAACGATTTTCTTTTCGTATAGTTTATTTCATTTTTTTGGTTTTGGTTTTGAGCTTCAGATAAGGTTCAGTTAGGTCACAACACTCACACGAATAAACTTGTATGATCGAAAAAGAGAGAGGGGATGGATGGGTGGGTGTTTGAATGGTTTTGCTGCCTGAACAGGTTGCCATTGCAAATTATAATATTGACACAAGATGCATTTGATAATTATTATATCGTCGTCGTCCTCTGAAAAACACACCTTCCGTTTTTGTTATTTTCTTTAAAAAAAAACTATTTATGTCAATGGGATGTCCAAGGGGCAGCACGGAGGTCGACTGGTTAGCACGTCCACCTTGCAGTGCAGAGGTCACCGTTTTGTGTCCCTCCTTGGCCTTCTTGTGTGAAGTTTAAATGTTCTCCCTGTGCCTGAGTGGGTTTTTTCTGGGTGCTCTGGCTTCCCCTCCCATTCCCAAAACATGCAAGATAGATTGATTTAACACTCTAAATTATCCCTAGGTGTGATTGTGAGCGCAAATAGTTGTTTATGTGTCTATGCCCTGCGATTGGCTGGCAACCAGTTCAGGGTGTCCCCAGCTTACAGCCCAAAGACATCTGGAATAGGGTCCAGCATTCCCGCGACTCCGGTGAGGATAAGCGGATTAGAAAATGGAAGGGTGGAAGGACCAATGGATGCATGGATAGATGGATGGGATCTTCGAAATGTGGAAACCCGGGCCTTTTATGAAAGAGCAAAAAACTAAAAGCTATCTAAATTGTGCTGTTGGCCCAAATTTGCTGTCTGAATCTGTTGCGTATGAGATCAAAATTTAACCCTAGCTCATCAATACTGATACTGACCCATGATATTTTGCTCGTTTCTGAGTGTGTGCTTTCAGTTGCTCCCACATCCATACATTGTCATTGTTGAATCTCTTGACAATAATTTGAATTCTGGAACAGGTTACTTGTCTTCTTTGATGGCGGCGTGGGCACCCGCAGCGGCTCCTCTTGTTTTCCTGTTGAGAGGGAAGAAATTTCATCTGTGCTATACAGTGCATTTGACAATAAAGTTTTACTTGACTTGACTTCTTGCAGGCTCCCACTGAAACGTAGAGCAAACACACTGGCATCGCAAAGTACACAACAAAATAAAATCATTGCATACCTTCAATAAATTTGAAGACAAAATCTTTGGTTACTAGCCACTTTTAGAATGGCTAAAGAATTGGCAATGACCTGATGCATAGGTGCTTGTAACAAACCACCATTAAAAGATTTCCCCGCGCTACACATTATTACAACTTTGGATGGCCTAAATGTGCACAGAAATGTTTGTTGTTAATTTTATTAATTAAACATTATGTAACAATAAAAAAAACTTGCAGGAAGACTCTTGCCCTTCTTTTCACCGCTGCTCGACTAACTAACTCTTGTGTTTCCTCCTCAAGGCTCTCAACGGGTTTGTCCTGGTCATCACTGCCAGTGGTACCATCTTCTTCTCCTCTCACACCATCCAGGATTACTTGGGCTTCCATCAGGTCACTGATTATATTTCTCATTCAGTTATGCGCTCTTTTATGACTGTATGACCTCACGTTTGGAGGTTGTAGGAGGACGCAGGTTGCGTGCAACATTTGCTGAAAACTGCTCAACATCCTGGGGTTCACTCCCTGCATGGTACCAAGAATCACTCCCACCGTCAATGAATGGCCTATTTTAAAACTGTTTTCATATATAGGGCACACTGTATCATCATAAGGTGCATAGAATAGAAGCTCCAATAGTGGCTGCAGTTGCGCTATGCATCCGCTAGATAGAGCTACCCTAAAGGGAATACAATACAATACAGCTTTATTTATATGGAACCTTCACAACTGCTACAGGTGTAACAAAGCGCTTTACAAAAAATTTAAATGAATATGTCCAAGAAATCAGAATATTGATCCATATGGAGCTCCCCCATGATGTAGCATGAAGCACAACACAAAGTCCATTGAAATACAGGGTTGATTCCTTGGCAACCCGTGATAACTGGTCACAAAAATGGACATGAAACATATCAATACAAATGGCATTAAAAAAATTAATGAAAGACAAAAGTCATGAGGACAATTGAGTCAACAAAAAGACACACGAACCTCATGGGCTCACATCCACAAGGGCCTAATCATCCTTAGACGTTTGCTTGTCTCTTTCTTCCTTCGTTTAGTTAGTAGTTAACTGTGCTTTTGGTATTTTCTTCGTTTCACAATGGCTTTGCGGCGCTCACAAAGTAGTTATCTGAGTGTGTGTTGTTGAATGCACAAGTCAATTAGTGTCGGGCAGAAATTGGTTCCTGCTATTAATCACCACTAGATGGCATAGGAACACTAATGGGGAACCAACTCAATGGGGAAGATAAAGAGACTGTAACACCATCTATAAGGCGCATTGGATTATAAGGCGCACCTATCCAATATCTAATAGCATTAAGTACTCAACTAACTTATTTGTTAAATTTGCTGTAGGATGCTGGCATGCCTGGCTCAGACAGTCATTACTCAGACTTTGACTCCCCACTTGTTCTTTTTTTTTTTCCCCTAGACCGACGTCATGCACCAGAGTGTATATGAGCTGGTCCATACAGAAGACCAGCAGGAGCTCAGGAGGAACTTACACTGGGCGTTGAATCCTCCTGCAGCACCAACAGCCATCAGCCAGGACTCTCCTCAAGGTTGATAGTTTGTTCTGCATGTCATATTTTCATCAAGTCCATCTCAAAATGAAGAGTCAGTTCAAATTTCACAAAGGGAAACAAAAAAACTTGAGGCTTCTTCCAGCTAATGTCCGCCAAGGTCTAAGAGTAGGGCTCGTTAAACTACATCAAGATGCCAAGACATGTCCAACAAATTTCGAATAAGGTCCATCTCTGGCATGTTATCTGCACATATGCTGGATTTGGAATTTACTGATAACTACCCATGTGTTCCTTTTTCTCTTTGGCCTGGAGGACATGACATCCGTGATTTCCAAAACAAATTGAAATGTGGACTCATCAGACCACAGGCCACTTTTCCACTTTCTGGCGACGTTTCGGAGTGTTGCAAACTATGTTAACTGACAATGGTTTTCTGTAGTGTTTCTGAGCCGACGTGGCAAAATGCTTGAAACAAAGATGGTGTTTTTTCTTGCAATGCCGCTTGAGGGATCAAAGGTCACAGGCATTAAATTTAGTTTTTCGGCTTTGCTGTTTTCATTGCAAGTATTGCTCCAGATTCTCTGAATCTTTTGCTGATATTAAGGACTGTATCATTAAATCCTTCAGTTCCTTGCAAATGCACACTGATGAACATTCTTAAAATGTGGGACTATTTGCTCACAAAGGAGTGAACCTTGCTGCTCCTTTTATACCATCCCTTAAGCATCCCTCAACTTTCCCAGTTTTATGCTGCCCCCCTCACAGCTTTGTTGGAATATGCTTCAGGCATCAAGTTCAAAATGAGGAATATTTGCTCCCCTAAAAACACATTCAACTTTCAGTTTGAAGATTAAATATCTTGTCTTTGTAGTGTATTAAATCGAATCGAGCTTGATAAGGATTTGAAAATCATACAATTCTGTTTTTATTGACATTTTACACAACATCCCAACTTTCATCACCATTCGTATTGGGGTTTTAATCAGACAGCAATGTGTTTTGTAATAGGGACTCCCTTTTTCAACAATGACTTAATTAGAACCAAGAGCCCATGTTGGCATACAAACATTGGGAATTCGAAATAAGACGGTTAAGTACACACAGTTTAGGCAGTAAGCCATAAGACTGTCCCTCAGGTTGGGTCACATGACCTTGTAATCTTCAGCGGGCTTACAAGGTGAAGTGGTCCCCTTCTGTATTTTGGTTGTAAGATGCTTATGTCTGTGTCTTTGGATTTTAGCAATAAGACCCATAGCTCTGACACACACTCTTGATCTCAAGCTTGATCTCAAATGTTATTGCTGTTGTGCAAGTTGGACCTACACAAGGTCACAAGACATTTAACCCAAACTAGAATAGAATTCAGACATTATGGCAAGAAAATAATTTCCCTTTTCTAGCTCTTGATAGCTGCAGCACAATTGACTGTATGCAAACAGGCCAACAACATAGTCATTGTGTTTTGTGTTGCGTTTGCCAATAATTTGATTGTCTTGTGTTTGTAGAACTGGAACCGGATAATAACTCACCCTTGGTCACCTATAACCCTGAGCAGCTTCCTCCGGAAAACTCATCATTCTTGGAGAGGAGCTTCGTGTGTCGCTTCCGCTGCCTCCTGGACAATTCCTCTGGTTTCCTGGTAAATTTCGCGGCAAACCATACTGTATCTACAAAGTGATGAAATTAACATACTGAATAGATGCGTTGGACTGGGCAATCAATTTTTTGGATGACCGTATTTTCTGCACTAAAGGGTGCACTGGATTATGAGGCGCACCTTCAATGAAAGGCCTATTTTGTAATTTTATTTCATATATTGGACGCACTGGATTATAAAACGCAATCTACAATGCATCCACTAGATAGAGCTATGCTCCTTCCGTTCGACTGCCTCCGAAAAATGTAACTAAACGATTACTTCAATGAAACTACTGCATCAAAACAGAAAAACAAGCGAGGAAATCACAAAATAAATTCTTTAGCCCCCCTACAGAATTTATTTTAGCAGTTCCTTGACCGTTGCTCCAACCGAACAATCAGATGTCAGTAAAATGTAGGAGACTGGACTGTCTCATAAGTGTTTGTTATTTATTCCTTTGTTGTGTACTGTACTCACAAACGAGGAAATCACAAAAACATTCTGTCGGGGGGGCTATAGAAGAGAAGGCACGGAGACGGACAAAGACGTACCTGTATTTGTTGAGACTGTGAAAACCATTAATAAAGTGTGCCTTTTAAAAAACAACACCACAGCACTCCTTTTTTCGGAGCTGCAACAAAAACTTATATAATGAAGCAGCGACACAGTTCACTAAACCAACAGCAAGTTATAACATTGTAAGCATGTCTCAAGCAAGGAGCCATCTTGGGGCCGACATATTATTGTAATGACCATTCACAAGGTGCATCGGATTTTAAGGCGCGCTGTGCGCTTTTAAGAAAATGGAAAACTTTTCGGTGTGCCTTATAGTGTGGAAAATACGGTAATTAGAATTTGGGGTGCAAAGCTTTTCTTTTCTTACCCAGCTGAGGTGCAAGTTTCATCAGTGATTTAGAACTGGGTCAGGTTTACAGCATCAGACAATGAGCAAAAAACTGTCCATTGCAAAGTTCAGTATGTTGAAACCCTAACCAACCAAAGGGGAGAGCATAACCAAACCAACTTCTTTCTAGGG
Organism: Hippocampus abdominalis; assembly: GCA_018466805.1. Classification (NCBI taxonomy): domain Eukaryota; kingdom Metazoa; phylum Chordata; class Actinopteri; order Syngnathiformes; family Syngnathidae; genus Hippocampus; species Hippocampus abdominalis. Next base: position 17,659,831 of record CM031706.1, on the reverse strand, counting down.
ATGCCAATAATGTACATTCTTACAGTCCTTGATACGCCTCAAAGTGCTCCGATACTACCCACTGATAGCACATAGCCTAGCACGGATAGCCCAAACACTTTGGACCGAAGATCGACTTTTCGATCAACCAACCTCCCGCGATCGACCTGTTATCGCGCACGCATATACACACGCACGCCATGATGCGTGAGACCTTGAGATGACCTGAGATTTTATTTTGAAGCCATATTGTTGCCCATCTTTATAAACTAGAGTAGTAAACAGCACGACCATGGTAAGGTGTGACAAGAAGGTCACAAGTCACCTTTCTCTTCATTCCAGGCGCTGAACTTCCAGGGCAGGCTAAAATTTCTACACGGACAGAACCAGCGACAAGAAAATGGAGGAAAGGCACCAGCCCAGCTCGCGCTTTTTGCCATCGCAACTCCTCTACAACCTCCATCCATCCTGGAGATCAGGACCAAGAACATGATCTTCAGAACCAAGCATAAGCTGGACTTTACACCGTTGGCTTGTGATGCAAAGTAGGCTTCAAAAATTTGATTCCAGTGCAGGAAATGTAACATTAAGATTATGCCAAGATCACTGATCTGAATTGTATGTCTCTCTTCAGGGGGAAGATAGTGCTGGGGTACACAGAGGCTGAACTGCGGGTACGAGGATCTGGTTATCAGTTCATCCACGCCGCAGATATGTTGTACTGTGCAGAAAATCATGTCAGAAGTAAGTTTCATTTAGAACACAAATCATGTCAGATGTGATCTAAATCAATGTTTCTAAACACGTTTAATCACATGAAGCAAAATATTTTCATGGACCAACACAGAAACCTGTACAAATAAATGATGTAAATTCCAACACACTAATAGACTTCATGTAGTTGTTATAATCAGGGGGACCCCTCTTCAATGAGCCGGTTCCATTGTGGTAATTTTCTAAATTTTGTCCCCAAACTCTAAAGGCTTTTCTTTAAATGCCAGGTGATTGTTCTCCATGTGCCAAAGTAGTTTTGAAGGCTACATTGCATCATTTGTAAGCCCGTTGGCACATACAGTATTACGCAGCGTCAATTGGCCAGGAGTTGGCTGTTTTCCATCCCACAACGGCGCAGACGCCGTCTTCCACCTATGTGACTCTAAGAAAATACTAAGGAAACTCCACCCATGCTCAAAGTTTGACCGCGCTTTGTGCGAGACTTGCGCTGGGCATGAAAATATTCTTTAATTGTAGAGGTCGAGCAAAACAAAGACAACGATAAATCAAAAATGAAATTCGTTGCCAACGCTTTAAATTATCCATTTTTTTCCTGATTTTTATCGATTCATCAGTTTGTGTGTGCGGCCAGGAGGCTACTAAATGACACGCTGATCTAAATCAACCGACACTTAAACGCAAGACACGCTGATTTTATGAGTTATTTGTCTACTAAAATAACCACGAAACATAGTGTATTTTTAATGTAGTCATGTCAAAAAAGTTGAGGACGCCCAGTCTAACCCAGTCAGAGAGTTAAAACAGCTTTTGCTAGTAATCCCCTGGGATTACGGAGCAGATTGAGTAAAGCTGTAGAGCTGCCAGAGTAGAAGATGGGAAAGGGAGGGCGGGTCTATAAATCCACTGCATAAGCAAAGTATCACAGATGACCCAGCACTAACACATTGTGAAGAGAAATACCTCAGAGGCCAGATATGTTGTGTGGCTCAAGGATCAACGTACATAAATCAATTTGGAAAAACAAACAAACACAACATTAAATATGAAAACTCGCTGGCCCTCCAAGGGCCATCAGATGCAACAATACTGATTGTATTTGTTTGTGCTGTAGTGATGAAGACTGGAGAGAGCGGACTGACGGTGTTTCGGCTGCTCACCAAGGAGAATCGCTGGAAATGGGTGCAGGCCAATGCTCGTCTGGTTTACAAAAATGGCAAACCTGATTACATCATCGCCACCCAGAGGCCCCTTTTGTATGTTTCTTTACTTTTAAACTCACAAAACTAAAAATGTGATTCTCATTCGGGAGCCACTGTTGGAACATTCAGTTTACAATTGCGGATACTCGCCTTGTATCATATTTCCAACTAAAACCGCAGCAGTTCCACTTCATAATCCTATTTTATGTTTGGCAGGGATGAAGAGGGAGGAGAACACTTGCGTAAACGCTCCATGCATTTACCCTTTACCTACGCTACAGGCGAGGCCTTGCTTTACCAGTCGAACCATCCCATTGCAGGCTTCAGAGATGGCGTTTCTGAGAAGAACGGTAGTAAGTCAAAGAAGAGCCGGACTGACAGGTTGTTGAGAGATGGTCTGGACCCGGGCTCACTGCTTGGGGCCCTTATGAGCCAGGATGAGTCAGTGTACGTTTGCCAGCCTGCCCTGGATCCCAAAATCTCCTTTCACAGCAGCTTCTTTGGAGACCAAATGGGCTTCTCTGACTCTAAAACCAGTTTGCACAGAAGCTGGGACACACCCAGCAATGGTGATGTGGATCAAGGTACCACAGAACCGGGTACCAGCTTTGACCCACTGCTTGCTACTCTGGACTCCCTCTCACTGGAAGGCCAAGGGGTCGTGGATTCAGAAGATGGCGGGTGTTCAAACGGGGAGTTATTTGGCGCTCTGGAGGGTTTGGGGCTGAGCGCTGAGGATCTTGAGCTTCTCCTGTTGGATGAGCGGATGATTCGAGTTGAGATAGACCCAGAGCGTGTGCCCACCTTGGATGACCTACTAACGAACGATGAAATTCTTTCGTACATCTATGACTCCATTGAAGGAAAGACTGATTCCGCAGACCAGAGAATACAGGTGCCACCCTGCAATCCCTCAGCGAGTGCAACAACGGGGTCGGTTTCGGAAAGCAGTCTCACCTCTGACACTAATGTGAAAATGCAGTTTCCTCACCATAAGCCTCCCGTGGCCGGGAAGGCTCCCATCATCCAGTTGTCGCAGCAGATGCAAAAGCACCTCAGCATGTGCTCAGGCAAAGGGCCACACAACTGGGGCCATCAGAATGACCATTTGGCCAACATCTTAGTCAACGGAGACCTGATGGGGCATGTCGAAGCTGCCCCCAACGGACAATGGTCAGCCCAAGACATTCTCGTGAATGCAGGTATACAATTGGAACACATAAACTCACAACAAACTGTTTTCAATGGCAAGGCATCAGAACGAGACGGGGAACTGGAGCAACAGCATGAAACCTACCTTCAGCAGCAAGCAGCAGCAGACCCTGATCCAGAACCAGCTCTCGCAGCAGTGCCACGCCAAACAGAAAGCCGCCAACCTAAACGGACTGTGTACCAACCCCAGCTCAGAGCACTCAGCAGTAAAATCACAGTGGCAGGACTTTGGCTTCGGAGAGAGACTGGATCCGTGCCTCAATAACAGCCAAAAAACTCTTGCGGAAAGCATCGTTAGATTCCTGCATGGATTACAGCATCCCCAACATTGACAATTCGGATTACTCTCTTCACGGCGGTGGGTTGTTCAGGAGCAGCGCGATTCAGCACAGGGCTGAGTCCGCAGTTTCATCATTCCAGGGGATTACCCAGAAACTGCAGCAGGAGCCGATCCCAGTTCCTTTAGCTCAGGTCATCTCTAGCCTGTCCCAGGGTCCGCCTCCGAATGCCTCGCTGGAACAAATCCTGGCGGTTGTCAAACCTTGTCAGCAGGTGGACCATTACAACATGGTGGCCTCGGACTTGCCTCGTGAACCCAATCATGGCAAGGTAAGAAACAATGAACCTGGACCGTATAGGACTCAGGGAACCACATTTAAGGCGATGCGCAGTCATTATCACGAAGCTTAACTGAATACAATTCTTGAACATCAAGTTTGTTTCATTTACCTTATAGGCCCGAATATAAGACGGTGTTTTTTGCATTGAAATAAGACTGAAAAAGTGGGGGGTCGTCTTATATTCGGGGTCTAGACATTATACCCATTCACGACGCTAGATGGCGCCAGATATCATTGAAGCGAATGCTGAACTTGACTCCCCAGGCCAAAGTGAACCCCTATCACAAAGAAGAAAAATAAAAATAGCGGTAAGAAAGAAACGAGAAGAAAATAATAGAAGAGATAACAGAAAATGGAGAAACATAGTGACAATCTGGAGAAAAGCGGGTCGAAAATCGGCCAGGTTAACCAGCAGCTGAGGAGAAGTTATGATGTAATTTAAGATTTGAATGAGGCAAAATAACATGCTTTTTCTCTCAAATATATTGTTATAATCATTTGTTTTAGATGTACTGTAATTATTTTCTGTATAAAAATTAATTTGGTGTTCAAAGTCTTTTTTCAAACTTGAGTCTTGAAAAAGAGGGGGTTGTCTTATAATCAGGGCCATCTTATATTCGGGCCAATACGTTACATGTTTTCATATTTATTTCAGGTATTGTCATTCTTTCGTAATATTTCTAGCTTATGATATTGTATTTGAACCTAAATAATGAAACAAGTGACTTTTGAATTAACTTGGCTAAATAAAAACTGACATCCGCACACAATTTTTTTTTTCCAGAAGCACTGGTGGAAGGAAAGCTTGGAATCAAATAGCTCTGTTGGGGGACAATACATATGTCGAAACTTAGTTTAGTAGTGCAACACGTACCATAATATCAACCATTATATTTCGAGATACTTCAGAAAATGGAACTTTGTAAAACTGCTGTACTTCACCCACCACATATACCCAGAGGCATTGTACTTCGGTATTTAGCAAGCTCTGAGGGTCAAAGTATGAGACATAGCTCTCAGCTTATGCAGTACGGTTAACTGCTTATTGAACCAGGTTTAAAAAAAAAACTAAACTCAGAGGTTCTAAAGTCTCTTTTGCAAGAGTAATCTGGATAGGTTCCAGTGTGTATGAAGAGGAACTGTTCTTGTTTATAGCGTGTCCTACACTCCAATCGGGGATGGGTCATAAATAAGTCAATAAAATAACTAAATACATGTATAATAAATGTTACGCAATATAATATGCTCACCACATTGCGTCACTTCCTGACGTTCTGTTCTTACTTTCTGGTACTGTACAGATGGAGAATGGCCACATCCTGACGACAACATCATACCCAGCAGCAATGACCAATGGGAATGGCACAACGACCCCTGCTGTCCAGATACCCTGCCAGGAGACTCTGCCTGGCCTCCCTGATCCACCAGCCACTGGTTTCTACCTCTGACCAGTTGGCCCTGTGCACCGCAAATGGCCAGAGACATGAACACACACACACACACACACACACACACACACACACACACACTCTGAATGGACCAGCCTTACAACACAGAGATAAGACAACGAACAAAACGAATAAATGCTGTCCTTTTTTTTTTTTTTGGCCAAGCGATCATTGTATTATTTCTCAAGTCATACTATCATAAGAGTCCTTTGTTTACAATAATGCAGTTAGAGAGTTATGTGAATGAATCCAGATGTGACAGATGATTCAGGGTTTTCTTTTAGCGAAGGAGTCGCAGATGAACAAACAGGTTTGGAGTCGGTGTGTTTGTCTGCGCTTCATGAATGTACAGAAACACTCGAGCGGAAAAAGGGAGGGAGGCTTTAGCACTAAATGCAACTTTTACTTCATCCATATTTCCATCAAAAAAAATCTGCGGTCCTTCCTGTTGATGACGTACGTTCACCCGTCAGTTCCTTAGATACACCTGGACAATCAAATCCAATATAAAAGCTTTTTTTTTTTCATGATGCTCAGTTATGATTGACGTGATGCAGTCAGGTTTTGGCTCGTTACTTAAGACACTCTGTAAAATTTGAAGAGGATCGGACCATGTTTTGGGGGAGGATGTGGGTGTTACTAAATAGTAATACATTTGTACTACTTTGGGCACCACTAGATTTAATGTGAACGTTCACTCAAGTCCCGTCTCTCCCAACATCGAGTAAAAATGTTGCCGAGTAGAATGGCCACTTTACAGGGTATAGACCACCGCCAAAGTTGAACTTATCTAATTGGATTTTAGCTGCATAGATATGTCAGAAAATGCACCTCTGTACCATAACTGCATCGGTTCTTGCTTGCTTGTCTTTGCGACATCCCCACAACAAAGATTCATGGCAGTTATTGAAATCATTGGAATAATCCAGACAACAAACATCAAAGAAAACATCATTTTAGCGGAGTTAATACTTGAGCATGTTTCTATTTAAGAAGGCAGACTTTTCTATAGCATGTGTGGGTGTACCTAATGAAGTGTCCCAGGGTGAGCGTCATTTGGTTATTTGCTTCACTTTCCGTCTCGATGCTCCAAAAACAAACACTTTTTTTTTTTTAAAGCACAAAAGCGAGCAAACAAAACAGTGGTCCCGTCATGCAACAAGAATGTAGTGCTTCATTTCTTTGTTGAATAGTTGTCCCCGTCAACAATGAGATTACATGTTTGAAAGGAAGTCTAGAATATGAAGGAAACGATGCTTGGATGACATCCTGCACTTTATTTCAAGCAGCCATTTAACGCAGCAGCTCTGCAGTCAGGACAAAACAAACCCTGTTTTGTTTTGGTTTTGTTTTATTTTTACCGATGCTAACTCGCCAAGTTGGCATCCATTTTCAGATGATGCGATCGCAAGCACAAACATTTCTGTACAATTCTTCGTGATCTCTTTATAATTCTCAAGTTGAACTATACAGCAGATATAGAGTTGTTTTATTTTTTTTTTTAAATTGTTATTATTGTTGACCATGTTGATCAACATTACCCTTGGAATGATTTTGGGGTGTAAATGCATTGAACTGACATGATTAGAGATTAGAATTTATGTATTTATTCATAGGTTGCAGCAATAATGGGTTCTTGATTGTTCTGAAGAAAAGACATTCTCATACACACACAAATCAAAAGAGGGAAAAAAAATTGCTTTGTCCTGCAGTGGTGTTGCCTGTGTTACCAGCGCCCCCCCGAAAACCTCTGGAACTCTATCGCTCCCAAGTTCCACTGGACCTGTGTTGAGCTTTTCTTTTAACCTTGAGTGCCACCGTATTGCTTGCTCATATTCATTAGGCGTGCATTTTACCCTTATTAAAATTTGTTATCCATTTTACTCGACATGTAATGCAAACGTCGATCTGAGAAGGAATTGAGGACAAAGCATGAATCACCTAATTGCTGGTTAATGTCATGCAGGGACTCTTACATTGCGTAGAGCAGGGGTGTCAAACTCATTTTTGTCGCGGGCCACATTCTAGTTACGGTTTCCCTAGATGGGCCGTAATAACTTTCGGGAATCCATATCAACGTTTAATCACCTTCGCATATTACATACACGGCGCACACCAAATGGATGGATAACTAGTTTTAAAATCAGAAGTCAAGAATAATGACTGTTATCATGGATTACATCTGGCAATTTGAAATTTTGGTTCAGGCTTTAGCAAGCATAATGGAACGTGACAGGTTTGATTTGCTTTCGCGGGCCACATAAAATGATATGGTGGGCCAGATCTGGCCCCCGGTCCTTGACTTTGACACGTGGCGTTGAGGATGAGAGGTGATAAAGCGAGTCTAGATAGGTGGCGTGAGACAACAACTCAGATTTTTTTCCCCCAAATCTATGACAAAAACGTTTTCAAACGCTGGTTCATCCACTCATTTCTTGAGATTAAAAGAAATATGCCATGAACAATGGAAAGTGAATTGCAAAAACTTAACTATCTCAACATGCAATGCTAAAAGAAACATTTGCCATTCTTAGCTGCCACACGTGTGTCAAAATAATTGAACCGAGGCACAATTGAACTAAGGCAATATTAAGATGATGGAACATTCACTTGCATGTTCAATGACGAATAGCAGCCTCGCATTTTTCACAGAAGTGTAAAAGTGAATCACAAGAAAAGACTCCACTTCTAAAATCAACTTTACAATAGCAGCAAGCCAGACGGCCGAGTGACGTGGGTTCAATAAAATGTTTGTACGACTACTGATTCCTCCAAATTTTTGGACAAACTGCGAGGTGGTATACAGCATATAAGATTTTTTTCCCCCCTTTCTCTTTTCACGCTATTCACGAACCCTCTCTTTGCTATGCTGATTTTGCTTTTGTAAAGCACAGGCTTCGCTCTCTTGCACCTCAGAACTCATCGCAATACCGGTGAAGGATTAAATTGAAAATGAATAGTCAACTCATTGATTGTGTAGAATTCGGGAGATTGTTTGGAGGTGATGTTTGACAAATGGTGGTAAAGTGGCGTGCGTTATTTAGCTGCAATCAGAAAAGGCGTTGTCAAGTCAGTCTACATTAAGCATTTGTAAAAAAATGTTGATGAAACAATTTCTTCAAGAAATAGACAAACATATCTATGGGAGGAAATATACACGAACCATGAAAGCGAATATGAAATATGATCTCACAAATAAATACTTAAGTTACCGTAGGGAGCAAATGTAGTCAAATGTTCATCCCTGGTACCCACAAATGACCCCCAGGAGGCATAAGAACTGAAGCAAGATATATACACTGTACAAGATCGTGGACGCACAGAATAAAAAAAGATTGTATCAATCTTGTCACCTGACTTGTCATCTGAGTGACTCAAGAGCCGACTACTCAACTCGGCACACTTTTTTTTAAAGAGATACTTTTGCGGCAAAAAAAAAAAAAAAGGAGCGCCTACTGATCACTTCATACGACTTTAGGGAGCAGTTACGAGCAAAACCAAATGTGAAGATTCAGTGGCGATCCCTAAAGGAAGGACACTATTGTGAATGTTTCTTATTCGTAGTTAAAACTGAATTTTTACAAAATGGCTGATGAGTGGTGGTGGGCGGCAGAGGAGAGATGCTGAAAAGAGATTTTAAATTGTTGTAATAGTGGTATTAATATTATTGTTCTCTCTGTTTTATGTTAAAATGTGATTCACACGTGGTTCCATGTCATTCGGATTGACTCATTTCCTTCCCGCTTATTTTTTCTTTTCTTTTTTTCTACAGCAGAACAGGCTTTTTTGCTATATTTAATATGATTGATGTGACTTATTAAAGATGTGAAGACAGATATGTGTTCTGTAAATATGAAAAAAAAAAACAATTACGGGCGTGTACATAGTCACTAGTTTCATACACCGTTTTCGTGACACTTGCTCCCTTGTCCAGTTTATTTCTTTTTGCTTTGTTGTTGTTCTTTTTTTTTTTTTTTTTAAAGATGTGTAAATAGTGCAGCTCACACGATTGAGAACAAAACACGATGACAGCCTGGAAATGGTGCCATACTGCTGAATCTTCTAACGTAGACGATATAACGTAAAGTCAGACATGCAGCGACGGGGACAAGGTTGTTCTTCCTTCTTACAAAAAAAAATAAAAATAGATCTGCGTGATCACATTGTTGGATAAATAAATGAATAAATAAACAGCAACATGCCTGTTTGACATCTTCCTAAAACAAGGGGGCGCCCTACAATCTCTGTCAGTGACGATTTCCTTTGTGGAGTCCGAACATGTAAAGGTGCTTTGTGTAGCATTTTAACATCAATAAATCATCATTGCCACATTAAGCTTGGGGACTGTGCATTACTCTACATGCAGCATTCTGTGACAAAAAAATATATTTTTTTTTTCCAACAGGGTAACATTTCTTTCCAGTGTACTATCCATTCCACCGTCATGACAATGCATCTGTGCCATTAAGATGTAATGTAAGTAATTGAATCTTGGCTGAATCGGTACTGGCCCCATATATTCATCATATAATAAGTTGCTGTCATTATTTCGGATTCAGCATCTTCATACTGTACAATGTAGAATTGCATTCAGGACTATGACTCATATAATAATAATAATAATACATTTTATTTATAAGCGCCTTTCAAAACACCCAAGGACACGTCACAATCCGGAACAAGAACAATAAACCACAATGCGGCTGAGCAGCGGCAGCCAAACGGGCCAGCGTTCACTCAACTACGAAAATCAAGTGTGTGGCTTCACCATCGCTACAATATTAATCAGGGACGGCTCCAGAAAATTTTCTCTCCTGAGGCTAATGTACATATATAATATTTCATAGTATATAAAAAAGAATAATACAGGGTGACCCAAAAAAAACGGGCCCCAACTCTAATTAGGCCCTGTTTCTTAGTGTTTTGTCTGAATGAAATGAAACTTTGGTCATAACTAGTTTATTATATTCAAAACATCACATCAAAACACTAGGGTCTTTGGCCTTTTTTTCTCCGTTCTACAGCATGTGTTCTAAATGGCCTCCATTTAGCTCTGTGCATTTCTTGAGGCGCAGCACGAAGTTGTCCATGACGTTCTTACAGACTGAATTGGTAATGGCTCTCATCTCCTCCCTGATGGCTTTCTTGAGTTCCGTGATGGTTCTGGGTTTCCATGCGTAGACTCTGTCCTTAAGATAGCCCCAAAGAAAAAAATCAGGGGGGCTTAGGTCCGGGCTATGGGGTGCCCACTCAAAATCAGTCTTGAGACTGATCACTCGGCCTCCGAAGTTCTCTTTCAGCCAATCTCGGGACAGGTTTGAGGTGTGAGAACTTGCTCCGTCTTGCTGGAACCAGAACTTGCTCATGAGCGACGGGTAGATGGTCTGGAGCTCATTCTTGAAGGTTTTGAGGACCTCCACATACCGCTCCTTGGTGACTGTCACTGCTGCGCCAGATTAAAATAAAATGCTTTACAAAAAAAAAACCAAGACTAACAGAAAAGTCACTAACTAAAACTAAATATAATTACTGTAAAGTGAAAATGTCCTTTATTTTCATCTTTGTGAATTTATAATCACGCATAAGCTTTCCACCTCCGTGAGTTGACACCTTATTGTGGTGGAGGAGTTTCTGTCTACCCATGATCGTTGTCTGGGGCTTGATGCCCCAGGTAGGGTCACCCATGGCAAACAGGTCCTTGGTCAAACACCAGACAAAACACTATTCATATGACCCCTTATGAAGAATAACACAAATGGAATCACTGTGCCACTGTGGTCCCCTGCTGGAGCCAGGCCTGGAGGTAGGGCTTGTTGGTCAGCGCCTGGTGACCAAGCCTGCACATATAGGGCCCTGCCGAGCTTAGCCTGAAGACAAAACGTGAGTCCCTGATTCCAAGGACTCATCGCCTGTAGGAGTCGCCAAAGTGGTCAGGTGCTTTGTGAGCTGGGCGGTGGCCAAAGGCGATCCGATCCCCGGCAAAAGAAATTAGATAAATAAGATAAATTTCAACTTGACATAGTAGTCCAATTGTATGAACATGAATTGTATGTAAACTGCCTCGGTTTACAGTGCTTACCACGCTAACCAATGTATGAGTTCTGTGATTTGCTGCAAATCAGATGAAAAAAATACATTGAAGGAAAAGCCTGAAAGATTGTGCCTTACTACCAGGCAGTCCCTATCCTAGATTACAGCGACTACACAGCCGCGCATTGTCCTACAAAATGGGAAAAAAACGTGTTTTCTGCAAAAAAGTTTCATGACCCTGACTACTGCCATAAGGTTCTTAATCAAGTGCATATGCTTCCCTCGTAAGCATTGTGCAGGTACGCGTATGGTTGTTGAAAACCTATATTCCAGTTTAGAATCATCCTCAGATATAATAAAAGGGACATTTTACAAAAGCTGCCGGCTTTGTGTACAACCCGAAAGGCGTCCTCCTGGTTAAAAAAAGACAATGCAATGAGGACTGTCTTTTAGTCCTTTAAAGTTTAGTATCGGTAAGTGCGTCAGTGTGTAACAGCGTGACTGTCATGCGTCTTTCTGCCCTCTAGATGGCAGCAGCTCATAACGGACTGACATCATCACTTGCAGACCAGTGAGACCACGAATGTCGAGACGTGAAGGTAAACCGAGGACATACACGGACATAGGAACAGGATAAATCAGAATCTCTTTACAGTTACTTTACCTAGATCAATGGTTCTCAACCTGGGTTCGATCGAACCCCAGGGGTTCGGTGACTCGGTCTCAGGGGTTCGACGGAGCCTTTGCCTTGGAGGTTAAGACACACCTGACTCAACATGCCAATTACAGTAGTTATGACACGCCCGCGGCGGATGATCACTTTACACCGCTTGTCCAATCAGTACTTGCGGGAAATTTAGTTCGCTCAGTCGTCAATGAGTGACTGTCGTGATAGTTTGTCGTGAGGTTTTTTACAGAAGTTTTTTAATACATTACACACTAACTATGTCGAGCAAAAAAAAAAATAAAGCGGTCGGACGCATATTTACAACATGGATTCACATGCATCACGGAGCGTGATAGGAGTCAGTATCCTATCTGCATGATTTCTCATGCCAAGTTAAGCAACTCAAAACTGAAGGAACACGTCATGAATCGTATTTTTATTTTTCACTAATGAAGGGTTCGGTGAATGTGCATATGAAGTGGTTGGGTTCGATACCTCTAACAAGGTTAAGAACCACTGACCTAAATGAATAAAGGTTAAATGATGGGCCCTACTAGGATTGTCTTCTTTGTGAGGTCATGTCCTCTCAAGGACAAAGTAGTACACTCACTAGTGCTGGACCTTAAGATGGAAATAAAGGATATCCAATCAATGCTCAAACACCTCTCCATGCCAGAAGACGTTGGATTTTTATTGTTTTGTTGGTCCGCAGGTCGTGTTGGGGGAAAAAACAAAACTTTTCAATAGAATTTCACACAGGGATGAGTTTAAGTTCACTCACCATATGTTTTAAGGTTCAGCATTCCAACTGTCATAATGTCATATCGGAATGAATTTGACCTTTTGTTTTTATTTAGTCAAATGATCTTGGGTTATGTTTTGGCTAGCTTGACTGAAAAAGTAGTTTGGAGTGTTTGATCTGTCTGGGTTTGCTGACACCTGATGAATGAACAGTATCGTTGGCATTTGACTCTCTCTTGCTCTGTTTTAACATGACTTTTTTTTTTGTTTCTGCTAAAAAAAAAAAGGGATAGCGAACCACATAATGGTGTTGTTCCTCAGTCAAAGGAGCCACGGGAGCTAAATAAAAACAAAGTTTGTGAGTCAGTTGCAGAATATCAACATAACTGCACTACGCGTTTCACAGCATGTCACAGGCAATGATCCTCAAACTCATGTTCCTAATAATCGGGCAGACTGTAAACATAGGGGTTTTGTTTTTTTAGTTTAGTTTAGTTTTGTTTTGAGAGTTCACGCTTTAGTCAAAAATATGCAGAGCAGATGAATCATGATGCGGGTAACAGCTGAGCTCTCTGGAGTCTTCTGGTGGTTTGCTTTTCATGAAGGTGCAGTTAAAGCTAACATATTTCAAGTTGTGGCTCACATAATGCTACACATATATTTCAAATGTGACCATATATCAAGACCTGCTGTTTCTGCAAGTTGATTCATTGCTACAGGGGCTTCGGGGAGATGTTTACATATGTTTTTGAGAAGTTTCATATAGATAACGTTCTTGTTCAAGCGGCCCTATTATTCTTCATTAGGCAACTGTTAGACACGCTGCTGATCAATATGCATGGCATAGTTCATAGTTTTCAGTCAGGCATGAATTTCAAAGAGTCCGTGCTGTGTTTGCAAAAGTGGTACAGATTACTTATGGTCCTGCGGAAAACCTTTGACACAGGAAATGCAATGGGCAAATGCAGCAAAACGGCAGGAAACTAAACAGACTTGAGGGAAATCTTGTTCTTGTTCCCTGGATTGTAAACACGGACACGCACTACAAATATGATGTGTCGTAAATTTGGTTTGTGCTCGGTACTGCTCAAGATTTCACTCTTGAGAGCATATCGTACATCATTATATACTGCCCACTTGTGGTGCCGTTATAAGTCAGAAAGTATCAGCAAATTTACAGTGGCCTATAATGACAGCATGAAGCTGCTGCTGAGAGCTTTAAGAAGCTCCAGTGCAAGTCAAATGTTTGCTCGTGTTGACATGCCTAACTGTTCCGCTGCTCTTCATAATCTGATGTTTAGATTTATGCGTTGGGCATCTGGGTCAGAAAATAACTGAATGAATTTTCTGGTTAATCCTGCGCGCAGTTCCATCAGATTTTACTTCAGGCAATGGAGCCACTGGCGAACATGTTTGTATGTTGGACGTTGAGCACTGTGGAGGGCTTGATATTGTGTTTTGTTACTCTGATGGGTGGCCGGGTGGTCCAGTGGTTAGCGCGTCGACCTCACAGTGCAGAGGTACCGGGTTCAATTCCAACTCCGGCCTCCCTGTGTGGAGTTTGCATGTCCTTCCTGGGCCTGCGTGGGTTTTCTCCGGGTACTCCGGTTTCCTCCCACATTCCAAAAAACATGGATGGCAGGCTGATTGATGTCAATGGGGCATCGACCTCACAGTGCATAGGTCGTGGGTTCGATGCCGGCTCCGGCCTTCCTGTGTGGAGTTTGCATGTTCTCCTCGTGCCTACGTGGGTTTTCTCTGGGTACCTCCCACATTCCAAAAACATGCACGGCAGGCTGATTGAACACTCCAAATTGTCCAAAGTTGTGAGTGTGTGCGCGGATGTATGCTCGCCTCTGTGTGCCCTGCGATTGGGTGGCAATCGGTTCAGGGCATCCCCCGCCTACTGCCCGAAGACAGCTGGCATAGGCTCCAGCACCCCCCGCGACCCTTGTGAAGATATACGGATTGAAAGATGGATGGATGGTTACTATGCTGATTATTATTAGTGCATTTCTTGTAGTTTTTGTCATTTTTCATACATGTGATATGGATACTCCTGAGTCTGAAATAAAAGATAAAGTAGAGTAACTATTTTATGAAACAATCACGTCGGTCTATGAGAGCACCGTTCATCGATAAAAGCTCCAACTTGACGTAAAATCAGCTTTAAAACCGCACAGTGAGTTCATGACGAAAGATGGTAAGATTCCATTGCTTGTTTGTCTTCAGTGGATGAGGCATCTGGCGACAGATTGGTGTGTGGCGTCTTGTTGAAAGCATTGTTTTCCTTGCAGTCAACTCCAATCTATGGGTGCATTTATGACAGGTGACCTATGTTTTGTATCTTTCAATGTTTCAAATACAAACAACAGTATTGTCAAAAATAATCCTCGTTCCCACAGATCTGCAAAAAGTACTGTGGCAGGGCATCTTTTGAAACATTCATCAACATGTACATGCTTCGGATTATGTCATGTTTTGTAGACAAGGAATGCAAAGTAAAAGCAGGAGCTCTGTAGGAAAATGCACATGTTCCACCATTGCTGATTTGGACTCTCATAACTATCTTCCGTTTTCAGAGATGACTTTCCAAGACCGGTGGTCACAAACCGGCCAGTCTCTGACTGGTCCTCAAAGTGACCATCAAATGAAAGTAAAACATAAAATATGTGGTCCACACGTGTGGACGGTATTACAGCTTAGGTAGCTAGCAAGCGTGACATCTTGTGCTTTGTTTTCGCTTTTGACCAAGTAGCATCTACAGCAGGAGTAACAAACTCGTTTTTGTCCCGGGCCACTTGGAGTTACGTCTTCCCTTGGAGGGCCGTTACGACAGTGAAACCGAATAAATATTTAATCATCACATCGTATTATTGCTTGTCCACAACAATGCGATGGATTTATTGGTTTTAAAAATCAGTCGCGTCAACTATTTGTTTGTTGTTTATTGAATTAAATCAACATGGAGATTTTAAAATTTGAGTACCGGTACGTATGAAGAATTTTTTGTCGGCTCGACACACTACAGATTTGGCGACACTTTTCTTACTTTTCACTTCTTACCGTGATATTGCTTAACATTCAGTGTACAGTATTTAGTGCTCATGAGGCACAGTATATCGGCATCACATTACACAGACAATTACTATACTAATACAGTCAAACCTCGGTTTTCGTACTTAATCCGTTCCAGAAGACTGTTCGTAAACCGAATTGTTCGGAAACCGAAACCATGTTTCCCATTGAAATCAATGTAAAAAATTTTAATCCGTTCCAAGTCAAGAAAACAACTTTTTTAAACCACTTTTTTTTTTTTACAATTTCACACCATAAACTGTACGAATGTAATGGGAGATTACCAATTTTAACATTAACATAGTAACATAAAAATTGAAGGAACATCTCTCTCTCTCTATCTGTCGTGGGGCGTGCGCCTCTCCCAGCTGTCAGCAGGCAGTAGGCGGGGCATTTCGGCATCCCGAACTCCTTCACCAACACAGACACACCTGACTCATATTTTGCGATTAAATCTTTCTTAAATTCTATAGGTTTGCGCACTATTTTCCTCTTTTCTTCACCAGGTTCACCACTTCCACTTGCTTTCTTTGGTGCCATGATTAGGGGATGATACACGCTGCAAAAATAACAGTCCAATATTACGTAGTTCTCACCAAACGTCTGCTTTTTAAAAAAAAAAATCTTACGCGCTACACGAGGTAGCGAAGCCGAGAGGAGTGAAGTGACACATTCAAGTGCGCTCAGTTAGTTCGAGAACCGAAATTTGTTCGTCATCCAAGGCATAAAAAACTCGAAGTTTTAGTTCGAAAACCGAATTGTACGAGAACCGAGACGTCCGAAAACCGAGGTTTGACTGTAGTCACTATTAGTAGACTAATATAAACTATAGTGAAACTCCTCTACAACAAAATCCACATGGGTGAAAATACCCCCTAGTGTGAAAAAATCTTCATGCATTAACACCATTCCCACTTTCCTGTTTCAAATTTGCTACGATGAAAAACCCCCTGTTGTGAAAAATTTCTTGCTGCAAACATGATTTCGTTGTAGAGGAGTTTCCCTGTACTATATCCACTAACACCTTTTTTTTTTCCTGGAACATTTATTTTGTGCATGCAATACTTTGTTTTGCTTTCTACCCCCACCCCACCTTCAATTCTGATGCTGAAGATTGCAAATTTCCCCAGTGCGGGACAAATAAACGTTTTCTTATCTTATCGTATCTTATCTTATCTTATCTTATCTTATCTTATCTTATATCATGGTGTTACTTGAAATTATTAAATTCTAGGTTACTACTTTTGATTTAAAAAAATCCATTTTATAACGTTGAATCTCAACTTTTGAACATGTGTATGTGATTGTGTGTAGGTCTAGGTGAGTGCAATGTATTTTTATTTTTATTTATATACTATTTTTTATATTCACGATACACTGGGGGGGGGAAGCTCCTGCAAAATCTCGTTGTAACAAGTGTGCAATGACAATAAAGTAGTCATTCATTCATTCATTGATAGGCTGCAAAACCTGTTGTAGATGGATAAACCACATTTACTTTGTTTTGTTGTATAATCAAATTTTCACACTGATTCCCAACCAAGTACAGTACTTGAAACCTTAAAAATCACACTGTACATCCGATTTCATGGAATAACTCGTCACATTGTAATATTTATGATTCGTATAACAACCCTCTCTGGTTTGGAACAGTTTCTGGATACTGTGGCAAAAGTTGGTCATTGTGTGCTTTGTCCTTTGTTTGTGCTGTTTTGAATTCAATGAAGTGATAGAATTTGAGTGTGTTTCATTTGATAAATAATGGATTTGTTGGTTTGACATAATTTGAGCGGTTAATAATTCGTGTAGTTCTTTTTTGTAAAGATCGACTGAGAATTTGTTTTGTAAGTATTACCTCATAGCTCCACACAGTATGTCAGGTATGGCAACAATAACGAGCACAATAATATATAGTACACGAAGATGCCTTATTTAGGATAGATACCCTTATACAGGATGTCTGTAGTTTTCAAAATTTTTCTTCTATTTCTGTGTGTGATTTTTTTCATTTCTAATAACTCCCAGAAATTTAGTTTTATTTACTCTTGCTGTTTCAATTGAATATATGACAATTTTGACTTGGTGTTTAGTTTGTCTAGTAAAGATTATATATACATACTTTGTTTTGTTCAAATTCAAAGATAATTTATTAGTGTTAAACCATTTAAAAATACAGTATATATTTAATTCCTAATTCCTTTTTCACAGTATTCAGAAGCCGCTCAAGGTTTTCTTCAGAGCAGTATGAGGTTGTGTCATCACCAAATATAATTTTTTTTTAACTTTAAGAGACAGAGGAAATGTCATTGATATAAAGTAGAAATTGTTGAGGACCAAGCACAGACCCTCGTGGGACCCCGTGAGTTATCCTCAGCTAATTTTATTTGAAAATGTCAACTGAAATAGCTTTTCAACCATTTATGTGCCAAACCCCTTGTATCATAGATCTCTAACTTTATCATGAATATATTGTGATGTGTCAAAAAGCTTTTTTTTAGGTCTGTGATAACACCAATAGTAAATTATTTTTTATCTATACTTGTTACAATTTCTTCCACAAGTTCCATGACTGCCATAGATATTGTCCTTTTCTTGCTGAAAAGATTATGTTTTACAATACATTTGTCAAGTCTGTGTGCAAATAGTTTTTCTGGAATTTTTGAGAACTGTGGTGATAAAGATATAGGGCTGTAATTTGTAAATAAGTGTTTCTCTCCACTCTTAAAAATCAAAATAACTTTTGCTGTTCTCATTTTGGATGGGAAAACACCAGTTTTGAAAGACAGGTTAAATATATAGATGTGATCATAGTTTTTAGTAATGCCATATCAATATTAAAACAGTCAGTAGACTTTAGTTTTTTGGTGTGTTTTAATAATATTTCATGTTTCTGCAGTATCATTTCCAGCACCAGGGAACATATTGGAGGAATTGTTCTTAATATATTTATCTATTTCAACTCTGGAATTTCTTTTGCGAGTTCACTACCAATGTGGATAAAATATTCATTAAATTAATTATATCGGGGGGCGGCCCGGTAGTCCAGTGGTTAGCACGTCGGCTTCACAGTGCAGAGGTACCGGGTTCGAATCCAGCTCCGGCCTCCCTGTGTGGAGTTTGCATGTTCTCCCCGGGCCTGCGTGGGTTTTCTCCGGGTGCTCCGGTTTCCTCCCACGTTCCAAAAACATGCATGGCAGGCTGATTGAACACTCTAAATTGTCCCTAGGTGTGAGTGTGAGCGTGGATGGTTGTTCGTCTTTGTGTGCCCTGCGATTGGCTGGCAACCAATTCAGGGTGTCCCCCGCCTACTGCCCGAAGATGGCTGGGATAGGCTCCAGCACCCCCCGCGACCCTAGTGAGGATTAAGCGGTTCAGAAAATGGATGGATGGATAATTATATCGGTTATTTTATCAATAACAATATTTTTATTCATCCATCCATCCATTTTCTAATATATTTATCCTCACAAGGTTCGCGGCGTGCTGGAGGCTATTCCAGCTGGCTTCAGGCAGTAGGCGGGATGGCACCCTGGTTGCCAGCCAATTTCAGGGCACACGAAGACGAACAACCATTGGCGCTCACAATCACACCGAGGGATAATTTAGAGTGTTCCATTAACCTGCCGCGCATGTCTTTGAAATGTGGGAGGAAACCGGAGCACCCGGAGAAAACCCACGCAGGCCCGGGGAGAACATGCAAACCCCACACAGGGAGGCAAGAGCTGGAATCTAACCCTCCACCGCTGCCCTGTGAGTCGGATGTGCTTAGTAGTCGACCACCGTGCCCCGCCCTATAATTTTATCCTTTATAAAATATTCTGGATAGTTTTTTTAAGGCCATTATTTATTATAGAATTTAATATTCTCTATAATTCTTGTGTGTTCCTCCTGTTTTGTTCGAATAGTGTGATAATGTTGTCTCTTGCTTGTTCTTATATTTACTAGTTTATTTTTATATTTCTTAAAATTAAGTTTAATCTCTTTTGTTCTCAAATTTAGAAAAGGTTTGTATGGCAAGTTTTTCTTTTTACCTGCATTCTCTATATGCCCTCTGTCATCAATGGCTTATTCAAGCCTTAATTCTTCCTGTTCACTATTCTTGATGGACAATGTTTGTCGTAAGGTGAAGTCAAAGGTGACAAAAATGCTTGTTATGCACGATTTGGATCTTCATTTGAGTAAATCTCAGCCCAGTTTTGATTTTCGAGATCCATCTTTAAGGCAATCATCGCACATTGTGTTCTAGGTCTAATTTCTGACGCAGAAATGATTTGTTTCGACTTTTTTTTAAATTGAAATAATTTTGAATAATTGCAAAGACAACCAAGTGATCAATGATATAATTTATAAGAAGACCATATCACATGACGATTCGACCACATGCAAGTCTTCGTTGCCTGTATTTGGTCTTAGTCGAACTCAAACCAACACATATGATGCTAATAAAGGTCAGTGGATTGAATGGAGGGGAGGGGAGGAGGGAGGGAAGGAGGAGGCGGGCGGCTGGAAGGAGGGAGGGGGAGGCAGAGAGACCCTGGCGGAGCAGCGGGGAGGTTGGACCGGGAACAATAGAGAGGAGCGCCGCCAGCCTTCAGGCTTCAAACAAACGCAGAAGGCGACAGAAAGCGAGCCCGTCAACGGGATGGAGGCCACCGAAACTGGACCCTGGACATCTGAGGACTAACAACCAGTGGATTTTTTTTTCTTGTACCTTCGCTTCTCTCTTTTGTTTGAACTCATTTGTCGGTGGGGTTGTGTCGAACCGGAATCCGACATGAACCCCGCCGAAGCGGCCGAGGAGGCGCCCAGCGACCCCGACACTGATGCATTCTTCAAAACAGGTAAGGAAGACCAGGGTGGAGTGAAGGCAGCGAATCACATGACCCAAAAATGGGCCAGATATGGGACCTTTCACGCCTGTTCCGAACGTGAGGAGGGACGCTCGAGTGTTGCACATCAGTCCGGTGTCGTTCTGCATGCAGCTTTTTAACCTCTCCTCCCCGTGTGCTTCTTATTGCATTTGGGCACTTCCACTTTCTGTCATTGTGTCTGCGTCTGTCCATGTGTCGGTGTGCACATATAAAAAGCAAAAAGACTCCCATGCTTTGAATCAGCTGCTCCAAGACGCCAGGAAATGTGTTCCCTAATGTGCAACTCAATGACGTTATCGCAATGATGTTCAAGCCTCTGCAGACAGCGCGTGCCTGAGCGTGCGCGCGCACGCCGTGTCTGTGTTGATGTCTCCAGTGTTCACGGAGACGTCACGTGATGTGTGCGCAGGTTTTGGGGGACAATTTGCCCTTTTAGAAAGGCTCTTAAGTGCCATTAATGTTTGTGTGTGTGTGTGTGTGTGGGGGGGGGGGCATTGGATTGTCAATCAATCGATGGGCTCTGGGATCGATTGGTTTTGTGGGTCAACAATAATTGCAGGAACTGGTAGATATGAAGTACTGAGAGCGGAATGAAGAGGAGCTTCATACATGTAACTGCTGAATATAGAGCGTTTTAAGATTCCCCCCCCCCCCCCAATTTTTGACGTATGGAAAAAAAATGGAGTGTAGGTTTAACTGCTGTCCAATTTTCATTCCTTACTCTTGACTAACTGCAAGGTAAAGATTTGACTTGAGACTTGTTGACTTGCTTCAAAGAGCAGAGGCTCATTATGATACTGTAGTATTCCATGTTGCCCTGCCACCAAACCATCATCTTGCAACTTGAGTGACACTGTTATGCTCTTATCAAAATACCTGCCGAATGCAGGGCCAAGTTGCCATGGCAACACGGTGTGATCAAGTTAAAAGCATGGCCTTGCTCCCTAATGGATGAATGATTAACATCAGCAAACCAAAGAACGGATTTAATTGTGTTGGATTTCTTTCAATTTGTGTTGTAATGATGTCAAAACAGCATTGCCAACTAAAATTGTGCGTTTTACATTAAAAACACCCAACCGAGTCAGAACTTTTCTTTTCTCTTTGTGTTTCCGAAAGTATGTATATATGAATGCCAGACCAGAAATTGGTGATGTCGCTATATACATTTACTGTATTGATTTATCTTAAACATGCTTCTGAATTACAGTTATTCACCACTATTTTATGGCCGTCAGATTTTTCTTCTTCTTCTTCGCCGGCCCAGCGTTGGTCACACCCAGTCGACATCCATAGCATAACACTTACTACTTCAAATGCATTTGCAGATATTCCATAGTATTTATCCCCCCATCTCGTTCCTTTTTCATCTCCTCCCTCCCCGATGGAATTTCTGGTGGGAGGTGCCAGGACCCATACTCAATGCAGTCTGCTTGAAGCAGCCCTGATGTATATTTACCGAGATGTGGCGCATATTTCTGTCAGTCAACAGCAAAATGGCCGTTTGTCAGTGACAGACTGAGAAGTCCGTCGGTACTGACTCAGTGATGATTTCACCGATGGATGAAAACCCACTTCTATCAGTGTTTAGTCCATCATTTTTGTTTTCAACTTTTCCGTCATTCGTCAGCAAAATGGCCATCTTACTGGCTAACTGAAAGGATTCCATTAATTGAAAGGATTCCGTTAATTGAAACTCTTATTTTGTGTGTGTGTGTGTGTGTGTGTGTGTATGTATGTGTGTGTGTGCGTGCGGTATTATGTGAAGCCCCCAACATCACCCCCGCCTATCAGATTTGTTCTGGCACCGAAACTGTCAGCACCGCTAAACTTCTGATCCTCGAATCGCCTTGCTACCTAATAAGAAGAAATGCTGGCAGACAATACACAAGCTCATTTTTCCTTGATTTGAGATGTTTAAACCTTGGTAAGATTTTAGGGGCAGGGTTGGCATTCAAATTTCCCCAAATTGCAGAATACCAATGGGGAGGGGGGCATATAAAAAAAAAACACCCCTTCTTGCTACATTTGCCTTCTTCTAAATGAGAACATTTCACAAACTTTACCTTTGCCACTTTTTGGAGAAAATTGTTGATTCAAATGGCGTTTGACCCATTTAAACTGCACACATCTATTTTGGAATGAGCCTAAACAAGCCACTATACAAGTTTCATAGCAGCACATCTGACCCATTGGGGGTGCCACAGTGCTCACAGCACAGCTAAATGCCTCGTCACTTCCTCGTTTGTGCATCCAGGCATGCAGAGCTTGTTAACAAGGCTTCGTGTATCCATTTCCTTCAAGTACGTGGTGAGGTCTCGTTAGCTGTCTATTATTCATCTGAAATGCATCTTGGCACCGCTACCGCCCTAATGGATGCAAGCTCTGCGTCTTGAGTCCATCAGATTTAATAATGTCTTTTCCGCGCCGCCGTGTCTCTCCTTCACTTGACACTTTGGTGAGATCAGATAAGTGGCGGCAAAGGTTTCGGGCAGGAACCCGAAACTGTCTGTCGCTTGGACTTCTAATGCCTTAAAGCTCGATATTTGAGAAAGTCTTTTTTTTTTTTTCCAAAAGAAGGACTATTCTAACAAGGCTGGTCGAGTGACTCATTACTTACCGCTATTGCTATCAGAGTGACAGTTAACGGTCTAATTCTTTTTACACAGTGGTATTTGGGATACTTATTTTCACACTTGTTAAAAATACGAAAAACTGTTACATTAATGCATGTCCGTGTGGTTAACTCATTCAGTACCAGCCAATTCTAGACCCCATTTTTTTTTTTTTTTTAACCTAAGTCTTGGACAAATTAAAACAAAAATAAGTATCTGTGGTTGAACGTGTGGAGTGTGAAAAGACATAAATATGTCTTTGGGAGTGAATGAGTTAATAAAGGTTTTCTGACAGCTTGAGCACAGTTGGATCCTTTTCCATTATTTCCTTTGTGATCTTTTTTTTTTCCATATTCCGTAATTTTTTGTCAGTACAATCAAACCTCGGTTTTCGTCCATAATCTGTTCCAGAAGGCTGTTCGAAAACCGAAACCACGCTCTTTTTAAAATAAAAAATGTTTATTGAACACGTCTGCTCACAATGGAAAGCAACACGAGGAAGCGTCACTTCCTCGTGTAAGGAAGGCGAGAGGAGTCAAATGGTGCATTCAAGTGCGCTCAGTTCGTTTGAGAACCGAAATTTGTTCGTCATCCGAGGGTTAAAAAACTCAAAATCTTTGGTTGAAAACCGAATTGAACGAGAACTGAGAAAACCGAGGTTTGACTGTAGTTCCACTAATGAGTCACATTTGCTGATGGATGAAATGAAAAAAGTAAACAAAAGGAGTTTATTGCCCGTAGGCATGAATATGAAGTGTACACACAAGCAGAAAATGCGCCATGTCAATGTTAATTAGCCGTTTTATAAATAGAAACTAGAGCTATCAGTCGGAGACAGGAAATCATGCACACACATTATTAGTGGACACCAGCTGCTAGACGTGTTAGCATGTCAGTACTGTACATTCTGTCTTCACAAATTAAGATTCCCCTGTTTTTATTGGACTGGTAAAGATTGATGTGTTGAATTACAAAAAGGCAAAGAACTGGCTTTTTATTGTCTCTTTGTTGACAATATGAAATCCTTCATGATTTGTTGGGTCATATTTTTTTATAGGGTTACTGGAATTTTAAAGATGCATATTTGCCGATGAGTCTGGTGCCCCGGCTGTCATGTGGGAAACAAAGGCGCCGGGTTAGCGTTGTCCGCCGAAAGGCCGCATGTTCATCGTGCTGAGTGTCACCTTGTAGTCTGGACCGAAATGAAATCATTCTTAAATTGACCTAAGATGGGACATTTTAACGATTAGGTGATCTATTTCATGATAGGTTTTCAGTCATCTAGAACCGAATATCCATGTTTGTATTGCATAAGTGCGCTCATTGATTTATTTGGAACATTCAGTTTGATTTCATGGCTCTCTGCAAATTACATTTCAACATCACACGGATATTGTCGCCCCATTTGTCAATGCTAAAAGTTTCCATGAGTCTATTCATGTCAACAAACAGTACAACTGCACAGTGCATAATCATCAGCACCAGTGTATACCCAAGTGTAACAGTACACAGCTCTTTATTAGTTAATCAGAAGTTGGACTCGAACCCTACAGTCTCTGTAAAATGAAAATAAATGTCTTCCACCTGTTAAATTCGAATGAGGATGACATATACCTACACCTAGCTACACATTTGAGCCGTGAAAATATGAAGGTTTAAAGCCTCTGGTGGCTGGAATAAACCCCACCTTTGAAAAGAAAACATAGCACCGTCCTCGTTCTTCCGCTGTTCTCTGGGTAATGTGTGCGCAATCACAGCTGACAACGAGCCACTGGAACGCTGCCTTACCAGAGGATTGTCTGAATTGGAGATGCATTTTCAAAGTGTAGCATAGCTAGCTAGCTACCTGCTTTAGTTGTAGCATAAGTTACCAAGAAACTACATTTCCAGACAAACATACAGAAATCTAACAAAACACAACAGAACAAGTACATTGTGAAAAGCAAAAGTCCATTTTTAAAAAATCAAGGGTCAAGTATTTATGTGTAGTGTAAAATAAATAAATGAGGTTACAGTTGAAGTGGTGTGGCCTCTGTTATTGTGGTTATTGCAGGCAGTGTGGAACAGGTGTGATTTTAACTTGTTCTTGAACCTAGAGGGGTCAACGGTGTCACGGATTTCTTTCGGTAGTGAATTCCAAAGGGTGGGGGCGGCAATAGAGAATGCTCTGTCATCCTACTACGCTATCTGGTCTTTGGGATGATCAGGACGTGATTGTCGGAGGAACGGAGGGTACAACAACAGGTGTAGGGATGGAGCAAGTCTTTAGAATAGTTTGGTACCTGGTTATGGAGGGCTTTATGGGTGAGTCGGAACGTTTTGAATTTAATGCCGTAAAGGATCGGAAGCCAGCCAAGGTTCTGGAGGACAGAATGTCTTTCAAGTTGATGTTTTCTGGTGTTTTAAGTGGTGATGGTCAGGCAGAACCAGGGAACTGAATGTATAAAAGAGACCGTTTGGGTTTTTAAGGGGGTTAATTGATCAAAGCAAGTGGAGAGAGAGAGTTGTTATTGGGGTTGATAAGGTCCACCAACTTGCCTGAAGGAGGGGAAACAGGTATGGGCATGGTGACACTGAGAGCGGCTGTGACATTTCGGGGCTTGATGGATGCAGTGTTTTTGATGGACATGACACATTTATTTTTGGAATTGGGATGGGAAGGTTGATGTAAAAATCATAGCCTGTTGATCAGAGATGTGTTTGAAACTCGTGAGTTACTGAATGGTGAGACCAGTGGAGCAGACTAGATCCAGGATGTGGCTTTGAAGCATTGCCAGAGCAATGTGAGGGAACGCTCCTTCATGTACAAGACAGGCCTTCCGAAATTAAAGCAGGTGCAAACTGCACTCAATTGTTAAACTGTCATGTCATGAGCGCAATATCCTTTGTGAACAGTGCGTTCGGATGGAGCAAACTGAATATGAAGAGCAATCAAAAGTGCTACCAGTGGACGCTCTTCATTCTTTGCATATTCCGCCCTACATGTCTTCAGCAATTCAAGCACATAATCTACTTGGAAACAAATCTCTGAATTCACTAGTTTACAGTCTTTCATTTAAAATTATCCATCTACGCCAGACATTTTGCACAAAGGTATGCTTCCAGCAGTTCAGAGAAGACCCTATCCTCTTCCACATGGCACAAAGGAAGGTCCATAAAGGCATGATTCAATACATTTGGTGTGAAAGAAGTCCAAACGATGTTGAGGATGAATGAAAAAAAAATCCCTGATAGAATTCCAGATGAGTGCATTGCAATGTGTAACATTTAAGGCAACAATGTTAGCACAGCGTTTTGCTCCAGAACAATTGTTGGTTTTATTTATCTTTAAGTTAGTACGGGGAGAACATGCAAACTTCCTGTGTGGAGTTTGCATGTTCTCCCCGAGCCTGCGTGGGTTTTCTCCGGGTACTCCGGTTTCCTCCCACATTCCATTACGTGCACCGTAGGTTATTACAACAATCTAAATTGTTCCTAGGTGTGAGTATGATCACGGGTGGTTGTTCGTCTATGTGTGCCCTGCGATTGGCTGGCAACCGGTTCAGGGTGTCCCCCGCCTACTGCCCGAAGGCAGCTGGGATAGGCTCTCGCACATCCGCGACCATCGTAGGAATAAACAGATTAGAAAATGGATGGATGGATATCTATATACTCTCTGTGACCCTCCAGATTACTTAAATTGAGACACATACATTTTCTGAAAGGATATTAAAAGTAAAAATGCTTGCCAATGACAGTATATTGCGGAAAATTAAATCATGTCCTGTACGTCACATCGCCGAACTTTGCACAGTGACATTCAAACATTCATCAGAAGTAACAGTCAAGCTTACCCACCATATGTATGTTTGTTTTGCCTCTACAATTCCAGAAGGATGTTGACCCGGGCCTGGAAGTTGTTGAGTTTGCTTGTGTGTGGGATTTCAAGGAGGTAGGTGTGTGTGGGTGGTTGGGTGCCTGGTGAACAGAGAAATTACACGGCCGGGTAACCGGTAATCCATTCATTGATTTGGATTCAAACACACATAAATTGCTTTCCTCCATCTTTCAGCCAGATGAACCTTCAATGTAAAGCAGATGGGGGAGGGAGTGTGGGATGATGGGATTTATTTAGGAAAGGGATGCGGGGGGTTCTTATTACTAATCAGACTCCCACTGATGGCGCAGTGTCGATTTTTGTGAGGTCAATTTAATCAATTAGTAAGTTCATGTAAGTGGATTGAAGTGTGTGACAGACTTGTTTGAAAACACAAGTTACAAGATCAGATCAAGGATAGATTAATATGAATCAATTTGTATCACAATCATTTTCAAACAATTTTCCCCATACAAACGATTGGAAGTAGAAGTAATCTGTTCCAGGATCAGACTGTCCGCATCATAAAATCAACATTATCTTTACAGGTACACTTTTTGTCGAAATTTTACGTGGTTTCTTGTTTGAGAAGTGTAAAAAAAAAGTGATAAGGTTAACCACTGTTCATGGTATAACCAATAGAACCTTGAAAAAGCTATATCTCAGATGAGCCTCGTGCATCCATTTATTTCACATTTCTAATTATTACGTAAGTTCAAAAAGATGCCAACCACCGTAAAAATACAAAAAAAAAAAAAAACAGCCAAACTTTCACTTTGATAACCGAAATACCAGTAGTCTGTTCACAAATCATGGCGCCTTTTAATAAGGACATGCTTTGTTTTATGTAACGTTGCAATAAAGGTGACACCTGATCGTTTAGCAAATTAAAAATGATTAATTTTTTAGTTTAATTTAAAATGGTGCAAATCCTTGGAATTGCAGCCTCTCAACAGTAAATATTTTTTCGAGTCATTCTGGAAGCAGACTGATAAGCCTTGTGGTTTTCTTTTTCATGCAAACATCTGCTTTTGCTTTGGGAAACAATAATCAACATTTTTGCCAATTTTCTGATGGATGTTTCAGACCAAACCAGAAACGGAATCATCAATTTATGTTACTGCATTTTTTCTGATTCTGACTTTGGTCTGGATCCGTACCACTTCTAAATCAGCTGCTTAGCACCGGCCGAGGCGGCCCACTGGGCTGGCCAAGCGGGCAGGATGGTCGAACCCATGAAGTGTAACCACTGCTATCACGCGGTCCCAGCTTGGCGCCACAGTCGGACTGATCTGCAGGAAAGGCCCAACGTAACTCCAGAGGCGCTACCGCCGCGAGGCTGACCAGGAAGAGGAGCGGCCAGTGGGGACGGGCCCGGCCGAGCTGCCGTGCGTCTCCACTGCGGCTCCAGTGGCAGGGAAGGGTTGCACATTTCCTATTGATCTGTCTTGGTTCGTGGCTCTTCTGCGGGCGAACTTGGCATCGAAATTTAGCACATACATTTCAAAATCTGAAGGTTTCCGGAATAACCTGAACATGAGTCCCAGTTACACAGAAAGAAAATGGTGTGTTGAATTTTCTCAATTTTATTTCGTCAGTGGTTGCATGAAATATAAACATCCATCCATCCATCCATCCATTTTCCAATCCGCTTATCCTCACAAGGGTCGCGGGGGAGGGGGGGGGGGCTGCTGGAGCCTATCCCAGCCGTCTTCGTGCCAGCCAATCGCAGGGCACACAGAGACAAACAACCATCCGCGCTCACAGGGACAATTTAGAGTGTTCAATCAGCCTGCCATGCATGTTTTTTTTCCGGAATGTGGGAGGAAACCGGAGTACCCGGAGAAAACCCACGCAGGCCCGTAGAAAACATGTAAACTCCACACAGAGAGGCCGGAACTGGAATTGAACGCGATACCTCTGCACCGTGAGGTCGAAGTGCTCAACACTCGACTACCGGGCCGCCTGAAATATAAACATCTGGATCCAAATTTTGTAAATAGATTATTGATGCAATTATTATAATTTTTTTTTTTGGTGCGCAACGACTTGATGAAATAAAATTGAGAAAATTCAACACACCATTTTCTTTCTGTGTAACTGGGACTCATGTTCAGATTATTCCAGAAACCTTCAGATTTTGAAATGTAAGTGCTAAATTTAGATGCTAAATTCGCCCGCGGAAGAGCCACAAACCAAGGCAGATCAATAGAAAATGTGGGCAAATTCAGCACTTTTTTTTTTTGAGTGTACACACAATGCCCAACCCTAATGAGGACAGTTTGAACCATGAAATTTGATGTACCTTTTGAGATGTATTTTTCCTGGAATGTTGGTTCGTATTTGTAATTGTGTTGTCAGGGGCCATTCGGTGTTAGATGTTCTTCTGTACAGAGGATCCTCGGTTTACGAAAGTGTTCTATTCCTCTGGCAGAGACGAAACCCACATTTGTACATACAGTCAAACCTCGGTTTTCGTACTTATAATCCGTTCCAGAAGACTGTTCGGAAACCGAATTGTTCGGAAACCGAAACCATGTTTCCCATTGAAATCAATGTAAAATGTTTTAATCCGTTCCAAGTCAAGAAAACAACTTTTTTAAACCACTTTTTTTTTTACAATTTCACACCATAAACTGTACAAATGTAATGGGAGATTACCAATTTTAACATTAACATAGTAACATAAAAATTGAAGGAACATCTCTCTCTCTCTATCTGTAGTGGGGCGTGCGCCTCTCCCGACTGTCAGCAGGCAGTAGGCGGGGCATTTCGGCATCCCGAACTCCTTCGCCAACACAGACACACGCAGACCTGACTCATATTTTGTGATTAAATCTTTCTTAAATTCTATAGTTTTGCGCACTATTTTCCTCTTTTCTTCACCAGGTTCACCACTTCCACTTGCTTTCTTTGGTGCCATGATTAGGGGCTGATACATGATGCAAAAATAACAGTCCAATATTACGTAGTTCTCCCCAAACACGTCTGCTTTTTAAAAATAAATTCTTAATCGAACAATACAAACTCGTCTGCTCACAAGCTGTTTCTGTACGATTATTGCTCAATAATGAGACACCGGACACCAGAGTGTTCATTATGTGCCGCTGCATTGAAAAATGTAAACAGACGCACTCACCCTTCCCCCTCCCCCCTTGCTGCTAGGGCAAACCATTATGAAAAGAGGGGGATTTCACTCGGCCTAACAGAAGCGTCTCACCAAACACGTCTGCTTTTTCTATTGAACAATACAAACTCGTCTGCTCACAATGGACGCTAGACTAGGAAGCGTTTCACCAAACACGTCTGCTTTTAAAAAAAAAATCTATTGAACAATACAAAAACGTCTGCTCACAATGGTCGCTTCCTGTGTTGCGACGAAACTCAAGGGAGCGCGGTGACATGAGGGAGCCCCGCTACAAAAGGGAGCACGGCTACACGAAGTAGCGTCACTTCACTCCTCTCTGCTTTGCTACCTCCTCTCGGCTTCGCTTCCACACGAGGAAGCGAAGCCGAGAGGAGTGAAGTGACGCATTCAAGTGCGCTCAGTTAGTTCGAGAACCGAAATTTGTTCGGCATCCGAGGCATAAAAAACTAGAAATTTTAGTTCGAAAACCGAATTGTACGAGAACCGAGACGTCCAAAAACCGAGGTTTGACTGTATGTCAAAATGCACCTCTCATTAAGCAGTATTTTTTTGAACCGCTTAATCCTCACTAGAGTCGGGGCGGGGGGGGGGGGGTGCTGGAGCCTATCCCAGCTGTCTACGGGCAGTAAGTGGGGGACACCCTGAACCGGTTGCCTGCCAATCACAGGGCACACAGGAACACCCACACTCACACCTCGGGACAATTTTGTATGTTTTTGTGGGAGGAAACCGTAGTACCCGGAGAAAAACAACGCAGGCACGAGGAGATCATGCAAACTCCACACAGGGAGGCCGGAGATGGAATTGAACTCGGTACCTCTGCACTGTGAAGTCGCCGTGCTAACCACTGGACTACCGGCATGCCCACCTATGCAGTATTTAAGTCATATTTATAGTAAATTAGCATGAAAAACACTTCTAGGCCATAAATGGCAACCAAATGAAAAACAGTATTCTTGTGGTGACTTCTGAAGACATATTCTTATACCACTGTGTAAAGTAGCTCATGTGTAAACTGTACTGCCAGCTTGACTTACTATACATTAGGTGGCTATACTTGTGCTTCACTGTTGGGTATGAATCAGAACACGAGCTTTTATGTTAATGCTCTAAGCTGCTGAATACGCACAATTGTATGTTCTGCTTGTTAACGCCGAGTACAACAAATTCATCCTCTCTCTCATACATTCTCGTCAACGGCTGTGTATAACGGTGGTATTAGTGTTGTTACTGCACAAAGTGGATCGCGTCAATTATGAAAATGGGAATAAGTGGAAGAGCTATTTCTTGCTGCTTCATATGGGTACTATTCAGTGACTTGTGGTGAGGTTCATGACTAACGAGGCACTCCTTCCATGGAGTCGGACGTAAAATATTGAACCAAAAGATTACCCTATACAGTCAAACCTCGGTTTTCGGACGTCTCGGTTCTCGTCCAATTCGGTTTTCGAACTAAAATTTCGAGTTTTTTATGCCTTGGATGACGAACAAATTTCGGTTCTCGAACTAACTGAGCGCACTTGAATGCGTCACTTTACTCCTCTCGGCTTCGCTACCTCGTGTAGCAACGCTACCTCGTGTAGCTTCGCGAGGTAGAGAAGCCAAGAGGAGGTAGCAAAGCCGAGAGGAGTGAAGTGACGCTCCCTCCTGTCGCCGCGCTCCCTCGTGTCGCGTCGCTACACAGGAAGCGACCATTGTGAGCAGACGTTTTTGTATTGTTCAATAAAAAAAAGCAGACGTGTTTGGTGAGACGCTTCTGTTAGCGCGAGTGAAATCCCCCTCTTTTAATAATGGTTTGCCCTGGCAGCACGGGGGAGGGGGGGGGCGTGCGTTTGTTAAACGGCCGGCATTTTTCAATGCAGCGGCACATAATGAACACTCTGGTGTCCGGTGTCTCATTATTATGCAATAATCGTACAGAAACAGCTTGTGAGCAGACGAGTTTGCATTGTTCGATTAAGATTTTCTTTTTTTTAAAAAGCAGACGTGTTTGGTGAGAACTACGTAATATTGGACTGTTATTTTTGCATCGTGTATCAGCCCCTAATCATGGCACCAAAGAAAGCAAGTGGAAGTGGTGAACCTGGTGAAGAAAAGAGGAAAATAGGGCGCAAAACTATAGAATTTAAGAAAGAATCAATCGCAAAATATGAGTCAGGTGTGCGTGTGTCTGTGTTGGCGAAGGAGTTCGGGATGCCGAAATGCCCCGCCTACTGACAGCTGGGAGAGGCGCACGCCCCACGACAGATAGAGAGAGAGATGTTCCTTCAATTTTTATGTTACTATGTTAATGTTAAAATTGGTAATCTCCCATTAAATTTGTACAGTTTATGGTGTGAAATTGTAAAAAAAAGTGGTTTAAAAAAAGTTGTTTTCTTGACTTGGAACGGATTAAAACATTTTACATTGATTTCAATGGGAAAAATGGTTTCGGTTTCGGTTTCCGAACAATTCGGTTTCCGAACAGTCTTCTGGAACGGATTAAGTACGAAAACCGAGGTTTGACTGTATTTCAATGCTGACCTTCATTAAAATATCTCAAAGAAGGTCATAAGTGATTTTTTGAATATTTGTTTTCAAAGCTTTTAATTCTGTTTGAATTTATTTTACACTCTTCAACAACGTGATCGCAAGAAAAACAAAAGGTCAAGCTCATTGTTGTTGGGTTGTTGTTTTTTGGAGCTCTCTTTGAGTAAAAAAAAAACCCATTTGATCTTCCCTTGATAGTAATGTTTGGAAAGTTTCGATCATAAAATAACCATATTTCCCTCATCATAAGGCGCACCTAAAAGCATTCCATATCTCAAAAGCCGAGAGTGTGCCTCATAATCCACTGTGCCTTATACATGGATCAATATTCAGATTTTTTTTGGACGTTGAATTTTAACTGTTATGTAAAGTGCTTTGTTGTAGCTGCAGCAGTTGTGAAAGCTCTTTCTAAGTAAAGCGGCATTTTATTGTATTGTATTCCCTTTAGCGCAGCTCCATCTAGTGTCTGCATAATGCAACTGCAGCCACTATTGTAGCTTCTGATCTATGCGCCTTATAATGTGGTGCGCCCCATTTATGAAAAAGTTTTAAAATGGGCGATTCAGTGAAGGTGCGCCTTATACTCCGAGAAAATACGGTACCTAAATGTCTGGTATTATTACTGCATGTCTGATGTTTCTAACAAACCAATCCGTGTGAAAGAATTTGATGAGTTATGGATTTATTGGAACCACAGTTATCTAAGTACAAGTGATTGGAAGAGATCACTGGCGAACCAGCTGAGGCTTGCTCAGGTGGTTATTACCGTCGGTGGGCTTCTTCTTTTATGCATTGCGCCGATGAAGTGCAAAGCTGCCACATACTGGCGGATTCCACTGTGCTCTTGAAGTCACTTTTCTGGTTGTCAGAACGATTCGGTATATCAGACTTACTCATGAAAAATATCCCACAGAGTTGAATGTCAGCATGTGCCGTACATGTGTGATAAAACAGCTACATCTCTTTTGTGAGTGCATGCGCCGACTCCCTGAGTCGTCAATGGTAAGGTGAGGCTCCAACCCTGCAATGCTTCGCCACACTTCCTGCTCGTCCTCCATAGGGAATACGGACATCCAGCTAGTTTAATGGGGAAATAGATAATTATTGGATTGCAAAAAAGCAAATCAATGGAAAGCACATAGCCTAAAACTAAAATAGAACAGAATTTAATAGAACCATTGAAAGTTCCTCACATGAAGAGTATGTCCAGTAAATGGATAGAACCTTAAAAAAATCGGATTTAAATTGGTAGCATAAAACGCGGATTGGAACACTCCTATTGCTTGCTATGGTAGCACCACCCCAGTTTCGTAGACTGTGTAAAATGCTAGAACTAGAAACACCTCTGTTACAACCCTGGTGCTGACACCGAAGAGTGGAAATTGCTTTGTTCTTGATTTTTGGCAGTGCATGTAAAAACTGGAAAAGGAAGCGTCCAAACTCCGATACTGTATCAGAAGGCAGAAGATTCTTGGGATGAGTTTTCCCCCCACTGCACACAAACACCCCATCTCATCTGGGTGCCATTGAGGCATTTGCAGATACGTAAATGTCAGCTTATACAAGCAGTGTAAATGGAGCTATGGGCACCATCTCCTTCCCGGTTTACAGCTCCGATACTGCCTCAAGAAGCAGAATATTCCCTTTACAATGTCTCCCTTTTTACCCCCACCACACTGCCGACCCATCCCCATGTTGTGTCAGCGCTATTCTTTGGGTTGCGAGAGCGACACAGAAGGAAACTGGAAAAATGTCGGCTTCTGCACACAGCATCCAAGGTGCTGACCTGCCTTTGTTCTCTAATACTACCTCCATCCATCCATTTTCCGAACCGCTTGATCCTCACTAGGGTCGCGGGGGGTGCTGGAGCCTATCCCAGCCGTCTTCGGGCAGTAGGCGGGTGACACCCTGAAGTAGTTGCCAGCCAATCGCAGGGCACTCAAATACTACCTTGGATGTAAAATATCACTGAGCTGATTTCCTGTCCCCCACACCTCCCATTCTGCACTGGTGCCCATTTATACAGGGCCAGAGGAAAAATATCAGCCTTTGCAGGCGGTGTTAAAGGGTCTTAGTGCGAGCCGTATGATCCAATCACTTCCTGTCACATGTTCAGGGTCAAAACGTTCACCAGCAGGCCACCGCCCTGATTCCTGAGTCATGGCGAGGACACTCACAGGGAAGTGCTACTGAATGTGATTTATTATGAGTGTGTGTGTGTGTGTGTGTGTGTGTGTGAATGTGTGTATACGTGTATGCGTGTCTGGCGTTTGTGTGTGTGCATAAGCTGTCATCACAAACAATGCGGTGGTGCTGAGGAGAGAGCAAGGAGTCCCTCCCTCCATCCATCTCTTTGTCTCCTCCCTACACACCCACTGGCAGATGGGTATGAAGAAGTGTGTGTGTGTGTGTGTGTGTGTGTCTGTGTGTGTGTGTGTGTCTGTGTGTGTGTGTGTCAAGCAGACACAAGTGCTTCTTATGTGGATTAGCCCTTATTACTCACCGGGGGACGAGTGAGAGTGTTAAATAGATAAATACAAAGGACTTCCTTTCCTCCTCTACCTCTTCTTCCCCCTCCTTCTTCTCTTTGTCTTCTTTCTATCGATAAAAGCTTCCTTCGCTCCTCCACACACATGCAGCCATATGGTGTGTGCACGTGGACTGTGTGCGCTAGGATAATGAGCATCTGTTGTCAATGTAATCAATCACAAAGAAATCTGGTGGGTGGGTGCATGTGTGTGTGTGTTACGAGCTGGTTAGCAGAGCTAGCTAATAGACCCTGATGTTATTAGCCGCTGTGAGCAGGTGTGTGTGTGTGACTCGTGTCACAAGATGCTTTTATTTTCATTGACAGCTGATGCATAAAAGCCTCAAATGATCAAATCAACCCTCAACTACAAAATGAATACAGCGGTGCCTTGAGATGCAAGCGACCCGCCCTACCTTTTTGAGATATGAGCTGTTGTTTGGCTGACTTTTTGCTTTGATTTGCAAGTAAAGCTGAGATCGGTCCTAAAAAAAATCGAAACCGACCCGACCCGGCCCGAGGGTATTTAAGCCCGACCCGGCCCGAGCCCGATCACTTAACTTGATTTGCAGGCCCGAGACCGAAGCAAACCCGAGATTTTATATTTTATTTGTGAGGACTCGGGAGGAGGAGGGGTGATTTCTGATAACAAAGCCTGTCTTTTGGAACGAAATCTAAGTTAAACATTTACATCTTTTATATTTCTGTTTCTGAAGAGGTTACATTAACCGACAATTTTTCATCATTGACGGATTTTTTTAAGAGTGGACGGGGAACATTTATGGCCGTCTGTCATTTTGACGGGTTGAAAATTGGGCCGTAAACCACAGCAGCAGTACGTCCTTAAGAATCTAGCGCGGCACTTTAAGAGAGAGAAGCAGAGAGACAAAGACGAACAATGACGGGTGGATACTCGACAGAGACTGGAAGGAGTTCTTTGAATTGTCATTGCAGGAGTTTAGTACAGTACGTGGTCTCTCGTGGCCAAAAACTATTCATGGCCTCGAAACTAAAATAAAAAAGGCAGCAAGAGAGAAGCCCGATCCGACCCGAACCCGAAGCAATGATTGACATTTTAGGCCCGATCGGGTCGGGCTCGGGCTCGGGCTCGGGCCGCCCGATCTTACCTCTACTTGCAAGCACATATTTCAGATGGTGACCATGAGCACGACTCGTCTTTGTGCCCTGCGATTGGCTGGCAAGCAGTTCAGGGTGTTCCCCCATCTACTGTCCCGAAGACAGCTGGGTTAGGCTCCAGCACGCCCGCGAACCTCGTGAGGATAAATCGATTAGAAAATGAATGGATGGATGGACCACATGCATCATTAAAGTCTTTCGACAGCTTCTGTGCGGCCCATTGGATTTGACATCTGAAGTACGAGGCAAGAATGTAGAATGAGTTTTCACCCTGTGCCTGTGAGAGGAACCACAAGTCATTTCTTCCTCTTCCCAGGTCATGCCAGCAATCTTCTCTTGACCAATGAGAGCATGCGGTGAACACACACACAAACACGCGCACACACGCACACACACGTCCAAACACAAACAAGCTGTCTAAATACACTTTGCATAAAAAGCAACAGCATGCTTGACCCTGCGTAATTACTTTCCACCATTCTTTTAAGTTGGCGTCCGTGTGTGTGTGTGCGCGCGTGTGTGGGTGTGTGTGTGTGTGTGTGTGTGTGATGGCTCCCCAGTGGCTGGCTGAGCAGATAAGAATCCTTGAAGCTGGTCAGGCCCGAACACCATTTCGTTGATCTCCAACACTCTTCTATTGATCACAGATCTCTGTAAAATATCTCGTCCAGTAATTGTGTGTTATCTCAACCACGAGACTCATGATTTACAGAAAAAAAATTTTTTTTGTGGTTTTATTGGAGTTATCTGTCTTTTTTGTTTTGTTTTGTTACTCAAGCTGGAATTTTTCACGATTGGTCAGTATTCTTCCAAGTACAGTCAAACCTCGGTTTTCGACCAAAAATTTCTAGTTTTTTATGCCTCGGATGACGAACAAATTTCGGTTCTCGAACAAACCGAGCGCACTTGAATGCACCATTTGACTCCTCTCGCCTTCCTTACGCGAGGAAGTGACGCTTCCTCGGGTTGCTTTCCATTGTGAGCAGACGTGTTCAATAAACATTTTTATTTTAAAAAGAACGGGCGGCCCGGTAGTCCAGTGGTTAGCACGTCGGCTTCACAGTGCAGAGGTGCCGGGTTCGATTCCAGCTCCGGCCTCCCTGTGTGGAGTTTGCATGTTCTCCCCGGGCCTGCGTGGGTTTTCTCCAGGTGCTCCGGTTTCCTCCCACATTCCAAAAACATGCATGGCAGGCTGATTGAACACTCTTAATTGTCCCTAGGTGTGAGTGTGGGCGTGGATGGTTGTTCGTCTCTGTGTGCTCTGCGATTGGCTGGCAACTGATTCAGGGTGTCCCCCGCCTACTGCCCGAAGACAGCTGGGATAGGCTCCAGCACCCCCCGCGACCCTCGTGAGGATCAAGCGATTCGGAAAATGGATGGATGGATGGATTTTAAAAAGAGCGGGGTTTCGATTTTCGAACAATTTCGGTTTTCGAACAGCCCTCTGGAACGGATTATGGACGAAAACCGAGGTTTGACTGTACTTTCCAATCCAAATTGGTGTTGAATCCACATGTTAAAGAAATGGCTAAATTCCTCATAAGCTAGCAAACAATTAGCCTTTGCACAGATCTCATCGGCTGGATCGGATCGGCAGATATTTTGCATTCCATGCAAAATCAGTAATGGATTGTAATGTCATAATTTTCCGATTGATCAATGAACCCATTGATTGGATCTGCAAAATAAGACATGGCAGCAAATGCGATCTCGTTGTCACAATTCTTTGTGACCAACAGGTGGGACTGTAGGGCGCCCCCCTGCACCTGCACACCTGTTGGTCGTTATGTAATTAGGAGTATAAAAAGACTCCAGCTCGAACACTCATTGTGGGGTCATTGTTGCTGCTTGTCGCTGCTGTCATGTTTGTTCCGGTCATGTTTCGGTAACTGTTATGGTTTAGCTTCAGTCATGATTTTTGTTTGATACTTTGGATTCTTTTTGTTTTCGTGACTTTGTTTGTTCTGGATTTAGTTTCTGTGTTTTAAAACAATTCTTCAAGTACACCCTGCTCCCTCCCTCTTGCCTGCTTTTTGGGGTCCACCACCACCTCGCAAACGTGACACTTGTTTACTCCAGAGACATTCTGTGCTGTCAGCGTTAGTACAACATCTCTCATCATATACAGTCAGATTCATCCCTACCTCCTTTCCATTTTCTGTGTATTGATTGTTTATCTGTGTTTTGGGGAGAATTTTTAAAAAAGTTTTTTTAAAGTTTTAAACATTCCTATTCCTTCACAATGAATTTCAATAGGTGTCGATCACGCAAATGGTGTAAAACGCTGCTACAAGGTGGATTCATAGCAAATTGCTCATCACTACGGTATTGCCTATGGTAAAAAAAAAAAATTAAAGACATACAATCATCCCTTGTTTTTCGCGGTTAATTGGTACTGGAGCCAAAAGTGAAAAACCGCAAAGTAGGATTTTTAAATACGAGAAAAACATGGTGATTTATAGTGCTATGACATCATCTTGTCTTGTTATTTATTGAAATAGATTTACAGTTTCTTTTTTTTAATCAGACAATGGTCTTTTTTTTTTTTTTTTTTTTAATCAAGAAAAAATCTTTTATCGAGCTGCCAGTTTCAGCTGTCAATTCAGCCTTCGCCTGAGCTGTCAGTGTCAAGGCCGCAAACATTTTTGGGGGAAACAGCCGGGGACGCATTGCTTCCGCGGTGGCGAGGGGTTTGAGCACAGCTTAACAAATCAAAAAAAGTTCTGAAAATTATTGCGAGCACAACACTAAGACACAGTATGAGAGAGAGACAGCTCATGGGACAAATCCACTCGTGGTCTCATTGGTCGATGTCGCGCCGGGAACCAATCACACGCCTTGTTTGAGTTGTGCATGTACAAAGCCTCTGAGTCACATCAGATCTTTGTTCGGCATGAAGGGAAACCTCTCTCGCGTATCAACATGAAACAACGCGTCTTTCTGCAGCCACAAAACTTGGAATTGCGAATTGGCGAGGGATCACTGTAGTTAGTGCTGCTGAAGCCCCTATTTAGAAAGAACTACAAACCAAGGTGATTCGTTGTCACAGTTTTTGCTCATGTGTTCCATTTTGATGAGATGTTGCCCGAGAGTCTGGAAATAGACTCAATCATTTAGGACTGCTGATGGTTTTGGAAACGTTGACTTTCAGTGCGGTTCGATTTACGAGCTTACACATAGCTTGTTGCCACTGCTAATTGGCGCGTGATCCCGAACGATGCCGCCAACTAAACTAGACTCTGTATCAACAAGGAAATGACTGTTGGAGTGTGTATGCGCTGATGAGTGTGTGTTATGGAGAGACACAATGGAGGTAGCATGTGTTCTTTATAACATTTGACCACAAATTAAGTGTAATTCTTCGTCTCGGTTGCACATTTACAAGTTAACAAGGTTATGGCCTGCTAATGACTGCT
The DNA here is from genome assembly GCA_018466805.1 of Hippocampus abdominalis. Lineage (NCBI taxonomy): Eukaryota > Metazoa > Chordata > Actinopteri > Syngnathiformes > Syngnathidae > Hippocampus > Hippocampus abdominalis. Next base: position 17,620,023 of record CM031706.1, on the reverse strand, counting down.
CATTAGTAAGCGTTAACACTCAAGGACATACTGATGCCAAAAACGTTTTCCAGGGTAATCTCAGGGACATGAAGCAAGGGTTTTATTAACAATAAAAAGAAGACAGTACAACAGGGCTGATGAATGTAGAGCTGCAGCTATTGAATTATTCAGTATTCAAGTATCCCACTGAAAATTCTGGAGAATAATCGTGTCTTCGGGGGAACCCGTTTTTTTTTTTTTTTTTTTTTTTTTTACCTCTTATTACTTTAGAGCAGGGCGGCCCGGTAGTCCAGTGGTTAGCACGTCGGCTTCACAGTGCAGAGGTACCGGGTTCGATCCCAGCTCCGGCCTCCCTGTGTGGAGTTTGCAGTCCAAAAACATGGCGCTCGTTGGGCACTCTAAATTGTCCCTAGGTGTGAGTGTGAGCGTGGATGGTTGTTCGTCTCTGTGTGCCCTGCGATTGGCTGGCAACCAATTCAGGGTGTCCCCCGCCTACTGCCCGAAGACTGCTGGGATAGGCTCCAGCACCCCCCCGCGACCCTAGTGAGGATGAAGCGGTTCGGAAAATGGATGGATGGATGGACTTTAGAGCAGGGGTGGGCAAACTTTTTGGCTCGGGGGCCACATTGATTTCTAAAATTTGACAGCTGGGCCGCGTCAGCACAAGATACGGTACATATAAAAAACGGCATGCTGCCATTTTGGATCCAATGATTAAAAAATAGCGGCGGCACGGACACACTTATTCCGTCGTATCGAGCGGGAGTTGCTGGAGTTGGCGCTACTGCGGGCTTCCGCATGGCTTCCGTAACCTCCGTTGTTATGAATCGATCGTTAATGTAAGATAGTAGTTGAAAGTTTAATGCATAAGTTGTTTTTTTTTTACCGTGTTCCGGAATGAGGTCTGCAGGTGGTAGATAAGATTTCTCCCTCTATCTCTCTCCCTCTCTCTTCGTCTCCCCCTGCATCCCTGTCCTCTTCATATTCAAGTAACTGCGCCACCTGGCGTTGAAATGCCTGTCATTACAAGTCCAAATAAAATCAATGCAATCATTCACATTAAAACTTAATTGTGTACCAACCTTTGGTGGGCCGGATTAAAAAGACCAACGGGCCGGATCCGGCCCGCGGGCCGTAGTTTGCCTCGCACTGCTTTAGAGCAAAGAAACAATCGCTTTCATTTTTATATAATTAACAGATTTATACGAGACTAGTATTAAAAATCATTTGTGGTAAATAGTAAGCCAATTTAAACTGTCATATAATTATAAACAGATGTCAAACTAGGACAAGTGAGATCAATTATACAACTCACCGGCCCTGCCCTGAGCCGGATTTACACGGAGACTTTTTTTTCCATTCCAATTGAAATAATCTCGACTAAAGATCTCTGGTCACCTGTTTGCATGCACCGCTTTGTGAATCAGAAAAGCTGTTTGACAGCAGTGTGATGTGCAGATTGAGTTCATTCATCTATTTCGCACAGTAGTCGCGATTCTTTTGACACTTTTATTCAACTGACAGTTTGATCAAGTTACAAATAGTTTGAAACAACTTTCCTGTCAGAGACAAACTCTGCTAGGATGCTGCCATTTTCAAGTGCGTAAACATCACTTCATTTACGTCGAGATCATGCGCGGACCAGATGCAGCTGGCCATGCCTTGTGATGAGCAGCTCATGCCTGTGAATTGCACGGTACAATCACTAGCGACAGCTACATACGTACGTCACGATAATAAATAATAAATATATATATATATATATATATATATATATATATATATATATATATATATATATATTTATCAGGCGGCCCGGTAGTCCAGTGGTTAGCACGTCGGCTTCACAGTGCTGAGGTACCGGGTTCAAATCCAGCTCCGGCCTCCCTGTGTGGAGTTTGCATGTTCTCCCCGGGCCTGCATGGGTTTTCTCCGGGTACTCTGATTTCCTCCCACATTCCAAAAACATGCATGGCAGGCTCGTTGGGCACTCTAAATTGTCCCTAGGTATGAGTGTGTGCGTGGATGGTTGTTCGTCTCTGTGTGCCCTGCGATTGGCTGGCAACCAATTCAGGGTGTCCCCCGCCTACTGCCCGAAGACGGCTGGGATAGGCTCCGGCACCCCCCGCGACCCTAGTGAGGATAAAGCGGTTCGGAAAATGGATGGATGGATGGATATATATATATATATATATATAATATGATTCATTCATTCATTTTCCAAACCACTTCATCCTCAATTCGGGCAGTAGGAGGGGGACACCCTGAACCGGTTGTCAGCCAATCGCAGGGCACACACGGACGAGCAACCATCCGCGCACACACTCACACCTATGAACAATTTGGATTGTTCAATCAGCCTGCCATGCATGTTTTTGGAATGTGGGAGGAATCTGGAGTACCCAGAGAAAACCCACGCAGGCACAGGGAGAACATGCCACCTCCACACAGGACGGCCGGAGCCGGAATCGAACCCTGCACCTCTGCACTGTGAGACAGTAAATATAAAACTGCTAAATCTCAGAACTGTGATGCAGACGTGTTTAGCCCGAGGGCTTCCCGTTTTTGACATTTTCTGGAATAGTTAAAATGCAATCAGAGAGAAAAGCAAAAGTTTTACTGTTGTAGGTATTGAGTGAACTGAATCAAGTCTCGTTCATTATACTGTACTGGAATTTTCCCTGGTCTTGTCTGTTTTGTACTCTTTTAAGACGAGCAGGGAGGGAATATGCACTATTAAAACTTGTGCGTCCTGCGCTTGCCCTCGAGCATTATGTTCTATTGACCTCTATTTCACCTAATGAGTCACAAGTGTAATTGTTGGCAAATACAGTCATGAGGAAGAGGAACAGCGGAGCAGCGGAGCAGCGGAGCAGCGCAGCAGCAAATGAAAATGACTACGTCGTAATTGGTTGCAGAAATAAATGTGTGCAGCGTGTTGCTCTCTCCGAAAATAGCCAAATCTTACTGGAACATTCTGCGGAGAAAAACAACAACAAAATCAGCCACAAATTAGGGCAGGTCAATTGTGGGAGAAACAAATGCAGGAAAAAGAATACTATGCAAAGAGTCTGAATCATATTGAAATTGTCACCAGCTGCTTGCAACTTGCTCGCTAAAGTGAGCAGTTTTATCCTTTCCTGACGTCTTCTTGCTATTTTTGTCATCATTTAAACTAGATAAGCTTAGGCAAAAGCTGCTCAATTTTTTTCCCGCTGCTCTGCATTTTCAGTGTTCAACTGATTAAACAGCTGATTTTACTCACAGTGGAGATAGGGACCGGGCCTGCGAACAGTGAAACTCCACATATAATCTGCATTATAAATGCATCGGGGACGAAAAAAAAATCTTCAATAATCCGGAATATTCAGTACCATTTATAATAATTTTCTGATGCTTGGCTAATCACCCAAATTAAAAAACCATTGAAAAAAATCCCACAAATATGCACATTTGTGGTTGCTGAATTGGGAGTATATGGCGTCCACTGTCTATTAATACATTTGAAACCGCAATGGTAAAATATAATAAAATGATTACCACTGCAAAGCCAGTTAAACACAGTAATAGACCTGTTATTAGTGAATTTTACCATCCACATTTTTGGGAGGATACGTCAACTTAATTTGCACAATTTATTTTTTACTTCTGTCAGTGTATCGTCACAGATCTCAGTTCCACTAGCATCAAAGGATTAACCGTCTATGTGTTGTCGTTTTTCTCCGGGTACTCCGGTTTCCTCCCACATTGCAAAATCATGCATGGCAGGCTGGTTGAACAGTCTAAATTTTATATAATGTACATAACTAATGGATGGGCGGCCAGGTGGTCTCGTGGTTAGCGCTTCGACCTCCCAGTGCAGAGGTGCAGGGTTGGATTCTGGCTCCGGCCTCCCTTTGTGGAGTTTGCATGTTCACCCCGGGCCTGCGTGGGTTTTCTCCGGGTATTCCGGTTTCCTCCCACATTTCAAAACCATGCATGGCAGGTTAATGGAACACTCTAAATTGTCCCTAGGTGTGAGTGTGAGCGCGGATGGTTGTTCGTCTCTGTGTGCCCTGCGATTGGCTGGCAACCGGTTCAGGGTTTCCCCCGCCTACTGCCCGAAGACAGCTGGGATCGGCTCCAGCACCCCCTGCAACCCTTGAGAGGATAAGAGGATTGGAAAATGGATGTGGTGTCGTTTGTCATTTCAGTCAAGACTGAGGATAATACGTCTCGATATAAACAGTGTTTGACTTATTTCCAATTGTATGACGGTAAAAGGAATGTTAAAATGTTACTCAACTGGTTTTAGGGTTAATAAAAGCTTTGTGATGGAAATTTGACCCGGTGTTGCAAATGGTAATTCAAAGTGATTAAAAAATAATAATGATAATAAATTGTTGACTATTTCTGGATTAAAAAAAAAAAACCTCTTTCATGCACCCTGTAAACTGATAACGTGATAAGCTGTCCACTGTAGTAACCGCTGTCCCCAAAAGGGTTAATTTAATGGAATGGAATTTTCATAGATGGAGAAGTAGTGACTCTTCCTTGATAGTTTTGTTGCAAACTTTTGATGCTGCCTCGGGATTAAGGGCTGAGCATCCAGGATGAAACTCGCATGGTCGCGTAGAGAGGATAGAGAAAAAAAAAACGCTTTTTGATTCTTTCATGAATATTGGATGAGTAGCAGAAAAACATCAAACAGCGAGACGACATTGCCAGAGTATCTCGAAGATCACAGCAAGTTTGCACCCTCCTCGAGACCTGCTCGTCGCCCGGATGAATGTTTCCACTCGCACTCTTCTCTGTTCTATTAATACGCCACACACCCAGCCAGGTTCTGTCCGCTCAATTACTGCCTGACACATATGTTCCTCTGCATGTGCATGTTGGCTCAGGTTAACTGTGCTTTCATTCCAAATCAAACGCAGGATTAGAAAGAAATAAGGCTAGGACCAAAAATGTCGAAAAAATGCTAAGTTACATAACAACACAAAGACAGAACAAAAGTAAGGAGATACCCAATGGTAAGAGTGTTGAATATATACCGGACGATTCATTCATTTTTTTTTTTTTCATTCCACCAAAGACTTTTGGAAAACGAATGCAAATTGGTTGGTTTCAAAATGCACATACCAGCACTGCGGCATGATGCCGCAAACTGCTGGTGGTTATGATTGAGCGCTTACCATCCAACGCACGCCCACACACGCACACTACACTACAGAACAGTACACACCAGTGTGCTTCTAACACACCATATTAACATCCCGTTTAATTTTTTGTACACCTCTAATGAGCCATATTCAAATCATATTTAATGGTCTCTGCACCTCTAATGTACCATTTTTACCCATTCAGCTCGGGTCCTCTACCAGAGGCCAGGAAGCTTGAGGGTTCTGCGCAGTATCCTTGCTGTTCCCAGCACTGCGCTTTTCCGGACTGAGATGTCCGATGTTGTTCCCGGGATCTGTTGCAACCACTCATCTAGTTTGGGGGTCACTGCCCCGAGTGCCAGAGGTGACATTCAGACCCATGAACCTTCGGAATATGAGGGAGACGTGCTAACCGTTACAGTAGCAGTCAAAAGTTTTGAAATGCCTTGAAATTCAAGCTTTAACTCTTGATAATGCACAGCTGTGAAGTGAAAGTCTTTGCAGGGCTGAACAGATCGTCCACATCGTCAAAGCTGAAGAAGAAACTACCAAGATGTGCAAAACTGTTATCTGGGCAAAAGGAGCCTACGTTGAAGAATTTAAATGATAAAACCTTTTTCTGTTTTGATTGCAGTAACACTTTTTTGGTCAACCAAATAATTCCATCAATATTTTTTTATAATGTCAATGAGTTAAGTATTAATGTACAAATGGGAACATTTTTAATTACTGAATTAAATACTGAAAAGTGTTTCCGAGCTTTTGACGAGTAATATATGCCACTTTGCTGCCCCGTAACCATATAATTTTCATAATATTTAACATTCTGCACCTGTACACCGGGAGTGCCCATTATGTCGATCGCGATCGACCGGTAGATCGCGGACTGGTCCCAAGTTGCGAAAAAAAAAAACCCCAACCATTTGTGTGTCTTTGTGCATGTTAGTAATATATTTTTTTGTGTTCATGTTCACTGCACCCTAATCAAACTATCAGTCTCATTTTCACAAAAAGTATAAAAAATAAAATAAAATAAAGCAGGTAAATCTTTAACCTACGGTGGCGCGTGACCTGCGTCACCGGAAGTTGTTAGCGCTCAGCAGTCTGCAATTGCAGCTTGTGATCAGAGCTGGTGCGCTACATCTTTTATCGTTATCATTATTCTTTCAGAGTTTGTTGCGTGTACAATTCACTGAGGGCACGGGCAAAAATAGGAATCTACAGGGCCGAGGGAAGCACTTTAAAACGGTACGTGTGAGCTACGATAGTTAACAGGCTGGAAACGTGTGTCGCATGCCTACGCGTCAAGCTGGTGCTCATCATGGCGTGCATGTGTATGCGTGTGCGCGGTAATTGGTCAATCGCGGGAGGTTGGTTGATCGAAAAGTCGATCTTCGGTCCAAAACGTTTGGGTACCTCTGCTGTACACCTCCTGAGTAATTCGTCATATTATAAGTATAGTACTGTACATATGTAATCAAATGTATTCAAAGCACGAGACCCTGGAGGACAATCGCTTTGTGGAGTTGTGCGTAGTTTTTTGTCTTTTATGCCAAACTTTTGGAAGTCGCGTACAACACTTTGGGATTCCGAATTCTCAATGATGTAAAAAAAAAAATCAACGTCCAAGTGTAATTGGTGAGTCAGGGGTCTCTTTTAATTCTAATAGTTAAAAATATGTCCTTAACGGCCACACACGCACTAAACTGCCAATGTCCATTTTACATATAGACACATGTACACATTCCAGGTTTGGCCACTGGGTCTAAGTTTTTCCTCTCCACAGACAGCTGCTGTCTGCACATTGAAAGTGGATCTAGTGGGCGAGAGACAGGAGCAAACAGATTTCATTTGATAGCTGCAACACGTGTGCCATGTTTTAACATTCACTTCCTCGAGGAAGGCACCAATCTGGCATTCTCTTGAACTCCGACCTCGGCAGGCGCTTAATTAAGCCCACATGTGTGTACACACTGAATACACACAAAGGGCTTGTGTACTTCATTTTGATGCGGGGGCCAGTCTAACCAGGCGGCCCGGTAGTCCAGTGGTTAGCACGTCGGCTTCACAGTGTACCGGGTTCGATCCCAGCTCCGGCCTCCCTGTGTGGAGTTGCAGTTTCCTCCCACATTCCAAAAACATGCATGGCAGGCTCGTTGGGCACTCTAAATTGTCCCTAGGTGTGAGTGTAGTGTGAAAACGGGCGCAACTTCATTTTGATGCCGGGGCCAGTCTAACCCACACTGTTTAGGACCGCAATGCACCTAACTGGGCATTCCAGGGCACAGAGCTGCCGCGCCCCCAATGCACCTGACGATTTGGTCACAGGAAGTAGACTGTGCTTGGCGTAAAAACCGGCGTATCTAGTCCAGCTTTATAGGCCACACAAATGTGCTGGACATTACGTAATTAGATAGACATTTTCAATCATTTTTCATGTCTTCTGGAATTGTACAAAGATCGGGACGTCCTGGGAGCTAGGTCCTCCAGTTCTAATCTGTTTGTGAATCTGGTAGACCACGCCGCACATCCACGGCGTTCCGGGAGACCAAGGCCGTTTTCTATTAAACTTACCCCATCACACCTGTCAATTTGGTGTGATGGGGTACAAAAGTACATTGAATTTTAGACTACCTAAAAGCAGCTGTAAATGGTTGCGCAAATGGTGGAACACGATTTTCAAGGCACAGACAAACAGAGTGTGTATAGTGGTTGTCATCGTCTTTTACTGATACATATGACAGCAGTGTGAGACAATCTGTCTGAATCATTATTGCAATCCACTCATTGAATGAATTATTATCATCTTAAACTATCATCGACTATCATCGGATTATTATCATCTTAAAAATATTTGAATAGCACCCCCGGAGAGAGTCATGGGAATGCACGGTCATGGGTGCAAGGCAGTCTCCGATTGCCCACCTCACATGCGTGGCCAATGATATAATTCGCAAGGGGAAATCTTGCAGTATAACTGTATAAAGGATCTTTTGCATGAACCATCTCATGCACAGAGCCCAGCAAGTCTGTTTCTGCTTCCGCAATGTCAACAACTGCGTGTGCTTCGACCGCCTTGATTTTAATGGAAATGATAGTCGTTTCGATTGGCCTCGAGTTGGCTACTTTCCATCCAACAAAACGGCACAAATGCCCCCTTACGCCCAATTTCTACCTGTGTCAGAAAAATATCCCAAAAGAGAAAACTCCATTCATGTGTCCAGTTAGACTGCGCTTTACCTTAGACTTGGGCAAGCACATAAATAGGGCCCAATGAGCTCAGAACTGTACGTTCACATTCTGTTCAGGTGTTCACAGATGATGGATCCAACATGATTGCCCCCGTATTTAATGCAGTTTACTCGGCTCATTCAGTTTGCGATATGCGAACATTTCTCTCGTTCATCCCAAGGATAAAATATCGACTCCTGACTGATCACTGTGGGAGAGCTCTCTTATATTTGCGTGAGCGTTGTGCTGAGTCAGCTGCATCCAGATGGTATCTCTGCGTGTGGTTGGAGCGTCGCACAAATGACTTCACCCTGCACCCTCAAAGCACCACACTCCCACCAGACGCTATTAACGCTTGATGCGATTGGCTCAAGCTGAATGACACACATTGTCAACGAAAAGAAGAGTGGAGCAACATGCATGAAACCAATTAGAACACAGACACAAGGTCGTTGTTGGTTTATGGGGCTGTTGAGAGTCATAGTGTTGCATTTAAGGATGTGCGTCACTGCGCATGGATGGCAACCTCGAAGGTTTCAGAAGAGGAAGAGACCATTGTTATTGTCTGTACAATGGAAACACAAGCGAGTGCCAACCTGACCCACGATAGATGATGGATAGATAGTAGGGCCTGACAATCAATCCAAATGTAATTTGATTTTGATTTTGGCGTATTATAAAAACAATATCATCAAAGAAAAACAATTACCGTATTGGCCCGAATATAATTATAAGACAACCCCCTCTTTTTCAAGACTCAAGTTTGAAAAAAGACTTTTTGAACACCAAATTAATTTTTATACAGAGTTTTGATTATTGAGAGAAAAAGCGTATTATAAAAACATTTAAATATGTAAACTATCAATCACATTCAAAGAATGGCTTCTGGTTTTGAAATGTAAATGTAAATTACAAACGGTTAACCTGGCCGAATTATTGCCGCTACGTTTCTCCATTTTCTGGCTATTTTTTTATTTTCTTCTTCGTGCCTGATTTTATTCTTCGTGACATCACTTTGGCCTGGGGAGACGGCCCTGGCGATTATAATGTCTAGACCCCGAATATAAGAAGACCCCCAGTCTTATTTTGCACAGACTGCCAAACGGCTGTTTTTTTGCAAGTTGAAAAGCGCCCTGAATGCACCGCTTGCTTTGAACTTGAAAACCACTCTCTTTTTTGTTTTTTTACATTGGAAGTTCTTATACATGGGCCTTAATAAGAAATGAACAGTTTTCACATTTAGACATTTAAAGTAATTGTTGTAAAAAAAAAAAAAAAAAAAAATACACAAAATCAGTAGAGCACTTGCACAAACCGTCTACGAAACAAATGTTACAAATTCCATCCATCCATCCATCCATTTTACCGCTTATCCTCACAATATCCAGCGTCTTGAGAGACAAAACAATCGCAGGGCACTAGCATGTTATTTTGCCTCGATTTTCAAATCAAGGAATTTTTGTTGTCATGTCAACACGCACATGATATGGCGCAAAACACGATACCGGAGGTCACATGCTTGCCGAGGAAGTCCCAGGCTTTGTGAAAGTAAAACAAAATAAGTAAAAATAAATATGACAAGATGAGGGAGATGCTTATTCCTGGTTTGAATGTCTGCAAAGATACAATGCAGGAACGATAAACTGCAATGCAAGACACTTGAATTGCAGTGAGATTTGATGTTAAGGTCATTATGTACCTATCAAAGAAATGGTGTTCAAGAATAAATTGCAGGGATTAATAGGCATGGGGGAGGTTGATCGTTGTTTTTAGTAGCAGAGTTTTTGTAGTTGAAGAAATACAAAGTTTTGACATCAATGAATAATAATTTTAAAGAATCGGGATTTCAATAAAAATAAGAGAGAGAGAGAGAGAGAAGAGAGAGAGAAAATAGACAGTTACTAGAAATATTTCTGTAACTCTTAAGCAAAACTTATACTTCTGACTATCTTACGTCATCGCTAGCGATATTCTTTTGGCAGTATGTCAATCTTGTTAACTCATTTGAAACGGCGTCGCTCAAACCTGAATACAAGTGCAGTGCGGAGAAAAAGCAGCTCAGTGCAAACTCCACCCCTAAGCCTCTTCCGATAACTCTGACTGCTCAAACTGTTCCTGTTATTATTTTCAAAAAAAGAAACATTTATAGAATACTTTTGCTGCCCTTACTTTTAGCTTCTGGTCCCCACAGGTTAGCATGGGCCCTGCTACAGTTGGTAGTAGGTGCCTGCTGCAAGAATAGGCATGCCACATTTCACTGACAGGGATATCGGGGTCAGTTCATGTGATAGGGCAACTTCAAGTTGATATTCTTTGAAGTGAACCCCCAAATAATCGATTTTTTTTACCCTTACTGTACTCAATGTACACTAATTAAAAGCAAGACGATGCATGAACTGTGATGTCTGACGCATCATTACACCCCTAACCGATACCAAAAATTGATACCATAATTACCATTGATACCATACCATTGATTGATACCACAGATCAATACCATACTGCTATTTGTCATTTCTGGAGTTTGTTTGTGACCTCGGTGTGATGCCGGGAAAGGACTTAAGTGGTGCAAGCACTGTTTCACTTTGTGTGTGTCCACATTCGTGTGTGTGTGTCTGTGTGTGAGTGTGTGAGATCAGTGTGTGGTTTTTGTTATGTAGAAGAGTGATGGATGTGGTTTTCCTCTGCAGGGAAAACTGGAGCCAAGACCATTAATGTGTGCGTGTGTGTGTGTGGCAGGAAACTGTCACACTGAGCTTGGAGGTTTAGAAAGTACACGAAAGTTTGTAATATGTTATAATATTTAAGAAATGAATTATTCCGCATGGCGGTATTCATTTGATTCCTTGGGGTTAAGACCGCTATCGTCGCCGTTGTGGATTTCTAACTCATTCTCAAACAAAAATATACACTAAATACCTCGCATCGCTTAGAATTTCACCACATGGAAACTTTTGTCATCTGTGAATTGATTTAGAGGCATACGAGCCTACTTATTCAACTCGCTGACCGGCACGAGAAGGTCAAAATGCATATCAGAAACGGCTCTCATTATGATGCGAACCATGCAAAGACATGTGAAATGAAAGGCCTCTCTGACAGTATCAGTCAAAAGTGAGCGCCATTGTTTGTATTGATGCAGCTCTTGCGTTGGCCCTTGGAAAAATGTTACTCGTCCCGGATGAACTTGCTGGTGAGAGTAGCGTTTTGCATTTGTTAACACCCAACAACAGCAAAGACTAACATAAAAAAAACCTGCTTGGCCACAATGCATTTTTAGCATGTGGCGCAAAACAAGTTCTTAGTAAGCTGGAACCTGTAAAGGTGAATTTCCAAAACTCACCTCTGCATTACGCCGTCATCATTTAGACCGGGGGTCGGCAACACGCGGCTCCAGAGCCGCATGAGCTTTATAAAAAATGTTTGAAAATGGAAAAAGATATTGATAGTAGGCTAATATAGCTCAAATAAATATAGATACATGTTGCAGCTCCGAAAAAGGAGAGCTGTGGTGTTGTTTTTTTAAAATGTACACTTTATTTATGCTTTTAACAGTCTCGACAAACACAGGCAAGTCTGCGTCCGACTCCGTGCTTCTCTCTTCTCGTTCGACTCGAGAGGCGTTCAAAGACAGCCTCCGAAAAACGGAAATTAATGATCACTTCACTGACACTAAGAAAAGCGAAAATAATGCACCAAAAGAAAAAATTCAAGCGAGGAAATCAAAAAATAAATTCTATGGGGGCGTTTGTGAACACACAACAAAGGAATGAATAACATAAACAATTCTGAGACAGTCCAGTCTCCTACATACATAAGCATGTGTTTTCTTCATTGTAAGTTTTATAGAAGGCTTTTATTTTTTTGCTGCTCCAGACGTATTTGTCTTTTGTTTTTTTTGTCCTAAATGGCTCTTTAAACATTTTGGGTTGCCGACCCCTGATTTAGACCGAGGGCTGAATTAACAAAGAATGAACTGTGGCCGCTGATAGCACCTTTAGTTGCTCAATCATTTGCACCCGCAGTTTGCTCCGTCTTGTATTCACAAAGGACATTACACTCATGACACACCAGAGCAAACGCACCCACAAAGTTAGGCTGCGGAGTGTAGTTAGGCAGCCACATATGGCAAAGTATAAATGCTGCCTGTGCTCGAAGAACTCCATGGCAGAACAATGGCAGTTAGATTGCGATAGATGAAATGTGTCGCGAATGATTTGTATACCGTTGTAGAACCCTATAAGCAATAGCTATTTGATCACAAATGGTGCAGAAAACATCACGTTACTCACAGGGATATATTCTTTATCCTCTGCAAAAAATCCCATCATTGGAGCTTATTGAGTCGCGAAGACTAGTAAGAAAGTGAATACTGACAAACGAAGACCCACCCTCTCCTCCGTTTGTTTGTGTGACTCTTTAAAGCTGCCACCCAGTGGCCAAGGCAGGCCAGGTACATTGTTATGAGCAGCAGAATGAACTGAATGGCAGCATTACATTTTTGTAGCAAACCGTTGAATTATTTCACATTATAATGAATTACTCTTTGCCCTTTTCGTAGACAGCACACATGAACTTGCCGTAGAACTGACACATCTTCATTTTTAAGGATGTCTAGTTAACCGTGTTTGGGAATTTGTCAGACTCTGCTGTGCCATGGTGATTGAGGACATTTTATTTTGCATGCCCCAAGCCCACCTGACAATTTGTATATACAGCCAAACCTCGGTTTTTGAACGTCTCGGTTCTCAACCAAAAAATTTCGAGTTTTTTATGCCTCGGATGACGAACAAATTGCGGTTCTCGAACAAACTGAGCGCACTTGAATGCACCATTTGACTCCTCTCGCCTCCTTACGCGAGGAAGTGACGCTTCCTCGTGTTGCTTTCCATTGTGAACAGACGTGTTCAGTAAACATTTTTATTTTAAAGAGCGTGGTTTCGGTTTTTGAACAATTTCGGTTTTTGAACAGCCTTCTGGAACGGATTATGGACGAAAACCGAGGTTTGACTGTACTTGTACTGTATGTTTACTTTGTATATTTTATATAATATAGATTTAAATGGGAACAGAGCTCCGACTGACATTTTAAAGATTTACATACATACTAAGTTTTGTGATGAACATCAAAGGTGACACAGATTTGCATTCTTGCACGTCAACAGAGTCTCTGATTCAGTCGGCCACCTCCTGTCACAGTGGCAACACACAAGTTCTGGCAGCCAGTTGTCGTGGCAGCTGTTTCAGGCTATGCGCTGCCTCACCTGTCGCCCTCTTAAGACATTGAGACACACGCACGCACGCACACACACACACACACACACACACACACACACACCAGCAATTTAGTAGTCTGCAGCATCATCAGTGTGAACAGAATTTGAAACCCCCTGATGCTTTATGGCTAAAATACATTGGTAGTCCACCTACCTGTAATTTTGGGTTATCATTTGGCCTGGACGTGTGTGCCTGTGTATTTGCTGCTCTTATCATTCATGTGTGCGTGTGCATGTGTGTGTGTGTGGGGGGGGGGGGGCGTGGTACAGGGCAGGGTGGGGGTGTCAGTGTTAATGGCTCTAGCAGGATTGCGTGTCAGCCTTTAACCATGGACACGTCTGGAAACAGTGAGTGAGCGAGTGTGTGTGTGCGCGCGTGTGTGTGTGTGTGTGGTAGCAGCTTCCATGACCTTAACCCTGCAGTTTGTCATGTGAATAGTCAGCGATAACATAAATCCAACACACATGCAAAGCACACACACGTTGGCTGTACACTTTTTCCCATAATATTAGGTGCGGTAGCACCTTCTTATGACCTCCTGTTTATTTGAGCTAATTTGAATATACTTACCTTTCAATATGGGAGGGGCAAACTGGGAAAGCAGAGGCTATTAAGAAATTCAGCACTGGATAGGGTCCTGTTGTAGAGATGTGACCTTGTGCTGACAAGTGAAACATACTGTACAGTACTTCAAACATATCCCAGTGTATGTACAAGATGTTGATACGTCAGTTTTTCATCTGCTGGTTTTGTATTCAATGTCACGTGTATACAGTATTCATCAAAACACCCAACCTTGAGACCCCGCCTCCCCTTAATGTGCATATACATGATTTAAGCACAAATTTGGGCATGCACACTGTTTCTGATTGAGCCCAAATGACATTTTTTATGGTTTCACAATTACAGTGCTGTGAAAAAGTATTTGCCCACTTGCTGATTTCTGTGTTCTTTGCATATTTATCACACATAAATGTTTCAGTTCATCAAACTCAAATTTAATATCACACAGAGACTACACAAGGAATATAAAATCCAGTTTTTAAGTGATTATTCCATTTACCAAGGAGTAAAAAAATTAAAACCTATCTGGCTCTATGTGAAAAAGTAATACCCCCTCCCCCTCTTGTTAAATCACAAAGTAACTGTGACTAGGAAAAATTCCCCCACAGCCTTGTGAATGACTCATCACCAATTATCGCAAACTTGATTTCAGTTATTGCTGCCAAGGTTTGCACAACCCATTAGTAGATTCAGGGGGCAATTACTTTTTCACGGGGGGACAGGTAGATTTGGATTTTTGTTGTTGTTGTGCCTTAATAAATTAAATTGGCATTTAGAAACTGCATTTTGTATTTCCTTGGGGTTTCTCTCTGTGATACTAAAATTGGTGAACTGAAACCCTTGTGTGTGATAAATATGCAAAGAACACAGAATCTGGCACGGGATATACAATATTTTCACTGCACTGTATGCAGTGAAATATGCAGTGTATTCATTTCCACAGAAATGAATTGGAAATAGGGCCCAACCGATTAATCAGCCAACCGATCAAATCGGTTGATATAAGATCTTTTAAGATTGGTTGAATAACAATATTTTTACGCATAAACACATTACACCATAAAACGATGACGATGATGCTCAAGCCTTCCAAAAAAGTTTGATTTTTTTGCCAATTTTTCTCTCTTTTGTAACATGAAATAAATTCTAAAGGTCAAAGTATTGTAAAACTGTCAAATGTTCTGCATGTAATTCATAACTTTATTGTTGTAAAAACTAAGGGACCAAAAAAATCTACTTCTTTCATTAATCTGCCAATTAATTGGTTAGTGGGATTTTATCCTGCCACATATGGGAATCCGCATTTGTCTAAAAAATTAATAAAAATAAAACAATGAAGATGTGATAGAGTTGGAGATTATCTGATGGAATCTATTTGTTTACATTTGTTTTTTTGGGCACTTTTTTGTTTTTTTGAAGACCCAAGAAAACCACGAATGTTGACACAAGATCAGAACAATGACTGAAGTTAAAGAGCAAATTCTTCTTGTTGGCGCTATACTGGTCACAATTTTCTCCCAATCTGATATGTTTCAGTCATTATTGATCGGTCAGTGCAAGTACAGTTTGCTCTTGATTTTAATTAGTACCCCACACAAGACTACAGTCAAGGCGAAGGTCAGATCACATTCATTTTTGGTGCTCTCCCGGTCACAGTCCTGACTGTAATTTGCCTTGAGTGAAGCAGGCCTAATCTGTATTCCCTCCTTTCCTCTTTTGCTGGAATGTAAATGAGGTGAGAGGGAATGTTTATTTGGACCAGTCATTCATTCACGCTTATTAGAGTTTCATTCACTCGGTGATTTATGCTCATTTGAGAAAGTCAGAGTTCCAGCTTCTTCGTGATGTGTGTGTGTGTGTGTGTGTGTGTGTGTGTGTGTGTGTGTGTGTGTGTGTGTGTGTGTGTGTGTGTGTGTGTGTGTGTGTGTGTGAGGCTTAAAAAGAACCACGAACAAAACCAAATGCTGTCTTTTATTGGGCGCATAAAGACAAAATGTTTGTGAAGGCTCCCAAACTATCCATTCTATTCTGTGCCACTTTCTGGCACCCTTCCATTGGTGGACAAAGAGAGGCTACTTTGAGATTAGGAAAATGACAAAACCCAATGCTCGTCTTCTTATAATACTTGTAAATACTTCCGCTAACTACAAGGTAGCTCTCACTTCTTTTTCCCCTTATTGTGCGTCACATACGTGAGATATAGTCGGCCATCTTGCCAGCAAAAGCAAGACACGCCAGGATTTGCCATTACAATTGATACATCAAACGAAACTACAATTTGTGGTGGACAAGGGAATTTGGGTGAAAATCAGTGAAAATGTTTACCAAAAAAAAAGCGGAGAAAAATTCACGGAACGGTGTGTAAATAAAACATAGCTGACATGCGGTGAAATCGTTGAGGAAACAGTGGAATGTAGTGAAAACATAATGGCTATGATTTCATGCGAATTAATTACACAGCTATTGCCATCAGAAAGTCAGGACTCTTCCATACTATACAGGTAGAAAAATGGCAAGAACGGAAAAAAATACACTGGAAATTGGAAAGATTGTTGAAAATTTGCTTAAAATGTGTAAAGAATGGCTAAAACATGGTGACATTATGATGGAAACATTGGAAAGTGGCAAACGCGTGGTGGTGATTTCTCGGTGATGATGTCACAGATTCACTTAGCACACGCAGATCTTGCAATCATTAGTTACCACGCAACTGTTTTGAGATGTGGCGAAAACTTGGTCATGGCAATGATACGCTGTTTAGGTCGCGGGCGTGGCTATTGACATCAATTACCCTTCCGAACTGTACGGCAATGTGGAAATGCTGTGGGGAATGCAGTTGAAACGTGATGAAAAATGAGACGTGGTCAAAATGTGATCGAAAACCAGTGGAAACATTTCGTTTGTTTCATCGCGGAAGAATTGCACTTGATGACGAGTAGGACAGAAGTGAAAAGTGTGGACGTGGTGTTGGATGTTTTCGTGGCGATGTTCGCGTGTGTCCAGTCAATTCGAGCTATTTAGTTTGACATACATATGCTGCTGCAATCACGTCTGTAATGTATGGCGACTGTGGACACACGCACACGGATGGAGAAAGCACATGCCGGATGAAAGTTGTGTGTCTGAGACAGAAAGGGAAGACAAAAACTGTAAAAATAAAATAAAATAAAGAAATCATAATAATTACCCCCACCCCCAAAAAAAAAAGTTTGCGCTAAAAAGTTTTGATGAGAATCTTAAACACATTGCAGTAGTCACAAAATGTGTGAATGCTGTAAATCTTTAGCCGCGACATGAAAGCAACACTTTGGTCATTCTTGTCCTGTGGGACAAGCGGCAGGAAGTGTGTATTGAAGTTTACTTCACATCTTGATGTAAAAAACTTCCACGGTGGCTTTTAGAGTAAAAACAAATCACAAGCTCACCATTTTTAGAACGTTTTGACTGATTTGCACAGGATCATTCACAAAGCAACAATGTGTTTGGAAGCGGGAAATGTAGCTTTGACCAAAACTCTTCTCGTTTGACAGTCGGCTTGGTTGAAATATCAGTGTCGTGTTATTTAAGTTTCCCTTTATATACATACACATATTTACATTGCAAAAGGAACAACTATCACTCAACGCCATGATGCCATCTGTGCCAATCATCGCGATAACAGGACGCAGTTGCTCAAAACAAGGTGACATTTTCATTGGTTGCCAGGATTGGTCAAAATGAAAGTTTCATCATCCAATCAGTGCAAAGTATTGTCCTGATTGTCCCGCCTTTTCCGAGAAGATCACATTGGAGCAGTCTCAGATTGATACTGTGGAGAACTTCTTTGAGTGATTCACGTATCAATCGAACTCTTGCCAGGTTATCAAAAACTTGGGAACAACTTGACTTAATTCAGACTTTGTATCTAAACGACTTGAATTGACTTGACTTGGACTTAAACGACATGCTTGTTAATAGAATTGAAAAAATCTGCATTTTAACACATTTTGCAATTTTAATTACCCTATAATGCCATTTGTATCATATTTGATACATGCATTTCCATTATGTAACTAATTCTTTATATTACATGCAATCATCTGTATCAAATTTGATACTGCAGGTTTAAAATATGATTTTCCTCAAATGATCATTTTCAGACGTAATCTACATAATGCTTATAAATGTGATATGACAAATATCTAAAACAACATGATATGGCAAAAATATTTTTGTGGATTTTGTTATAAGGGTTATTAATGAACATCTCGGTTCGCAAAAATCCAATTTTTCTGGCTATTCCTTGATGGGTCAGGCATTACACGGTTAGGAAGAAAAGCAAGTAAGAAAGAAAAAAATAGATTTTTGTTTCATTCACACCAATCTGACAGCCCAGCCAGCTTTTGTTTGTCCTTGGAGACAAGTCAGACAGTTTCCTGTGTATGTAAAATGGCCAAAAAAATCTGCACACAAATTTCTCTCTCTCACACACACACACACACACACACACACACACACACACACACACACACACTCGGACTTGCTGATGTTGGCAGCAGACTCGCTTCTCACTTTTCCTTCCTTCATTTCAAACAGTTTTTCAATGCAAATCGAATTGGTTCTTATGTCAAACGACTCAGGGCAACATGTACCCAATGTATGGCATAATAGCTCAGCACAATGGCTTTGTCACCAAAATGCTGTATTTTATTATATGCGTGAACAAACATTTTGTGACACACCTCATCATTAACTAATGAATTAATTGTTGCCAATTCTTCATCTTATCAAGACATGTTGGACGATCATATTCTTCCAGTTTGCGGGGACAGGTTGAGGGAGACCCTCTTGTTATTTTCTCAAAACAAGGTCCAGGGTTGCTTGGATGAGTTTGCACCTCAGGTCTGTCTAGAAGAGCTGTTATACATGCAAAGGGGGGGAACAGCTCTCACATTTTCCACCTGAAATTGAAATATGAATGGGAAATGTAAGACAAAGATGATATGCATTGCACCTCATTTTTTTAGTATCCCTATATGTGTAGATGAATAAATGAAATGACTGTAACGACTGGAAAAGACATTTGCTGTGAGTGCGCCTACGTTTTGTGGTCTTCTCACCCCCTCCTCAATCTTCTTCTCTTACCAGCATGGCGCGTGTAGGGGGACTATAGCGCCTTCAGAAATCAGAAATCCCTGTAGCCCCAGTTAAGCCCCTCCTTCATTTTATTTCATATTCTAAAATATATTTGTAAATTATTTTCTGAGCCCCCTTAGCTCCACTCTAGTCACAGGCGAGGGGAAAAAATCCTTGAGCTGTGCTTGTTCTCTTGCAGCTATTTGGGGAATAAGTATCTCGAAAATTGCCAAAGAAAAAGCAAAACCCACTTGCTGAAATAAAAACATTTGACTCATTTTAGCGTGCAAAGAAAGCGCTTTCAAAAGTATTTAATTGTATTTAACAGTATGATAGTATTCGGGACATATTAGCTAACAATTTTCGAAGGAATAACATTATTTTGTAAACGTTTGAATTCGTGTGAAGGCAACGGTTAGAACTCCATCTTTTAATCCGAACAGGGATTTAAAAACATTCATCTTTCGCACAGCAGGAGTCGGACATTCAGTCGTATCCCCACCGCTCATGAGAGAAGATTACGATCTTGAGAACCTGCAAAAAAAAGATGGCGGGTTACAAACCACATTCTGTGTGCAGAACTGTCTCGCAAATGCTGAAGTTTCAAGTGTTGCAGTTATGGAACCCCAAAATGTTGTTTGAAAGGCAATAAGAAGGAGCAGCGGAAGAAGACATTTTCCACCACGTTTTCAGAAAGGGCTTGTGTCAGCGTGCGGCTCTTTTTTTCCCTTGCAGGAATGTTGATCTGATAATTGGATTAATTATAAAATCGTAAAGCTCCACTGACTGTCTCTTTCGCTTCTTTTTTTTCTTGTGTTGCTGCAGGGTCTCTGAGGACTGAAGGGATTAAGGCGTCTGATGTTCTGCCTGTCTTGAAGGAGAAAGTGGCCTTCGTATCCGGTGAGTATCATCAAAATCATCACCCACCCACCCGTTGAGAGACTTTCACTGCGACGCTTTCACTTGACACATTTTTCTACAAATGTCACAGGTTGCATGCCAAAGGTCAAGTTGCAAGACTATTGGCTCTCTTACCACTTACATTTTTCATGTACGATTAACACCTTTAAAAACGCCTTTTGCCACTTGCTGTCGAATGACAATAACATCACAAGTACTCGGGGCTCAGGTAACGACCAATCAAGGCTCAGCTAGGGAACTTCACATCAGCTGTAAAATGCAGGTTGTTTGTACAGAACTGAACAAAGACAAGAAACATCAACAAATCAGCACCCAATCGTCATGCGTTCAGTCTGATATGGTGAAACTCCTCTGCAACGAAATCATGTTTGCAGCAAGAAATTTTTCATAACAGGGGGTTTTTCACTGTAGCAAATTTGATCTCAGATGTAAACACACACACACGCACACACAAACAAACGTATGTGTACTCTTTATTTTTATTCCAGTAGTGCATAAGTATGAGCATATACTTATTTTGACACTTCATGTAGTCAGTGTAGAAAGAAAAAAAGGGAAAGAAATTATGAAATTTACGATCAGCATTCACTTTCACTTACATCAGTTTCTTGGATAATGTCTTTTATTTTGCTTCCTCCGTTTTTCATTTTGATCACTTTTACCCTCTCTTCCAGTGTCAGAGCTCTTCTTGTTTTAGCTGCTTGACATCCAAAGGTCCGTTTTGTAGCCATTTGAGCAATGCAACGTTCATGCTGCGTCTGAAACTAGCTATAACAAGTACTTCCTGGACTACTGCGCATGCGTAAACTAATGTGGTGGTTGCTGTTGCCGTTTCCGAACGAAGCACTAGAGGTCGCTGTTTGGATTAGACTTCGTTGTAGTGAATCTCTTTGTGAGGCAAGAGCAGAAAAAAAGATTTCGTATAACGCAAAAGGGGTTTGTTTTTTTTCGTTGTATGGGGGCCAGGAGAGTGGCAATGGTGTTAATGCATGAAGATTTTTTTCACATTAGGGGGTATTTTCACCCATGTAGGTTTTGTTGTAGAGGAGTTTCACTGTATTAGAAGCGAAGGAAGGCAGTGTTTGCACTGAGATCATTCACGACTGAAATGTTATTACGCCGTTGAGTTTTTTGACGTCATTTTTCTTAAACTGTTTCACGCATTGCCATGGTGACTGCGGTAAAATGCATATGGCACTTGTTGCTTTCTGCATCCATCCATCCATTTTCTGATCTGCTTTATTCTCACAAGGGTGCTGGAACCTATCCCAGCTGTCTTTGGGCAGTAGCACCCTTACCTGGTTGCCACTGCATCGCAGGGCACACATTGACGAGCAACCATTTAGCGCTCACAATCACACCCAGGGACAATTAAGAGCTCATGTGTCAAACTCAAGGCCCAGGGGCCAGATGTGGCCTGCCACCCCATTTTATGTGGCCCGCAAAAACAAATCAAACATGTCACTTTCCATGATGCTAGCTAAAATGTGTAACACAATTTAAAATTCTCATCTGGAATAAATAAGAAGGATATTGTAAGCATTTTATTGTAACCAAACCCTTCATGACAGTAACTTAAACAATAGTTGAATAAATGTTATTTTTTATTTCTTTATATAGTTTCAGTCATCACAGCCCTCCTAGGGAAACGGTAATTATAATGTGGCCCTGATTTAGAGTGTTGCATGAACCAGTCATGCATGTTTTTGAAATGTGGGAGGAAACCCCAGGACCCAGAGAAAACCCACATGAGCACAGAGAGAGCATGCAAACTCTACACAGGAAGGTCAGAACAGGAATCGAACCCTCCACCTTCGCACTGTGAGAGGTGAAAGTGTGAAAAAAACACTTATTTCGTTTTACACACTGTAGTAGTTGTTGCAACATTGAAACATATCGTGATAAGCACTGATAGTCTGCTAGTAGGCGTGGCTCTCGTTTTGCCCAAATGGGGGTCCAAATCCGGTTCCTGATGGCCACTATCCTGCATATTTTTTATGTTTCCCTCCTCCAATACATCTGATTCAAATGATCGGTTCATCAGCAAGCTCTGCAGTAGCCGAATAATGACCCTGATCATTTCTATCCGGTGTGTTGAAGTAGGGAAACATCGAAAACATTAAGTATTTGAACAGCCCTGGGTTTGGATAAATATGTTGTCTCTCCATTAATCAATTTGCTTGAGCAATTCAAGGCGCATACTGACAAAAGCCATTTACAGTAACATTCACCTCGACAATTTAAAGTCTTTATTGAACTCAGCATGCATGTTTTTGTAATATGGGAGGGAGCCAAGAGTACTCTGAACCAAGATTCAAAGGCAGAACCACAGGTCAGTCAGCCAGATATGCTGAGCAATGGTCAACCACGCTGCCAGTAATCTGTCCTTTCATTTGATTCTTTATTTTAATCCCACGTGTGCTTTTAAATTAAGGCTGGAATTAAAATTAAGGCTGGAATCCCACATCGCGGTCATCTGACTGATGTAATGAAGTGTCAGGAGTACAAAGTGCTGTGCTCAAACCATCAGAAAGGGTATGTGTAACGAGAGACGAAAGACATCAGAAGCAAGCTTTTGTGCAGCTTTAACGCACAGAGCTCCAAAGGACACATTTGCATATTTCTTTTGTGCGGCGCTAAATGTCAGCACTTCTTCTAGACCACGGTACCGTTTGGGACTGTAAACCCGAATCTGCTCTACAATTCTTTGTTGACCGTTTAACAGAGCACCATTTACGTCGCCTCACACTTCCACTAGCGGTAGAGTAAAATATCAACAGTGTGATTGTGGATGGGCATAGTAGTTCATTCATGAATTGGAATTCGGTTGAATGTGTGCAAGTGAGAGGCGGCCCGGCAGTCCAGTGGTTAGCACGTCGACTTCACAGTGCTGAGGTACCGGGTTCGATTCCAGCTCCGGCCTCCCTGTGTGGTGTTTGCATGTTCTCCCCGGGCCTGCGTGGGTTTTCTCCGGGTACTCCGGTTTCCTCCCACATTCCAAAAACATGCATGGCAGGCTGATTGATCACTCTAAATTGTCCCTAGGTATGAGTGTGGGCGTGGATGGTTGTTCGTCTCTGTGTGCCCTGCGATTGGCTGGCAACCGATTCAGGGTGTCCCCCGCCTACTGCCCGAAGACGGCTGGGATAGGCTCCAGCACCCCCCGCGACCCTAGTGAGGATGAAGCGGTTCGGAAAATGGATGGATGGATGGTGTGCAAGTGATCATTGATGAATCCCGAGCAAAATGGATTAGCTGCAACCGGCAGAGGCACTGTTGGCTTACACTCAACTAGTTTCCTGCGAAGGTCCACCATGACATGACGTCAGCTATGGAAAGTTAAGCTATATCCGCTCAAACCATTCCCTTTGTTTGGCTGACAAGCAAAGATTCACGTAACTCGTCCAGTCCAGTACCTTTTTTTAACCCTTGCATGCACCTTGTAACCTGATAACTTGATAAGCTGTCCACTGTAGTAACCGCTGTCCCTGAAAGGGTTAATGAACCTCAATATGGCAATGTTGTAAAATCAACTAAGGCTTTGAGCAAACCATTAAAAAAATTGGCAAGAGGCGTGGTGCAGCCTAAACTGGTCAACAGCTCATTACAGGGTACAGTAAAAGACAAATACATTTACACTTACATTCATCCCTCAGGACAATTTAGTCTTCATTGAACATGCATGTTTGTGGAATGTGGGAAGAAGTCAGAGTACCCAAAGAAAACCGACACAAACATAGGAAAATGTCAACTCAACACAATGATGCCTTAGCCAAGATTCGAACTCTGAACCTCAGAGCTGGGAAGTGGATGTTCTCCATTACATGGTCGTTTACCGGTACATAGAACTATTAGTTTCATGCTGAAAAAAACCCCAAACAGTATATTTATGGTGTTATATGGATTTTTAGTTTGGTTTTGTATCAGTTGCTGATTAAGTATATGCTTAATGTGCAAAAAATATAGTTTTTCATCACAGTTAAATACAGTCAAACCTCGGTATCCGTCCATAATCCGTTCCAGAAGGCTGTTCGAAAACCGAAATTGTTCGAAAATCGAAACCACGCTCTTTTTAAAATAAAAATCTTTACTGAACACGTCTGCTCACAATGGAAAGCAAAACGAGGAAGCATCACTTCCTCGTCTACCCGAAGAAGCGTAACTTCCTTGTGTAAGGAAGGCGAGAGGAGTCAAATGGTGCATTCAAGTGCACTCAGTTTGTTCGAGAACTGAAATTTGTTCGTCATCCGAGGCATAAAAAAAATCAAAATTTTTGCTCGAAAACCGAATTGGTCGAGAACCGGGACGTTCGAAAACCGAGGTTTGACTCTATATGTTGTGCCTTTTTTTTTCCCGCTGAATAATTATGTTACTTTGAGATTCCCGACTGATCTAAGCACCAAGTGGTACAAAATTGCGATTCCCTTTAAAACGTTTGACAATGGAAAGACAAAAAAAAAACCAAGGTTACCATATAGAGCAAACTGTAGTTTTTGGTGAAAAGAAAGCTTTTTCGTGCTGCTAACTACAGCAAAAATCATTAGCATTCTCCCTGCCTGCAGCATTTGCCCAGGCAGGAAACGGCCAGGGAAAATCATCCAGTGCGCTTAACACCCCGAACATATGACTTATGTGAAATTCTCGCATCTGGCAGGCGTTACACATGAGCGTGTGCCAAAACAAGCAGATGTGAAAAGCGCCTTGCTGCACTCGCCACTCAGCTGACCCTAACGCGATTTGCACGCTGAGCTTTGGGGCTCCTCAAGTCGGGAGGACCCAACGCAAAGGCCCTCTTGTAATTGCTTTGTTTGTTCTTGCTTCATTGTTATTATTCTCAGGCCAAACCGATCGCCTTTTTTAGAGCTTTCCCACAGTCAAAAGCCCACCACATTTAGGAGTCATTTTTCATTCAAGTGAATCGTTAGATCTAGGAATTATCTGGGAACTGTCACCTTCAACTCAAAACCGAAAGCCAGTTTAACATGGAATTAAATTGGTTGGCATCAAGCGTGTTGGGCTTATTGGGTCTGATGCGGTTTGTTTTAGGCCAAGGGTCGGCAACCCAAAATGTTGAAAGAGCCATATAGGACAAAAATAAATAAAAATATATATATATATCTCTGGAGCCGCAAAAAATTAAAAGCCTTCTATAAAACGTACAATGAAGGAAACACATGCTGAATGTATGTAGGAGACTAGACTGTCTCAGAATTGTTTATGTTATTCATTCTTTTGTTGTGTGTTCACAAACGCCCCCATAGAATTTATTTTGTGATTTCCTTACTTAGTTTTTTGTTTTGGTGCATTATTTTTGCTTTTCTTAGTGTCAGTGAAGTCATCATGAATTTCCATTTTGAGAAAGCTGTCTTTGAACGCCTCTCGAGTTGAACGAGAAGAGAGAAGGCGCGAAGTCGGATGCAGTCGTGTCTGTGTTTGTCGAGTTAAAAGCATAAAAATGTACGTTTTAAAAAAACAACACCATAGCTCTCCTTTTTTGGAGCTGCAACATGTATCTATATCTATTTGAGCTATATTAGCCTACTATCAAAATCTTTTTACATTTTCAAACATTTTTTATAAAGCTTCAGGGAGCCACTAGATGTTGCTAAAGAGCCGCATGCGGCTCTGGAGGCACGTGTTGCCGACCCCCGTTTTAGGCCATCAACATTTTGTGTGAATGCTACAGTTAAATGTTTGTGTATGGGCGCAGGTGGGCGGGACAAACGAGGAGGACCGATCTTGACATTCCCTGCACGAAGTAACCATGACCGAATAAAACAAGAGGACTTGAGGAGGCTGGTCACATACCTGTCTACTGTTCCCAGGTATACACACACACACACACACACACACACACACACACACACACACACACACACACACGCACACACACACACACACACACACACACACACACGTCCTCCCCATCAGAAAATACACGTTTTTTAAATAAATGCATTGACGAGAGGGAATTGTGCCAAATGGAAGGAGGATGAAGTGGCCGGTGGAGCGCTTGATGGTGGAATCAAAGAAGCAGATGGAGCCCTGTGTTCGATTAGCATCAGCATGAAAGCGCTCCAGTGTTTTCAGCAGACTCTTGGACACACACTGTGTCACTTCAAGCCCATTTAGTGCTCTGGCTTGCCTGCGCAGTCCGAATATGCTACAAGACAGAATTAAGACGAGAAACCACCAAAGAGCAATGAAGCTATGTTGACATCAAGTCCTTGGCAAGTAGGTCCAGTTGCTGCAGTCATATTTAATGTTCAGTGTAATGCTACCATATTTAACGGTCTATGTACTGGTAATGTCCCGTACATACATCATGTTTGATTTTCTGCACACCTGTATTGTACCATATGTATCATATTTAATGGTGTGTCTAACACTGGAATTTCACCATTGTTCTGATTTACCGTGCGTTTGGTACTTGGGCGTACAGGATGTGTTTTTTATACGGCATCGATCGGTGTATTATGGCATTTGTCAGATCACTCTGCTGTCACGGCCGCCACCATTCCGTATACACACTCTTGACACTTGAAAATGAATCTAGATCAGAATTTATGCCTCAACAACTATGCTGTTGTGTGCTAAACTGGATGGGACTGCTTGGGGGGAAATGTTTGTGAATATTCATCAAACCTTCGCCACCAATGAGCAGTATCCACCTCAAATGAATCGATAACACACATCCAAAGTTCACTGTTGTTCAAGTCAAAAAGCAAAACGTAACTTGAGAACATGTCAGAACAGGACCAAAGTGGCCTGTAATTGGTCTTATTCTTCCATAGCAGCCACGCTGTACTAATCCAACAGCAGTTTCCATGGCGACTTGCGAAACCTTGACTATCCCCGTGACTGCCGGCAAGAATTAAAATGAAAAGTGAGCAGCATGAGATTGCCTGCTGGTGACTCCAGTTGGTAGCACGTGGATTTGAAACCCCAAATGAATTGTGATTCTTCCTGGCGGACATGACAAAGCATTATCCACTCATATGTTTGTACTTCCGTCCATCGGTTGAAGACTGAATGAGAAAAGTCTTTGGTTACATCCGATGCCCTAACGAACATACTCTTGACTTGTCTTGACTGTAGTGAGGATGTGTGCAAGAGAGGCTTCACTGTCATCATTGACATGCGAGGATCCAAGTGGGAGCTAATCAAGCCTCTGCTGAAGACGCTGCAGGAGTTTTTCCCGGTCGAGATCTGCGTGGCGCTCATCATCAAACCGGACAACTTCTGGCAGAAGCAAAAGACCAACTTTGGTAGCGCAAAATTCTCCTTTGAAGTGAGTGGTCGGTTCCATTTAAATCTGAAAAACGACCCTCGGCTCAAGAGAATCTGCTGCTGAAGGCTCTCCATATTGTTTCCCACCAGACCAGCATGGTGTCAGTGGAAGGTCTGGCAAAGTTGGTGGATCCCTCGCAGCTGACGGACGACTTTGAAGGCTCCCTGGATTACAACCACGAGGAGTGGATGGACCTGAGAGTCTCGCTGGAGGAGTTCATGTTCAATGCGGTTCATCTCCTGTCTCGACTGGAGGACTTGCAGGTGGGACGATGGATTGATGCTGGACTGATGAACAGATGGATGACCTCTTGATAAATGGATGGACAGATGTAACTGGATGGATATATGGCAATGAATGGATGTATGATGTCTGATTTTATGAACTGCTCGGTGACCTGATTGATGATCGCTGAAATGAAATGACAAATGAATAGATAGGTAACCTGATTACTAGTTGGATTCATGGAAGAGTAATTAATAGACAGCTGGAGTGGTTATATTGACAACTGTTTTTTTTTTTTTGATGAATGAATGACCTCATGGCTGGATGAGGCATAGGTGAATGGCTGGATGACTGAATGACCAAGTGGAGGAATCGATGACGGTTCTGGGTCAATAAATGGCTACAAGGCTGATTGAATGCCTACGACATACGGAACGGATTACCCTCATCACCTAATAGAAGCATTAAGGAGAAAGGAATCAATAGATGCCTTGTCGAATGGTTTTCTTAATGGGTGGATAACTACTGCATATGGAGGGTTGCTAGGTGGATAAATGGATGGATGACTGCTTGGTTAGATGCATTCATGACAGAATGGCTTCACAGTGCAGAGGTGCAGGGTTTGATTCCAGCTTACGGCCTTGCTGTGTGGAGTTTGCATGTTCTCCCCGTGCCTGCATGGGTTTTCTCCGGGTACTCCGGTTTCCTCCCAAATTCCAAAAACATGCATGGCAGGTTAATGGAACACTCTGAATTGTCCCTAGGTGTGAGTGTGAGCTCGGATGGTTTTTCATCTCCGTGTGCCCTGCGATTGGCTGGCAATCGGTTCTATCGGTTCTACTGCCCGAAGTCTTAGATGAATAAATATTAGATTCTTTGTGGAATGGAAGTCTTGGATGGATTGGTGAGTGAACGGATGTCTGGAAGGATAGATGAAATTGTCATTGGTTGGTTGGATGACTGATTGATTGCCTTTGAAAGTGAATGCTCTTGGACTGTTCAAGGGATGGATAACCATTTAATGGATCGATTGGGTGTGGCTTCAGATAGTGACTTGATGATGTCACTAGTTGGATGGATGCTTTTGGATGATGAGATGAAGGAAAGAACTGAAATTTGCTTTATGTCAAAGGAGGTCTTGTCCAAGAAAGAATTTCCTTCCGATGTTGAAGGATCTCGTCGGCTAATAGAAGAACACACACAACTGAAGAAGAAGGTGAGCACGACCAACCTGCTATTTACGTGTTTGTGAAGAAAATTACTCATGGAAGGTGTTATGCAGCTGAACTAAACAGTTCCTCATCATGATTCCCTTTGGTTTTGTCTGGTCCATATGTCAATGTTGTGATATTTCTTTGAGATTATTGGTGCTCATCTTTTCCACCAACTCTGCTGAAGGTACTAAAGGCTCCTGTGGAAGATTTGGACCTGGAAGGCCAGCGCTTGCTGCAGTGTATTCGATGTAGTGACGGTTACTCGGGGAGGAGCTGCATCTCCGGCTCTGCTGACTTCCAGAGCCTCGTGCCCAAGGTAACATGATCCGCCACTTTTGAACCCAACATGGGCAAAATATTGCTGCGACTCTCAACTACAACCCCCTTCGGTAATTTTAGATGGACAAAGATTTGATTCAGGTGGCACAACGTGAGTGACTACATTTGACCGGAACTGAAAGGAAGTGTGACTACTAAAGTGTGTTTGGGTGTGACTAGGCCCCCTTTGTTTTGCTATAGTATGATATTGTACATTTTGTTCATGTGTGTCTGTGCGCACGCGTTTATGTGTCAGGTTTCCAGTCTGCTGGACAAGCTCCACTCAACCAGGCAACAGCTCCATCAGATGTGGCATGTCCGGAAACTAAAGCTGGACCAGTGTTTCCAGCTAAGACTCTTTGAGCAGGATGCAGAGAAAGTAAGGAAAGATACACTTTATGAGCATTTACAAAGAGTGGACAGTAAATATTTGCGACCAGGAGACCTCGTGTCACATGACCTGATGTGAAGATGTGTGAAAAGTAGATGGAAAAATCAACCATTTGCAGCAGTGAATTGATCAGCTGCAGTTGTGACTATAGATTCCATTCATCATTAACATCCCAGCCGAGGATCATGCGTCCCTGTTAAACATCAAAGCGACAACTTAAAGAAGATTTATAGGTGTATTTGACTAAACATGGTCATTTTCTTGCCTCTCCTTCACATTTGTTTGGGAGAGCATGACGTGTTGATGTCTCGTGTTCACTTGGATACGCACAAAACCGACAAACGGGAGTCTGGCGACATGGGTGTGTTCCTCCAGTAAATATTTACAAAGCGTTGAGAAATAAATGCAACAGTTTACTCCACATCAGTCTGAGGGTGCGTGAGGACCTCGGCCTCACAGAGATGCGCATTTTTAGGAGAACCCTGCTCAAACGATGAGTCATTGCCACGATAACCACACGTCTGTTTGAGAGTAAACAAACAACTGCAGTTTGCGAACAGCCAATGGTTTGTTCATTGGCGAGTAAGGAATAAACGTTATATAATATATAGTAAATATAATCCATCCATCCATTTTCCGAACCGCTTCATCCTCACTAGGGTCGCGGGGGGTGCTGGAGCCTATCCCAGCAGTCTTCGGGCAGTAGGCGGGGGGTGGTTGTCGCAGGGCACACAGAGACGAACAATCATCCACGCTCACACTCATACCTAGGGACAATTTAGAGTGCCCAACGAGCCTGCCATGCATGTTTTTGGAATGTGGGAGGAAACCGGAGCACCCGGAGAAAACCCACGCAAGCCCGGGGAGAACATGCAAACTCCACACAGGGAGGCCGGATGGGATCGA
The DNA here is from genome assembly GCA_018466805.1 of Hippocampus abdominalis. Lineage (NCBI taxonomy): Eukaryota > Metazoa > Chordata > Actinopteri > Syngnathiformes > Syngnathidae > Hippocampus > Hippocampus abdominalis. The sequence goes on along the minus strand of CM031706.1, from coordinate 17,589,447 downwards.
ACCCGGTACCTCTGCACTGTGAAGCCGACGTGCTAACCACTGGACTACCGGGCCGCCTAGTAAATATAAATAAAGGCTAAATTCTCCTGTTCCAATTAGCCGTCTCTCCCACTTGATTTTATTTTAGGGCCAGCTCTCGCCTCTCTCCATATCTCCTCTGGGATGCGTACTTCGACAAAATGGATGTCGGCCGTGCTCCATGTTAGGGCGGAGCTTCTCGCAGTTGTCGTGGTTGTTGACAAACGGCAAAAATTCCAACTGCGCTAGTATTCTCCTGTCAATCAAATGCCATAGCCAAAACACTGCAGTAGTGTAAACGTTCCAGCGCAACCCAAAATGTGTGGAAAGTGTCAATTAAATGAGAAAGTTGCCGAGCTTTTTGTCAACAGACTGTCAGTAAAGGCACTAACAACGGCAAGCATCAATACTTTCCTCCACAAGCCATAAAACACACAACAAAAAGATGACACAAAGAGATGGAAACGTTAGCAGAACTGTTGTACCAGGCTGCCAAATCAAAATGCTTATTTCATCACTTCTAAGTATAAGGGTAAGAAGTAAACATGAAAACAGGTAGCGGGCGTGGTAGAGCCGATGCCAGCTGTCTTCGGGAAGTAGGCGGGATATACCCTGAACTGGTTGCCACCTGATCGCAGAACTGTCAAACAAGTTTTTTAAATAACACTCCAAATGAATGATAATTTGGTCGAATTCCAAGTGTGCTACTTTCGAGGATATTTTGTTCCACGGCAAAAATTCCATTCCAGAGGTCAAACCAGATGGTCATTCAGTAAAATTTTGATTTTAATTAATGTAAGTGCGGCGGCCCGGTAGTCCATTCAGCAGTAAACTGTATGCATGGCACAGAGATGGCAACTGTTCAGGGTGTCCCTCGCCTACTGCCCGAAGACAATTTTGATCAATTTTAATTAATGTAAGTGCAAGTAACTATTGATGTGTTACATACCGTATTTTAAAAAAATGTGGAGAACCCCTTATCTTCCTTGAGCTCCCTTCTGTGTCCGTGTTTTGTTCCTTTGGATATGAATGTACAAGCCAGTGGCCGTACAATCAGACTGCAGAGGCAAGAGGAACTAATACAAAAAATACAAGCCACGGTGCAGCGAAAGTATACATGAGTGGCATAATGAAATGATTATTTTTAAAATGCTACACTGAAAAGACAACATAGCTTCACCTGAGTCAAAACAGTAAAAATGGTTTTGCTTATGTACTGTATTATATTTTATTCCCAGAGATCAAGTAGATGAATTTGACCTCCTTTTACCGATTAAGATCCTAGATCACATGTGTCAAACATAAGGCCCGGGGGCCAAATCTGGCCCGCCATGTCATTTTATGTGGCCCGCGAAAGCAAATCATGTGTGTCATCTTGCTAAAATGTGTACCAAAATGTCAAATTGTCATGTGTAATATATAACATTGAGATTTTGCAATAATTTTGTTACCCAGTTTACACTCACTTGAACAATAATTGAACAAACGATTATAATTGACTTGACTGATTTCAAAACTTGTAATCTATTATTGTGTTGTGGACAAGTAGTAATTTTGTGGTTTCACTGTCATAACGGCCCTCCGAGAAAGACGTAACTCCAAATTGGCCCACGACTAAAATGAGTTTGACACCCCTGTCCTAGATGGTGGTGGTTTACTACTACATTTCTCACAACAAATATTGACGATATCTGCACTCCCCTGCACTACAAAATTTATATTTGGGCCGAAAACTGTATTTTAAGTTGGAAAAACTTTCAAAATATAATATAAAAAATACTGACATTTATGGCAACAAATAATCGCAAGGTAGTAAGCAAGTACAGTCAAACCTCGGTTTTCGTCCATAATCCGTTCCAGAAGGCTGTTCGAGAACCGAAATTGTTCGAAAACCGAAACCACGCTCTTTTTAAAATAAAAATGTTTACTGAACACGTCTACTCACAATGGAAAGCAACACGAGTAAGCATCACTTCCTCGTCTACCCGAGGAAGCGTCACTTCCCTGTGTAAGGAAGGAGAGAGGAGTCAAATGGTGCATTCAAGTGCGCTCAGTTTATTTGAGAACCGAAATTTGTTCGTGATCCGAGGCATAAAAAATACGAAATTTTTGGTCGAAAACCGAATTGGTCGAGAACCGAGACGTTCGAAAACCGAGGTTTGACTGTACTTTATATATCTCTAACTTTCAATTTGGGGTTCAATAAAAGGGACAACCATTCTCGAAACCGTAAAACGTTTTGTTCAATGGCCCAGCTCAAAAATGTTACCGAAGTTTGTTGCTTTGAAAATTTGGGGTTCACCCAACAGTCTTTTTTTTTTTACAGTTAGTATAATCTAGAAGTAATTTGTATCAGCAGCTTTTAGAAAGGAAAACGGATGAATCAACCTTACTCATAATTGTAGTCGCCACATCTGACCTTATGGAGAAGGGAAGTGATGCTGTTAGTTAATCAAGGGTTCTGTGTGCAGATGTTTGACTGGATCCGCCACAACAAGGCATTGTTCCTGCAGAGCCATACTGAGATCGGCCGAGCGTACGAACATGCCGCCGAGCTGCAGACGCAACACAACCACTTTGCCATGAACTCTATGGTAAACAACACACCGACACACTCCCTCACACAATGATACCACACAGCATAGACGCTGGATTGATACATTTTTCTCCCTTCTAGAATGCTTACGTCAACATCAACAGGATCATGTCAGTAGCGAGTCGCCTAGCGGAGGCAGGACACTACGCCTCCACGCAGATTAAACAGATATCGAGTCAGCTGGACCTGGATTGGAAAAGCTTTGCCGCCGCTCTTGATGAACGCTCAACCATCCTTGCAATGTCCGCAGTTTTCCATCAAAAAGCAGAACAGGTGAGCAGAACAAAAATGTCCTAGACTTTGTACGGTGGTATTTTCTGGTTTCGTTACTCAATTTATAAACGCAAAGAAAAACAAAGCCGAACTGGATCGTGACACATTTGTCTAGAATGTTTCAATTCACATATCGCTATGCTGTCTCCCCAAAATGCAAATTGGCTAACGGGGACAGAAATTAACACTGGCCTGTTGTCCCGAAGCCCACAAACTGGCCTGCTGGAGCCATTACAAATCACCAAAAATGGCGGAAAGTTTGCATTTTTGTCTTTTTTACTTGTATCGCTGTACCAACCCGACTAAAACAGGATATTGTGATGACACAAGCATGACCCACTGCATGTGCTTACTGGGTTAGCCTGCTCAACTTGTTAGCTTCAACAAAGGGCGGTGACAGAAAAAAAGGAAGCTTCATTGAGAGACTATTATGTTTAGTAATGCACAGACAATAACCGTGTGCTAACTAGAACTTGACTCATCAATGTTGTCAGAGCAACACCATGACACTCAACGACGCTGCTTCATTAATGTCATAACACTTATTGGAATACAGCATACAGCCGGTTATGTTGAAGTGTTAATAATGGTGAGTGATATTTTTAATCATTTGTTTCTATAATGCCTGTCCCTCAAAATCTGTCTTCACATGAAAATGGTCCACGACCCGAAAAATGTGGGGGACCTTTGCCTTTATAGATTAAAAAAAGTACCTGCGTGTGCGTATTGTGTTTTGTTGGAAAGTCTGTAATGGATGTATTCTTTGATGCATTAATATCAATTTGAGCCCTTGCGATGCCTTTATTTAAGTGAGGTTAGTCCACAATAATAGTCTTGAATTACTGGCTACCAACTCCACACAAGTAATATTTACTTAAAGGTTTTAATAATTCAGTGTAACGACGCAAAATGTGAAATAATCACGGCAACTTAACATATTATGTTATGAATATATTGAGCCTGACAGGGTTACCAAAACTTGGCTCATTGTAGACCAATGGACCCGCCACTCAAAAGGTTTTAACGTCAAACCCTGGCCAATCACTGCACACCGCAGAGCACAAGTTTGACACTTTATTGCCATTACTGAATTTAATAAAGTAATATATTTTACTGTTCGTCACGCTAATAGCATAACTGCCTAAGTCTATTGTTTGAGTTATCTACATTTTTGCCACATCTGCATTAGATTATGGAGACTGATTTCCTGCAAAAATCCGAAAACATTTAGTTAGGCAGTTGTGTTATTAGGATGACGTATTGGAAGTTTTCAATATCGGTAAAAGTATTACCAAGATAAGTGCAGTCTTTGGATAAAGCTCTTTGGCTATCCACATTGTCTGTTAAGTCCCTCAAAAATCACCAGAGACACCTGTATCCACTCAAATGTAAATAATATCCTTGTAATATCTGTAGAATAATCCAGATAAATGCAGGCTCTCGATAAAGTGCGGTTGTCCACATATTCAGTTAAATAAATTCAAAATGAACTTCTTTTTCTGCTCAGATGGTAACTCATGTACCAAAAAATGCTAATACTGTAGTACGCTATTAATGTGAGTCCTGCATATGTAGCATATACTGCACAGTGGATAGTGTAAGAGTGTAAGAGAGGTTACCTACAGGTACCTGCTCCTGATTATTTGTATACGCTTGTGTGTTTCTACTGTTCAATGACTATAATAGTACTCCTAAATAGAAAGCTAACACGAGTGGTCCGAAATGTCTTTGTCCTCCATCTACATCGGTGGTGTGAACCATACGGCCCGCGGGCCGGAACCGGCCCGGAAGGAGGTTTGATCAGGCCCGTAGGATAATTTAAAAGTGAAAAAGTGCATAAAAGACACGGAATGAATATTTTCAATAATGTGCAATTTGTGGAATATCCGCTAGGGGGACACACTGTTTTGATCAGAGCAAAAGACAACATTGTTTTGATCAGAGAAGAAGACAACAGTAGCCTCAGTCTGTCACTGAGACAGACCCAACACAGCAGACGCTATAAAGGACATGTGAATACGTTATTATTTACACATATAGCACTCTCATTAGTTTGTAAGGTGTAGGCAGGGATTACATTTAGATTTTATATGCTCGTGTAAATGGTTTAAAAATTCCTTTCTTTCTAAATCTCGTTTAATTTTAAAAGTGCATTACTATATTTTTCAATACCAATTACTTGTTAAGGTTTTGTGCCTTTGTGTCCCCCGCCTACTGCCCGAAGACAGCTGGGATAGGCTCCAGCAACCCCCGCGACCCTAGTTAGGATTAAGCGGTTCGGAAGATGAATGAATGAATGACCCCTGATCTACATCATGAGGCAGGGTGGATGTAAATTCAAGGACATGCTGCATACCCCATAAAATTTCCTTTTTCCAAAAATTGACAATATTTCTCCAGGGAGTTCATACAGTGGAAGTGCCACGTTGTTTTGGAAATCTTGATGGACAGCTGCCTAGCAGGGTTGACATGGAGACGATCTTTCATTCCTGCTGGGTCTTTTGTATTAGCTAGAAGTAGGTGTGCGCGTGTGTGGGTGGGCACGGCTTTAAGTCAGAGGCAGCCTTGAAGGGAACTTAATAGATGTAAACAAAATGCTCTTAGCAGGTGAGAACTACAGAAAGAAAATTGATGTAATGAAGAGTTTTCAGTGAGTTATCCAACAACTCGTTTGCTCCAATTTGTCTCTGCAGTTCTTGTCAGAGGTGGAGGCATGGTGCAAGGTCTGCAGTGAGGGCGGGCTCCCAACTGAGATGCAAGAGCTGGAGCTGGCCATTCACCGCCACCAGAGCCTCTACGAGCAGGTCACACAGGCCTACGCTGAGGTAAAAAGCACCCGAAAAAGACGCAGACTGCAGCAACAATCTCTGCGGTGTTCGAAAACATTTAACATTTCTGTCAGATTGTAAGAATAGCATTATCATTTTTTTGACATTTGAAGTCAGTCTAAGTCAATTGAACTCTCGTGCTGTAAAAGAACAACAAACCTTATTAGATGAGAACTTAATATTTTTAACTGCAAAAGCATGATGTTCTGATTTAACGTCAGCTACTGGACCTTTCTAAAAATTGCTTATATTTCATGATGGGGTGAAAATGTTGTGATTTAAAGAGCACTGACAACAGACGGGATCTTCTTGAACAGGGGTTAGCAACCTTTTACACTCAGAGCCTTTCACAGTCAAAGACAACAGTGGGAGTGCCAAACACTTTCTTACATCTGAAATGATGATGATGTTAGCCCTATGTACATACATAGCGTAATCCAGATAAATGAAAGCACTGGACAAAGTGCGGTTGTGCACAAAGTCAGTTAAATAAGTTCAAAATGAACTCCTCTGTCTGCCCAGATGGTAAATAATGTGCCAAAAGGCTAACGGTACGCTATTAGCGTGAGTCTTGCATACGTAGCATATACTGTACAGTGGATAGTATAAGATCATGAGGTTCCCTCCTGACACCTGAAACGATGATGCTACTGAACCCGCAGATGCTCCTGATTTTGCGTCACCAGTAGATAAAATGAGGAAACGGTGTGAAAGTGTTTTGAGTTCCTAAGGTCGAAAAGCGCCAAAGTGAAAAAAGTGAAAATCAAGTGAAAGCCCATTTACCCAAGCCCAAAGTATTTATCATTCCAAAAACACTGGTGGAGGTTTACTTGGACAGGGAACCATTTCATAGGTTGAGCAGGAAATCAAGCCGAGGATTTTTCTTGCATTGACTCGACCAAAGATGTATTGACATTGCAGTCTACCGACAGCTTTTGCCGACCTCTTTTTCTGTGCTTTTCTTTTGTTACATAGGAACATTGGAGAACTGTATTTTTCAGGGAGTTGACTTTGGTCATTCCTTGCCAGGCCATCTGTGAGCTGCTTCATGACAAATCTCCCCATCTGTTTGTGAGATAGTAGGACAACCAACCTCGGCTTTCGGAGTGTTATTTGGATAGAAGATGTATTTTCTCTCCCACGATGACAATGTTGGGGGAGTCATGTCTGACTCCCCTTTAGAGTGACAGCCGACGTCGCTTGGCAGATCTAATCTTCATTCCTGCCCAAGCCATCAACAATGTCTTTTCAAGCAATCTAAATATACATGGTGCTGTCTCAAGAAGGTTTGTCACGTCATCTTTGTTGCTCTTCAATGGGGATAGTTTCTGAGCAGATGGTAGTTTGATCTCTTCAACCATTTGTCTTGCCCCACTGAGGATTATCTCAAAGGCTGCTACAAACGGGATTGGATAAAAGGCACATCCCATAGTGATTCCTAAATGTAGCTCCTGTCATGCTGTGGTAAAGTCTTACAGGACAAAGCACATCTGCTGGTAATTGAAGAAGGATGCATCCAAGTTCTTGATGTATGATTAGAGGAAGAAATGGTGTAGTTTATCAACTGGTGCAGGATTGAACCATATGTGTTGGCGAGGGTAGGCCAGACAACATGCAGGTCAGTCTTCCGCTTAGCCTTTTGGTCCAAGATCATTAGACAGATTTGCACGTATAATTTCTTTTGTCACTCGGATTGAAATCATTCAGACAGAAAATCTATTCTTCTGTCTATTGTGACATGATTTCTTCCAATCGGGGTTTTTCATGTTCCACTACATTTAATTGCAACAGCTGTTTCCCAGATGTGTAACGTGCACAGATCTATGGGAGCATCTATGTGACTGATCAAGATGGAGGTCAGTCAAATATTTAGCATAGCAGTTGTTGTTTTTGAACTTGATCAAAAACAAATTCCAGGACGCAGCCCGGCTACTCTGATTGAATGTTGTATGTGACTTCTGATCAGCTTGGCAAAAGGAATGTGCCACCACTGAACCTGAATGAAATTTCATTCGGATAGGCAGGCTTATTCCAATAGGGGTTTTTACATGCAGTATTTACATTCGGTTTTAGCATTCGAGTTCATTCAAATTGGAATACAAAGCCCCATGCAAACCCGGCTTTTGTCCCAGATTATTGTCAAGTCCACAAAACTCATTCCATCTGAGGTGGGAAAAGCAGTTGTGGTCTTCAGTCCCAAGGAAGTGAATTCTAAAGATATTAGCAATTCAAAAACATCACCCTGCTGATTGGAGAAGGAAACATCTTCTATGTGGCTACAATGACAACCAACACAAAGCAATGACCTGAAAGTTGACTTCTTCTTCCAGCTTCTTGTTAGGTCAGAGTCCAATGTGTGCCAGGCCTCAGCTCCATTTAACTTTGGTCATTTGATCTTGTTTCTTCCAGCTGACTTGTTGGTCTCTGCTTGTGGCTTTGTTCTGTGAGAGAGTGGGTCTTGATGCTCACATGGCGGCGCAGCCCGTGCCAAGGGGCTCATTCTCGCTTTTCCATTTGAACCTTTATTCAGCTCAGCGGTTTTCAAACTGATTTGCGTCCCTCTTCTCTCACCTGCTGAAGTGGTGCAAGGTTGCTGTTTGCCTTTCTGGCTATACTTTGCTTCCCTCTTGGTGTATACGGAATCCCCTTAAAGAGCCGAAACACTGCCTTTTTCACCCTACTCTTGTCAATTTTTTCCATTGCCTTCCTCAGTTTTTCTACTATCACTCTTGCCTCCCTCAATGGTTGTTTACTTCACATAAGTGTGCAGTGGGAAATGATCATATTCATTGTAGTTGCATACCTACCAGGTTGCCTGAACAAAAAATGTCACCCAACCTCTGGTTTTGTTATCTAGAAATATTTTCAAGCGCTACTTCTACAACAACATGGCGTTACATTACAGCAGGACTGGGGTGGCTTGGTGTCCAGTGGTTAGCACGTCGACCTCACAGTGGAGCGGTCAATCCCAGCTTCGACCTTCCTGTGTGGAGTTTGCATATTTTCCCCGTGCCTGCGTGGGTTTTCTCCAGGTACTCCGCTTTCCTCCCACATTCCAAAAACATGCATGGCAGGCTGATTCGACACTCAAAATTGTCCCTAGATGTGAGTGTGAGCGCGGACAGTCGGCGAGGTATCCCCTGCCTACTGCCCGAAGACGGCTGGGATAGGCTCCAACACCCCCCTCGACCCTTGTGAGGATAAAGCGGATCGGAAAATGGATGGGTGGACAGCAGCGCGAAAATGATTTACTTTATTCATGTTGAACATCAAACCTTCAAAGAATAAATCACTCTGAATTATTTACATTTCACCTTTCAACAATGCACATTGCACACACATACTTGCATGCACACATATTAAATAAATGCAGCACTCCAACCATTTTAGTGCTAATGGTCATTTTCATGAGACATTTTCAAGGACCAAAATATAGTAAAAAGATATACTTAAAAATATCACACACCATAACTGAAATTCAATGAGCCATGGCCATTTGTATTCCAATTTTATTGTTAATAACTATTATGACAGTCACGACACAGTGCAGCATATCAATGTTTGCTCCCCATCCATTTTCTGAACCACTTTTCCTCACTTGGGTCGTAAGCATCTAATAAAGTTGTTATTAGTTCTAGTCTGTTTTGCGAGATCATAAACTGGCGATGAAACTTCACTTTGTGCCGCTCTTAGTGTTGTAGTTCTCCAAATTGGTCTTGGTCTCATCTCGGAATCAAAGTGACTTTTAGTCGGTCTTGTCTCGGTTGGATTTCTGATGAAGAAAACCGGTCCAGACCAAGCCACTGCTACTGTGATCAATGAGAAAAGCAGGAACCAGGTGCTGTGCTGCTTTTGGTGTCGAGAGTGCCACGCCCCCACAGATGAAGACGACTGGAGATGCAGCACCCCAGAAAAATTTGAAAGAATGTCAGCAAATTCATCAGTAATTAAGTTTGGTTTCCAAAACCAAAATCAGTTCATTTTCCGAGCAAGAAATTTAAGCGTTGTTCCTGACTGTTTCCTCTAAAATGCAGAATCAGTCTTCGTCTTGTCTCCATCTCGATAATCTCTCATTTCGCTAATGTCTTGGTCTTGTTTGGTGTGGTCTTGACTACAACACTAGCTGCGGTTAACCTCGAGTACAGTTGCACTGAAGCGCGGGGAATCTGAGCATGTAGCCCGGTTTCCGTTATTAATAAAACTCAACAGTCCTGAACTTAGCGATTTCCCGCTAGTTGTATTTCCAGATGACCCATTTTGTGTGTGATGAATTTGGCGTCTGAAGTAAGAGGCTCGGCAGCAGAGTTTGAGTGGTTTGCATATACCGTAGCCTAGCTATAGCGCATATCAGTAGCCCCACTTTTGTTTATCTTGCCTCTGCCACCTCCGGCACCCTTCCAGACCTGACAACAATCCACGCAGGTCGTACTGGTCACACTCTCCTCCGGGATGTTGAAAGTACACTAGAAATTCACCACAACTTGTAAATTTCTACTGTAATCCAATGTCGGTTAAGTCCACACGATTATAATAGCCAGCAGTGAAGGCAAAAGTACAGTTGAGGGAAAATGCAAGGATCGTTCGTCATCACACTTCAGTGTCAAAATGCTCCAGCGGCTGCCCTCAAGCCATTTCCACTGAGGCAAGGCCGCGACCGTCAAGTGAACGGAATCCAACCAGCGGTGGGTTCATTCATGAACATTTTTACCCGAAGCTTCAACATTTATAATCATAGATGTTTTTTAGAATCGAGGACACTTCAGCTGGTTGTAAACGTACAACAGATAATTATTTTCGGCTGCCACATCTACCACATCGTGAAATTTGGGCACCTGCACCCCCAAATTGGGTGCTCTTTAGAGCCCTGACTTAGCGTGGTGGAGGTGGGGAGAGGGTCAAAAAAGTGTGGTGGCCTGCAAAGCTTATAAAGCACGGGAGGAAACCCTTGAGTTGTAGAAGCCTGCATGCTGTGTGATGCAACTGAATTGTTCAGTGGAGCTTGACTGTGTCGCTTGGTCTGTGACTGCATGGCTTAACTGTGCTAACAATTACATTTTCTTTCACTAGATGGCAGTAGGTCGAATTTACCCATTGCCATTCATCGAACAGAATAATAACTTTGTGTTCCCCTAAACAGGCCTCCGTTTCACGCTGAGTACATATATTTGGGCAGAAATTGAGACAAGATCATCATTGTCTCGTTATCAATACTTTTTGTGACATTTTTGTCTAGCAGTGTACCATGAGGTATTTGTAACGTAAAATATGTGCCTTTGCTATTTCAAGGTTGGGCAACATTGGCTGAGAACAGCTTCTTTCTGTTCATCTCTCATCTTGTCCTTACTTTTCCTTTTTCCTTGCATGTGTCTAGGTTAGTCAGGATGGAAAAGCTCTCCTGGATGTCCTGCAAAGACCTCTCAGTCCGGGCAACTCGGAGTCTCTGACGGCTACCGCCAACTACTCGAAAGCGGTTGGGAACTTTTTGTAACACATCACTCGGTAGAGGGCAGACCTCAGCCACGGCCAAACATTACTAATCTGGATTAGCACCATAGGTTCATAGAATGCCCTCGCAAAGGTTCCAAAGTCACGGAATGTTTTCCTTTTTTTGTTTTTGTTGAAGAATTTTTGAAAATATTCGTATTGGTGTGAGTGAAAATATTGGTAATTTTGGGTTGTCTATATTCTACATCAGCTATACATGTTTGTCAGAAGCACACATACATGTAATTTCCCTTACATTCTTTATCCGGCATTCATTTGCACCCAATTCTCACTCCTGGCATACGTCTGAGTTTTGCTACTACGATGAATCATTCTTCATTGAGGAATGTAAAAAAAAAAAAAAAAAAATCACCAAAACAACCTTAAGAAGCCAAATACAATTTAGAAAAAACAATGTAACATTTATTTATTTATTTGTAAAAAAGCAATACTGTATATGCTATGTATGTTTATTATCTGTAGGTTCATTGTATTCTGGATGTGGTCCATGAAGTACTCCACCATCAGCGCCGTCTTGAGAACATTTGGCAGCACCGAAAGGTCCGACTGCACCAGAGACTGCAGCTGTGTGTGTTTCAGCAGGACGTCCAACAGGTACACTACATAAACACACACACACACACACACACACACACGTATGTATATGCACACACACACACGTATGTATATGCACACACATACTTATGCACTTAAGAAGTGAAAACAATACAAAACAAAGAGGGGAGAGTATATCTTGAAGCTGCAGTGGAGTGTGTCATCCTGTGGCGACATGTGTTTCCCATCAACTCTTCAGCCATCAGTTTCCCCAAACCCGGAAAACTTCTCAGATCCAAATGGAGCTTTGCTCCAAAGGCGCTGCCGCTGACGCTTCGGCAGATAAATGAAGCATGGAAACATGTCTGTAGATCAGGAGATGACATTTCAAAACCACAGTAAAAAAAGAGGCCATTATCAAAGGATGCCCAATTATATGGGCAAAAGTAGTGCGATTAATTCCGAAATAAAGTGGATTAATCAACCAAAGTTTCCATTCACTTCCCCCATGAACTCAAATATTTCCACCATCTCCAAGTTCTAAAATTTTCAACAGGCTGTCAAGTGCAGACCAAAGCAACAGGTGGTGGTATAGCGGCTATAGCCAACGCTGCAACAACCATATATATCAATAGAAACAAACCACAAACTTGAATGCATTTCTGAATAAGGCACTTTGAAAAACAATGCTGAATCTTGGAAAAGGCTTTTGCTGCTAATGAGAGTGACTCCTGTGTATCACACAATAAACAAAAGCTATAAAAATACATTTGTTATTCATAAATAAAAAAAGAGCCCACACTATGACATAATACAGCAAAAAGGGGGGTTTCCTGCCAAGGGGCAAAAACAAATCAGTTTTAATTGATCCGACACATAGTTTTTATGTTAGTAAAACACCCAGAAATGGGGTTTGTTTTTAAAATAATCGGGTTCCAAATTTCTGGGAACAGTTCAGGGTAACAATGAGTCAAACAGTTTTGAGTGGAGTTCTTCAGGGAAATGTCTGCAGTCCATTTATTTTCTGTCAAAATGATACTCTCTTTATCCTAGTTGCCACAACATCAAGTCAAAATAGGTCTTGCCAGTGACCTACCATTTGGGAAAAAATCCCATCAGATGCAATCTAAAATGTTGCACAAAGACTAAGATGTTAGGCTGCAAAGAGGGCTCACACTCCATATTTTCTTTACTGATGCACTTTCTTGTAGGTGGAATGTGTATGTCACATACGTTTTTCGGTGACATTCTAACATCCATTCAAAGTAACAATTCAACACAAATTTGGAGTGGAGTTCCTCAGGAAAAAGTTTTAGGCCCATTCATTTTTCAAGGGAATATGCAAAGAGGGAAACAACTCTACCAACTCCACCTTCAAACTTCCAAAGATTTTACATGGATGAATTTCAATACAATACTTCAAAATGTACTTCAAAATGTTATGGCACTCAAAAAGAGACGAGTAATTTCCCTTTTCATGTTTTGACATTCATCCACAGCTACAAGTTGACATTTCTGGCCAAAAATGCATTTTTGTTGATGTTTATCTTTGTGTGAAGTTTAGAACATTCAATGTTGATGCTGAAGTGGCACACTGCACTGATTTGAAAAAATCCTACTTGGGGACGCACAAACCTCCCTAGCAGAGGTAATACATGTACATAACCGAATGTTTTGACTGTTTTTGTGCTTTGGGACTGCTCAAATTCTCAAATGCTCATATTCCTTCTTAAAAAAAAAAAAACAAGGTTTACAAACCATCTTGAGTCATCTAGTCTATGTGAATGAAGCGGGTGAGAATTCCGATCCATATATGAAGGCTGCTTATGGAGTCCCGTAGAGGAGGGGGACATGAGCGAAACATTGAACAAAGAAGAGATCACATCGGCGGGGGCAGTAAATTCAGCGGGATAACACAGTTCCACCAAAAACAGCCGTCACATATCGGCTACTATGAGGCCCCCGAGACACCGGTTGAGCGCGTGGTGCCTGGCGTAGAGGCGCACACGTGGAAAGCGCAGCACACTTCCAACGACAAATAAATCACGGCAGAACGGCAGATGATATTTCCACCCGAGAGAGGAAGAAAGTAAAGGTGGAGCTGCAGCATATGAGGTGTGTAGTTTGATTTGGCACATACGACCTTCAACCAACCTTGTGCTCCCCCAAAACAAATCATTTCAATAAGAGCTGTTGACACTTCATGTGTGTTTACACTCATTGCTCATATTCATCTTTTACTTGTTGTGCATCAGGTTACTCGCCAAGTGTGATGCACCGTGGTGAACTTTAACCTTGCTTTTCAAAGTTGCACTGGTACCTTCACTTACAAGTGCCCAGAACTAAAGTTTTTTTTGGAGTAACGAGCCGTCACTTGGTCATTTTATTTGCTTTGTGTTGCCAGAAAACATTTGAGTTATGGGCAAGCTTGATATTCGCTGCCATTTCACTTAAGTGAAAATAGACCAATCCGTCAAACACCCAAAAAGAAAACCGAAACACTGGCAAACAGCTGATGAAGGTCCTTAGATGCTTTTGTTCATATTTTACGGTTCAGTGATGTTAAAAAATTTTTGGGGTGGGCTGGTATCAAGGTCTTAGTAAAGCAAAATTAAAAAAGTCACAAACTAAAATTGGAAATGTTTTTTTTTTTGTTGAATAACAAAAATCAAAACAAGAGTGCTTTAAAAAAAATATATATATATATATATATATATAATAGATATAAATAACCCTAATAAACCACATTTATTGATGCACATTGATTGAACTATGAAACCACTATATCAGCAATCTGATGCTTGATTTTGTGTGGTGGCCACTCAGGCAGAAGGGATTTGCTTCGTTTGACTGAAATGTTCTCTGAACCACAAGTTCCTTTTCTCTATGTCAGGTGATGGACTGGATCGAAAACCATGGCGAGGCTTTCCTCAGTAAGCACACCGGAGTGGGAAAATCGCTTCATCGAGCTCGAGCCCTGCAGAAACGGCACGACGACTTTGAAGATGTCGCTCAGGTTGGACATTCTTCTCTCTTATTTGATCTTGACAATGATAAAAATATAATAATAGTTTGGAAATGCCTGGAAGCATTTGTCTACGGCCATGCATTTCTGGTTGATTAAAGTATTTGTTATGGTACTGCAACACACAAATCTTTTTCTAATCCTCTGATGATTGGAAGGTTATCAAAAGATTACCTGACGAACAGCTCTCAGTAAAATGGAGTGTGCGAATAATAAATGTATTTTTCAATTAAAAATGGGCTTCATAATATGTTTAACCCTTTCAGGGTTATGAGGTTACAGGGTGCATGAAAGTTAAAGCTGTTTTTATTTCTGGGTGGACCCATAATGAAGTGACTGGTCAGTGAATTAGCTGTCGAGAATCATGCGTTTTAATCCTATAAAGAAGTTTACATTGTTTAGCCCTTAAATATTGTGACGTTTGACAGCAATAAAACATCATGAAAAAAATGTCATTCTTATGGTGCAAATCTTGAAACTATGAAAGAATACATGTCGTAAATGTGTGTATTTACTTTTTCTTTTATGGGAGGGTTGTAACAGTATACACAGGGAAGTTTAAACAGCCCAGAGAAATGTCTGTGTCTCAATTCTATTGGCACAGGCTCCTGCAGAAACATGCAACTGCTGGTCTTGCAAGGGTTGTGGGGGAATAAACAGTGAAAGTGTAAAACAGTATAAGAATGATCATACATACATACATACATATATACAAAGTGCATACATAAATCATACGTAAGGAACAAAAGTCATATAGAGGTTGACCTCTATTTGACTTTTGTGAGTGCCTTGACGCCATTTGCAACCTGCAAAAGCAAGTACCTCCAATGTAGTAAATAAATATACACGTTCCCATTACTCTGATGCATTGATTAAGAATTGATCATATGTTTATTAATGTCAGACTATTTATTCATACATTCAGAACATATATATAGATTTCATAATTTGATCGACAATTATAATGCGGATGTTCATGGCCTTGTCAGTTTTGACCCGGAACATAGCATGTTTCTGTGCAGAGGCGGATTAGACCTGATGTTGGTATTTTCACAGACTTGTGCAGGCTGGGAAATATGCGAGAGGGAGGGCTGCACCGTTATGGGAGTGGTAACCGTCGACTTCAATCATGGCCAATCTAGGTGGCTTCTTCCATTGACTTTAACTTTAAATACAGTGCGGTCGGTACTCACGCACTGGTGTCTCAAAACGGCGGAAGCACATCAGCGCTGTGAAGTGGGCACTTGGAGACCATGCCAAACACGGATTGTTCAGAGCCCCCCTCAATCCCCGAAAATAAAAAATAATACGTTTCAAAGGTTTTGATGCCCCCCGTTCTTATATTTATCAATGAAATCGTCTGACAAACACTGCATGTGTCAATGGAGCTCAAAATCTGTCTGTGCCCTGATCAAATTCATCTAAAAGAGTCAACACAGATCAGCTATGCCAGTATTTAGATGTGATCTGAGCAATCGTAGGCTTCGACTGACTTTTTGCCACTTGTTCCTCCGCCACACATTCACTGCACTGGAAAAAAAAAACTGTGTTGAATTTTGATTAAATGGTAAAATGGGCCGTTACTTGGACAGCGCTTTTCTACCTCGGGCGCTCAAAGCGCTTCACACTGTCAGTATCTTGCGTAAAGACACTTCCAAATGGTCGCACTGGTCGTTGATCAAATCACCAACCTCTGGGTTGGGAACTGACTGCTCTACAACTGAGCCATGCCGACCGCTTGATTATGTTAAGTGGTTGCACAAAATCCAGATACCTTTTTTTGAGTACAGTATTTGTCTATTTAAAAACGTATCTGTATCCGGATGATTTTATTTCACTTGACAAAATCAAATTAAGAAAATGCAATACTCCACTTGGGCGGCTTGGTATTCCAGTGGTTAGTGCGTCGACTTCACAGTGCAGAGGTACCGGGTTCAATTCCAGCTCCGGCCTCCCTGTGTGGAGTTTGCATGTTCTCCCCGGGCCTGCGTGGGTTTTCTCCGGGTGCTCCGGTTTCCTCCCACATTCCAAAAACATGCATGGCAGGCTCGTTGGGCACTCTAAATTGTCCCTAGGTATGAGTGTGAGCGTGGATGGTTGTTCGTCTCTGTGTGCCCTGTGATTGGCTGGCAACCAATTCAGGGTGTCCCCCGCCTACTGCCCGAAGACTGCTGGGATAGGCTCCAGCACCCCCCGCGACCCTAGTGAGGATGAAGCGGTTCGGAAAATGGATAGATGGATTCCAAAAACATGCATGGAGGGCTGATTGATCACTCTAAATTGTCCCTAGGTGTGAGTGTGGGCGTGCATGGTTGTTCGTCTCTGTGTACCCCTGCGATTGGCTGGCAACCAATTCGGGGTGTCCCCCGCCTACTGCCCGAAGACAGCTGGGATAGGCTCCAGCACCCCCCGGCCTGAGTGAGGATAAAGCGGTTTGGAAGATGAATGAATGAATGAATGAATAATACTCCACTTTTTTAATGTGTGATGGCGAAAGTCATCTTGGCAAAGACCAGTCTGCCAAATTAGCAAACAAGTAGCCAGTCTTGCCTTTCTATGAAATTCAAGATGCACCAGCATTTGTGCCATGACACAGGTGCGCTCTCTACGAAATAGAGAGGGTAAACATGAACCACTTTGTGTGCTGTGCATTACCATTAATTGGGACAAAGAAACGACAAACAAGTTGTCTCATGAGCACCAATGTGACCTGTTGCTGATAAATGTCATCCATTTTACAACATGCTACTGTCAATAGAACTGCTGATAACACCATATTTGTTTTCGATTCGGATCATGGTAATGACATTTTAGCTTTTATGTAAGATTGTTTTTCTGTTGTCAGGACGACCATTTTCACTGTGCACAGAAATCATCTTTCTCTCTTTTGCCATCACTTTGCCCAGCTTTTTGTATTCACTTGACGTGGATGATTATCCATTTTCAATAATCCTTGAAACACCCCCCCCCCCCCCCCAACCACCACCACCACCACCACCACCACCTCCCCAAAAGGAAAGCAGTCATGCAGCACAAAGTATTAATCTCCTTTAAATTATAATCTTTATCTTCCGACTAATCCTCCCCCTGCATGCGGGAATATCCAGACGTCTCATACCAGTTAAAGATGCCGAGACGTGATGTGTTTTTAAAGACGAAGAAGAGGAAGTATGGCAGCTGTAATGGCTCATACTTGGCAAAACAGAACCACGTTGTCGTTCCTTCTGGATCATGAGACAACATAATCTGACATATATTATTACGGTGTATGTCCGTGCGTGTGTGTGTGGAATGTGTGCTTGTGTGGGTGTGTGCATCCGTGCACAAAAATGATAAGCCCTCAGCAGTGTTTCACGGTAAATCTCATTAAACCACATCCAAGGTGAGGAAAGGGTGGCGGTTTTATTTTTTTTAGCTCTTATTTTAGGCTCCCTGCCTTTGTAATACATTTTGGGTTGGGTTTTGTTCTTTATTTTCTTACATAAAAAAGATTTATTAGTTTCATCCCATTTTTTTCATCGCTGTCAGCAGTGTTGAGCAGTAAAGCTCATGAAGCCGGTTGTTTCTTTTGTAGGGCCTGACACATCTGGATGTTTTGAGGTGCATGCCAATTTTTGGCAGAAGAAAATACAGATGACCAATTAATTAGCCGATTAATTTAAAAATGAATAATGCATGCTGTAATTCCCTCCAATGCATTTCGGTGGGCGTCAATTATATGCAGATTTTCGCTATTCGCGGGCCGACCTGGTTCCTTTTTTGTTTGTAAATATTAAGACTTGCTTTTTTTTTTTTTTTTGATGACGGGTCCATCGGATAACCTTATCAACAATCTCATGGTACTGTATATATTTAAGGATACAAGCTTATAGTATAGATTTGTGTAATAAATGTGTAATAAATAATGAGACCAGTGTTACTTGTGTTAAACTGTTGTAAATGGTTAAGGTACATAGAGGTAAAAACATCGTCAAACATTAGCCATTTGGTTGATCATTTGGGTCAATGTTTAAAGGGTTTAAGGCGGAGGTGTGAAATGCACTACAGCATTTCTACCCTGGTGTTTTGAATGCTTTGTAATACAACGACAATACTGTAATCCGTTTGGATCTGATCTGTTTAAAAAGTGGAGATGTCTGTGTGAAATCGAATGCATAAGGGAGCCCCCAGAATGGATTTACACTACACGTCGAAGTGTATCATTCCGATTTAAATGCAACTCTTCAATTTGTTGATTGTCGGTTCATGTATACACTTGAAGTGACAGTGGCCAGTTGTGTTTATACTTAGTGAACACGCATTAAATAACCCATATGTAGCGATGCCAAATTGCATGTTCACACTCTCTCTACCGCACTGTCAACCCCCGGCAGTGACAACACGCAAGTACACAATTTTATGAAAACAATGTAAATATAAAATGTGATTGACAGGTACAGGGATCTGATTGATGGTCACCTCCATATCTTTACACCACTGGCTACAGTTGGCAATTATTTTCCGTATCTAATGATCAGCACTCTTCTCATTTACCATACTGAATTGGATATGCTTTTGCCGGCATTTAGATTGACCTCTGGTGTTTTTTTTTGGCACACTCATTGATGAGGCTGCAATTCTAATCAGACGATTTTTTTTCAACTATTTACGCCGCCATTCATATACAAATCAATTGTGCAAAACATTGAAATTCTGTCACTTGAACAATGCTGTGGAAAGCCAATCTCAGAGGTGATGCCTGTTATGATTGGCATGCCTACATGACACCAAATGACTGATTGGTGACTTCTCCGTCGAATAATGGAGGACAGGTTCTCCCTCTCAGAATCCGTAGACGGGCACATTTATGAGTGCCGAACACTGGTTGACTCTAGATACATTGCAACATGATAAGATAAGATAAGAAAACCTTGGTTTGTCTCACAGTGGAGAAATTACCGATTTACAGCAGCAAAAATTATGAAAGGGAGAAGTAGAAGAACAAAATGTATAAGTAAATATAAATTACAAATATAAGCATATTCAGAATGGGTGATTGGGGTGATGGTAGATCAAGAGAAATGTTAGGCACTCCGCATTGGAAAAATACATCGTGTTTTTTGTAATTTCCTGCAAAAGACGAACGACATCTGGGCTACTGAATCATAACATATTGCAAAATAAACATCAGTCATAGTAATGGTTGTATGTTTCCCTTCCAGAACACATATACTAATGCAGACAAGCTACTGGAGGCAGCCGAGCAGCTGGCCCAGACGGGCGAGTGCGACCCGGAGGAGATTTACAAGGCGGCGCGCCACCTGGAAGTTCGAATACAAGACTTTGTGCGTCGTGTTGAGCACAGGAAGCTGCTGCTTGACATGTCCGTGTCCTTCCACACGCACACCAAAGAGGTGAAACACTGTCACATCACTATCATCAAAACCTTAACTCTGTAGGCAATGAGTGTAATGAATTGGGAAATCTGTGCCGATTTAGCTGAACTGAATCGAATCGCTTACACTACAGCCGTACCGCATCAAATTAAGATTGTAATCCTGTGAAATTGAACTGAATTGCATTATCCCACTTGAAAATGTGCCGTTCTTGAATTGTATCGAGATACAGTCAAACCTCGGTTTTTGAACGTCTCGGTTCTCGTCCAATTCGGTTTTCCATCAAAAATTTTGAGTTTTTTATGCCTCGGGTGACGAACAAATTTTGGTTGTCGAACAAACTGAGGGCACTCCCGCCTTCCTTACACGAGGAAGTGACGCTTCCTCGTGTGGCTTTCCATTGTAAGCAGACGTGTTCAGTAAACTTTTTTTTTTTTTTTAAATGAGCGTAGTTTCGGTTTTCGAACAATTACGGTTTTCGAACAGCCTTCTGGAATGGATTATGGACGAAAACCAAAGTTTGACTGTACATATCAAATTGTCTTTTATTGGAGAGGTGCCCCCCCTTAGATTTTTTTCTCATACGAGTGTAAAAATGAGTTCATTACTGTTGGTATCAAAAGTCACAAATATGCCTCACATATGTAAGTGTTAACACTTGTACATGAATTTGAATTATTTAAATATATATTTTTGAAACATTAAAAATCTTGTTAGACTGAATGAAACATTTAAATTATTTGCCACACTGTACGTGTGGTAGACTTCAGGGGGATGATTATAACAGTGAAACCATGGAGATGTATACGAGTAATAGCTGGGGGCTGAGGGGGGGTATGCTATGGTTTTATGGTTACAGTTTGGTTCACATTGGGTACAGTAAGACAACAAAGTCCAAAACACTTGCATTTATTAATTGTATTTTTCCCAATATAAGACATCATAGTAGTAAAAAAAATGTCCTAAGTCCAAATTGATCATAACAGCAAATGGTAAATGAAGAATCTTTTATATAGTGCTTTACACCTGTTGCCCAAAGCGATTTACCAAGCCGCTTACCGACTATTTTTGAAAACATATTGGAGTGTTCCTAAGGTGTTACATTTTTTAATTCCGTCTTGTGTTCTGTTGTACCAGCTAGTTCGCGCTAAACTAAGCTAACCTAACCTTCACTCCGGTCCAGCGTCCAAGTTCCAACTTTATAAACTCCCTTCTTACTAGCACGGGATCAGAGGCCAACAGTGAAGTAATGACAAAGGTGTTGATACACTGCCTAGATGGGCTTTATTGGCTGATCGCTTAACAGTTTGATGTAATACTCATTAGCTGGCTAAACAGCTTGCTTTAGCATGGGAGTGGCTGTTTAAATGATGCTGGATGTTGCATTTATGCTTTGTAACGTTGGTGTTCCTCACTGCTTTGTATCGTGGTCTAGCTGTGGTCTTGGATGGAGGAGCTCCAGAAGCAGCTGCTGGATGACGTGAGCTGCGACTCTGTAGATTCTGTGCAGACACTCATTCAGCAGTTCCAGCAGCAGCAGACAGCCACTCTGGAAGCCACTCTCAATGTCATCAAGGAGGGGGAAGAGCTGATGCAGCAACTCAGGTAATGTAAAAATACAGGATGGATATGTTAGTGTACGGTGAATCCCCGTTTATTCTCGGGGATACGTTCCAGCCACATCTGGGATAGGTAAATCTGCGATCGAGAGAAACCACATGCTTTCGATCCATTAAACTTCATAAAAAAGACTTTTTAAAGTGATCCTTAAAGTCCGTGCGTCTTCCACTGTCAAGAAATCGGAAACAAACAAACAAACAAAAAAGACTCGTTTGTGTCACGTAGCGAGGTGGTGGTGGACCCCAAAAAGCAGGCAAGAGGGAGGAGCAGGGTGTATTTGAAGAAGTGTATTGATAAAACTAAGAAAACTAAATGTTAAAAAAAGTCCAAAGTATCAAACAAAAACCATGACTGAAGCTCAAAACTATCAATAATAGAAACATGACCAAAAACATGACCTAAACATGACAGACAAACAAACATGACATCAGCAGAGAAACAACAAACACAATCAATGACCCGACAATTGGTGGTTGGGCTGGGAGTCCTTTTAAAGCACTAATAATTACATAATGGCCAACAGGTGTGCAGCTGCAGGGAGAACCCTACAGTGCCACCTGTTGGTCACAAACAAAATCATGACAGTTTGTACAGTTTCCCCAAATAAAATGAAAAGTGTGCTGCTTCAAATGGCTTATTTTGAAGTTGACGTTCACAGAAAAAAACAACATTTAACAAAGGAGAATTAAACAGTGTTTATTTAAACACCGAACATTAGTCATGTACCCTAAAGCCTAACATAAAATCTGAAACACCGTAGACCGTCGAACATAATTTAGCATGGATGTTACTGTTATTGTCAACCTTCAAGCAATTGCTCTTTAACTCGCAACAAAGCATAAAATCAAACCTTCAACAATACGAACAAGCATACAGTGAATTCTCTCTGCTCTGTGGTCATGACTTACAGTAGTTGAGTACATCGCCTTCTTAATGTTTATTGTGATGCATCCTTTACAGTAGACTTAAGTGCTAACAAGTATGTTGCAGCACAACGTGGCATAGAACCAAAGGCGTGTGATTCTAAATTTTAATTTTCCTGTACACTGTAAAACCTATTTTTTTAAAAAAAACAATTGCTAAAAAATTTGCGATATAGCGAGGGTGCAATTGATGATTTCCAATATAGCGGGTTCCACTGTATTAGCCTCGACACTGCCATATTTTGTATGCAATGTTCCCATCTGTCTCCTGCAGAGACGCTGCCATGTCCACCAATAAGACACCGCACTGCAGTTCCATCGCTCACATCCAGGGGGTGCTGCAGCAATTGGATGAGGCCCAGAGCCAGATGGAGGAACTGTTCCATGAGCGCAAAATCAAACTCGACATCTTCCTCCAGCTACGCGTCTTTGAGCAGTATACTATCGAGGTGACTTTTCTTTTCACGTTAATTATAGTGACTCAGTTTCACACATTTCCTTGATGTGTCAAACCTAATTCCATCTGCAATGAAATCTTCATTTCAAGTACAGTCAAACCTCGGTTTTCGAACGTCTTTGTTCTCGATCAAATTGGTTTTTGACCAAAAATTTCGAGTTTTTTATGCCTCAGATGATGACCGAATTTCGGTTTTCGAACAAACTGAGCGCACTTGAATGCGTCACTTGACTCCTCTCGGCTTCCTTACATGAGGAAGTGACGCTTCCTCGTGCTGCTTTCCATTGTGAGCAGACGTTTCAGTAAACATTTTTATTTTAAAAAGACCGTGGTTTCGGTTTTCGAACAATTTCGGTTTTCGAACAGCCTTCTGGAACGGATTATGGTCGAAAACCGAGGTATGACTGTATAATGTTTTGTATAAAATTATAACTTTTAAGTTAAGTCCACATCCTTCCTGTTTACTTCTTGATTTGACGTCGACGTCAGCCCTGAATTGTTGATGGTGATTATCATTTTAAACCGTTTATTTATTGGATATTTTATTTCATAAAAATATATACAATTCTGTTGTATTGTTATTTGCTTTTTATTCATATATTTTATGTTTTTTTTTTTTTTATTGTTTTTTTAGTCAAACATAATCACCACACTTCTTTCCATATTGTTTTGGTTTTGACTGACTCACAGATTTGTCTGACGGATCAATGTTTTCAACATTCTTAAATAAATCTCTGTCACATCACCTGTATTCAAGTTACTTTTAATTTTTCATAAAAATATTTCTACGATGAAATGCCTTCTTTGAACTAAAATTGTAAACATAAATGTTGGTATTACTCATTTATTTTTTGTAAAAAAAAAATATAGACCTATTTTGTTTATTAGTAATGTTATTATTCATTCATTCATTCATTCATTTTCCGAACCGCTTCATCCTCACTAGGGTCGCGGGGGGTGCTGGGGCCTCCCAGCAGTCTTAGTAGGCGGGGGACACCCTGAATTTTGCCAGCCAATCGCAGGGCACACAGAGACGAAAACCATCCACGCTCACACTCAACCTAGGGACAATTTAGAGTGATCAATCACCATGTTTTTGGAATGTGGGAGGAAACCGGAGCACCCGGAGAAAACCCACGCAAGCCCGGGGAGAACATGCAAACTCCACACAGGGAGGCCGGAGCTGGGATCGAACCCGGTACCTCTACACTGTGAAGCCGACGTGCTAACCACTGGGCTAATGTTATTATTATTCAGATTATTTAAATTATGATTTTTAAGAAAATATAAAGCTGCCCATTTGGCAACACACTTGTTGCTGTCATCATGCTTCTGCTGATCCGTTTACCCAGGTGACGGCTGAGTTAGACGCCTGGAACGAGGACCTGGCTCGACAGCTGAACGATGCGGGACGCTCGAGCAGCAGCAGCAGCAGTAGCGGCGGCAGCGGCGGGAGCGGCGGTGCTTCCTCTGGCGGCGCCGAGGACATTGGCCTGGCTGAGCAGAGGCTGAAGAGGCATGCTGAGAGAAAGGCAGCCATGAACAACATGACCTATGAAGTCATGCAGCAGGGCCAGGATTTGCATCAATACATCATGGAAGTGCAGGCCTCAGGTAGGGCCCCTTTTGCAGTGAATGAATTGCAAATATATTGCGTTGATCATCGGTTGGGAGCAATGCGAACCAATTATTGATCATTCATTGATTTGGAACAATGAACTTTACACAAATCTTCGTGTCTGTGTAGACTTTTAGCCATCCAGGCCATAGTGAAGGTTGAATCGGGGCAACTGAACTGTTGTTGTTTGTTGAATACGTTCCACCTTTAATTCGAAAGTCTTGGCCTCTACAAGGGAGAAAGAAAGGAACATCCAGTCGCCTTGATTCACCCTTTGCGAATCGCAAATCTTGTTCTTCTTCTAAAGCAATCCGTCTTAATGGGCAGCTCCTCCTCCAGGTCTGACATCATCCATCCCTCTCTATCATCTGCCATCCTTTTGAATTTTCCGTATGGTTTTCCTCCCTGAAGAATATTCCTCTTCCCTATTTCCCTTCAAGCATTTCTTCAATGACTGCACGTTATAAACTCCCTCCCTCTAATGTGTGTCCTTGCCACTTTTTCTTCCGAGCTTTCAATGTCTTCAGCAGTTCTCTTTTCACTCCAGCAGCTTCCTGCAATACATATACATATACATCTCCTCATCTCCCATGACACTCCTAACATCCTTCTCCAAAACCGCATCTCCAGTGCATCAATCATTTCTGCTTTCTTCTGTAGCACTCACGTCTCTCTGCTCCATAAAAGGCCACAGTCCACACAACGCATTTTGGACAAATATCCTCGTTCTTATTTCTTTGCATTGTCTTTTGTACATCTGTATACTTCTCTTTCTTTCAAATGCTGGCCGTTGCTGTTCTAGCTCTTATTTCTGCAAATGCCTGTCTTACATCATCTTCCCAAACTTTTTTTTTAAGCCAAGAGCAACACAATAGATACATACACACAAGAGTTGAATCCATCCATCCATCCATTTTCCGAACCGCTTGATCCTCACGAGGGTCGCGGGGGGTGCTGGAGCCTATCCCAGCTGTCTTCGGGCAGTAGGCGGGGGACACCCTGAATCGGTTGCCAGCCAATCGCAGGGCACACAGAGACGAACAACCATCCACAGCCACACTCACACCTAGGGAGAATTTAGAATGACCAATCAGCCTGCCATGCATGTTTTTTTTGGAATGTGGGAGGAAACCGGAGCACCCGGAGAAAACCCACGCAGGCCCGGGGAGAACATGCAAACTCCACACAGGGAGGCCGGAGCTGGAATCGAACCCGGTACCTCTGCACTGTGAAGCCGACGTGCTAACCACTGGACTACCGGGCTGCCTAAGAGTTGAATCAACCCGTGAATATGGAAAGAACTGAATCCCGCCGCACGGCTTAAAACAAAATAATATTAATTAATTCATTCATTCATTCATTCATTCATTCATTTACCAAACCACTCATTACAAGGGTCGCGGGCGTGCTGGAGCCTTACTCAGCTGTCTTTGAGCCAAAAGTGGGGTACACTTTGAGCTGGTCGCCAGCCAATTGCAGGCAATAAAGGGTGAATACAGTAATCCCTCGTTTATCGCGTTTAATGGGGACCAAAACCACCCGCAATAAACGAAAATCCACGTAGTGACCAATTAACCTACTGTATAAAAAAAAAATTGCCCCACGTGGGCCTTCGCGCTTGAGCAGAGCGCGCACACACACACACACACACACACACACACACACACACACACACACACACACACACACACACACACACACACACACACAGGCCAGCATCCCCTTGTGCAGCAGACGTGTTTATGATTTGTCAGTTAAGACAATTAAGGATGAAAGAGACCGGCTTTTGTTCTTATAAGCCTCCTCTCTCTCTCTCTCAGCAACACACATACACTCACCTGCATGCTTGCACGCACACACACATGCCCCACGTGGACCTTCACGCTTGAACACAGTGAGCACACACTAGCACGCATAGTAAACAACACGTAGACACTGATTTTTGCTGACTTAAAAAAAACAAAAACATTTTTTTTCCTTTTTTTTTTTTAATGAATATGTTTGAAAAAAATCCGCGATGCACCGAAGCCGCGATAAACGAACCGCGAAATAGCGAGGGATCACTGTATTCTGCATCGAAAAATATCACCCCCCAAAAAAATCACTTTCAGTGTTTGTAACAACTGGTTCTGCCAGGTATTGAGCTGACAGGGGAGAAGGACATGGACTTGGCCT